>JBBEEQ010000019.1:9104500-11604500 GCA_037950945.1 Hypolimnas misippus
TAATTACATTCTGTTTTGCCTGAATAACACACACGCCTCCTGCTGGAGCTTAATTCTACTATACAATAAGTTGACAAAGTTTTATCGCAATACTATATACTACACTACTAAAATAAAAAGAAAAACATTACTCTAAGAAATTCAAGAATTAACCGCAGAAAATATAACATAATCATGTAAATCACACAAACAAAATTGAATAAGAATATCTTAATAATACGTTGGAAAACATACGCGTAGAAAATAATGGAAAATAAAAGTAAAAAAAAAAACCTTTGAATAAACATCGAATGTCACGTTTTCCTCAGTTTACATTAGGTATTGAGCTAAGAAAAGTAATCTTCAAGGGAAGACATGCCCCTTATTGACAAAACGTGTTTTTTGCTTCGAGAAAATATTAAAAATATCCGCGTCGAGAGGATTACCTCTCGACAAATTGTAAAGGATTCAATGTTACACAAACGAAAATAACAATATATTATATATAATCGTATATTATGTAAAACGTAAAGAGATGGACACAATTACATTTCTGATTCGTCTTTAATGTGGTTTTCGAACAAAAAATTACGGGGTAATTTTTATAATTATGATGGTCGACAAAAATAATTAATATATTATATAATTATAACATTACTATTTCTATGGGACCGATCTGGGTGTATATCCTTTCAAACAAAAAAAAAAGAATTTTTAAAATCGGTTAATAAATAACGGAGTTACGAGGTAACGATCATTAAAAAAACATGCACTACGAATGAGAACCTCTTTCTTTTTGAATTCGCTTAATAAGTATTATACAATACTCGTAATTATAAAACAAAAATTGTCACGTTCACAATGAATGTAATAATTGTATGCGTTCTTTGAACTGCCGGTATTATCAGAATAAATCGATACATGCAAGTTGGCGCAAAAGTAATGTAATAGTTTGAATTGGTTGCTATTTTTTTTATAAATGCAAAAAAGCTATGTTTACAAACATCAAAATAATTATTTGAAAGTGCATTATTGGTTACATTAGTTGGAAGAAATTATATCGCTCAAATGGCCGCCTCCCGAATTGATGCATAATTGCGCTTGTTTTACGGCATTTTGAATTATTGCTCGCAAAACATTTGGCTCTAAGTTGGCAATACCATCTTCAATATTTGCTTTCAAGTCTTGCTAGGTCCAAGTTTCACTCGCGTTTATGATTATTGCTTCGCTCCTATGAGTCGCAGTGAGATGTGTTCCTATAGACTTCCTCAATAAATAAACTATCTAACACAAAAATAATATTTATATTCGAACCAGTATTACCTGAGATTAGCGCGTTCAAACAAACAAACTGTTTAGCTTTATAACATCATAGTATACATATAAATAGGTATATATAAATGTCAAAGCAAACTGATGTGCCAAAAATGCGTCGAATTCAAACTATCTGTTCTTTTTAAGTAACGTTTTTATGAACTTATCTTATATCTATAAATATAGCTTTCTACTCCTGAGGTTGTATGTAAGAGATCACTATTAGTGGTAAGATCGCCTTTGCATACTTTGATCATAAGAAAAAGATGTTTCACGTACTATTGTTTATTAATAATTCTGTCAACTCTAAAATGTGTGCAATAAAGAAGTTTATTTATCTATCTATGAACTGCGCCAGCCTGTACAAATAGATGTTAGAACAATACAATCATATTCGACAGTCAAAACAACAAATGATATCATGTACTCATAATGGTACGTTTACAAAATGATCCGTTATAACTCTTACTACCATCTCACTTTACTAGAAAATTTATAAAACTTTATATAAATAAATCGCTTACTTGTTAAAAGAAGCACGAATGAGAAGTTTTATTATCTCCGGTCACACTATTATTCGATTAAGTTGGAACTAAAGTAATTGCTCTCTGCAGTAGACATAACAGGCCTACTTATTTTTGCCGGCAACAGGAATCACGCTACCAAGCACTAATTTATTAAGTCGATTTTAACGTTGCCAACAAAAACCATTTAAGTAATACGATTAAGATATAAGATGAATAATCTATACATAAATTATGTTTAGTTTAATTACTAATATTTTATTAAAAAATTAACAATAAATTAATAATATACAAACGTTTCACACACCACGCAGTCGTTTGCCCAAAGAAAAATTTGATGCCATCGCTATCAAACTTTGTAGGATCTCCCCCTTAGCTTATCTGAAAATTGCCTAAAAAATTCATTAAAATCGCTCCAGCCATTTCAGTCCATAAACAACATACATACAACCAACGATATATTTTATATACAGAATGTGTTTTTTAAATGGACGTGGTAGGTAAAATACAAAAGTATAATGAATAGCAAAAAATACTTAAACGAGCCTGGTGGAGAATTTTAATGAAAATTAAAACCGCATCGTTTAAAAAAAAATCATTTTCTTAACCGTGAATCGAACCGTTTTGATAAAAAAACACATCCTATTATTGCACCATCAGATAATATTACTTATAAGGATCATCTTCTGAAAAGTTAAAGTACGGCACATTAAAAGGAAAGGCTGTATTAGAAAATGCTATTAATTGCATACATTAATTAAGCCTTTAAGTATTCAGGGTGCTTTAAGTATTTTTCGCTATTCCTTATACCTTCGGGTTTGGCTTACCATGCCCAGTTAAAAAGCTCGCTCTGTATACTCACAAAAGCAATGGGATGGCAAATTTTTGTACAGTAATGTTATAAGAAGGTAAAGTTTGTATCTAAAAGGTAATATCTGAAACTACTAATCCGATGTAAAAAGTTCTTTCTTCGTTAAATAGTCCATTTATTGAGGAAGGCTATATTATATGACGCTGTGACTCATAGAAACAAAGCAATAATAAGCGCGAGGGAAACCGCGAGTTCTAGCCAGTATTTCAATAAAATCAATAGATATATACAATAATAATTGACCACGCAAATTTTATATCATCAATCAGTAATTACACATAAGAAGCGAATATGGAGCGATAAAACAAATCGTTTACCCATCATCATTAACCCGCAGTAATCATACAGCGACGCAGCGGCGCCGCTGTTCTGCGAGCTGGTAGCGAACGCCCCGGAGTGTCCTATTTAATAAGCTGTTTACCCTAAATAAAGGCTATGTATTACACCGAATGATGAATAGAAATTAATGATATTTTTCTTTTAATTCGAAGCGAATTTTAATTTAGAATATTGATTTACATGTTGAATTATGAGCCGCGTTTATTTAGATCTACTAAACAATTTGTTATATTTATTTGTGTATCTATACTCAAACACAAACTCAAAATATACTTTATTCAAATGGGCTTTTAAAGCACTTTCGAATCGTCAACTTACATGTCATGTTTTTTTTTTAGATTTTTATAAGGCTACTGGCTTGACATAAAGTCTCTACCGAGAAGAACCAGAAAGAAACTCGATAGTAACTCTTTTAGAATCATTTATACATAATGTATTTTTATTACATTTTAATTATGTTATCCGGATGGAAAATCAACGCGTATCAAATCCACGCCTCTTTGTCGTCAAAATATTCTTGTATGGTACAATATGCTTTATCTATTAAAGATTTTTTAATATAGGCTTAAAACTTATCTGTATCTGTGTAAGGTTTCTGGCATGTTTAATAAACTGTTAAATGATTCATATTATAGTAAATATTATGTAACATTATCCCGTATTATTTTTATGTCTTTATAATACATTGGCATGCGCCCACTTTTTTTGTACTAGCTGGTGCCCGCGACTTCGTCTATGAAAAATTTAAATAAATGAAATTTCTTTAAATAAGTCTTATGCTTACATCTCTCAACTTAAGTAAGTCCTTATAAAATTAGATATCTGGCAGTGAAAATCAAAATTGGGTCTAGCCGTTTCAGAGATAGCCATAACAAACAGACGGACAGACCGGCAGACAAAAATTTTAAAAATTGTGTTTTTTATTAAGTATCGTATATACTTTCATATGAATTTAGTTAAAAGCTGTTAATTTTTAATTACAAACAGAAACTTCAATTTATTTATTTGTATAGATTACTTGCGTTACTAATACTGTAAATACAAAAAATAAAAACTAATAATAGCTTTAACTTCAACTCTTAATGACTTCAACTCTTACTGCTTTCACAAAAACCATAATCCTTAAAATGATGTCTATAAGGAACTTCATCTTCATATTAAAAAAAAATAATAATAGGTAAGTATTCAATATTCGTTTATGCAAAATACAAAAATGAATCAGAAGAAAACTTAAAAGAAACACTTCAATTTTTTTATACAATTAGTCGTTTGTATTGAATATATTAGAAAAAATATAGACTATTCTTTTTTCAGATAAGGTGTTATCAAATGTAATAATGCACAAAAAGATATGACGGTGTAATAAAAGAACATTCATCAAAACTACTAAGTACTAAGGGAATAGCCCTTTATCGTTATCGTTAACGTTTATCCATTGTCAATAAAGTAACACCCAAATTCATATTTTATCATACTCACAATACATTGAAATCTTACTTTCATAAGCATAAAATAAAATAAATATATATATATATATAAAATATATTTTCGCATATAAAATATATATATATAACGTATTATTTTACATATTGTACATAAACGAAACACATAAGAAGTATATTATTTACTATTTCTAACTAAATCTGTCTTGAAGGTAAATAAAATGATTTTATTTCATCAACATAGAAACTTATAAAATTCCGGTTAAACGTTTATGTACAAAATTTGCTTTAAATATATTCGGAAAAAATACAGTATAAACGGTTCAACAATAAGAAACCGGACATAGGTATACATACTTGTGTACGACATTTTCTTCAAAGGCATCCGGTAGGAATTCTTTCAGACGAGGAAGTCTGAGAGATTTATTTCCTTAAGAGGATAATTTTATTACAATTTATGTGGAAACCGAAAGAAAATACTAGTTTCTTTTTACTATCTATGGACGCTGCTAAGCAATACTGTGCCAAGCCACACGGACGTCATTTTGAGAAAATGGCGTCTAAAAATGTCAATCATATTCGTAACAAAATAGTTTGAAGAATATATTCATCTTGTCTTTTCTATTTTGATGAAAGGTGTAATGAATTAAAAGCAGATTGGTATAATTAAAAGTTTTATCTGATAATTTTTTTTTTCATATATATAAGATTATTGCATATTACAAATTTTATTTACACTTCAATATTGGAAACTATAAAATACTTTTTTAATTTTTTTTTTCAATAATATTAAATATTATTCTGATAATGCATCACGCATTAACAGAATGTATCGATATCTCAGAATTTGACTTTTTGTCGGTCGACGCATTAATGCTTATCGGCATCCATTTATTTCCCTTTGTAAACAAGTGATAAGAACATATAAATTTCTATCGATACCGCACGGTAGGTGCTACGAGGTCGTAGGTCGGAATTACTAACGATATATTTTTCTCAACAAGCTCGTGCTCGTATATAAACAGCTCTAGAGCGTTCGAACGCTCGCAATTTACAAAGAAAGTAATATATTTTGTTTATTAAATTGTTTATTGTGAAATACGCGTTTACAGTAACAAATGTCTCGCTGAAATTAACCAATCAATCTTTAACCCTTAAATATAACTTAAACACAAATGTGTTTAAATGCGTTTGTTACGGATAGTATCAAATAGGATATATAATATTCGTATAATGTGACGAAATCAGAAACTTTAGTTTAAGGTGATCATACAGTGTAGCCACGGCATGTTCGTATAAAGGAAATGTAAACATGTTTGATACTTCTTCTTGCTGTAAAAGGCCTGTAAAAATTTATCCAACGATTAAAGTGCTGTTAGTCGACTTATAGTTTACGATATTTACTTATTTTTCAATAATTACCTAAAATTATTTAAATAATTACTCTGAAATATTATTTCATTTGTATTTAAGAAAGGTCTAAATAAATATACCTCCAGAAATACTAATTATCTGTAATAATAAAGACGTTGCTCTTAAGCTGAGCTCCGTTTTTCGCAAACAAAAGAGTTAAATACCCGAAATGACAGCGCCTATTAACCACAGTCTCGCATTATAGACAGATATCCTTTTTAAAAACCTCTACCATACAATCGCTTCACAAATAAAATGTAAAGCTAAAGAATACTACGACCGTATTAAAATTTTGTCTACTTTTTCTGCTTCTTAAATCGCCTTGGTTCAGCGGATAGCCTATATTTAAATTGCAGGGGCGATTTAATGGCCTTTAAAAACGTGATGCCATGATGAAGTCATCTCCGAAATTAAGTGAAATTAAAGCAACATGGCGATATCTTATAATGTAATTTTATGAATGAATTATGCTGAACACGGAGATAATGCCATCATTAAAAAGTCATTTACTACATATTTAAAAATAAGACTTTTAATTTTCGTATTTTCGTATTACAGAAATACTTTTAAACCAGAACACAGTAGAGCTTTTATTACAGAAAATAATTAATATTTTAACGTAGAAATACAAAAAGGAAAACTAAAAATACTTTTCTATAATAATTCTTCATCTTGGAAATTTTTAGTGTAATTCATTAAACAGTGAGTAAGAAACTTTAGGTCACTGGTTCATAACAAAAGTCTGTTGAATAGTTAAATCCCTGAAGAATAGCCCGGAGTGAATCTTAAAGATGTTTTAAATGAATTCTCCACTCTTGTGTAAACTAGTTTTTGAGTTCTTCAGAAGATTTGTTTTTCAAAGCTTCTTGTTTGTAACTAAAGCACTTCGTCAAATTGAATTTATCTATGGAAGCGTCTTTAAAAGAACCTCTGTGTAACATTCTTAAGTGTTTGTGGGATGCTCTATAAATAAATGTAAAATAAAGGTTTTTAAAGTGTTTTTGTTTTGTGATTAGCTGTGCATTACTTTTTTAGTTAAAGCTTTATTTTATGTAATCCACAGCGATGTTATTGTGTACGCCGTATCTTTTCTAACCCAAAGTAGGGGTTAAAATAGGTAATGTCTAAGGTAAAATGAAAAGTGGTCACAAAAAAACAACATAATTTAAAAAATATATAATAAATAAATAACCTTATGCACATAAATGTGTCTGATATATTGAGCTTAATAAGCCATTCAATTAACAGCCTAGACTCGTTACTTTACGGCACCAGTCAACTAGCGGCCTGAATAACATTTATCCATTTAATTAGTTAGCTGGGCAAATGATTTGGATTGACAATTGAACAATTTACTACTTAACTACCCTATTTATTTAAATATAGGTCCTTGAGGTTAGGGTGACTACGATTTATAAAAGTTTTTTAATGCTAATTAGGGTTTTTCACATTTCCGCCTCTGTGGGATAAGCAGCTTCTCCGTGTTGACGTAACAAAACACAGGCATCTATACTCGCCTCCGTAGCCTCGGCTATTACAGCAGTGGGAGGTTGCTCCCCCTACGTGCCTCCGGAATTACAATTCTAGGGGTAGAACAGACCAGTATCAGGTGAGGTCGGGACTAGGCAATGTGGCCTCAATTTCCAAATAACAATATGTTATATTTTAAAATAGCAACCTTCGCCTCCGCGCCTCTGGAATTACAAAAACACTCTAGGGGTAGAACAGACCAGTACCAGGTGATAGATAGGCGATATGGCCTCAACTTAATTTAACGATATGTTATATTTTAAAATAATTAAATAAACAATGTCTAATATACCCTTTTTTATTTTTGTAACATGGTCACACTAATGTATCATGATGTAATGTGTAAATTAGTTTTTAAGCAGTAATTAAGGATTATTCGACGGGATCGGTTGTCTATCATTTAGATAACTCCCGTCATCACCGGGTTCCTTATTACTACATATTACGCATACATACTTATATATGTATCATCGTTAATCATCTTACATAACTACAAAAAATATTCCCGCACATATTGTGCGGAAATATTTTTTTTTATAGATCACCGAAGCGGAAGAGTGCTCTCGTTGCCTGAAAGAACTCTTTAAGAGGATTGACCACTAGGGCCCCATGGTAGAATATGTAAATGATTATGTGACGTTCAACTAAGGCGATGACATACTCGCCTAAACCACAATAGGCGGGATGCATAAAAGCATTCCCCAGTGACAAAAAAGGCTATTGAAAGTATATACGGTACTTACATCAAAAAATCAATTTTGAAAATTAAATGTGTCGGTCTGTTTGTTTGTTTCGGCTAATCTCTAAAACGTCTGGGCCCATTTTGACAGGACTTTCAGTCCCAGTTAATGTTATAAGGAATAACTTACTTATTTTAGAAATTTTAGTTATTTTTATTAATAAAATTTGCATGAGACATACCAAGCTAGTACTTATATATAATAACTTTGTTGACCCGGCAAACGTTGTTTTGCCATAGTAATCGAGCGGGATGAAAAATGATTAAATTATTAAATTGGCTATTGAAAAATAGGGGTTGGTGACAACATGGTAAAAATTTAGGGTTTTATGTATTTTAATGCTACATTATAGAAAAATAAAAACAAAAAAATTTTGTCCAAAAATGAAAAGAAAATATTAACGGAAACCCTTATCACTTAGGGGTATGCAAAATAGATAGTAGCCGATTCTCAGACCAACTGAATTTGCATATAAAATTTGGTAAAAATCAGTAAAGCCGTTTGGGTTTGGGTTTTTGTTTTTGGGAGTAAGGTTTATTAATATCATGACAGGGGAATTTTATATATTTTATAAGACGATAATTTTTTATTAAACGTGCTAAGATTTGGAAATAAAATCACTTGACATAATTATTTATTTAATATAATCAGTAATTTTATTTCATGAAAAAAACCTTTATTCTTCTTGTCATAAACAAACATTGTAATGATAATTTCATGTTAAAATAAACTACAAAGCTTAAAGTTACAAAGTATTACTACGACTTTGAGACCGAAGGACTTGAAATTCGGTAGACATATTCCTTTTGTGACGTAATTATCAACTAAGAGCTTTGTGAAATTCAACTCTGAAGATGGGCTTGCGGAGGCCCTGAATTTAATCCTTTTCGAAGCTGGTAGCTAGAAACATTATATAAGTAGAAAATCTAAGTCAATCATTTTTACTTTGGTAACCGAGTTCAGGACAGACGATAGATGATTATTAAGGGACCAACTTAATCTCAAAGATCCCTATCTTTTCAAATAGCCTACAAGCATTTTTGAAATGGCTCTCAAACGCCAATGTGGCTGGCACAAAAGACTCCTTTCTTCGTCTTTCGTTCACCGCAGCGTTAAGTAGGCTAGATCATTTCCTTTTATCCCGGTGAGCGCGGCGCTGCAGTATATTAACATTCCTGGGAAAACCTTAAGGAATATTAATATTACGACAAAAGATTGTAATAATCTTCTTTGACATTGGTAAAAGCTATACATTGTAATAAATGTTGTAACATTTCCATAATATAAATAAAAAGATTAACATTTTCTTATATAAGAATTCATTAAGAATAAATATTTGTAGGAAGTAAAAAGAATTACAACTTCTTATTTAAATTAAATACATAACTTAAAAAAAAACTATACAAACAATCAAAATCTTTGCTAAAAAATATGTATGTCTTATATCATTTTTTTTATATATTATTAGAATTAAAAAAATATCCTTAGTTGCGATAACTTTATTATCTTTCCTATCATTTAACTATTTCTAAAGATATTTTTAAATCATAAAAATATTTCTAACAAAGTAATTATTTTGAATTATTTAAATATTATACATTTATTTTTATATTTTCCTGAATATGATTTGAGGCCAGAAATATAGTGACAATTGTCCCAAACAGCAATTAATGCCTATTGCATTGCTGTTTAGGACAATTGGTTATATCGTAATTAATATAACCAAAAGATTCTACTTCCATAATTATCCGCCATTATATGAGTTAACTAGCTTTCACCCGCAACTTCGTCCGCGTGGAATAGTAAATGTAAATCCTAGATATAAGCCATCTTCAAATTTCAGCCAAATCGGTTTAGTAGTTTTTACTTGAAAGAGCAACAAACATCCATTCATCCATCCACACATACAAACATAAACATTTATAATATTAGTAGCATTGAAATATACATCTTTCCTTTCGACCCATACAGGTTACATTGCAATCTCTTTATTCGCCACAGACCATTAGAAGACTTAAATATGACTTTTTTAGTTGGCTATTGATACAAACTAAACTTTAGTGAAACTACCAAGGGCTTTAGATTTTTTTAGATTTCTAATACGCGTAGGTAAATAACAATTTCAAGACAACTAACTGTTTCAAATATATTTTAAATTACAAATAGAATAAAGGTAGCATTAGCAATTTATTTCAAACAAATTCATGTAAAGTTTCAAAAATAGACTTGCAAATAAAACTCTAAACATGAAAATATGATGGCTATATTTAATAATAAGGCTAATGTAACATTTATACTGTTATATAAAAATATTTATGTTATTCATTTTTCGAATAGAAATACCAGAGGAATAAGATAAAATAAATGTTTTCGTTAGTAATGTCATCTTCAATGAAGGGTAACCGAATGTTATATGAATAGGGAACGACCCCTTATTGTCTCCTGCACTGATTCACTATTTCATTTATAGATACTATGTACATTTATCGTATCGATACACAATTAATATAAGACCATAAATATTAAATGAAAAAAATATTTAATAATTATATGTTATTGTGTCAAAGTCGAGTAATTTACTAGAAATGGCTTCAAGAAAAGTCCCACTATCCACCTCTTCGCTCCATCGTCAGATCAGCTCTATGAAATTATATTATGGTATTGTCATCAGTGTGTGAATGCTTGTAATATTTGCAAAGTTGCAAATTAATACTATAATTGGAAGTGGGTTAAAATATTAATTTACGATTGTCGATTATATTTCGATTATATTATTGGTTCCAACTTATTAGAAACAATTTTCTATAATTTTTTTGTATTTATAATTCTATTTACCGAATAAACATCAAAGAATGATTACCAATTCTTAACACGTTTTAGTTTTATTGATTATGATACAAAAAATAATTTTTGTAATGGTTATTAGACATCATATTAGTGTAATAAGAAAATACAAGCACCGTTCCTAATAGGATAAGTGTGCGCCCTTAGGAATTTTACGGCTAAAGTAACTTCGTTCCATTTCTAATACATTTTATTTAATATTAACATCCGCATGCTGTTTCTCCCGCGTGATATGTTGATAAACCTATATATTATTCTGATGTATAACCTATATTCCTATAAAGTTTCATCAAAATCTGTTTAGTAGTTTTTGTGTGAAAGAGTAACAAACATCCATACATCTATACATACAAATTTTCGCGCTTATAATATTAGTAAGGATCTGGAATTTCACCCAGTCTCTGAAGTAAGAACTAAATACTTAACAAAGTAGATAACATACATAGGTTTTAATAAAAAGTCATTCGTATTTTTCATACATGGTTCGTTTAGTTTACTAACGGTATAATGTATATTATACAGAATGACGTAAAAATTTTATTAAAAATCATAGATAACCCCACGTTATATAGTTTGATGTCAAAGCGACAAGGCTTTGCGGAGTTAAAATGACGTCATAAAACACCAGTCCACTCTGAATAAGGCTTTATATTCACTGAATAGGGCCGACGTACGGCGCTATCTCGCTCAATAAATTACATACAAAATTATTTAATACTAATAGATAACAGATAGATAATATTGAAATAAAACTATTTTAAACGGGTTTAAATCGGGTTTATTAATTATTTTTATCATTCCGACGTTTCGAGCACTTTGCACGTCTACCCGTGACCATGAACGCTGCAAAGTGCTCGAAACGTCGGGATGATAAAAATAGTTAATATACGCGATTTAAATCTAAACGGAACAAAAATAGTTTTATTTCAATGAATAATAATCGCGAAAATCAAGAAGTCAACCAGATTGATAATACTTTTTCCTCTATGTATCAGCATTAATAAATAAACTCAGATTTACTTAATAGAAAATATTAGAATAGAATTTTAATTATATCATTTGATTTTCATTGAAATGTACCTAATAAACTTTACATATTTAAAATTTACTTTAAATGTATACATTTTTATGTGCTGTAATACATTCAACTACCTACTTTATATAAAAAGTAAATAGGCACAGAAAAGAAAATGTACCCGCAACAAAGATCTTTAAAATTCCTTTCGAATGCTTTTTATATAGTGTTTATCCATAGTGGTCTAAAACGAAAGTTTCTCAACGCATATTTCGTGAAAGTGTAAAATATAGTGTTTTTATATTTGAAGTTATGTTAGAAAAGTTATGTTATCCATTACACTTATATCATAGCAACACCTCGCCGGACAATACTTTAAATCTTAAATTTAAAGGTTTCTACGTAAAATGTATGGGAATTTTTATTCTACGCGATAAATTGCGGGGTGCAGGAGCCTTAAATGAAAATGTGCTTCTTCTAAAGCTATATTTATCCAATCAAGGACGAACCTTAAGATGTTTGTGAAGAATCCACGAGGTTTAGCGCGAACACTTTATAACGGTCATATAATTTTATCTTTTTCACTCGGGCATGGTTATTTAGGATTATTTATCTATTTATAAAGTGATAAATATAAATTGTCCTTTGGGACATATGACTATGACTTTTTAGTTAAAATATAGCTACTCGATCTATATATATGTTACATATACTTAGTTAGTCCTGCTCTATAAAACGAAAGTAAATTTATCAGTCAGTATGCCCGTTCCCTATAACAAAATAAATCCGTATAATATTTTACATAAAATTGAATATGAAGGTACCTCGAATGCATAGAAATGTGAGAAAGGCTCCTTAACCAAATTAACCCTTAATGAGGTAAAATAGATTCAGATACTTTCTTGCCTAAACCCATGCGAGTGACACCGTGGACAGAAGCTAGTTACTTTTAGCCATTAACCTAAAAATATTGAATTAATTAAACTTTTTACTTGGCTTTGATATGATAAAATGTTAATAATGAAATTTAAAAATATAGTAAGATGAATAATGCAATAAAGCTCAAAAGATATTAAGTGTGTGCGTTTAAGGATTATATATCTGAAATCTCCAAATCTTAACCTTTAATTTTGCTTCATCACTAAGATTAGAAGAGATTGTACATCTAATGTGTTGATTTTGTTAACGAAGCAAATTTTGTAAATGAAAAGCAACCCTCAATCTTTACAGGCTATCTTTTTAAATTAAGATCCTTTGATCGGGCTTTAATAAAAATGTTACATCAAAAGACCAAGATTTTATTCATTAAATATCACAAAACAAAACCATCAAATTGTTTTTTTTTATTTTAGTATAATATTTTTTATTAAATCTTCATAAATATCTTTCTTGATTGAGAGAATGTAAATAGCTGTTGACCACGATTGAAAAGTAAATAAAAGTAACTGAAACAACAGTAAAGTAACTCAGTAATATTAACAAAAAAAACTGACTCATAAACCGAGAATTACATTTGGACGTTTTACGCTTCAAAGCAATATAAAACAAAACTGTAACCTAGTCACTATGATTACCAAAAATAACTGTAAGTAAATTTTTTGAAGTGTAAAGAAAGAAGAAATAACTTATATAAATATTTATGAAAGTTTGAGAGCAAAACTTATAAGTGTAATTCTCGTCTAGTTAGTTGTAAGTTGTAACACAACTAACAAAATAGGATTACCCTATGCCCTTTTTCAATTATACATTTTTATTTTACAGAAGCGTACAAACATAAAATAATCATATAAGCAACAGATACTATAACTAATTTAACTCAGCACTACTGAGTTTTTAAGTGGTAAAGTTTCTGCCTGGATTTCACCTCGTTCTTGATAGTGATGAAAAACATCGAAACGCATGCCAGGAAAAAAAATGATTTTTTTTTATTAAAAAAAAATGTAAAATTGTAATTAAGTAGTAAAAATACTTAATATATACTATTAAGTATTATTTTATTAACAAAATAAAAACCTTGATACGCAATTCCTACAAACGCTGCGAAGACAGCAGTGATGAAGTGCCTCATCACGAAGCAGACCACAGCCTCCGCACTGAACAGGAGGAAGTACATCGTCAGCAAGGAAATATGAGACACGTACCACAGTGCGCATAAAAATATGTTTCCTTTTGTCTGGGGGATTATTATTACATAGAATAATATTATATATATAAATCTCATATATTTTTATTAAGGTTAGTAGTTTAGGTTCTTGTCTTTAGTTACTTTATATTTATGAGAGTGAAGACAAGCAATCTATCCTAGAGAGGAAAATTGATACGTACTGATAATATATAGTTACTGATCATTTCATCACGAGTCATCACGAGATTTCCATACACAAATTACGGTTTTATTTTTTTTTTTTTTTATAAAACCGCCCGTGGACATTTGCAGCACCAGAGGAGCCATAAAAATATTGTCAGCTTAAAAAGGAATAAGGGGATCAATAAAGTTCGAGATCCTAGCCGTAACCCATTGACTACAGCTTGAATACAGACTGGCTCGACCGGGGTACCTTAATCTCACAGAAGACCGGCATTAAGTAGCTAATACGGCTGCTTTTGATTCAGTGAGTGAGAGAGCCTATACCGCTCTTAATTACTTTCTTTAATTCTTATTTCTCTTCAGCCTTTATTCCTATGTAACTTGACAATGCATATCTGGCTCCATTGGTTATGTAAATGGTTATAGGCGGCCGGACTAGTTTGACATCCTGATATTTTCTCAAAAAATGTAAATAAGCCTATATTACTAACTAACAAGATAAACATTATACCTTAACTGCCTGCCACAGCAATAACAATGATATGATGATCTGGTAAATTGACAGGCTACAAGCCACAAGTCCAAATATCAAGTTGACCGCAACCACTGGGTTACTGTTGTATTGTCTTTTCAAACTCACTACAATTATCAGACATGCGGTCGACATAAACAACATCATGATTGATATTACCTAGAAAAATTACTTATTAAAATAATATAATATTACTATCCATATAACAATTACAAATACTTGAAAGTTTTTAAACGCTTTTTTTTTACTTTATTAATTTGAATTTTTAACAGAGCATAAAAAGCGTTTATTCATATTACTGTGGTAGAACTCGGCTGTAGTAGCCCATTAGATTATAGCTCGTATACGAACTAGCTCGACGAGGAAAGTATCACAGGGCCGTCTTTAAGCTATTGGGGGCCCATATTACAATAATAGGATATGAATATGTCCCCTATGACATGACGGAGCTTCATTAGGGTAAGAATAATAATAAAAAGTAAGAGAGAGAGGTAATAGTAAAAACCACTCCTCCATGATTTTGCAGCAACTATGGGCTTTCTATCGATCACGGAGATCCTGGGTTATTGCCCAGAGTGCCCAGTGGAAATGACGGGTCAGATCACACAAGTTTCTTTTTAAATTCCACACACAACCTGTAGTCGCAGCATAAAATAAGAAGATTGAAAATCAGCTAACTAAGAAAAACACCAGTTTTATTACTATTACAAAGCCGAATAATAAACGAGAACACAGACAAATAACTACTGTATAATGTATCGTATTTGGTTCAACTCTATTCAATGATAGAAGTTAGTTTTTGGTTAGTTTGCATAATACAGCAAACTATTTACACTAAACCTGAACATACTATAACAAACGAATTAGCATATTATGACGAGCAATAATTAACAATTAGGCATTATTAGTAAGGTAATGTTTGGCCCTGCATATTAACACTAACAGGGGTTTACATTAGTGAAACAGTAAGCACTACACTTAAACTAGTATAATGTAAACAAATCAAAGATTTAATAGATATATATATATATAAGGTGTTTTTTTTTCATTATTGCGTGGTTATTCGCAACACACAAAATCGCGACACACAAAGTAATTCGCAAAACATGTAGCACAGAAAGAACCCAGACCTTCCTTCCAGGTGTGCGAATTTGTGATTTAATATTCTACTGGTTTATAAGGTACACTATACATACGTTGTCGTCAGCTCTGATCTGTAGTTTAGGTCATATTGTAACACCTATAGCGATGTAGATATGCTAATATTATCTTCCAATTACACTGTGAATCTGTTTGTTTATGCGCTGGGAATTGGGCTCAGTGCAGGCGTGTGAGTAGCAAACTAACAATTGTACTGTCAAACAGCAATGCTCTGAATGGACGATTCCATTTATCCACCCTATAGTGTCTACCCTAAGGGGGATAATCGGAATCGGGTGTCCGTTTATCCACGCCAGTCTTGGCTTGGATACTTACGGGTATGGGGTACTTTAGGGAATCATCGGCGACGTCATAGTACGATGAGTTAGCGAATGTACAATTAACAACTTAAAATCCATAACGGCGCATTGACAATGTAAGGGAAATGCCAATTCTCCCAAGTAAAAGTATAATAGTTACAATTTTACCAATATTAGCCATTTTACCATAAAATTCCCTTATCTAGGTTTAAAGTTATCTTCACACCAAATTTCAAAAAATTTGTTGAGCTGGCTACAATGTCAAGAACTAGTAAATACCACAAACTTTCGTGTTTATAAAATTAAATTGATATATACCCTTTAAAGTAATAAATATATATATTTACCAAAGATGCTATAGCCACAAATGTTACCCCTTCTTTTAAACTGTGTCCACATACTGACTCCACTTCGCAACACACGCATCTTGAAGCTTTTTTACACATAAATATACAATAATTACACATACAATAATATATATATGTATAAAAATTATACAAAATTAATTTAATTTGTGTCCCTATGTTTTTACATTTTTGTGACAAAACTTTGACGAGTACACCGCATACCTACTTCTTACGAAAAACATTCTGCCAATGTCGTTTTTCGTGACATGTTTAATCATTAATAATATAAATACTTTTTATAATCTATGGTAATTATATAGTTTGGCAATTATATATTACAAAGACTTATTTTTATGCCCATGTGCTAACGTCTGCTAACTCTGATACTATTTTGTGTAATTATTAACATATCATTTTATAAAAACAAATTAAAAACAAGAATAGGAATGAAATCCAAGCCATAACTGTTTCGTATAAATATTTCCAATCTAAACAGTATATATTTGTAAAACATGCAAAACGGCATACATAAAATTCAGAATAATTTGCATAGCTCCTCACTTTGCATATTAAAATCAAAGAACGAACAAATTTTTAACATAGAAATCGGTTTATTACACACGGAAAATATTATCGTACACATTTAAGTCTCACAAATTGTTCATATTTCTCTAGGGTGTAATTCAGTTGTTTGAAATAATATTAAAATTTAAATTTTTACAATAATGTATAAAAAGAAATTAACACGATCATTTTAATTTTGATACAATTTTTATTAATTTTGATCACGTGTGTTAATTCCTTTTTATACATTATTGTTATTGAATTCATATATAAAGCTTTTATTTGTAAAAAAAATGTATTATCTAAAGTTTAACGATCATGTCTTCAGTTTCATGAAGGCCGCTATTAAAATATAATCACTGATAGTTTGGAAAAAAACTATTTAATGTGGTGAATTTTACGTACTTTTTACGTTCAGAAAGGAAAACTGATAGGTTTTTTACAGCTCCTATTCAGGCGAAACCACGTTCAAACACGGCTTATGTTATATCACGCGTTCCATAAAACCGAACATAAACTACCAAACAAACTTTCCACTTAAAGTTATGAATTTGCTTAGGGACATTCAATGGGATTCCATAATTTAACCGCCAAGTCACGTTTGTCATTTCGTTCCGATCTGTAAGCTGAATTTTCACCATAAATTTTCCTTGTAGTAAAATCCTTCATCATACCCAAGATTATGATGGATGGCATACAAAATAATCTCGCACTACATCTGAGATAAGTAATGTAAATTATCTCTTACTTAGCTATAGGTTAATTTATGAATGTATTTAAATATCTTTTATTACACCTACTGACTGAATATAACTTTATATGTATTGAAGCATTTACTATTTGGTTTCAATTTATAATTAATTAAGAACTATTAACTTTATTAATGGACAGAAGTCTCACAAAAATAAGTCACTAATCAGTGAATTATCACATTATAAAGAATCAGTTAACAAATAAAGTATAATCTTACTCATTCAGTTACATGTAACCGACTAAATCGGCGTTTATTGTTTTTAAATATACTACAGTTTTAAAGGAAAATATGACCGTAAAGGAAGAAAGCCCGTCAGCGTTTCGGATATAACAATCATAGTGTTATTCGGCGAAATCCGTTAAATGGAAAGCCAAAGCAGACAGCTGCATGAAGCCCATACAGAAATCCTTTGTTTGAAATATTCAGTGGGTGAAGTCAGTCAGTATCCTAAATACCAGTCGAGTTTATCGCGTCGAGTAAACAAAGCCGTTGTAAAGAGCCGATGCGATGTTCAAAATGCTATGGATTTCAGATAACACTTTTCTTAACACGTTAACATCAGCGGTAAATATCAATAAAAAAAATTTATCACGAACTGAGATACAGATACTAATTTTACTTTTATGAGTGCGAAATTTTTACGAATATTGCGATTTTTTTTTAACTATGAGATTCTAATTTTATGACTACAAAAATAAAAAAGTTAGCTACAGTGCTTTAGGTGTTTAAACATTTTAACTATAAATAAACTAATATCCCGCGATTTATAATTCACTGAAATAAATCTTACCTAATTAAAGGTATTTAAATTATTTAATGGAATGTTTATGTCTGTAGCACTGTAAACAACGCCGGATTTGTTAGTAAATGCGTTATATATTGCAAACGGAGATGTTAGAGGAATCTGAGGTGTAATCAAGCAAACAGAGCGTACAATATATAGGCGTTGGATGACAGCCCGGCGTCCTAGTGTCAATTTGCTTAACAAAGCGTTACTAATTCTCGGAAAACGTGTCAAGGCATATTGCATAATCAAACTATCGTCTTATCAGTTTCACTTTTTAATTAACTCGTACTTATTTGGACACATATCGAGAACTACCACTATTTGAGTAACGTGACGTAACAACCAAGAGTTATTAAGTGTTGCTTATCATTTTTTTATATGTATAACCAATTCTAAATATACCTGCCTAATTTATACCCTTAAAAATAACCTGTAATAAACAAGCTATTATATAACTAAGCTAACAAGGCTCTATCTAAATGAATTTTTAAAAAATATTGTGTATCTTGTTCGTTGCCTGGCGACTAGTCCACCTTTGAAATATTTATAGTCAAACTCGACGTTGTAACAGCAATATCTCTGGTTATCACGTAGGAAACATAGGTACACTCCGGAAATTAAGATTTCAAGCAAACCCAATTCAAGGCACAGCTCATATGAACATATCGTACATATGGACGCTGATAAGCAATACTATGTCAAGCCACACATACTTCATTTTGAGAAAATTGCGTCTAAAAATATCAAACCTATTCTTAATAAATTTGTTTGAGGAAGTATATATCCATGTTTTTTTTCTATTTTTATAAATGTAAAATTAGATTTTTTTAAATGAATTAGAATTCAATTGGCACAATAAAAACTTTTATGTTTTATGTTATTTACAAGTTTTTCTAATAAATGAGAATATTGTATAATTTATACAAAATAACGAACTTGAATTTGTAAACATTAAATTAAGAATCTTTTTTCTTTTCTTATTTAGTTTAAAGGACTTTTAAAAATTTTTGAATAATGTTAATATACGTGACACATTATCAGGATACATCAATATCTCCGAATTTGACTTTTTGTGAGTTGACACATTATGGCTTTTCAGCATCCATAATATATGGCAAAGTCCTTCTATCAGTTTACTTACCGTTGATAAGTCTCTGTCTTACCTGGATTCCAAAGTTACCTGTAATTATATAGAGCATGGATATAGTATAATTATTGTTAAAGTTCCGGTGAGGTTGCCTTACAAAAGCGATATTTCACCGACACAGCTCCCTCGAGGGCTTTGTTCGTAATCCCGTGACTGAATAGTAGTCATTGTACGAATAATCATATATCACCAGCTTAGTTACTTATCAAAAGTTTTTAAGCAATTTTTACCTGTAGGTATCTACTGTACTCATAATAAGATAAAATGACGAATTCTATATGAACTTTACATTTATATATAAACGAATTAACTTTTGCGCAATTGACGCGCAATTTGCAGAAAAAATAACATTTAACTGAACTTTTAAAGAACAAAAACCAAAAGTGGTCTGCAATGTACATACGTGTATAAAAATAACTAACGAAGTTGAATAATAGAGTTCATTTGAAATTCAAACTCGAATTACTAACATGCATACGAAGTTGAATTTAAAAATTCATTTGACACGAAGCGCCATAAAAATATGATTAAAAAAGTTATTACTGTACCGTACTCGGGCAATGAGTTTAAATAAAACTATATGAGACCGATATCTCTTGCATATTTTACAGACTACGCTATTTAGATTCACTGCAGGCGCAATCCAACCCGAAAACAAACAGAAAAATATTCTTATGCATTGCTTAGTTTTGACGTGAACATCAAGAAGTATATTGACCGCAAGCGATTTTAAATTCTATGTCCTTCAAAACTAAGTTCGAACTCTTTTGGGTTAAGCGTCGTTTGTAGCGTTTCCAAAATCCTTTTCGCATGAGAGAATGTAAAGGGACTACGTTGTACCAACTGCGGTTTACCGCCAACATGCTATCCATTTAGAATTCAGTTGAGCGGCCTACAAGTGTACTCAAAAACATATACTTTGCCAAATCGTCAAAACTGCTTTGTGGATTTAAAAAAATAATATTGACCACAAACATTTTATATTTACAAACTTTTATGCGGAAAATGGTTCTAATGCCGATATTTATATTATATTAGACTAGCCGTATTTTGCGATTTCATTCGCGTTTATGGTTACTGCTTCGTTCCTATGAGTCGTAGCGTAATATAGCCTACAGCCTTCCTCAATAAATAATCTATCTAACACAAAACGATTTTTTCTGTACTTCCTCAGATTAGCGTGTTCAAACAAAGAAACTCTTCAGCTTTATAATATTACAAGTATAGTATACATTTTTAATATGGCAGATAATCAAATAGTTACTAGAATAAGAATTCCCACAGACTATACATTTTTTACCGAGAATTCAATTTAACAACGGATTGACGTAGTGGTACTGTAACTGACTGAAGTGTTAACGGTCGCGGGTTCCATCGCCGCTCACGGCAAACGTCTTTATCGACCATGCGGGTGTTTGTCGTGATCTGGGTGTTTGTGTTTCTGATGTGTGAGTTTACTAGTCCCCCCGCCACTGGGTCATGAGATCCTAATGAGGGCCGTTGAGTGTTTAGCGTTTATTATTTTTTTTATTAAATCATATTCGCCTATAAAGTCGAAGAACTAAACAATTAGCGAATATATACGCGTAGAATAGTGTCACTGTAGAATAGTGTCACACACTAAACAAGGACCAATTGTTAACCGAGATTTTAATTTGAAGACGATCGCGTAGCCCACCGAAGTAATTTATCAGCTGATATTATAACTTAATAAAGCATGCATTTGCATTCATCATCATTCTGAATAAAAACTTGCCTATACTATCGACCAATAGGAAAATTTGTCTTTATTTGAGGAGGCTAAAAAAATAATATACGTACAATGTACCCACATCTATTTATAAAAATTCATAGGCTTTAATTGTAGTTTTATATGTCGTTATCCAAAATGTAAATAACCTATAGTTACATGCACCTACAATATATTAATAGTTTCGTCAAGGGTTACGGGAGACTCAATCGAAACCTTACTTGAATAATAAAACATAAATAATTAATGATTTTGAGTCGACAAAATTTGGATTGTCGAGTATTTTGTTAAATTCTAATGGCAATGACAGACAAATCGCAGTCGCCATATAAGCAACTCTATCGAAACGTCACCGACACTGAATGACATCTTGAGTAGTTATTGAACGTTCCGTTTCATACTAGCTCATATACGCCTCACCACTCAACACGTCATCAATTTTAGAAACAAAGACCTATGGCTGTGTAAAACAAAACATTGAGCGAATTAAAAAAATATTTTGTTATTATTGTTATGTGTTTTTTTTAACCAGATATTCATCGATTTCCGTAACGTACCCAAAGAGTAAACAATAATTAATAGTAGAAGAGGTGATATGGTGGTCTATAGATAATAACCTGTGTACGCAAGTGTGCTAAAATTTTTATCAATATTAATTTTAACAGATTATACTTCGGTACATTGTGGTAAATGCAATCATAAACGATATACTCACGAAAGAATATAATTCAGTATGATTAAAAAAAAACTATAATATTAATTTATTTCTACATAAATTACCGTTACCGTGTCGTTACCGTAGATGTTAAAAAAGGCAATTTAGTTTATAATCTTTGCCTGTCATTTTGTATGGGATAGAAAAAAAATTTAGAGTTGCAGCGTTTTTTTAATTATAATTTATCGATAATGTGATATTTATATAAATCAAGAATTAGTACGATCTGTGTAATATTATAATTTAAATATTCACATTTACATTTATTTAAAAACAATTACATAATCTACTGACTTTTTTAAAATTAACTGATCTTATTAAAAATGCGAACTTTAATTATTTACAGGACAAGATAACAAGATGTACATATAATTACTTCACTAGGGCTTACTTAAAAAAAAAAATGAAAAGACAATTTAAATACGCATTTCAAAAAGTGGTCAAACTCCAATTGGCTCATAGTATGAGATCTCACGTAGATTTAGAGTTTTCTAAATGAGTATTGAACGTTAGCGGTCAATCAGCTAATGAGGATGATGATGACCGTATTGAACCGCTTCTGCGGCACATAGTAGACAAATCAATTGTAGACCATATTATTGGTATGTCCCTTGACGGAAATGATTATTCCAGTAGTAAGTACCTTCTTACCTACCTCCAAAGTAAAGAAAAAGACTGAGTGCTTGAAACAGAGAGGTTTACAAAGAGTAAATCTTAAAAGCTATTTGTTTTGTTAGTTATGTTAGTTTATTTTAAAATCTGATATAAAATTGATAATTATTTATGTAAAAACTTTTGAAGTTTGAATCTACGCGTTACTGGCATTTTATATTCGTTGAGAATTGATAACTACAGAAATATCTACTACATTTTGTACCTACCTGTATATTATAAGTCACCCGAGCGGCGCCGGGTTTTCATCTAGTATTTATGATAATGATTTCAGATAACCAGTCATGTAAATTTCAACTAGTTTTAACATTACAAAGCACTATAATCAGTAATTTACGTTCGAATTGAAACTAAATATTTGCAGTAGGTATCATATGCAGCATGCATGCACCTCCATCAATGTAGATGAAATTCGTTTCACATCGCCGTAAACATTTCAAAGTGGTTTGATATTAAAATGATATACTGATTGGTGCGGTCGAATCGGTAATCGTAATGTTACGAAAATAAGACGCTATTATTTTTGAATGGCATAAATCATAAATTTTTGTGTACGCATTTGACATGCTCTAACGCTTTTAAATCGAAACCTTTTAGTATTAATTTTTTTCTTATATTTATTAGTAACGTATTTTTTATATATTTTTTATCAATATGTGTGAATATCCCATTGCCGAGCAAGACATTTTTTACATTAAGAGGAAAGATACATTACTAAATCCATCTCGATGGTAATAAGTGAATACACTTACATATACTTACTGAAAGTTTTTTTTTTTATTTTATCTCAAAATGAACAGGTTATGTCGCCGAAATATTCCACAGTTAATCTTTTTTTAAAACAAACGCGGCTAGGTGTAATGGTAAGTCCAGATTATATACCATGTTATAAAACTTTAGCTACTAGCATAGTATACGTATACACGTCCAGTTGGTTTAACTTTGGCCAATTACGTTGTAAATTATAAAAATAAAACATATCACCTACAGAAGTATCTATAAAAAAACATTTTAATAATATGTTGCGTTATAGAGTCTTGACGCGCCATTATACGTATATGATTATAAAACAGATGCATTTTATGAGAATGGAGAAGACCAACAAAAAAACAACAACCAATTCACACTTAAAATGTTACAATACAATACGAGTAGGTATGTGCTTTTTCTTGCACTTTGGAATAAGCGTTAAATTATGTGCTAAGCATTCTAACATCTTTTGGAATAATCAAATTAATAAGAAAATACTATATTACTATTAAAACTATAAATATAATATAAACTATAATACTATTAAAACTTAAAAATAATTATAATAGATAAAAATATTTTTTTAATCTTTAAAATCGTAAAATTTGAACACAAAAATTGTTTAAATCCTATTTTGTACAGTAAAAAAACTAAATCAAATAATTGTTCAATGAATTTTAATTCCACGACCCGTGAAATCCAATACACCGACAGTTGGGAGTTGATTGATATTATCTTTCGAGCATTTGTTGTTTCAAATATGAAAATTTATTTAATATAAATATTTTTATTTATTAGCATTTTCTTGTACTAAACCATGGTTTAGTAGTCTAAAAATAAAAACATTTACGAGAAAAAAATTTTGGAAACATTTAAATTACAAGGCCATTTCATAAAAGCAATATTAAATATATATGCATACGTACCTAATTTTTAATAGTATACATTAAGATTTTTTGTTGACAAAGTGATCGAAAACTTATTTAGTTTTTAACCGGCTTCCAAAAAAGGAACACATTACTCAAAAAATGGCTTGACCTATTTAGTTCATTCTATTTATTTTTTATTTCCAGATTGGTTCCCTAGATTTTTTATTAAAATTGCTTCAACTTGGTGTCACTTTTGAAGTGGGTGACCCTTTTTAAAGTCTTATTCCTGTATCAATATACCTAACAATTAAGGTAACAATTTTAACATTTAAAAATATTTTTTCATTAAAATATGAAAGAAAAACGTACATTCTACAACGATTTACTGTAAATTACCTCTTAAAGCGTCATTGAACAGGTCACAATCGTAGTTTACTGATTGCACCGCATTATTGAACTCCAATCAATATAACAGAAATTGTTTCCACATCATTTTGCAAGCATTATTTGTTTCGCATGAAAACTTTAACTCGTTTTATTTGGTGATCATATATGAGTTGATATGTTAAATGAATTGACGATCAATTTCGAGCCAATAATGGTTAATAAAATTGCATAATTTTAACGCCGTATAAACATATTTTTAGATGATATTATGGCACAAACAGATTTACTAGTGACTTCATTTAATGTGAAATTTTAAGGTACAGTTTTTATTAGTCGCTTAAGATTCCTTATCTCAGCTACATCAAAAATGTTATTTTTTCAAGTTAGCAATAAAAAACTCATAAAGAACAAACTATACCATTACCATCATTTGCGTTTAAACGCTACAGTACAGAATATATTTATAAATGACACCTTATTTCTGTAAAATGAGAGATTTCTTCTTTGGAGGTAAAAAAAATATTGTTCTCGACTTTTCGTATGCGAATCCATTACCTATTTTGCCATGTCCATTTACGTGTTCATGAAACAGGTTACCTCACAAAGAATAAACTATACCATTACCGTCATTTGCCTTTCAACAGAAAAACGCTACAGTAAAGTGAAGTCATTTCCTTGTGCATAATTAAAAGCGATGTATTTTTAGCAAAGCGGACTCTAAATGAAGTTATCAGTTCTTAGCTTTTCCAGTTTAAACTTTCAAACGAAATCAATTTGGACGGCACGGTAAGTTTTGAAGTGCCTAACTTTCATCGACTCTGAGATGAAAACTCCGTTGAAAGATCCTGTATAAATACACAAGTTGAATAACTTCGTTTTTAGCTGCTCCTTAATAGCATGGGATAATGAGTTAGGAGCCATGTGTGAACCAAGGAAAATCAATATTGCGTTCAAAGTTATTTTTTTAACAAAATTATGAACATTAACGTATTTATTTACATTATTACAATAAAAATGAAAATGTGATAAAAACTGTACGTTTATATAGGTAACTATATTTGGATGCTGACAAGCAATAATGTGTCAACCCACAAAAAGTAAAATTCGGAGATATTGATGTATTTTGATTCTGTATCATCTATTTAATATTATTAAAATAAAATCAAGTCATATAAACTAAATAAGTTCGAAAAAAAGTTTCTTAATTAAATGATTCGAATTTCAAGTGCGTTCCATATTTTGAATTTATACAATAATCTCAAATATATGAAAAAAAAAAAATTATTAGATAATATATTGAATATATCAATTATGCTTTTAATTCATCATACCATTTATCAAAAAAGAAAAGTAAAGATGGATTTATACGTCTTCAAACAAATGTGTTAAGAAAGGGTTTGACATCTTTAGACTCCATTTTCTCAAAATGAAATACTTGGCTTGACACAGTATTGCTTATCAACGTCCATTTATTTGTCTAAAATTCGCTGAATTAATATGTTTTTTTTTAAACAATACAAAATCGAAATAATTTCATTATGAGTTTTGAACGAAAAAAACATCTGGTTCGTTTCTAAATTTGTTACTATATTAAAATTATTTTAATAAAAACAAAACAAACTTATTATGAAACTATCATGTAGGTTCCCATGATAATCAAAAAATCTTTTCAAACGTTCAGTTAAAATAATATTCTTTTTTTGTGGATTGATTAATTATTTAATTGGGTCACTAGGGCATGAATAATTTTCCTCTTAATTATGTTTACAATTACTGTGATCTCTACTGGTATAATTTTAGCAAAAATTATGATGATTCAATGCATGTTTATGTAGGCCATGACTTAATTTACCTTTTTTCCTAATTATTTAATAACAGAATTCGTACAATCAGAGGTATAAAGCATTAACTAATAGTGCAAAAGTGATTTGTTAAAGATTTGGGAATGGAATATACAAAAGGTACATAGATATAAGATAAGGTAGACTTAACTGTACTTATTGTTTTTCCTCATACCGCTTGCAATAATGTTACATGATATTATATAAATAATAATAAATAAATTTAGCTTTGTTTCAATTATTCTTTATACATTTTTATTTTATTTTTATATTAAAAATAAATTATTTTAATATATTTTAAACTCAAGAAATAGAACCGCTAAAATAAAATTTAATAAATTTTACTTAATAACTTACACTTACCCATATAAACACAAATAAAAATTATCAATAACATTTCTTGATTGAATGTACCAATTTCAAAGTTCTATAATCGACCGCAAATTGTCCATCGTAGTGCGTGCGGGTTCTACGCACTGATCAATCATAATTGTCGCGAACTAACAAGCGAACTAACAGCGCCCGTAATTACCGTAAATAACTCGATAATACGTGCACTCGATGCAACATCCTGTGCTTTTAAATTTAACCTATCACCTTTTATCCGCAGTTTACATTTGCGTTCAGAGCGCGTAAACGCATATAAAATGTTCTCTTATATTTTTGTTGCCCTATTGTTATCGAAAACAGTTTCGTCCCAAATGAATGGTGAATTTTGGTGGCTAAATGAAAAAGTTGCAAAATTACAACAGGTTGAAGCACCTCCGCCTAAATTCGATGATGTTAACGCATTTGAAACAGATGAAAGTGTTAAAGTTATTTTTAGAGATAATGAACTATATTCCAGAGAAATAAGCGACTACGAAGAAAGTAAGAGAATGTCTCTAAATGAGGGTGAGACATTGTCAGCTATTTATTTTCAAGATCAATCTGAACTTTCAAAACCTACTAATGTAGAGAGAGACGTTACTTTGGTTAATACTAAAAACAGAATTAACGAAACTATTCCTAAATTAAACGAAGATAAATCAATTTCTAAAATTGACAATTTCACACCTACAAATAAATCCCGAGGAGATGGAGACGAGTTAATATTTATTTTCCCAGAAAGCAATGAAATTTTATGGAACGTTAATCAAAATAATACTAATGTGACTGATCCCAAAGATACTAATAATAATGAAATCACAACACCACAAGCAACTTTAAATAACAAAGTTTGGTTTGAAGAAGACACAAAGCAATCAGAATCAGAAAGTATATGTACTTTTATTAATAAGCAGGAATGTAATCGTAATAATGGAATTATTCACTCGCCGGGGTTAGTAAATAATAAAATATTTTGTTCGTTTTAAGCTCGCTTTATCTTTATATTTTATATATTGTAAGATTATAGTTTCAGTTGCAGGTCATGTACACGACACAGCATACCTAATACTCAAAAAATTTGTTGTATCCTTCCGCTTAAATCAAGCACGTTATTAATAACACGACAACCTAAAAACTATTACAATTTTATCAAAAGATATAAACGTTCAAATCCTGACGAAAAGTTAAATGCAGCCTTAAAGCAACGAGACGCTTTGTTGGAAAGAAATTTTAATTTAAAGGTTCAAACATCAAAATTAACGGCTACGACCGTACGTTCGAAGCCTACTCAAAAAATTGTAACACCAGAATACGTTGATCCGTATTGGAATATAAAAAATACAAAGTTCAGAAACCCTGAACTTCAAAGTAATACATACACTGATTACCAAAATACAAAATACGACTATGGCAATCAAGATTATGTAGAAGATTATGCAGTTGAATTACCTAAACCTGGCCTTGTCGGCCTTTATTCTGATCGCGAAGACTCACGCGGACAAACTAGTTGGAAATCAAAAAACACGAATAAAGGAATTTACTATGGAGACACGGATGAAGTCAGCGAGGAAGGCGACGACAGTGAAGTTCCATTTGGATATTCAACTTTCGATCCAAGACTAGGTAAAACAGAATACAGTATAAACATGCGAAAGCAAAGTCTAAAAATTTAATTTAAACTACTGACTCCTTTGTAATTTTAGGTAATCGTGCATCAACGAATAGCCCTAAACTTGTCAAGCGTAAACCACAACGATTAATGACGACAATAAGAGATGATGATGGTATGAAAAATTCCGAGAGTCAAACAATAAATTTTCATTCTACTCCAGATTTTCATGTTTTGCAAGGGTTTAAACTTGTAAATTTAGCAGGAAATAAAAACAGATACGTAAGAAAAACAACAACAGAACGTTTTTACGAGAATGAAGAAGACATTGACTCACCGCATTCAGTGGCTTCTAATTCTGGCGAAGACTATATTGATGGAATCGACCTAAACCAGCAAGTTTATAAAAAATGTGGAAGGGTTACAAGAAAACCTTCTAGTGATATGAAATTTGGTGAGTTATTTCGTCAGTTATTACTGCTAAGTGGGCATGATTTAATGCAAAAAATAATTCAACTTGACTACACAATAAAGTACATAATTATGCATAAAAAATATCAAAAATCTAACATTTACAACCATATAAACAGGAAATGAAACAAAATGTGGATATAAACTATACGTATGTATATAGATTAAATAATAATATACTCAGAAATAAATAAATAGGGACCTAATAAATTTAATAACTGATTACTGCAGTAGAAATTGATGACGTAATCTATTTTTCTAAATATTTAGTGATTATTTATTTGTTTAAGCAGCGAAAGATATTACGGAAAGTGGCTGCGATCCTTGGTTGGCGTTTGTCGTGTTAACCAAAAGTTCGCAAACTATTCTCTGCTACGCAACCATCGTACATCCACGGGCTGCCGTTACTGCCGCAGATTGTGTCCATGGGTATGTAAACCATAAATTAAGTAATTATAAACATATATAGGATATACATTAACAACTATATCATAACAATATTAATCCATAGTAATATTATACATGTGAAAGTAACTTAATATAAAATTTAAAAGCAACCTAAAAATAAGCGGCATATTTAATATTTGATCATGTTGCACGTCAGTGTGATGTAATTCTGTGGTCTTATTTGTCCAGAAAATCACCCGGTGAAGTTACTATTATTAGCGGAGTTTGGGATTTGAAAACACAAAAAGAAGATTCTCAAAGCAGATTGCCTTCAGTTTATATTAATTTACAATTCAAGCCAGGCGAACTCGATAACGATCTCGCTGTTTTGGTAAAGTATTAACAATGATATTCTGCAATGGGACATTTACCTTATTTTGTACAAATATTGATATTATAATTCAATGAAAACTATCCATTAAAAATTATGTATTGTATATTTTAACATTTTGTTTATATTTACTGACATAAAAGGGGTTTTAATCGAAATTTTTATATATAATTAAAACCAATTATAAAAATAACGGTAATGGAAAAAACTCGTATTTTGTTGCGTAAACTTATTCTAATTAGGCCATTTTTCGTGCAACAGCATTGGAAACGACCCTTGATTTTAGACCCAAATGTTCAACCGGCGTGCCTCGCAGACCCACATGTAGGGGATGATTGCTACTTTGTCGGTTGGAGTGGTTACGATCAAGGTAACTTGTTTGCATTGTGTCACACATATAAAAATATATACCATTTACCAAATTTCTTTATGTATTTATATAAATAGATGTGATCTTTGATTAACACATTTCGATATCTCTAAAACTACCTTCACAAACTTGTAGAATTGATAGGTACGCGCTAAAAAACTTACCCGAAACTCAAGAATTTATATATATACTACTATATTTATATGTATACTAAAATATTTAAATGACCGACTAAAAATTTTTTTGAGGGGGGTTTCGTCGGAGACATTTTTTATTTTTTTATATATGTTAACCAGAAAAGCCGATTTGTTTAATATTTTTTTGCTTGAAAGGGATAAAACTCTATCATTGGTCACAAATAATTTTCATGAAAATCGATTTGGTAGTTTAGTTTTAAATCAAATTAACTTGAATAAATATGACATTCAAATAAACAAAAATTAAATATTTTACTTTTAAAATCGGTTATCGTTTTTTAAAGTCTTGAATTGTTGTAAGATATTAATTTTTTAATTAGAGTTAAATACGTTAAATAAATGGACTTTACATTCCAATTCTTAGATTAATAATGGCGTTTAGTTTAAATTAATTTTTATTACTTTTGAAATTATTTTTCATAGTACCTACATATTACGAAACACGATGTGATGACAATTGACATAATTTCATTGAATGTGTTAGCTAATGTTTATTTACAATAGAGTGAACTCAATATCGTGTCTATTGTGTTCAATTTTATTTACTCAACATAAAGTTAACTGTTGTTACGATATAAACTCATAATATTTATGCAATGTATACAATATTACATTATCAGCATGGACGTACATAAGGTGGGGGGTGGGGTTAGAGGGTCCGGACCCCCCCCCCCATCCTCTTCCTATACGACTTACTTATGCTTAGTACATTTAACGATATGGCAATGACAATGGTTTATATAATTTCTAAATAACTGAGATTAGCATTTAGAATCATACCCGGATAAAAATTAGTTTATCTTTATACATTTTGCACTTATAACTCCCTCCCCTTCGAACCCTGGTCTGACCTCTCCCATATAAAACCTACGCCTTATCGGTATATATAATTATCTGTATCTATATTAACTATACGGTATACCTCGATGTTTTACTTACCTTTAATTTCGGTACTTGCCCGAATCCGTGAGGTTTATGATTATTGCTCCGCTCCTATTAGTCATAACGCGATATTTATTGCCCATAACTTTTTGCAATAAACGAAAACGCACGATGAATCTTTTAAATCGGATCGAAAAAGTAGTTTCTGAGATTAGCGCCTTCTAACAAAAACAGAAAATATCTTTTTATATCGATATAGATTTGAGGAAAATAATTATGTTTAAAATTTACGTAAGCACTAAAAATTATGTTGAAAATAAATATTAGAATATTTAGGTATGTCGATAAGATTTTCTATTAAGCCAGTAAACATTTTCATCAGCATATCATGTCATCAGTCTAAATGAAAGAATAGTAGCATCATTAAGCAGTTATGCTTGTTTTAAAGATAATAAATGACAATACTTTTAATTTAAATACATTTTAGCTTTACAACCACATCCACGCTGGCAGCATGCAACTATTCTCACTCCTAAGAAATGTAACGAAAAAGTATCAGCGCCAGACGTAGACTTACCGGCTGGCGCGTTCTGTGCATCTGTCGAAACTCGTGGAACCGTGGTAATGAAATTAATGTCTTTTAATTAAAATGTTTTTAAATTAATTTAATTTTATATTAATTTTGTGTAACAAATACATTGTTTAATTTTCAAACGGAATCCCACTACTTTCATCGTTCACGACCGTAATTCTGTCAATATTAAGCAACGTTTTTGTTTTATTCGCAGCGTCAAAAATCATCAATTAGATCTCAATTGACCCTTATACCATCTATAGTGGAATCTACTTATATCCTGTTGAAAATTAATATTACATCATTTGTAATATATTTATAATATTATATCAAAACGCCGAAACATACCCTTATGGTAAGGTCATTCGTGTTGGTTGAAGACCGTCAGTTCGATTCCTGCTGTCAGAATTTACAATACAGTTTTGTTTAAATATGAATATAATATATAATATAATACCTTGCGTATGAAATATCACGAAATAATAAATTACCCAAATAGGGTTTTTTTTTACATATTTTACTAATAATTTTTTGCAGAACTATGTGTAACATGTGAACGGTGCACTGTATAGTCTATTTTTCATTACTTGTCTTTATATGGTAATAATACCCGAAAGAAAATCCCCAATTTTCAATTTTTTTTTTCATTATAATTATGAATTTTAAAAAATGATTCAGTTCAATCATTCTATAATTTCTTGCCTCTTATGTGTGGCTAGAAATACGCCATATTTGTTTGCTAAATAAGACAAGAAAAGCGAAAGAAAAATATAAAGACTACAGGTATCTTTATTTTCAGACGGGTATCGGCGGTCCATTGTTGTGTAAGAGCGGCGACCGAGTGTCGATAGTGGGTGTGGCGGTGTATCGAGAAAACATTGTCGTTCTTTTACCAGCATTTGATTGGATAATCACCGCGCTGCGGGAACTCCGTATCAATTAGTAATATTGCGCTTTGTGTTCATGTTCCTATATATTAGAAACTATTTTTTATTATATTTTGCTATTTTTATATAAAATCTTATATAACCTAGTAAGTATAATTAATTTATCTTTGCACATATTTTTTTGTTCATTATATTTTTGGTTTTTAATTTTTATATAGGTACTCCTTTTTATATCAAAAGAAAAATGGCCCTGTTTCAGAAATTATAATCCAAGGAAATAATTATTGTTCGCTCGCAATATATTGGTTAATTACTACAAATAAAAGTCCAATTATTTTCCTATATAGTATATTTTATCGCTCGAAAACATACTCGTTGCAAGCATCCGATGAAATTTAATATTTTTAAAAATATTGATGCTAATTTTCTAATTAAATTATAAATATTATGATAATATTAATTTTCATGGAATGCTTTATAGACATAAGAGAACGCGGGGATTTTAAACATTTCACTATAGGAACTAGAAAATAAAAACTATTCACGAAACATCAGGAATGTCGAGATCTACTCTTTATGGTAACGTTGTTCAACACAATTCGATTTAATAATAATTACACTCGATACAAATAATACGAACTTACAGACCACATTATGACACTCGTGTTCGCAATTTCGTATTGCCTGTACCGAGATTTATACATAATAAGTTGTACATTATAACTTTATACAGAGATCTTTGGTGTCGAACTTGAAATGTGGCAAAAATGTCGATATTAAAATGAAATTATAAACTACTTCCTATTATAAAAATAACTTTAGAATTGTTACATTATAAAAGTCATAACAATAACAGCCATTTATAACTAAAAATAAATAAACAATTTAAAATTTTCATAAGACGATTACAGCTGTTATTTACCGTTTTAATTTTAACGAAAAAAAGTCTTCGTTTTTTTTTACAAATAATATTTCTATATACGTTGTTTACAAACTGAATTAAAATAAACGTTTGAACTAAACTACTATATAAAAAATACACAAATTATTAATACTCTGAGCATTTTAGAATCCGTAGATAATAGTCGAATTAACATCTTTTATTAAAATTGTACTTACACTATGAATGAATATTATGAGAATAATACAACATCTGTTTATGAACCGTAGCCATAATATTTATATCTAGAGACAGACAACCACGTAATTTTAAAAACAATAACTGGCAAATGCATAAAATTACTTCGTTTATAATATGTAATACAGACAATAAATATGCAATACTAGAGAACCGATATCACAGCTAGGTTACCGGTCGCAAAGGATAAAAAAAAACTTAGAATACTAATTCACAGGATTATAAAATATTTTATAAAACTTAACATTGTTTGGTATACAATTTCAAGAAAGGATTTTTTTTGTTCTTTTTTTGTAAATAGTTAATTTTTAAATATTTTAATAAGAGACAGTCGTTATTTACAGCTTCCGAGTAATCCTAGCCACGAAATCGGTATTGACAAGATCGTTTATCACATTTAGCTCAGGCTATCACGAGCGGCTCGTCGTCTGAGAATCCGTGGATTGGAGGCACGTCGTCGTCATCTGCAAGAGATTAATACATAGTTTATATATTGTAGTAGTTAGCTAGAATGTTTAAATATTTTGATTTATAATTTTATATTGCACTGACTAGTTTTCACAGGTGAAAGTATGCATATTGCACGCTTAGCTTTAAAGTGACTGGATTCAAAAGTTTTTTTAGACTTTGACGTTACAAAATGTTAAGAGATATGTCAAGTAACACAGAATTAAATTTACTTAATATTTAATTACTAACTTAGCTAACTCGTTTCACACCTATTTTGAATTTAATCTCCTGCGAGCGATTCATACTTTAGAATTTGCAGTAAAACACTAAGTCTGGCGTAAGTATCAAAAGGACCCCGATGGCCATAAGGAAAGTTTGTGAGGATAGATGTTTGTTCATCTTTCACACAAATATTACTAAACAAATTTTAATAAAACGTTACAGTATACATACATTTGTAAGTTTTACTTTCCTGACTAACATAAAACAATTCTATAACCTGGTAAAAGTTTTCTAGGTAGCCTTACGACAGTTGTAGTTGTCAAAAATAAGTTTCGTTTAGGTGAAAATCTATGACAAACTACTTATGTAAACCTCCTATGGTGCTGCTTATACAAATGTCAACTGGGCATGTGTTGGACGTTATACCAGTGTTAACATAATTGATATATAATTCTGATTTTTTTTTTCAATAAAGAAAAAAAACTTTTTAATTGAAATGTTGAATCTAGGTTCGTATAGTATGAAAAATAATTTTTAAAAATATTTAATTCATTATTTTACTTTTAAATATCGATTTATAAGTAAAATTTATTTATTATATCGATAAATTAGAGTGGGGTTGATCAGTCAACATCATTCGTCGCGCCTGCACGTTTGCCAGCTGTTTAATAAAGAAGCGTGTGACCGTGGTCGATGGTGGCCTGCCCGCGGCGGCTGTCGTAGCGCGGCGTGGCGGCGAGGCGCAGCAGCGAGTGCGCCAGGCGGCGGTGGCGCAGCGCCGCGTGCAGCAGCGCCGCGCCCAGCGCCAGCGCCGCCGCGCACGCCGCGCCCGCGCCCCACCACGCCGCGCCCGCGCGCCACGCGCCCGCCTCCGCCGGCGACGCCTCCTCCGCGCCTGCGCACGGGGTGCATGCATTTTATTTGGAAAGTTCTACTAGCCTTAGGAATGCGATGTTAAAGAGATCCTTTTTTATGCTGAGGTGTGTAAAAACTCGATTGTGGCAACATAATATATCCATACCAATATTACAAATTTCAAATTAGCTCTATCAATCTATATATTTTATCTATCTATATCATCTACATATTTCTTACATTTTCACACTTTAACCGCTGTCCACTACGTCTATACTAAAATGGTTTGAAATTGATGAATTTTTGTATAGATACATAGTGGGCGTTCCAGAAAGGACTATAACTATTTTCTGTCACGATAGTAAAACTTAAAAAAAGTGAAATAGAAGATGAATTATGAAAAATTCAACGAAAAAGGTTATTCCAAATAATTGTCCCATACAAATGAAGTTGCTAAAATCAACTAACCAACTAGCAACCAATACTAAACCAAAGCAAATGCGCGCAATACACCGCCAACCCTCACCTTCCATACTGAGCACTTCGCTCAAGTCGCTGTAGTATCCTTCGGGGCTGATCGCCCGCACGCTCACGAACAGCGGGCCGGGCGGAGCCTTGTCGGCCGTCATCAGGAACGGGGACATCTCCGTTTCAGCCGTCTTTATATCGTCGGTCGGGTGAAGGAGATCTTCGGGTATCTCCTTTTGCGATACTAGGATTTGGTATTTGTGTCTGTAAAAGAGCGATCGTTACACAATTTCAAATAACACAGATAAGATTGTTATGTACATATCTGTTTAAAAAATATTAATTTAAAACGTTATATTAACGAATATACAAATGACAGGGACCGCTATATCGATATTTTTTTATATTTTCGAGAGAGCCGGAAGCTCAAGCCCCTTCCTTATTCCATTTTTTAGGTCCTTCTCCTCATTATTTTTTATTTGTGGAAGGTATCTTTTGCAATGGTGAATAGTAAAGCGTAAAATTCATTTACTTGACGTTCAAAAAGAGAATGATTTTTTGTAATTTTGAATAAAAATTTCCATCGTCACCTGTCGTCGAGGGGGTGCTGCCAGCTGACCATGACGTGGCCGGTGGGCGAGCGCCACGCCATGACGGCGTTCGGCGCCGCCACCTCGCCGCTGCGGAACGCCGCGCACGTCTGCGCCGCGCCCTTCTCCGCCGCCTGCAGCACACCGCTTGCATTACGACACTTCTTTAACAAGTACGGCCGTCGGATCTTGGCCACGATGAACGTCGTCCTCGTGTTTACGCAACGACGTTTTTAGGAATCGGATAGAGATGTATTTAATATAAACGCAAGAGATCCTTTACATGGTCGATCATTGTAATTGATTACTTTCATATCACATTCTTAGGAATATATCATTAATATAAATATAGACTGTATTTTATCTATGAAAACTATATAATAAGTTGGTAAAATATTTCTGAGAATCCAACGATTTGGAATAATATTAAAATATTTTATAATTTAATGATGATAAGCAATAACGTGTCAACCCACAAAAAGTCAAATTCGGTCATATTGATGTTTTTTGATTATGCATCACATATTTAATATTATTCCAAAAAAAAATTAAAATATTTCGAAATATGCAATAATGTCTTATATAACATTTCATTATAACACTCTACTTTTATTTAATTCTACCTTTCATCAGAATCGGAAAGTAAATATGGATATATACATCCTCAAACAAATTTATTAAGATAAGATTTGACACCTTTAGAAGCCATTTTATTAAAATAAAGTCCGTGTGGCTTGACGTAGTATTGCTTATTAGCGTCCAATTATTCAGTACAAAATAAATAAACAGTGAGCCTCACATAAACGCAAATGTTGAACCTCGCGCCGTGCGGCACGTCGTGCAGCGCGTGCGCGAGGGACACGTTCTCGCTGGCGCGCAGCTCGTAGCGGCTCACGCGCCCGTGCGTCAGCTCCGTTATGTCCAGCTGCGGGGTTACATGCGTATTACAGCTTAGAAATTATATTTATATTATTTTTACCTTCCCTACTCGAATCAGATATTATTTACAATTTCATTGGTGCCAACTTTGTTTTTACGTAGCCCTCTTTTTTATTAATTCATTAAAATAAATATTTTTAAAACTAAAAGCCACAAAACAAAGAATTGAATTGAATTTAATATAATATTTTTATATAGCCTGTTACTGCTTATAATATTTAGCTATATGTAAGTGAAAATTCTGTCAAAATTGGTCCAACCGTTTCAAGGATCAGCCAGATCAAACAGACATTCATAAATTTCTCAAAATTATCTTTTTGATGCAAATGTAGTCTATACTTTCAGATGCATTTAGTTAAAAGCTCTTAATTTGCAATAACAAATAGACACAATATTTTAAACTTTCGCGGTTTATACTATTCATATTTAATATAACGGATCTTATCGCGATAACTAATGGTATTAATACCGTTACAATTAAGTTACATTCGTCGTGGTCACGAACTTACGTCAGCTCAGGTATTAATACCATTAGTTATCGCGATAAGACCCGTTACATAAAATATGAATACAAATAGACACTTCTATTTTAATAACTAGTATAAATAAACTAGCTGACTTGGCTAACTTCGTACAGCCTCAGTATCAACAAACTTTGTGTTTACTTATTAAATGTTCCGTACAAAATTAATTGACTCCATAACTTTTTTTGTGAATTTTTCTGATGTTTTATTAGGTATGCTTGGCAAAGCGGAGACGAATTCAAAAAATCGAAAGTCATAAAAATATTTTCAGACATTCGTGAGTAAATGATGTAACTAACTCGACTTAGTTTTATTTACATAGATTATTTATAAGTCTGTTTGTCTGTCTGAATGCCGAAGCTGAACCACTTTTGAAGAATTTCAATACAAATATAGATCGGACCTTGAAGAAACACAAACTATTTATGGAAGGAAAACTACACAGATTACGGGGACTTTCTACATTATATATGACTAACAGGCCACGAGTTGCTGTGGCTCAGTTATAAGACGTCGAAGAATCTTATACACGTTAAATAAACATTAAATGATTAAACATTTAATGAAAAAATGTATCACTACAAACTTACCCTGTAAGCTATTGGTTCTCTAATGATGTCGCAGTTCGCAGTCCATGTGATACGAAGCTCCTTATTTGCGTTATACTCAAAGTGCAAATTCTTAATGGGCGCCCTGTTAAATTATAATCATATTAGAATAAATAAATAAGAACCTAACCGATTTATTGTAAAAGGATTTCATGTATTACTAATTACAGGATATCTTTAATAAATTAAATATAACTAAATCAATTATTAAAATAGCAAATTTATTACCTTACTTCTTTCTACGTTGCTGGGGAAATCATAATATGCTATCTCAGACTCATTTATTATAATTAATATTGACACATTTCACTGTTAAAATTACACATAAGTACTCTCAACAAAAGAAAAAAATGCATCTTAATCATTCAACATATCAACATGACATAGAAATTGTCATAGCCTTTTTTTTCATTCAGGTAGAGCATAGCTGTAGCCTAATGACTACAGCTAGTATACTTATACGAGATGTATCGAACGGGGCAGTACCTCACTTTTACAAAAGATCGGGTTGAAGTAGCTTATTTAGCTGCGTTTCGTACGGTGAATGAGAGTCGGAAGCCTAACCCCCTCTCTTCAATACCTTTCCTTATTTCCTATTCCCTTTTACCCCTTATTCCTTTTTTACTGATAACGCACTTGTGGCTCTTCTGGGTTGCATATGTTTATGGGTGGCGGTAAAGACTTAATGTCAAGTATCCTGCCTGCTCGTTTGTCAGCTTTTTACTAAAAAAAAAAAATACGTACTTAGGGTTCTCCCTCGTAACGATCTCTTTCAGTCCAGCGAGGGGTCCACCACGCAGCGCCGCCGAGAACACGTACGTTTCGCAAGCGTGTAACCCCTCCACCAGCACGCTCGTGTTGCGAGTTATGATGCGAGTGTCTGCGGAATGATAGAATTTTATTTAGGTAAAAAAAATAATCGATATATAAGCAAACTGTTCGTTTATTGTGTAGCGTAATCACCATTTTGTGTTGAAAGTATTTATGGAGAAAGTATTATATATATATGTACATATATACTGTTTCTAGTCAAGATCTGCGGATACGGATACGGATCTTAACTTTCTTACTTAAAAATTTACTACTAACTTAACTCTGGTCCTTGAAACGACAGTTGATGCCACATCATACTTTGTGTAATAGGCAAAACACGTTGTAACTTGCATAGCTAGGTCTTTCGTTTTATTGACAATTTAGTATGTTACTGGGCATAAGTGTTTACAAAATATTATCTATTTATGAAATGAATAAAGTGAATGTAATGGATACGGATCTTTCTTCTCCCTCAAATATCCGCGGAAACAGTTAACCGGCACATCACTAATATATACTGTAACATTAGAAATACTTAAAAAGACAAATATAGAAAATAATTGTATATTTTCATCGCGCGTCAATAAATAGAGTAATGACAACAATACACAATTGGTAGTCACCATTAATCCTCCACTTCAAGACATGAGCGTAGTGCACTTCGTACTCCAGCTCCTTGTCCTTGTACCGGTCCCCGGCGGGCGGAGACCACGAGAGCTGCACGGAGGTACGCTTCTCCTTCAGCAGGACGGCCGTGACGTTGAGCGTCTCGTCGGGAGTGCCCTCGGTCATGAACGGAATGGTGAAGGGCTCGCCGATAGTCGTATTCTTGTAAGCCTTGATGTCGATTTGTAGTTTTACACCGGGTGGGAGATTCGTTACTGAAATGAGAATTCATATAAAATTTGACGATTCATTAGCGCTGTGAATAATGCAACTGATATTTACCTAATACAGAGTATCATTGATATGTTACTTAATTCGCAAAGTGAGTAATTTACAGTTTCGATCACCATTCATGACAAACATCCGCATAGGTCATAAAGATGTGTTCAATGGTCATTGATCATGAGAATAGAGGCCTTGAATGTTAAGTATTTATTTAATGAATTAGTAAAAAGTAATCATAAAAATTTAAGAAAATATTTAGACATACCATTAGCTTTGTTATCCTTAGTTTTAATCGGTTCTAACTTCGGATATTTGAAAGGCAACCTCGTGTCCACTATGTAGCCTTCCGCGCCCCTCACTTTGTGCCACTGCAGCGACACGGAAGTGGGCGACAGTCGCGTCATGCTGGCGTTCACGATGTTGTCGACGTCGCCGAGGTCGTCGAACGTGATGTGGGCGATCTCCGACGGGTCCGAGGTGTACGCGTTATTGGTAGCCGTCACCTTAAACGACATGTTATGTTAGCCTATATAATGATAATTATAAGCAATACTAGGTCAGGGTTCGGAGTGTAGTCTACATTCCGAACCGGTGGTAGCTTAAAAAAAATCTACAACCAATGGACCTGTAACTTGACGATGCAAAAGTGCTGTAAATAGCCTATTTGAATAAAGTATATTTTGAATTTGAATTTGAAGCCACACGGGCTTCATTTTGAGATAATGGTGTCTAAACATGTCAAGACTAATCTTACCAATTTTTTTAACGAAGTTTTATATACATATATACATATGTATATCCATCTTCTCCTTTCTATTTCGATAAAATGTATAAATTAAGTATGATGAATTAAAAGATTGGTATAATAAAAATTTTACCTAATATGTTCTTCAAATATATTAGATTATTACATATTCCAAAATATGGAACATATTTCAATATTGGAAACATTAAGTTAAAAAAACTATTTCTTTACCTATGTAGTTTATATTAATTGAACATTTTTTGAATAATGTTTAACATTGTTAAAAAATGTTTCATTATATACATGACGCCATTATCAAAATACATCAATGTATCTGAATTCGAGCTTTTGTAGGTTGACACATTATTGCTCATCAGCATCCATTTAAAATTCCCAATGTATACCCAAAAGGGGTAGTTCGATGTACGCTGCACGACTCGCGTTTTACCGGTGTCATTTATATATCCAAGAAATCGAATTCTACATTTATTTTATTTATTTTTATTTTAATGCTTTATTGTACAATACAAAAGTATTAACAAAAGGCGGGCTTAATGCTACTGCATTCTCTACCAGCCAACCTTAGGATGTACAAGAAAGAAAGATGTAGGTGTACAAAAAAAAACATAAGATAGTGTTAAATAATGAAATGATAATATAATACAATATAATATAATATAATATAATATAATATAATATAATATAATATAATATAATATAATATAATATAATATAATATAATATAATATAATATAATATAATATAATATAATATAATATAATATAATACAATACAATATAATATGAGTACATATAATGAAGATTCCAAATCAACCATTATTGCTTTGATTTAGGTAGTATTTTTTTAGAGCAATTTTAAAAGTGTTTCGCGAAGGAGATTTCCTAATTTTTTCCGGTAAGCTGTTCCATAAACGGATAGCAGTCACAGTGAACGACTTCGACATAAAGCCTGAATGGTGCGGTGGAAAAGACAACAGCAGGTTTTCCGTGGAGCGAAGCGATCTGTCATGAGCGTCAGCCCTTAGCACGAATTTGGATACCAAATACTCGGGATAATTTGGGTCATTCAGAATTGAGTATAGCGTGCAAAGAATTCTGCATGACCTACGATCACGTATCAAGAGCCAATTTAATTGCGAGCGATAAGAAGAAACGTGATCATACTTCCGCAAATTAAATACAAATCGAATGGCAGTGTTAAGGAGTCGCTCGAGTTTATTTACTAGATCTTCATTTGCGTCCAGATAACATATGTCACCATAGTCAATTATTGGTAGTAATAATGTATTGACAAGTTGTATTTTCGTTTTAGTCGGTAACATATGTTTTAAACGCATCATATTATGCATTGTACAGTAAAACTTTCGCAACACCTCCCCCACCTGGTCAGACCAGCTTAAGTGTTTATCCAACGTTACTCCAAGATCTTTAACGGAATCGGAAAACGGAATTGGACAATTATTGTAAAATAGGTTATAATTCGAAGTGTCAATTTTTGCGTGCTGTTTGCGACTACCAATGATTATAGCCTGACACTTTGCCGGATTCACCGAGATACCATAGCGAGCAGACCACAGAGATATCTGTGATAGGTCCGTATTAAGCGCAGCAATAGCATCAGCCAAACAATCAGTAGTAGCGTGTCGATAAAGAATATTTAAAAAGTTTCCCAATACATACCCAGAAGGAGTAGTTGACGTTGGGCTCGAAGTAGCCCTGCACGACGGCGGAGGTGGCGGCGCGCACCTCGCTGTCGGCGGGCGGCAGCGGCGGCGCGTGCGACACCGTGTAGTGCTGCAGCTCGCCCGCCGCGCGCGCCGGCGCGTCCCACGACACCAGCACCTGGCGCCCCACCAGCTGCCGCACCGCCACGCGCCGCGGCGGGGACGGCACTGCCGGTCGCAATACTCTTATTGGTAATATACCTCGACTCACGTAAGTGTGGCGGTCTGAACTATGCGCCGTACGCTGCGCAGAACACTAAATTAGGCACCAGGACAGTCGTTTAGATATTTCTTTAATTTTAATTATTAAATACTTCTCATACACAGGGTGTCGTGCACGTGTTGGTAATTTTACCAGCCTTACCAGAATCTATGTTTAAAAGTAAAAAAAATAATATATTTTTAAAATTCTTTTTCATAAATGATGTTTAAATATACATACATACATAGACAGATCATACATAGCAACATGAAACAGCTGTAAGCTGTAAGTTCAACGTAAAATAGAATCTCTTTTCCGTATATCTAATCTGGTAATTCAATAGAGCACCACATTAATAAATTCACATTGAATAACATTACAACAATACTTACTTCCTTCTCCAGTTCTTGTGGTAACATATTTCATAGATGGATAGATTTTATCTGATTTACTGTCCTGAACATAGACTGTCACGTTGTACTCAGTGTATGGCTCCAAATCCGTAAACCTAAAAGTTGTAAACAAACACGTTAAAACATAATTTCATTATTGAATATACCAAAAAGCTAAACATATTTTCACAAATTTTCTCACCTATAAACACTATCGTTAGTCCACGTCATGTTTTTCCAATCTCCATCGCTGACTTTAGCTATCGAGGGTAGGAAGCTGTAAAGGACCGACTTCTGTTGCGCTAACCAGCACGAGATCAGGAAACTCGAAGAATTGATAGACGTCTGATCCACTCCGATGCTTAGAAACTGAAAAGTAAAAGTGTATTATAGAACAAAGTCAAAATGTTCTTTACACTTTTATAGTAATTTCAAAATAAGCAATAGTAATAAGTTATTTTATATGGTCTCAAATTTATTAGGAATAAATATAATGGTTAAATTAATTAAAAACTACTTGTATTATTAGCAACCATTCTTTAGTCAGAGCTGGAAGCCAACACCCCTCCCACCTACCCTTCTGCCCCATAACTTCCTGTTCCCCCTTTGTCTTTTACTCCTTCTTTGGTCAGCAACGTATTTACTACTCATTTTCAAGTATTACCATTAAAAAAATCTTACCTGGTAAAACTGCGACTGTTTGGATTCGCTGGTACAATTCGCTTCATCGCTACCATCGTAACAGTCCTGGTGACCGTTGCACACTTTAACTTGCCACAGACACTTCCGGCCGTCGTCGCACTGGAAATACCGCGAGGGACAGCTTCCCCCAGTTTTGTGTTTCTGTTATAAAATTAATGTTTAGTTTTATTTTTTATAAATTAAAATATATATTCATATCACTCGTTTATCATATCTTAAAATACGATTTTAAATGAATGTGAACGTGTACATAACATAAATAATTATAAATATTTTAAAGGCTATATAAGATTTTAAGACGTCAAGATTTATAGATACCAAAACTCAACTCTCGTAGGTTTGCATCAACAAAGCTCCAAAAGAAATTGATGGATTGATTTAAATTTTTTTATCAAACGAATCCATCTTCAAAAGTCAATAGGTCGGGGCGTGCTCAGGTAGTTCAGTATATGGCGGAGGGTAGCGGTAGTGGTACAGACCGCGCCGCAGTAGGCCTCGTCGCTGCGGTCGGCGCAGTGCGGCACGCCGTCGCAGAGCTGGTCGTCGCGCACGCAGGAGCGGTCGTCGGCGCACGGAGTGCTGTCGGGCGGACAGCGAGCCGTTTCGCCCGCTACCGCCGGGCAGCCGCGCTCGTCCGCGCCGTCCGCGCAGTCCGCCGTGCGGTCGCACACCCACGACAACGGGATGCATATGCCTAGGAAGAGGACGATTGAGTTTTATGTTTTTCGAGTGAATGTATGTATCCAAATATGTATTTTATGTATAGGTAATTCTTTGGGATGCTTTTCAAATTAAGCCGTTTGACATATTTCAACATATAATATAGATATAACCTAGAAAATGAAAAAATGCAAAAAAAGTAGGCCTTTATATAGTTAAATGCAACTCTATATGAACTTGAAACACTATAAATTTGTATATTTTTGGTTTTGAAAGCCACATTTTACGAGCTACCTGGTACAACAAACTAAACACATACTTAAAAATGAGATAATAATTAGCCTTTAGCAACACGGAACTGCACCTGAACCTGAACGTGCTTACCATATAAGAGAACAGACTATTATTTGTGTCAAAATGTGTGTGTATAATTGACTAGATAATAAAATGAACTAAAGTAATATTGAATGGAAAAATTCAAATTCTGTCGAGTAATATTTAAAATAATATCTAATGTAAATTATCTTAATACACATAACTAATCCTTATATACTCACCAGGAGCACAAGTAAACTGATTCTTGGAACATTTCTGTTTAGTAGCATCATGTTCCGGACTAACTATCGGTTTCTCGGGAACGACTAAGCCACAGGCTAATTCGTCAGAATTATCCCCGCAGTCATTAATCCCATCACATCGCCACCAATATGGCAAACAGTTACCATTATCACATTTGAACATCCAGTCCAAACATGAACCATTGTTGGAGAAACTTGGCGGCTCCGTACTGGGTCGTGGCAATAGTTTTGTATGACCAATAGATTTACAATTCATTTCATCAAATGAGTTTACGTCGCTACAATCATTTTCACCATCACACACCTAAGAAACAACGTTTTAATTAAAGACTTGTCTTTTTAATAAGAATATTTGTGTAAACTATAACACGAAGCACACTTCAAAAACTTACCCAAGACATAAAAATACATTTTCCACTCGGACATCTAAACATGTACGGAGCACATGAGGAATTCCTGCACTTGTCCTCAGTTTCGTCATCTCCTCCAGGGCAGTCTCTTTCTCCATCGCATACCCATGAGTCCGGGATACAAGACGGGTTAGTCTCATCGTTACAACGGAACGCGTGGAAGTCACAACTCATCGCTTCAGGACGCTTCGGTAAATTTTGCTAGGAAAACAAAACATAAATAGTTCCAATTACATGTTTAAAGATAAAATAATTTAGTTTGAGTTATAAAAAAAATTAAGAGTTTTATTAAATTCGTATTTTTACAGTAATTCATCAAAGTCAAACCTACGATCATATTAAAAAATGTATAACATCATTTATTAAAAATAACATATCAGTTAATAAATTTTACTACCGTGCAGTTGCGTTCATCTGATCCGTCCTTGCAGTCATTATCTCCGTCGCAGACCCACCTCTTCTCAATACAATTTCCATTTGCACATTGGAACTGAGTCTCGCTACAGTTTTGTTTACCACAATCTACAAATAGTTATGCATAAATTAAAAAAAAACTATGTTTATTAATCACGTATTAGCACTTAGCAAAATATCCCCAACGACCTCCGACGTATCACTTCATCATTACCGTGTCAGCAATACTAAACCAAGTACCAAGCTACCTTCTCGCGTATACAATTATAGAGTTTATCCTTATTAATCGACTTCCAAAAAAGGAACAGCTTTTAATTTGTTGGAGAGTTTTTCGTCATGCCGACGCAGTCGCCGTGTCATCGGTACTAAACCATGGGAATGTCCACCTTCCCACGTATACAATTATAGAGCTCACCCTTCTCGTCGCTCATGTCCACGCAGTCGATGTCGCCGTCGCAGCGCCAGGGCGGCAAGTAGCAGCGCGCGTCGTCGCACGCGATCATCGGCGGCGCGCACTCGCAGCCCGCCTCGTCCGACCGGTCGCCGCAGTCGTTGTTGCCATCACAACGCCACGTGCTCGTGATGCACATGCCGTTTTTACACGTGAACTCGTTCTGAAAATTACATATGGTTGTTAGGCATGGAGTTATAATTTTAAGTTATATATCGCGAATGGATTTGTGTAGAAAGTTTGATTTTTGGAAAACGAAGTTCCTTATCACGCATTGAGTCCGATGGACTTTTGCGTTTTTATTACGTTACAGACATACATGTAGCAAAGTGCAATTATATATTATAATAAGATAAAAAGACGAAAAAGAAAGAGGGATGCATGCAGCTGACACCGATCTTTGTCACATTTTCATTGCAAAAAACCATGTCGTTAATTTTTTTTTTTTTTTTGTTTTTAAAATGCCATGATATAAATATTGCACGAATTAATAAAAATGTAATTCGAAAAAAAATATGTAAAAGTAAAATTAAAGACGAATACATACCGCTGCACAAGTTCCATCATGCTTCGGACAAGTCATATTCGGAGCTGGTTCCATTCCATTCGGACACATACATTTTCCATTGATTCTTTTAAACCCATCAGGACAGAGACAGCTGAATGTATTACCGGGACCGCCTAAACACAGAGTGTCGCAGCTTGTATTTTTATATGAACATGCGTTGCTTCCGTGTTGCATGAAATAAGCAAAGACTTTAAGGTCCATTAAGCCGGATAAATTGTCATTTATCGTCACAATATTGGCTCCAGTGTCCTTATCTGCTATAAATATCGACTTAGCTTTCCAATCGTCCCAATACATTTTATTTTTCAAGACTGCGACCGCAAAAGGATGTGAAACTTTCTCATCATTCCACAATATTCTCCTAAAGTATTGTCCATTTAGATCTGCACTCGCAATATAATCTTCCATCGCATCCACCCAATAAATCCTATCGGCCATTTGATCTATTGTTATACCATTGGGCCACTGCACAATTGGTTTCGTAAACAACTTCTTCACATCCGTACCGTCGAGATTAGACCTGGAAACGGAAGGGCTATAACGATCCCAATCTGTCCAAAATAGATATCCCGCTCGAGGGTGGACTGCGATACCACGAGGCTTAGAAAGAACGGTGGAGTTCAATATAGTAGCTCTCATTCTGCCTTCACTTGTAAGGTCAGTTCTTACTGCTTCTATTTTCTTCCTCATACCATCGACAAAGAATAGCACGTTAGAAATCCAGTCCAATGCCATACCCTCTATACTAGCCAAATCAGTGTCAACGACTACTTCTTGTGTACTGCCATTGCCAAAGCACTGTCGGCTGATTTTATCGACTTCAATATCAGCCCAATAAATACAGTTATTTTTCATATCGAACTCAATTGCAACTATATTTCTCTGTCCCTGGATTGGTATTAAAGTAGAATTATCGGATAGATCGATGCGCGCGATTTTATCCCTTAAGGCGACTAGTATAAACTCGGTAGGCTCTTCTAATGGGCAAGGTACCATTTCAGGTTCGTAAGGCATATAGTACGATATTTTGCATACATCTCCATCGATTTTTCTATAACCTTTGGTTCGATAATAGGATGTACCAGGTCGACAATCTGGTGAAATAGCATAAGGATCATAGTTTAGACTCTGATTTCGGATACAAACATTGTTAGACAGAACGAATCCAAAATCACACTCGTAATCACGTCTGCCGCATTCGCATACTTCTTTTTTAACTGGTCTTTCGTAACCGACACCGTTGTAACAATTTGAATGGGGGAGTCGTCGTTGAAAAGTATCTCTAGCACCAAGGACACAAGAAACTGACGAATTTGGTGCTCTTAGGGACCAAAATTTGTAGTCATCTTGTGTACAGTTACGTGAAAAAGTATTTAACAAGTCAATAGTAATAATTATCCATTGATGTTGCGCATTCTCAGAGCCGAACATTGTAAAAGTGGTCGTATTCTCGCCCGGTTCTGTCATAAGGCCGTATATGCGTAGATCATCACTGTTAAATCTAAAAGCAAAATAGAAATTATATTTTTAAATATTAGACCTGTAAATTATTCATACCTAATTATGGAAATAATAAATAATTTCATTGAGTATATTTTATCAATAAATAGTTATCAGAATATTGACATTCAAGCAAGATATAATTTGCCTTATCATCAATGAAAATCAAAACGATACGAAAACTTATTGTTGTGTTGTTAAAGTTGCTCTATGTAACTGATAGTTTTTTAAAACACTATTTACTAAATCAATATATACAATACTTACTGATAAGAATTCCAATCGAGACCTTCATTAGTCGAATACAAGATCCTCCTTGTCTCTCCTCTAGTCTTGAAATATTTGACTGCGACAAGTACTCCACCGTGATCTCCGTAATTGAAGAAGTAATAATCCTTTAGAATCCTCTTCCATGTAAGGCCGGCATCTCTACTGAGATAAACTCCTGGAATGCCCTTAAGAGACTTGCCCAGTACTCCGGTTGCCATTATAACGCCAGGTACCGATTTTGAACTCATAATACTTGCTGATCTGTAATGAGAATTTTTTTCCAACAACCTTATCACGATTACATACACTCAATGATATGAAAAACAATTAATGAAAAACTTAGTACACGAAACATGAATTTTAATATCCAAAAAACATTTAAATGCATACAAATATTAGTGACGAAAATTTAAAAGTACCTAATGTAAACGGTTACTTAAGTCAATCACTAGCTGTCTATAAAATTCAAAATATATAATTATGTATTCACATAATGCGCGTGCTTTTAATTAACTTGCCTGCATTGTATTTACTTTATAATTTGTGATAACTAGTGAACGTAATTGATATACAGAAGATGTAGTTATGTAAAAGCCAATTAATCAATGAAATCCCAAAAAAAAATATCCCATTTTGCAAAACTCAACTGAATTCCAAAAAGCACCCCGTGCTCAGTGCAAACCAACAAATAAATACCACATTCTCTATAACTGAGTGTTTTACCTCATATCACTGTTTATCACATTTCCTGGTTGGCTGCAAAAAATTGTCTTCTATTATATTCCATTTTCAGAAATTTGACTAATTTCTTTCTTATGACACTAAACCTATCATGACGGGTCAAATAGCCCATTTTCTATTCCTCGTCAGAATTTCTTGTAAATCTCTTTATTTTTTCGCCATTTGCCTGTACTACTTTAATTTAAATATACATCCAATTTATTTTTCAATAATTACTTCTCTCTTGTTATTTTTTATACCGGGAAATATATGTAAACTGCCCTAACTATCTAAGCGAATATTACAGTAAATTCAAGTTGTAATGCTATTTTATGTATCAAAAAAAATATTTTATTATTTTACTATTATTATTGATCCCAAAAATAAGTGAAGTGGACTTATAGGATAGTATAGAATAACATGAGAATGTAAATCCGACGATACGTTTAGATTCTTATGTGCAAAAACAAAAAACGTGCCAAATAGGTTTTTGCAAGTAAAATAACACCATAAAAATCAGATTAAATTCAACAAATATGTATGTGAAAAATGTGCCTTCTGAGAATCCAATAATTTGTTAAATACGCAATGAACATGAATAAAGTCTTATTCTTGATTAAATAAAGTATTATTTTTATATTTTTTAAATGTAATAAATAAACAATTTGGAACCGTTATTTAAACTAAACTGTTTTATTCATGTACCACATTGTGCTAAGTGACATATTTTGACAACAAAAGGACGGACTATTTGACCCGCTCTGGTAGGAATAGCTATACATAAAGTATCGGCAGGTTTAGTGTTGTTATCATCATAACCGTTTAGATACATAAATGAATTCAGCATCTAAAGATTTAACATATTTCAAATTCAAATGAACTATAGTTTTTTTTTGCAAAGAAAGCTACGGATGTATTGTACCCATCATAATAAAATTTACTTCGAGCATTAGAAACAGATTCGGTTCGTATATTTTCATCTTTGTCCCATGAAACGCTAACAATCCGGTATCTATTAGTACTTGTTAAAATATCTAAGCTTTTAATACTTCTTTATGAAGCCAAAGCTAACGTATTATATTTTTCAAATGCTCAATGTGTAATATTTTCTGTAGCGTACTATATTTATTTTTCAATGTCATTGAAATCAAGAAATATTTTCCTCAAACGATGGGTGGCATCATTTGTATTTAACGCCAAAGTTAATAAGCCAATCTGTAATAAACCTATAAATGGTAGATTGCAATTAGCTCAAATTTATGACACTAACGACACAAAAGCCCACGCATGAAATGTGATCTTATCTACAATTTTATCTAAACAGGTTTTAATTGAAGATGAAATCATGACATTGCATCGTAGTCACAGCATATTATGGATATCTTTGGAATGATAATTAAAATTATTTATTAATTGCAATAAGTGAAATTAAATTATAAAATTATACAAAAAAACTTATACCTAGTACTCATTAACACGCTCCCTCATCACAAGCTATTTGTAAGATCTACAAACTTGAGATGTGTGGAGATGTCTCTTTTGAGATATAAAGTTATAATAAGAACAAGTTTTGTAAAAATTAACTCTCAAAGTAGTGTTTGGAGAGATTCCGATTTCGCCCGAATGCTATATTTTTTATACAAACTAGATAAACATCAAGATTTTAAAATACTTTCATATATTTTAAATTCTCGATGTTTATCTATTTTCTTATTATGTAATTTGCTTCTTGAATTGTTTCATATATTAACATGTATATAATAATTATATTAATAGCTAACAATATATAAAATAAAATCGTTTTCTTCGTTTTTTTTTTTTACTTTATGTTATTTGCTTTAGGAAATTTTAATAAATACGGAACAATAGAAAAACAAATTTAACAAGTAATTTCCTGTTAACATTATTTACACTTATACTAAATCTCTCCTTTCTTTATAAATTAAATATTGTTTCTTTTCATTATTTTTATACATTTTACTCGTTCAAAAGAAAAAAAGCACGTAGTAGTAATAATCTTATTTAAATTATGCCGTTTTACGAAACGGGTCAAGCATCATTTACATAAACACATTGAAAATGCCAATTCCCCGTTTATTTGTTTTGTTTTTCTAAACAATATCCGTAAGAATTATTATTGATATTAATAGTATCTGTCTAGAATTATGCGGTGTATTAAAAGCATTTCAATAAAATCCAACACTTAATACTTTCCTAAATCAACGATTAACTTAAATGAATTAATGAATATTCAAATAAATAGATAGTAAAACTCGTATCTTCATGTTCCAATAGAATAATAAATTATAAATAAACAGAACGAAACATGTGAAAAATAAAATTATATTTCATCCAACCTTATTACACCACGTACTTTGACTTATATGTAAGTTACTGAACTACAGTTGGATTTCACTACGAAAATACTCTACGCATAATTCAACTCTAACGCGCTATTATAAGACTCAAAATGGAAGATACGTTAAAATGCAGTATACAATACGTCAGTTTCAAGTGTGTGAACTTTTAAATTAGATTTGATTATATCATCCTTACCTTGTAACTGGATATAGCTGACTGAATTTCTGGCACAAGTGCAAGCGGCACGAGTTTTCTATATGGCAGTTAAGCGGCTTTCCTGTTTGAGACACGACTCGTATTGAATTTCATGGTTATCGAGGAAAAATATAATCTTAAGCGTTGTGTCAAGGATCGTCGATATTACGCCGGGAATGACATGGTGAAATGCACCATAGCGACCCCGTAGTGCCCAAAGAGCGGCGTATCAGGGATGTTGGTTTTACTAAAAACCGTCTGATTTGTCTACTGAGTCTGGGAGTCCCTGAGATCTGGGTGTCGCCTGAAGATATGCCTCTTGCGGGATCCAAAAATACATTTTCCAACAATAAAAAAAGGATAGTTGATATTCATTTATCGATAACGTAATTGCATGGAAAAAGATCGCAGTGAGGGAATGTGAGGAAGGTGGTTCTGCTGATTCTCTAAGAGCCGGGGAGAAAAATAAGACGCTATGCTCATCATCTTCCTTCATTTTAAACTTCTTCCACCATCTAATGTTAGAGTCATAGTCAAGTTACACTTAAAAGGCTTAATTAAGGGCAAAGGTGGATATTTACGATGTTTAAGATATTTTAAAAGATAAAACAATTCCACAAAGTCTTTCTCAAAAGATATTCAAAAAAGTTTACCGTTTTCATCTTCAGTCGGCGCCTTAATAGACGACCACGTGACTCCGTGATCGAAGGTGATTAGCGATACCAAATGTTCTGGTTCTATATTCGACGCTTGAGTCTTCAAGTTCACTTTCGACGCGATGTAGATACCCTTCAAACCCTCAACTCGGTACAGGTCCGTGAATGGATCTTCTGTCACATCTCTGGAATAAGTCATATCGTGTCTGTGCAATAAATATTAAATTAAACGCTCTTTGTATAACTGGACGGTGATAAGCAATAATGTGTCAACCCACAAAAAGTCAAATCTAATGATATTGATATATTCTGATAATGCGTCACGTATTTAACATTATCAAAAAAAATGTTCTAGTCATCATTTGAAAAATAATATTTAATTTAATCTCGAATATTGAAGTATATTACAAATTTTGCAATTTACATTAATCTCATATATTAAAACTTATTATAGTATCAGTGAAACGTTTTTTTATACCAATCTAATACATTATACCTTTCATCAAAATACAACAGAAATCATGGATATATACTTCTTCAAATAAATTTAATAAGAACAGGTTTGACATCTTTAGACGCTATTTTCTCTAAATGAAGTTGGCTTTGTGTGGCTTGACATAGTAGTGCTTATCAGCGTTCAACTATATGCTACTAATACTATCTTTGCTTTTATTTTCGCTCACGGTAATGAAGATTATGTTATGCCCTACGACCGTCTAAGTTATATTTCTTAACTTCGTGAACAGTACTTCTCTATACTAATATTATAAAGAACTGATTTTTTATTTAAGTTTGTTAGTTTGTATGTAAGAGGTAATAAATAAATAAAAAAGTCATCTTTGGAACTACTGATCCTATTTGAAAAAATATTTTTACGTTGATAGCCAGTTTATTGATAGGCTATATTATATCACACTACGACTCATAAGACGAATCAGTAACTATTAACGCAAGTGAAACCGCGAAGGACATCTAGTTTTTGGACGTTTGGGCGTAACAAAATACACTAACTTATGTTTTCATTTATAACATTAGTTAGGATTAGTTAAGATGTATGAGTATCGTTTACGTGTACGAGTTATATATACCTTAAGTCGTAAAACGTTAATTTTTTTGTCATCCTAACCAATCGTTTCAAGTTTCGAATACAAAAATATATTATGTTTTCCTAGATTTTATTTTTGCTTTACTCAAGTATCAGTAACTAATATTAAACATCAAAGTTAGTGACGCATATTGTCAGGGACACAGCGTGACTGTGTCTAGTTTTTCCTATAATGTCTAAGTTTGAACTAAATATTAAATTACATTATTGATAAAAATAAGGCCTTATAGACTTTTTCATTAGGCAATGAATTGTATTCGTAGTGTCACCAACGATATGTCAAAATTTATTTATGTCGAGTATTAATTTTACAAATATCAATTATATATTTTTAACTTTTTTTTTATTAATAATGAAATTTAACACTTAATTCAAAGATGGACATTATTGCAAAAGCTAGTTACGCGGTTTTGCACTATTCCCGGCGATATTCATCTTTAGTCAGCAAAACTTTACACTAGGAATTAAATAAAATAACCCGTTATATGTAATGCCTTAGTACCTATAACAGGACTGATTCATAAAATATTAGACTGCAAATCATACTTGCTTGGTGGTTAGGCGATACATTATGGATATAAGATCAACAAAGATGTATATTCAATACGAATAATTCTTTCTTTGATTTGCCGTTGTTTGAATAAGTCAATTTTGAAGTGAACGGTTTTTATCGATCATCATCAAAAAATGGGATTACCCTCGAGTCAGAGTAATAAAATGTTTTAATTAAAATCGATCCACAATCGGCGTAACATACACATGTGTAAAAAAAACTATAGACTTACTCTAACCAACTGTCCTTCCAATTTCCATCCGGGAAATAGCTCAAAATATGTTCTAAACTGAGCACGAAGTTATACTGCGTGAAATTCCTGCTTATTTCAGAAACGTAGAGATTTGACAGGTTCTCGGTGTGCATGACAGAGACAAATATACGTTTATCGGTTACATCCGCGATGTGGAATTTGCTCAAGTCCAATTCCGTCTGAAACTCCGCTTTGAAGAATGGACCGCGCTGATGAGAGATGTAGAGATCCAAGGAGTTTTTCTGAAACAATATTAAATTGATTGGTTTTTTGTACATAAATTTTTTTTAAATCTTTTTAACAACAGGTTTGGTTTCTTCTCCATTTAAATATATGAAAATATTATTTTTTACTGCAACGAAACTAATAATTCAACGCTCATTTAAGTTGTCTGCAAATATTAAATAAGAACCTATAAAACTAATAAACAAAAAATATACCATTATTTGCATTTGGATATATTGTTTATGTTTTTAATTTTTTTTCATACTAAAATGTTTGGCCTCCAGGCAGGTTCTGAATAAATAAATAAAAAATAAGCAAGACAAGTTCGAGGCGGATCAGTGCAATTAGGGTTCCTCACGAAGATATTGTAAAAGTGATTGAAAAGTAATAGAATAGTAAGAAATTGCTACATTTTGTTGTATAGTTTGTTAGTTAAGTAAATCAAAAAGTTATAAATTAAAAAATACCGTACATGCTAATTTTATAACTGTGCCAAATATCAAACAAATATCAGCAATATCCTTGATAATAAACCTAAGCCTCGTAAGTTTAACTATATCAGGTACAACGAGTTTGATTTCCTCTCGATAATATGTATGAACCTGTACAATCCTATCTTTATTTATAATATTGTAGTGTTTTAACTATTATTGAAATGAAACCAAGAAAAATATATCCACACATTTACTTCGGCACAAAACAACTGACATATTCGAGCCCGCGTTTTCCCGCCCTTTTGTATTTACCACAGATACAACATTCCTTCCACCCTTATTTGAAAATAAAATAAATATAACAAAACAAAACCAAGAGAATGAAAATTACAAAAATAATAAAATAATCCTTATAGTCTGTAAGTACATTTGGGATTCCTCGTTTTACGTATAGGATACCGCCGCACATTTTGTGTATCTTCTTCAGGATTAGGCCCCTCATCATCATCGTTATTTATTTGTACTTGCTCAGTCTGTTCATCACACGATGTGGTTGACGCCGCCGATTCGTAACCTTCATTAGACTCCGCTTCCTCCCGAATATGTCAGTTGTTTTGTGCCGAAGTAAATGTGTGGATATATTTTTCTTGGTTTCATTTCAATAATAGTTAAAACACTACAATTTGGCGACGAGTTAGTAATCTACGCATGATTAGGAAGAATAAAGTGTAGTGAAGTACAATTAATATGGCTACTAGCGCAAACATAATGTTCGGTGGCACACTAACTTTCGACCACAGCACACAGGAATGGAGCATATTTATCAGTCGTTTTAAACAATTTTGCACTGCTAATAATATAAACGATGACAACGATAAAGCTGGCGTTAGACGACGAGCTCTGTTATTAACTTGCTTGGTAGAAGACACATATCGCGTCGCGAAGGATTTGGTTTTTCCCGCCAACTTAGAAAACATCGAATTGAAAACCTTATTGCAAAAGTTGGATGAACATTTTATTTCAAAGAAGAGTACTTTTGCTGAGAGATATTTGTTTTACAAAGCAGAACAACGAGCCGGCGAGGAACTTACAGAATGGGCAGCGCGTGTACGAAGCCTAGCACAACATTGTGAATTTAAAACGGAATTAGATACGGCTTTACGAGATAGATTCGTTTTAGGATTGGAAAATGTGAAGGAAAAGAAAAATATATCCACACATTTACTTCGGCACAAAACAACTGACATATTCGAGCCCGCGTTTTCCCGCCCTTTTGTATTTACCACAGATACAACAAATATAGATGGATAACGAAGTTTATTAGGCACCAGAATCTCACTATGAGAACTTTATTCAACTTTAAATTAAATATGGAACCCCAAAAACAATTACTATGTATATTTATACATTCTTAAAAAAATATATAAACATGTATTTAATTACCAAATCACGCACATCAAAGTCAGTTTTTATACGGAACTTCATGACAATGATACTAATACCTAGAATGAGGAAAAATGATTCATTTTTTATCTGTGAGCTATTTTTGTTGACATATTTTTAAAAAGTTGTTTTATACTGTCACATTTTATAAAATAACTTCATTGTTGGAAGTTTTTTTTTTTTAATTTTCGCAGCTTGAATTTTGTTCTAGTATGCAAACTACTATATAAATAAATATGATACTGCAAGAACGCATTACATGACTCATTGGAATAATTAGTGTAAGTGTGATTCATTTCTACATCGCTGATTTTTATATGAACAATTTCATTTGGAACATAACATTTTATTGATTTATTTTTTATTGTTTCAATAACACTTTTAATTAATTTAAGAATTTAAAAATGATCCGATCGTAAATCCAGAAATTTCTCTAAGAGAGATAAAAACTAGAGGGAAGTTCAGTTTAATCAAACAATAAGACCTTTTACATCTGTTTTCTTTATTTATTGTTCTTTTCTTTGTATCTGGTGTACAAAAAATGTGTAAAAATATTACGATATGATATTGTAAAATAAATACCCTGACAGCATGAAAAACTTATTAATGCTCATTTAAAATTTTTAAATATAAACAAAAGTACTTGGAACACCGAGCTTTGCTCGATATTTTTTCTTTTTTTTCGGTGAATCGTGCCTTTTGGGAAATTTAAAAAATAAAAAATATTTTTACCGGTTTTCATTAGCCTAACTAGATTAATGCATACTAAATTTCATGAAAATCATTGGTGCTGTTTCCGAGATTCAGACTATATATAAATACACAAAATAATCCCTTTTATAATTTATTATTTATTTATAGGTAAATATTCACCATCATAGAATCCGCTTTGACTAATTACGACGTGGAATACATGTAGCACCTAGACATGCACTTCCCTTTTTGGTAGGCGTACAAGGATGTCACGTAGCACGTGGTAAACGCATCAGATTTTATTTACACATCATTTCGTGTCTTTATACGTACATTTAGAAGTAACATTATATTGGATCCTCGCTGGCAGAGAAATATCCATCCAATATAAACCTCATCGATCGAACAATGAGGAAAATTGCGAAGCAATTAAATAATGTCGTTTCAGAATGCAATACAAAAACCGAGATAGCATTCTTAATTCGCTGTATTATATTCCTTCATTATAAAAAAAGCGTGTTGTCGCCGCAACTTCACTTCTACGAGTATATTAAGCAAGGCACCTACAGCAGTTATCTTGATACAGATTTCTTATATGTAATAATAGGTTATATTATATAAGCAATACATAAAACATATTACACAAAACTAATTACATATTAAATCATAAAATTCTTTTCTTTACAATACAATATTTTTAATGATATGAATAATAGATATACATTGAAATTTTTTATGATTAGTCCCACAATTATATAGGAAATGCCGATCGTACTGCACGTAATACGAATAAAATGTATTCTAAAGTACTTCATTCGTGTAAATAATATTCGAAGGTTAAGAAAAAACTTGAAATCAGTTTTTTACTTCTCTCTCAAAGGAGTCTCAAAGGAACTCATTAGATACTCATTATTCCTAGTATAAATTGGCGAAGATAAAAACGTGTTTAGTGCGAAACGCTTAAGCCAGTTTTGTTTAATAAAAAATAACTACATCTTTTTAACACGTACCATGTAACTTGTAAACGTAATTCGTAATTCTGAAAAATACTCCAACAAATCTGAGCAACTTTTGTTCGGGTATTTTTCAGTATTTTTGGCGGGGGCAAATGAAGCGATGGAACTTTTACATCACTTTAATGTAATCATATCCATACTAATATTGTAAAGAGGGTGAAATCTAGTACTTTATACTTGACTAGCTGCCTCTCTCGGTTTCCCTCGCGTTTATGGTCACTGTTTCACTTCTATAAGTCGAAGAAATTTTCAAATCAGATCTGAAGTTTTAGAGATTACAAACAAATTGTCTTTTTTATAATATTACTATAGATGAAATTAAAATTTTTATATTTGAAAATTCTGAACCCAAGTGCTTAAGTGGTGATGAATAGAATAGCGATAACAGTAAATCGAAGTTGAAAAGATTAGTGGCGTTCAAAATGTCCAGAGTAAAATACACCTCAGCGCATATACCTCTACCTCTTAAAGTAAACGATAAATCTCGGGAACCACTCCCAGGTTTGAAAATGAGGTCAAATTAACGGTAACTTTAACTTATAACACAGTATATATTCTTATCAAAACGAATGACGCAGTAATTTAAAAGGTTTTCGTAAATAGAAAATGCCGTTAACATTTTAAGCTATGTACTACAAAAACGCCCATTATTAACAAAAGTACAGTATTCAAACCAGTACTTTACCCTTTCGTAGTGGGAACAAGTCGGTGGTTACCTAATAAGTAGACAGCAATAACAGTTACGATAAGGTAAGCATAACGCTCCTAAGAAATGCTCACCGCTGAGGACAACACTCGCTTTGTGAAAGTTGAAACTGTAGTGCCCATTCGTCACATATGAGACTTGTTAGATATAATGTCTTCTATAAATAAAGAATGAATCGTATGTTTAAGGGCGTACATAGAAGTCCTCTTCTATTGCACACTATGTACAAACGTCTGCGAAGCTTGGAAAAATATTTGCCGAACACTTATGCCCTTCGTGTTTATTTTTGTTAAACTTAAACTACGAGTAGGTAAAAGTCATTTGATAAGCTCCTATTCTGATCGCAGTCTAAAAACAAAACACAGCGCCCTTTTCCTTATCAATCAATATCCGCAATTTTTTGGTGGACCAATTTTTACGCGGTACTTGTGCTGGTCCCTCGTATGCGTTGTTTTTATGTGATGCAATTATGAGTAGTCTAATTAGAGGTACAAAAAATTACGCCGCAAAATATTCCTCGTTTGTACAAACTTTAAAGCTAGGATTATATTGAGGTTATCACATATTCAAATAACAATACACGTCAGTGAAACCTATTGTCGTTTGATAAAATCAATAACGCATTCATTGAGAAAATCAATAATCTAGCGTATATCTTTACACATCTACCAGAACAGTAATAAAAGAGTGTCGGATGAATGTTAAAATCGCTTAACTAATTTTAACATTCATTTTTATCTCGAATCGATTCGTTCTAATAAAAATCGATAATAAAAATTTATTATTTTATGCAAATAAAGAAGGTATCTACTTATAGGCTGTTATATAATCGTATATTTTAATTTATTCATATTTTTAAGTATTTCCTGTTTTACACGTCCTTATTTTAATGCTTAAATAAGTCTATTAATTGAGCAATTCATTATATAATTACAGCTCTGACATGATTACAAACATGTATTGTAGTAGGTCTTATATTAGTGCCTTTTCAGTGGTTTTGGTGTAATAGTAAGATAACGATAGCAAAGCCGTAAAGAGAATGAATTCAATTAAAAGGAATCAAATTTAATCCGGCTCTTACAGGTTAATTAAATTTTTCGACTTTCAAAAAGGTGGAGATTCTATGTTCGGCTGTATCTGTATATTTTTTTAGTTTGAAATGTTTTTTATAGTATGTACTACTTTTATTTTGAAAAAAAAAAAACATTTGTAGTAGTACATTACATGTGCTTGATAAAAGAGGCTGACCGGAGACAATTACGTAACGTAAATCGAGAACGTCCGATCAAAGAGAGTGCACGTACGCTTGAGACTTGCGGTGTGCGGTAAATGTTTTGATCAGAACAACACACTCGTTACGTTGTTAGAGTAGTATTCGAATAAATCATATCATAAGTTCTCAAAGGGCCTGTACCGCTTTCCGGTGATCGCTGAAGTTTAATAAAAGTCGGGGTTCGTAAGCGAAGAAGGGAGCTAACGTATTTAGAAGACATAAGAATCGTTGTTTTTTTTAACCGAAAAATGACTTTGAAATACTAATTATTCTGCCTTTTGGATGATTACAATCGTTATCTTGAGATAATCATATTAGTCACTATATTTTCGATAACTTATTATTAAGTTTGGTACGTTTCATTTATCAAGGGAGCGTTGAAAAATTATAACATGGGAAGTGGGCGGTGTCGGAAAAAAGTTTAAAAACCTGTGGATTTAACGTAGTCATAGATGCACATACTTAAATTGTTTTACTAAACGCATATGCCAGTAATAAATTAAAGAGCATTCGATCTGACCTCCACAGCAAACCAGTAACATGAGAATAACCTTCCAATGTTTTATTCTATTAAGACAGAATCCTAGTTCAAATACATTAGACTGTTTCTTTCTAGTATAATAGTATTAAAATAGTATAATCTTATTACTTAAGTACCGTGGCTTCACCCCCATGAGCCCAATATGGCGTGTTTTACTAAGTACATATGTAGATAATTTGATAGTAAATTATTATTTAGACTATTTACACAAGTATATGAAGGATCTTCCTAATAAATATATTCTATTTCATCATTAAAATGTAATATATACTAGACAATAATGTATACTAAGTATTTTAATAAATAAAATAAATTTGATTATCCATTTAACCTAAACTCCTTATCGCTCGACAATTTAATGTCAAGGTCAATACTATACGTTAGTGATGTAGCGATATTTATTTTTATTTAAAGATTTATGAGTAAACATCGTAACAAAAAGACTTTTTCCAACATTTAGAACAAAAACGATATAAAATAATATAGGATATATGATATATAATATAATATAGGATGTGTCAAATCTGTTTAGAAACCGGAAACTCGCAAACAAACGACAAACATCTGTATAGTCGCTACAAATATCTGTCATATCACAGCAGTCAATTGAAGCAACCACTCCATCAACTATCTGTGATTTTTTAGTATCATAATCTATATTACATTTAGCATCCACAACAATCGATTCTATTAGTCACAGTCTAGTCGAGAGGTCTCGATCATCAGTTGATCTTCAAATTTATTTCATCGATCAATTTGATTGCAAATCACTCTTAACGATCTGTATATGTGAACTTTTCCAATACTTGCAAATACGATTAATATAACGAGACCATGATCAAAAACAAGATTAAAAACGTTTGTTTCGGACAGGTTGCCACATTGGTCATTGCAACTGACTGAAGCGCTAACGGCCGCGGGTTGGATCCGTGATCTGTCGTAATCTGTATTGGCCATAGGGATATTTGTCGTGTTCTGGGTGACTCCAAAAGAAGATTATGAGATCACATAACTGCATCTTGAAACTAAGCACTCGTACAATTCTAAGTAACTACCGATATTCTGGGTGTAGTCTTAATATTTACTCTTGACAAAGAGATAATTATCACCAGCTTAAAAAAAATCGATGAAATAAAATCGATCTGCATAAACAACTTTTTAAACAAGTCGAAAACTGTTGACATTTCGATAAAAAAAAAATTAAAAACAGATTAACACATAATTCTTATCTTTTATATTTAATTATTTACGATATTGACTTTAATCTTTAACGGATATCTATTATAATTGAAATTATGATTTAGCAGGTGTTTAAGATAATCATACATAAGAAAATGTAGTATTTTGTATTAATTTTATTCTCATTTATATACATTCTAAACTAAGTAATAAGATAAACTAATAATTTTATTGTTGCAACTCACCTTTAGACACAAAATAATTATTTTATTATGGACAGGTCAAATGACATTAATTTATTTATAATATTTTATGCGTCAATTCCATGCGACAAATACAACTTTGTTTATCTTTCTTGGACATAAATTAACAAAAGGTATATTAACCGCGAATATAACAAAATAATTTAGATGGGTAGCATTTTTGAAACAACGTCAACCACACTTTTGTCCCAGTTATACCAGATTCTGCTTATTACTTTAGCATCCAATATCTATCCTATTTTGATTCTAACCAAAGTTATTATTTGTAAGAATCAATGACCTCCTGAGGTGTATTCAACTTTTCTGAGAATATTTCTTTAAAATTGTTTTCACTATTAAAAATATTCCAAATTGCCTCGAGCAATAATAAACTATATTACGTACATGCATACGATGACAGTTTTAGCACGAGAACTATCAGACGCGTAATACCATCTAAGAATGTGATATTTTTAGGTTTAAAAAAAAACGATAATTTGATTGGAAAGATTATTTGAATTTTTTTTTTGCGTACATTATAACTATAATTTCACGAAATTGACTAAACGGTGAGAATATTGGTTTTTCCTTTATTTCGTTACACAAGTAACGAAAAAATTATTTCAGTACCATGTGCCTGAAATTGTAATTAACGGAACAGCAATAAATCATTCAGAAAACCTGTATAACTTAGGTCAGGTCAGTCACAGAGGTCATCGATGTGATTTAACGCGAACGCTCTAGACTCGAAGGACCACAAGAGCAACGGGGACAAATTTGTTTCGTATTATTCACTTTACTAACAACTTCCTCGCGTCAAGTGGAAATTTAGTGACAACTGGACCACAAGCGGGGCGTGATGCGAACACACGATCAAATAAATCACTGATTGAATTAAAAATACTATTTATTGCTAAAGATGGGGCATAGTCTATTCAAAATATTGGAATCAAGGGAAGTGTAACGATATCTTTCTTCACAAGGGACGGTGCATTTTTTTTTCTATACATATTTTATAAACCTATTTTAAATATAGTTTGTTTATCTTTCTACTTCCTAATTTCGAATATTTATTCACTAGTTAGTACACGCGATGAAACTTGAAAAACAACTTTAAACGACTACTGATAAATATATTTTTAAGAAACTAGTTTTTATTTGAAATTTCATTTTAATCGTAAGTGTAATGCAAGTCACATTTTTAAAATTATGGTAATTTTATATTATATTTTATTGAAAAGTTCGAAAAAGACAACTGTAAAATACGTGTTTCTTTCGTCGTGTCAATCATATTTGTTATTATAGTAAAGTGATAGTATAGTATAAATATGAGATAAGAAAATTGATCATTATCAAAATTTTTTAGGGTAAAAAATTTGCACGATTTTAAAAGGCATTTTTCCCAATATATAAAAATATAACATTTAGTCTACGCGTTGCCAAATGGGGGCCATACTGTATACAAAAATATTTTGACCGTGAGAAGTGTAATTTTTTTCTTTCATCAAGGTTCAACTTTTGCTACGCATGTTGTTGGTTCTGATTTGAAAAAAGTTTGGGAATCTATGTTTTACACAATAATCCAGTTTACCAGTTTCACGTGCGACCTTGAATATAAAATTAATTTTTGCAACTTTTATTTCATTAATAATACATTTTATGCACATATTAACGGATGTAGGATGATTAATGTCGGCAAACCCAGAGTACCCAGATGATTTCGAAGAAAAAGTTGATAAATATACTGTTAATGGTAAAATATTATATTTTAATGTGCAATAAAAGCTACTTTTATCTTTTATACTAAAGTCTCATACTTTACAATTTTTTTTTTATATTTTAGAAATATAATAAAAATAATAATAAATGTATGATGTTATTTTGAAATGTAAGCGGTCAAAATATATTCTTAGCTTTTGAGACATACATATTCGTTTAATAATACAAGAGAGTTTCTTACAGGCTTTTTTATAGGATCGGCATTGGACGAGCTTAACGATTCTAATGCACACTACACTTAATGTCTGTTTCAATAAAGTTATTTAAATATAATCGTTGTACTACGAGATAAATAACCACACATAATTGTTTGTGAAGAAATTCTGTATGTTCATAATTTAAAATGTCAAGGATCTTTTAGCCAATATGTTAAATCAAAAAGCATCGTTAACATCGTTAGTGAAGAATATCTGGAAACATCTCTAAATTCATCGATAAAATTTACTGTATAGACCAGGTCATAACTAACCAGATGCAAAAAAGGTGTAAAAGTGCGTACAATATTTATTGGTGTAATAATACCATGTCTATTCCATATTTAGCTAACTATGCGGATAATAAAATGTATTGGTATATAATTCGCCACAGGGAAATCCCAAAACAATAATATAAACAATAATAAGACAATACATGTAAAAATGCAAGAAGCAATTAAATTTATCTTTTGATATAGTACAAATAATTATAAAAAAAAAATGGAAGTAAGAAATTGAAAACATATGAGCAAAATAATAAAAAATCTTTTTATAGGTACCAGTCGTTATTTATGCCTTTTCATATATTGCTTAATCGTAAATACACGCTGTGCATATTAAAATTGAAGTTTAATGAAGAAATAAAATTAAACCGTAAACAAAAGGTAATTACTTTGAAAACGTCTGTTATCAAAGTATTATTTAAGAAAACTATGTACATGAAATGAATTTTATTTCAGCAATTCAATTACTAAGTGATAGATCCACGAGAAGATAGCAAAAAGTGCACCGATGGTTTTTGTTTCGCACCGTTTCGAATAGACATTTATATTAAACATTAACATAGTTGCTTCAATAAAATATACTAAGCCATCTGTCCAGTTACTATCAAAAATATTTTTGTAGAACAAAAAATTAATAAAACAGCAGGTTCTCCAGCAAAATGGAATTGACTAACGCTTTTTGTACAAATTAACCTGCCAAAAGTTATATAAGAGTAATTAACTTATAAGAGCTTAAAACATATAGGATATATACTTTTTGAGCTTTTAATTTGTAATTAGAGCAAAATTTAATATCGTAAAATAAATATTTTACTACTGAAATAATATAGTTAAAATAAATCTATTCCTCAAAAGAAAACCGACTTCACAGGATGTTTTGCATCATTATAAACAACAGGAAAATCCAATACAAGCATTTTCCTTGTTTAGACGACCTTAGTAATGAAAAACTATTAATAGTTCACAATAACAATTAATATATAATTTCTAAATAATAATATAAATAATGTTAATTTACTCCTTAAGACACTATCTCTCACTCACCTCTTTGGATTGTTTGGTGGCGAACATGAAATCTCCTTTTATTTGAAAATCCTTAGCGTCTGTGAATAATTCATGGGCGTTGACCATGTTAGTAGGATCGTTGACACTGAGCACCGTACTATTGCCACCAGGCTTCCATCTCTCGACGTAGAAGACTTTAGAAAATCCGGGACCAGAGGACCAGAAGAAGGTCTTGACGTAACTCTGTATCATTTTGAAGGTTCTTCCACCGTCCAGGGTCATGTAGAGCTAGAAACCAGTTTGATGCATAATATTCATCGAAATTAACAATCAGAAGGTCGTACGTACCGAAACTTTTTTACTTTCAAAATCATATCTCGTAACGTAAGAAATTTTATTGTTCCAAGAAAAAAAAATATCGACACTATTTTGCAATTGAAACTATATTTGCATATTTATCACTCAAATTCTATTAAGGCAAAAAAATATATACATATATGTAAAGTTTTATCTACCAATAAATTATAATTTAAGTGCAAGAGTTATTCGAATATATTACTATAAATATATTTTCATTGTTACAATCAGCTAATTGGATTAACCACTTTAACTTATTAGAACATTCTAGACAGCATTAGAGTTGTCATAATCCTACCCTCGAGAACGATAACTTGACAAGTGTAAAAATAATAATATTATTAACTTGTAAATGAAATACGAATAGATCAATAACATCAAAATTAATTAAAATACCAATCTTTTTAAAAATTACTGAGAGTGAGGATGACGATAGAATATAAAGAAGTCTTCCGTGCCACTCACATTAGACTTACAATCGGCCATGCTTGAATAAAATTCAAATAAAACAACAAACTGTTATTTTTTGTTGTTTTATTTTAGCTTGCAACATATCGCACAAAGTTAGCTTGTACCACGTGTAGTTATAGCTTCCGTATTCCCATACGGTCAAAAGTTAATTACGCTATTCTTTCAATGTTTAAAATCTACGTAAGGCTTATACTAAGGGAGGTTTCGGACTCCCTTAACCCCTCTCCCCCCTTATAAACGTCCATAGCTTGTATGATATCATTTTTGCAATAAATCAAGGAACACATTTTTTGTATGTATGGGTAAACCCCCGTATATATTAAAAATTTTGTTGCCATTTATTTGTTAGGTTATCCGCCTTAATGACGCTATTCAGCGAAAATTTAATCCGGACGTCTATTACGGTACAAAAGATACAGTCCTTTAAAGGACAAATGGTCGGGCGGACAAATGGCATAAGGTTACAAATAGTGTCCCGTTAAACTTAAAGATCAAATCTTAACAACTTCTTTATTTTTTATGCAAATAATATTGTAATCTACAATAGAAAAAATACTTTAAACTTTTTATTACTGAAGTATAAATTGCACTGAACAATATGTATGGCGTGACGTATGGTTAGTTCTGTTTTAGTTATTATCAAATGATAAAAGTTCTGTTATTTACGTACAAAAAAGACTGAGTATGTTAACCTTGACCGTGCTATAATTTCAAACAGCTTTAACGCTAGTTTAATTAACGGTATCACGCCACGGTAATGTTGCTACGTAGAATACATTATATAATTACAGAAGAAAAGAGAAAAAAAAAGAAATTAATTCCCGCTAAGCTAACTCAGCCATTCCACTAATTGCATGTTGCAGTTTCCTGTTCTATTAAAAACGAAAAAATAAATTAACTAACAAATATTTTCCAATTTAAGTATTTATTGGAATATAGAGAAAACATCTTAAAATACTTACGTTTCGTGTTGAATTAACCTTATCCAGAATAACATATCTGTTTGGAATTTCCTCGTCAAAAGCAAGTTCGCTAGGATGGAAACTGAGGTCCGATCTGTGTATGGTCCGCCCATTGTCTTGGGTATAATAGAGTTTCTTGTTCGTTGAATCCACGAACACGCACTAAAAGAAAACAATTGTTAATTGCTAAGCATTAAAATATTTGATTATTACAAGACTTTTTAAGGATATAAAACCGTCTTCGAGAGCCTCGTGCGTACGTAATTTCGTTTACTTAGATGATATAGTTATTCCAATTATTTTGATTTTAAAACTAAAGTACTGAACTTAATAAATATTCTATAGGACCAATCGAAAAGTATAGCCCTTAAAAATATTAAATAAATAATCAAATCGATCGACCCCTTTTCGATTGATCGAGAACCAAAAATAACTGTTTTTCTTTCTCATATTTTTTTGCTTGGACTTTTTTTATTTGTATAGTCTATGCGTTTGACAAGTTAAACAGTTTCTCAATCTTTCTTTCAAAGGAATCACCGACGATTTGAGAACTTTTTCCTTTTTCAAATCTATTAAATAAAAACTTTTAAGAGGATGTAACATATAAAAACATTTGAGTTTCGAGAAAACTGCAAGGTCTTAATAAATTAGCATACAAATAACACTACATATTTTATTAAGACTTCACTAATTGACATAAAAATTAAAAAGCAACTATCGCGTTCTAAATTACCGTAACAATTCATAAAACGTGTGTAGATAAACTTGTGTTATATATTTTTTTAATATTTTTTCTAAAATGCCACATGAACAAGACAATGACCCTTAACAACTAATAAGGTCGTTATTAATTGCCCATGTGATTTAATTTACTATCTTTCCAGACACTTTGATAAGCAGGTAAATGAATCATAACATTTGTACTCTGCTAATGTTTCGTACAATGAACCGATAATTTGATATTAATTTATTAAATTCTAATCTTATTAAAGGTAGCGAGCTTACTAATAAATCTTTAAAAAAATGTCTGAGACGGAAATCATTTCTATTAATAATTTAATACACAGTTCAAGACAGAACTACAATATACGCAAGTGTCGCTACTTCACACTACTAACAAAGAAGACTTAAAATACCATTATATTTTTATATTCATTTAGTTTATTTGCAATTGAAATTGTTATACTGTACAAAGTTTAGTAAATCTTATTTATTTCAAGTAGTTTAGTGATACTAAAGTAAAAACATAGGCGCGTAATATAAACAACGTAAACGAAATTAGGTGTAAAAAGATAATGACGTTTTGACTATTGTTACAATTCTTGTTTACATTTTATTGAAATTGAATGTAGATAAATTGAGATAAGAGCGTAAAATATTCCTACCGAGTCAGATTAAGGGTTCCGTATCCATCAAAATGGAAAGAAAAAAAATATTTCCAATGTTAATATCGAAATATTATCAAAGAAGTTCACTTTGACTTTGACATTAAGTATAACAGGACATTTATTGACAATTAATCAGGGAAATTGATATTCAATATTACATACAGTATAAGTCCAACACATTTACAAACATATTTTTAACTGACATCAAAATTCTTAATACAACTGTATATTTCTTTTTGTTTGTATGTCCGTACATATAGGCCAGCTATAAACTAACTTTAGCGATTCCTTATTTGTTTCATAATATATGTCCCCACGTTGGTCCCGAAATGGTAAGGTCTGTCAAATTTTATACGAAGAAAATTGACTACTTAATTTTATTATTAACACAGTAAAATTACGACACGACGACTAGAACATTGACAGTTTCTATAGTTTCAACGTTGTTTACATATAATCATTATTAGAACACAGAACTCTAAAAATGAATCACAATGCTCCAAATTTACGTCTTGTATATAACGATATAGCATAGAGAACATAACCGCACCGGTAATTTGACACAAGTGGTAGTTATTGCGTAGCTTAGTTCAATGACTCTTGCACTACCGATGTTGACTATCGCCGATTTGTCATTCAGATACATATTAAGATCAGATTACGTTCTTATAAGGTCTGTGTTCGACGAAAGAATACGTGAATGCCCTTGTTCAATTTCAAAGTCATTTACCTACATGAACATAATATTGATGTTTGCCAATTTTATTTTTACTACAATGTTAAAAGTTTAAAATCATAATACAACAATGTATATTTTATTTTTATATTAATGATCTATCAAAATTCAGTTATATTTACATAGATGTTGGATATGGATAAAAAAAATTTAATAACATCTGGAAGCATCTTGATTTCAAAAATATTAATGCATTCTACAATTTATGATCATAGACAGCTAAAGTAAGCAATTCTTTTGGAGTTTCATACAGTGCATCTGTAGATAACCCTTTCATCTTAATATTTTTCACACAATTGATCCTAAAAACCTTTACACTTACTACAAAATATTTTTCAAACTCAACAAAAGCTTTGAAAACATTTGAATAAACACTTACAAACTCTGGATATTTCGGATGATTGAAGAACTTGTCCAATTGAGCATAACCACTGTCAGCCTCGTCTCCCAATCGAAAGCTCTCTGTCTTGTTGGTGAAGTTCTTTCCATAATCATAGGATATATATAGTGCCGATGATGATGCAACACCTTTATTCCTAGAACTTGAATCTCTAGCCAGACAAATGATTACATCGGAACCCTCGCCAACCCAATGGACCATTAACTGCTGGTGACCATCATTTAGATGGGTAGTCTTAAAAAAAATATTTTTATTTTATTAAAAAAAGGTAAATCTTATACATATTGTATTAATATAAATGTATAATTTAAATTATTAATAAAAGTTAAGATTTCACCATATTATTTTCTATTTAACATAGATACTAATAATAAGTTTACTTATCATCAATTATTTCTTTATATTGAAGAATATTATTAACCATAAATCAAAAATAAAATAAACTATTAAAAAAAGTTTACAATTAGTTACTTTACTACTATTCTAAATAATCTAATAATCAATTACACCATAAAAATATCATTAAATAAATGCTCCACACTTTAAATTACTTTAAAAGAAAATAATGATCAAAAAACATCAGTTTATCATGATAAGCAAGCAAATTGTTATTGTAGTGATATTTTTTTTAAGATGAATAAAATACTATCAATCAAAAATTATCTAAGCACTGATAAAATAATTATATGTATCCTTTGTCTTCACAATAATTACCTAAAGTATTTTATATTAATTATTGGTATGTAGTGTTAGTAAAGTACATATCTAAAAATATTATAGTAATTTTTAAATACAAGCTATGGCTATACACTATAATTATAATGAATAAAAATAATTTCAGTATTATCTTTTCGATGTGTGTAATAAATATTACACCTAGAAACATATAAAAAAAAGGAACACTAATAAAAAGTTTTAATATGCTTCTTAAGTATATTTAATATAATTAATAAGATAATATTTTGAACTCATTAATATTTTGGATAATAAAGGGCATTTAATAATAGTTAGTGTTGTTTTTGTTTACAAGAAATATTTGTGCAAGTAATGTATCTTAAAATAATTTCCACAAACTAAACGCCCTTCAATGAAAATATCGCCCTTGGTACGACAATATACGTCGTTATGACATGATAAATATAGAAGAAAGTATGTAATGTAAATATGTTGTATATTGCGTCTATCGCCGTATCTAAATGACAGGCAACAAAATAAATGATTGTCGTATCATGCGGGCGGTGAACGATTATAAAAATCAAAACAAAGGGGAGTTATTGTATTAATAAGGAAATGATTATTACCCATGAAGTAATATTTTTATGCGTTTCTAAAGGATGCGGCGGTATTGTCGTGGCATCGCGTTTTTTCCTGTCCAAAATTTCACTAGCATTTTCTTCTGTATTCCTATTTATTATAGTTATTTTTTGATTATTGTGTGGTTCTGCCACGTATAGATTAACTGCCGGTTGATCATATTGTTGTACACTTAATACGCACGATATTATATTCACAACAGCAATAAAACTAATTTTAAATCCTAAAGCCGCTAACATTTTGTCATCACTGCAAATCCAAACTCATCCGACCTCAAGTGTAATTCGAATAAAACTGCGCTTGGTCGCTGACTAACTGATTTACAAAAACACAATGAAATGACAATTGAATAATGACAACAAATTTTTCAAGGTTTAACTGTCAAATAGTTGAAAACGTCAAATTGTCAATTGACAGAATAGATTAAAAATACAAATTTATAAAGTTTATTTTTTCAGTTATTTATTTATGTTTACTGTATACTTTAATAATAAATCATTGTATTATTTAAATAAAATCCTGATTTATTTTTTTTTTCTTAGAACTAGTAATTGCTAAGTTTTAGGTTTCGTCAAGTCATTGTTGATAAAAATCTTATCAAATCAATCATACCTAACCTCTGAAATGTAGCGTCCAGAGCTATTATAATTAACGAACAATTTGTGTTAGGTCTCTTTTGTATTTATAATTTCTTTTTTTGTTTTAAAATGATATCTAAACTACTTTTTTTAAATGCTCATCCTTTATAAATAAAGAAAACGTACCAAAAATGTCATTATAAAGTATGTCCGTTTTCCGTATGAACTACCATTAAATATTTTAATGTCGTTCTTCAAAAGCACACTATACGAAATTATTTTTCATGACATTGATACTCAATGATATAAGATCTAAGATATTCAAAAATAGTCTAATTGGCACAACTAAAAGCCAAAAATTGAATTGAATTAAATTGAATATTAAAAATATTAAAAAAAAGGTCCTAGAAATAACCGTTTTTAGGTGAGTTATTCGTAATTTGAATGTATATTCTATTATTTTGTTATCATCAAATTATTTGTTTTTGCTTAGAAATCAGTCGACTATTTCCATTCTTTGTCTAATGCCATTTCCTAACGGAGCTGAGGCAGGCGAGTGGCTGAACTTTGTTCGCCGCCATTTCAGGTACTGATGCAGTACTCGTATTAAACCATTGGCAAAGGTTTTTAAGCCAGGAAATTTTATAGCGGCCTTTTACTTTATTCTTTATAATGAGTTGGAGCAGTTCAAATTTCTTATATCCCATTACGTGACCCAGACACTCAAGTTCCTATTATTGGACCGTTTTAAGTAGGATGAGTGGTCTTTACGGGGCAAAACAAAAAGTCGTCCAAAACTGATTTAGACAATTATTAATTATAGCGTTGGCTACCTTGTTATAACCGCCATTTTCTCGCGTCCAATACCTCAATCACTACTAGTCTTGGGCCTAACCGGTCACCACAGAGAGCGCTCAATTTAGTTCATAATCCAAGGATGAACTAGTTCGCTCTTTTAGTTCATTAGTTCTTTTTTTGAAATAATTTAATAAGAACAATAAATAAAGAAAAAAATATAGTTATGATTATTGCAAGTTTTGTTTATTTATAAGTAAAAAATACAAAGTATTACATGAAAATTTTAGGCGCGTACAAAAAAAGTAAATAACTCGGTTGGTCACATAGCGCCACTGTCTAGTAAAGTGGACGCTAAAAGATATATAAAAAGAACTAAGAGCGGGATTTTCAATGAACTAGTTCGCATAGTTCACCTAAAGGAGCGCTCTTCCCACCTAGGTCGTTCGCGAACTACCCAAGCCTAATCACTACTAGCCGCATCGACTACTTAGATGCATAGAATGTTACTATTTCACAAGTTACATAAGTTCTTTCATTTTACCCTTTGTCCTGTATCTTTGATTAAATGGTAAGAATAATTATTTTATTGTAATAACTTATCATTTCTTTTAGTTCTTAACTGTGTTAGTACATCTAAATTTGACTATTTTCCGTATTTAAAAAATTATTGAAACATTCAGTCTGCGACAAAATTTGATGGGGAACGATAAACATATGAAAGTTTCGATCTTAACCCGTGTTCAAAATTCATACTATAATTCAGATGTTTCTCAAACCTTAAAAACCCTTTGACCCTTTTGTTAATTATGTTTAATTTATTGATTATATACAAGTGCAAAGAGGAAATTTACCAATTTTTTTTTCTTATAATTACTTATTTAATATATTAGCTAATATATTGTAGTTTTTTAAACGTAGTTACAGATGTTATAATTTTTTTGTTTTTCATTGGTAGATACATAAATAAGTATGATACTTTATGCATTTACCAACGACTGACTATTTAATTATTATATTTTATAAGTTCAGAATCATCATTCCATGTAACCAGTTAACGGCCGAAAATCAACTAGTGTAACGTTCTACACTTAAGATGATGTTACCAAAGACATCAAAAGATTACAATACGTTATAGTCTGGGAGGACTAATTTCGTCTATCGGGTCAACTGTCTACTCGAATGTCTACTCTTATAGATGCTATTGTAAAGATACCGTTTTCAAAACACTTTTGGCATTTGTACATCTTTGTTTACTGAAGGTTTTTAGACACAGTCATGTCTATGTTATACGGGCAATGTTAACATAGAACTTAATTCTAAGTGACCTTGAACAACTTCTATTTAAAACATTTACAAAAATATTTCGATATTTCTTCGTCACCCTTCCATCTTTGCCCTGTGTTTTTCTTGTCAACTCGACATTTTATTTTCTGCTTTATTTAAATTCAACATTGTAGAAAAATATGCCCTTTATTCTTTACTCATAAAAATATTATTTTAGCACGAACAATACATTTTGTTCAAGCTTAAGCACCGTTCTCTTCAAAAAACCACTCTATACTCTAACTCCAGTCTTGTGAAGTACGATCCGTCCATGATATACGAAACATCGACCGATACACGCACATTTCGAACGCTTGCAGCTTTTTGCCCATCCTTTGTGTTAATCTCTAAGCCTTTACCCTATATAATATCACGGAGAAAACATAGCACAGCACTATTCTCATTCGGAGGGAAATTTTTAAAATAAATGCGTTGCTCTATTCGTGGCTGGTAGAAGACATCTCAGGAGGGCAAAGTAAGGTTTTGTGTCTTGTCCTCTCGCTGGTGCATACGGCAGTTCGAACCTTTCCCGGCTGTCGTCCTCATCGGGGCCGTATAAAAATATATATTAGAATATTGTTATTCAGTAATTTTAGAAATATTCATAGATCTGGACTTATCGTCAGCAGTTACGAAAATTTTAATCGGTTTACATTGTGCAATTCTGGTTTGTCTTTCGCAAATTGAAGGCTTTTTATTATTGACAGCTTTCTGTTATTGAATTTGCAGATTATATTTAAAAAATGTCTTATTTTTATATATATTTCATATCTTTATGAATACTTATAATTGTTAAGTAAGGGTTTAAATAAATGGAATATTAATATTTTAAAGTTTTTTTTTTATTATATTAAAAATTACAGAACAATTACACTCTGTTTGGCCGCTTGTTTAGCCTTTAGACGGACTTGTGCAGCAATTCTGTCCAAGTCACGTCTTCCATGAACGGTAAGGATCCTGCCACCATCGGGGATTTTCTCCACTAGTTTCAAGGCCTCAAGAGCCTGCAGGGCTTTACGAGCAATGCTGCCCGATGATCTGTAATAATTATTAATTACATTAGCTTTTAAACATAAACACAGCTTAAAAGTAGTAAGTTGAGATATTCTTGTCCTACTTCAGAAAATAAATCAACAAATTTAGTCTACATTCATAGTGTATAGACACTGAACGATTCCTAATAACTTATTAGGTTCTAGAGATTTTGATATATTGCAGGAAAGGTGGAAACAGCAGGTTACAAAGTTCATTTTACTTGAATAATAGGCTTAAATTTCTTTGCCATATAGAAAATAAACAAAATGAACAAAATTCATAACTTCAACAAGTTATGAATTTTTCAATGTTCTGATTTACAATTAAATTTTGTTCAAAATTTTAATAGTCATTAATTACCTGCAGAAGTGTGAAGGAGTGACACCATTACGTTTGCGACCACCAAAGATCTTTGTTACGGTCTTGACACCAACTGGGGAGCGAATGTAAATATGTCTTAGGATTGCAGCGCAGCGTACATAAAACCAATCAGGATCATAGGGTGCCAATTCCTTGAAACGGGCAGTTTTTACCAGATCCATGTGTTCTGGTACTTTGACCTTGCCCATCCTAAAATAGTGAAGTTTTATTTAGATTCATACTTTTTACTTTATAAATAAATTGTAAAGTTTTTTTAGATATTTCTTTTAATTATAAAACCAAGAGAACAGCTAACAAAATTATTTCATATGGTTTAACATCAATCCAAACATAGTTTTCATTAACTTCACAACTTTTTTTTTTCACTTACTTTTTCAAATGGGCAGCAACGGTCTTGACGACCTTGTCTTGTTCAACATCCTTCAGCGTGACGGAGCGCATCTAAAATAAAGGTATTCAGTATCAGTACATAAGTTAATGTTTCGTTATATTTTAATAACATTTTGTTTTAATTTTAATAATAAGGAAAATAAAGTTCTTAAACCCTGAAAGATTTTCAGTTAATGATATATATACATTAATAACATAATATTCTAATATGATAAATTCTCAATTTGAAAAACTTATGTTGTTTTTTATGAACTTTGCCTATTCTTTTTAATGTGAATTTATAAATTATAAAGCACGTCGCAACTTTATAAAACGTATAATTAATAAACAGCAAGGGTACATATACTTTGGTATTGTAATACAATATAGAGGGTACGTAGCAGGAGAATCATAATAATACATTAATATGATCTTCTCAGTTATATAGCAAAGTGATGTTTTCTATAGTAATAATAAAATAAAATATACACAATACCGATTAACATTTTCGCGCTACTCTTAACTAGGCATGAAACTTGTCAGAGGTTATGTAGTACTAAATTGAAAAGTTAAATTATAAGGCACTTATTTTAACAAACTTAAGGATGAATATTTTTAAATCGATTAGTGACAATTAACTTTATATTATGATAATAATTTCGTTTAAAATAACAAGAAGTTAAATAAGTAAAATACACTGATATAGTGGCTTGTGGGTTTCAACATGTCATCAGTTTACACTTTACTGTTGATTATAAGCATCACTTTCTGTAGGATTTCTCGTGACTTATTATTTATTTTTACCTTTAACAACAATGTCGCACTTTTTATTCGTTAAACTGGATATTCACTATTAATTTTTCACTTAAAACCATGCGGTAAAACCACGACACTCACCTTGCTTGGTGCTGCTATCCGAAAGAAAGAAAGAGAAGGAAAAACAAATGCAATGTTGTCGCTATCGATGTTATAAGTTATATTTTAGTATAGTAACACTAATATTCAAAACGTAAAATATATTTATGATAAAATATTATGTAAATAGAGGGAGAAATATATTTCAAAAATAATTGTTACTGTACTATAAATATATATTTTCAAAAAAGTTCCTGAAACACAATATTTAATCCAAACTTTATTCAAATTGTTAACTGTGAACGCATCATATGTCCTTGTCTCTGATAGAAAGTATAAGTTGTGTTTATGCTTATTTTGTTGTCAAATTCAAGAAAATGGCCGCGAAACAAAATTCTATAATAAATGAAGGTAAAATTGGTGAAACTTAGACGTTTATTTAATCTGTACATAATAATACTTCAGTACATAATGCTCGTATGATAGTATTTGTTGTATATGCTCATCTTCTACAGGCATCTATTGTTTGTTAATCAAAGATTTAATACCATTATTTCAGCCCAAACTACAACTGATGATATTCCCTTGACATCTTTAGAAGAAAGCTTACTGAGTTTAGAAAAGCTTGATCGAGCTTCTCCCGAACTTTGGCCAGAACAAAGTAAGAATCTGTGTGTGTTTTTATTTATTGAGTCATTTGGTATTATTTATAGTGAAAGTAATGATTTTCAAAAGTGCCGCGATTACGTTACTTTTCTAATGTTGTCATTCCGTCCACCATTACATTTATTCATTTTTGGCGTTTCGGTTATAACGACTGGTTTTTAAACATTTAATTTGAAATGAGCGACGGAAATTGCAATTTTTCTAACGACGAAGGCTCACGATGTTCAAACGATTCTTTTGTAGTTCCTGGCGTATCAGAGTTCGCACCTTTGCAAAACCCTAACCAATCGCCCCCGTCTTGGAATAAGGGGCTCACTAAAGACGACTATAATTATATGCAACGTAAGTATATATTTTATATCAGTGGTTATTGTTTCTTTTTAAATTTCAATTTTGTTTGTATTTATAATATAGGATAGGATTATCTTCTAAAAATATAAAACGTATTATAAACGTTAATTTTTTTACACAGATGTATTTTGCCTTTCAATTAATAGCTGTCCATTTCTGTTTCACAAATCCGATACTTACTTGTTCATGTATACTGGTCTTGATGTGTTGTAGCATATAACATTCCTTGGTTATAGAGGCTATCTTATATATATGAATATTTTCAAATCAGACAGACGGCTATCCTCTATATATGTAATTTATATTATAACATTCACATAAATTCATTAACTTAATAAATTAGTGTAATGTAGATTTTAAGAAACTAGTATTTATTTTTTTACTATATTTAACTACTCTTAAGAATACATTGAACAAAAGATAAACTAATGCAATAGAGCTTTATCTCCTTGCCAACCATTTAAAAAAAAGGTTTATATTATATTAATCTATAGTTGTATTATAAAGCTAAAGAGTTTGTTTCTTTGAACACGCAAAATCTCAGGATTCGAACCAGTAGTTGATTAGAATTGAAAGCTTCTTTTTGTGGTAGATAGTTATTTCATTGAGAAAGGCTATAGACTTTATTACATCATAGGACAAAAGTAAAAACCATAAACGCGAGTAACTGCGTGGAGCAGTTAGTTAGAAATATAATTCATCTTTGTTCAACAGTTATGTACAACATTTTATTTACCAATAATTTACATATATTTTGTCTTTGTAAATTTTTAATGAATCTAGCTGATATGGTAATTTCATACTAACTCAGAATCATATAAAATGTATAGGAAAAAGAAATTTCACTAATGTTTATCTAAATCCAACAAATCAAAGATCAAAATTATCCATTTTGAGTTATAATATGATGTAAATAACCTGACATTGTTAACATTCATGAATTGAAATCTAATACAGTAAAATCACCTCACCTTTGTATTATCATAATGAACTATATAAAACACTACCTGTCCTGGGAAATTTTGTACTGCCTCAAAATCAAAATGTGTTTAAAAACTTATTAGCTTTTTAATACAAGATAGAGAAGAGAAAACATATTTACTCCATAAAATATTTTTAGGATTTTTTTATATCCTATGTTTTAATAGATATTATGCTTGCTAATCATGACATAAATTCAACAAACCAAGAATCTTAAAAATCATTTTAGCTATTTTCGAGTTACAAATGGTGTTACTAACTCAACTTTGTTTGATATAATTATATAGATTATTAAACTTTTATTTCAGAACTTGGTACTTTAACAGCGAGTAGCCTTATTTTGGAGGTAAAAAAACTTCATGACCTCGCTTACCAGCTTGGATTAGAAGAGGCCAAGGAAATGACTAGAGGAAAGTATTTAAACATATTCTCGTCTCGACGGCCGAGATAATAATTTTTATCGTCCATCTATATGTCCAATAGAAGGTAAACACAATTATGAGCAGATATTGAAATATTTATCCTTGATGGGTATTAATTCTAATGAAGGCATGAATGGATGAAGATATGTTGCAAAATTTCAATTTCAAGATTTAATTTGAAATTTTGCTTCATCGTTTTAAGATGTTATACACATGTCAATTTCATAAAGTAGTGAATTTTTTAAATAGCCTAAATTTAGGTTGTTTTAAGGTTTAACATTGTTTATATATACTGAAAACTTTTATCCGCATATGTAGAACAGCAAAAAATACAAAATGCGCCATATCACTTTTTTTCTACTTATCTTTTTAATTGTAAGCTACAAATTCCATTTTGGAGAATAGCAAACTAAAATTTCAATTGGAATTTTTAAAAGTTTTGGAAGTTTTCTTAGTTATAGTTTGGAACTTATAATGTAATGGACAGCATCTAGAAAGCTAATTATAATATAATTTACCTTGGTACTGTATGATAATAGTCAGTAGTTGTAATTAATATTATGTAAAATCTTTCCATTACGTATGGTTACTATATTCTTCATATAATGTTGTTGTTAGAAATGTGTAAAAGTATTTACATTTTATTCTTTTAGTTAAAAATGATATATTTTGCTATTACATGATTGTCATATACAATGAAGTTTGGTATCAGAGAAAGCTAAAATACTTAAATATTATTTTACCTTGGAATAACTTATTTAAAATCAGAAAAATAATACAAGAAAAAGGAAGTTAATTGCGAGTCAGACTGGAATGCAAAAGATTCTATACAAGAGCCGAGATGGTCTAATGGTTAGTACATATAGGTCTTAACTTATGATCGTGGGTTCAAACTCGGCTAGCACCGTTGAATTTTCAAGTGTTAAATCTGTGTTTAAATTCGTCTCGCGCTCGGTGGTGAAGGAAAACATCGTAAAGATACCTACATGTGACACATATATATCTACCAATTTCTAGTGGAACAACATGGTGGATTTCAACTTTGTCCTCATTAGGAGAAGAAGCCTTTAATAACAGGAAGTCATTTACTAGCTGTTATTTACTTGACCAAATTAAGGTTCGTGACATATAGCCCGTGGACAGATGGACAGACAGAGAAGGTTTAGGACCATCGGGGTACTGAAATGAGTACCAATCATATAAAAAAAAAAAATTAAATTGTTAAGTGTGCTATAAAAACTTTCATATTCAGTAAAAACAATAATAACTTGTCATTTTCAATTTTTTTTATTAATTATTTTACATTGTAAAATATCGGATTGACTTTATTGATCTGTTCTCTGAAAAGTTTGCTCATTACTGGTTAATTAAAGAGTATTCATTTAGTAAAATAAAAAAAGAGGTCAATCACTTATGTGTAATGAATGTGGTAATTTCTTAACAGTTAGCTGATAAACTAATTTCTATTCTAGGGTTGCCATATTTGCTTTTTTATACATTGGCAATTAAAAAATTGTACCTTTTTCTAAAGCAATAATATTACTATTAATGGAATTGTAATGGGAAATGTTTAAACTAGATTAGGTATGTTATTTGAATTGTAATCTTTAATGTAAATATTAGCTTAGAAATAATACAACAATTAAATGTTATTTTGAACAATTCGTTTATTTATTCCATAACTTAATACCAACAAAAACTATTATTCATTTCTGTGAAAAACTCTTTAGAATCACATTCTATCAATAAATCTTATTTTTAAAGGTTTATTTGGCCTTGTAATAAAGCCTCGTGAGGCTTGCACATCACCATAATGATACTCGAGTCTGTATTTCTGCAATATCTAGAAGAAAGTAATAAACTCTACTTAATTGTAAATAATAAACTCGACAATAATTTATATAGAACTAGTTGGTTATGTCCTTCTCCAAGGTCTAATCGATAGCTTACCAATTCATCAAATTGATTTAGTGGTTCAGGTGTGATAATATAACAAACAGACATAGTTACTTTTACATTTTTAACATTAAATAGTTCATTCCCATAACTTTGTCTGTGCAAGAATATCATCCCCTATTTCACCCCCTTTATTTCCGTGACAAAAAATGGCCTATGTCCTTCTACAAGGTATATCAAAATTTATCAAAATTGGTTCACGTGAAAACAAATAGACTAATTTACTTTCACGCTAATAATATTAGTGTAGATTAGAATTACCTTAACCGTCAATAGCGAGAGCATAGTTTCGGCAATATTCTGCCCAACGCATTTCCTAGCTCCAAATCCAAATGGTATAGAAGCGAATGCGTGATAGTTTTTCGCGTCAGCGTTTAGCCATCTTTCAGGGCAGAATTTTGTGGCGTCATCATAGTTGCTTTCTTTAAGTGAGGTATCTTGTGTGGACATTATTATCATTGTTCCTTTAGGAATGCTATAATTGTTTAAAAATGTATTAGGAAATACGTAAGTGTACCTCGATAACTTTAAAAATACTGTTTTTTTTTTCATTTTATCTACGAATTCGTGCTGTATCAATCTCGTTACAATTATTATATTTAAAAAATACATACATTTTTTTTAAATATTTATAATCGAAGTGCCATGTATATATATGTAATAAGAAAAAAACACATCGTGCAAGTGCGCGAATTGACTTTGATATCATCAACCAAGAGCATAATATATAAAAAATAATATGTAAAAAAAATCTAATAAAATAAAAAAGTATTCATCAGTAGAGTAATACAACAGTTGCAATTCGTGTTACTAAATTTAAAATAAATGAACTTACTTGTAATTATCTAATGTAATATTTCTAGAAAGAATTCTCGTCAGCAATGGAATCGGCGGGACCAATCTAGAAGGAAAACGTTACAAAAATTAGTTAAAAAGTATAATTACTCTTGGCAGTATTTTGTTGTGTTCGGTTTAACTTCATCGGTAAATGAATTTACCTTAATGTCTCTTTGATACACGCTTGCAAATATGGTGTATTATCTTTTAACTTATCGATGTCTTTGAATGTGTCTTGATACAAGTTACCTACTTCTTGGTAAAGTAATCTTTGACTCATTTGGTGTTTCGCTATGTTGTATAATAAGAACGCCATTGAAGATGTGATCTGTAATGTGAAGTAATGCTTCGAAGCAACTGCCAATTTATTTATTTCCATATATTTAATATTTTCTTAGGCTTGACCTGAATCAAATTTAAATATCATGCCTGATTTGAGATTAATCAGGAGTGAACGCAGATTAATTTGGCGCAGCTTAAGTCTTTTAGTCTTTACTGTTGAGCATGAGATAAATTTTAAACATAAGTTTAACAATTAAGATTTTGTAGTCCTTGAACATATTTGAACAGGTCGCTTTCTGTATGTGTTCTCTCGTCTTGGACATTTTGACTTATCTCTTTCCATATTATAGCGTAAAAAGAAAATGGAAAATTGTTGCTGACAATGGTACCAGAATTGATTGAAGTCAGGTGATGCCAGTAACCAAATAGTAGATAGGTAAGTTATAATAAGGAAAAAGAGATTAACCGTATTCACGCCAATAAGCATCATGTCCATCAAAATCGTGGCAATATCTTCCGCCTTGAACTTATTTTCGCTTAGCAATATTGCGCTGGTTAAAGAATCTGGCTCTAATGCTTGTAAATAAAAGTGCATAGATATTATTTAAATTATAAAAATAATTATTGGGAAATAACATATTATGAATTACAGTTTTATTAATTAGATACTGATTTTGCTTTGATAATGTAACCCATATTGGGTTACATTATCATTTTTACATTTAGGAAAATACTAAGTAAACTTACGAATGCCATTGTCATCCTGGAGCTTCGTAGAAATCTCTTGTTCTATATCCAATACATATTTGCCAATTAAGCTGCGAAAACAATATTAACACTACCAAATATTCTAATAAAAATGATCTTTACTAATTACAGTAAACCCATAAGAAATACATATAATTGAATTTCCCTCACCTGTCTAAGTTATCGCAATACTTAACCAAAGAATACCAAGCGGGTGTGGTATAGAATTTCCAAAAACGTATACCACTTTCACATTTAATGATCGCGTCCGTCGCCTTCTCCAAGCTATGGTACATCCACGAGGCGTCGCTTTGACTGTGTATCAATTCTGTTTCTATCATTTGAAAGTTCTTCGAAAACATTATTAGTCCTATAAATTATTATTCATTTTTGGATGCATTCAAGTAGAATACAGTAATGTATTTAACAGAAAGTTTGAGAATATAAAATTGAGTGATGGTAAATTTTGATTGTAATAATTGTATTTTTTTAGAAATGTTTGTAACGAATAAATTCAAAAACTACTAGACCTATTGCGATAAAACTTTACAAAGATGTAGTTTACATCCTTTGAAAGTATATAGGTACTTTTAACCCTAAAAAAATGCACGGTCTCCGAGAATGCAACGTAAACGGGAGCGCGATATACCTGAATTCCTCGGGGTCGGAATGCGATTCTATTCTAATATTAAAAATAGGTAAAGTTTGTTTTTATATTCGTAAGTTTGTATGTAGGGGGTAATCTCTGAAGCTACTGATCCGATTTTTTTTGTATTAGATAGCCTGTTTATTGAGGAAGGTTATAGGCTATATTACATCACGGTACGACTCACAGGAGTGAAACAGGAACTATAAATTCGAGTAAAACCACAAAAGGCAGTTAGTATTAACTAATTTTTGATTGCATTTTCTAAGAGTGGCAGAAGAATGGAAGAGGGATCAGGATAGTTCAAACCTGCTTCTTATATGTTTATTGCTTGGTATGGTAAGTGGTTCAGTATGGATTTGTATTTTTTTATACCTAGCCTCGAAGCATCTCAACGAATTAATGGATGGTTATCAATAATTCAGCATTTGCCTGTGCTTATAATGGCTATGCGCTGTCTTTTCATAAAACCAAAGTTACAGCTCAACTTATTTACACTTTTATACAATTTTCAATTTTATTCTTACCCATACAGTCAAAAGACCATTTATGTAATTCTTTATACAAATCCTTAGAAATTTCGTCCTGATAATTCCTTATGTTATAAATTTTTTGTGTCAATTTTTCACACACATCGTACACATTTTGTGCGTGATGAACAAGTGTATTATTTGCGGGATTGCACATCACCGATCTTTGTCGAATCCAATCTTGACCATACCTAAAGGATATAAACATTTTGGGAACTACAGAACTTTACATTCGTCGTTTTTAATCTTTTTTTATCTACTTAAAGAAAGAATAACCAAACATCGATGCGAAAATTTTATGCGGATCACTTTAGCTAATGTTCGATTTATACTTATGAAAAGCCATTTAAACAGTTTGGATACTAGTATCAATAAATAATTTTAATGTAACAATAATCCCAAAACCCATTGTCAAATTTTTTAAAGTACCTTACCTACTTATAGTTATTTTATTTTTGCTTAATTACTTCAATTTACTTGTAATATTAATAGAATGATCTTCTAATTAATAAGTAAGTATGTAAATGCTTAAGTTTATCAGTACGATATGGGCAATATAAACGCATAAATTGATTATAGGTAAGGATTTGTACTAACACAGTATAAAGTCCCGCAAAAGCATGATTTTTATGTTCAATTCGATATTTCTCGAGTGATTCTAACGTCGATCTAACAGGGTAATCCCCTTCCATGGTAAACACTTTTTGTATGTGATCTGGGTGGTTAATGATTACGATGTCGCTACCAACGGGACTGACAAATCGTACCACAGGACCGTATTTGTCGAAGAGATTGGAAAAGTTGCGTGTAGGTTTTCTATTAGCTAGAATGGAACCTGAATTTAAAAATAATATTTGTGATGAGTTAGTATATTATTTTAATTATGTTTTAAGAAACAAATAATTCAAAATTATTAAATAATCCTTACCAATATTGAGACCAAAAGTCAAAAAACCAGCTGTAAGTTGAGTCCCCATTTCCGTAATATAATGTCTAAATACCGACAAATATTTTAAGGATTTAGGTCCCGGAACTTCGTCAAAAGGCAAAACTATAGGTTCTTTAACATTTAGAATCATTGGAAGTATTCGTGGTACAACAGGAGAAACATTGCTTGTACCACTTGTTATTGGCGTTATTTCGCCTGTAAATGATTCCTTCTTTGACTGTACTTGAACAATATCGTTATTTACTTCCAACGGCTTTGCTGTCTGCATTTGGATGGTTTTCCAAAGACAGAATATTTTTCTATTTTGACTAAGATATTTGCTTAGACAAAACTTGGGTTGAAGATTTCTATAATTATTTAATAATAACATACTTTTTACTTTAATTATTATAATAATCGCTTGTCAAAAAAATTCTTCGTCCGCGACGTATAAATAAACAAAAGAAAAAAATCTCTTTTTAAAATTGGCGCGATATAAATAATGTATTTTTATGGTATCTGTAAAAATACTACATTTAGAAAAATAATTTAAAATTTATAAAATAATAAATAATGAAACTTTTGTTGAGAATATAAAAAAAAAATTATTATGTTTGAAATAAAATTTGTTTTGTGTTCCGTTATTATAATGTGTAAATTATATTTGAATAGTAGAAACACTATTTCATGATTGTCAAGTGTGCGTTCCAAGAAAACTGTCAACCTCTGATAGCGAAGAGCGAGCGAGTTAGCTAATGTGGTAGATGGCGGGAGTGATCTCGTGTGATATAACTGTGTTAGATTAGTTTTTAAATTTTAGTGTAAAATATAAAATAGTTATTAAAATGACTAGGTAAATTTAGATTTCTTTGTCTCAAACAAAATTTTGTGAGCTACCGTTGACGTTGATTTTCAGTTTTGTCCTAAGAACAGCGATAAGTACGTTTGCTCAATATCACTTCAATTCGTTTGTTAAAAGAACACTTTGCTATTTCAGAGCTAAAATAGAACTTGGCGATGTGACACCGCATAATATTAAGCAATTAAAGAAGTTGAACACAGTCGTGTTTCCAGTTTCCTACAACGACAAATTTTACAAAGATGTTTTAGAGGCTGGCGAACTGGCTAAACTTGCTTATTACAATGATATCGTGGTCGGAGCGGTCTGTTGTAGAATAGATACGTCAGAGAATTCCAGAAGATTGTATATAATGACTCTGGGGTGCCTGTACCCTTACAGAAGATTAGGTATTGGTACTCTAATGGTAGAACATGTGCTCAAGTATGTTGAACAGGATGGCAATTTTGACAGCATTTTCTTGTGAGTACCCGGAAATATACTGTTCAATTGCATTGTTATAATTTTGCGCAATTATTGTTATTTGTGTACATCTGAAGGTTAAGTGTATTATATTGTACAAAGCAAAAGTAACCTATCAATAATAAACGTAATTTTTTTATTTATATGTTAAGGTGTAACAAAATCAAGTCAATAATTTTAATTGACACAGAAAATAAGTTGGTTCAGAGTGAAATTTTGGATATATTCAATTAGTTAATGATCTTATCATTTCTGTGTGAATCACTTTTACACAAAGTACTTAAATTGTATCTGTTTGTCTTTTTAATTTTTATATTTTTCAATAAAGATTTTATGATTTTCAAAAATAAGAAAGATAAAAATGATCCAATACAAGCTCCATATCCATTGTGACTTCCAATTCTTGAACCTATTGGAGTACTTTTCATCATAAATGTGAAATGTAATTAAAAACAAATTATTCGGCTCTTTAGTAGCTGTTATTTCATCAATAAACACTAATTACTTAAACATTTCATTGTAAAATATTTAGGAATTGCCTGTATTTTAATGTACTTACTTATTGTTGATCTAATCTGGTATTACTTTGATTCTACTAAAAGTGGTTATACATATACTGACATTAGCCAAGAGTGTTAGCATCTTACAGTAATAATAAATATTGAAAAAAAAATCTTCATTTAATCATAAATCAAAATACAAAACAATATTTGTAGTTCAATTGCTAAACATATATATTTTTTAAATTCTCACTTTAAGAATAATATTAAAATATATGATCTCTTTGGTAAGATCATAGAGTCCATCTAGAAATATCAAATAAAATGATTTTTAATGTAAGTAAATGAATATTGTTGTCTTATCTGATTCAAGTTGTTAAATAACATGGTTTCACCGAGAATTGTACAAATCAGTACAATATAAATTGTAAATATTTAAATACCTCTGTCTTATAAATATCAATGTACTGTAATTTTATTTTTAAAATATAAACAGTTTTCATTCACTCTATATTTGTTAAAGTATTGTGTTATGCCTTTGGTAATTTTTTCTTTTGAATCTGTTCAATATAAATAAATGCATCACACTCAACTATAGCTTTTATGACGACTGCAATTAATCTGTTTTATACATTGTTACTCACTAGATAGATTTATATGTTCTTATGCTAATTATTGATTAATTATCTATATATCAATATATTTGATTACAAACATCTGTATTATGTCATTGTCAATAAAACTGAAAATAAGGCATCTTAAAGTTGTGATTCAGCAAGTGAGACTTAGTTGAAACCTCTAATGATAGTCCAACAAATGTATGGGACATGACTGCCCTTTGTGCCAATATATGGGATTGGTAGAAACATAGGCAACATGGCTAACAGCTCTATCTTGTCAATATGTATTTTTAAATTGCCTGCATGATTTGGCTTGCAGGTTAATGAAGCTATATTTTTCATAGAATTTGATGTGGAATGAAATAAATCTTATATAAATAACATGGAATTTACTAAAAATAGAAGAATTGCAACATTAAGAAGCCTGGCTTTATGGAGCTTAATATTGTTTAGAAGATATGTTTTTACGACCTTAAGTCTTAACACACCCATGGAAACATTACAGAATACGATTTGAAATCATTTTGAATTTTTTCAAAAGTAGAAATATATATAATAAAATTATCATGATTTATTATGATAAATTTTACCAATTTACACATAAGTTTAGAACATTTTACATGAATAATATAGTAATAGTTTTTCATTGTATTGCAATGAAATTATTACTGTAATTTTCCTTATCCATTTAAAAATTATGTTTTCGTCATGTTTCTAATAGCTATTGATATGAATTATTATTTTTCAGACATGTACAAGTAAACAATGAAGGTGCAATAGATTTTTACAAGAAATTTGGCTTCGAAATCGTTGAGACGAAAGAACATTACTACAAAAGAATAGAACCAGCTGATGCACATGTACTGCAGAAAACTATAAGACAACCTCAATCCCTACCATTACTCAATGGAACTGTCCCTCATGCGAAAACCAATGGTCATGATTGAAAAATTTGAACCCCACTGTCTCAACTCAGTTGTTATTGTAAAAAGGAGCAAGTGATAAATAACATAAGAATCGTAATCAAGTCACTTTTATATTTACACAATGGATACAAATTTAAGATTGAATGGATGGAGTTGATATGTCACAAAATTTTACTTTGAGAAAATTGTGTTCAAAGTTTTGCTTTAACATTTAAAGAAAAAGACACTACCACAAGCAGTGTATTTCTTAAATAGCCTTTAATGCGGTTGTTTTAAGTTTAAAAATTGTGTGCCTATATACAATACTTTTGACCATGCATAGAACTGCAAAATTCGAAATGTGGCATATCACCTTCCACCCATGTCTTCAAATGATACTTGTAATAATGGATGGAATAATATGTAGGGTTGTGGTTGTGTCTACTGAGGCCATAATGCTAGATTAATATGACTGATTTCATTGTAATATCAATGTGGAACCTTGTGCTGTACATATGTTAAGTACTTGCATGTTATTGACCAAAATAATCCAATTTGCATTTTTTTCAATATGAGCCTACAATCTGATACTTTACAGGAATTACCTATGAATTTTTTTTAATAGCTTAGTATTTGTAAATTAATTCTTCTCAATTTGGATAATATGTAAAGTAACATAATATTAGCTCTAGGCAGTCTTAATTAAACTCGATGGCATACAAAATTTTGTGTCCATTTTTTACTATGTAATATTATAAGAATTATAATAAGTGTAGATCACTCTGATTTAAAATTTTCGTTTTTTAACTCGAAATATCCATAATTAAATTTTAAAAGTGTCACCTCGCAATTGTTTGATAATTTTTTGTAGATACCTCGACATGTTCAATACTTTAGCTATTTTTTTTATTTTCGTGTGACAGTTGTTGTTGTTTTTATTATAACTATATTTTTATTTTATATCCTAAGAAAAATTTTGTTGAAAATATTACAAAATTGTCTGTGTTTACAAAGAAATGTAAAATATACTCTTCCCATAATAATCAATAGGTGTTACCAAAAGTCAATTTGTCTGCTGTCAAAATATTCAAAAGAAATATTTGTTGATTATCATGTTTCTCTAAAACTTTTAGAATTAGTACAATAAACATGATTAACATTTTCTATTTGTTTTTGATCTCCTCTGCCATTCCTCATTCTTGCCAAGTCTTGTATGTTTGGCAAGATATGTAAAATAAATTATTCTACATCTTAATTCTATGTTAAACTTGGTTTTAATTTTAATAAACTTTAATCAATTAAATAGGTTTATATTGCAAATGTTTATGAAAAATGATAATAAAATAATAATATTTTCATATAGGTGAGATATTACATCTCATCATCATCAGTAAAAATGAAATTGTCTTATCGCACCCTAAGAGTTTATAAGTTAATTTTTATACATAAGCTTCAAAACTCTACGCGTTGCCAAGGCAAGCCAAGGCGATTTTTTTGATTTGATACTACTATACTTGAAGTTCACAACCTTTTTCAGGCTGCCTCATTGGCCAAGACAGAAATTAATAAAAATAGAAAAACGATAAAGATAATAGATAAATAGATAAGTTATTGAAAAAGTAATAGACAAAAACTAAGACTGTTATCCACATCCTCCTTTCATCCATCACAACAAAGAAATAAATTTTAAATATTATTTTCTATTAAAAAAACTACTGTAGTTTGGTTGTGTTTTCTATATACTTATCCACTATCGCCCATTATGGAAAGCTCTAGCATCCACCAAGGATCCCATAGTGAAATAATCTATACGATCTTATGAAACCATGGTGCATTTTCTTTAAAGTAGGCAACTGAAAAGGTGGGTCTCCCAATTATAGTAAAAGTTTCCATCGATCTTAGAAGTTATCGGTCTATATATTTTTCGCTCCTTAAATACGGTTATGTACCTACTTAGTTTGTGTGTGTGGACAAAATTGTTCGCGATGACTCTGAACTGGTGCCATATGGAAGAGGTATAAATAGGACGACCTGTTGGACCAAACTAGCGATCGATATTCTGTACTTTTCATTTGTTTTCTTTATCTTAATGTAAATATTGAGATTTATCATTTTTTAGTTTTTTTTTGTAAATAAATTTTGACAAAAGTTGACAATATGAGCTATTTGTTAATAATAAAAATTTCAAGTCGACTGACAAAAAAGGTTATATTATTTTAAAATTATCAGTATATTGCAAAGTATTAATTTTGTTCAATCCTTACACATGATCACAAAATTATTAACGCATCGATAAACATCAAATAAAGACTAGATACTTTATAATACATTGTTATTTAGCAGTAGAGCAACAGATGAATTGGAAACCTTGGAACATGAAGGAACTTATCAGGACTTAAAGAAATATAATTAAATAAAGTATAAGACTCAATATGAAACACGTATTTATTTTATTAATATAACATTAGTGCATTTTTAGAATACTGTTATGCTTTCTAAAAGCTTCAATTCACTATCACAGACTATAAAATTTCATTAAAACAACTAAATATTTAAAAAATAAACATACATCAAATGAAATAAATACATAAGCAAATGCAACACATTTTATACATATATTTTCGTACGTCCAGTTTATCATTTGGCAAACATAATAATATTTATATTGTTATATGACATAGACTTTGTTATCAGAGATTCACTATTGAAGATAATATTGAAATTTTATGTATATTGGTACGGATTATGTCTTAGGCGTATTACAAAATATTTTTTTTATTCAAAACAGTGGTACGTGTATTTTTATATTTTTAATAATTTATAAATATTGATATAGGTGCTTAACATTTTTTTATTTTATTAATGTAAAATATTTTGGATATTCCAATGAAATTGTATTTTTAAAGAAGAATATCCACAAAATGTATCTATTAATTATTACATTGAATCGTTAAAAAATACAATAAAAGAAAAAATGCGCTTTTTAAACCATACAAAAGATTGCAGAATTTGAAACATTTCTACAGAACGAAAATAAAACACAATGTCAATTAAAAAACAATAAATAAAAACTATTGTATATGAAATTATCATACACAAACAACGTTACTTGAAAAACATTAAAATGAATTATGCAATCCCTAATTAAGTATGCCTGTTTTACGCATCATAATGATTGACGTTTTAATTATATTAATACTTATTTTACAATTGTTAAGCAATTTATTAAACGTGAAACCATATAATTTAACACCAATATTTTCTTAGAAATAGACACATTAATTTCATAAAATTTATCAAAAATATTACAACAATACAATGGACACAAATATTATATTTTATTAAATATTTTTAAATCTCATGCTTTTACAGCTTTTGATTAATAATAATTAATTAATTTCATTTAGTCTTTAATTTGTGATGATAGGTAGGCACACCTATATAGCATTGTGTTTCTTTTAATTCCATTTTTATTTTGAATTGAGAAATGCAATAGAACAAAATGCAAAAAAAAATATATATATATTTAGTTTTTTAGGAACAAAAGGCAAGATTAAAAAGAGGTAGGTAATTATATTAATTTATATTTTTACTAAATGCATAGGAAATAATTATGCGAACTGTAGCTTTTAGTATGCTGTATTTAGTTTGGACGTAATCGCATAATTAATTTCAATTAGGAATAATAAATTCATTACATGTGATGTACTTAAATGCAAATTATTTGTTTTTTGAAGCGTGCCTAACCACGCAATTGTAGGATTTTAAAGTACGTAATATATTACACGAATCATAGTTGTATTCATTTTTTTTTCTGCGTAATCCCCTAGCACGTATTTAATAAGTACCTATATTATACATAAGGGCATAATACCTCGATTATTTTTAAATATTTATTAATTTTTTAAATTAATTGTAATAGTAATTATTATCTTATTACATAGTACCTAATTTCAAGGTTTTCAAAATATTTTAATTTAAAAATACAAGTTAATTTTAAACCTCATTTTTCAGCAAATAGTTTAAAATAAAATTAGACTTAAAAAGCCTAACTTGATTGAAGGTATTTCAAACTTTCATGGCCTAGTTAGTTAATACAGAAGATAAAAAAAAAAGGAATTTCAATGGAACGAAAAAAAAGTATGGCAGATTGATTAATAAAAATAATAATGTTATAGTATGAAGACTAATATTAAAATAAATAAAAAAACGAGACAGGCGGATCTTATAAGACTTTGATGTTTGACTACATAATCCATAAAAGTAAAGCTACTGTTAATGGGATTGATGTACGTGCGCGAAGAGTAGCCTAGCAACGGGCTGTTGGTGTCAAGAGAAAACATCATCATCTACCTAGCATTTCTCCCGGTTATATAAGGGTCTGCTTTCTATTCTAGTCCAGATATTGACAACTTACTGATTTTTACACAGAGCGATTGCCATCTGACCTCCGCAACTCCTGAAGTCAAGCTAGTAACCATTTATACTAGAATAATATCCCTACTAAGAGTATATCCATAGTAAGAGTAAGAGTGTCAAGAGAAAATATGATGATATATTATTATAGGAGCTGGAAATTAAATATGTGGATTATGAAACTAATGTCTTATGATTATTCATTTTGGAATTTAAGACTGCTTATATATTTACGTAGGTATTGAGTTGTTAAAGGTAAATAAAGTTTTTTGCCCGACTGCTACGAACCATAAAAGGGTTATGTGTTCGTCCTGTGTGTATGTATGTTCGTTCATATATACAGTAACAACTTAAGCCGTTGGTTTAACTGATTTTGATATATGATACTATTATTAAATTCATCTTGAAAACTTGGGTACTTATAGATTATAAAGGATCAAAGTGGCGGATTTTACGCGTCGTCGGGTTTTGAATTGTTTAAATTACGTATGTTTTATTTCCCACATACATTTCCTCGTGTGAACAAAAAATATTTAATTGGGAACAAATGAATTGTACTGTATTTTTTAAGCATTTCACTTTGTTACTAATTTATTTTAAATGTTTGTTTTTCGATTAAGCTTTATGAATTGGTTCGGTAAACCGAATTCAATATAGAAATATTGAGATAAAAAAACTTCATTAAATATTTCAATGCATAGTAATAAACGAAAATTAATTTATACCGCAATAAATTAGTTTTTTTAAGAAATCAAGTACAATTTAGGGGTTCCGTATAATATTGAGGAATATATTTTTTTTCTACTACATAATTACTTCATAAGTTGATCAGTTTTAGTAATCGAGGGTCAGTTAAAAAGCTTACAATTTTAATAATAATAAAAATAAGAAATATTAATGGTTGCCAAAAAAATATACCGTAACATATGGAAGGACAGACGGACGGACCAAAGTCTCACCATAAGAGCGTCTTTTACATTCAGGTACGGTATCCTAAATTTTATTCTAGATCTTTCTAGAAATGCAATAACTAAGAAACGCTTACTATATTGATATACGTTATATTATCGTTGATATAGACTATACTGACAATAAATTAGGCGGCGCTAAATTTTTCATTATATTTGGCTATTAATCTTTGAACCCGAATATCCTACAACGATGCTACTATGAGTACAAGTAAGCGTTCCATTCAAGGTTAAATATTTATTTATATACAATAAATTATTTCTTTTCAATAAGTAAATGTAGTATAATTTAGTAGATTTGACGATTTACTAAGAATTCACCAATCATTTGGCATAGATTATGATTTTCGGATTAACCCTACTACTAAAGGTAACTTCGTAATTTTAGATATACGTTTTTATGTATTTGAATATTAATTCCATTTATACTATACGAAAAAATCTATTAAAATCTAATTTCGTAAGCAGCTTAACAAAATTATGTATTATACAAAATAATATAGTAATTATTCTTTATCTCATTTTTGCCTATAGTTCTTTTAAATATATTTGTATCGAAGACAAACTAACTAATAACACAATGAAAGTTATTTTATCTTCGTACAACTTTTATGAGAACTATATTTTCCATTGCCATTTAAACGAAAAAAAAAACAATAATCTAAATAGACGAAATTGCGTATTAACAATGTGCATAACTAGGGTTCACTCTAATGTTTACATTTACCCCAGCCGTAAATTGTAAAAAAAATTATGTAAGACAAATTCAAATGCATACTGAAAGCCACTTTCATACATTATGTACTAAAACCTGTATACTGTCAGAAATTTGCCAATTCTGTCAACTTCTGATCTAAACGGTTGTCTGATGGAATTTTTATTACAATGTGCGGCTAGACTTAAACTACCCAATTTCCTTCGTCTTAACTGGTCCACCTTGTAGTATGTACCGTTAATTTAAATTCGTGTAACAATATTATCTGACACCACCCATATAAAATTATGTTTAACATAAAATATACATCTAGAACGGCTAGTGTTTAAAAGCTTTTAAAATATGTGTAGTGTTTTTGTTAAAAAAATAATATCTTACTGTGGTATGTTGCAAAGGAATTGTTTCATACAGCCACGAAAACACAATTTCAGTAAATTTGAATTGATTTAAATAAACTATATTTAGTGCCATACATAAACTTATCGACTTGTAAGTCGTTAAACAAAATATTTTATAGTACGTGGTAGAAAATATTACACATCGTGCATTAGAAAGAGATAATCGGTTAGCTTCGGTTTTATAAGGAGTCTTCTTTGTCACTCATATCTATGTGATATTTTGTTAGACTTGTCAGTCATTATTTTTTTTGGGGTGCCAATATTTACACAGAGTTGTTAAAACGCCAATAATGAAACCAAAACTACTCTAGGTATATCATTCTCATAAGATTATTAAAAACTATTGTGTAGTTGTTTTAACAACTATTAATAGATACAATAATGTACGAACCCAAGCTAGCCGACTATGCATGTGTTATATTTTATACCGAGTACTATAATCTGTTTTAAAATACGAAAACATCACACCACTATATTTTTAACATATTAATTAAATAAATTCTACACACTTTCAAACGACATTTTAACAAACAAAATCGTTTAAAACAACTACAAAACAAAACAGAGTATTGGCTATTTTTTTTATTGCTCTAAGGCTGTCAGCCTGCCTATTTATTATCTTAGGCACAGGCACATTTTAAAGCCTAAGTTCTATTAATACCGCAGAGGCCACACATTCATAATTCCGTATTATCTGGCGTGTTTGCATTATTTTCTAAATCGAGCAATTGTTTAATACGTTCCACGCAGAGATTTGAGCCTTCATGCGCTTCTTTGGCCATCTGAAATAATAAAATATTTTGATTACTATTACGGTTAAAAAATATAAGACATCAATATAAAGGGAGTACAAATAAGTTTCCGCCGTTTTTAGGGTTCCGTACCTTAAAAGGAAAAACGGAACCCTTATAGGATCACTTTGTTGTCCGTCTGTCTGTCTGTCTGTCTGTCTGTCTGTCTGTCTGTCTGTCTGTCTGTCTGTCTGTCTGTCTGTCTGTCTGTCTGTCTGTCTGTCTGTCTGTCTGTCTGTCTGTCTGTCTGTCTGTCGGGATGTCAACCCTTTTTTCTCAGAAATGCATAGACGTATCATGTTGAAATTAATATCATATACTCAAGTCTACGATGACATGCGGCCGTGAAAATATTAAAGTTCTAAGTCAACGCAATCAAAAGATAATGGAAAATATGTCGTATATTTTGACCATTTTAGCGTTTTCGCAAGGGAATCAAAACCTATAGGGTACTTCCCATTGACCTAGCACGATGAAATTTGGCAAGAAGTAAGATCTTATGGTACAAATAAAGGAAAAAATCTGAAAACTGTAAATTTTTGTAAGTTTGTCTTTCAACCTTTTTCTCAGAAACGCGTAAAGGTAACAAATTTTTATCAACGTCAAGTACTCAGAGTTGTAATTACTAAGAGCTGTGAAAAAATCAAACTTCTAAGTTAACGCAATCAAAAGATACGGTCATTTATATCACATATTTTAAGTATGATAGCGTTTTTAACGTACTTCCCATTGACCAAGCATTATGAAATTTGGCCAGAAGCAAGGTCCTTTAGTATACATAAAGGAAAAAATCCGAAAACTGTAAATTTCTGTTCGTGTGTCTGTCAGTCTGTACGTCTGTCTTTCAACCTTTTTCTCAGGAACGCGTAAATGTATCAAGTTGTAAATTGATCAAGCGGAAAATATATTAATCTTAGAATTAAAATTATATGTACTTGTAACAAATTAACATAGAAGTTGACCATGGTCAAAAAAAACAATTTTACAAACACTGAGAAGAAATTTGTATCAATACGAAAACATTAAAAAGCAGCAAACCTTTATAAACAACGCAATGCAATCTATATATCGCAGCTAACAAAATGATAGCGCGATGTAGCGTACAGCTAATGCCATCTATTACAACATTATGACATTAACTGTGATATAATTCTGCTCGATTAATATATTTTTTTTTATTTTAATTATTATTTAAACGCGCTAAAAATAATAAAATAAACTTTTCATTTAAAAGTTTTAACGTCGATTTATAACGTCATTACGTAATTAACATTCAATATAAGAGCTTCACGCGATTTGATTTAAGTACTCGTATTGACTTAGTACGAAAATTTTAAAATTAAATTCAAACAGATCGAGTTATTTAATTTACTTATTTATCTACACATATAAGTCTTCTGGTTATTAGTAATATAATTAGTTATTTATAAATAAACAATTAGTTTTGTTCGAATTAAGGACTAATTATTTTCGTCTTGGCAACACTAATATATATTTTGATTGATAATGTAAATTTAAATATTTTACGAACGTAGTACAGGGGTATTGGAGTGTAGTAAAATATAAATAAAAATAAAACGAGAATAAAATATAGTATAATTATGTTGTTAATGTCAAAGTCAACAAGTTAGTTCATTGAAATTGTCAAGAGATGGCGCTAAGTGTATCCTGAATCGCGCTATAACTTTGCTTTATTGAAAGTATAAGGTGTATTAGTACTTAAAATAAAATTATGTGTTTCCATGGATTGCATCCATGATTGTGTTTTAAATTAAAGTGCTCCTAAGTAGTTTCAAAATAGTTTTTGGGACGTGATCCATATTTACATAATATTTGATTATATTTAAGCGACTTCTAAAAAGGAGTGTTTTCAATTCGACCTTGTATTTAATTTTTTTTTATGTTTGTTCGCCGATTACGCCGCCATTTGTGTACCGATTTTCAAAATTTTTTTTTGTTTGAAAAGGTATACTTCCAAGGTGGTCCCATTGTCTTCAGGTCAGGATCAGATGATGGGATCCTGGAGAAATTGAGGGAAATCCTCAAATATTATAGGCAAGCGTATACCGATTTAGGTATTTTTGATAGTAACTTATGTTGGAACTGATGATGAAGACCACAAATGGCGTAGATGGGTGAGTCTGATATAGATTTCTATAAGTTTGTACGGAACCCTCGGTGCGCGAGTCCTACTCGCACTTGACCAGTTATTTATTAAAACTTAAGAATGTATTGTGAGAGAATGGTAAATTATGTTTAATTCAGAGTATTGTCCGCCACTAGCTACTACTTTTTCCCACGTTTCTGGCAGCATTTGGATACCACGTCGTTAGAACTCTACATCTTTTAAAGCTATCCACAAATAGACCCAATTTTTGGAATCTTCATAAAATGTAAAGCGCTACTCAGATAGATCATGTACCATCGACCGGGCCAAGTGGTAATCGGAAGGAACAATATCCGAGGAATACAGCGGGTGGGGTATAAGCTTCTACAAGCATATACCTAAAAGAACTTATTATTTGATAAAACTTTTTATTATACCCATTAACATTTCATTCGTTATACCTTTTATCAAAATAGAACAGAAAACATAGATATATACTTCATTAAACAAATTTATATATAATAGGTTTGACATGTGTAGACGCCATTGTCTCAGTATTGCTTATCACCATCCAATTATGAATCAATAAAACGTATTTATAAACCATTTAAGGAAAAAACCATTATTGCATTTCGCTATGATGTATCAAAATGACGTTTAAACTCATCCAGTCCTCCGCGGTAAACTAAACATCGTGAGGTAACCTGCATGTGACGAAATAAATTCAGACACATGTATATCCGCCAACTCGCAGAGGATTAAGCTCAAAACTTTCTCTTTAATAGGAGAAGGGCCTTTTGGCCAGCAGTAGGACATTTATAGGTTTATACTCTTCTACTTCTTTTACTTTATTAGTATTAAGGAAAAATATATGCTAAAAACAACTACCCATAGTTCTTGTTCCATTTGTAATTTTAGAAAGTATTTATCTGAATTTGTATCACTAACTCGTATAACTTACCAATGAGAAGTTTAAGAATCCGTGAGGCAGACCTTCTAATACATCGAGACCGACTTCATTGCCGAGACCTTTAAGTTTCTTAGCGAACATCACGCAGTCATCAAGACAGGGGTCCAAATGTACTGTCTGAATAAAAAAATATATTTGTTATAATAGTTCATTATTATTTATATAAATTAGCGTAACTTTGTCTGCGTAAGAACAGGAATTATTGGCACTTACTTGGCACATATGGTTACAGTTTGACCAAACACAATCTGCCTTTCTACAAAAAATTTAAACACACGTTAAACGCGTGTCTATAAAATCCTGTACTACAAATCCGCACCTAACGATAGTTTTGAGTTAAATATGGTTTAGACATACTTTAATTATGTATAAACATAAGCTTAGGTATTTTAAATATATGCTTAAAATCTATTTTAGCTATCAAATATAACGCGTGACATTTTATTAATAAGGCTTTTTATAATTTTACACGCAGTATAGCAATTTTGACAACATTTTAAACAATGTCTAATTTTTAAACATTTTTCAGCTAGACACGTGTTGAACATGGTTTTATTTCATCTTTTGTAGCAAAGCAGAATATCTTTATGATTTATTGGCTATGTGATATATAAGCTTTAATACTGTTAAGTTTCAACGAATCTTTTCGATAGATTTTGCGTGGGAGAAAGAAAATCATCTATCCATTGATCCCCATAAATCTTCGCGATTAGTAGTATTATGTAATTATATAGAGAGGAAATGAATTAATAATAGTAGGATAAGAAATCAATATTATTACTGACCAATAGCCTTACGGGTGGGAATCTCTTCAGCAGCTGATCATCAGCCCAGTACGGCGACAGAAACGGATCTCGAGGCACGGAGAATATAAACTCGTCGGATGGACTTCGCGCTATCAATGCGTCTAGATTCGACCTTACTGCTAATCTGTGGACAAAGATACTTAGCTTATATTCTACTAGCTTATGTTCGTAGCTTGGGTTGCGGTAAGTTTGATCTTTTTTATCCAAATTTTGAATCACCACTTTGGGTAAAAAAAATCCCAAAAATTTGTTTTTGCCGATGTCTTCATTACAATAACTAATCGAATCCATTTAGTGGTTCTGTGTTGATAGACCACTCAGTAAGTTGCCGTATTACTTTATCAGTACATTTCAACTAAATTTTATTTCACAGACGCTGTCTTGTTTAAATTTAAGAATTGCTATTAATATTGTTCTGTTTCTCAGGAATTTTTATTATAGATAAAAGGTGATCATTTCTGTACTTATGACAAGATGTATGCAAAATTTTAATATAATCAAAATAAAATAAAAATATTAAGTTGAGTTATCGCGTGAAAGCATAATAAACAAAGAAATTCGTCATAGTATTTATAATATTAATTATAATTTTATTCAGATTACCAAAGTGTTTTAAGATCCCAGATTTCATAACTCCATTAATCTGTTAACAAGTACTCATTTTCTAAATATTTTTAAATTAAATTTATAATACTATTCTTAATCAATGTAGGTATTATAGGCTATAAAATACAAATCTCGAAAAAAAACATACAAAAGCAATGGCATTACATAATAAAAGGCAATATAGAATATCTCGAGCCATTTACAATGTTCATGCAATAAGAATACAAATATAAGGCCAGTACTCACTCTTCCTGTGAAGGTCTTATATTATTCGAACCCGTGATATAAGCCAGCCGAGACGACATCGCGCCCATTAGACCCGTGGCCGCTTCACTTATACTATGACAAGAATTTACAAACATATAAAGATGACAGACACTTTATCATATTATATACGTCATTTAGAAATAACAGCTACTAATTTGAATTGACAAGTGGATATAAAAAAAAATATATTGTTCATTCTTTCAAGAAATTTCATGCTTAACAAAAGTTTAGGCAATTGGAAAGTTAAATAATTTACCGTCTCCTTTTCATTATAAAAGGCGTAAGTAAAATAAAAGATGTTCATTTAAAGTTGCACAGATAAAACAGCTTAGATAATATGCCTAATATTATTTTTAATAATATAAATATATATGAATAAAAAATAATTATTATTATTATACTAAGAGGTTATAAATTAATTAAACTAAAAGTATGTAATTTTTATTATGCGGAACTACAAAAAGACATCTCTTATTATAGATAATTATTCGAAGGGTAATCCATACTACCCTACTGTGTGTTGGTTTCACATAATTTCACTATGTGAAATGTAAAATGAAATATCACTGCTGAAAATTGTAAATATTTTTGAAAAAATTGTTGATGTTATTCCAAAAACTTACAACCTTCAACATCAAGTTATTTACTAGACTATCTTGACTACCAGTAATAACACCGTGATAATTAGAACAAAACTTTATATGTATGCGTTTGTATGAAATATATTTTTGTTCTCTGTTCATCTTATGAGGAATAGTTTTGTTTGTCATCAAAAAATTTAGCGTAATACATGCAAAAACACACCCACGAGGAACACACACTCGCACAAGTATATGAGTAAATACTGTACACCCAATAAACATATGGACGCTGATAAGCAATACTGTGTCAAGCCACACGGACTTCGTTTTGAGAAAATGGCGTCTAAAGATGTCAAACCTATTCTTAATAAATTAGTTTGAAGACGTATATATTCATCTTTTCTTTTCTATTTTGATAAAATGTATATTGAATCAAAAGCAGATAGATTTATTTAATATGTTATATAATAATAAGTTTTTAAATATTTGAGATTATTTTATAAATTGCAAAATATGGAGCGCCCCTGAAATTCGAAACATTGAGTTAAGAAACTTTTTTCCATACTTATTTAGTTTAGATGACTTGAAATTTCTTTGTATAATGTTAAATAGGTGACGCAGTATCAAAATACATCAATATCTCGAAATTTGACTTTTTGTGGGTTGACACATTATTGCTTATCAGCATCCATATATAGTCTATTTTTCTTTACTTGTCTTTATCTGGTAACAATACCCCGAACGAATATCACGAATTTTCGAATAATTTTTTTCTTAGTTGAATCATTCAATTATTGATTAATTTCTTATGTGTGGCTACAAATACGTCATATGTCTGCTAAAAAGGACAAGTAAAGAAAAACAGACTATACACAGCTACCCACTTACCGTGTTTTTATCCGTTTTTTATGCTCTCTGTGCTCTCCGTCTTGTATTAATGGCGGTTCACCTATCAAAGTACTCGAATTTTCCGATTCTGGTTCTCTAATGGAAATAAAATTTTTTCTCTTATCAAAATTTTCATTTAATACGAAACCTAATTTTGCTGCATTTTCATAGATCTTTCCATCACTTCGTGTACGTTTACCCCGTCCCGATCGTTGAATAAATAATTACTATTTTGTGTAGGAAAATTTTATGTGTAACTTTAAATTTTTATTGCTTTGTTTTACGAACTTGTAATTTGAGCAATCTAAATTAACATATTAGAGTGTAGTGTAATATCAAAAAAGTTAAAGAAATAATAAAAATATTGCAAAATTTGTTTTAAATCCTTGTATTAAGACGATTACTGATTTCATTATAACTAATTTCGTCGCGATATCGGTACGTACTTACTATTTATGTATCCCGTATGTCTCGAAAATAATAAGCCGTGAAATACTGATCTTTTAGGACTGTTACAGAATTTGTGCAACATTTTTGATGGCGATCGACTGAGCCATAATTTCAACTTACTACAAGGTTTTATGTGTCATATTTATTTATTTTTTCAAATCATATTTTTTACATTTGATGTTACTTTTTTTATTTTTTTTGATAAATCGCGTTAAGATTAACTCGAGTAGAAGAGCGATATTACCATACAATCAGTTAATCCAAAGGTTATCCATTCAATTAGTTTGTAATAAGGGGTCAGGTTTCTTAGTTGTATCACGGTGCGTGATAACGTAGGTGGCCAGGTCAAGTAAATCGTGATGTTACAAAATGCACGAATTTATATAATCATACTTAGATTTTTAATATCTATTATAGTGCTTAAAATTTTGCCCTAAATTTGTCCCTAATACGAGAACCTGTTTCCGAAAATATCCAATGATGTTTAAAGTTTATTTAAAAAGAGAACACCAATGATAATATTTAAGACTAAAAACGACAATAACCTAACACTATTTTTGTACACTAACGTGTTACAAACAAACAGTGCACATACAAAACGGTAAGAACATAAAATTAGTAAAATCCCACAAATTATTTAGAATATTTTGCACCCAATCAGGTTAGTTCTACATTCGACTAAGAGACACTAGATTGAGCCAACACACGAAAACATATATCCTAGCGTTTCTACAGAACACTTTGTAGGGTACCTTTGCGAACGTTGGTTCTTGTTAGGTTTAACAACTGGAAACCTCCTTCCCTCCGAATCGGTATCGCTGTCGAAAACGTACCGCTCTAGGAAGTCTGATACGTACTGTTGAGACTTGTCCTCCGTCGGTGTTACACCTGTTGATTAAATTATTATATTGACAATTTAAAAATATATATATTGTATATCATCATCGATACAGAGGCCAAAACTTCATATTGTAATTCAAGAAATGAGTGGAAGAAGGTGATATGTCGCATTTAGGATTTTTTTGCTTTGCTTGGATAAAAGGGATATACCGAATTTGAGGTTATTAAAAAAATACACTAGTTGACGTTGAAGTTTGAACTTAATTTTTTCGAAATAAGAATTTTACGACATATGTCCTATATATACCTGCATCCATCGATGTCTTCAATTGTAATCAAATTTTTAAGTATTACCCGTATTACGGTAAAGTCAACGCAGATTTGCATGGGATTGAATCAGCACTATCTCTTGTTAACAAGGACGAACAAATTAGTGAGCATAGAAAATAAACCATTTGTGATTTGTGGATTCATGTATTTTTAAATACAAGCGACAATTTTGATACGCCGAATAGTTAAGAAAACGACAGTAAATCTCTCTCTAAAGTCACGTCCACACGATGACCTCGACGTCGCCAGCGAGTCAACTAAGGTCGCTGTCGTGAGGACATGACAAATAAGATAACGGAGCGGAGTGTGACAGGATTATAGGAGTATAGTTAGGATAGTGCGGGGCGCTGATGGTGTGTCGGAGGACTTGTCGCCTGCAGCTATTAGTTAGGACAGTGTGCGGACCTGCGGCGGTGTGCTCGCTGGTGAGCGAGGCGGCGCTGATGGTGTGTCGGAGGACTTGTCGCCTGCAGCTATTAGTTAGGACAGTGTGCGGACCTGCGGCGGTGTGCTCGCTGGTGAGCGAGGCGGCGCTGATGGTGTGTCGGAGGACTTGTCGCCTGCAGCTATTAGTTAGGACAGTGTGCGGACCTGCGGCGGTGTGCTCGCTGGTGAGCGAGGCGGCGCTGATGGTGTGTCGGAGGACTTGTCGCCTGCAGCTATTAGTTAGGACAGTGTGCGGACCTGCGGCGGTGTGCTCGCTGGTGAGCGAGGCGGCGCTGATGGTGTGTCGGAGGACTTGTCGCCTGCAGCTATTAGTTAGGACAGTGTGCGGACCTGCGGCGGTGTGCTCGCTGGTGAGCGAGGCGGCGCTGATGGTGTGTCGGAGGACTTGTCGCCTGCAGCTATTAGTTAGGACAGTGTGCGGACCTGCGGCGGTGTGCTCGCTGGTGAGCGAGGCGGCGCTGATGGTGTGTCGGAGGACTTGTCGCCTGCAGCTATTAGTTAGGACAGTGTGCGGACCTGCGGCGGTGTGCTCGCTGGTGAGCGAGGCGGCGCTGATGGTGTGTCGGAGGACTTGTCGCCTGCAGCTATTAGTTAGGACAGTGTGCGGACCTGCGGCGGTGTGCTCGCTGGTGAGCGAGGCGGCGCTGATGGTGTGTCGGAGGACTTGTCGCCTGCAGCTATTAGTTAGGACAGTGTGCGGACCTGCGGCGGTGTGCTCGCTGGTGAGCGAGGCGGCGCTGATGGTGTGTCGGAGGACTTGTCGCCTGCAGCTATTAGTTAGGACAGTGTGCGGACCTGCGGCGGTGTGCTCGCTGGTGAGCGAGGCGGCGCTGATGGTGTGTCGGAGGACTTGTCGCCTGCAGCTATTAGTTAGGACAGTGTGCGGACCTGCGGCGGTGTGCTCGCTGGTGAGCGAGGCGGCGCTGATGGTGTGTCGGAGGACTTGTCGCCTGCAGCTATTAGTTAGGACAGTGTGCGGACCTGCGGCGGTGTGCTCGCTGGTGAGCGAGGCGGCGCTGATGGTGTGTCGGAGGACTTGTCGCCTGCAGCTATTAGTTAGGACAGTGTGCGGACCTGCGGCGGTGTGCTCGCTGGTGAGCGAGGCGGCGCTGATGGTGTGTCGGAGGACTTGTCGCCTGCAGCTATTAGTTAGGACAGTGTGCGGACCTGCGGCGGTGTGCTCGCTGGTGAGCGAGGCGGCGCTGATGGTGTGTCGGAGGACTTGTCGCCTGCAGCTATTAGTTAGGACAGTGTGCGGACCTGCGGCGGTGTGCTCGCTGGTGAGCGAGGCGGCGCTGATGGTGTGTCGGAGGACTTGTCGCCTGCAGCTATTAGTTAGGACAGTGTGCGGACCTGCGGCGGTGTGCTCGCTGGTGAGCGAGGCGGCGCTGATGGTGTGTCGGAGGACTTGTCGCCTGCAGCTATTAGTTAGGACAGTGTGCGGACCTGCGGCGGTGTGCTCGCTGGTGAGCGAGGCGGCGCTGATGGTGTGTCGGAGGACTTGTCGCCTGCAGCTATTAGTTAGGACAGTGTGCGGACCTGCGGCGGTGTGCTCGCTGGTGAGCGAGGCGGCGCTGATGGTGTGTCGGAGGACTTGTCGCCTGCAGCTATTAGTTAGGACAGTGTGCGGACCTGCGGCGGTGTGCTCGCTGGTGAGCGAGGCGGCGCTGATGGTGTGTCGGAGGACTTGTCGCCTGCAGCTATTAGTTAGGACAGTGTGCGGACCTGCGGCGGTGTGCTCGCTGGTGAGCGAGGCGGCGCTGATGGTGTGTCGGAGGACTTGTCGCCTGCAGCTATTAGTTAGGACAGTGTGCGGACCTGCGGCGGTGTGCTCGCTGGTGAGCGAGGCGGCGCTGATGGTGTGTCGGAGGACTTGTCGCCTGCAGCTATTAGTTAGGACAGTGTGCGGACCTGCGGCGGTGTGCTCGCTGGTGAGCGAGGCGGCGCTGATGGTGTGTCGGAGGACTTGTCGCCTGCAGCTATTAGTTAGGACAGTGTGCGGACCTGCGGCGGTGTGCTCGCTGGTGAGCGAGGCGGCGCTGATGGTGTGTCGGAGGACTTGTCGCCTGCAGCTATTAGTTAGGACAGTGTGCGGACCTGCGGCGGTGTGCTCGCTGGTGAGCGAGGCGGCGCTGATGGTGTGTCGGAGGACTTGTCGCCTGCAGCTATTAGTTAGGACAGTGTGCGGACCTGCGGCGGTGTGCTCGCTGGTGAGCGAGGCGGCGCTGATGGTGTGTCGGAGGACTTGTCGCCTGCAGCTATTAGTTAGGACAGTGTGCGGACCTGCGGCGGTGTGCTCGCTGGTGAGCGAGGCGGCGCTGATGGTGTGTCGGAGGACTTGTCGCCTGCAGCTATTAGTTAGGACAGTGTGCGGACCTGCGGCGGTGTGCTCGCTGGTGAGCGAGGCGGCGCTGATGGTGTGTCGGAGGACTTGTCGCCTGCAGCTATTAGTTAGGACAGTGTGCGGACCTGCGGCGGTGTGCTCGCTGGTGAGCGAGGCGGCGCTGATGGTGTGTCGGAGGACTTGTCGCCTGCAGCTATTAGTTAGGACAGTGTGCGGACCTGCGGCGGTGTGCTCGCTGGTGAGCGAGGCGGCGCTGATGGTGTGTCGGAGGACTTGTCGCCTGCAGCTATTAGTTAGGACAGTGTGCGGACCTGCGGCGGTGTGCTCGCTGGTGAGCGAGGCGGCGCTGATGGTGTGTCGGAGGACTTGTCGCCTGCAGCTATTAGTTAGGACAGTGTGCGGACCTGCGGCGGTGTGCTCGCTGGTGAGCGAGGCGGCGCTGATGGTGTGTCGGAGGACTTGTCGCCTGCAGCTATTAGTTAGGACAGTGTGCGGACCTGCGGCGGTGTGCTCGCTGGTGAGCGAGGCGGCGCTGATGGTGTGTCGGAGGACTTGTCGCCTGCAGCTATTAGTTAGGACAGTGTGCGGACCTGCGGCGGTGTGCTCGCTGGTGAGCGAGGCGGCGCTGATGGTGTGTCGGAGGACTTGTCGCCTGCAGCTATTAGTTAGGACAGTGTGCGGACCTGCGGCGGTGTGCTCGCTGGTGAGCGAGGCGGCGCTGATGGTGTGTCGGAGGACTTGTCGCCTGCAGCTATTAGTTAGGACAGTGTGCGGACCTGCGGCGGTGTGCTCGCTGGTGAGCGAGGCGGCGCTGATGGTGTGTCGGAGGACTTGTCGCCTGCAGCTATTAGTTAGGACAGTGTGCGGACCTGCGGCGGTGTGCTCGCTGGTGAGCGAGGCGGCGCTGATGGTGTGTCGGAGGACTTGTCGCCTGCAGCTATTAGTTAGGACAGTGTGCGGACCTGCGGCGGTGTGCTCGCTGGTGAGCGAGGCGGCGCTGATGGTGTGTCGGAGGACTTGTCGCCTGCAGCTATTAGTTAGGACAGTGTGCGGACCTGCGGCGGTGTGCTCGCTGGTGAGCGAGGCGGCGCTGATGGTGTGTCGGAGGACTTGTCGCCTGCAGCTATTAGTTAGGACAGTGTGCGGACCTGCGGCGGTGTGCTCGCTGGTGAGCGAGGCGGCGCTGATGGTGTGTCGGAGGACTTGTCGCCTGCAGCTATTAGTTAGGACAGTGTGCGGACCTGCGGCGGTGTGCTCGCTGGTGAGCGAGGCGGCGCTGATGGTGTGTCGGAGGACTTGTCGCCTGCAGCTATTAGTTAGGACAGTGTGCGGACCTGCGGCGGTGTGCTCGCTGGTGAGCGAGGCGGCGCTGATGGTGTGTCGGAGGACTTGTCGCCTGCAGCTATTAGTTAGGACAGTGTGCGGACCTGCGGCGGTGTGCTCGCTGGTGAGCGAGGCGGCGCTGATGGTGTGTCGGAGGACTTGTCGCCTGCAGCTATTAGTTAGGACAGTGTGCGGACCTGCGGCGGTGTGCTCGCTGGTGAGCGAGGCGGCGCTGATGGTGTGTCGGAGGACTTGTCGCCTGCAGCTATTAGTTAGGACAGTGTGCGGACCTGCGGCGGTGTGCTCGCTGGTGAGCGAGGCGGCGCTGATGGTGTGTCGGAGGACTTGTCGCCTGCAGCTATTAGTTAGGACAGTGTGCGGACCTGCGGCGGTGTGCTCGCTGGTGAGCGAGGCGGCGCTGATGGTGTGTCGGAGGACTTGTCGCCTGCAGCTATTAGTTAGGACAGTGTGCGGACCTGCGGCGGTGTGCTCGCTGGTGAGCGAGGCGGCACTGATGGTGGTGTCGGAGGACTGGCGGCGCTCGCTGCCCGACTTGTGCGCCTGCAGCTCCGCCAGGTCCGACGGCGACACCTCCTCGAACGACGACGGGCCCTCGCTCGCGCCCTCTGCGGACCGGCAACAATGTTTGATAATCGATACGAATTGCTGTCGACATAGACTGACCCTCTGCTGACGACACCACTGGACAATGCCATGCCGTAGCATATGTCGCGACAGTTGTACCGATACGGCACTACTATTTATCGATGGAACGATATGAAAGATCCATAGATCCTTTGCTCTCTCTCGACCGACTGTTACTATAAGATTCCTTTAGTTGGATATATCGTATCAAATTAATTTTATTATTTATCTCCATTTGCATGCGTGACTGGACGTTATAGTATCGCTGTGATACAATTACAGCGTAATAGACAACAACATTAATATATAATTCGCACCGTTCTCTTTCAGTTTATGTTCATTGGCTATATCTAATCTTAAAGCCTATTATTCCATTAATTTATTATTAATCCTCTTATCGCTCACCGTGATTTAATCCAATTTTTATTTAATATAACAATACTGACCTGTATAGACATGATTATTAATTATTATGAAATAAATTTTTATAAATATCTATTTATGAACATTATTTACCTTGTGAAGGACTAACTTTAAGGAAACCATTTCCTTCAATGGGCGTTGTGGCATTCGATATACTATTTTCTTTGCTCGAACGTTTCTCTTCTTTGCCTTTTCCGTTTGGACTTGCGTATGCTGGAAATTATGATGAATAATTTCAATAAAATTACAATTTTTCTGTAACTTAACATTTGTATTCCCATACTAGGTTATTCAATTAAAATATTGCATCACTGTATTGTTTTTTCGTCCTAATTTCATCTTGTTAGGTAGACTTAGTATTAAGATGAGTTTTGACGTTTAGAAGATCTTTGTTTGTGGGACGGATGATCTTTATAACTACTAAACAGTTTTTAAGTTGTTTTTTATCTATATATTACATCCTCGTGTTTTTCAATGCAAACATGGTACATTTTTTGATGAGCTGTGCATATTTAGAGCAGTCATCTATTTCATTATGTATTATACTTAATCTATACTAATATTATAAAAAGGTAAACTTTGTTGGTATGAAGCGGGTAATCTCTGAAACTACTGATCCAATTTGAAAAATTCTTTTTGCGTTTGTTAGCCTATTTATTAAGGAATGTTATGGGCTATGTTTCATCACGATATGACTCATAGGAGCGAAGCAGTAACTATAAACGCGAGTGAAATCGCGAATGGGAATTAGATAAAGAATAAACTTAAAACATCACAAAGTCACAATTAACATTAAGAATAGCACCGAGTCCATAATAAATATGACTTTAGAACGAACCTTTAAGGCACCTCATCATGAATCCAAACGGCAACAGTGGGTCCATCAAACAAAGTAAACGAGCTGGGCTCGGTATAAAGCTGATGAGCAACGGAGCATATGCCATGAAGAGACCCTCAGGTGTACGGAGACCAGCCTCCAGGATCTTGAGTGTACAACCTGCGATTAAATTTGCACCAGCCGAGTCACCAGCGAATACTATTCTTTTACCTGTAAACAAGAAAAAGTAGAAAACTAAAACCCAACTACGACAAAAAATGATAGAAATATCGCAATTATCCGAATACGGATAAACTTTGAGAGTTAATGCTAGTAACATATATATTTTTTAAATGTACAAGTAACGCCCTTTCTAGTTACATAAACACGGTATCCTTATCTCATTTTTATAACAAAATACTTTATGTCCGCTAGAGGATGCCACATTAGATGGGTCATATAGCCAATAACCAGTGGTCGATCAAGGCGCTTCTAACGAAACATATTTGTCCTGTTCTGATACGTATTTTAAGAGCTTTGAGGGAACAGACGAACATACATACATATGTATGCCTCTCAAAATCATAACCCTTTTTTGGCTTTAGTCAGGTAATAATAAGATATAAATAGGCCTGTTAAGCCATGAAATAAGTTCGCAAATATGGGGAGAAGGGAATAGGTAACAATTGCGCTTAGTGTTATCATAATTAACAGTTTATTTAATTAAAAAAATATATATTAAAGCTGTCAGTAGGGATTGTGCGTAAGGCAAACTGTTGCTGAATAAATGAATGCTCACTAAAACTAAAAATTTATTCACTGCATAAGTAATTTTGAATATAGCTAGTTAATACTTCAACCAAAAAAAAAAACTAAATTTTACTGTCCTCATTCTATGTACCCTAATCAACTAATTCTTACAACACAGAACAAAACAATCAAATCAAATCAAAATACTTACCAGTAGTACCGATTTCTTTAAAATTATTTATCATCCAACAGTAAGCATAGAAAACTTCTTCCAATGCTCTTGGGAATGGCGCCTGTGGTGCGAGACTATAGTCCACAGATAATATGGGCATATTGAGTTTAGAAGCCCATTCCCTTAGATAAGTCTCATGGGATTTCGAACTCTGAGCCACGAAACCTCCTCCATGACAATGGAATATTATTCCATCTGCTGGTGGAAGAGTCGAGGAACCTTCACCTGCCTTAGGGTAGAAAATATAAATTATATGTAAAATGAGGATCTAAGTAACATATTAACATAAAAAAACCAATCAAGTGTGAGTTAAATGCGCACACGAAGGGTTATCGTATCAAACGTTTATAAACCATGCATTTTTCATACTCAGGCACACTTTGTTTATTACAAGATTTGTATTACAATTTATTTTAAATCCGACTCGCACTTGACCTATTTTTGTTGTATTTTGTAAACACTGAACTGATTTCTCTACCTATTACGGTTCATGGGATACAACTTAGAGAGTGACTTAATGTACGGATGTACCTATCGGGTACAGAACCCAAAAAATATTACAAAAAGTAATATTAAAGAAAATATTACAAAAGTTTATATCGCACGTTTAGTATTGAAGTGACCGATTTCAAAATCTGTGTGAAACGAGTTAGCTAAGTTGATAATTTAATTTTTTTTTTTTTTTCGGTCACTTTAATACTAAGCCCAATATATTATGTCATTAAGCAAATAATGATTCCAAGCAAATTCTTTCGATTTAATTTTTTTTTCAATTAATTGCTAAGTAATTAATTTATTCAATCGAAGGAAGAAGGTATTATAAAACCAGGTGTGGTTCATATTATTTGATTTACATAATTATTAGTACATTCGAGATAGTTATGTATAAGTACAAACTTACCATACCCATTCTCTTATTCACACTAATTAGTCTAACATTTAGTCCTTGCAAGCCTATATGAGTTGATGGTGGTAAAACTGTCAATTCTTTCCCTTCCTTGGTGGTCACCACTATGGGCTCTGGTGGTAATGTTATTAACTTATTGACAGCCACTGTTGATGACATTAAACTTGGTACGCGCTTCATTATTTCTGTAAGTAAATTAATTTAATTTTTATTTTAGTTATTACTCAATTAATTTTTTAAAACAATTTTTTTTGTATGACGCCTTACATGGTTGTCACTTGGTTCAGGTGTCGCAATAGTTTAAATATGAGACATAAAAAATAGAAATAAAAAAATTAAAAGTGACTTTTTTCATTCTGGCTAAAGTCTGAAATAGCTGCATTAATTTTAACCGGACTTTCGGTTCCAGAAAAATGATGTTATAGAAAATTGATTGGATTACTTATATTATAAGTAAAAAGGGAAATTAGGGAAAAAATTAAAAGTAATAAAATTATCAATCGTAGGTAGCTAGTTATTATAAATAAATAATTTTATGAAAGTTATATATTTGTTATTTGCGTATGAGCATATACATTTGATGTCAACATTACGTCACAAACATTTATGCGTAAACAAATTAATTATTTACGATCAAGATAAATCGTATGAATGAATGTTATATTGAGGGTTTCTATGAAAGTAAGTATACATTGCAAAAATAACAATCAAGATAGTATGGCACCATTACGTTCATAATAATCTAGTAACTCACAATCGTTAAACAAATAATATCAAATATTGTATTTCCTGAATAATTAAAATTTATTAAAACTTAAATTATATTTATAAAGATTTTGGACACAAAATTTTTTCTTGAAACACTCGGCACACGACATGCTTCCGTCAACTACGAAACAACACTGAGACATGGTGAGCTAATTGGCACAGTTTTAAAGTACCACTCGTCGAACACAGTAGTAACCTATTCAACAAATTTTTACTTGCAATATTATCGAGATAAGGCTATAAATCTGTAAAAAATAGTAACACAAATGTATATCAATAATCTTTTACGACTTACCACTTTCAGCTAGAAACCAAAACGCCTTACAAAATTCAACACTCGCAGATTGACTGATATTGACGATTCGTCTCGCTCGCATTTCTGGATCTATTAAATACTGCCCTCCCGTCCACACCGAGCTGATGAGGTTACCATGGCTGTAGTAGGCTTCGGAGAAACCCGCCATGCATATCGATATACCCTTGAGTATACCACGCATTGATGGTAGGAACTGAAACATAGTAATATAAAATTGCTAAGGCTATTTATATGCTGATAAGCAAGAATGTGTCAACCCACAAAATGTCAAATATGGTTATATTGATTTACTCTAATAATGCGACATATAATTAACATTATTATAGTATAGTTATAGTATTTTGAAGTCATTTTAACTAAATAAGAACGAAAAAAAATCCTTAATTTGATGTTTCGAATATTGAAGTGTGGTCCATATTTTATAGTATAAAATAATCTCATGTATTAAAAAAAAACTTATTTTTAGATAAAACATTTTATTATACTAATCTGCTTTTAATACATTATATCTTTTATCAAAATAGAAAAAAATGTGTGTATACTTCTTCAAACAAATTTATCAAGAATAGGTTTGACATGTTTCGTCGCCATTTTCTCAAAATTAAGTCAGTGTGGCTTGACACAGTATTGCATATCAGCGTCCATTTAGGACGTTTAGTTGAAAGTTTACTTGTTCAAAACTTAATTTTATTTAATAATTTATAACGTTTACTATCTTTCGATAAAGCGAAAACGTTAGATGATTTTATCTGCGTTTTTTTGTATATTAAATGTAACTGAAAAATTAATTTGTTATTTAATATTCAGGCTGATTTTATTAAGCAGGCGTGGTTGGCTAAAACCTTCTAGGAAGCTTTATTTAGGTATACCTATGTATATGGAGGATCAAAGTCAGCGTTTAACCACTCTCGTAAGGTTCCGCAGTCTTACAATTAAGTATTAATTACGTATGAATAATACACGAAAAGAGATTAACAATGTATCTAGAGTGACTACTAATTATTTTTGGTTATATTTAACGTCTTAAAAATGTTTAAGCGCATTGAAGTATGTAGTCAGTAAATAATTGCTGAGTTAAATAAATTAAAAGATATTTTATTTCAAGGTTATGTATTATGAAGACTCATTAGTCATATTCATTTCTTTCAGCAAATTAATGGTAAAAGTTTTCCTAGTATGAGAAGCGTAGCAACGCTTTATGCTTGATATAACTTGATATAAGATTTAAAAATTATCTGTATGAAGTATCTTTAGAAAGTGAATTTATATTTTATTTACTTTTCTTATCTGTTTTAAGTAATAGTCATACTTATTCGGAAAATATATTTTTGTAAATTAAAAACTAAAAGAAGCACATATTTTTATAAATATAAATTCAATTCAATTCTTTGCTTTATGGCTTTTAGTTGTGCCAATTAGACACATGTTATTTCGCCAATCCTTTTACGAATAAATATTATTTTATAACTATATAAATATACGTCAATACTATTTGACATTAAAAAGCAGTACCATTTCCAACTTTGACAAGCTTGTCATTTATTTTGTTGGCTGTCAAATACTTTCGCCTGTAATACTCAGTCACAAGCCGGTTGCTAGGCAACTTCGCCTAGAGTGGACGACGTTCTGAATGCCAAAATCCCTAATCTTATAACATATCTATACTTATATAATATTATTGTTTCGGATACATATATGACGAATTTTATTAGAAATTTATTTACTATTAGTATTATTTACTATTAGTATTTTAACGTTTCTAATGTTACTCAAATCATATGATAACATAATACACCTATATCTCTGTTGCTTCTAGTTATCATCATTCTTTTTAGAAAAGCTGTCGATCTTGATTTAATACTTGATAAAGCTATAGGGTAAAAGTTTCATTCGCTTTGACAGATTTTAAGACATAATAAACTTAACTTTTACGAACTTTTTGAAACTCTATAAAGTTCCAACGCGTAGCCAAGGTAATGAAATAACAAAGTTGCTTTTATTTATAGCCATAATGTACCAATAAAACTTGAAGCGAATGCAGTTACTGTCTGAAATTTATAAATTCGATTCCGTTGAGTGTGATGCGTTTATTTTAAAAATATTTTTACAAATATATTTACAAGTTGTTTACCGACCTGAAATCCAAGACATCTTCCATAGAAACAATACTGATTTATCGTGTCAGCTTGCGAGAACAATTCCTCGGGTGTGTGTGGCTCTGTAGGGAATAGTTCTCCCGGTGCAGCCCATGACAGCAAAGTCTGGAGGTGGTGTAAACACGTACCCAACGAAGCTAAGAGTTGCCCACATGATTCTACTTCCCTAAAAAGTATTTTACTATTACGAAATTTTATTATTTAGCAAGAAAAATAAAAATATTTAGTTCAATGTCAATTTTTAATTGGGTCACACAACTAGAACAATTACAAGAGCATTCCACCAAGAATACTGCAAAACTGCGTATCTAGCTTTTCCTATGAAGTCTAAATTTTAACCAAATGATAAATTATTTGTAAAAATAAGGTCTTATGGGCATTTTCTATTGCGCATTGTATTGTATTTATGTATCACCGATGACATTTCAAAATCTATTTATGTTAGGTATTAATTTTATAAATATCGATTATATAATTTTTAGGTATATGGGCAAATTTAGATCATATTAAAAAAGCTAGTTACGCGGTTTTGCACCATCCCATTGTGTAATTTAAAATTTTAATTCAGACAAATATTATCGATTTTAATGTATGTAGGTATTGGCCTGACTTCCCGTGTCCATAAAGTCAACCGTTCGTAGTAAAGGAAATGATTTACACATCTCACATCGTATAACACAAAACAAAGACATTTGTCTATATAATAATTTTAAAACTTTCAGACAAACGTTCACCTAAAATTCTAAAATAAAACAGAAACTACGTTTATCGTTATTGGGACAATGGCGTAACTAACCTTCACAAAACATAATGTTTAATTACAAAGTACTTTATTTCACAATACACTTACTAGTTACCAAAAAATACTAAAATATTCTAAGGAACGTAAACGTATATTTCTTCACATTTACAATGTCTGGGACAAATCAAATGTGACCTACTTACGTGGGTATTGTTTAATCAGGCGTGGTTTTTTAAAATCTTTACAATTAGTTCAGTTGGCGTATAGCGGCTATATTTTTCGAATTATTTTCTGGCAGAACATCAAACATTGATATTACGGGACTTTAATTAAGGGTATCGGGCATTCGGAATAGTTTACGAATTTAGAATTGTAAATTCAAATACTAAAACATGATTTCGTATTCACTATTCATCGAACAAAACTTTTAGTGAAAAAATAAATTCTATTTTAATCGATCATAATGACATTGCGAGGAAGTAAATTCAACTGCGTCATTAATTTCGCTTTGTCAAAGCAAACTGTTGACTGTCGTAAGATTTTAATGATTCGAAGTTATTTAAACACGAACATGTTTTAGTATAATAATCTTTATGAGTACGCTGTGTGAAATGTTTTTGCAAGTTTAAAATTGCTTTCTTTTTACATATGGATAATGTGTTTACCAGCGTATGTGTGTGCATGTATGTGGGTTTGTATCTTTATAGAACGATTTAGACAAACGCCGGCCAATTTGCTAAATTACATGTCGCTGATTTGTTATGACGGCGCGAATGTTATAGAAAGTATGAAAATTAAAAAAAAATGTGAATGTTCTATTTTGGACGTCATAGTGAGAAAAAAATTTAAAATCCACGTATTACGTAAAATGGGGTATCGTTGAATAGGTATTCAAAAATCATTTTTAGGTTCCTCATATCGTTTATCAATCAGAACGATTCTATTCGAATCAATAACGATGTAAACTTGGTTAGTAACGATTCTCACTTATAGGTTTATAAACAGGACTGATATTAATACGTCACTGCTAACTGCAGACAGTCTTGTTACGTAGTCGGGTTTTTGATTTTTTAAATTAATTACATAATGTTCATAACCTTTGAATATCGTAATTTTTTAAGTGATTTTATATTAAGATGCAGTGGATATATTAAGTAGGTACATTGCGTATTGAAGTTTATAAATAGGTAAAGATTGTAATATAAAAAACTACGTTACAAGATTTATTTCCTGTTACAATCGCGTTTGAGTGTCTTGCCTTTTATTCATATTTCATCAAGGGTAAATTCTAACTTATTTATGACGAAAGAGTATTTTATTTATACAATGTAATAGTAGTTTTTCTTCGAGTGTATTAATAGTAATGTATAGTAATTTTCACATAAAATACAGATCCTATAAATATAACAGAATAAACACTTTAAACAGGAATCATTCCAACATATTTGACTTTTGTTATTGATTTGGCTACGTTACACATAAATCTATAAATTGTATCTTAAGTGTTTCTCTGATGTATAAACTATATTACTGTAAACTTTTATGAAAATCTGTGCGGTAGTATCAGCATAGAACAGGTACAAACGTATGTACGTATGTACATCCTCATTCATCCAACCTCACAAAGTTACATACTTATAATAGTAATAAGGTTACGATTTACGGCCTACCAATAATACGATAATCTGGAAATAAAAATTACGATGCGAAAGTTATCTGTTAATGGGATTATTGGTTTTTTTGCATGTATTTGGACTATTGGTTAAGTGCGTGAGAATATCGCTAGCGATAGCGTAACCCGTGATAATATGACAGTTGATTGGTTGTTTATATGACTTAGAAAGTTTTAAAGCGACGACTGACGTATTATGTACCGAATTTTAATAAATAAATACAAATGATTCGTCAGTTCCCATTACCTACTTCTCACATAGTTAGTACAAACCAACAAAATTTACACACAATGAAAGTACATATACTAAGACAACACTTAAGTTCTTAAACCTTATAACAAAAGCCTAATAACAACATCTCACACCTCAAAATTGGTCAAGCTGTTCAAACTACAAGAATTCACAACGATTCGCCAGTTTTTACAGTTTACGTACGCCATTTCGATTTCTTACTGACGTCACAGCTTGATACTCTGGGGAATAATATGAATCTATTGATAATTACGTTTCAAAATCGGCCAAGACGTTTATGGTACAGTAGATCACAATAAAATGGATAACCATACGTATGTATGACGCATATGCGCGAAAAATATTACCCTCCTCGGTCGTAAAAGTAGTAATAAAATTGAAACTCACTTTACAAAGTAGCCTTTTCTAAATAGCAACGCGTCTCGTCCGGTGCACACTTGACGGCTCAATTTAAGTCCGTGTAAAACGCAGGAGTCGACGACGGAAACGAAACTCCGGTAGCCATTGCCTGGAGCCTTAGCGTCAAAGTCGTATAAAGGAGCTACCTGCAATTAAAATATACATATAATACGTTTACATGTTACAGGATTTTCTGAAAGTGGGGATTGAGGTGTAGTTTTATTTAGTTAGTATAATTTTTTTTATAAAAAAATAAGCTAATATTCTAATTTTTTTATACATATATACCTAATTTAAATCTTTAAACTATGTAAAAGAAAGTGAAGACCTTATTTTAAAAGTCTGGAAATAAATTGTTATCAAATCATAACATGTAAGTATAAAGACGCTATAAAATCACAGCATATTACATAGCTCTAATAGTTTTTATCTCACCCGTAATAAACTGGCTAATCCGCTTTAGTCTATAATGCAATAATGCGTCGCGTCGCTACATCGAGAGTACTAATCACAACTAGATAATTAAAATATAAATCATAACAAAATAATCATTTCGTTGTCTTAGATTTTCGCGATTATTATTCATTGAAATGAAACTATTTTAAACGTCCGTTGCGTCCTATTGTAAGCCAAATCGATACACCAACATATAGATTGGCTCAACACATAGCAAGGATATTATCACCACTCCGAGGACACACGGAAGCTTATGTGAAGGATTCTTACCAGTTTGTTGGTGAAATCAAAGATCTCAAATTAGCCAACAATGAGACAATGGTTAGTTTTGATGTCCAGTCATTGTTTACCAACCTACCCATACAAGACTGCATCGAAATTGTCAAGAGGAAGCTACAAACAAAAAACATGCCTATTGAGTATGCAGAGCTGTTACATCACTGCCTGACATCTGGATATTTATTGTGGAATGATGAATTCTATGTGCAAGTCGATGGAGTTGCAATGGGTTCTCCAGTATCCCCCGTGGTCGCCGATTTATTCATGGAAGACCTGGAGGAGAGGGCTCTTCACTCCGGACCAATCACACCTCGGTTTTACAAGCGGTACGTAGATGACACTTTCACAATATTACCTAGTGATATGACGTCTGCATTTTTACAACATCTTAATTCTATTAATAATAACATTCAATTTACTATGGAATTAGAGGCAAATAATGTTTTAGCTTTTCTTGACATTCTTATTATCAAGAATCCTGACAACACATTAAGTCACACAGTTTATAGGAAACCCACACACACTAATAAATACCTCAATGGTGACTCACACCACCACCCTAGTCAGTTAGCTACCGTTGGCAAATCTTTGTTTCAGAGAGCCCACCATCTCTGCGATGCTGAACACCTAGAGGACGAGCTACACCACGTCAAGCTTGCACTCCACCAGAACAAGCTGCCCGTGCCTCGCCAGCATCGTAGAAGCCGTATCAAGCCACCCACAGTTGAGCGACAACCTGCATTTCTACCATATGTGAAGGGAGTTACAGACAGAATTGGCAACATCTTGAAGCGAGCTTCGATTAAAACTATCTACAAGCCTCATAAGAAAGTGAGCCAGTTCTTGAGACCTATCAAGAGTAATATTCCTTTACAGACTGCGGGAGTATACAAACTCGAATGTGAGTGTGGTTTATCTTACATAGGCCAAACAAAAAGAAGCATCGGTACTAGGGTCAAGGAACACATAGGAGATGTCAAGAATAGGCGTTCTTCAAAGTCTGCAGTTTGTGAACATGCCTTGGATAAACCTAACCATTTTATCCGATTTGATAAACCACAGATCCTCGCTAGAGAACACAGATTCATTCCTAGAATGATACGCGAGGCTATTGAAATTCAAAAACATCCGAACTTCAATAGAGAAGATGGTTGGAGACTTTCAAACACCTGGGATCCGCTCATTAAAAATTTAAAATCCCAAGTCCAACAGACTGCCAGACCAAAAGATACAGTTAGTGCCTTCTGCGTGCAACCGGAACGTTATTCAAGATATCATTTAAGAAACCGTTGGCGGTAGTTGTAAATAATATTTTTCTCAAATCTCAAATAGACAAATGTCACCTTAGTCTACCCGTGACCACGAACGCTGTAAAGTGCTCGAAACGTCGGGATGATAAAAATAATTAATATACGCGATTTAAATCCGTTTAAAATAGTTTCATTTCAAAAATAATCATTGTTTAAATTGGTAACGTTAACTCGTTAATTAGTTAACGGTAAATAACTATAACTGTGTCTATGAATCATATACAGTTTATAGTCGGTACAATAAATTAAATCCATATTGGTAAAGATATTTAAAACATTGTTTTTAATAATACTAAATAAAGTTTATTAAAAAAGGGTTTTAAAGTTAATGACTTTCGAATCGTTAGCTTCCAAGTGAATTGTTATAGTTTTTTATGAAACTACCACTGGTTCAGAACGTATAGTCTATTTTTCTGTACTTGTCCTTATTTGGTAACAATTATCCTTTCATTATAATTTAGCATTATAGAAAATGATTTAGTTGATTCATTCGACCGATAATTTCTCATCTATAACTTATGTGTGACTAGAAATACGCCAAATTTTCTGCCAAATAAGACAGAAAAGAAAATTAAACTATTGTCTCTATGCACATTCACTATACATCTACTATGTGTTGATTACGGAAATCATAAAACAACTTTGAACGAAACAGAGTATAAAGTAAATAAATCAATTGAGCTTCAGTCCGATTAAATAAAAATAATAATTATATAACCTCACCCTACGATAAATGAGAAGAAAAGGCTGGTACGACCTTGGCAGTACTGCACTTATACAGAAAATCTGCATGAAGTAGCTAATAAAGCTGAGTTTTGCAAATAAAGGAATATATCCTTATATCCTTCGTCACTCGTTCCTTTTTAAGTTGACAACACATTTTTGGCTTCTCTGGTACTGCAAATGTTTATAAGCGGCGGTGATAACTTAACATCAGATTACCCTTATGATTAAAATTAAGATACATTTGTTCACAAGAAACAATAATGAATTGACAACACAATTAGGATTCTTTGATAATAATTAAGTGTAGTATTATATGGATGCTGATAAGCAATAATGTGTCAACCCACAAAAAGTCAATTCGGAGATATTAATGTTTTAATTAATATTTTGATACTGCTGAGAATAATTTTGACATATTTAGACACCACTTTCTCAAAATGGAGTCTGTGTGGCTTGACAAGGTATTGCCCATCAGCGTCCATATATTCAAACCTGCAGTCTGGGATAAAAACGATCATACTTCAATAGTATTACTTAATTCAGTACAACATTATTCTTATCCTTGTATTTATTTAAAGATTGTAGAACATAAAATATAATAAATTTTTATAACCTTCTGTTTATTGTTTAAGAAAAATAATACAGTTTTATATCTATAGAGATAACAAACATCTTCTTTGTAATTTTATTATTAGATTAAAAACCGCATAGATGTTTTACATTACGGTTCTTTGTTTTACTAATACAAATTGTAATTTAGTAATTAATATATGATAAGTAATATTATTAAAGCTTGACCCATGACTAATATGATAATGTCAATTGCAAGAGATCAAATAAACTTCATCAAACATTATTTACTATCTTACACATGTGGGCATTTAATTACGTATATTTAAAGGAATAATATGGAACATGTGTTGATCTTATCTCTGGTGAATAATCACGCTATATTCCTTGAGTATGTATAGTAGATAATTACATATTAAATGTAGTTTTTTATGCTAATGTAAAATAAAGATTTGGTTTGTTTGTTTGGAGTTTGTCCAATTTTTTTGCAGTTTGATTGGCTGTTTATTTAAGGTGCTTATAACATTATTATATGACCACTACTATACTAATGTGTGTGGCACAGTAGCACTAAGGATATTCCTCAGTATATTTTGAAGCATTTATTATTATTAATCTAGCAAGTACAAAATATAATGTATGTGAAACTATTTGACAGATTTAGCATTTTATATTTTATCAAATTATATTTGCAATAAATATTCAAATCAGACAATTTATGTAAATTAAAAAAAAAAGATATTTTACTAAACAGAAACTTAATAATATTAATTATAATAAATATTTGAATAGATATACTAAAATTATTTTGAGTCATGAGAGTTTTTGTTTAAGTTTCTAAGCATATTAATTTCCCGATACCTACCGTAACCTGATAAAAATTAGTTAGTTATTTGTATAACTGTAAAAGAGCAATACAAAATTTTTATTTATTTACATTACACATGTAGGTTTTTTATTATATTATTTATCACTTATTTTATTGGGAATTTTATTGAAGAATGTATGTGTAGCAAGGTGTATATCTATACTAATAATTAAAATTGAAGTGTCTGTTTGTAATATTAATAATATATATTAATCATAATTGAGTTAATTTTACTTAATTAATTTATCAATATTATTGATATCTGTTTTATATTTTTTTATTTAGTTATATTTACTTCTAAAATAAGGAAAGAAGGTTGTACTTATCTAGAATAATAATAATTATCATACCTTATTGATTATAAAATATGTACAAGGTTATACAATTTTATTCAAATATTATGTTGAATGAAGGCCATAACATTACTATTAATTTTAAGGTAAATTTAATTAAACCTTTCTTTGTCAGGTTACAAAAGATTCAAGTTCAAATGATTTTTGAAAATACAAGGCAAAATATATATTTATTACCATTTTTAAAATATGGTACAAGGTACTTTAATCAGCTCTCAAGCTGATATACAAAGATCATCTTACAATTAGACTTTTCATATTTTAAAATATAGAATTAAAATAAAAAATAAATTAAAGAGTCGAAATCTGCAAATAATTTATACATACCTTCCGAACGTGATCAACAAGAGGCCAAACAGTATCTATGTGATCTATAAGAGTCATGAACCCCTGGTACAGCCGCTGACCATTTTCACTATCATCAGGTTGAAAGTATGTGGCATTATTCTGACATGAGTCTTTCAACGCCTCATACATGGCATAAGTCGGCGGAGCACCTTCAACCGTTTCCTCGCAGCAGAATGACGCCTTAGCAGGCGGATCCGAGAAATCCATTTTTTTTGAAAATTTTCTACTGCTGGTAACGAAACGTAATCCCCGACTGAATAACCTAAACTTCATCTGCAAAATTTTCGTATACATGAGGAATAAGTTCATAAAACACTGAAAGAAATCAACACCCAATGTATTTACAAAATATTCCGCAAGCAAATGACATCTTATTGTTCATAGAATATTGTATTTATAGGTCGGTGTCAGAAATATTTTGTTTACTTTGACAGTACTTTACGTTTGGATTTGCTGTTATTATTCATTGCTGATTTAAATTATGTCACGTCTTTTCCCGTTTCAAGAATACTTGACGACTAGACTGAACGAATGATAAACAACGATTGATTAAATGTCATTGACAAAAATGACAGATAAGCAGCTGATTCCATGCTGGCGCATCATAGATACACCAATAGTTACAAGTTCACATCCGTTAAGGTTAAGGTAAACTTTTCGCACCATTAACCAAAGAATTAAATTGGTTTGAACTCTTCGTAATTTACTGTCCGGTACAAATTTTTGACGCAAAAAAGAACATGAAATGAACAATGAATGTAACATAACAGTAGCAATATATTTAAATTTACGGATTTTGGCACTCTGAATGTTGACTATAACAAAAATTAAGCGAGCAACTGTATATGACAGACGTGAGTATCTTTGCTTAGACCAATTAATGGTCTTGGTAATCTTTTGGTCAATAAGTCAATTGACGAGCATGTCTTATTCGGAAATGGGTATCTCAGATATTTAACTTTAAACCGCATGAACGTAACATATATTTAATTGTAACAGTTACAAAATATCATTTATAATGTTATTGCTGGCAATCGATAAACCTATTCAGTTTAATTCTTAGATTTAATGGCTTTTAATTGTGCCATATGAGCACGAATTATTTCATCGATAAAAATAATATTGATAATGTTTTCTCTACAGGCAATTAAATAATAGGTAATTGACATTGACAATTCACAAAGAAAATTTGAAAAATATTTTTTTTTATAGAATATTAGGCGTATAGTTATAATTTAGCTATATATTGTTTTATGTTATGGAATACACTGGTTAATACTTAAAAACTAGATTTTATTAGTATATATTTACAATGGACGAGGAATTAAATTTTACCGAAAAATCTGAAAACTATCAAGACGATAATACAAATATTGAAACGAATGAAAACTGTTTGTTTCAATATCCAACGTTATTTTCAAGTAAAACTTTATTAGAACTGTGTAATTCTTCTTGGTCTCGTTCGTGTAATGCTAAAAATGATGTACAACCGTACTTACGTGGTTGCAAATGGTCTCCTGACGGGACCTGTTGCTTAACAATTGTAAACAATGATGGAGTTCACGTTACGGAGCTTCCCAAAGATTTATATTTTGGTTCCGTACATCCTGAGCGTACAATTAATGTCTTAGATTCAGTAATTCATGTTAAAGAGGCTGGGTTAGTGTATGATTTTTGTTGGTACCCTGGAATGAATAGTAATATTCCAGAAAGTTGCTGGTAAGATATCTATGAATATACATTTAAATTAAAACCTTAAAAATCTTAAACCATTAGAGAAAAAGTAAAATATTTCATGTTTTTCAGTTGGTTAACAACAAGACAAAATGCTCCAGTACAGATGTGGGATGCATTTGATGGTTCTCTCAGATGTTCATACCGAGGCTTTAATGCTGTTGATGAGATGGAACCAGCTTTGTCTGTCAGTTTCAATCCAGAAGGCACTAAAATCATTGCTGGTTATAAGAAATATCTGCGCACTTTTGATGTTGATAGGTAATATCATATACATACATAATACTAATAATTTTAATGTTTGAAATAATTAATTATAGCCCTGAAATTCTTTTAACCTATCAGATAATATATTTGTTATTTTATCTCAATTTATATGCTTAATAGAGTAACTGAAATTTAGAATGCTTATATATTATAGGTTGTACAATAACTAGAAATACAAAAAAATAATTTGTATTAAATATGAAATACTTGAATTTTCAGACCAGGAAGAGAGTTCGGCGAGCACAAGATAAATTCACCAGCATCTTGTTTAGCCACTGATAGAAATCTACTAGCGATGGGATCATGGAACACCACTATTAGTCTTTTCAACATGAGTGATTCAGGAACTTATAAAAGTATTGGGAAAATGCATGGTCATTCTGGTAATTAATTTTTATTTATAAACATTTATAGGTATGATCTGATATGGATTGCAAGAACTGTTTAGAGCTCTCGCTGGTAAACAGTTTTTGCCATTATGGACTGCCAGTATACAGGGCACCTTATAATTGTCAATGTATATCAGAACATATCTATGATATTATGGTGAAGTATGGCGACTCTTTTTAAGACAAATCTGTTTTATTATATTAATTTTTTATTTTACAAATGTAACAGAATTCTGTTTTGTAGAAGTGTTTTTTAATTTCTGGTGTATAATTTGTCTCAAAAATTGTTTTAAATAGTGGTACTTTTTTAATTTTTGAATAAGACAAAATAATAATTTTCTTTGCTCTACTTTTACAATTTTTTCTTAATCTTTGTTTGCAAGTTAAGTAAAATATTGCTGCTTTGCAAGAATATCGATGCAACTAAAAATGATGAATTTTAGGGAATGGGGTTTTTAAATTTCTTTATTAATGTGTTGGTGCATAGCTGAAAAATTTAAACGATCCCTTAATGTTATAACTTTATTCATTTAAAGAAAATTCATCATCACAACTCTTTTCATGACTAAACATCAAAGATTTATGATCTTCTGACATACTTAGTTCTATTTGTTAGAAATTTGAATTACTACAACATTCTTGCAAACCATTGATATGTTAAGTACTAAGTAAAACATTTGAGTTTTTGTTAATTTATACTTTTTCTGTCAAAAAATAAATCAATTAATTACAGTTAGGGTTTCATATAAAATTACAATAACTCTTATATATTATATATGTTTTACCAGGTGGAGTAACTCATATTAAATTTACACCAGATGGTCTTAAATTAGTTTCTGGGGCCAGAAAGGACCATAGACTACTCATTTGGGATATTCGGTACTACAGACGACCACTTAACATTCTCAACAGAGTAGTAGACACAAATCAAAGGATTTACTTTGACGTGTCTCCCTGCGGTAAATATTTAGTTACCGGGGGAACAGATGGTGTTGTTAAAGTATGGGATATTGACAAAATTAATTGGAGTGAAAGTTTTGATGTAACTGAAGTTCGGAAGGATAATGCGACTTTCAGAGTAAGTATCTATAAAAAAATCTTTATTTTTCTTAAGCTTAATGCAAACGCGACGCAGTAAGAAGTTATTAAACACTAACAAGTACTGTTTCATATCTTCTCATCTATCAATAAAATTTAACATTAAACTTGAATTATTGTGTTCAATGGGTTTTACCATTAATTATATTTATCTTTTTTCAACACAAATATTGAAACAACTTACTACTGCATTAATATAGTTTTATTTAAAGGACATTAAATTTTTTTTAAAAAGTCATTATAGCAGGAAATCGTCATTACTTATGGTATTGCAAAAATGTATGAAAACTTAAATATAATAAACATATGCTATGTTTATTATATTTAAGTTTTCATAATTATATTTTACTTTATTATTTTTTTTGTGTGACATTTCCACCTTTGGACTAAAATTAATGATGACCTTATATTTACTATTAGGTTAAATATCTACAATAATATCTACCTTATGATATGTGTTTTTTTTATGTCTAAGTTATGTTACTATATAATTTCTTCCAAATCTGTTTACTATTTTTTGTATGAAAAAGGAACAAAGATTAATCATATTTTTTTTATTTCAGTTTCCATTACACAATGATTGTTGCAACAGTATATCAATTCATCCATTAAGGCCTATATTGGCTACTGGATCAGGCCAGTATCACTTCATTGATCCTATATTAGGACTTGAAGATAGTTCAATGGATGTTGACGATGTAAAAGAATTTGATCGAGATGTATCACTGAATAGTGATTTGAAATATGCAACTAATGCAGAAAATAGTTTAGTGTTTTGGTGGATTGGAGATATTCCAAATATTACTTAGATTAAGTGTGATTGTATAAAGATTTGAGACTAATTTGTTGTTATTATTTTCATTACCCTATTGCCTACAAAACTTTTAAAAAATTAGTATAGTTATATGGCAGTGGAAATTTTCGGATACCTGGAAAGTTTCGGTCAGTATTAAAAATTGGTGATCTAGATTTCGACGTGTTTTCGAATTTCTTGCCACCGCGTATCTTTTCCGGACGCACCGCCACATTACAAGAATAGCGCTCACAAACAGTTTTTTGACAATATCTCCTTTTCTACTAGTTTTTCGGTGAAAATAGTTATGTAAAAAATTAAGCTACAACAGATATAATAAGTTGTACCTAAGTAATACCAAGTTTTAGGCGTTATTAATTTTCTTTATCATATATGCTGTAATTGAGTTTAGCTGCTTTTGAATTTCAACGTCAGGAACTTTTCAAAACACATCCACACATGTAGCTTATATTTGTATATATCGAAGTCGTTACGTAGGGGGCGTAGTATGTTAATGTAAGAAGTTTTTACATAAATACGGAAACAACAAATGTTACTTTTCTTGTAGTATGAGAAGATAAAATAAATAAATACTATTTCGTTTGTTTTATAGGTTGCGGTTGAATGTTTTGACATTTAAAGCACTTCGTTCTTTTTTTGCAAATCTTAATAATTTAGTAGGTACAAAACTTCATTGCAAATTGTAAAGCAATGAAACACATGAGCGATTATTATATCAGAAGATAATTATTATATTGAATATCAAATATCAAAGGAATAAATAAAATAAAATAGTATAAATTACGCTATAGCCGGATTTGAACTCGCATCCGCGATTGTCTTATCGTCAAGATTTTGTTTCTACGTGTTATAATATAAACAATTTTCAAAATCGACACAGTGAAGGAAACTTTTAAGCCACTGGTGTCTCAAATTATTCCGGACCTTTAAATTAAGCCTATTAAAGTCTAGAGCTACTCAAAAGGCAAATGACCGTTTAATCTAATTTAATATTCCAAACCCTACAAATCGTTTATCGCATTATCCAAGTTTGTTTCCGTGGAACCTCAAAGACCGATAGAGTCCTAGTCTTAAGTCGTTATGATAATATTTCCTCCCTTTAATTGCAGTTTGCGGTCGAGTTAGATCTGTCTATCAAGTTTTTGCTCCCTTAAACGATCGTATTTACGTAAGATGTGTTAATGAATGGATATGTTTATAAGAAATTATATATAGTTATGCAAACGTATGTACGTCAACCATATAACTCACATTAATATAATTTAGGAACGTAAAATACAACGTTCTGGAGTCATAACAATTTCATCATCATAGTCAATGATTAACTTTAAAAATTTACGGTCGTTGAAAAAGTCTGAAGCAGTGATATCGTTTTGATATTTGAAGACTAGCTAATGTAAATTGGTTGTAAACATTTCCATAATAATAAAAAAATCTTAACTCTATCAATGCATTAATTATAATATTTAAAGTTAATTAAACGAAGATTTGATATTAGCTCTCCGTAAACACAGTTTTTTAAATCTACAAAACAATTTTAATCTAAATAACTTGATTTATATATTTATACTAGCTGTGCCCGCGACTTCGTTCGCGTGGATTACAGAATCCTTAGTATGTCTCCTGCAAATCAAGGTTATAATAGTCTGCGGTGCTGCTCAAGAAAGAAGCTTTTTACTTTGGATCTGGGAAATTTCTGGTTGTTTTATAAGCAGACACTAACTCAGATATGGTATTCCTTCACGGTTTTCGCTATAAATGTTGAAGAAAAGTTGTTTTGTGCTAGTCTTTAAAATTTTGACTGCAAAACAGTAAGTTCCCACCGAGGTTCTTCTTGTATTATATATCGGGTGACTTTTTTTAACTGGGCTTGATAGGCCAAATCCGGAACTATAAGGAATCGCGAAAGATACTTAAAGGAGTTTCGAGTCAAATTTTGAAAAATCTAAAACTGCATCATAATTTTTTTTGATTTCATGATTTTCCTGGCCAGGAATAGAACCGACTATTTGGAAAAAAAATATATTCTGTATTATTGCACCACCAATAAACTTGTAAAGATCAACTTTTGGAAAGTAATAGAAAGCGACAAATTAAAGGAAAAGATTTTTTTTACAAAATAACATTAAATATATACACTAATTAGAAGTTAAGTATTCGATTCTACATAGACATAATCAAATATGTGGGTTAAATCATGGGTTCCCGTAGGTTTAGAAAAAAAATCTGCATTACTTCAAACGATTTGTTTATAAACTGCATCAAAATTCTAGTCCTACTAAAGTAAGGAAGACTGTGAGCAATACAATCGAAAGTATATAGAATGAATAACTCACAGTAACTTCTTTTTTGTTTATCTATTTCTTCTATGTGAGTTATACAAAGTTGATAGAAAGTGACGTTTGTTTTGGTCCCCGTCACCTATTCCGTTACCTAGGTAGGTTTAGATAATTCTTAAAAGATGAAACAATTTATTGAAAATCTACATTTCACTGGACTCGGCTATTGTACTCACCAGCTATTAGCGTTACAACATCCCGTTATAATTTTAAAATTTCACTTTTAGGTATAATCGTTTTTTAAAGAATTACGAAAGATTTAATTAATGTAAGAATTTGATAGAATTTTGTAAAAAAATAGCCTTTTCTTTTTGTTGCAGTTAACTGTATACTATTACCACCCTAAAGTTGATCCTTATAATATGTGACAGTATCAGATGGTGCAATACTACAGAATGTTATTTTTTTGCAAAATAAACGTGTTCGTTCCTGGCTAGGAAAACATATTTTTCAAAAAACTAATGATGCAGTTTTAGTTTTTATCAAAATCGGCTTAGTGTCTTTAAATATAAAAAATAAATTACAAAATAATGTTCGACGTGACCCCATAAATAGACATATCTTTTTTAGCTGGCACAAACGCACAGATAAACAGACAAACAGACAAAAATTCTAACAATTATTGTTTTGGGTTCTATTGCGTAGGTAAAAACCCCCAATATCTTTTTTTTTCATATACATATCTTGCATGTACAGACAGCGACCCGTTAGATTTTTTTTCATATTTGTAGAATAAAAAAAAAACTAAAATAGAAGTAAGCCCAAGTCACAGACTGACAGACAAAAATTTTAAAAATGTATTTTTTGATGTTGGTACTGTATATACTTTCATGCATTTAGTGATAAGCAGAAAAAAATGTTCAAGGTGATTCGTTAAATTGTCATAACTTTTTTATTTATGGACCGATTGACATGAAACTGTTGACATGAAACGATTGACATGAAACCCTAAATGTTAAGTGAAGCTTAGTACAATACATTAGTGAAAACCGCATCTAAATCGGATAAGCCGTTTCTGAGATTAGCGTGCACAAACGCACAGATAAACAGACAAACAGACAAACAGATAAGAATTCTAAAAATCATAGTTTTGGGTTCTATTGCGTTGGTAAAGGCCCCCAATAATTTTTTTTTCAAATATCTTCCATGTACAGACAGCGACCAGCTAGAATTTTATTATTAGTATAGATAGATATAGATATAGATAAAAGGAAGAACGAGGAAAGAAATAAATAAATTATTTACAGAATTGATACATTTTTTTCGAAAAACCATTACCTGTAGTCATTTTATAGTGAAAGCATGTTTGGTAATCTTTTCTTTTATAAATAAATAACATAAAAAGAGCAATACAAAGCAACGGGAATGTTAGATGTAAACAGTTTTGCTTTTGATGTTCCTATTTCAAAAGATTTTTTTCTTTTATTAAATGGGAATAAATCAAATATGTGAATTGTTCTCGCTCAGAATTTTCCAGTCGTTTCGGGCGTCATATTTTTTTAGGATTAAGTTGTATGCTAGCAACGTCTAAATCCTAAGACGCTACTTAATTTTAAGTAGACATTAATTCTTGTGCTTTTTTCTGAAAACCTTTTAATTTTATGGAATAATAATAATTTATAAGTAGGTCTGTTAACAAAGCCATTTAAAATGGTAGGAGGAGACAGGTAGACTAAATTAAACCTTCGATTCAATTTTTGTTTTAATGACTTTTAACCGGCTTTCAAATAAGAAGAAGGTTCTTAATTCGTCAGCGATTTAATAACTACGTCATTCAAGTAAACAAAATTGCATATGTTTCTTTTATAGTCGGTTCCCCTTTTTTTAAATGCTTATAGTTTAATTAAAAGTCACAGTCAGCACATCGGAATTGATTTTATTAGTGACACAATTTTTGGCGTGTCATATATGTTATTTTTTATGTTACTGTTTTTATGTTATTTTTATGTGATAATTTATTCAAGTTACAATATAGTAAATTTCCAATCGATCAAATTAGTGAAAGTTGTTTATATCCTTTGAACAACTAGAAAAGAGCTGATAACGATCAAAAATTAGAAGAGCATAAATTATAGTTAAGGACCATCTCGCTCATATAATATCAGATTTTAAAAAATCGCATTAAAATGTGTTCCTTTGTTAGGGAGCTACAATGCCACAGATAGACACACCGATACATAGATACTCAGAAACACAGATACATACGTCAAATTTATAACACCTTGGGGGTAAAAATCAGGATAATATTTTATCTTATTGTACCTTATTATGATTTCTGACTTTACATAATTTGTATTTTTAGTTAGATTAAAACTTTTCCAATTAACGTCATGTTCGCAGAACTTGACAGTTCAACAATGTTGCGTCATTCAAGGAGCCCTAATTAGTTGTGAAGGGTGACATTTTATTAGTTGTTGCAACTGCGCAGTTTTGTTAAGATTGTCTAACGAAGTAATTAAAAACTCTTCAAGATTTAAAGCTTGAACTTAACTAGTTGTATAATATCGTTACCGTTGTTACATTATAATTTATTTCATAAATTGTTCGGTCTTTTTCGTGTCCTCTTCTTTTATATTCTGAATTATTATTCCTGAATTTTCGAAAATCAATCATGCTATTCATTTTTTCATTGCTTAATTATAAAAAAAAAAACACAATTTTGCTGTGAAATTAAAAAAATATACTAGATACCTTATATGTTTTATATTTTGTTCAGAATATCTCACAAAATAAAAATCACGACAATATTCCCGTATTTGTATAACGTTATAGCCATTTCGGTACTTAGACATTGTATTAATTTAGACCCATGAAATAAAATAGAATTGGCTATAAGGACGATGTAAATGAGAAATATACGCTATTCTATTAAATCTAATGTCGTATGGAGACATCAAATGGGAATTCAATTGCATATTAGCATAAAGCTATGTAAGAAAAGTAATTTTACACGGCGGGTATAGGCGTAGTATATTAGCATAATCACCTGAATTTTTATTCGTGTAATTTTTTACCAGTCAGTATCTGCTTACCGAAATCGGTTTCGAATCCAATTTTATGATAATGTAACAATAATCCATTTAAGTTTGTTCGAGGCGGAGAAAAACAAATTTTATACGGAACAAAGTTCATTTATAATAACATATGCCTATATAACTATATAATACCTCTATAACATTCTATTGTAAAAATAGTACGCAATAAGAAAAACTGCAAAATTCCTAGTATAACATTTGAAGTCGGCGTCAAGTAAGACCTTTTTCGTGTTATTTACTGGCACCGACTTCAAAATGTTGTAGAAAACATTTATTTTATGCCTTTTAGTTCATTTGTATCTCTTAAGTTCGTTTTTGAAGTCGGTTTAATTTTTTGAAAAAAAAAAAAAAAATTTTACATTTTTCAGTTACGAATATAGTAAGATTAAGTGATTTACCTAAGTTACAATAGCCTAATGCCAACTGTTCATCGCTGTCAACAATATATTTCTTTTCCCGATGTTCTCCTGGTGTTGCATTAGCTCCACTTCACCATATGCATTGTGACGAGCGTAAATTGTTTAGCATTTTTATCGAAATAATCGAATCGCAAGCCGTAAAATACTTGTTATTGAGTAGTTTTGGTGGCCATCTGTGGTCTTCATCATCAGTTTCACTTCACCAAAAGTGATTTTATGAAGGTAAATACATAAGTTACTATCAAAAATACCTAAATCGGTATAGGTGTGCCTATAATATTTGAGGAGTTCCCTCAATTTCTCCAGGATCCCGTCATCAGATCCTGACCTAAAGACAATAGGACCACCTCGAAAGTATACCCTTTCAAATAAAAAAAAAAATTGAAAATCGGTCCACAAACGGCGGCGTAATCGGCGATCAAACATAAAAAAATATATATATACGGTCGAATTGAGAAGACTCCTTTTTTTGAAGTCGCTTAAAAACGCAAGAGACACGCACGCACAGATGCTACAGCGAGATAATTAGGAGGTACATTTATATGAAAATATAAGTCAAACGCAATGTTAAACTGTAAATGATTTGTAATGTTCGTGAAAATAAAGTTAAAAACGTAGTCACAGTTGTTATGTCTATACACGTTGGGCCATCACAGTGGCCATCTCGATACAGAAAATTACATTAACTTCGAAGTTGAGCAAATTACAAAAAAACCCAGAGAGTTCATAGACGATCAAGTGCGATTTATATATTACTCGCAATGTAGATTGTTAATTGAACCAATTGGATACAAAAATATTTCCTGTTTATTTTACTGTTGTTAGTTATATTGGATTTAATTTTTAATGAAACTATAACTTTAACTATAGCTTCTTTGCAATTTTTTAGGTCAAAATCTCATGCGATGGCAAAACAGGACCGCCTTAATTGTTTTCTCTACAATTTATGTTATAACGCTAACACTATAAAACAATCCTATAAATTAGGGTATAAACTTGTTTCCTAAAAGCCATTTCAATAAATAAGGGGATGTTTACAAATTGGGCGTAAAAGCGAATAATGAATTTCTTAATAAATCGTTTGTATTATTTAACCTAAATTCGAAAAAAAATTCCTTATACATTTAATCTTTTCTTTAACTTTTCACGCTAGATCATTCTAATAATATATACTTGTCATCTTTTCAAAATTCGTTATATCAATAATTTGAAAAGCTTCTGAAAATTTTATGTAAATATTCTCATTGTTAAAGTTTTAGAAATTTTCAACACAAACATAAAAACCTCGACTCGTAATGAGCTTAGCGGAAACGCAGTGTTGGCGTTAAAAGTTTAATGAATTATGCGCACACATAACGCTAAACAAATATTTTGATAGGCTTTATGCCAAAGTGTAAAGAAAATGGTTTTACGATTTAATAAAAATATACTAGGAGGACTTAAGCATTTCTAGTGTAAATTTAGTGATTACTATTTTTACACTTTTTCCCAAGTAAAAATTGACAATTTAGAATCAATTCAAATTGAATAATAATAACAAAATGAATGATGAATAACAACAATAAAATAATTGAAAATAAGAGTTTTATTATCACAAATGACATATAAACATAACGAGAGACTAGTTAAAATATATTAACCACAGCTTTATATATAAATCAAACAATAAAACTTAATCAAAGCTCTGTCTGGCACAGACAAGGGATATATTCTTCAACTTGGCTTCGTACCTCTTGTTGTAGAAGTCAACGAAGAGACAAATAAAAAGTGTGAGATTGGAAATTCCTACCCAGTATGTAATTCTACTCATAGGACACTGGGAGGTATAGGTTTGGATTACCACGTGGGTAAAAATAAGCACGAATTGAATCTGAAAAAAAGATAACAGTGTTGATTAAAAGGAATATAAACAATATACTTATACAAGTTGGCGCAAAAGGCTTCACCTTATCGTAAAATGCAATAATTTTTGCTAATGGCGACAAATGTCAAGTCTGTTTATATATTTCTAAAGTAAACAGATACAAAATAGTAGATACACCTGGATTGTTATACTCCACGAGAACGTGGAATAATATCATTAATTTTCGTTTTGGTAATTTGCATTGGCCAGATTCGTTTTCACCATTCTAAATTTGTTGTTTGTCGGGTTTTTTGCTGTCACAAGTCTATGTCAATTCTACATCGATGCGAGAACCTATCATCAGAAGTTCGGTCGGAGTAATGAAAAATACCATAAATCGGGCTCGTCTATCTATTTTAGCAGCGCCCACATGGTCGATACTTTTTCTCGATTTGGTTTAAAAATAAGTTTAAGACATCAAATAAACATCAGTTTATTCTAATAAGAAACGATACAGCCAAAGAACATTAGGTGACAACTTTTGCGACATCTTTTATTTGATATATAATAAGGTTTCGAATAAGTTGCAAAATAGTTCGTTAACACGTAAACAATGAACATAATTAATTAAATTAACTTATTTTTAAATAGTTTATTATTTTGCAGATCCGTTACAATTACCTCCATTTTCTCCCATTTTGTACTTTTTTTGTATGAATCAAAAAATGTTACTTACCAATTGCATGATAGTCAAGTATTTCTTCCACCAAAGGTATTTCGTATACCTCGGACCTAGAGCCGATATCCCATAATAAGTGTACATGATAACATGTATTACACAATTCATAATCGCCATAAAAGCCCAATGGTCCGAGGGATCATATTTCAAAGCGCTCCAAGTTACAAGCACCATGAAAACGTGATGGTAAACGTGCAAAAACGTAATTTGATTATTTTTCTTTCGGACCACGAAAATAATCGTGTCTACGAGATCAAAGATCTTTGTAGCCATGTATTTCCAATACAGTACTGCTATTATCTGAAATAAGTATAAATGTAAAGTTACCATTTGTCAACAATTTATTAACTTACCGTGTCTAAAAAAGTATAATACGTTTTCAATTTTACATAAAACTTGGATAACTAAGTGAATAAAATAATAATAAGTGCGAGATACTCACAAATACAGTATGTTCATCATGGTCACATTTTCTCGGAAATAATCCTTTTTCTTTTATATAATATAGAAACTAAAAAGATAAAATATAATTTCAAACGAGGAATATACTATTATGATAATGCAAGAATGCCATTTGGGATTTAGTAATTGTTAGGAATATATCATAAAAGTAAATAATACTGTATTTTGTCTATGGTAGCTCGTTGATCAGTTAGTTATTATTATATATCGGCAGTACGCACCCTCCTCCTCTCTAGGATAGATTGCTCGTCTTTACTCTCAGAAATATATTCATAATTACGAATAAATACCAGAACCCCAGAGATAACTTAACAGTAATAAAAATAAACTTAGAAATAATCGGAATAGTCTTTGTTGACGTTTATTGTTAACAAGGAGTAATAAATACATAGTTAATCTTTTACATATAAATCTCAGATAGTTCATTTTTATTTGTAGCTGCAACAGATTTTAAAATAAGAAAGAAAATCCATTTAGTTTGAGGCTTTACGTTAAATGAACACAAGACCGGTCACAGTAGATTCAATTTATAAAGACTTATTTAATGTTTTATTCGTATTTCACGTACAAAATTCTTACAGAAAATTAAATGTTGACGGATTTACCTTATAAGCTAAAATACTCGAATTTATTACTTTAACTAAGTTGTAAAAGACGAGAAATGTATTTAATTTCAACGGCTGGCGCTTCTCCATTAAAAGCGGCCCTATTTTAAGAATGAATGCAAAGTATGTTAGAATTATAAATGCCATATCATTTGGGTTCATTAGTGGCCATTTCTCCACGAAACTAACTGAAAAGAAATGAAATAATTTATAATTAGAGCTTCTAAGGATATTTATTCTCGTCTTATAGATACATTTTTAGGCATTTCATATAAATTTAGGGACAGGATACGGTCATATAGGTACACTATTACGAATGTAAAAGTTGGGCTTGATGCCCAAAACCATTTTGTTCTATTAACCTTTGCAGAGTATAGAAAATTAAGGTAAATTAATTTCCTTTATATAATAACAAAAAAATATAATTTACTGATAATTTTATTTAAAAATATATGAACTGAAAAAACTTTAGATTCTGTGGTAAAAGTGTTTTACAGTCACTAGACTAGACTATTTAGTAATAAGTAATTTATAGTTGTACGAATTTTGAATAACTATAGTTTATATTATATTTATCTATCAAGACGTTTAGCCGATTCGTCTCAAGGTCGAAAATACTTAGAAAATGAAATTGGGGACAAATTAATTTAGTTTTCTGTAGTTACTCAATAATAATCTTTTCATAAAGCGCAAGAGCTTATTTGAGTCGGGGATAATAAAATAAAACAATGTACATTATTCTTTTTCTGAGAGGAAAAACAGTCAACCTTAGTATACAACGCCCTCTGGTGATAATATACTTTGAAAATGTATTTATCACATTCATGTAATTTATTTTGAATTATGTTTGTTAATTTTATAAAGTGCGTAATTTTTCTCAAAACATACAACATGGATAAAAGAGAATTTAAGAAATGAAACCCGATCATTTCGCGAAAAGCAAATTAAATCAATACAAAAATCATATATTATATATATAATGTATATTATATTTAGCTAATCAACGCTGTTCATATCTACATTAATAAGTTAAAAAGAAAGCGAATTTGTACATACGAAGTAAACTCTTAAACCAACGAACCAATTAAAAGAATTGTATAATATATTGGTATATGGTAACTATTAATGCGCGCAAAGTCGCGATCAAAAGTTAGTGGTGATATAATTAAACATAATTCAATAACGTAAGCAGATTTTATTGGACAAGACGCTGCGTCAGGACCGTATTTGGTTAGTTAGTTTAAGCGTAAAGTTCGTGATGAAAATCAGATATTTGAAAATGAATTCAGATTTGAAATAAGCCGCTTTACCGCCTAAGCCAAATAATTTAAGCACAATTTCATCTCGAAACTTTCAAAGCAAATTAAAGCCACAGTAGACTTTGAGACAAATAATATTTATAATATTGGGATCATCAAATACATGATTATATGTAATAAATTGTCTCACACCACTTAACATTTCGTTTTAGGATGGGGGACTAAGGATGGGCGAACGTTGGTGTATTCAAATCAATAGGTTTTGTGTTTAATTACCTAAGCTTTACTTAGAAGTGTTTTTTGGGAAAATATATATTGTTGTTATATGTGTATGCACATTTTTATACGTCTCAAGACAATGAAATATTCTCCTGCGGGTAATACTTACGTTGTCCTTTTGGCAGTTGTAGAAACATTTTGAAACACAAGGACATTATTTCTTACATTGATGTAACTTATTAACTAATCGTTGCGTCTAATTAGAATTTGTGAAATAATATGTAAACGTCAAATATGAAAGAATTTTAATTAAGTTCTGGCATTTAGAAATATTAAAGAGTATTTAATAGTTTTATATATTGAAAAAAAGTGTACGTAAATTAACAGTAGGTACCTGTATATTTTTTTCTTCAAACAAAATGAGACGAGGCGTGAGGTTAAAGTCTATTCAATAAAAAATAATCATTGAAATCCAATAACAATCGGCAATGATATCTTGTAATATACCCACAAAAAAGGCCACTAAATTAAATTTTAAAAAATACTTATATATGTATTTATTAAAAAAAAAGATAAAATGCCGGGGAAAGCTCGGTCATCCAGGTACTATAATATTATTGTATAATTTTTTTAACATTGAAACTAAATCAAATATACTACAGCAGGGCAGTCCCTTATCCCTATCACAAAATGTTACGTTCAGCCGGTTGATTTCTGATTTTTGCTGTCGATAGCGATAGTTTACAATAATGAGACCAGCTTACAATCTCATTATTCATTTTTACATTAACGATATTGGCATCTTACGAAGTGACTCGAAATAGGGTACTTGTTTGTCCTTATTCAAGCATATATTATTTCTACTCGAGTAGCATATGACGTATAGCGTCACGTGTCGTTTATCGGTTAAAGTTGTTAATTTGCTGCTTGAATACCTTTAAGCAGCAGACGTTTGATGTTACTGGCCCATAGGTGAGGTCCTGAGAATATGTGGAATTTCATTCAAGCGTTAGATTGGGCCCGAAACTTTAAATATGCAAAGTACCGTTTTCCACGGTGAACATATAAAATTGCGTTACCTTCAAAGTATCGCTTTGAAGCAATTAGTGCTTTGTGTTAAAAGTGCTATTATCTATGGTATGTTATTAATATTGATTTGTTAAAAACAAATTTTACGAAAATAATTGAAATGTATTTAAATCGTTCAGAAAAATATAAAGCGTTTTTATCGGAAAATTACAGCCCATTAGGTTTTCGTGGACATTTACGTTGCGGCCTTTAATAAAATACAAAAAGATTACTCTTTAATATCTAAATAATGTCCAGATAAAAAGTAATTTTTATATAAAAATCATAGATTGTTTGTTGTGTTCTTGCACGGTTATAGTGAAGTGTAATAACACTTAAGATAAGAAATTTAATAGATACTATTATGCTGTTTTTTATTGTGTAATAATCTTCAAAGACGTTTTTATTATTTTTAGACAATTATTAAAACCAATAGACACTTAAAATATAAACAGTTACTTACAGAAATTACGTCTACATTTTACATAATTATGTTATTTTTCATTGCTTCACGTCGATATTTTATTTAGGGGGGGCATTTCTTCTCGCGACTCTTTAGCCTCCAAGCGTGAATAAGATAACTTTAAAATGTATTATTATTGGTATTTCTTTTCATAGCTCTTATAATTAATTCTTTTAACAATCAAATAAATTGTCTTTAAATTGTACTTTACTCTTACTATTGTAATCGTTGATTAGTGGACGGAATTCGTCCACTAGTCAACGATTCTGTGACGCAATTTTTCTAATGGCGATGGTTGTATTTTGTAGCTAAAATACGATTAGTAGACAGAGGCAAAATTTTAATAAACTATCGTTATCAAAGCTACTATTATCTGATAGTTAATTTATAATTTTGTGGTCGTCCAGTGGTCGAAAATCGACCGCAATTATATGTATACATGCTTGCGTGTATCAAATACTTGGTAGTGTATGATTACATATTTTTTTATTTAACGATTTAATGTATTTTTTATGCATAATTTAAAAAATATATTTGTATTTTGCACATCTTAATTGTATAAACTATAAGTGTGCGAAATTAAATACCTACTTCTCCGTCCGCGCAATTTTCGTATAAGGGGGTACAAAGTTTTTCTTTTACGTATATAGACGAAATCAACTGTGAGTTGATCCTACACATAGCTCCCAGTTGTCAGTGTCACGATAGCAGACCGCCATTAACACTAGATTTACCAGCTATTTCAATATACCTATTTCTACCAAACCAGTCAAAATGACTGGTGTATAAAAAAAATGGTTATTGTGGTTTCCAATCATTATTCACTCTTAAAAAATGACAAGAAAATTAAACAACAATTATTGTAATATATAAATGGATTTATAAACATCGTCAAAAAAAAAAACAATTAATTGTTTTCAGTTTGCCGCTCACAATTTCTACATATGTAGATTTTGCTGTGTGTATACTTTCCGCATAGACATTTTTGGATTTATTGCAAATATTTGAAGTTTTATTGTTATTGCTATTCTATTTGAAGCCATTTGCGTACAGAAACCGTGCCATTTGCAGTTGGTATATCAGCTTCTGTGGTTTTTGCCTTGAAGTCTGATATGCTGAAGCAATTTCTTCAGATAATCGAAACAGAAAGTATTATCGTGATATATTTTCTACTGTTGTGGCTAAATCTAAAATATCGAAAAAAACTTGAAGTGGCCACCTTCTGGAACCTGATTTCACCGTATATTTTTTGCCATTTGATCCCATTGCGCCAGTTTTCCCCCAAAACCCGAGAGGCTTCTAACTTGTACAAAATCGTATATGTTTTGCAAAATATGGTTGTCAATCAGTAATAGAAAAGCACTACTTAGATTCCCGTTTATAATATTTCTTATAGCCTGTGCTGTTGGCCCGTGTACATCTTTGAAATCACTATGACCTGGTAATCTACCAGCAACACCTCCTTTTTCAATTCTCTTCCAAATAGTTCCGTCTAAAAGAATTTCAGTTTTCTGATTTGGTACGTTACTTCCATCTCTGTCTTCAGAACTGTAAGGGTATCGCATGCATCGTCTCACATGTTTGTTTTTGAAATCTTTTTGCAATCACTGCTACTTGACTGATCTATATTGTCTTCATCGGGAATTTCCTCATCACTACTTTCGCTAATAACACTGTTATCACCACTGCTTTGTGAATTCATTTCATCAGAACATACTAGAGGTATGCTGGTTGCATTTTCTAAATATATGGCATTTTTTTTCGTTTTGATATTTTCAAGGGCTGACGACTGCAAAAATATCTTGTAACTAAGACGCTTTCTGCGTATATAGGCCACTTACGAAAGAATATTTTCATATTCATATAAATGTTTCTCACCTGTATCACTGTGCGTGTAAAAATAATTACGCTTGGAGATCACTACGACTACGATTTTATTTCATGTGTTTACATTTACGAAGTTTATTTTCCTTTTTTTTATTTTACATTAACGAATTGCTAGTACCAGTCAGAATGACTGGTGATGGTATAAATGTCAATTAGAAAATATATATTCGTTACTAATGTATAAAAAGTGAACTTACATTTATTAAATGTATTCTCTACATATAGCTAAAAAAGTCATAACTTCATTTTGGAAAGCAAATGTTATATGTAGTAGGAATTTTTAATTGAAATTGCACGACCAGTCAAAATGACTGGTCTGGTAAATCTAGTGTTAAAGCGCCCTAAGCTAAAAACAAGTCTTTTATTTGTTTATAATTCAGTTAATTTCAAATATTTATACATATCAAAGTATCCCAATATAGGTAGTGCTATTAAAATTAAGAAATATTTACAGTAATTTATCAAAACGTGCCTCGAGATATCAAAAAGGTATTGAAACAGAAAATTGAAAAACGAGCTCGGTTTAACGATACACAAAGCAATCTAATTCATTCATAAATATTTGGTTAAAACGTGTACTGTATTTTACGAAAAATTAAATGCGATAAAATCGTTTCTTTTTAAAACATATACTGGTTTCAAGTTTACCTAATAAAATTAAACCTAAATATAACACTACTAGTCGATCCGCGACTTTGTCTGCGTGAAAAATACATCTCCTATTTCATTCACGTTTTTTTTTCGCGACACAAAACATCATGTCTTTCTCCACGTTCCAATAAACCTCTTAACCAAAATTCATTAAAGTAACTTCTACTATTAACTAGACATGTCGCTGGTTTGCAAGAATATCGTAGGAATTCAAAGTTATAACAAATTTTATTTTTTTATTTTATTTAAATAGGTTCACCAACAATTGTTTACACCAAAACAATGCTAAATAATTTTCTATGATCTATAGTACAGTGTAACAACTACTTAAAGGTAAACTCCGCATGCATATAAATTATATTAAGTCTTTGCACAGAAATCAATTAGAACAATGTTTTCATGCTACACTCAAGAAGCACGTTAACAATAATTTAATTAATAGGTATAATGAAAATCACAACATTTTATTTTAACATGATAGGTAGTAGTAATAACAGACGAGTATTAATTATTTTAAACAATTTTGTATAGAATTATAAAACTTTAATCGGGAATCATAGTGTAGGTCAATGCTATTGCCGCAACTATTTATTATTTTGCAAAACCTTGAACAAGGGGAATTGGAGCCTAATACGGTTCTACTTCGAGGTGGACAAAAATTCAACTAAGTATTTCAAAATACCATAAATCTTTGATGTTTTATCATGAAAAGAGTTGCGATGATGAATTTTCTATAAATCAATAAGGTTATAACACCAAGGGATCGTTTGAATTTTGCAACTATGCACCAACATATTAATAATGAAATTTAAAAACCCTATTCCCTAAAATTCATCACTTTCAGTTGCATTATCAATTCTTGAAAAGCAGCGATGTAGACAGATATAATTAATTACTCAGTTCGAAACATAATACCTATAGGAAACTTATTGTTTAGCCCAGTTACATTAGTAAATATATAAGCATGCGCCTTTTTCTTTTCGGTCCGCTGAATCCAAATATCCTTTTAGTGCTAATTGATATTGGTTCTCCTCCAGGGGTTATATTATATCAGACAGAAAGGAATCCGTTGCAAGTAGAACGAACAAAAATGAAAATAGCCAACGGACCGTTCAGCGTGCTTTCATTACAGAAGCAATTGTAGCAATTGAAAATTGTTTTGACTTCTTTGTAAACTGCTTTTGTTATTTTACGAAGTAGAGATCGAAGAGCGAATGATGTTTTAAGTTCTTTTTATTTTTTTTCATAACAATGCATTACTGAATAACTATTAGACGTAGTGTACTCGTAGTTTAGACTTAACATTATTATATTATTTTTCATTGCTTTACGCCTACATTTCTTGTCAGTGTCTTATTTTTGACATTCACGATGTTTTTGTTACTAGTTAGAGCTATTTTATATCGCTCTCGGGACTTAGAAATGTAATTCTCTTGTTTTTGTGTGTTGTTTCAAAATTATGTCGGTAACATTACTATGATATAATATACGCTACTATTTATTTTCTTTATTTCTTTATAATGATTTGACTGTTTGTAGTCAGTTTATAAAAGGGCCATTGTGTATGTAGAGTTTTCATTTGTATTTTTTACAATTCTACAACAGCATAGATTATTGCTAAATAAACTCAAAAAGCTTCCTTTAGAAGTTAATTTTTATTTATTATAAATCCATGACTATGTATTGTATATGAACATATTTTTTAATTTATTTTTTAGACAGTACACCAGAAAAACACACGAGAACGAGTTCTTTTATGTAGCAACAATACGGCCTATTACATAAAACTATGTTTTAACATTGCTCGTTTTATGTTTAGTACATAATAAAGGATTGATAAATAACTAAAACATAGCACAATTTCTTTTTTTTTAAACCTCCTATGGTTTAATTTTTCAGCTAGCACGAAATATCTTAAACTCGATAAGAATCAGTGAAAGAAACTCTGTGAAACCTTTTTTTTTGTATTTTTTGTAAGACTCTGGAGGAGTTTATTTTATTCCCAAAGTATGTTATCTTCTCAGAAATCACCTTTTGTTTCACAAATATTTTAAAAAAGTTTACACTAGAAACGTTTCCATGACCTATTTAATTATTTACTCTTTTTAAATATGTTTCAGAAATACTTTGAATGTTATTTGCGATCTTGACATGTGAGGTAGATAAAAATATTTATAATATTTTAACTTATTTTTAATATATAAATGTTTTGAATACGTATTGCTAGTTTATGTTTTAAGCGGGTTTTCTACCTATTTGATTATTGTATCCAATAAATTAATAATGTTAAAAATTTAGAAGGTTCTTCTTAACAGAACAAAGCCCTCCTTTGCCCAGCAGTGGAACATTTACAGGCTGTTACAGTTACATTTACTATATAAAGACACTGTATACTAATGGCCAACCAGATTGTGAATATTATTACAGGGAAATAAACAACGCTATTATTGTGAAAATTAATCTTGCCGTTTTTCGAGAAACATCCATCATCCCTTTGATCTTGCCTTAGAATATCATATTCATCTAGTCTGCGTGACTGAACGCAAGATACCATCACAATAGAGCGTACTAAATCACGCACAAATAATTACACCGAATGATTTTCTTTTATATCAGACAATCATTTTTTACCCACAATCTCTTCTGAGTGGGATGTTTTGTAATGTTGATAAAAACAGCCTTCTTTTCACTTTACGATATTTTCATAACATTTGTATTAACTGTCTTGCGAAAAACATTTATAAATAAAATCTTATCACTTTCGTAACGATATTTACAACGGTAATAAAAATAAAAAAGTTATTGTTTTTTTGGTTTTTTATAAGACTATTAATTTTACAAAAACATTTGTATTCTGTTATATACATACACAATCTATGTGCTGTTTAAACTAAGCAGTGCGCTATTGAGAGTGTGAATCAAAATATGTAAATTCAGTACATTATTGAATTCAGGTTAGGCATGATAATGCATAAAATGAATATGCGATTAGCTCGTTGATGAAACATTACTAAAAGTACATAATTCATTCATAAGGACGTTATATCGACGTGAACATAAGGTTTTCATAACTATAAATTGTGTACATTCAATAATACACGAATAAAAATAACTAGCAACTGAGGTACTTGCTTCGGAATTAGACGAAGAGTTGATTTTGTCAAGTTTTTGTATTTAAACCAAGAAGGTTTTGTCTGAGCGCTATAATTTAGGGGTTTTGAGTGTATTGTATATAATTATATTCATTTCTGCTGAAGGCGGACAACGCGCCCGCAACTTCCCTGACATTGTAGATATAGATAGTAACCATAAAACACCAGGCTTTATGCTTGTTTGGCCCCCTTTTTATTAAAACAAATGAGAGTTCATATTTAAAAAAACCTATATATCCATATCAGACATTTAAGCAAAAAGTATTACAGATTAACAAAGAATGTTGCAGTACCAATCCTAAGAGACAAGTAAAATAAAACATTTAAAGTCTCATAGATATCAGACCGGCATCAGAAGTTATATGAGAACTAATCCAGTAAAGGGCCTACCGAGCCCAGCTTGTGTGATTTACCGCGTCTTAGAAACTAACTTGACAGGAAAGTTTCACTTCACATCTGGAAGTTGATACTGTGTCTGGAAGTTCTTCCTCATATTGATTACAGTTTAATTTAGATTTTCGTACTTGTACGTAATGTGGATTAAGATTTAATGTTAAGAGGTTTCTGGGGACTAAATGTAGAACACTAATTATATTTTAAATAGACAACATTGCAATAGGTTGAGCTACTTTTTGGAGTAAAAAGAGCCGAGATATCCCAGTGGTTAGAACACGTTGGTCTCAAATTATGATTGTGTTACTGTTACTTTTTACTACACTTTTGGAGTAAAATGCTGTAAATATATAATGTAGTATATTTCGATTGCAAGAATTTTCACATATCAGTTCGTCATTATTTCGATTCTTTGAAATAAAGTCTAAACTAAATAATTTAAATTACTTTTCAAGTCTTAAAATTTTGAAAAGGGAAAAGACTGTCAATATGTTTTTTTTTTTTGTCCATATAAACCGATTTTAATAATTATTTATTTAATTGAATTGGTTAAATCAAGATTCGCGTCATTCAAATCAAAAAAATATGTTCCAACTTTAAGAGAGGAATATTAAGGGGCGTATATGTATACTGATAGTCATTCATAAATACTTACAATTAGGCTAATTTATTCATTCAATGTCGTCAACTTTTATTGGAACATATTTTAAATAATAATAACATAAAAGTATATAGAATATTTTGATAAATTATGTGCGTAATGCTTGGTATTGAATAGCAAGTTATTCCAACGTATGTATATGAAATACTGAAAGAAAATATTTTAAGGGGTATGAATATAGAACATTTTTAAGGTCATTCTTCCAAAGCGTTCTGGGATATGGGGATCTCTTTATTAAATATCTTTTAGAAGAGGGATATATTGGGAATAGTAGGAATAAATAGAAATATATTTTCTGTAGCCTATTATTGCTAAAGATGGCAGAAGCACGTTTTATACGGTCTTCTTATTGATTGTTCAATTGTACATACATTTGATTCGTATCAGGTTCGACAATATTTAGATTAATTTTCTAAAAAAAGTTTCAGAAGTTCAAAATGAAAATAGAATTTTGTAAAAGACGACATAGTTTAAAAAACTATCGCTTTCGTTTTTATCTCATTTCCAAGCCATCCTTTGTAACCGAGAGAGCTATTATATTTTCTCAATACCTTTTCAGCGAACTCAAAAAGAGGCAAAAACAAGCAAGATGTATTTTCATGAATTATTAAGGTTATTTTTTATTTATTTTAACGACAACTTATGGTTCAAAAACTCATTCATATTTATTCAACTTCACAATAAAATTTATAAGTTTACATAAAAATGTAATATTTTGAACATATTTTCACTGAAAAAAAACTGACGGCTTAAAAACGATTTAAGGCGTCGCGTCGGTATTTGCTACGATCAAATGCTACTATTTAATTTAGCTGTCGTCAAGTGTGACTTTAAAACCAATTAAAAGCACCTTTTACATATCGTGTAAGAGAAATGCTAAGGCTAGAATTACATTTTTAAGTTTTAGTCTCAAATTATGTAGAACAACGCTGTAATCTGGTAACACTTTCTTAGATAATATAATACGTAAACTGTGAGTGTCAACAAATATGTCATTAATAGTAAATTCTTTTAGGTGTAAAAGTATATAAACAATTTATGTAAATTTTACGAATATCTGAGAGCAAAGCTTACAAGTGTAATTCACGCCTAACTCGCAGTCTCGCTCCGGAAGGCGCTTTTGTACTCAGAATATCAATTCAATTCAATTATCTGGTTAATGGCTATTGGTTGTGCCAAACTCAGAAAATCATATGTGTTTCAATATGTATTTCATACTAGACATAACAATCTGTCAGAAAGCTGGGCTGGTTGTTTAATAAGTAAGGTTTCTCTCGTGACTGATTCAAAACAACTCTGTAACCTGGTAACCGTTACCTAGATAATCTTACAAAAGCCACAAGTAACGAGAATAAGGCAATGAAAGTAAATTGTTTGATGTGAAAGCAATGATAAGCAATTAATATTATTTTTATGAAAGTCTGTAAGCAAAATTAATAAGCGTGATTCTCGCCTTAGGCGTTGCATTTATGAGTTGTACTCACGTAACTTAATTATGTAAGCTAATTACGAATAATTTATTATTGTAAATTCAGTAGCTTCATTGCAGTAGCTTAGTAAGATTACGTAAACACAAGTACGCTTGACACATATTGTGCAATATGGTACTTTCTGCAAAAGTTATCCACTATCGCCATAGAAATTAATAAAATAATGTATTTGGAATCTTTTGTTAAAAAATAATATTTCGATAATATAATGTGGTAATAAAGAAAACAATACATTTTGCTCGATGTAGGTTGAGAGCCTCTTTAGATTGACATTGAGAGAATGAATACGCTGAATCATTGGAAGAAGGGAATAATATAGCATTTTTAGTTCATTTAAAAGCACTTTAACCTTTAATTTATTATTTAATTAAGTTTTTCCAAGTACACTTAAATATATAATTAAAGCTCATTATTTTAACCAACATTTCTATTATAAGAATTTTCTGGTTCTAAATACATAATGAGAGTAATAATTTGGTAATAAGTATCGAGTATAGGAGTAGTTACTGTTATAGTTTGATTTATAAAGATGTGCCAGTAGAGAGAAATCTGAAACTATAAGAAAAATGTGTTGAAAGGAACCATGTCATCGATTTGGATTTTAAGAACCGAATCTTATTTTCATTTGTTGAAGAAATTAATAGAGTAGTTTGTGAGGAATAAATTTTAGTGTGGCACCCTTGATGTACATAATTATTATAATAATAATGAACTGATTTCAAAAACGAATTTAATACTAATAAAATAAAAGGTAAAAAATAAATATTTTCTACAACATTTTGAATTCGGTGCTTAGTAAAACATTCGAAGTCGGTGTCAAGTATTGTAATATACCTTTTACGTGTTAATTACAAAAAAAATATTTTACACTTTTAAGTTACAAACATAGTAAGGCAGTACCTAATAATTAACATTAACAAAATGTTGCCCCATGCCGGGCTGTTAATTATTGAGGAGTTTTCCTGGTATTCTACCATCAGCTCTACTATACCATATGCACTGTGAGGAGCTTAAATTGCAATCAAAGTAATCGAAACCCAACTCGTGAAACACTTGTTATTGAGTAGTTCAGGTGGCCATCTGCGGTCTTTATCATCAGTTCCGCTTCACCAAATGTAGCCTTTAAAGAGCAAATGTACGAGTTATTATCAAAAATACCTAAATCGACATAAGTGTACATACACAATTTGAAGAGTTCCATCGGTTTCTCCACGATCCCTCCTCCTCCTCTTCCATCCTCCAGGTTCTACTGTCATCAGATCATGACCTGATGATAATAGGACCATCTTGGAAGTATAAACTTTCAAACACATAAACTCAAAAAATAATAATTTCAAAATCGGTCTACAATTGGCGGAGAAATCCAGTAATAGACATTTTTTTGCTCTAAAAACAGACTCTTCAGATTTATTTGTAATGTTATTTAAGTATAGATTAATAAAACGCAATACAATAGCTGATGTCCCAATGTTTATCCATTTATACTTAGCTAAGAATAGCTATTTACACAAACTGGCGCATTGTTGAAAGAGCCTGCAAGCTTTGATACGAGTTTGTTAGTTTATTGGAAAAATACATACGCCGCTCCTGTGTTACAGTCCCTGGATTATTGTCAGAAGCACGTAATAACGTATTTTTTATCTATCTGTGCGTTTGTGTACACACAGACGGACAGGTTGTTAAGTACACAGTATTTTTACGTAATATGTTTTGATGATTGAACGTTTTTAAATGTTGGTATATATTGTTTAGGTTTCATTCGGAGGTTGTGTAAAAGTATATCAAACTTTAAAATAGTTCAATTCAATTCTTTGATTAATAGCTATTTAAATAGTTATTTTACTGGAAAAAAGTATCAATTTGGATTAATATGAAGTACTTAATATACGGTTTAGAAATTATTGATTTATAATATCACTTTTTAAGCCTCGTTTATTAAAGCCAATTTTATAATACTGAATAAATATTTGTAGCAGCATAATAATTATATTGATTAAGTCAGTATAACTATTAATAAAAAGCACTTTCCATGTTCTAGAAATAGAAATGAATCACGATCAATTCTTTTATCGCCTACGGCTACGCTTTATATCGCCTACGGTAGAATCCATTAAAAGCTTCTGAATGAAAGTATAAGACTACTGCTATTTCTATGGAGATTACGAATGACGTTCATACGAATTTTTTTCCAAAGGTAAAACTGTAAAATGTTTTTATCAATCTGTATTATTTAAAGTGATGGATACAATTTCTTATTCTATAAAAATAGTTGGTCATAGTAAAATAATAACAATTTTAAGGGTTATAATTTATACTGAATTAATTAAAATATTATATATATTATAATACATATAATAAAAACTTTCAAGTTTCAAGCTTAATCTTAATCTTAATTTGATGCGTTAATCTCGGAAACTTTAGGCTTAAATTTATTTTTTTATAAATAAAAAAAATGGTTTTTTTATTACGATATTTTTTTAGATAACCAGTTTAGTGGGATATAAGATAGGAAGTTTATGGCTCATAATGCGTCACGTTAAAACTGATATATCTGATAGAAGCAGAGTATGTACCATAAACAACAATCAAAAAGCAAGTATTAAAATTAAATACGAATGGGACTGCAGGTCTGCAAGTCATATCCAATTAGATAATATGTTTTACAAAACCAATATTTCATTTTTTAACGTGACGTCTTACCCCTTGATGAAAATTTTCCTACTTAAATTTTTAATTTTAAACTTTCACGAAGAAAGTTCTCTATGTAATTTGATAGTAAATGTCATTTGTAATTTCCTGAGCATCTGAGGAGCCCGGACTTAGCAAATGAGCTCATCCGTTCGCTCTAACTTTCATAATATCCTGTCTCTAAAACACAACTCCTACGTAAGGTTTTATTTCATGTGCACCTAAATATAATGGGTTGAAATAATTGAAAAATAATATTAACTTTTAACTAATTCTAGTTAGTTGCATAACAGACTGCTTTATACCATTGAAGGGCAAACGTCTCTTATCCTGTTAAGGTCAAAGATGAAGCTTAATCCACCACTCTGTTTCACTTTGGGGTGGCGATTCATTCCTTTCTCGGTGTATGTTCAGATTTTATTTCGATGTTTTCAAGGACGTGTATGAATAAATTTTAATGATTAACAGGATTTTAATAATTGTATTTGCCATTCTAGGATTATTAATTAAGGTCTTTGCGAATAGTTTATGGGTAGGAATAGAAGGTTATTACTATCTAGTATATATAAATAAAGCTCGTTGGTTTCAAAATGCATTTAAATATTATTTTAAATCATATATTGCATCTAATAACGCTAACGCGCATGCAATATATTTTTGATTCAGAGGGTTTTCCAAGTAACATGGTTACTTAAGCTGTCACGAACCGTAATGTTAAGTGCATGGTACTGAACAACAAGATGTGATTTATTAAATATTTTGAGACGGTGAAGAATACCGACTTTAATTTTACGAATGTTTATGACATATTTGAGTTATTTATTTATTAATATCATGAAAAAGTACATATAGTGAACAAAATAACAATGTAATATGAACTTTTTATAATTTAATATTAAACATATTAGAAATAAAAATAATGAAAAAAAACAGTAACCGACTTTAAAAGCAAAGTACTTAATTTCGTATACTTGAATGACATACTTATTCCAATATTTCCAATTATTTTGATTTTTAAACTTCGACCAAGCAGTTAGTCAGTGTTATAAGTTTGACGTGTGTATTTGCGTGTGATATCGTAACTCTTTAACGAATCAATTTTGATGCGTCTTTTTTGTTTGAAAGCTCAACCAAGATAATTCTTAGCTAGAATTTATGAAGATTTGTTCAGACGTTTCAAGATTATCAGGTCTTTTTAGTTGTTGAAATCTGAGCAACTTCTACTGGTTTGTTCGATTTGAATTTTACTATATTGTGAATGATATAAAAAAATTCTTGTCCTATTTCATCAGCATCAACTGGAAACAGCAGGATACCAACTCCTCAACAACTTACCGCAGAAGTTATATTATTGGGGCTCGATGAAATGGTCTCAACGATTAAATAGTCGTTTTTTTTTTTAATTTTTTAATTTTATATTATAAAACCAAACTACTGAACCCGTTTTGATGAAATTTCTTTAAAATTAATTTGTTTAGAGATGGACGAATCTATGGAATGCTTCCTAATTTTTTTTTGAGTCGTTTAAAAATCCTTAAAGATAAGTTAGTGGAGGTGATACATTTAGCAATACGAAACATAAATTTTATTTTTAAGCAAATATTTCTTTCATAAAATTTATAATATTAAATTGTTCAAAATTACCCAAATAAAAATGAAATGTTTATAACACAATTAAAATTAAAACAATATTAAAATGGATTTCACGAAAGCATTCTGCCATCAAATTACATAGATTTTCTTTTTAACCTGATCACGTAAGGTTTTGAATTTGATTAAGTCGTGTCACGTAGGGAAAAAGGGACTGTTACGGCTTGGTGCAGTAACTGTTAAAATACCTCATGAAAGTATTTTGTTCTCGAGATTTAAAATATTTAATACTTGAAGTAGCTGCCCTTCGCGGCGTCACTCGCGTTTATGGTTACTTCTCTCCTATAAGTCGTAGCGTGATGTAATATATCCTATAACCTTCCTCAATAAACCAGCTATTCAACACAAAAGAATTCTTTCAAAATGGATTTATAGTCTCAGAGAGTACTCCATACATACAGACTTACAAATAAATTTTACTTATTTATAATATTATTATAGACTGGTCAGTCACTGCACCTTCGTTTGCGTAAAATTTTCATTTCTTATTTCACATCCTTCACTTTACAAATATCCCATCTTCAGAAACTTTGAGTTTTATATTATAATATTAGTAGAATTAAAAATATATTCATTAATATTTGGACGCTGATAAGCAATACTGTGTCAATCCACACGGACTTCGTTTTGAGAAAATGGCGTCTAAAGATGTCAAACCTATTCTTAACAAATTAGTTTGAAGACGTATATATTCATCTTTTTTTCTATGTTGATAAAATGTATATTGAATCAAAAGCAGATATATTTATTTAATATTTTTTATAATAATAAGTTTTAAAATATTTGAGATTATTTTATAAATTGCAAAATATGGAACGCACCTGAAATACGAAACATTGAGTTAAGAAACTTTTTTCCATACTTATTTAGTTTAGATGACTTGAAATTTGTTTGGATAATTTTAAATAGGTGACGTACTATCAAAATACATCAATATCTTAAAATTTGACTTTTTGTGGGTTGACACATTATTGCTTATCAGCATCCATTTAAATGTAAATAATACATACATAGTTTTATACGCTTTTTAAAATAAACAATTTTATTAGAAGTTTGTTGTTTACGATAAATTCATTCGCTTTTATACTATTTTTTCGGTTCATTCTAAGTCAATTTTTTAAAATGTTTCGATCGTCGCGGTCCGTTATAACGTTTTTATATCGGATAAGGGTGTAAGCCTCCCAGCCCTCACATCTTACCCCGGCCTACATCACATATAATATCAAATAATAAACCTAAATATATAAATATTGTATTTATTTATTTAGTGTTTAGGAAACAAACAGTAATATGATTCATATAACATCGAACAATATACTATAACTTTTACACTAAAACGGCGCCGAGTCAAAAGGCGCCGGGACTATACTTAAAATTTTCAAATTTTTAATATTTACATTGGATTTCGCATTAAAAAGTTTGCGGAAAAGACTTGTTGATTGGACTAAATCATTTTTTAATAATATCGTCTCTACAAAAAAAGCGCATATAAAACAGTTGTACGACGGCGCCGATTAGGCTTGGCGCGGGCCTGGTTAGGAATAAAGTAGATGCAGGCTATTGTCAATTTTAGAGATGTTTACCGGTTCATTTAATATGGATTAACTTTAATAGAAATTGGATCTAAAAAGATAATATTTTTGTTAAATACTTAAGGTCCGCATAAAATGGGCGATAAAAAATTATCTATAAATATCAAACCTAATGAAATATTAAGAATACATTAAAAATTAATGCAAAAAATATACTTATTCAAATTAAAGTAAAGGTTAAGGATTTGAATCTCTTGACATGAAAACGATGAATTTGCTGAGGCATTGGAGAGCGCTTGAAAATCCATTTCTACAGGTAACAAGGCCACCGTGAGGTTTTCGTTTTAAGTCACAACCTACTTTATTGAAGTCTCGTTCGCTTCGTTTAAAATAATCAAATTAAGTAGGTTTATCTACTGTTGACGACCGTTCTAGTATTATGGTACTAAGCGTATCACTAATGTCGACGGTTGCGGGTTCGATCCCGGCTCGGAGCAGATGTTTGTATTTGTATATTTGTTCTTGTAGGTTGTGCCACGTAAAGCTGTGGGTCCCGGTTGTTATCACAATCACCTGATAATGATTGCTACTCTTAGTAGGGAAATTATTCTAGTTTAAATGCTTACTGGCCTACCCTCAAGAGTTGTGGAGGTCAGATGGCAATCGCTCTGTGTAAAAATTAGTAACTTGCCATTAACCGGGAAAAATGCTAGACGATGATGAGGTTTACCTATTGTTCGAAGCTGTACATTTGTATTTGAAATTTATTAATTGCACTGTAATATCCATGTACAATGTACCCACAATGGGTAGTTGTCTGGCTGCTCGCCAAAGGCTTATTATGTTATGGAGAAGGATGTCGATCTTAATCCATGCTGGATATCTCAGAATTTCTCAATATACATAATTTTTTATCGATGAATTAAGGTGTACTGTGTAACTGATTGAGGTGTACGCTTGAAATAAAAGGAAAATGTGCCATATATTGTTAGTAAACTGATATTACGACAACACTAAAATAACTCAAGCAAAGTAGTTTATAAATGTGACAACGTGACCATATTCTCCGTAGCTCTATTGCGAGTTAAATTTCGTTATTGTTACAAAATTTTCGTTGAAATACAGCGTTCAAACGTAATTAACTTAAACGCTAGTTCAAAGAATTCAGATGAAATTGAGTTTGAAAGGTCAAAGTCGAAAATTCTGGTCTATCGATTCAATTAAACGAAACCTTTTTTTTGATTGATTTCAGTTTAAAATAAATCCTTTCTGATTTAAAAGGATTTCACGTGATTTCATGAATCTGTTTATAAGATTAATTTAGTAACATTTGCCTTTTTAAATGAAACAAAAAAAAAATAATAATAAAACCCCAGAATTTCCGTCCAATCTTAGTATATGTAAAATGATTAAATAATATTGATCTGTAATGTACGTATAATGTATATAAGTATAAATGCAATTTCAATATTAAATCTATACAAAAAAATAAATAAAAATGAAGTTTCTGTTTGTAATTTCAAATTAACAGCTTTTCACTAAATATATATGAAAGTATACACGGTAAAATAAAAAACACTATTTAAAAAATTTTGTCTCTCTGTCTGTCAGTTTGTTCCAGCTAATCTTTGAAATGATTGGACTGATATCGATGAGACTTTCACTCACAGATAACTAATGTTGTAACTTGAGCTACTTTTATTAAAACATATGTATTTTAATAAATAAATAAAAAATTAAGCAATAGTAAATAATATTCGATTTAAGTAGGGAAAGTAAAGATTATATAAATTATATTTATATAATCTTTACTTAACTAATTTTTGATCAAATTAAAGGGGGTGAAATCGCGGTGCACACACACATATACCGGTGAGTAATATTAGTAATACTACTAATATATATTTTGTTATATTATAATGTAGGCGAATAGGAAAAAAAATTGAATTGTTTGTAACCGTTACCAAAATCTCATTTATCAAGATCAAAAATAACTAAGTTTAGATGGTGGTAAGGTACCGAGGTAAGGTGGACCGAATTTTTATGACGAAAGTTTATTAACTGTTTCTGTTAACATAATAAATGTACGTGTAGATGATTTATGTATTTTTTCTATTTAGATAAAACGTTTTGTGAAACTTTTTCATATATTTATTAAAAAGGTATATTATATTCTGTGCTCGTATGTGATTTGATTTTGATAACTTTGGTTTACGAGAATTACGATTGCATTTTGGTTTACTCCTTTAAAATTTATTAGATATGCCGGAGGCAGAAAATAAATAGCGAAGTTTTCTTTTATTGACCGTTTATGCGAGTGTTCCTTTTGCTTGCAGTAATCTATAAATAAACGACATTTGGATGCTGAAAAGAAATAATATGTCAACCAACAAAAAATCATATTCGAAGATATTGATATATTCTGATATTGCGTCACCTATTTAACATTATTCAAAAAAGTTTCAAGACATCTAAACTAAATAAGTATGGGAAAAAGATTGTTAATTTAAGTTGTTTCGAACTTCAAGTGTGTTCTATATTTTGCAATTTATACCTCAAATATATGAAAAACTTATATTTAGGTAAAAGTTTTCAGTAATTATACCTTTTATTTTATTATCAAAATACAGAAGAAAAGATGGATATATACTTCTTTAAACAAATTTATTAAGAATAGGTTTGTCATCTTCAGACGCTATTTTCTTAAAATAAAGTCCGTGTTGCTTGACACAGTATTGCTCAGCAGCGTCCACACTTGTATAATGTAATGCAATATAATAGTTCTGCCAGTTCCAAGCCCGGGTAAAAGAGGTGGGTTCGTCTTAGGCCAACCATTCTACACGGTAAAAAACCCAGTTACGAAAACCTTGACAAACGTATATATGGGATCCCCTAAACAACTACGACCTCGGCAACGGGGCAATATCACAGGGCTATGGGTAAGCTTACCACTTGGAGAAGCAAAGTCAAGAATCAAAGCGAATGACAAAACATTGGTGAAGTGTCAAAAATCGATAAAGGGTTATCAGAAAAGAAAATATAACATATCCTTACATCATATACCATCCTAATGGCGATAACGTGCATATAAATCACAATAAAACAACAATAAATAAATTATACAGTTAACATAGTTGTTGTAAGTACTTTCAAATGTAACTAAGTAATTTTAGAAAACCTTTATAGATTTTATTGAACTTTGTAAAAAATAATGGGTTTGTTAGCTTATTGAAAGGGTTAAAAGATCGAATCTGAAATATGGAAACGTTAACTTTCTACTTTAATATAATAGAATATGACAAATGTAACGATAGAACAGAATTTCTTTTTCAATAATTTCAAGGAAATTGAAAATGGTTTAATTTATACCAGTGTGTAAATAAAAAAAATATTTAGGTACTATTAATTATACGCAGCTCATCGTTCTATGAAATGTGAAAAACTGATGTTCTTATCACTTAATAAAAACTTCCTTTGTATTTTTACCCGACTGCGTGACGCAAAGGAGGGTAATGTGTTTATCAGTGTAACATATGTATGTATGTATGTGGGTTCCTCTGTGGTACTATTTAGACCAAACGCGTGGGCATATTTCGATAAAGGATGTGTCAGAATAATCGTCATTTGATTTGTCTTGAAAATGTCATTGAAAGCATAAAAATTGGAAAACATTAAAATTGCTGGACATATATCAAATGGGGTTTGGTTAAATAAGTATTAAAAATAGTTTTTAAGTTTCTCATATCGTTTTTCAATCAGAATTACAGTTAAGGATCTATAACTATTTAAAGCTGGATAATAACGATTCTTAATTATAATTTTTAAGATAACTGATTTTGATACGGTACTGCTAATTGCAGATCAGTCTTATTACGTAATTAGGTTTTTTAATTATCAACTTGTTGTTTCCTTTTGTTTGGCTTCAGTACTTCTCACTTTAATTAATTCATCTTATTTTGATATATAATTAATCAGGAAGTTGTATGAAATATAATAGCGTAAATAGCATTTTTTTTTAATTTAAAATTATTATTTTTAAAATAGTAATAGTAAAATTAAAAAATTCTAATTTGTACTTGATGTACCTTTACATAAATTATTTCTCTTGAGTCAGAGAATTTTATATTAGCGATTGAAAAATTGAATTGTAATATGGATTTTTCCGCACTACTGCACCCACTACTTTAAAACTTCAATTTAGCTCACTATTATAACTTTATCCAATATAAACTCGATATCAGCTGATGGAAAGGTTTAGTTTCCCATGTGGAAATTTAAAGTTTAAATTACTTTAATAGATAATTTTCGAAAACTTTCAATTTTAATTGTCGTACAGGATTTATGTAATGAAAGTAATATGTACCTACTTATATTCTACTAGCGGCTCCTCGCAGTTTCACTCACGCTGAACATAGGACTTTTATAAAAACTTCCAAACCCCGTTTTACGTAGAGGACGAATTTTGCAAAATCTCATCTTAGTAAGCACAAACGTCCTAAAAATAACTCACATGTAAAATTTTAAACTCCTAGCACTTGTAGTTTCTAAGATTTCGTGATGAGTGAGTAAGTGACCTTTCGCTTTTATATATAGTAACGTAACAGCCTGTCAATGTCCCACTTCTGGGCAAAGGCCTCCTCTCCTACTAAGGAGAAGGTTTTAAGAGCTTAATCCACCACGCTGCTCCACTGCCGGTTGACGGATATAGATGTGTCAGAATTTCTCTCGACACATGCAGGTTACATATAGAAAAATATTTTTAAAGAATGTAATATTTAATTTTTTGTATGTTCTTGTCTCGTAAAATATTCAGATTTGACTTTTGAATTAAATAGTTCAAATATATTGAAATATGCGATCGCGGTCATAGGTAGGGGAGACCGCGGATAGTTGTAACAGAGTAGAATTCATCGTCTATTAAAAATAAAGAAGAAGAAAGAGAAGAATAGCCATACAAATTTTACAAACCAACTCACGATTATTTACTAGTTGATTTCCTCGACTTCGATTGTGTCAAAACTTTCATCCACTATTTTTTTATAAAAATAACTAGCAGGCGGAACATGAAGACATTCGTAGCACCAGAGGAGCCACAAATGCGTTGCCAGCTTGAATGATTAATGTGAGGGAATAGGAAGTATGGAAAGGAATTGGGAGGGAGTTGGGCTTCCGACTCTCTCACTCACCGTACGAAACGCAGCTTTACTATCTACTTCTCGCCGATCTTCTATGAGAGCCAGCTGGTGCTCCGGTCGAGCCAGCCTGTATACGAGATGTAGTATTAACTACGTCTCGTATACGGGCTATAAATAGGCTCTACATCAACTTAACTTCACGTTTTATTTTCGCGTTAAAAATTATCCTGTACATACACGCGTGTATGCCCCTTTTGTAGGTACCATTTTGTTGACGAGAGATACTAATGGTTACGATCATATAAATACAAAAACGTTCTTTCAAAATTATTTATACTTATGACGCAGGTGTGTTGGTAGACGCAGGTAATGAGTATTCATCTCAAGATGGTAGACCTTTTCAAAAGATGTATAAAAATAGGTTCTTTTGATGTTGATTGATGCTACTTAGTCACAAAACATAGCTTTCATGTTATATTTTTTTGAGTCTTTACAAAATACGAAAATAACTTTTATAAAGTATTAAAGCGATCTTGTGTGGTATTGACAAGTACGGAATATTATACATTATACCTACATATTATATCGATGGTTAAAATATAAATGTATATATTTGTATTTAGTTGATCCATGACACAAAAGTAATAATTCAATTACATATAATTAATGATATTATTTATTTACATTGTGAATTACTCAAATTGACATAATAATTTCACAAGCATAAACTATGTAGTTGATTTATTGGCACAGAATCTGTACCATGGACAAAGGTATTTTATTATAGATATTTGAATTTAGATGAAAACACGTGCTGGCTGTTAAAGTCAAGTCTTTGTGCAATATAGTTTTGTGGTACTGACGTTTAGTTTTTGTATTTGTAACAACCTGTAAATGTTTCACTGTTGGTCAAAGGCATCTTCTCGTATCGAGGAGAAGGTTAGAAGCTCAATTCTCCACGTTGCTCCCATGCGAATTAGCGGATGTGTGATTTACGTTGTATACCGCCAAGCACCTGATGAAATTTTAAACCCGAAAGTTAGTATTTTAGCCGGGTTTTATGTCCACGATCATTGGTTATTTATTGTGATCGACATGTTCAATCTGCTAGGCTTTCTTTCCAATAAGTATATCATCAAATATACTTGAAAATGTTACTATTTAACGTATGAAACATTTAGACAATTTTAATGGAATTTTAAATAATTTTCACACTTATTTTTAGTCGTTTTTCGGTACTGTAGATTTGTTTTCATTTTTACTTATTTTACTTGTTGTATTTCTACATTATATTCTTTTAAATACAAAATCTACTTATGATCAATTAATAAACCTATAAATGGTATAATGTAGAGCAAAACTATATTTAACTTTTCCTTATAGATATATACTGGTGAAGAATTTGATTTGCACTTATATTTTGTAAGTCCTATTCATGATATGTCTATAACACAAATTGATTCACATCAAGTCACGTCAATTCCGATCACAAATAATGTGAAGACATTATGAAAAATTGAATGAGGTCAAGCTATATGAGAACGCGTAAACACAATACATCTTTACCCTGTATTTATTGTTCTTATTGCATACAAACAACGTTTGTAATGAAATTATAAGATTTAGCCAACGATGTGTTGATTGTCTAACCATTTAAGTTTATTTTTTCTTCATTTATAAATCTCCAAGCACAGAGCGATTGTAGAGTCTAGCGGTAGCCCATTGATAGATCGTAAATGGGCTAGTTCAACCGCGGCACTACACTCTCACACAAAATCGACAGCGTTTCTTACGGTGATAGAGAAAGCCTTACTTACTCTCCATCCCTTTCCTCACTTTTTACTCTATCTTCCTTTATTTTTGTTTGAGCTGGCAATACTCATATGCGGAGGAATCTGGTGCTGCAAATGTTTGTTGGCGGCGGTGAACACATAACATCAAGTGACTCACCTTTTCGAGCAGTATCAATGTAATTAATTACCGTCGACGGGCTTACAAAAATGAATAATAATTTTTAATTTCAATTTCTTACAAGCTATACTGCTACTATTTTTTATCATTCAGTACAGATATTTGCACGCACCCGAAATTGTTGCCGCTTGTCAAAATTAATTCTAGAGACTGGCTAGACTTGGCATTTTGCATGTAATGAACATTCATACAGCAGAGTTACGAATTCTAACCCAGAATTCTAACCCAGCGTAAGTCAAATTTGCAACTTTACAAGATAGCGAGAAAACTGTATAATTTAACTGTATAATTTTAGTAGGCAATTACGAGTTCATGATAAATCTGATTTTAAGTACCCGATGCTTAGCGAACTTACAAGACGTTATTATTTCGCACATTATTTTCTTAACTTAAATCATTTTTACGATTACAATAATTAGGTAAGAACCTAAAATTTATTCTATAGTTCCGTAATTATTTCATCCGAATTGACAATTAATCTTTGTATAACGAAGCCCGGTAATAAATTAAAAAGTTTCCAAGGTAATAAATAATAAAGTATAAAGGGAATTAGGTACTCCTTCTTTTTTATTTTTGTATAGAAATACTTTATTGAAATTTTTGTAAATTAAGTAAGTGAGAGTTATTTTGATTTATTTTGAGCATTTTATGAAATAGGTAAATTTATCTTAAAAATGATTTAGATGATTAACTTTTTTATATAATAAATAAAAATAAATATTTAATGCTTTTTTCTAGTTTGGAAGTTGATGTAATCGGAATGTATTTTAGCTATATTCATGAATATGTGTTCAAACATATCTGTGCAATTAACTTTTTCTTTAACGAGAGTAAAGTCACGGAGAAAAGATTGTCAAATAAATTTATAAAGTATGAGTTTCTTAAGTAAATCTTGCATAATCCGTTACCGAACATGCACGTTATACCATAAACAAAAAAGTGTTTATTTTTTAAAACATATGGTGCAGCGAGCGAAGGTCTTTGACCGCTAAGTCTTCAAAAGCCAGGGCTTCCTATCAATATATACGCCAATGAACTTTATTCAATTTGGTCTACCAATTGTTTATTTATGTGTTACAATCACCGTTCAAAGCTTTGCCATTTTCGTATTTCTAAAGATTAAGGGCCAGAGTCTCAATTTATTTAATGTTATTTGATTTCATTTTCATAAAATTTAATTGTAAATTCAGTTTTGCTGTAAGCTTTCTTATATGTATTTTATACTTGGATTAATATTTTTTGTGTTAAGCGAAGATTGCACAATAATAAATATGTACAGCTTTAGTATTTGAGACAATCATAAAACTTGGCAATTAAAAAAAATAATTAAAACATGAACAACTTATTAGGCGTTTTATTACCATAGCAAAATTCAAAGGCAAGAATTACTTTGGTAAGTTTTACTCTCGCAATTGACATAAAACAACTCTACCTGGTAACAGTTACCTATTAACCCTTTCGATAGCTGTGGTTGTCAAAAATAAAGGCACAGATAGTAAATACTTTGAGATGTAAAGCAAAGATAAACGACTAATGTAGATATTTATGAAAGCCTTGAAACATAATTTCTAAGTGTAATTCTCGCCTAAAAGTTATCTCTATATTATAACTCGTGTACGTGAGCAGTAAAAGTATGTATGTACTTTTAAAAAAAAGTAATTTCTGAACATAATTATTTTATATCTATAATATTTCAAAAATATTTTGTTTTAAGTAACCATATTTATAAATCCTCACGGCTACCAAATTTACAGGTTTGAAATCCCTTTAAATAAAAAAATATCTGTGTAAAATAATTGAAAACTTGAAAGTTATAGACTAAAATTGTTTTGTTTTGAATATAAACTCGGTGTAATTTCATCGTTCCGGGCTATTTGATAAAGGACCGTTTTATTATTCAAACAAATCCAATCGCGGTAGAGTTTTTTTTTTGGTTTTATTAGCCATTTCCTTTGTCGGATACGGAAATGTTTTTTTTAGGTTTCAATAACTCATTTGATGAAATATTTAGGAAAGTTTTTTCATTATTTTGTTGAGCTATTATACTTGTATAAAAAGCTTTTTTGAGATGTCGTTAGCGCTCTGGATTATCTGGGACAAGAATTATTGATTGAAACCTTATAAAATCATTACCGACGAAAATAGATCTTTATTTTCTATAAATATTTTTTAAACAACACTCGGGTTCACAGCCGACAATGTCCTTTACAATTTCCTCTCGGTTATTGAGTTCTGATCGTCTTCAAAGATAGGTCACGTTATAAACAACTCAATTTATCAATGAAAGTACCTCATACTTCTGAATAATTTAGCGGATATGATTTGTGGATGCCAATTTATTTGGTCAATTACAAATATAATGGTCTAGACCGAAGGGTATCACAGTCCAAACCTACGTTATTATATTAAAGCTAAACATTTGCATAAAAATATTAGCTATAGTAAGAAGATACGAGTAAGAATATTAGCTTCAGCGATGCTTGGATCAGAGGATTTATCAGATAATAGATGCCGAAAGGTGGATAAAAATATTGATTTTTTACTTAAAATAATATTATTAATTGATGTTATACTTTACAAAGTATAATAATCATATTTAAAATATATCTATATTTACTAAATGTATTTTGCTGGTTCTAAATTTTTAATTAAAAAGTGAGCTTAGAATTAAGATATAGAACACCTAGTAAATAAAAATTACAAATAAAATATTTCTACTATGTTTTGTACACACCTGTGTCAGATTTATTAGGTCTAAATAGATGAGCAAGATTTATATGCCCTTTTAATACACATATTGTCTCCCTACTCCAAACAAACTCAAACTCATAGGCCTTTACCTAATATAGTTAGTTCATGATTAAAAGGAAATTCACGACTTTAAAAATGACGTGGGTTCGGCAACTCCGGGATCTTACCCGTAAAACGGTATCGTTATAATTTTCTATGGAAATGTGTCAACGTCTTGTTAAAAATAATGTTTAAAATACAATGGAATTAAATAATCATGGAAAGCATTCACGACTTGATGTATTGACTGCCGTTTGACCGAGCGAAACGACTGGATCGATGAGTTAAAAGAGTTCTGAATTTTATACATTACATTATCTGACCACTATTGCTTTGCTTTGTTGTGTAGGTAATGTTGATGTAAAGAATATTCTAATTCCAAGTCCCAATCGCGAATGTTATAAATAAATACTCGCATTCACTCGTTACATCCATAATACACACACTATATGTATTAGGCAATTGCATTCAAATTTTAAAAAATCGTTAAAAAAAAACAGACAAACGTTCTCTGCCCTGACTGTTTCTGATCTAATTCGTGCACTTCTTTAGCAATATAAATCATCATTCTGTGTTTTCTATGATCTTGTTAAAATGTATTTATATAGTCCTAATAAAGCCAATTTATTTATTTTTGTTTAAAATATCACGAAATTTAATAATAATCGAATACCTTCGTGACTACGACGACTAACCAACATAGACGATAATCAAGCAAGACAATTGCATCAATAAGTTACAGAGAATGAGAAAGAGAAAGGTATGAGTTAGTTAAAGAGTTGTTCTTGAAGTCTTGAAGAAATATTAGTCCTTCAATTGCAGGTTATAATTTTAAGACATCTGTCATGTACATATAACATCAAAATATTGATAACAGGTGAGATCTGTGACTATATACGCTTCTTTATGTTTAATTCTTTGTAAGTACAGTCAATTTCATAAAAAGTATTCGTGAGTAATTTCTTGCAAAAAATGTTTTATAACAAAAGGACTAACACACGAACTTATTATATAAGTATTTAATTTCTAAATTAATTTTGGTTGTATGGTTGGTTTTCATAAAAAGTTAACAGCGTGAGTTTGCTGTAAATTATTTATATTTAATCGTGATTCAGGGACTCTTTTGCTTCACAATATTGTTTATGTCCAGTCACGTAGGCCGCAGACGAGAATGAAATATTATTCGCGAACAACTCAACGGGAAGACGAATATATCAAGTGGTTAAATATTGACATAATATAATTAAAAAGATGAAATAAAATCATAAACAAAATACAATTTAGATTTCAAATTTTATTTACGGTACAATAATTAAATGAATCATGCATTCTCATGTTTCCTCGGAATTTTTAATGGAATATGAATTATAATAGAAATTTCATGAGCATTAATAGCAAAAATGTCAATAAAGATTTTTTAAAAATAAACATTTATTTTAAAATATTAAAATGAAATATGTATAAACTATGTTCAGATTTTTTAAGTAACCTCGACGTCGTAAATATACTTATTTGTAACAGAGGTTTTCGTGACCTGGCATTAACAATGCGATATTGTTTCCACAGAATAAGCAGGAGTTGTGAAAACAACAGCGCGACAGTCGCAAATTGTTTCCACCTTAAATTACCCTCGAACTTTTTTAATAAAATCCTAATGGTTTGGACAAAACAAAGGATTCTTGCGATCATTTGTTAAAAACGTAAGCTGAATTAACGAGAAATATAAAATGGAACAATCTCGATGTTAAATATTTACAAATTCTCCAGTCCGTGGTATTAAGTCTTAAGTTTATTAATTAATAAAAAACTTAAGCAATTAGCTACCGCTATTTATGTTTTACATTACATACAAATATTTATTTTTCTAGCTATCATAATTTATAAATAATTATTATTTTTGTTCTGTTGAGATATATGTATGTAGTATATAGGTCAATATATTAATGACGTGTTGGTCTCGGCTTATGTTTGCGGTGTATGCTGATAAACAAGAAGAAGTAGACACTTAAAATTCAAATACGAAAAAAAACGACGTTAAAAAGTAAAGAACATCATAATTATCGAATGGATACGGACAAATTTACAAGAAAATGGTTGTAATATTTTTGAAATGTACAAGTTGTATATTATATAAAACGCGATATATATATCTTTTTTTTAAAGAGTACTTTATGTCCGCTAGAAGGCGCAAAATTAGATTTAGTGATACTTTATATAGCTTATAACCAGCGGACGATCACGATGCTTTTAACGACCTTACTCGTCCAATTCTAATTAGTAGTTAAGAAGCTATAAGGGAACAGATGATAATACAAGTTCTATAATCGTTGATTAGATAGTTTCTTTATCATATATTTGCGTTCAATCGGCGTAAGGTTTATGGACTGTCAAGTGACTGTATAGTCTGTGACATTTGTGATAGTGTTACTCTGTGACATTACTATTGGGATCCGGTTTCCAGCTCTCGTTCTCTGCTACGTGACTCCGATGCGCGCCCACTATAAACAACAACAGCTGCTGAAAATCATCGTGTTTACCAACAACAAAGCAATACATACGTAGCCGGTCCAACATAACCTCCTTTGGCTTTGCCGTAGTCAGGTAAAAATAGTAAGCTATATTACAGTAAAATTTCATCGAAATTTTTGTTCAATTGCAATAGCTAGTTATACCTACAGTACAATTTTCGTAATAATGATTTTAATTTTAAGTTAGATTTGATAAAGGTTGAGTCTCTCTTGCCGATATGGCCTTGGACTTAGAACACGTCGATTTCAACCGATGATCGCAGGTTAAAACCCCGACTTGCACCACTGAGTTTTCAAGTGCTAAATTCGTATTTAAATTCATCTCTAGCTCGGCGGAGAAGGAAACTTCGTGAGGAAACCTGCATGTGCTAGAAGAAATTCTGACACATGTACATATGGCAAACAGCATTATAGCAGCGTGGTGGATTAAGCTCTAAACCTTCTCCTTAATAGGAGAGCAGGCCTTTGCCCAGCAGTGGGACATTTGCAGGCTGTTACTTTATTTATTTTTTACTTAAGCATCTTAAGTCCCAGATATTACTAACATAATTAATGACAAAGCTTTATGTTAATATTCATGTGTGAGCAATGAGTATAGAACAATTAGTGGATACTGATATTCCATACAATTATAATGTAATTACGATCATATGATGTGATATAGGTACTCATTATTCGAGCGCTAACATTAACGGCGTAATATTGGAGGATTTACTTTCATCTCATAATATTTTTAGTTTGTTACTCAAAGACGACGAATTACGAATAATGAATATGTTTATATGATTATGTAAAAGCCGTGATATTTGGTAATTACTGGTAACAGATGTCAATAACCTTTATTTCACAATAATAAAGACCGATTTCTGAACTGTCAATACTTTCAATTAAATAAATATTCTTTTCTTATTTTTATTAAGTCAACTCCAACGTAATTAATGAACAAGATACAATTTTTTTAGATATAATTTGAATTTTCGCTCTGGCAATTTATTATCTGAAATCATTTCAAGATTTACGCTGTGAACGAATTAAATTAAGATTACTCGAAATATGTTTTACATATAAACGTTATAAAACAATTAACATCGCTCTTAAGTAATCTTTTTCAATACTTAGCTAGTTATGTATACATTATTTCATTGTCATATATCCTGTACATAATTTAGTTTCATTTGCGTTCTTATAAATTTTTATATTAATATGGTTAAAAAATATGACACTTTATTTAATTTACATCGCAATTTGATTTACGAAATTAAAGGAAAGTTTCCACTCAATTTTTTTTAAATTAAATATAAAATTATATAGTCAAATTTGTATTATATATCAATTTACTTTTAAACTACAAAAATTTATGTTCCATTTTCCCGGGGATAGTAGGCGAATGAAGTTATAACGTTACTTGCAACATGAAAATGAGAAACTTATTACAAAAGTAGTATTGAGATTAGGTGTATGTATAATGTTGGCTTAGTTAATAAATAAGATACTTAGTAATTAAATCCAAATTAATAAGTGACCCGTTATTGATCTAGCTAAATAATTCATTAATCCCAATCCTCACCATGAGATAGTCCTAAAGTTTTCCATTATTCATACTAATTAATCATGTGTTAGATCGAACAAAGGTCTGAAGTTTCTCAATAGCTTTTGTTGTTCCCTTTCTAGTAATGACAAGGCCTACATATTTAATTACTTTACGATAATTGATTTATTTAGTTCACTTCTGGTTACATTGTTATTGATCAATGGATAAAACTTTGTCGGGTATGTATTACGTTGTCATGGTTTAATTGAGTTTCCAGCTCGACAAGACTCCAGTATTGATTTCTGAATACCTATCATAATTACATTTATTTTATTTATAATTTTTTTGCAAGAAAAATATGTTTAGAAGTAATATGTATAAACTGATCACCATATTATAAATGAATGCTGATAAGCAATAATATGTCAACCCACAAAAAGTCACATTGGGGGATATTGATGTATTTTGATACTGAAAAAATTCAAGCTATCTAACAATCAAGTTAACTTTACCCAGGTGCAGTGGTTTATATGAGGTCTACAATGTTTTGTAAAGAATAATCCTTTTTTATTTTTTGTAATAATTTAGAGCTTGATTAATAAAATAATAATGTATAAAACAAAAATACTTTTAAAAATAGTACATTTAATATATTAGTCTGTGCATTTTAACATTTAAATATTTAATAAACTTTATGTAATATCTATAATAACAACGGAAATAGTTTCTTTATTTAATGTTACGAATTTAATAATCTCAAATATTTCAAAAACTTGTTATTAGATAACACATTAAATATATCAATCTGCTTTTAATTCATTATATCTTTTATCAAAATAGAAAACAAAAGATGGATATATTAAATAACCATAATAATACCAAATTTGATATAAATAAAATTTTGCGATTTCTTTTTTGCTGCTTGTACTACGAGGCCTAGTTTCTTATTAAACTATAAATACTAGGAATATAATTTTCAAATAATTTATCGTTAAATGATGTATAATACTTACGTTATGTATTGTTTTAGCTATTCCTTCCATACGTATTTCTAAACTACGAATAGTCAGAAATACGATGTTTGTCATTAAATAATTTCAATAGGGAGATTTACGTGTTCTCGCGGTCTGTCGAGCACGTGACGCGGATCAACGCCGCAAACGCTGACCACTATACGTCAACCTATGTTATTGATACATCAAACGAACCGTATGATTGCTTTATATCATCGCTAGTAGACGATGTATAGTACAAGGTAAGGCTATCGAAATAAATCTTAATTGAAAAGGAATTTTACTAACTGCGCTTCGAGGTTTTTACTGGGGGATAAAAAATTATAAGATATTCCATTACGAATTTATAAAAATAAATAAATTTGAAGTGCCTGCTTGTGTTTCAAATTAGCAACTTAATCAACGAAAACACCATTTAAATTTTTTTTGTCTGTTTGTCCTGGCTAATTTCTGTTACCGCTGGACCGATTTTGACGTGAATTTCAGTCACAGATATCTAATGTTATAAGGAGTAACTTAGGCTACTTAAATAAAAAAAATAAAACGAGGGTTACGCGAAAACAAAATTGAAACCAATGAAATAGTGCACGATATCCGATCCAAGTGTGGAAGATAAACATTAAATAAATATATATATTTTTTTATTTAACGCGGTAAAACCTAGTGGAGCCGACAGACGTCAAAAAAATTATGAAGTCATCAGTTCAGTCGCTTAGGAGAAGTTCAGTGGCAAACACACGAACTATAGGAACACTAAATAATTAAATATAAATATTGAAATATGAGCGGAAGTAGGTGACATGCATTTCAGATTTTTCGCTATTCTATTCAGGAACAAAAATATTATGTGTATACAAAAAATTATAAACCTTAAAACAACCGCATTTGGGGCAATTTAAGAAATACACTGTGTTGGGATAAACACATTTAATACGTTATATTTGGTTTAGTAAAACTTTGAACTCAAATTTCTGTCAGTAAATAATAGAAACTTTTTTTTATTCAATAAGTAAATAAAAGAAACTTGAGACATGTTTTTTTATGTTTTTATTTTATATACAATTTCTGTGATGCTTTTGGGGTTGGGTTTAAACTCGTTTTGTATGCAGTTCTTTTGCTTTTCCGCGGTCTCTCTAATGCATTATATTAAGACGATGTAGATATGGTTAATCTATTTTGGGGAACAAATCATTGAGCCGACGCGCGATGTATCTCTTATCTGTTAAGCCCCATCCCTAAACATTCAATATAAACTTTACTAGAAACACTTTTTGTGATTTGAAATTAAAAACGTTTATATTTGAAATTCATTTTAATTACATCTTTGGTAAGTACAATGGCTTAGGGTTCTGTGGCCCCAGGAGAATTGGTTCTTTGGTACATCATTCCATCTTTGATTTTTTTTGCATAGAAAACAAACATAAATATTTTCAATTTTTTTTACACGTCAAATTTTAATTCAATATGACAATAATGTCGTAAACATTTATAGTTTTAACGATTTATAATTTTAGAATTTCTTAAAGAAATTTAATTTATACATAAAATAATGTTGATATACCAGTGAAATTTCATCGGTGCTATTGTTAAACACTCTGATGCTAGATTAACTTATCTACCAAATGTTATACCCATCAACATTATGTGTATATCAGACTCAAATTGTTTACCTTTTACGCGAAGGTGAAAAGATTTTTAATAGTAATTTTTACTTTATTTTTGTAAAAAAAAAATTAAATCTTTAAATAAAACTAAGAGACGAGATAATTATAAATATTAAATATAAAATTTAATGTTTATAGCTAGCCTTTGTTTTTAAAAAATGAAGTAATAAGAATAACAATATTGGTAATAAAATTGTATAAATATGAATTAGGCATTTTTCGATTATCATATGAAGTATTTTTAAAACAAATTCTTCAATAGCTATATAACTTTTTGAAGAGCAGAAGGTGTGAGTAGGTGAAGTTGTAAATTGATTAGTTGATCACTATTTAATTTTGGAACATTTGATGGCATTTATTTACAAGGAAATTTCGTTTTATAAAAAATTACATTCCTACTAATAGTTTCATTTCAACATCTAATTTTCGTAGTCATCATCTACATGTTAATTGATAACAAATACAACATTTATTATCTTATATCTAACATTTAATACGTTGCAATTTGGTTACGTCGAAAAATCACTTTTTGAGCACTCTGCACTTTTTCAATGACCATTTTATTATTAAAAAAATATTTATATGTAGGTGTGTAAGTAAAGACAGACTCGTTACATTATGTGTACATTGTTAAACATAGGTGGGATAACTGTGTCAATTCGGCAGCACCTTATACAATAGTTACTATAATTTTACATGCCTTTGACATTTTTAAGTAAAAATATCACACCACAACGTTGTATACATAGTACATGACAGTTCTTGAACTGTATTAATTTATTAATTTACTTTGATGTTATCATTTCAATAATATCTTTAATATTTCTTAAGTTAAGAGAGATCAGATTCGTCAGTTTTGCTACAAATCGTTCTAACATTCTTGAATAGTATAAGCCATACCGCACACTAAAAGTTTGTTTAACAAATTCTAACTTACACGGGGAGAAATTTTACGCATACATTTTGTACTCGATCCTGTTAGACCGAATCGTTCGTTCCCTTCTGAATGTTTGCGTAAGAGTTGTTTCAAAAAAATCTTAATCTTGTGCGGCTGGACTTAGGTACAAGATATACTGACGACATTTTGTCCATATAAGGATATTTCATAGTTACAATTTATAACACAATTCGATTGCTTTCTTTTATTATTGTACCAATCTCCATGCCACCTATATTGCTTAACTTTAAATAGATTAAATTTTATTCTTATTCTAACAATTATAAACTACATTTTAATTTAGATACTGATATTTTAATGGTGAAAGCACATATAACGCAGATTTTCAGTATTTAACACACTAGTCAGAAAAATATAATATTTGCAGATAATGCATTTTCTGTTAAAACTTCGATAGTACTCTGATTTTTTATTACAAGTATCTTAGAGCAAAACGATTGTGCTAGTTTTCTTTGCCTCACTCCGATTCGCCGCCGGAGGGCGCGCGGTACACCAGTCATCTCGTAATCACGAGAACTTCGTCGAAACGTCGAGGTATTTATTGCCCGACGTTTCGACGAAGTTACATTTACCATTAGTTATCGCGATAAGACCCATTATATTATATATGAATAGTATAAATCGCGAAAGTTAAAAATATATAACTATTAATTTTTTTGGAGTAGGAGTTTTTTTTAAGACATAAAAAGAACTTCAAATTATTCGCCTCTAAAATCCACGTTCTAGGCTCAAGCCTACTCATCCTACTGGTAAATCCGTCATTGATTAAAGAAAAAAGTTATAAGTGATCTTTAGAGAGAGCCGTATTATCTGAATTTAATAGATTATTTTGCTGGAATTTTCACTAACGTGTGTTTTTATAGCGGCTATCCTGAAAAATAGGAAAAACCATTTAAGCGTCAGTCAGGTGACAATAGTACGGAACCCGGACTTTTTTGTGTGAATATTTATCTTTATTCTCAATGTAAAAATATTGACTTAAGTTACAGATATCTCCTGATGACTTGATAAAGTAGATTGAAAGAAAACTTTGTTTAAGTGTCACTTCAAATCTTTTTACTATAAATATTATCTCGACTAGTGTGCTTGTTTATCTTAATATAATATTTGTGATTTTTCACATCATATAACGGAATGTCAATAACAATTGTTCTTGGGCCCCATTTATTAAACACTCATTTATCATCATCATCATCTTAATATTAATCGTTTAATCCTTTTCTACATTATTCTTTTGTTATCTAACACCAATTATTTTTGTTCTAGAATCGGATATCCAAATTCTTAATCCTAAGATTATTAACTTATCCGTGTCTAATTTATCTAATCTACAACAATAAGTTATTGAAAAACACATGAATCATGATTGTAAGATCTCCTTCCATACGTAAATAACATTTATCAATATGTACAAAAATATTACACACATTCTCTCACTTAATTCACATAGTCACAAGATGCTATTCTAACAGTTACCTATACATAGTACAAGAGTAACGATACCTTAATTGGAAAACCAGCTAATTGCATATATTACCCGTGACACTAAAATTATCTTATTTGTTGTTATACATACCATATATAACACAACAGTAACAATATCGAATAAAGCAATACTCGATATTTCAAAATGAATGAAATAATTTTGTTTAAGTGTTTCCTTAACAAAGTAAGTATCGTTTTTAATGAGGCGGTTGGCTAATTTAGGTATCGCTATTGAGTATTAGATCAAAGCCTGCTACGCTCTTTTAATAAAGTACTTTAAAATTATTATATTCGCTATGATTGATTTCTGACTTGCTTTAACGATAATGAAGCCTTGCTTCGCCGCCAAAACAAGTTCTTGTAAGCTTTCCTATACTCATTCGACATAACTACGTAAATTATTGGATTAATACTAGACGATAAATACAAAAGAATATAGGCTGCTATATTAGATATTGGGTGTGGCTTGATTTCCCGCAAAACTTTTGTTATTGTAATGGGGAGATGGCACAACCAAAATGAAATCATTATTGCAATAATCATCGTTCCAAGTCTTCTATCCTTGCGCGTCGGTAACGAGAGTTTTAGAAGCGCCATAGATTTTCTCAATGCGGTTCTTCGGAGTCTCGGTGGTTCTTGTTTTAGATCTTCAGGATGTCTTACGATGTCCTCTCTCGTGTCTATTTTGAAAGTGGCACAACGCTGAAGTCTCGGACTTTGGTCGTTGCTGTGTAACATTTGAGGTTCTTTGGCTTGTTCTATAACGTAATTTGTACTACTATCAGCTGTTATTCGTGCTGAAACCGACGAAGTTACATCAGCCGATGACAGTTCCTCTGGGACTGGTAATCTTTGGTTTGTGTTCATAGATTTCTTTGTCGCTTTTCGAACGATGAAATATATTCGTGCATAACATAGTAATATTACTACTGATGGTAAAATAAAAGCGGTCAGAAAAATAACTTTTTTTGGTGACCTTTCATACTTATCGTTTAGTATGGAGCAGGACCCGATATTAGTGTCTAATCCAAATCTTCCCCATTTTTCGAACCACGTTGTTGTCATAACTCCAAACGGAAAGGCCCATAAACCGATCAGCATTAACGCTATATTTCGGTTCTTATACAACCTGTCGATAAAAAATTTTGTTATTTAAGAATAAAAAAAAGATATTGTTTTAAAAGTTTTTGATTGAGATTAATGGCATTACGACTAGTTGTCCAAACTGAAATTGTGAATTGATTAGTTTGTTAAATTTCTTAAAGTCTGTAACGTTATATAGCCACATATATTTTCTTAATAAAGAAGCTATCTAAAGAAAAAAATAACTAACGCAACGTAGCAAAAAAGGTACTTGTGGTTAGCGCGTTAAAACAACGAAACAAACTGTTTAGCATTATAGTATTGGAATAGTTAAATTATGAAATAGAAATTTACCTAATTATACTCACTTGGGATAAAGTTTTGGATGAGCTATCATGATATATCTGTTGACCGTGATAGCTAGTACAGTGAAGATTGAGCACGCGACCAGGGCATATCTTGCGAGTGGAAACATGCGACATAGTAGACCTCCATGAGTCCAAGCACGTTGCCAGAAGGTGGAAGCGGCGAGTGGCAGATTAAAACAGCAGAAGAGCAGGTCCGAGCAGGAAAGATTCATTATAAATATTGCTGTAGCATTGCGCACCTGTGGGACAAAATCAGAAATTAATTAAAATCTTATTATTTCGTATGTGCAATTTGTATACGTACACGTGTCTGTGTAAAAGAACACAACCATGTGCGGTTTTAAGACGAGTTTTTTTTATTGGATATATAATTAAAGAATACCTTTTAAAAGCAATCACGTGTAATTTCAATTAACCGGAAAAATTATTAAATTGTAAAATATCTTTTCATTTATAGAGAATATTTCTATTAGTATAATAAAACATAACTTTAAAAGAACAGAAGAAAAATGTATTTCAAAGAGAAAAATTCTTTTGTAATAATACGTGTTGATAAAATTAATTTAGTAAAGTTCATTTTAATAATTTTTCAATTCGTTCATTAAAATGCTAAATGCAATGTTACTTGTTTATTTTAATAAAAAATGTGCAGAATATTGATGATAACAGAACATTACTTTACTTGCAAAATATAAGTTGTTTAAAGGTCAGTGGGCAAATATGGCCCAAAAACAGTCAAGGATAAGAGATGTGATAATGTTAAACAAACTGATATATATTAGACATCACTTAGAATAATTTTAATGCTCGTCTGCGTATTTACTTTTTGCCTTATATTTTTTAATTTAGCATTCCTCACATCTCCTTTGATTATTCTTGGACCAATTGCCATACATATTGACTTCTTTCTATTCTATTGATATTCTTTTTATTCAAGTAAATAGGTTGATAAAATATCAACGATTAACATCTTAATTGCGTTTGTGTTTCATTTGATTGAAATGTAACAAACATATACATTGTTATTAAATGAAATGAAATGAAAACATGGCATTAGTTCCGAGTCCCAAAATCTTGCAAGTAATTTGAAGTGATATAACTAAGTATTAGAGAATATTATATAATTTCCTAGCTCTCTGGCAAAGTGATAAGATAAGCGTGAGAACGTTTCCTTATTCACTTAGATACATGCCTATCTCTGTGATGCACGTCAGGGATATTGAACTGAATATCTCAGAGAAGTCTTTTTTTATATATCTAATGTTATAAGCTACTAATGAATATACTTAAATTGTTGCGTTAAGGTTAGGTTAGGTTAGGTTAGGTTAGTAGTAGTCATTTAAATATTTTATGCCTAACATGATATTTCTAAAAAATTACCCCTGTTAAAGACCTAATTAATTAAATTTTGACTGAGCTTAAATGATTAAAATTTTAATATTAACCCACTCATATAAGTTATATGAACTTTTATACGATTGCCCAAAATTGATTTGGATTTCACGATGTTCTTCACCGCTGAGCACGAGATGTTTTTGAACAAAAAATTAATGCTAGTTTAGTTTTAGCCGGGGTTGGAAACTGCGATGATCGGTCGAGATTGGCGTGTTGCAGTGTTGCATTAGGTAGTCGGTAGTTATTCTAACACGTGTAAGTATAATTGTATGTTCGGCAATCTGCAACGAAATAAGCAGCGTGGATAATTAAGCTTCAACCCTACACCTTAATAGTACGTAAGGCATATGTTCACACGTGGGAAGTTGACAGACTGTTACATTATCTTACAATTGCAGAACGAATTTAGTCTAAGAAGAAAATTAAAATAACACAAATTACTTATAGTATAAATACTTATAAGTTAGTACATAGTTTTAATATTTTGACCAAACAATATTAATCATTCGTAAAAGTTCTGGCAGTATCTAATGAAAATAAATCTCTAGGTATAAAATAGGAAATTTTCGAGACGGTCACGAAAAATACTTATAAATCAAAAGTGTCACAGTGTTATTGTTATAAATTCTTCAGCGGACAGCGGCGTATTGACGCCTGGACATATTTATTATCGATCTAACAGCTTCCCGCGATTTGCTTCGTGGAGGTCAACATAGACTGGATTGCGTATAATATTTGCCTAAGTTACAAATAATATGCAGTTACCTAATGTTAAATTTGTTGATTACCACCGCATTAAATAGGAAGTAGGGAAAGAAATGGGGGAGGGGGTTAGGCTTCGATTTCTATTTGAAGTAACATATCTAATCGCGATGGATAAGATATAAGTGTACATTTTACTTATTATGTAGTGTGACATGCTTTTTGAAATATTTAATTAACGATTACTTTTACCAAGTTCCCCATTCTTTTATAAAATAAATTTTTTTGTTATGCATTATATTCTTATTTTAATTTTAATGAAAATGAGTTTCATTTATTTGTACAACGTATTATTTATTTGGTTCAGAAACAATATCTTTTTCTTTACTCAGTATAATAACTACTAGTAAAATTACTCAAAATAAATCTGATATTTATTTATGTGTGCTCAATGTAATGTGCAATATTGTAAGTCGGATATATGTATGTATGTAAATATTGTAAACTGTTGAAAGATACAATGTATTGTACATAAAATTCGATTACGTTTTGGAAGCGATTTCTGATGTTCAAAGCAAGCTCGCTCGATACGTTCAGTGATATTTTCGTTATTAAATTTTTGCCTTTTGTCTCACAATGGCGATATATTTTAATCTGTATCGAACTTCGAAGGATTTGTGTGATGTATGATAAAATGAAAATAATTTAAAGCTGTTTTTAAATTTATGTTGTTTCTTATCTTTGGTTAAATTAGAAAATATATATTTTAATAAATACCGAGTGTGCGATGTATATAATAAAAAAAATATATAACTGTGACCTTAACGTTAAAATTTTCAAATAAATTTTCAATATTGAATTTAGGAAATTACGGTTATTTAATTCAATTAGAACAAGAATGCTTTACTTTTAAGTTTTACTAATCCTATCAACTAGCTCTAAAGGACTATAGAAAATGCGTAGTCCCATTATTTCATTTTGTGAATGTGAATTGTGAAACACCGCGAAGTGTGATGTGATTGATATATGTAAATGATAATAATATTTTAAATATTTAATCTTTATAAATAAGTTTATTAAAAATATATAAAAAAAATTTCACTCACATAAAATATCAAAAAAGGTGATTAACAATGGTGAGTAAGTTATTCTACTTATTTTATTTTGTCTTACCTCGGTGATCCTTTCCCTTTAGGTAATCCTACTTACCTACTTGTTTTACATTACCGTTTCATATAACAAAATTGTATTTAAATAATACTAGATGGACCCCGCGACTTCATCTAAGTAAAAAATGTTGTTTTATTTTCGCGACAAAAGTAACGTATGTCACGTTACGTAAAAACGTAACAAACAAACGGACAGACAGACATACGTTCTAATTTATAATATTAGTATTTATTGTTATCTCTCATCGACGCCACTTTGCGTCATAAGCAACAGTCATATCGATACTCAGTATTGCGGAACTTTCTTTAAAGTGATTCGTGCAGAAAAGGTGTGTGTTATATGCGTCATGTAAATCTTATTTTGCCCGTAATTTCATCGAATGGTGACGTCATAAGTCCTCGTTCTGGTTTGAGTTTTACATTATTTCTCGAGTAAAGAATGACTTGATAAATAGTGTGACAAAACCTTATTTTCAAGGACTTTAAAAAAACCTTACGTTTTTTGATGATTCTTTTTTGGAAAAGTTGATACTGGAAACCAGATTACTTTGGTTAAGTTAGTTGATACAGATCAACATTTTTTCGTAAATAGCATAAATCTAAACAGCATCTGAGTATGCGTTTATGAGTGTATATGCAGATAAAGATAAATGTTCCAATAATGATAACGCTAAATATTAATAAGAAGTTTTTTCTTAACGTCTATTTATCAGTCCATTCGTTTTCACCCGAGTTGACGAACGATTCAAGTAGGCATCTTAATGTAATGTTTTAAAATAAACACTTTACAATACAATAAAACCGCGGACAGAAGCTATCGATATAAAATTCACGATTACTTATAACAAGATTATTCTATTCAATTATCGAGAATATTCAGCGTCATTGATTCTGGGCTGGAGTAAACTCCGAGAAACTAAAAAACTTTCTTCAAAGAATGACTTATAGATTGCAGACCGACTTACGTATTAACGTGCGTCATGTTGTAAACATTACGCATTTAGTTAAGGATACGTTTGTATTTAGAACAGTGTTGTGGAAAAAACAATATTACATCTATAAAATACCCTCCTATTGTTCCTTTTGGTGTGTTTTTTATTGCATGTAAAAGGGCAGGTGGGTCACCTGATGTTAAGTGATTAATGTTGCTCATGAACTTCTGAGAAGATGATAAATGTGCTGCCGTAGTAAAAAGGAACAAAGAGGAATAAACGAGAGTCCTTTACATATTTTCTACCGTTTTAGGGGGTGTAGAGGTGGAAGGAGATGTTAGGCTTCTTTCCTTTTATTGTGTAAAATGTAGCTTCAAAAGCCTCTTATACTGATTTTATTTGAGAAATTAATTCGCGGTTAATCAATCAACTGTAACCTACTACAATTAATAAAGAAAAGAATATTGTATTTAAATATATTTAAATAATGTCAATATCTACAGTTAATTAGGCTAAGAATGGTTATAATGATATTCATATTATATTTAAGCAGTATTGTGTTTTCAACAACAATTAATTTTGTATTGAGGAAAGGACTGTAAATAAAAATTCTACCCGAAGGGATGTGACGATCCATAAAACAGATGAATTTGAGATTAGATCAAATTGGCTTTTTGAATTTTACACAAGGAAAATTAACAAATATATTTTAATTTATAATAAAACTGACTTGAATAAATTTCAGGTGGGATAAACCCAAGCACCTATTCATATTTAACAGCGTCATATTATTATTCACACTTTTACGTACAAAAAATAATGTATAAAATGTTAATAATATGAAATTATAGAATTTCAACGATGTTAAAATCCTTTGTTACATTTAAGTATGTACTTAAAACATATTACAACGAATTTAAGTTATGCATATGTTCATCGGGAATAAAATATAGGCTATAAATATATACGTATATATAGGCTATAAATAAATACCCAAACGAGCTTATTCAAAGAAAATATGAATTATTCAACCGATAAAACTAAATTAAAGTTTCAGTAAATTAGGACATGTTGCGAATACTTCGCAACCTTTGTAATTAGTTATTACGTAATAATTTGAAAATATTTTCTTAATGAAAACATTCAATTTAAATCCCGAACCAAAAATATATTTTAGTATAAAAATGTATTTAATAATTTCGTGTGTATACCACATACAGACTATGTGGTATTGTAGCTTCCTAACGATAATCAAGGTATGTCTGTATGTGGTATTGTAGCTTCCTAACTATAATTAAGATAGTTGTTTGCTATATCTGATGTTTAGACGTTTGGATGTCATTTTCTAGTTATTAATATAAACGACTTTTACGGTCTGATCGATTCACTTTACTGTTACATCTCCGATTATAATAACATAGCTGTGTAACTGATGCTTTAGAACTATATGGAAGCAGCAGGATACTTAAGTTCTTACCGCTTAGGTACAGTAGAAATGTTGGGGCTCGTTGAAATGATCTTAATAAATAGATTGTACGTTAATTTTAAATTTAATCTAGTTGGATGAATTTTTTTTATTCAATTTTCATACCCATATCTTATTCAGAAAATTATAATTTTATTAATGCTTCTTTAAAATACAATACATTCTAATATAAACAAATCATTCTTTTAAAAATAAGAAGAAAGAGAAATTAAAAATAACTATATAAAGCCTAAGTAACTATCGATGGCATAGTGAAGCAAGGTGCCCAAAACGCTGGCGGCATCACCTCTTTGAATGGTTGATATGCTGGCCAAGGTAGCCGGTTGGTATCTAGTTAGATATTTATTTAATTTTCGTCATTAAAGCGAAAAAAGATTTCCAAAATGGCGTTAATCGAACATTAATTTTGATGTATTAAGAACGATATTTCATACTGACAAAAAAAAAAACATCTTTAAAATATTTATTAATTTCAAAGATTTTCAATTAGTAGTGATTAATAGTGTAGTAATCGGAAACATTGAAACGATAAGAAGTGTTGTTTGGTTCTGTTCATACAAAGTCGTAATCAGTGTCATCCTGGTACTGATTGCGGGCCGACCGTTCGTGCAGTATTACTACGAGATGACTTTTGAAGGTCACATGGTATTACGCGGTATGAGAACCAGACGTACAAGTACAAATATTTGCAAAAAATAAAACTATTCACAATCGTCTATGAAATGCCAAAACAACGTGTTATATTTAATATTTTATTCATTCCAAAAAACGAAATGGTATTAGAACTCGTGTTTGCACAAATCAATTCACATATCTGTTCACGCAATACCGAATTCGAGTGATTGAAATATGTATATCTATATAAATAAATAAAATTGAAGTGTCTGTTTGTAATTTCAAATTAACAGCTTTCAACTAAATGCATATGAAAGTATATACAGTACTTAAGCACATCAAAGACACAATTTTTTATTTTTTTTTCTGTCGATCTGTCTGTCTTTTTATTCCCGCTATTCACTAAAACGACTGGACCGATTTTGACGGGACTTTCTATTCTTTTTTTGGATTTGTTATATAAAATTATCTTTACAACACAAAAAGAAAGAATAAATAATGAAATAGTGAACAATATCCGATTCAAGTAGGGTAGGTAAACATTATATAAATATAATTTTTCCTCAAATTAACACGGGTGAAACTGCGGGGCGTAGCTACTTTCCTAATTAGTGAAAAACGTGTATCAAAATACGAGTTTATGAGCTCCGAAAACACGACCGGTTTGTAAACGCCCTTAGGCTGTGCGTTGATGTTTCAGTCAATTAACCATTTAAGTCGACCATTTGAGTCGAGCATTTACATAATAAATTGGTAAATGAAATAAAACCGAGTCCTACGTCACTCGTAAAGACCTTTTAATCGAGTAATACGAGCAAAGGTTTTATTATCAATTGTATTAAAAACCCATGCCATCCTGTTCGACGTTAAAAGTGTTTATTATTTATTATTAACACTTAATGGTGTTAAATTAATGTACACGGTTTAACTGCATACGTATGGAACAAAGAAGTTGTCACATTTATAAGGGGAGAATTTACTTACACTTACTACTTACTTACTATTTACTTACACTTGTAAGTTCTGCTCACAGACTTTTATAATTTTTATAAAAATTGTTTTTTACTGCTTTTACACATAAAAGAATTTACCATCAGTGACATATTCAGTGATACTTATAACGTATGCTACCTATCAGGGTATATAATTGTTTTATGTCATTTACGAGAGTAAAACTTACTAGTGTAACGCTGCCTTATTATATCGAGGGAAGCATGACTATGTTTTTATAACGATGAATTAGTACATTTTTCGATATCTAAATAGACTGCGCGGCGGTTACATTATGACGAATGCTATGAGTATAATCTTGACATTGTTCATTTCTTAATGGTGACAAAATTGTGTATAAAATTTTACGAAAAATATTTTATATAAAAATAACACGAGATTCTTAAGAGGAAATTTGTTTGTGTAATTGTATAGATATTCATGAAGTGTAGTCATATTCATATTAAGTTATCCTTATTATATATTATAACGCATAAGTGTATTTAAACATAAGAATAATTATGTTTTTAGATTTCTGTATGTTATTACAAAATCAACAGGGCCTCCATTACAAAGTTTCCGCGGCCTGTCCATCTGTCTCTCCTTTCGTCCGTCAGCGGGCTGTATCTCACGAACGGTACTAGGTGGAGAGGTAGAATTTTCACATAATATGTATTTTTATACCCGCTTTAGTGAGAAATATCAAAAACCGCTTAATTAGGAGTCAAATTCGCAAAAGATGGGTTATTTATTACATGTTGTGATAACGTATCTTATGTTTATTTGTAATTAGGTATAGTGTTATATATTTTGCTGTTTTTTTAAAGTGAATTAGTATTTAAGTATTTGGCCTGTAAATGCCCCCCTGCTTCGAAAATTCCTACTCTCTTATTAAGGAGAAGGTTTAGAGCTTAATCCACCACGCTACTCCATTTCAGGTCGGCGAATATACATTTGTTAGAATTTCTACCGGCACATACAGGTTTTCTCAGGATGTTCTCCTTCACGATCGAGCATGAGATGAATTTAAACATCCACACTTAGCATTTGGAAACTCAACAGTGCTAGCTAGGGTTGGAACCCGCGATCATCGGTTAAGATCAACATGTATAATAATATAACCACTAGACCGTCTCAACTCTATACAAATATTGGTTAATCACATACATGAATATAAAACTATAATGACTTACTTTTTCATACCGCGCCAAAGCCACTATAGTGATGATATTCCCCGGTATTCCAATCAGCATGAAGACAAAGCAGCAAGCCGTCGCGAACTTCATCAGTCCATCCGGATATCCTTTGAACAGTTCCACTGAAGCCAGGTAAGCGTCAGGAATATATGCACTTCCATTCACGAGCACAACACTCTTGTTCTGTATATGTTCCATCTTAAACTGAAAACTTCACTTCGCACGTCATACATCCACAGTTATACAATTACAAATGAGTGTTTATTGTAAACATCATTGCGTTGATTCTTTTTCCTAGAATGAGTTACCCTAATGACTCAGTTTTGGATATTCGACGGGTTTCGCCCGTTATTGATATTACGGTCAGTCGAATGCCACCGTTCACATTTATCAATATCGTCACGAAGACCACACAATACTACAAAATTATCGACATTTAACATTTGATACATTACTTCATAGGTTACTAACGGAAGTAGGTACTTATTTACCAGTACTACTAATGATATTACAAGGAAATCTTGCGGAATGTTTCACGTTGTCGATAACACTGTAACACTAAGTTTATTTAGCTTTATATAAACGAGATTTAAATATCGTAACACATTTAAGAATTCGTCCGTGGTTTTTATAATCTTAAAACGCCACATTATACATTAATACTTAAATAAAGATAAATAAATTATTTAAAAATGGCACTAAGCTACGAATCTAATTATTTACTTTGAATATTAAATACTATATACCAATAAGTGTCGTGTATTAAACATTATCGTCATTACATATCTTTCATAGCACAATCACGGACGGCTCGCGATTATAACGTATCGTATGTACAAAACATCGACAGTCATACGTACGCTTATATACTACCATATAAATGATTAATATATTATAATTAAACATAACAGAGTTCAAAGTTCAGCTATCGTAACTTCTCGTGAACATTGAAACGGCCACTTTGCAATCACTTCACAGTATTTATTCGCGGATAGTTACGGCGGGCGCTTCTCGGAGACGCCTTCGCCGGGCGAACGTCACGCTCGCCTTCGACACATTAGAAGATTCTTGTAAGCCTGTCGATATTCGCTGGACATAACTACATAGATGATAGGGTTGATGCACGTAGTTAGATATATTAAAATATATCCCGCAATGTTTGCTGCTGGATGCGACGTGAACTCCCTGAACAATTTTGTTAGCGTTATAGGGAGATAGCATACCCAGAATGATAGCATTATTGCCATTATCATCTTTAAGAGTTTTCTATCTTTTGGCGTTAGTCGGGGCGGTCTCACAGGAGCTGGTGATCGCCTGAGCGCAACTGCTGCCTGTCGAAGTCTTTTGGCTGTATCACCACCGCTTGGAGTTCTAGGTTTGGCGTCAAGAGCGCATTCATCATCATGACCATCGTGTCCGTCTAATGTGTCCACCCCAGACGATGATGAACGCTCTGGCCCTGGAGTCGGAGGATAATGAATTGAAGGTGGAGCAAGTAACGTTTTTTTAGGAGGTGCAATGTGGTTGTACCCGTTTTCAGGACCCGGAGATCGTTCTAATGCCGTGGATGCTGAACCAACAGCGGAATCTTCCAGGCCTGGTCTAGGTCTCCCCCGACCAGGTGCACGTGATCGACGAGCTGCCCCTCTTACTATACAAAATATTCTTGCATAGCATATAAAGATGGCGAGACAAGGTAACATAAAAGCTCCGACGAAAAGAAATTCTTTTGGCGAACGGTTGTTTTGATCGGGAAGGATGGAACAAGATCCGATGGAGGGATCTAAGCCGAAACGACCCCATTTTTCAAGCCACGTTGCAATGAGCGCTCCAAAAGAGAATGCCCATGTGCTTGCTACCATCACAGCCAGATACTGCCTTTTGTAGAGTCTGTAAAAGAATTGGCAGTTTAGAAAAAAATGCATATTATTTGCTAACAAGTAGTTAATAATTCATTTAATTAATATAAAATCATTTTATTAATTAGAAAAAAGAACAGATTTGTGCAGTTTTTTTAATAATAAAAATTATATCGAAAAAATAGAATTATGTATAAAAATTTACAGTTTTATGAAATTGTCATACTCACTTAGGGTAAAGCCTCGGGTGTGAGATCATGACATATCTGTTGATCGTAATGGCGAGAACAGTGAACAAAGACACAGCCACAAGCGCGTATCTGGCGAGAGGAAACATCCTGCACAGTGTACGTCCGTGTGTCCACGACCGCTGCCAGAACGTGGAAGCGGCGAGCGGTAGGTTAAAGCAGCAGAACAGCAGATCCGAACATGATAGATTCATTATGAACACTGCTGTTGCGTTGCGAACCTGAAATTGTTTTAAGTATCGTTAGATTTTTAGTTTTGAATCTTGTGTCAATATTTTTTTTGCATAATATACAGCTTAGTGGTGGTTTACACGTTACGATTTCGGACAGATTCCTTTAGTATTTTTTCCATAAATATAACAAAGCAGAGTTGATAAACGCGGTCTTGATTGAAAGTGTAAGTAAGTACTTACTCACGAAAATCTGTATAGTATGCATTAAAGATATCATTATAACGATATGTACTATTTGCTTATTACATTATTAGCTATAAAACATTAGGATACTTAAAATCAAAGAACAACGTTAATCTTTATTAGTTAGAAATATTAGTAAACATATCAATATCAGTTCTCAAATTAATTAATATGTTTACCGTTTGTAAATCAAGTTTATGTTAAACATAAAAGATAAAGAAACGTCGATACGTTTAACTATTTAAATTTATTTCAAAATCTCTCATTCATAATTGTGTAATAAACGTCCATATTTAAGCAAGATAAACTAACGACGGTCCTTATCACATCCTCGTAATGTATCTATTTATTACAATAACTACAATGATCACTGACCTACGGTAAAGAGGAGATACGGCTATAAATATTCCCAACATGCTAACGATTGATACGCAGAAAGAATACGTTAGTAGTTAATTTACTTTTATTTATGGGTGTTGAATGCTGAAATGTTCGGTTGAATTTAAAAAGAGATCTTCATTTTTACAAGTAATTTATAAGAACACATACATTTATGATCATTTGACAAACGTAATAATTAAAAAACGTAATAATTTTCATCACTATCGATAGTTAATGGTAACAGCTAATTAAATTCATACAAATGATATTATATTTGTATCATTTTATTATTTAATTCAACAATGAACCTTCTGTGATGAAGTATTTACGACGTTTTGATTGACGTAGGTAACACATACCTAAGATTAAAAAAAAATACGAATAAAATTTTATAAATTCGATAACATTTTAACATACTCGGTTTAGGAAGTGTTTGAATTACCATAAACGGCGTGCAACATGAATTTTTATAAGAAGCATAAATTAGAGAAACGCTTCTCTAATTTCCGTTTACACATTTCGTTCGAAAAGTTTTCGGAATTTCAGCGCAATTCATACTGATAAAAGAATTATTTTAAAAATTCAAAAACGTTTTCTTTTTATTTTTTTTTATTTCTTTATAATTTTAATCGAGTCACTGATTTTAATAAAGAATGATAACGTTAGTAACTGTTTAAATCTAAATAAAAGCCGAGGGTACTGCTCATTATCAAGTCTTTTAATAAATAGTTGTCAAGATTGAATTGAAAACCTCCTCCTTTTTTGAAAGTACATTCTTTACAATTTTAATGTAACGTTAACATGTGTTATCAAATGTCAATTATCCATAATGTTTTAAAGGTTATAAAATAAATAAGTATATTTGTATGCATTGTTTAACGAATACAATGACAATAGGACTAAATTATAATGAATCCACAAAAATGGTTTAAAATTTTTTCCACCGATTATGGTTTATACACTATGTACTACTGTAACGAAAATCTTAAACCCGATTAATTTATTTATTCAGTTTCCATACAATCTTTAGAAATAAATAAAATCGAGAACTCTGCCATATAAATTAATAGCTTTTAACGAAAGGCAAAATTTTTAAATAAATGTATACATACAAACACAATTTTTTAAATTTTTATTTGTGCTTAGGCTATTTTTATTTTGAAATTTTTATTTATTTTATTTAGTAAATAAAAATGAACCATGAAATATTGAAATATATCCGATTCAAGCATTGAAGGTCAAAATCATTATATAAATATAACTTTTCTCAAAGCCGTGGGGCACAGCTAGTAAATGATAAATGTAAAAAAAATTACATTCATTTAAAAAAAAATCACCGGCGACAGTTTTACTCGTTTCAGGTATAAAGCTCCGACTAACGAATACCGAATGAATGTATTTATTGAAGCGAATGCCGTGCCCTTTTTGTCCACGCTCTATTTTGACGAACGTACTTTGTTCTATCCAGACTCATTATTAGTAGGGAAATGACTCGATAAAAAATATTGATGAAGATGTTTTCTTTTGTAAAGATTATACTCTCTATGTGAACTTTACAGGTACATAAACTATCAAAATACGCAATTTCATTTACGTAGACAACACTTAAAACAGTTTTTTTTTTATTTTAAAACTAAACTACTGAACCGATTTTGATAAAAATTATGGGACCTAGCTGAAGTATAATATGAAAAAATATGAAAAAATAACATATACAACGAATTTAGAACCCCTTTCTTTTTGAAGTCGGGTAAAAAATGGTGAATACCTATAATTTAAATTATAGATGTATCATACTTAGCCGCTGTTGCTAGGCTACGTCCTCCAAAGTAGTCGAGATTTTGGGTGTCAAAATTCAAGACATTATAACATATCTTTAGTTATATAAAATATCATTGGTTAAATATTTATCGTAATATCGATAGTCAAGACCTTTGTAGACTACGCAATGTCGCCTAATAATTTAGTCGTTGACGAATGATACATTCTGACAATTTAAGATAATGTTCGACACACAGGGACCCGCTAGTTCTGTATTAGTTACAAGTATCGGTTAATATCGTATTGTAATGATTACCAAAGAAATAAATAGTACCGAAAGGCATACTGATTAAGAATTTGATTAAATTAATTATCAGCCCAAAGGCTCTCCACTGTAGTGGTGTTTTGGACTCAATAAAAAAGGGATTAGATACGTAATAGTTAAAGGAGTTTTAATAACGCAGATGGTGCTGCGTAAGTTGAGACGATTTATATTTCGTTATTGCCTAAATAAACTCGATGCTTACAGAATTTTTAAATATTAACTATTTTAATTTATACTTTTGGTAAATATATTTTAAAATACGGTGAAAGAACAGGAAGTTGTCTGAAACTAAATAAAGAAATTGTTTTAAAGTGTTATTTCGTTATCTACATATATGATAAAATTTTTTCAGTAGCCCCAACTGTCTGTTGGGTTACATGCGTTATCTTTAATGTGACGGACAAACATGACAAAAATTATCTTTAAACTATATGTTATTTTAATTGTTGATGTAGTTAAAAATGGTGTTTCTTATCTGTTCTATTATTTATACACAAGACTTCAATTGTAAATAATTTTGGAATATTTTGTTTTCTTTTACGGAAAACGAGTTGTTATCGTTTCAAACCTATTTACGCGTCATTTATTAGCAACATGTGATGTTAATCAAACTTGGTCTATATAGAATGTGTGGCATAGTTTCCCTGAAATCTTTTTTGGATATCATAAGATCGAATAGTTTTATACTTTAGTCATATTACGTTGGCTATACGACGGCCCTCGTCCTAGAAGATCAAAGTATTAGACATTTTTTCGACATTAAATGATAAATTTTAGCATAATAAATTACAACAATCGATTTTTGTGAACTGTGACCGAAGAAACGGTGATATTTCTGCAATGCCGTTTTCTTGCCGTCCCTCGCTACATATTAATCTAGCTTTTTATTACATTCGCACTGGACATTTCTAATTGCAATGGATGTATTTGCCCTACATATACACTCTTTGCTCGACTTTAATTAGAAAAAGAATAAAAGCATTTCCTAGCTGGTGGTGTACGAAACGGATGCTATTTCGCTGAGAAAGTTTTACATTTTATGTCTAGGGTTATTTTCTGTATTAATCGTGGTTTATGAAGTAGAACTTTGTGGCAGTTACGAGTTATATCGAAATTACAAGAAGAATAGCATTTTTTATTATTTGAAAGTAGGTACATGATTTAGCAAGATTATAATATTTTGGTTCCCTATGCGTCGTCCGTCACATGCAGATGCAATATAATTAATATAAAAAAAATCTTTGACTTTACGGTATTTAACAACGCTTTTGAGGAAATAACATAGTATTTTTTCAATCGGCCGCTAAATGGCACCGTATCCTAGAAAAAAATCTGTACACATTGAATTTTAAATATGAAAATTTGGTTCATAACATTATTTGGAAGCAATTACGTGTTAACCCACAAAATGTCAACTTTAGAAATATTGATGTATTCTATATTTTAGATTATGTAAATTTCAAAAAACTATTATTAGAACAAAGATTATTAGAAAAAACTCTTTATAATACCAATCTGCTTTTAATTCATTACACTTTTTAACAAAATAGAAAAGAAAAGACGGGTATATAAACAGATTTATTAAGATTAAGTTTAACATCTTTAAACACCATTTTCTCAAAATGTAGTCTCCAATATTGCTAATCAGGATCCAATTATTAATTGACAATTACTAGTATAAATTGTTAATTATACCAAAATTCCCCGTTGACTATTAGCAGTGTGTGTTTAAAATTTACCTCGTTTAATTTCTAAACTGTTTAACGACTATTCCCCAGTCAATGGTCCAATACACATCGCATTTAACAGGTATATTGAGTTCCTAACTAATCTAAAACTTCATTAATTATTTTTTATTCAACTTTGTTTTCAAAAGAAAAATTCAATATCATACGTTCGGCTCATCATATTTCTCTCTGATTGAATGTCATACAGAAAGTTCTTAATATATTCAATTGCTTTGGGTTTGTTTGTTCTTAAAGTTTAGTAATGAATAATAAATGTGTACACTCAAAGTATCTTTAAGTTACTTTATGTTACAGAGTTATTATTTATATTTTAAACACAATTTATTAAAATTAAAAAAAAAATCTATAAGTTTCAGATATTTTACTGAAAGTAACAAATTTCTTACCTTCTTACATCTCGCCAAAGCGACAATAGTGATTAAATTGCCAGGTATTCCAACAAGCATGAACAACACACAGCACACCGACGCGAACCGCAGCAGACCTTCCGGATAATCCTTGAACAGCTCCACCGCAGCCAACTCCTCATCAGTGTTATACGCGTCCAGCCCCACTACACTCCAATTGTGACCGTCTACCTCACTGGCCAACGTGCTCTTCGGTATACTTGGTAAAAGATCACCCATTGTAAAATATCACTCATCATTTAACAACGTATCAAGCATGATCTAACGGTTAGGTCGGGTTGCTAGCGGGTTTCGTCCACGACTGATAAGTGCCCCAGAACTTAGACCGAAGAGGGTCCGATAAGGCATTTTGCTGGTCGTCGGGTCGCAGCTGGCCAGGAAATGCGCGTATCAGTCTGGTACGGTCTCTCGGTCCACGATGACCTGTGCAGATAAACAATATCATCATTTACTAATTGAGATACTTAATATTCGTATAGTAATTGAAGGACCGTCTGCGATAGTGATAAGTTTATGATATATTCAAGATAACGCTTCTTTTAAATGTTAAATATATTGTTGATTTAACAAATAGCCTATAAATACTTTATCTAGAAGATTAAATGGACTGTTTAATATGGATTGATATATTTAATACATTAAGATAATCGATGAAATAGATAAATATAGATATTAGTTTATTCTGTGTTGTTGACAACATGTATAATTTTATTAATATCAAGTTACATAATTGGAATTGTAAAAAATATTATTATTAAATTTAAATATGTGTGTTAGCTTTTTCTTGTGACTTCGTTCTGGTTAAAGTAGTCTACATTAACCAGAATGAAGAATTATGTTTAAGATTTATTTTTCTGTCTTATCTGCAGGGCACGTGCGCCAACTGGAAGTTACTATGTCTGTAAGTGAAACCTTTTCGTAAGTGCAAACAATATGTTGATAAAGTTTTATCGCAATCCGATGAAAAAAACGGTAATTTTTATATATTAGTTTTTTTAATAGACATTTTGGTTTCAACTTCCAAGATTACATCTAGATCAAGATAGTTAAAAAGTTATAAATAATTTGGCGTTTTGACTGATAATGGTATTTTAATATTTAATAATATCCATACAAAAATTATTTTCATTAAATATTGCACATAAAGTGAGTGACTTGAATAATGTAACACAAACTTCATATATTATGTACGGACTGGACCCGCGATTTGTTCACGTGGACTTTGGACACAAAGATTAAGAATCTTTTAGGAATATTATTGTCCTGGTTGAAAATAAGAGTATTATTTTCTTATATTACATAACTTCTAAATAAGGATTAGTTATATATCCGGTGTCCTGTATTTGTATGTGATGCGTCCACGGGAAGTTGAAATATAGAAACAGTTAACGATAATTACGACTTCCGGTGCCTTTAACGCCATCTATTGCTCATTGGTGGTATTAAATGTACACATTAAACTAAATTTATGAGTAGTTGATGTTTTTAATATTATCAAGGCAAAAAATAGGACGCTACACAAGAAAAGTACAAATATTATAAGACTATTATAATCGGAATGAATGATGTTTTTTCCGCATCTAGCCCGTTGTTAATAAGTACGTATATTCGTATTTTACAGTAGGATTCGCATTTATTTTATTACATATAACTACTGTTATATAAAAAAAATCACTATGGATAGTGGTAAAAATATATTTCATTAATTTTTTTAAGGATTAATAGGCACCGTGTTTCGCATGAATCTAGTTTTATTCCCATTATTTTTTTCCTCATTTTTTGTACTATAAAAAGTGGTTATGTATAAAAAGTATATATGTATGTTGTCTATGCAATTTGCATTGTCATTTAGTATTTCTGTAAAAAAAAGTTCGATTTGAAATAAATTAACATATTTTAATTTGCTGTATCTGACTTCAGCTCGTATTCGGGCTGGCTTAACTGGGGTAGTGAAAATTTTTCAAATGGCGTAAAGTATTTAGTATAGTCGGGTTTTGTATGCTGAGTGAGAGCTTTAGAAGTCCACTTTTATATTCTATTCTCCTTTATTTATTTTTCCGTTTCATGCCTCGTGTTTGTGTCTCCTCAGGTGCTCATGGACGGCGTTAATCACTTAACAATAGATGAACCGTCCAGTCGTATGTCCTCGTGTGTATTTATATAAAAAAGAAAAATAAATAAACGATAGTATAATCAAAGATTGATAAAACGTGCATTCCTAAGCATGCGACAATCGTAATAACTGTAACTAGATAATGTATCCAGCGTAAGAAAACGGAAGCGGGCCACGACAATCAAATATGAAACTGCCACTTACAATTAAGGCCGAAAAAAGCCCGGAGTGTGAAGTAGACCCTGAATTCGCAACATTATCTTATTGTTACAGGGAGGGTGGGGACGGAACGACCCGATTTGTTTTTGGGTCGTGCTGTTAATGAAATATTGTTTACCATTGAAACGACTGCTTATTGGGTTACAATGACGCTTGGGATGACGTCAAGATGTTTGAAATGTGTGTTTCGTGAAATTCAGAACCGGATACGTTTCTTCGACATATTTCATTACTCTCTTGGAAATGTTTTGGGAGAAATGTCATAACAGTTTACTTAATCGTACGTTTGTTATACAAATTGAACGAAGAATTAAAACTAAATAAACATATCGAATGTAATATTTTTTAACGGCGTGTGAATATATGTAAGTATTTATTGGGATAATCTAAACGTATATTTGACTCGTTATAAGTGTATGTAATTTTTACAAGTTTGAAAGAAGATAGCTACTAGTAATGTATAGCATGTCATATACACTTTTTCAAATTAGTTTTACGGTCAAAACACAGTCATTATCGTGTTATGATGTCGCGCCGTGGCACGTTACGAACATAATCGCACAATGTACGTAAAAAATCACGACATAACGTCTAAAATCATTAGGATCGTAAATAATATACTCTTAAGGGTAATAATAATATACTTTTTTATTTATTCTTTTTACTTATTTTAAATATATATAAAATAGATAAGTCCACTGGTCGAGATGATCCAAAGCCACCAGCAGCTAAGGCTCCAGGCTGAGAACAGTTATGTTAATTCCCCCACCTGTTGCCGAGGCAATTACTATGGGTAGTACGGTGACACTCTCATTAATTTTTGACACCATTTCATGCGACGCACTGCACCACCGGTGGCGGGAGTTTTTGCAGGAGCACGCTGTTTCGGTTGTTCCAAGCCATCCTGTGGTAGATGTAAGACTCGTTGGCGTTTGGGTCTTTTTACTCAATAATATATTTATTATTATTCAAAGCAATGGTAACATGAATAGAAGATTCGCTCCTACAGCCTACTAGTTATATTATTAGTGTATACTACTTTACCTTAATTGATAGATTCTGTTGAGCGTAATACCTAAACGACCGCCTCGTTTCCCGCTTCGCTTGTATGGATATCCTAATTAATATGACAAATTTGAATAGGAGTTTGTTTGTGTGTAACGCTTTCACGGGTCAACTACGCAATCGATTATCGTGAAATTTCGATTTATACCAGTTATTTCGATTTTGAAATCAAATTACTGAATCGATTTGAATAAAAAATAAAATTCTGTGTCTAATAGTTATGTAGGATAGATTTTAGAAATGGGGCAGTAAGAGCAGCTATTTAAACCATTATAGGTACATCGAAACGTTCTTAAAAGAGTGTCCATTTTTTTAAATATGTTTCGGTCTGCATTCACGGATTTTCAATAAAATAAATAAACAACAAGAGAATGCGTTATTTAATTACACGTATTAGTTCATAAAAAACAAACATTTTAATTATTTTTTGTTTTCAAGTAAGTAATATTTTTATAGGAGTCAGTTTGTATTTAATAAAATTTTTTAAAACCCATTTTATACTAAATAATACACAATATTATTCTTGATAGGTACATGGTAAAAATATATTGGTTTGTAAATAATGTCAGTGTGTTTTTATAAGCTTTCGAGTCAACAAAAGTATGTATTTTTTATGTATGAAATGAAAGGGTTCTTGCGGAATAGTAATAAAACTGTCTCTATAAACATTCTGTGAACGAAATTACCGAATTCGAAAGTTATGTGAATTATATTTAGGTAATGGTGAATGATATACACGAGTATACCAGGACGTGAGTCCTGGAGCGTTGTCTAGCAACGAGTTGTTGATATCGAGGAAAATATGTGGTGAAGGGAGCTCTAGAGAAGAACTGAGAAAAAAGGATTGGACACAGAGTTTAGAGTTTTTTTAATTTATACAAATTATAAAATTGAAATAGGCATTGGTTTTAATGCCAAAATAACAACTTTTTATTAGTATTTAATGTCTGTCTCTTCGCTCCAGGCAATCTTCGCAACGACCAATTTTGGCGGATTTTCACTAGCACATATTTGATAATATAAAGAGTAAATTTGGAGACATTTATTTTACAAGAAAGGGTTACGCGCAAATAAATAAAAACCCATGAAATTATTATTTGGACGATGTCGCGGGTAGCAGTTGGTACTAAATATATTAAATGTAATTAATTTTATTGTTTTCCTACATTACTGTTCTCGTATTTTCCTACATTACACTCTCGTATTTTCTATCTGCAATATTGTGTCGGAAAGGAAATTGTAAACAATGACATAAGTTAAAGTTACGTTTCAGGTTGTCTCTTTTCTTAATTCTTAGTATATTATCTTTGAAAAGTTATCACTACAATTTTAGAGCTTTGTTTACCGTAGATTTAGTGACATCTATATTAACATTTTAAAGGTAAGTTTGTATCTCGTAGCTAATCCTTAAATTACTGATCCGATTAGAAAAATTCTTTCTGCGTCAGATAGTCCATTTATTAAAGAAGACATAAGTATTTTACATCACGCTACGTCTTATAGGTGTGAAGCAAAAACCCTTAGCGTGACTGAAACCACGAGGAACAACTTGTAGTACATAACATTCATAACATGTAAAAATAATAATAAACAACACACTACAAAATTAATAATACAAAAAAACCTTTTTAAAAATAGCAGAATCGACCGAAAGTTATTCTGAATAAAATGAAAACCAAAATACTAAACCAATTTTGATCAAAATTCTATCAAATTAATAGGATAGTTTACCATTTCAAACAAAATAAAAAACAGAATTAACCCAATCGATCAAGCCGTCTGAGAACTTCTTTCGTTTTTGGAAGTCGGTTAAAAACAATATTCTTAATTTGCATGATAAAATATATATTGTAACTTCTATCAACAATTCCATAATTTGAATGTAATATGCAAAACAAGCAACAGAGTAGACCATTCCAATAGCTAAAAGCTACCAATAACCAGACTCCTCACAAATCACGAGTCGGTATGCGGAGGAACGATGTATTTCCATGTAAATACGATGCCGAATCACGATCCGAATTGAGACCGTATCGAATTAACTCGATATTGACAGGTTTATTCAAATGATGATTATTATTCTGCCTGCAACGAAAGCACAATGTACAATGGGGCTGCTCAATTCTAACACAAATTGAACTAGTATTATTACATTAGGCTTTGTGATGCGTTTAATAGCAGGTTAGCGTTCAGCACCCACCAGCAAGTGTAATTATCAAATGTGGTTTGGAATGCTTTGTGAATATACATAGATAGTTCACTTCTCTTTGCTACTTTGATTGATAACACACAATGGTTTTGTGTAGTTCGTCTTTATTGTAATACTAGGTTTTACTCGTGTCTTCGTTCGCTTTGAAGTAATTTTTTTTAAAATAATATGCATATATACATAAAATATAGTCTATGACTAGATTAATGTGACTTTGAAAGGGTACCTAATATAATTTTTAAATAGGTTCAGGGATTCGAAAGTTTATTTTGTACACATTATATTTCGGTCTCTTTTTATTGTGTTAGAATAGATTTTATTATTGGAAGTAATATATAATATTGATACTAATTTATAAAGATGGGTTAGTAGGATAGAGTAAAGAAAATAATAGAAGTAGAATTTGTTTTAACTTGATAAGAAACGATTCACCGAGTTTTTAAAAAGAAAAACGGCATTAAAAGTTTTGCAGAACTATGCACGACGTAGTAAATAGAATTTTTAAATATTTTATTTTACTCATTTTGTTATTTTTTATTGTAGAAATTAATCGTTTATGAGCAGCAAATATTATTAAATCTCTGTAAGAGTACAATTATGGCCTGAGGAGAGCACGGCAAAATATTTTATTTAACGTAATTTCATTTAACGTAACTATTTTTTTGTGTTGACGACAGGTTGGTGTAGAGGTCACTGCAATTGACTGAAGCGCTAACGGTCACAGGTTCGATTCCCGCTCACGGTAAACATCTAAAGTAAAAGTAAACAGTCCCATAGCTGGGCAAAGGCCTCCTCTCCTATTAAGGAGAAGGTTTAGAGCTTAATCCACCACGCTGCTCCACTGCGGGTTGGCGGATATACATGTTCCAGAATTTCTCCCGGCACATGCAAATTTCCTCACGATGTTCCCTCACCGCAGAGCTCGAGATGAATTTAAACACAAATTTAGCACTTGTAAACACAGCGGCGCTAGCCGGGTGTACTTATGTATTAATTTACGTTAATTACGGAAAAAATACATTGCTCTTCCGTCCACGGTGAGCGCAAGCCGTAAAGCGACGTTGTAAGAAATGACTGAAACACTCAAAACGTTCAGTTTTAATAGCGATCGTTTTTAACAGTTAGACTACAGACAGGTTTAATCAAACATCAAATGACATAAAAGCCACTTATAAACTTTTAGATACCAAATGTAATAGTCACCATTAAATACTTAAAAAAGTTCTATTAAAATTAGTCAAACAGACAGAGTTCCATATTAGTATGAATAACATATGATAATTTTTTGTATGTTTGACCATTAAGGTTGAATTCTTCATGAATTTCTTTGTCTTCTTGTGTTGTCCTTACGTCATTTAATTTGTTTTCCTTAGAATATTTTCCATTAGTGTGACGTAATGTGTTTTTCCACGTGGAATGGTTCCAAGAATGTTAGAAGCGTTGCTCCATTTTAATCGCAATTCATATTCTCTGGCCGAAAAATGCGCCAGTTCTTCTATCACCATTGGAGGCAATAAGACGAGAAGAAATATATTTTATACATTTTTTTGGTCTAAGGTATAAGTGTTTCGACTGGAAATGACACAAATATATAATTTGGAATAAATGACGAATATTTGCACTGTTTTACCAATTTAGCCTTTTTCGCAGCGGCTCCCACCATTAACAACGTTTTTCTAACATAAGACTAATGCAAGCGTCCTACCAAAAGCGACCGTCTCCGGGACCAGCATCAAACCCTCAAGTCTCTTGCTATCATTACAATTAATTCCAGAAGACTCAATAAGAACAGGAACGTCGATGGTGGCGAGAACCCTTTTAATGGTGTCGTTGAGAGAACCGTGACGGGAAAGCCTGCCTAAACTCCTAAACCAAAGGAATCCTCCTTTCCGCACGGACGTCTCTATTCAAAGCATAGTGATGTTCCCAGTGTTCTTTTTTGTATAAATTAAAAGTTCTTTAATAGTTATTTTACTTTTAATTCATAATAATTTTAAATAAGTGTATATTGATGCTTGAATTGGGAAAAATGATATTATACTAGCTTTTGTTCACGGTGTCATTTCGGTTATGTAGATTTTCTTATGCCGGACGACTGTTTAAAACTTGTTGTTAAGTCTGGTCGGTACGACACCCGCGCCACCTATTGGTACTACGCCTATAACTTTCTCGTAAGTGCAAACAATGATTTAACAAAGTTTTATCGCTATTGAATGAACGGTATGGTATTATTCGAGCTTGGTTATATCTAATATAGTTTAAGCAAATTAAATAAAAATTGTATAACATATATTCGGAAACGATATTTATTTTGATTTTATTAGAATCAAATATTACGAGTAACATTGAATTAATGATTACTGCTGCTGTAAAAGTTACTGCTTCGTTGCCATGGATTGTAGGGTGATTTTTATCTCTAACTATTTATATTAATTCGAAGCGTTGTTGGCCTATGGATTCCAAAACGGCCTAGGCGATTTTGATGAAATATGTAGACAATGTTCAGATTAGTCTATCGAATGATCCTGTGAAGTTTGTTGAGTGAGTGATAGGATCAACAAATGTTTTTTTTTTGTTTTTTTTTTTTTTTTTTTTTTTTTTTATGGGCAAGCACTGGACGGTCTATTTGACATCAAAATATTTTTATAAATGAAATTCCAAGAAATTAGCACCTTTAAACGGATATTTTTTTTCAGCTTCTGATTTTAGTTTCTAGAGTGTTTGAATAGGTAGGATGCTGTAGAAGCTATTTCATTATCGAATCCTGGAATTACGCCTCGACTTTGCTTGGAAGTTGCGGTAACTAACTTAATATAAAATTAATAAATGTAGGGTAATTTAGTTTCTCTGCACAGTGAGTGTGCAATACAAATAATTTCTTGTATTTGTATAACAGCGTGGTTTACTTTTAGTGACGTACGAATATATTGGTCAAAGAAATCTTGGTGTGGTTTCTTCCTCATTGTATTTTACTTTAATTAATTTAACAAAATTATTCGTCAAGTGTATATTTTTGTATTATCTCAATAAATTAAAGTGAAATTCGGTTTGGAGATAACTTATCGAGAAATAGCTTTGCATTTCGAGGGTAAAACTTTGGCCATACCTAGTGACTAATACAAACATCTATACCGAGCTGAAATCAAACTCATGTTTGTTCGTACGCTAGGTGATTAATGCTTCTTAAGGCTTATCCATACTCGTGCTTTGTTATGAGTCCGAAATTTACAAAATCAACGAGTTTTTATCAGTTTTCAGTGAGATGGCTTGATTCTAAATGCTAAACTCAGTTAATTAGAAATTATATAAACCCTTGTCTCCGCCATTCATTCAATGTACTAAGTATAAGTAAGTCTTATACTAAAGGAGGGACTAAACCTAAACTCCTCCCTTAAATACGTGCATAAAGGATAGTACGGAAGTGATTATACTGAAAGCCTAGTAAGGGATCTTTCGTAGTCTGTACACAATGAGACTAAATGAAACCTGCTGTTTAGAATGTGGGTACATCTTATACGGCTCTCTGACGTTGATCGATGGTCTACTAAGTATCATAACGGTGGAGAAAATTTGCAAACGAGAAGTTGAATATGCCGTCGGAAAGGTTTTTCTTGTAATTATCACGTCGTTTTGACAGTGAGTAATATGTTTTGAATGATTATACTACTCAATGGTCGGAGTTTGTTTATTCTGTTGATCTATCAATGAAATTTAATTTTTGAAATGAGCAATGTTATAAAGCATTCACACGGTTCGACTTTTTTGATGATTAATTAAAAAAAATTAATGATGTGAAGACTCCTATTTGACATGAATAATATTAATAGCCTACCATGAGTCAATTTATTTGTATTGTGTCGGAAAATGAAGATGTCAGAGAAAAACTGTTATAAAAATCGCTATTTACAATTATAGCAATATATATGTATATAAAAATCTTTACTGTTGATCAGGCTGTGCGCCGGGGTCAACAATGTCAACAAAAAAACAGATGTGGAGGATAAATACACATATATTACATATAACACAGTGTTTATTGAAGTACGCACTGAGCCTGCGAGACAACCGAGAGACTGGCCACATACATACAATATCGATCAACTTGCTCGTTATATAATCTGATTGATTGATGTTAGGCACGTGTATCTATCATAAGCTTAGAATCATTTTATAATTATTGTAATATAAATTAAACAAGGGCTACGGTTCGTCTGTTGAGCTTTATTCTGTGGTAGTTGTATTGCCTCTAAGAATACGTTAATTAATATCGAATATCGATCATTCAGGAAGTCTTGTCTCAACGGATTTACTCTCATAGGATGCGTCAAAGTTGCCAATCTAAAAATATGTTGTTTTTTTTTTCTTGTCGTCCTTGTTTCATAATAGTAAAATTTGTGAAGTGTCACAAAGTAAATTAAGCTTTCTAATGATTTATATCATCAATGTTTCTAGAAGTTAACTAAGTTAACTGAATATCCTTTCTCATATAGTAAAATTTTTAGTATATAGAAATAGCCGCTTGATTTAATAATAAGAAACGCTAAATTTTATTTTAGCCTTTTAGGTATGTCAAAATTATCATAATAAAAACTAAGATATGATATTATCTATTTTAAATTATAAAAAATGAATATTAAAAAATATGCGAAACGAAATATATTCTGCCATTTTTCCAGACAGGGCCGTAACAAATTTCTTTGTATTTTATAAGAATAGCAAGGTTATGAGACTCATGTGATTATTCGGATTACGCTATAACGTCACAATGAGACGAGTGAATGTCCGACGTAGTTTGGTCCCATTGTAAGGGAAAAGCTTTATCATCTCTGCTAAGAACGAATTTTGCGAATAACAGATTCTAGACGAATGATTAATTATATCAACATTTTATCATCTAGTGTGGGGATGAAATAATAATGTTTTACGAATAGTGGAATTATATTTTCTAAACGTAATGTGAATGGAAGTTTGATAGTTTTATGCGTTTCTTTAAGGGGTTTCCGTTATATGATATATTAATTTCTACGTAACAAAATAGCTAAAGCATAATATTTTTATTTATAGCTTCAATGTTCCGTTAATGGAATTATATTATTTTTTCATTTCAATTTAATCGCCTTAAAAGAGAATTGTTTTCATGTATTTCATAATATCTTAATACATATAATGACCAATTTAGCCATACTTCCTAGAAATTAAATAATTTTCTTAATAATCACCAACCACCAACTGAGGGACAATATACTATCTAATTAAAACAGAATTATTGAAATTGGTCTCCAGCTAGCGGAGTTATGGACGGACATACATATAGAAAAAATCGAATACAGTCATACAGTCAAATTGAAAACCCATTCTTTATCGAAGTTGGTTTAAAACTATTAATATGTAACAAAAGTGTATAGCAATATTTACCTTATCTGTACTAATGTTATAAAGGTGAAAAGATTGTTTGTTAGTTTCAACACGCTTATCTCAGGAACTGGTGTGAATTGAAAAATTATTTTTGTGTTAGATAGTTTATTTATTGAGGAAGGCTATAGGCTTACATCACGCTACACTCATAGGAGCGAAGCAGTAAACATAAACGCGATTTCATTTCATTAATGGACAGCTAGTAATGAATAAGAGTCGACGGGCCAATACTTGGATTTTTTTAAATAGGGCGTTCGACTTTTCTAACTCATCATATTTTTACTTATTTTTTTTTTTTTTTCATTTATTTATAAAACAAGCCATACAATAAGATATTGACAGAGTAAAGTGCCACGAAAACCTCTAAGGGGTTTATCTGGGCAAGTTGCCGTTCGCAGCTTTACAGCGTATTCGTGTAGAAATTAAAGAACATGAAAGTGAAAAGTATTTCACTTTCATTCACATAAGTTAGGTTGACTTAAGTAATACAATTTTATTTTATTACTATATTTGTTATTATTTTTATATGCATCTTGTAAATGTTTCGGCAAGTTATTTAAAATATTAGGTATTAGAGTTTTTAACATTCTTGTTCCATATACATTATTAGTCTTAGGTATACAAAACGTATTGCTACTTTCAATAATTCTGAGATTATTAGGCCTTATTTTTTCTATAAGAAGTGATGTTTCATTTACCTCATTTAAGATTTGGTAGCAAAATTTATCATAGATATTTATAACATTGCATTGTTTAAATAGATATTTATCATTATGTTCATACTTATTATTTTTTTTGGAAACCAGTAATTTTAACATTCTTATCTGTAATTTATAAATTTTGACTAAGTACGTTTTATAAGTTCTGCCATAGCTGCTTAGTCCATAATTGATAACAGAATCCGCTAGAGCCATATATATGAGCCTCATAGTACCATATGGGAGCTTAGATTTAAGTATAAATAGTTGACCAAGAATGGACCGTAATTTTCCGCATACGTGTTCTATGTGGTGTTTCCAGTTAAATCTATTATCAATTATAAGACCGAGATACATGTGTTGGTGTACCAAATCTATTTGTGGGCAGGAACAGTTGAATACATTTTTGTGCAAACATTGATGGGTATGAGCTATGACAGTTGGAACAGTAAAAGATTTATTGTGTGAGGAGTGAATGTGTATAATTTTAGTTTTCTGTGGATTTACTACTAGGCCAACATCATGTGCCCATTTACATAACAGAGTAAAGTTATTTTGCATATTGGTCTGAGCAACTTCTATATTTTTATGGGCAACCAATAGGCACGTATCATCAGCAAATTGATACATCGAACCCGTATTTATTAAATTACACATATCGTTAACGTACAATAAATACTCCATAGGCCCGATTATGGATCCTTGGGCTGTGCCCTTGTATGTTGGAATCATGTCACTAAACGTTTTTGCTATTTTAACTGTTGTGTACCTATTATTGTGGTAATTCTTTAGTAATTCTAGAAGTGGACCTTGTATGCCATTTCTTGATAGCTTATCATATAGTATATTGTAATTTAACATATCAAAGGCCCTACTAAAATCAATGAATAAGGTTAATACATGAAGTTTATCGTTGAGCAACCGATTAATTTCATCCGTAAATGTACGTAACAGTTGTGTAGTGCTTTTATGTTTCTGAAATCCAAATTGTTTATTATTAATTACATTATACGACATTAAAAATTTTTCAATTTGATTGCAAATAAATCTTTCTATAATTTTATCTATACATGAAAGTATATTTATAGGTCGATAATTGTTGTAATTTTGTCGGCTACCTTTTTTAAATATTGGTCTTATCACACCAATCTTTAGGGAATCCGGGTAAATACCCGTTTTAATACAGCAATTAATCAAATGTGTTATAACAGGAGATAAGCTAGAAGATATAAATTTTACGTCTTTCATAGAAATGTTGTCATATCCTGGACTTTTTTTATCATTCATATTCTTAATAATATGTTCAACTATTTCATTGGTAGCTGGCTGGATTCTGATGGTCTTATCGGGTATGATCTCGTATGTTAAGGGATCTAGTAGGGGTATTTGACAAGAGTTATTATTAATTTTAGTAATTTTATCAAAGGTATCTGCAAAATTTTTAGTAAGAATATCGGGAGTTAGGTTGAAATGTTTGATTAGGGAGTCATCTATGCAGTCGGCTATACGTCCTGATAAACTATTAACTATTTCCCATGTTTTTCGTGTGTTATTAAAATTTTCACAAATTTTTTTCTTTATATATTTATTTTTAATATATTGAGAGTATTTATTGGTTTTGTTACGATATGTGTTATATGATAACCTTTTTTGTGAATTATTGGAATCTTTACGCCAAATTATATACAATTCGTCGCGTTTTTTACACATATAAGTTAAGCGTTGGTTGACCCATTTACATGATTTTCGCTTGCTATTTGCAGAACATTCTACTGTGTATTTGCACAAATCATAAACCCCATTAAATGTAACATATATAAAATTAAGAATTTAATTTGGATTATTTAGTCTAAAACATCCCGACCAATCAATTTCTAACAGTAAAGTTTTCAATTTTTTATAGTTTATTTTGTTTACGACGCGCATATTAGAAGAGCATGAATCATCGTCATTACAGAGCGCGCCCGTCAATGCGCAACCGGTTATACAGTGATCAGCTGGTGCGATATTCACTACCGAGTTGACTATATCGTATTTATGTACATTTCTGACGAATACGTGGTCTATGCATGATTGCGTTATTTTATTACCGTATTTTTCTACGCGCGTATACTGATGTATTCCACATTGAAGTCCTAAATTACTTAATGAATTCAAATAGTTACTCACGGTGGAGTTGCATTTTTTTAAATCTAAATTTGTATCTCCGATAACAATATAACTATTGTTGCAAGAGTAGGCACTTATAATGTTGCACAGCTCACTTATGAAGTGGTCTTTATTAGTATCGGGCGGCCTATACACTGCACACAGTCCTATAATATTGCGATTATTAATAATTATTTCCCCAGTAATACATTCAAACTCTTTAACACAGACTGATTTTTGTATGAAAGAAATTGAATTATGGATATACAATAATAAACCACCACCCTTTCTTTTTGTTCGTAAATTAGTAATTAAATCGTAGTTTTTTATGGAGTACATTTGTGCAGTATTATCTTTTATATTTACTTCGGATACAATTATAATATGAATTGTTTCAATAGAAGCGTGTACAATATATTCATATATAATATTTATAAAATAGTTAAATATTTGAGCACCACTGCTCTTTCGCCTACTATCTGCGGCGCGCGACGCAAATTCAATCTTGTCTTATGTCGTAAAAAAAAACATAAACACTTACTAGTGAATACACAATGAATCAATATGCGCTTAAAGATAATCGAAAAAATACTAAAATTAAATCAGACTTTTTTGATTGAATTTAATGTGTTAGACTCATAGAACTCCCATTTGAAGGCCTTAATTAAAAGTCGAACGACCTGTATAGAGCGTGTGGACCTGTATATTACACATCTTACGTAATCAAGACACTGCTAATATTCTTAATATCTTGTTCAAATACGTGTGTGAAGTAAAGGAGTACGTTCCGTTATAGCTTAGTCATATCATTTAATTTGCATATAAACATGTCGCTTGTAGCACAAAGACTTATTCTTATGTTAAGAAGGTAGTATGGAAGATTATTCAACCAACTTCCTGTACAAGGGGTTGATGGGCATGTATTATATCAAAAATTTTGTTTATTACGTATAGGTTTCATCGCAATATTTCTTTTGCTACCGAAAATGAGATTATTGTCATCAATTGAAAAGTTTGTACTCATTATTTGTTATTTTTTTATTTAAACATAAGAACATTTTATTAATAAAAACTTTTAAAAATAATTAACCGACTTTAAACTACAACATTTTGATGTCGGCGCCAAATAAAATATTCGAATTCAGAGCTACATAAAACCTTGTACGTGTTATTTACTGGTTTCAATTGTAAAATATTAATAATAAAACTAAAATATTTATATGTATGTGTCACGATTTTTTTTTTGGGTTTAACTCGTACAGAGTGGGGAACGAAAAATAGTTATGAAATAATTCAAAATAAAATCAACGTCGGAACCTAGGACACAGTCAGGTTGAATGATTGACATAACTTGTATTAACAAAATCTACATTAACACGACCGAAATCGCGGACAAAAGTTAGTCCTTTATAAACAAGGTCTAAGCACGTAGAATTGTAATTCCTGGAAACTTTGTAATGAGTCTACCATCAAATTTGTCCTAAGAGAGCTCTTTAAAACATTTCACAATATTCCGTGACTATAATTTCCTGCCTCTAAAGGCATGCTTAATAAACTAGTAGAAAATATAAAAGCTAAAAAAATCATTCCTTGCAATTTTTCAGCAACAGCAGTATCTTTGTTAAATAGTCGTAGACAATTCATAAAAAGGAATCTAATATTAATTTATTTTTTAAAAAAGAAACTTGAAAAATATCGGAAAATTTTATACCTAAATCAAAAATTGTAAAGACCTCGTTTTCAGAACAACACATGTAGAAGTTTCATGTGAATATTTAACATTTTAAAACGTATTTTCGACTAAATAGAAAAAAATAACGACGCCCATTTATTTTCTTTACTCGAAAGCTGTAACGGTGGTCCTCCTACAATTAATCCATCGCACTTTTAAAGCGCAATTTTAAGACGCATTATATCAATGTCTTGGTTAATGGGTCATTTATTGCAACTTAAACACGTATTCGACTAGACTACATGGCGCCTGTTTGCGTTCACAGTAAAAGTCCAGTCAAATAAACATTTAAATCGAAATTTTAGTAACTGGCAAATTATATTACCATTATATTCTAATCTAGATCGGTATAATTTCATTCGGTGGTGAGCTCTGCACCCGTTGAACGCATGTCGGTTTCCTCAGAGTTACCTTCCTCGCCCGCATTTAAACTTAAACTTGACTTTTATATTTTCAATCGTTCGACCTAGGAAGTAGATGTTTTTTGTGTACATGTATGTATGTTGGTATGTAAATATAAATAAATATTCTTTTCCGAAGTATGATAGGTTCAGGTACGTCAGTAAAAAATCAACATGGCGGGCGTAAATTGTCAAAACCAGCGAACCGTCGTGTCGTGACTTCATGTAGCTCAAACGGTTTGATTGATGTTGAGCTGTGATGTTTTGTTAATAGGAAGTTTTTAATTTCTAAAATTACTTTAATCTTGTTATATTAGATAGTTCTTTTACTGTGGAAGCATATATGCTACATATATAGTTTACATTATGATTTAATGATATGTTATGTGTTGCAACAGGGTGCCGACGCTAAGGCGCCTGGTAGGAAAATGAGTTCGGGTCAATGAACCGAGATCCGTCTCCGATATAGTTTATCTTTCGCAGTCTGTGATATCGAGACTAGTACGAAGGAAATAATCGTTAAATCGATGTAATGTTTACTAAACTTTTTATAACCAGAAAATGTGTTAAATGTGATTAAACACATCGTTAAAAACTATTACGAGGGCGAGTCAAATATTATCTATGCTTTTACCATAACTTTTCTCATGTTTTATTTTATGTATTTTGAACTTTCGCGATTCATAGTATTCCTAATCTTATCGTTACAGTTGTAGTGAATTATTGATGTTTTACTTTGATTGCTTCATTTCAAACCTTGTTACCTACGTCATCCGTCTGTCAGTCCATTCGTCCGCTTTACTTGAAATAATCTTTTGAAGAATAATTCGTAGCTTATAGTAATTTTCACATTTAATTTTTTTTTGTTTTTGCTCTCTCGTAAAAAACGTCACACGCAAGCGTCGTATCGGTATGATTATAGCTCAAACTCTAAAATTAATACTAAATAATGTTTATTATTTCTTATTCCAACAAAGCGTGATCGGCGTGGCAGGGAAATCTTTTTGTGCTAGTCTGAATTGCGCTTAGTTAGTTTTCCTTCCTTCCTTTAAAGATAGATCATGACCGGGTCATTAGATGTTTGCACCAAAGCGGAGCTACGACTAGTTAAAGATCTGATTTATCAGAAGCCTGATTTATGATATCAGTAGGTGTGTAAAAGTTTATTGTAGTTACCGGTAGTCTGCCTGTCTGGCAACGTGTTCGAAGCGTCGGTTTTAGTATGATAATCACTTAGACTTTTTCTAAAAATCTACTTCAAAAGCAAATTATAGCAATCTACTTTGATGATGTTATTCCAGTAACTTTGATATAAAAACCAAAATTCTGAAATGATTTTGGAAATTCTATAAGATCAATCTGATATACCCTTTCAAATTAAAGAATGACCTAGCTGCGGTTCTTTTAAACAGTGAGAGAGCCGAAAGCTTCTTTCTATGTCCTATTCTCTTTCATAATTCATTGCTTTTACTAAGCAATGCTCCTACTGCAAATGTCCTTAGGCGGCGGGAATTACTTAATATCAAATGTTCCGCCTGCTCGCTTGCGAGCTAAATATAGCATATTTAAAAAAAATCAGTTACTATAACATCACAAGACAATGCATGGTTGTCGATTCGCACTAGCTGATGACGTCTAACGACGTATGAAAATGAAATTTTTAGACGATGTTACGTCTTAGCCAGAAAGTGGGATTGTATTTCGTATACCCTGAATGTTAAAAGTAAAAATAAAAGTGTATATTTATCCAGAATAGTCTATTTGCAGAACCTTTTTTCACAATAATCGTTAAGCCGTATCGGGCAATACTATAAAAGAATATGTATCAGATATAGATTGTCTGTTTTCAAACCATTGCAGTTCTATGTTTAGATAGTTCAATTGCATTTTATGTGTCGATAAGGGCTCGCGTAATTTATTTTTTTTTTATTTATTTTATTGTGCGTCTTTTTAAATTAAGTCGTTGAGGACATATTTTAATGTTTTTGGGGTGCCAACGGGACCCTATTATTAAGCTTCGATTCTTTGTCTTTTTTGGAAGCGGGCTGTATCTCATGAACGATAATAAGTACAGAGTTTTCAGAGCTTGTTTTTATATTGCTGGTATTATTTATTTTTTTAGAAAACAAATTTTTACATATCGATAATTAGCGACCCTCTTGTCTCTTTCAGAAAATTATTTAAAAAGACTTAACAAGTTACAAGAAATTGTAAGGAATCCTTAATTTTATTAATCTATTTTTTATATGTGATTTTTTTTTTATTTCGAGAAACTTACTATTATTGAGTGTTAAGATAAGAGATTTTGATAGAGTAAGGCACCAATAAAATATAAAATAAGAATATATTATTTAAAGTGCCAAAATAATATAAATAGGTGAACTAAAAGGACTTAATTGAATAACTTAATTAAATAAAGAAAATTTAAATATTGAACAAAATTAGTATGCAAAATATAATATGAATCTTCACATTATTGCATTCCGTATACTGTTTTAATAGTAAATTAAATTAATGCTGTAATTCTTTACAATATGTACTAATTTAATTTAATTTAATTCTGTCATATATTATTGTGTTTTAGTAATTAAATTTAATTAACAATATAATTAAATAGTAAAGTATATTTTATAATTATAGTATTTTACACATTTACACTAGTTGGTTCCCGCGGTTTTCTGCGTAGAATAATTATTTTAAATAGTTTATTTCCTTGAGAAATTAAAGGTTGTCCATACAAAAATTATTAATCTTATTTCGCATCATTTAAGTTTTATTTCTGTAACAAAAAGTAACCTCTATCGTTCTCCAAGTATTCTTTAATCTATACTAAGTGTCATAAAAATTACTTTAGCGGTTTTAGCGTGAAAACGTAAGAAACAACCGACAGACCGACAGAGATACTTTTACACTTATAATATTATAGTGAATGTATTTTAGTACGAAAATAAAAGAGGACCTTGTGTTATATGTTTTGTAAAATAAATAATACGAACGAAATAACGTAAATTAGTGTTAAACTAGCGTGTATCTATGTATTTTAATTTACTCCACGAAGAGAAACGGTTACTTAGACCCCGATATACCTCAGTCGATGCTCGTAAAAGTAAATTTTTGCTACATTATCATGCATAGACCGGGGTCAGCGACGTATCTTAGCCAGATAAATTGTCTATCTCTCCTAACTTTATGGGCTTCTTAAAACTTAAATGATACTGTACATCTTCCTTCGTCTGTAAATGGGTGTTCTTGTTTTACGACTGCTGAACAATTTAACACAACATCGGTCGTTACTGACTGGATAGAATATGTCGTAAAAAGGTTTAACTTTTATGCGATATCGATACACCTTTTTATTTTAGTCTTTAGTTATACAGGAATAGATTTTTCATAAAGAATGTATTTTTAATGTCAGTCATATTTATTATAATTCATTTCGAATATGTTTTTAATTTACACAAATTACAAAAGAAATCGTGACTGACTCAAACTGAAATGATTTTGTTGATTAAAAAAATGTTTAATAAAGAGATAAAACGGGGTTTAAAATTAACACGAAGAAATAAAATTTCGAGCACGAAGCCGCGGAAAAAAGCTAGTAATTTTTTCAACTATTGAGCCATTAGATTTAATATCGTATTTTCCTCGCGCTTATTTCACTCATTAATGTTTTAATTTCAAAGGTATCTATATTATAACTGCCACGAAATGTTTAAAACTTTAATGACATTACAATAATGAAAAACTAACTTTAATATAAATACAGTAGATAATTTTGAAATAGCAAAGTCGTAGCTTCTCGTCAAAGAATTCTTTCTAAAATTAATATAATCTTTGAATAGATAGAAATACTTAAGAACTCTTAAGATTCCACGATAATACATCATGGTTGCTTTTACGAATATATTAATTCGATGCAGAACCCGGCTGTAATAGCCAAGATGTACTGGTTAAGATCTTGATGTGTTATTTTTTTTTTAATTTGAGTAACCTTGTAATATCTTTGCTTATTTTCCTTAAATCTATTTTAATGATGATTATTGTCTTTGGTATTCTTGCAGCGTAGCTACGTTAGACCCCGCGTAGACCCCTGTAGACACGTAAACCATTAGCTTAAGTATACCCTTTAAGCGCTTAGGTTTAAGCTGTATGTGTAGTTAAACTACTCGACGCTGAAAGGCTTAGTAAGAAAACTTTAGGGAGATTTTAAGACGCTCCTTGGACGTTTTGGTGACTTTCATTGTTAAGTGGTTAAGTTTTAAACAAGAATAATAAGATTATGTTTTCGTTCGAACGTAAGATAATTATTTGTGTCTATATTTATCTCGTGCTCGGCGGTGAAGGAAAACATGCACGTGTTCGGAGAAATTCTGATACATATACCTGCCAATCTACATTTAAGTAGAACGGAATAAACTCATTGGATGTATATATGTACATTTCATTGCAAGTACTTGATCAATAAGCACTTCATTCTATATACACTGTACGAGTATGTTCACCATGTCCATCACCATTTCATACAAATTATTAATTTAATATACACGCGTCAATATAAAATTTCAAAAGCTTCGTTTCTTTTTGTTCATAAATAGGCACTATAAGGGATTTCTTTTTAAAATGTTAAAGAACAGAAAAAAACGTCCGACTTCGAATAATTGAAAGGCTGGCTATGATTATAACAAAAGGTATACTAGTATTAATTTGTGTTCTAGCTCACTGGAATCTACACAAAATTAAAAATAATAGAAAGCAATACTTTCTTTTTAGGTAAACAATACAACTTAATGGTCTTACTATTTTAGATTTTCTTTTTTTAATTAATTGAATTGAAAAAAGAAATCCTTTGAGATTTTTCTCGATAATATTTTACAATAACGATAAAAAGGTTAATCGATGATTCCAGCTTAGTTCATACCACGTCAAGCAAAACCTCGTAAAAACAAACTTAATCGAAGAAAGTAATCAAATTTCGTTTTGCCGACGTAAAATATACGATCCAAACGTGAATGTACTTATCGAGTTTAAAAGTAATCGATTCCTAATTTTCGATCGAATATAAATCAAGTTTCACTATTACACCTTTCAATTCACATGTTTGGCAGACCGTTGAAGATCGATCACCATGATTGATTTCATACTCGCGTGGTTACAGCAATGTATATGCCTGAAATGTGAATCAAATGTAAATTATCGTATATTCGTAACTTGATTTTAACAATTCAGTTGTAAATATAATCCCTAGTCGCGAAATATGTTTAAATCAGGTGGCGCAAAAGTAATGCCATCGTTTGAAATGGCTGTTATTTTGTTATGAATGTAAAGAAAGAGCTTTGTATTCGTCAAAAAATTTATTTGAAAGTGCATTATTGGTTACATTAATTGGAAGAAATTACATCGCTCAAATGGTCACCTCCCGAATTGATGCATAACTGCGCTCGTTTTACTGCATTTTGAATTGTTGCTCGCAAAACATCTGGCACCAAATTGGCGATTACTTCTTCAATGCTAGCTTTCTAGTCTTGCAAGGTCCCATGGCTTATTGATAATTTACTTCCTATATATCTACATCATAAATGTTAAAGCACACTGACATTTGGCACCATCTGCCAAAGTTGCGTTCAATTCTAATTATGACATTTCTTTTGCGCTATTCTGTATAAATCGCTTGAGGCTGAGGCTCATCAATGCAAAAGTAGTTAAAAAATATATATATTGTAAGATACAATAATATCACAGTTCTTTACGTCCAAAATACAATTCCGACTATACCAATAAAAGAAATCCGTGAAAGCGCTGAGCGTGATACCCTTAGCCCGTGTTTAATAACGCCAAGCGACCTGCAAACGATAAAGTGCTCGAATAAATCTAACCAAATGCTTCCCTCACAGATTTTCACGTAATAACAAGTCCACTTCGGGTATAACTCTGTAATTTATATCTCTCGAATAATCGATGTGTGACGCTCTATTATACGGAGAACTTGAGAACGAACATGATTTATTGGTTCTAACTTAGGTCAACTTTATCCTGTGCTGTTTACACAAATTATACTGCAATTTTAACCAAAATCGTCGCTTAAGTAAATTCACAACGTCAGTCAAAATTCGCAACTTTACAGGAGAAAGAAAAAACTGCATTTTTACTTACGTCGTGTTAGAATTTAAGTGAAGTATAACCGACCAACGCGAGGCCGAGTCGCCCACCGAGAATGGCATGTCACTCACATTCAACATGTTTGGTGAGTTTTTTTGTTATTTGTTATTTTATTTTGGAGACTGTACACATATTAACAATAAGTTTGACGCTTGTATGTGTTACCGCTTTTACCAAACAGCCAAAACAAAAAATGCAAAAAAGAACCTTTCTTCGCATTTTCATTCTGAAACACTCTATTGCTTTTTTGTTGCAATTTTTATATTTTCTAATTATTGTTTTCATTCATGTTTACTTGTGTCTAAGTAATATTTATATTATAAAAACAAGAGCCGAGTTGTTCCGGTAAATAGAGTACTTGATTTTGACAAATGGTCAGGCGTTCACTGAGTTTTCAAGTGCTAAAGTTGGAAGTAAATGCAGGGATGGGTTAAGATTTAAAGCCTTCCCTTATCTAATACCATTGCCCACCAGTTGATATTTTATAAAAAAAAAAAAACAAAGACCGAAATAGATTGGAAGGAAAAGAAATACAACCCAAAAATACCTTCAATACGCACGTATTGACATATTCTAATAGTCAACTTAACTTGGAATACAGTGACAAAAAACTTTATAGCCAAATACTCTCCACGCTTAATAAATAATAATAAATGAAAAAACAAGCGCTTTGATAAATAGAGCGTTCTATCATTCAAGAATGACATCGGTATGATAAAAAAGGTCAAACTTCTTACTCTGATTTCAGTGTAAATTGAGCTGAAATTGTGAACCTTCTCTCATACCTACGTGATGAGGGTCTGAGGTTTCATATTGAATTTCTCCTAAGATTTTACCGATGTCTGTCAGGTTTCACAATACCTATTAGTACGTTGACCTCTGAGGAACGATTTCTAAGCCTGCCTGATCAAGCATTAAGAATGACAAATTACATATGAATGTTGTACTTTTATTATTTCTATTGAAAATAAATGTATTTTTATACTTTGTAATTCCTTTTGGTTTGAGCTTAACATTTACATTTCTACAAAATATATAAGATACATTTTTTCCGTGCTTGCTAATGAAGAAAAAAAAACAAAATCGGCATCTAAAGGTTCAGACCGTTATGTAGTTTGTCTCACAAAAGGAAAAGACCTCGAAAACTTTTTAAATAAAACTAAAATGCAACAAGCTGCTCTGCTCAGAACCGTGGAATATTTGGAAAAGAATAAATTTAAGTCCACGGAACTATTTTGCGAAAAATAATAAAAATTGGAACTTTTCGTGCAACGATTTTATTATATTTACGATTAAAAAAAATAAGCGTAAATTATATAAAAACTAGACAATGATTACATGGTGCATGAATAGTCTATTTTTATTTACATGTCTTATTTAGCAAACAAATATTGCGTAGTTCTAACCACTCATAAGAACTAGAGATAAGAATTTATCAATGTAATGATTGAACTGAATCATTTGTCCTAATGCAAGATAATGTAAAATTATATTCGAAAATTAGTAATTTTCGTTAGGGCTATTGTTACCAAATAGGACCAGTACGGAAAAATAGACATAGATACAGAGTAACGAAATACGTTCACGAAATATATTTTGTATAACCAAATAAGTAAATACGACTGTAGGTACATATGTATATCCTTATTGCACAACGTTATCGTGGTTTCAAATACAAAGAATATGTACAAAATGTCTTTTCAATTAAGTTTTTGTACATGTTTTAGTTTAAGAAATTCCAGATGGTCTCACTGGAGACAGAATGTAAGAAAAAAGTGGTTATTATGAAAATACAAGAGACGAGACCGGATCAAATATCATTTTCAATCAAATGAAATAATAGATTTTACAGCGCATATTGTTTGAACATTTTTTTCTTGAATATTGCTTTTTTTTTAAACAAATACCGTGTTTTGATTTGATTAAATGATTTGTTTTTTTTTGTTTGTTGCATTATATAGACTCCGAAACTACTACACCAATTTGAAAAGTTATTTTTGCGTTGGTTAGTCCTTTTATCAAGGATTAAATCAGGCTAGGATTCATTGAGGCGAAGCAGTAAACGCGAGTGAAACAGCAAGCGGTAGTTAGTGTTATATTGAGTGAGAGTTGAGAAAGTCAACAAGAACACAAGTACCGACCAAAAACGAAAACACTGAAAAAAGAACTTTACATTTTTAACGACTTAAAAAAGGAGGAGCTTCTTAATTCATACTGTATTTTTTTTTATATTTGTTTCCTCATAATTCGGGCATATCTTAACCAATTTTTAAAATTCTTGTTTGTTTGAAAGGATATGCTTCCAAGGTACTACAGAAATTTTATCAAAATCCATTTAGTAATTAGGTTTTAAAATTGAAATAACTAATATAAGTGTGCCGTGTTTTTCCCTATCAGGCTTAATTTATTATTAGTACAAATAATCAGAGAATAAAGAAGGAGTAGCAAATAGGGAATAAAGGAGTAACTTATAGTAATAAATCAACTCTGTTTATAAGAATTTATATAATAAAGGACTTTAGCTATATTATTATCAATATACTGTCAACTATTCACTAATTTGGACCTTCACGTCCCTGATTACACTGGATCCTTCATCATTTAAAACCAATACAAAAGATTACTTTTCAACCGACTCGAAAATGAAGGTGTCGTATAAATAAATATATATGTTTTTATGTTTACCGATATCTTCATCGAGAAATTTCTGTGAACTGACTGCAGTAATTTTTTTCTATTGAATGAATATTATTTTGTTGCAGGAATAATTCACACGTCGATATATATGTAGGTTTGAAGTAGTAAGATATAAATACATACACGTGGAAAATAAATTTCATATATAGCTCGGATGGACTGGACTCTGACTGTAAAAACATTTTTATATAACTAAAGAGCAATGCAACACAAGAAAGTTTTCTTAACAAGAATATCAAAGGTTCAAAGCTTTGTATGGTATGGAGTATATCCTTTGTACTAAAACTTGATAACCATTCATTATAAAGGGGAAAGTTTTATCTTAGTGATAGCATTTAATTAATTTAAATAACTTATTTTTTTCGTTTTGACGATTCAAGAGTGCCTCCTTGAATAAAGTTTATTGCACGCCTCGTAAACATGCAAAGTCAAGCTATTTCGGTTTGATTGGACATAATTACAAGTACACAAAAAAAAATCAAGGCAATGCTAGTTAATATATTCCGAGAACTGATTTGGGATGGCTTCGAAATTAATATAAATAGCGAAAAGCTACATCATCTTAGATTTGCTGACGATCTCATTCTTTTCGGTGAAAATCCTACAATACTCTAAATCACACTGCAACAAGTAGCATCGAAAAGCGGGACTGAATGTAAATGAGACCAAATTGATGACAAATTGGACTCAAGTTAAGATAAGTTGGAATAAATAACATTAAATATGTTGACGAATAAGCATATACACTAATACAGATAGAAGCGGTAAGAGACCAGTCAACGAAAGAAATGGAAGAGTAAATAACAGCAGGCAAATGTATTGGTCTTTGAAAAATAAAGCGATTCCAAATTAGAAAAAAGAAAAAAGATAAATTAAAGGTTTTTTATTTTTCTTTATTTATTAATTACAAGTACAAATTCATATAAGCACAACATTTACATATTAAGGGAATTAAATATTCACGATGATTATAAACCTATCAGCGTTTTCACTTTGAATACCAGGCAGTACTACTTCCAAGTTTTTATCTATACACGGTAGAAATAAATAATTATTTAGAACGTTACGAATATTTGTACAGACTGTTTAGCTGTTTTTACAGTTTTCTTGGAATGGGGTTCACGACAGGATAATTTATACATTAAAAGCTAATTGAATTAATGCGAAATAAAGAGTGGGTAGAGTGTGCGTTTTAATGTATTCAAAATTAAGTTACCGCGCAGTAACTCGGTGTGAAGTTGAGTTATATATGAAAATTTATAAAAAAAATGTTTTGGGTATAACCTTTTTTTTTTAAACTGCGCGCATTCGGATTGGAAAGATACTAAATCACAATTAAAAAGTATTCCTGGTAGGCAGTAGAATTTATGAATATATATTTTAACAATTTTAATTCCGTACGGGTACATCAAACACAAAGTGCACTCATACTTAAAGATTCTAACGTCAAAAGAAACTTGCAATCGCAACGTACATCGTAAATTATTACACAACATATCCTGGTACATTAATATGATTTTCATTTGATTTCAAACAGGAGCTATGTTTATTGCTCTCGTTTCCTATAATTGGAGATTATAAAATAACGGGCGAAATATTACGAGTGTCTAATAAACTTTTTGACTTTACGATGTCAGTGAAGACTTTCTAGGAAACCGTGCTAAATTGTTATTTTATAAAGGGTTTAAGTGACGTCATCTGAAGATATTACCGGCCGCTAAATAACAGGCAAAATCACAATAGGAAACCAAAACTATAGAAGTCATCATGGACTCTACTATATATTTCGACGTTCTCTTTTGAACGTCTTTATTCTATCATTCGAACTATACGTGCGTTCGTTAATATGCTTAAGGTTTTATCGTATCACATTAATATTTTAATCAGGTTTGAAAACAAAAACCAATACCATTTGCGAGTGTTTTTTTGTAAAAACATACTCAAACTCAAAATTCGAATCGTCGATTTACAAATTTGTCATGTCAGTTCTACGTGAAGGTACCACCGGCTCGGAATGTGAACTCTCGTGAGAACAGCCGGCAAGATCTTAGTAGTGACTCTTTAAAAAAATTTTTTGTACAATATTGTTGGATACAATTAGCTACAATTATCCTGCGAGAATATCAACGCACTATTTTTCCACGCCGCTTAATCAATATTGTAATCATATACTGAATAGTGATGATTTTTTAAATGTAAACTTTGAATTTGTGACGGGACAAATTTTGTTTTTGTTTCCGGGATTTTATAATAGAAGCGTATATTTTGTCCCATAGAAAAATATATTAACTTCGCGCAGTGTGAAACTAGAAGTTAGACGAAGCTTATCTTTACTTCGCGTGTTTATGCAATGTTTGTCACCGTTCCTTTCGAAAGTATAAATATTTTGCTGGATGTACAAAATACTGTTCTAAATATATTGAGATGGAAGTGTAAGTGTGTTTAACTGTTTTTAAAGATTTCTAAGGAACTCCCTAGCTCCGAGATTACAAATAGCTCGAACAGCTCTTTTTTGAATAATAAAAACGTTTTTGATTTCAGCGGCGTTATCCCAAAGTAAAATGCCAAAAGAGAATGTTATGAAAATAGGAAAAATGTACTAGTGGAGTTGTATCAATGAAGCGCGTATACTGCGGACATAAGTCTTCCCACAAGGGATGCCAAATGAATTTTCCACTGAAGCTTAGAATCCAATTTTTTAAAAATAACTGTAGGTATAAATAAGAACCTTCATAAACTTTTAACTACAATACTCACTCTCAAGTTACGAGATCAACAACATCTTTTTTAGGAGATTAAAATATACGAGCTTCCGCCAGATACGATAAAGCCGCTAACATTTCACGATAGTAAAAACATAGGCTGGTGATAAGCACTCAGCTATTTATTTATTTATTTCAATGCTTTATTGTATAATACAAAAGTATTAACAAAAGGCGGCTTAATGCTACTGCATTCTCTACCAGCCAACCTTTGGTGTACAAAAAAAAAACATAAGATAGTGTTAAATAATGAAACGATAATATAATACAGTATAATATAATATAATATTAAAAAGTATCAACATAACAAGTGCAGTCATTTCGATTAATTGCTTAAAATATTTTAATCTAATATATAAAACTTTATGCACCGTCATACCGTTCCGGAGGTACCTAGATTAAAAAAGCAACCGAATTCAAAAGCAAGATAAATTTATTTTAATTATTTTGATTTTAAATCCAATCTACTCTACCAATTGTAATTCAAAATCTATGAGACTAATCTTAGCCCCTTGAGATAAAAAAGAAATTTAAAGACAAAGATCATACACTCTACCTGAAAGTAATTTTATCATTCACTATTCAGATCTGCAATAGAAGAAGTTTTGCGAATACGTTGCTTGTCTTTGAGAAACATGTAAGCTCGGTAATTGAATATGAATACGGGATGTATTCAAACTGGTGTAATTATCACGAAGGTATCGTTAGAAGATTTAGCTTCTCGCTCAAAGAAAGAAGAAATTAATAGTGATTACAAGTATTCAGACCAGCTCTAAGGCTCTAAGAGATAGTTTTACATTTACATAAAGCAAATCAATGTTTGTTATATTTTTATGTTGGTCCTTAAACAGAATTCTTAAAAACCTTTTTAATGTAGTACAATCATACTTTTACTAATAGTAAAGTCTTACTACGTTACTTTTCATACAATAAAACATCCTTAAACTATGAAAAACTGTACAAACTAAAACGGAACACGGTTAAACAGAAGATAAAAAGATGTTATGAAAAATTTTCATATTCGTTTAAAAAATGTTTATTTAGAAATCCCAGTGTCTTGTGACTAATATCCGGAGTGTCATCACTTTTATCCCATATACTCTGTAAGTGACAGTGTCGCTGACAATGTCGACGTTTTTTAGATGTATCTCGACAGACGTTTCGTTGGCAATGTTCCTTCAGAACTTGAAAAGATTTTACATTTACATGTATCTATTTTTTGAAACAAGACTTGACATTTTTTGTATAATAAGTATTTTTTTATTACATTATAATATACATATGTATTATAAACATGGTGATGTTTAATGTAATAATTAAGCGAAAATGAAATATTAAACAAAAGGATCAGTAATAGGCGTTACTTGCAAGCTACGTTATATTTTCATTTATAATAGGCTTGTCAAATAGACCTTGTATTTCAAAAAAAGGACTTACAAAATAAATGCGATAAAGTTTAAAAAATTGTAAATACGAACACGGAATTTAGATTGTATAAACTGCGATTTAATAACAACACAGATCCGCATCCTCGGTAGCGTAGTCTCAATTTGGCTTGTTTGTTAACTATTTACTTATTTTTATCTACTATGGTAGGCAATATGATATTTATTTATTAAACATATTAATGTAATGAAATAAAAATAATGAAAATGTGCTCGTGATTATCTCAATATCTGATTGGATCTGGTGATTGTGATTATATCAGTTTTATTTTTTTTGATGTCCAAAATTTACGTGTAAAGTATTTTAATTTTTATAGAGTTAATTTTTATACAGCTAGTAGAGCTGTCGCTTGCTTTGTTTTCACTCGAGTTTAATGTTACTGCTTAGCTCATATGAGTCGTAGCGTAATGTAATATAGCATATAGCTTTCCTTAATAAATAAACTATCTAACACAAAAATAATTTTTCTATTCGAATCAGTAGTTCCTGAGATTAGCACGTTCAAACAAACAAACTCTTTAGCTTTTTAATATTACTATGTATAGGTATAACATTTCAATTATATGTAAATAAAAATTTAATTAAATTTAAATTGTAATTAATCTCTTAACGAACGAGTAATATTTCAATTTGTACTAAAATGTACTGTACATATCTGTGAATACATAAAAACCAAAGACAAAACGTGACACATTAAGGAAAAGTGTGTAAGAAATTGCTTCCAGTCTATTTAGATCGTAAATAATGCTAGACAATAAATAAATACATTTATCAGGCTATTTTGTTACAATATATCAGATCTCAAACCGAATGCTTCTTATATTGTATATTATATTAGAAAGTATTTTGCACTTATTCTATTATTAAAGATATTCTGTCATACTACAAAAGACGCATTAAAACCATGTTGAACACGTGTCTAGCTAAACAGTGTTTAAGATTTAAACATTGCTTAAAATATTATCTAAATTGCTTAACAGCGAATAAACTCATAAAAAAAACTTATTGATAAAATGTTATACGTTACATTTGACAGCAAAAATAGGTTTTAAACATCTATTAAACTCACTTAAATGTATATTAATCTATGTCTAAAGCATGTTTAACTCAAAACTGTCTTAGACGCGCGTTTAACGTCTGTTTAAATGTTTTGTAGTAAGTCAGATTGTTATTGGTGGATGAGCTTTTAAGTGCTTATTCAAATTACAATTATTTCAAATTTAAAAAAAAATCATTTCTTGTGAAACGAATATTTCCGCCGTTAGGCATACAAATGATATTATGAAAATTATTATACTTATAGATATTATTATCAAAGAAGTCTCTATTCGAACTCATAATTTCTAGCTAATGAAAGCTCCTAGTTAATAATAGACAGCCTATTCATTTTGGAAGGCTGTACGCTATAATACATATAATACATGTAATATTTGCATTTTAAAATACAACAAAGAATATCTAATTAATCTGGTACAAAATTAGTTTAAGTACAAAAGTTTCAAGGCAAAAAAATTAACACTTTGATTGTATTGTTTTAACATTACTCGCTTTTTCATCTGGGATAAAGAAGGGCCTACATATATGTAAGGTACCAGTTTATTCCTAAGACTTGTGTGTGTAGTATAATTACTATAAATAGTCTGTTTCTTTGAGAAATGATAGGTTTTACATACAAAACTGTATCCTTTATTTCAGGTCTTTAGTTATATTTTTGCTTCAAAAATAGCCTATGTCTTTGTACCTATATCTATGTGAAAATTCAACAAAATTGGTTCAAAAGTCTTAACGTAAAATTGTAATAAATAGTTGCTTTTACGTTTATAATATTGTTGCGGGTTTCAGTCAAATCCTTTGAGTAACAAGGGGAAGAAGTAACAAATACATGGTTACAAACTTTCACGTATATATTTCGCATACTCGTATAGTGATATAAGTTTGATAAGCAAAGTTTCAAAGTATTCGAGTAAGCCTTTTTTGTGGAATTGTTTTTCCGTCACTAGACGACGCAAGGCCGCTGTAGGTGCTGATGATATCGTAGATATCGATATAGGAAAGTGTTACAAGGAGTTGTCTATTTACAACAGTGTATAGATCGTATAAAAGAATAACAAATTGCATCTAATATAACACTGCTACTATGTATAAGATTGTCCCGTATACTGTAGTTCCATGTGAGAATAGATAACAGTTTTTTGAAAAGTTTTTATTTTTTATAAATGGAATGTAATTTAAATAGAAATTCTATTTTGGTTTCATGAACACAAATCTTAGCCTGTAACAATCACGGTTCAGATACGTTACCTCCTTAAGGAACCAAAACACATGATTACGATGCGACGTCGCGTCGTGAAAATCTATGACGTGCATCGTAAGAATCCACGACGCGGAGACTACGTTATTCAGTCGCAAAAATAATCTATTACATAAAATGAACTATTAACATACCGAGATTTGTTTATCCATAACATACTTTTCCATATAAAGAGACATAAAATATATAATTACAATCTATTTTTAGCCGCAATGTAATAATAATAACCATCGCGAATGTAAGGAAACAGCTGTGTAACAGTCTCAAACTACGAGTGTACACTGTAACTATATATATTTTTAACACGTGCAGTAAAGGAAAACATCTCAAGGAAATCTGCATATTTCCCAAGTGATTCCAACTCATGCATCTCAAACCAACAGCGCAACAGTGTAGTGGAAGCTCCTAATCCTATGCTACTAAGACATGTATATAAGATTTACAACATTCAGCAGGTATTAACAAATTAGTTTCCGAAACAACACGGAATAAAGACATAATAATATTGTAAAATTATCTTGCAACAATGAACCTTTATGTAAGTTTTTAATTTAATACTTTTATATCATTATCTCTTAAAATGTCATTGATTGTCAATGAAAATAGTAGATTAAACCAAGGCGTAAAAAGTATTCCTTGACTATGAATTTTAATTTATTCAACAACTTCAAAAATAAATAATAAACAGAAGAGCATTTTAAAGCATATTTTCTATCCAAAAGTTTTATAAAAAAGCTACATGTTTATAATAATATTAAATCTATATACAGATAGAAATGTTTTACTGTAATTTTTTGTTACGCTTAATCTTTTCAGAAGATAGAGAAAAACTTTCTTAATAAATCTGTCTTTGAGGTTAGCGGCAATCCAATAAGTAACAAGAAATATTTTTTGCGAATATTAGCTAAAAATACAGATGTAACCACATCTTATCATTTATAGGAAAATAAATATTGAATGAAAAAATGTGGCAAAAATATTTACTATATATTCAATATAAATTGTCTAAGTTGTCTTTAATTTACGTCTTATATAAGTTGTCTGCAATCTAAGCAATTTTACATACGTTAAATTTCTATTTTTCAGGATTGATTGATTTTTTGTAGTTATTTGTTCTTATGAATTATGGCCTAAAAATATAAACGATATGACGTTGTGTCGTGGCATGTTGCGACGTCGTGATAGGATACGATGTCATATTGTAAAATTAACGATGTGCATCGTAAAAAATCTTGATGGCATATCGCATCAGCGTAGGATGATATGATTTTTATTTAAAATAAGACAACATTTTACGATGCACGTCGTAGATTTTCATGACGTGACGTTGTAACATACCTTCTTCTTCGACTTCGAGACTTCGTAACGCGTGTAGTGACCGTGGAAATAAAAAAAATATTTCAGGTTTATTTAATAGAATAGATGTTATAGTTATTTTGAAGTGTCCTATTGCTGGGAAAATTATTTTCTAGCTTGACTTAGTCATGTAACATTTATTTAAGTGGAATACGATTCCGACGTTCATTGAATGTATTATAAGGTAAATGCGTTATATTATACATACGTTTTACGATTAGTAATATATGTGAGATTGGAGTATAATTGTTTATTTTATTAGCGTATACATATGATTGTCCGACGTTGTTCACTAATAAATTAATAAAAAAACAGTCAAAGCAATGGGTTACCTACATATATGTTGATGTTTACGTATTATCATAGAATATATTTATGAAATTACCAAAACTAAACCAATTTCTATTTATTTAGTTCTAGATTATTAGTGTTATTTTGATTTACTGTTTAATAATATTATATTCTTATTGCTGTCTTGCTGAGTTTGCATTTAATAACACAAAGTATGATGCTTGTATTTCAACGATGAAGCAAAGAAGTTAACAACGCTAATAAGAAAAGTCAACGTTAGAAAAACACGTTTCTCGCTTAATAACGGTCATAATAACACGATTTCTCCGAATATTCGAACCGGACTACTATTACGATTCAGAAAATACAGAACCTTTAACGGTAGGACAAGACGGTGCAGATTTAGTAATAGGGTTCGATTGATATATTCTTGGTGCGAGACCTCAAAAATGACGATCGCCTCAGTGATTAATCTAAATAGTTTCTTTATATTTTAATTTTGACTTATATTATACTTTCACCCCCAAATTACTCAACTGATCGTTATGAAATCTATACAAATTAATAAAATTGAAGGTTTGAAATTTTCTCATCTTTAGCTTTTAACTAAACGTATACACGGTTCTTACATCAAAAACATTACATTTATATTTATTATATAAATTTTAAAATTTTTTGTGTTTGTCTGTCTGGCTGCTCGGCTAAACCTCTAAAACGGCTGGACGGATATTGACAGGACTTTCACTCACAGATAGTTAATGTTATAAGCAGTAACTTAGGCTACTTTTATTAAAAATACAATTTAATTTAATTAATAAATAAGAAAGAGTATTACGTGAAAACAAAATTGAAACCTATAAATGGTAAATAAGATCCAATTCTAGTAGGGAAAGTAAACATTATATAAATATAATGTTCCCCAAAGTAAACTGCGGGGCATAGTTAGTTGAAAAATAAAATGAAATAATAATAATAAATAAATAAATAAACGCATCACACTCAATGGCCCCCATTAAGGTCTTTGTGACCTTGTGTCGGGAGTCCGGAAACATACACAACACTAACACGAACACCCAGACCACGACAAATATCCGTACGGCCGATACAGACATTTGCCGTGAGCGGGGATCGAACCCGCGACTGTTAGCGCTACAGTCAGTTGCAGTGAACACTGCGCCAACGTGTCTGTCTAAATTAAAATACTCACGATAACTTACTTTTAATTTTGCCAATTGAATTTATCAACCAACTTCAAAAAGGAGCTCCTTCTAAAACTTAAGAGAAGGAAAAAAAATTAAGAGGGCTTGTCCTCCATTTATAATGTATTTTAATGTTCTACTTTAGTACTCCGTCATATCTGAATTTTGAAAATTAATTTTATTTTATTTAATTCTGAATTATAATAATTAATACTATTGATACAAATAATTCTATTAAAAATAAAAAGAAAGAGAAATTAAAAATAACTATATTAAACCTAAGTAACTATCGAGTTAACCTAAGTAATCCATTGTCGTTTAGATGTAAATATTAAATAAAAATTTTATTTTGTTTCAAATTGTTTCCATAGAGTTTTTATCAAAATCAATTAAGTAGTTTGGATTTATAATCAAAATAACTGGTATAAGTATGTTATCCAAGTAAAAAATTACGTATTTTGCTCTTGAAGTCAGTTGCTTTTTTAAAAGTCTTAATTGGACGCTGATAAGCAATACTGTGTCAAGCCACACGAACTTACTTTTGAGAAAATGGCGTCTAAAGATGTCAAACCGATTCTTAACAAATATGTTTAAATAAGTATATATCCATCTTTTCATTTATTTTTTGATAAAAAGTATAATGAGTTATAAGCAGATTGATATATTTAATACATTATATAATAAAAAGTTTTTCAAATATTTAAGATTATTGTATAAATTGCAAAATAGAGAACGCACTTGGAAATCGAAACATTTCATTGAGAAACTTTTTTCCGTACTTCTTTTGTTTTTATGACTTGATTTTTTTTTCAATAACGTTAAATAGGTGAAGCAGTATCAAAATACATCAATATCTCCGAATTTGACTTTTTGTGGGTGTGGGACACATTATTGCTTATCAGCGTCCAATTACTTTTCTTTTTTTTTACTGGCTTTTCTATAAATCTCTCTTTACTTATTATTGCATTAAATAACTTAAATATTTAGAACAGGTAAACACGATAAACAAACACAAAAAATATGTAATAACGAAAATAAACTGTTAAACTTCTTATGAAAACTTGTTTGTACTTGTTTTTGTAAACAGGAAAATACTTATCTTCGTCTAAACGTGATCGTTTTGATGTTTTTCTTTTCACATTTTGAAGGTAGATAAAAATAAGTGACGTTAAAAGAATTCTTATAATATCAGAAATTCTGAAAGAGTACTTAAATATAAGTAACCATTTTATCTCAGTTTACTACGTGACGAAGATGTTACTTAGAATAGAGCCTATATTGTTGTACTTACATATATTATTTGTGTGCTTAATTTTATTTTGGATATTAAGTACACTTGAATCGTGAACTGTAAAATATTTTAAGTTCGTTTAATTAAGCTAATGTTTATAAACAACACTTCCCTTGGACCAAAGGCAGTTTTAAACTAACTTAAAAAAAGTAGGTTGTGTATTGTATACTTAATTGTAGGTGCTGTGCCTGTAACTTTCCGGCTAGTGCAAATACTAATTTAGTAAAGTTTTATTATAATCAGATCGATGAATATCTAGGCATAAAAGAAAATCAAACAAATAAACAAAAAAATTATATATCAAATATTCTGATAGGTTTTTAAGTCTTATAGTAAAAAGTATAAATGACGATTGCTCTGGTGTAGTGATGCTGAATTGACCTCTAACGCCGACGGTTGCGGGTTCAATCCCCGCTCGGGACAAATATTTATATTTGTATAAATATTTGTTCCTAGGTCTGGGTGTTTGTCCTTGTGGATCTCCCCACCGTGCCTCGGAGAGCACGTAAAGCTGTCGGTCCCAGTTGTTATCACAATCACCTGATAGTGATCGTTACTTTTAGTAGGGAGATTATTCTAGTCTAAATGGTTACTAATTTACCTTCAGAGGTTGCGGAGGTCAGATGGCAATCGCTCTGTTTAAAAATCAGTGGTTAATATCTGGACAAGAATAGAAAACAGACCCTGGTATAACCGGAAAGGCTAGGTAGATGAGATAGTAAAAAGTATGAATAAATCCTTTTCGCATAAGCAGTTTGCTATGTAGGTTCAATATTACGTACATAGGATATTTAATACAAAATAGGTGTATAATGTTCACAGTGAACTTTCTACGGGCTTCTAAACTTAACGCCTGTATTTTATCGATTACAGGTATTTTGATATCTTACTCGCTGTGCGATTTAATTACCTTTTGAATTTTAGAAAACCAAAGAAACAAGAATGTGTAAATTCGTTTTTTACTATGAAAATCTTAAAAACAGTTATGTTTTTATGCCGAACCGTTTCAAGATTATGCTATACGTACTCGATATGTATCTTTCCATTCACGTCTAATCAACGGGCTAATTGTCAAAATACCGCTGTCGCTATCAAAGGCTGTGTACCGAACTACAATACGGCACAAAGGCCAGCGGGGAAATTACGAGTGAGTCACCTCTATGGCAACGCGATACATTTTGAGAGTTGATTTTCACTTTTGCACTAAAATTAATAAATAAACTGACAAAATGTATTGAGTTACGATAGCGGTAGCTAACTGTAATAACCCTCCTGAACTAATGACATGTCGAATTGACGTTCTTCGACGTCTAAGGCGTGAATTACACTTGTAAGTTTTGCACTGAAATTTATGTCTGTATATCAGTCATTGCTTTTCACCTGAAGGAATTTACTGTCAGTGCCTTATTTTTGATAAAATTAAAAAATCAAAATCAAAATATGCTTTATTCAAGTAGGTTTTTACAAGCACTTTTGAATAGTCAATACAGAAACAAATAAGAAAACAAAAATCTAATTAATTAATTAATTTACCACTGGTTCGGAATGTACATTCTACCGAGAAGAACCGGTAAGAAACTCGATAGATACTCTTTTAAAAAGTATTACAATGGATATTCATAGCTTACGCACTTTATTACTTTGGTAACTGTTACCAGGTTACAGAGTTGTTTATTTATTATTCTATTAACAGTAGCTTATAGAAAATAAATAGAGAAAAGTCAAAATTAACAAGTACATTTTATATATCTTTTAAAGGTTTTAAACAACCAATTTCAAGTACATATAGCAATTTGTTTTTTGGTTAAAATAAATAATGTTAATCATTAATAAAAGTTGTTATTTCTATAACGAACTCAAGTTATGGGTTTAAAAAGTTTAATAATTACGAATAAGATAACAGCGTAATTAGGAAAAAAAGTAAGAAAAAAGCTTTTACCAAAACTCTTGAATTTTATTTGCAATGCAAATACTTTACGTGATCTGTATAGTAATGATTAATTTCCGTCGAGAAAATCATTATATTAAAGGTAAATGTGTCCAATATGGGCAATTATTTTTTAATGAGGAACCTATGTATTAAAGAAGTTTATATTTCCCGTCTTATCCGGGAAAGAATTTTCAACGGATCTTACGGCTAAAACCCATACTTACGTTGCGAAGTCACGCCGTTGCACGTTACGTCGGAAAACGAAATGACAAATTTTTCTTTTTATTTAAATGAAACGTCATATCGCAAGCTTTGTAATAAAGTGACCGGGAAATCGTAAAAACTTTTTGATCTTGGAACTTCGGTCGTTTATTTAGACTTTAATGTCACAAAATATTGATAAAAACAGTTATTTTTCTTTTTCAAAATCACAGGTTGTGAACTAGATGAGATATATAGCAGTATAGCTATCTCGTTTCAGATATATTTTTAATTTGGTCACTTCAATACTAAGCGCGCAATATCATCTAACCACGATGCGACCTAACGCCGTGACTTTTACGATCAACTTCGTAGGATTTTGCGATACGAAATCGTAGTATTTTACGACGTCGCGCATCGATACGTTCCACTACCCCCCAAAGGAATAACAAACAAGGAAACGAAACAAAAAATGATAATATACGTATGTACATCAATAAATACAAAATATGTACGTGTTTATTAAGATGATAAGTAGGTTATATAATTAAGCCAATAAAAATTAAAAGTAAAAGATACAATCAGGGAATGTGGTTGCACCTGATTAACCGCGCCGCGTGAAAATTTCTTAATCTTAAAAAATACTTTTTTATAATCGCGCCGCCTCTTAAATCATCCAATGCCCCCCAAATGGAGCGCGCCTCACTGTTTGGGAAACAATGTTTTAGACTGTACAGCCAGTGTAAACTTCAACCAATCTGGCAAGTATTCAACGCACGAAAAACAGTGAAATGCGGCTAGTAGCGTTATAAATATGGAAAAAGATGTAAACGGAATTCTATTTTTATTAGAAGAATCAAAGATCACGTAATCTAATTTACATTACGTCCCGGTCATTTCAATTTACCGAGCGATTGGGTTTCTCAGTACCCGAGATGTAGTTCGTAGAATTTAGTAAATAGTATTACGAATATGTAAATGGGACAGTCCTTTTCTTTGCATTACTTTTTATATATAAACAAATGAAGCTGAATTAAGCGAATTTTATGTAATGAAATAACTATTTGAAGTTAAATTTAAATGTAAAGAAATAAGCATAACCATATGATCATTACTTTTCAATTTTAGAATGTTAACATTAAATCAATATTATTATTTTTTTCATAATAGAGTCTAAAGATTTTGTAAAATTTAGATAAGAATTAGGTATCAATTAATAAATTAAATAAATATAATACTAGACGTACTAATGTAATTTAGACTTTCTAAATTTTATCACTTTCTCCTACGATTATACGATTTCAAACATTTTTTACATGCAAACCTAGTCCTGACAATTACCAACAGGGTAAAAAAAGAGTTAGCTAAATAGGTTAAGCTGTTTTTAAATAAATTGCGTACATTGGGTAATAGATTTTATTTAAATAGATCATCTAATTTTGTTTACTGTATTTTGTTCGTAGTAGAAATCCCAACCGAGAAAAACTATCATTTAAATATTCTGCTATACTTCTTGCTTCACACTGTTTTACATTTAACTTTTATTTTTAACTTGTTTTTATCTTCTTTTAACATTCCCGGAATTTCATTGAATTAATTTCATATTTTATTTACTTTTATTGATTGCATATGTTTTCATTCAGTTAATGGTCTATATTTTGATTATTGCTGTTACTTTTTTATCTTTCATTGTGAAAAAATTTCAATAGTCTTCTAGGAATATCAACTGGCTACAACAATGTTGCAACAATTCTAGGAACGCACTAGAACCAGCACAGGACGGGCGAAGAAGAAGAAGCAGCAAATAAAGAATAATCATTACTTACGACTAGCTTTTGGTTACGGGTTTTCTCGTGTTAATGTGGATTTTATTACACAATGCAGCTTTTTAATAGCTAATTTTCTATTCCTCGGGAATAGTATCTACTTTTTAAAGGTTATAGACTTACCTTATTTATATATATCGATGTATTTTCTGTACACTATCAACTTATGTATATATACGAAAAAAATAATAACAATAGCTGAAAACGTGAAACGAATATTCGCATAATAATAGTTATGATTGTACAACACACAAACACCAATACCTATTAAATCCCGATTCGTTGAAATATTTGCGTTCTATTTTAGTACTAACCTATTTAAACGAAACTCGTTAATTAGGAGTATTTAAAAACGTTACGCGCTTCTGATGTATTAGAAGTAGGTCGGACGTTGGCATTCAGGTATTAACTAACACGACTGAGCTACATCAAACAGTATCTTTTTCGTTCCAGGAACCATTCCCAAAACGAATAATATATTCCCAGAGAATATTTGAATGTAGACGATATGAAATGCTCAACGATATCATGTATTTTACTATGCTACAGTTGGAATCGTCAACATTATTCAACGTATAAGTGATATCCGATTTCATACATAGCCTATTTTTCTTTACTTGTTTCTATTTAGTAAATTTTCCAAGAATTTCGTTTCATTATAATTTTTGATTATAAAAAATGATTCAGTTCAATCATTTCATCGATAATTTCTCATCTAACTCTTATATGTGACTAGAAATACGTCATATTTATTTAGAAGGACAAGTAAAAAAAATAGACTGTAGATACGTAAATTCTAAGCCGATATGAGGAAAATATAAGGCTTTAAATTCAAAACGATTTAATTGTTATTATTTCAAGGTATTCGGAATACGTTTTTTCAATGAAGCTTTTAAAGAAATAAATTAGATGAACTTCCTTTATGTCAAATTTCATGACCGTAAGTCATTCTATTAGGAAATTATGACATGTTTGTGATTCGTCCGATATGAAAAAACTAATAAATATTAACTTTATTAAATAATGTGTTTATTAAATACAAACAAAAGTACCAACTTAGAATTAGTGAAAAGAAGATATAAAATTCAAACTTACCGAAATCCTGTTTTTTTTTTCAATTACTAAAACCGAATTCCTCGCCGCTTTATGTTACCTATAAAGAAAAAGTTTTTTAATTTAACATCAAAGAATTTCACGCTGCTACTACGATACATCCAATAGCTACTCGACAATGTTCATTTTAAATGTAGCTTTTGAATTTAAAACGATGATACTTGAAGTTTATTTTTTTTTATAAAAATCTGAAAAAAAAATATTTTTTGACCATTTTGTTTTTTTCTATTGCTATATGGACGCTAAAAAGCAATACTATGTCAAGACACATGGACTTTATTTTGCGAAAATGTACATTTCCATCTTTTCTTTTCTATTTTGATAAATGCTGTAATAAATTTAAAGCAAATTGATATAATGTTAATGTATTATTTGATAAAAGGTTTTCAAATATTTGAGTTTATTGCATAAACTGAAAAGTATGGAACGCACTTGAAATTCGAAACATTAAATTAAGAAACTTTTTTCCGTACTTAATTATTTTATATGACTTGATTTTTTAAATTATGTTAAATTCACCAATTACGCAGTATCGAAATATATCAATATCAACGAATTTGACTTTTTGTGGGTTGACACATTGCTTATCAGAATCCATATACATGTATCCGAAACCAAAAGTAACAGACATAGTGGATTTATTTTAGTTATTATTGTGTATATCAAACATCAAAAAATTTGATTACTCAAAAAAAATATTATTTAAATTTAAGAGTACAAGCAATATCAAAATGCAACAACAATACAACAATATCAAGCAACATAAGATATAAGAGAAAATAAGATATTATAATTACTTATAATAAAATAGTAAAAAGTAATCATTAAAAAAAACGCAAACACACTAACAGATAAAGACATGTAGCTGTCTGTATAATAATAATTAATGGATTGAAAGCTACCGCTTACAATACTAGATTATTAGGAAACGTTAATTTACTTAAAACTTAGATTATTAATTATAACTAATAGATAGATAGATAAAAAACTTTATTGCACTAAATTGTCTAGGATCACAATAATAAAAAGAAAAAAAACTTATTTTAAGGCATGGACAAGTGTAGTCTTTTTGGTCTTATCACTAAAAGCGATAATTTAACCTGTTTCTCAATATTCATTGGTTAAATATGTAGGTTATGCTCTAGAATTCAACTCAAATAAGATAAATATATAATATTTTCTTTCACAGCAAAGTAAAAAAAGAAAATTAGCAAGTCTTGAACAAGGGGTCACCTTGCTTCACGAATAAAAAATGAAGTTCACATCGAAATTTCTCTGACAACATGTGTATATGTCTCAGCCAATTTCGGATATAATACATGGATTTCAATTTACGACGTCTTTGTAAAAATGCAATTTATATACTAAAGTACAGAAAATCATCGAAAAAATTCATAACATTTTTCATGAATAAAGAATAAAATTACATGAACTCATATGTATCTCTACTAGCTCGGGTGCTCTAAGCTCTTTTTTGTACCACGAAATTTATAAAGTGAAACGTGAAAATTGCGAAGAATTTAAAAACATTTATACATAAAACGACAATTGGACCGTGAGCCTTATATTATAATTTTTTTTTCATTTATTTATTTGGTAATCCAATAATTTAAATAACTTATTACATAAAATTTTATATAACATGTAACTAGTAACAAAATAGGATTACATAATTTGCTTAAAAATGCAGGATACTATTAGAATAACTGTAACTGTAACTGTAACTTATCGTTATCTGCTTACGAAACGAAGCTTTATAAACTATTTCACGCCTATTTCTCTGAGAGTGTGATACCACCCCGCTCAAGCCAGCCTGTATACGAACTGTAGTATGTAGACAGCTAACCTAATTTTTATAGTACTCTACTAGATTAAAAAAAGCACTTTAATACGATTTCGTCATAGCTTTATTGTATGTAGTATGTATTTGTATATATAAATCAATTACACCATTGCCATAAATCTCTTCGATAGAAACAATGGTCTTTTATCACCAACTTCGTCAACTAATCAACTGCTTTAGTGATCAGTCTTAATCGGCTCATTTGTTCGTAATGCTGTGTAAATGGCTTACTGCCAAAACTTTATGATTTCCTTTACACCAAATGTGAAAACATACGAATTTAACTTTTGTTTTCAGACTCACTAGTTCATAGTACCTATATTATTGATCTTTTTAATTCAGTTATCTAATAAAGTTAAGATATTGTCAAATCATTCTGTAATTGCTTTGAGTAAAATGTAATTTATAAATATTCAATTAGTGAGTGTTTCGGTGTGTTTTCAAAATGATTGAGCAGAATGTTTTTAATCATTTGTTTTATTTTCATTTAATTTATATAATATTATACAAGTTTAAATATATAGTGGCAATCATAGTTATGCACAGTATTAGTAGGAATAGGTATTTATAGGATTTGTGTATACTGTTGCAACCTGTAAATGTCCCACTGCTGAAAATAATAAGCTTCATTCTCTATTAATAAAATAGCATACCTATGTAACTTTTCATTTGATTACAAAGTACGAGGACGGTTAATTCAATTAAATAAAGTAATTCAAATGTTCCTTTTTTGAGTTTGAGTTCTTAATTTGCAGTACAGATCTACATATGGAATAAAATCATTTCTTAATTTTGATGGCAACGGCGCCGTTCCTAATGCGTTTTTGTACGTTTCGCTGTAATTAGCCATATTCCGAGTCATTCACACGATCGTCATGACCGTCGCGTCTGTCAACACGTGTTGAATTACGAAGACGATTTTTTTTATTACTATCACATGCCCCACACATGCTCTTATTGTGAACGTTTGATATCATGACGGTTTATGGCTGTCGAAAAGACAATAAGGAGGAAAAGAAATGTGTTGCATCTGATCTTGACTATATTTAGAACATTTTTAAATTATTTCGGTTGTCGTGTATTGTACGAAGAATAAAGTTATATGACTCACGTATTGCTTATATTATGATTTCTGTAAGTATGTAAAATTTTGGATTGTTTAAAAAAATATTGTTTGAAATAGGTAAATACGATATTATCTTCGCTCGTGTTAAGGTATATTATTATTTAATTTTTATGGTTAGTCGAAGTATGCCAACGGGACCTTATTACTAGCCTTCGCTATCTGTGTCTGTCAGCGCGTTGCGTCTCTAAACCGTTGTAGGTAGAGAGTTGAATTTTTCAAAAAAATTGTATTTCTATTATCGCTAGAGCAAAAATAATAAAAACCGGTTGCATATACGAGTCGCACTGTGGGATTATTTATAAAATAGTGTTGTAGAATCTCTTTTGTGAACCGTAATAGGTACGTAGTTGGAATTTTTACAGAGTGTTTTTTTTATTGCCAAAACACGTCAAATGCGATTCTGACTCGCACACGAAGGGTTGCCCGGGTTGCCGTTGGGTGAAGCCCGTAACTTGTTTCTTTTATATAAGTACATAGTGTTATACGTTGTTCAATGGTACGGAGCACTTCGCGTGCAAATCAACTCGAACTTGACCGGTATTTATATTACATACGTAATTTCTTTCATTGTGATTAATATTAAAAATATAAACATCCGATGAAAATTGTAAAATTATTTTTGATACGAAACTGTATTAATTATGTATTAATGATGTAAAAAAACTGACTTATACAGATTTAAAACTAAGAAAGAGTGTATATTTTTTTCTAAAATTTTTATATTTTCCAAAGAGATTACCTTTATTATTTATTTAATTTGAAATTCTACAACTATAACGCCAGAAACGTGTGGGGTTAAATCGTATTTGTGGAAACGATTTAAGCTACGACAGAACGACAGACATTTAAATTTATTGGAGATCCGGTTGCAGTCTTTAAATAAACCAGCCAGATATAGCTATTCCATTATAGCATGTGCAAAGGTTAGTGTCTAATAAAATACTCTATTAATATATAAAGCTCAATTGTTTGTGTGTTTCAATGTGCAAAGTTCAAGTTTTTTTTTTTATATAAAAATAGCTGGCAAACATTGGATATTTGCAGCACCAGAGGAGGAGATATAATATATATGTTGCCAACTTAAAAGCGACGTAAAGAAAATAATGGAGGAGCAGCTTAGTACGAAATGCAGTTATGTTAGTTACTTCACATCGATCTTCTGTGAGAGTGAGGTACTGCTCTTGTCGAGCCTACATACGAGCTATAGTCAGTAGGCTAGGTTGAGCCTCGCTTAATTTTTCAATAAGAAAAATGTTTATTGTGTTTAATACTCGTATATGGTGCCAGAATAATGCTTTTAACACCCTTCGCTTCAGGACTTAATACTGTCAACACCACTTGGGTTTACATTTAATCTGCGGTCTTCGCGATCCTTTTTCTTGCATCCGTGCGGCTGTGGACTGATTCTTCCCTTGAGGTTTGCTCTGATCCTTATAATTTATAAGTTATTTTAAGTGTCTAATGTATAAACCATATACCTAAAAGTTGGTAACGTAACTTTCTTGCAGATGTCCATGGACGATAATTAACGTTAGGTAGAACTGTCTGCCTGTTTGCCCTCTTTTTATAAAAAAATACAGCCATCTGATTGTTTTATCGAGAACATTTTCCGGTAGTTGTGAAAATTGATAACTTTTTAACACCTCATACTTTCGTCCACCGTATTGGAAAATATCACGAACCAAGCTCTGCTACAATTAAAAAAATATATTTCAATGAATAAGAGGAGGATTTTAATAAGAGTTTTTTTCCTGTCATTTGTCTAGCTTACAAGTTATTTCCTTTCGTGAACATTAAAACTGTAAATTTCAGTCACTAAATGACTAATACGCCGACCCTGTAGTCTTCGTATTTAAAAATAAACTTATTAAATAGTAGTTACCATATCATTTAAATAATGGCAAATGTCTAAGATTACCCGTGTTTTCTCGTAGGTATGTAGGTCAAGTAAACTACTCGTAGGTAAAGAGATTCAAAGGTACACTACGTTTAAATTAGATTCTAGATCCAAGTAAAAGCCACACAAATATGTACTTGCTGTGTTTTTCTTATACGTTTACATGCGGTATTTGTAATAAAATAGAAGATTAATATTGTTTTTGTAAACTTAACATATAAGGTAAAGAATATTTTTAGTTTGTGTATTCAGTACTAGTTTCTCTCGCGGCTTTTCTGTTGTGGTAAGTTGATAAAAAGTAGCCTAAGTATTATTTCCATGCATAAGCTATATTATTGTAAACTTTTGTAAAAATGTTTAATAGTTTTTGTGTTAAAGAGCAGCATTTAAATCAGAAGTAAGATTTCTAATTTAAAAATTAAATTGAGAATTGTCACATTACACGCACGCAGGTTTCGTGATAGATCGTGTATAAAAGGTTATAAAGTGACCATCGCAGCAGGACGGAAATTTTCTATGACATTGAAAATTTCCTTAGTGCAACCAGTCCGTAGGTATAGGAGCTGTAGCCTGCAGGCAACAGGCCAACTATTAATAGAATAATAATATGAACTATTCCATATTTCCTTAAACTTTATTATGTTACCTTAATTTAGGCGTACAAATTAATTCCGGCTTTAAGTAACTTAAATATCTATAACGGCATTTTATTAAGAAAAAAATTAAAACTCGAGGATGTAAAAAAATGTTAATTAAAGATAACAATGTAAATTTTAGTAATAATATTTTTTATGATTACTTATTTTTTATAATAAAATATATCTCATAAAACAATGTTTGTGTAAAACGGGTCGGTATAATTGAAATTAATTAGTGAAATGAGTTCGAGATTCGACGTAAACATCGTTAATAATACATTGCTTGAACGATGAAATGAAAAGGATATTAAACGAGCATAAAGTCCATATTTCAAAGAAATTGTGTACACAAGTTAATTTATTCCTTAATCGTAGTAGCAAAAAACATATATCAAAGTTGAGATGTGTACGATATATTTACGCTGGGAAATTTGCACGCGTTAGATATTTCCAAGAATCTCGGTATATCTTAGCTCGCTTCTTCATTGGTTTCAGTGATTAAGCCTGCTTCGTTAAATATCAATTTATGGTAGATCCTAGTTGACTATTGAAAACTGCTCGTATACGGCCTTGCTGGAGCGGCGAAGTATGATACTCTCACTGAAATTCAGCGTAAAGTAGCTCATAAAGCTTCGTTTCGTACGACGAGTTTAAGACTCGGAAGATTATTCTCTTCCAGTTATTCCCTAACATCCTATTTTCCTTCGTCTCTTATTCCTGTTGATTCGGCAACGCATGTATAAAACCTTCGGTGTTGTGAATAGTCATGAAAGGCGGTGATCACATTATATCAGGTACATCTTAATTTTTAAAGTTGATAAGTCTACGTCGAAATCTTAAACAATTGCCAAAATAATCTAAATATTCAGTACATATTAATACCATTTTAACATATGAAACTATTCGTTAAAATAAACCCCAAAAAGCCGATTACATACATACATAATACACACCGATTTTGCATCCCTACTGTTTCAGTATCTGGCTATCTAAAAGAAATGATTAAACATCAACTTCCGATAGTACTGGACCTTTTTGGTTACATAAAAATGAAATGTAAGCAATGTGGTAAAAACATTAGTCACTAGTAAAGATGGAGCAAAAGAGGTCAGTGGGGCGCAAACCGTGACATTAAAGATACCATCAGCCTAATTAAAATTCATCTGACCGAAATCGAAGATAGGAAAGAAAATTTGGCAAAGTGGATTGGGATCAAAGTTTCAAGGTCATCCCATATTTTTTTTATAACATGACAAATACAAAATTTAATCGTTTTTAAAAAAAAAATCAGAATCCACACACAATTAATAAAAATTCGACTAAACCGGTTTTATTTTATACAAAGTATGTCTGAATTAATTATTTCAATTAAATTTTCTGTTAAATTACTCAACTGATTTTGATAAAAATTATGTAGGACGATAGGATACGCATTATAAAAAATAATACGAGATATCTTTGGAGTCATATTGAAACCAACGCTAACTAAAAGAATTATAAATAAAAAGCTTTGTTCGAACATATATAAAAATATATATTCATAAATTGGTAACATTTAAATTTTAAACGTCATGCCAAAAATGTTTATCATTTTCTGATATTCGGATTAACCCGAATTGTAATAATTTATAATAATTGAGAACCGAAAATGATAGGTAGATTTTTAAATAGTTTTAAATTTTTCAGTTCATGAATATGTATATAAGCGTAATTGCTTTGTAATCGTATTTATTTGACATTCGAAAAACGAAATCAACTTCGATACCTGATTGGCGAACCTTAATTATCGTGATATAACAGAACCAAGGTGCACCTGAAACGTGTTTTCATATTGTGTAGTTATGACGACGAATAAGGCGATAAAACTCTATTTTTTGTTAATATACCCACTAAATCTAAATATATAAATAATTCAAAGGTGACTGACTGATCGATTGACATAGTGATCAACGCACAGCCCAAACCACTGGACGGATCGGGAAACTTCGTCAATTTTAAACCAATCTTGCTGAGACTATGTATGCATAAAGCTACTGTGACGTAGGCATCACAAACATCGCAGACGAAGTCGCGAGTACCAGTCAGTGATACATATTCTGTGTAAACTCCAGCCAGCGAAAATTCGTCGAGATACCCGATGGCCGTCCTCAGCACGAGAATGGAGAGGCCACGCATCGTTTGCGCATGCGCATCCCTTTTACCCCGTTAGGATTAGAGTTTCGTAAAATTCTTTGTTAGCGAATGTTTACACCCTATAAGGACCAAATTTAAGGTTACAGTTTTTTAGATTTTATGATTAACCAGTGAGTTGTTTGTCGGTTTTTTATATATAAATTTAGGTCGAGAACTTGCTATTAATCAGTAAATAACTGGTCAAGTGCGAGTAGGACTCGCGCACCGAGGGTTCCGTACAAACTTATAGAAATCTATATAAGACTAACCCATCTACGCCATTTGTGGTCTTCATCATCAGTTCCAACATAAGTTACTATCAAAAATACCTAAATCGGTATACGCTTGCCTATAATATTTGAGGAGTTCCTTCAATTTCTCCAGGATCCCATCATCTGATCCTGACCTGAAGACAATGGGACCACCTTGAAAGTATATCTTTTCAAACAAAAAAAAAATTTTGAAAATCGGTACACAAATGGCGGCGTAATCGGCGAACAAACATAAAAAAAAATTAAATACAAGGTCGAATTGAAAACACTCCTTTTTTAGAAGTCGCTTAAATATAATCAAATATTATGTAAATATGGATCACGTCCCAAAATCTATTTTGAAACTACTTAGGAGCACTTAAATTTAAAACACTATCATGGATGCAATCTATGGAAACACAAAATTTTATTTTAAGTACTAATACACCTTATACTTTCAAAAAAGCAAAGCTATAGCGCGATTCAGGATACACCTAGCGCCATCTCTTGACATTTTCAATGAACTAACTTGTTGACTTTGACATTAACAACACAATTATATTATATTTTAATCTCGTTTTATTTTTATTTATATTCTACTACCCCTGCGCTACGTTCGTAAAATATTTAGATTTACATTATCAATCAAAATATCAAAATATATATTAGTGTTGCCAAGACGAAAATAATTAGTCCTTAATTCGAACAAAACTAATTGTTTATTTATAAATAACTAATTATATTACTAATAACCAGAAGACTTATATGTGTAGATAAAGAAGTAAATTAAATAACTCGATCTGTTTGAATTTAATTTTAAAATTTTCGTACTAAGTCAATACGAGTACTTAAATCAAATCGCGTGAAGCTCTTATATTGAATGTTAATTACGTAATGACGTTATAAATCGACGATAAAACTTTTAAATGAAAAGTTTATTTCATTATTTTTAGCGCGTTCAAATAATAATTAAAATAAAAAAAATTATTAATCGAGCAAAATTATATCACAGTTAATGTCATAATGTTGTAATAGATGGCATTAGCTGTACGCTACATCGCGCTATCATTTTGTTAGCTGCGATATATAGATTGCATTGCGTTGTTTATAAAGGTTTGCTGCTTTTTAATGTTTTCGTATTGATACAAATTTCTTCTCAGTGTTTGTAAAATTGTTTTTTTGACCATGGTCAACTATTATGTTAATTTGTTACAAGTACATATAATTTTAATTCTAAGATTAACATATTTTCGCTTGATCAATTTACAACTTGATACATTTACGCGTTCCTGAGAAAAAGGTTGAAAGACAGACGTACAGACTGACAGACTCACGAACAGAAATTTACAGTTTTCGGATTTTTTCCTTAACTAAAGCACCTTGCTCCTGGCCAAATTTCATAATGCTTGGTCAATGGGGAGTACCCTATAGGTTTTGATTCCCTTGCGAATACGTTAAAAACGCTATCATACTTAAAATATGTGATATAAATGACCGTATCTTTTGATTGCATTAACTTAGAAGTTTGATTTTTTCACAGCTCTTAGTAATTACAATTTTGAGTACTTGACATTGATAAAAATTTGTTACCTTCACGCGTTTCTGAGAAAAAGGTTGAAAGACAAACTTACACACAGACAAACATACATACAAAAATTTACAGTTTTCAGATTTTTTCCTTTATTTGTACCATAAGATCTTACTTCTTGCCAAATTTCATCGTACTAGGTTAATGGGAAGTACCCTATAGGTTTTGATTCCCTTGCGAAAACGCTAAAATGGTCAAAATATACGACATATTTTCCATTATCTTTTGATTGCGTTGACTTAGAACTTTAATATTTTCACGGCCGCATGTCATCGTAGACTTGAGTATATGATATTAATTTCAACATGATACGTCTATGCATTTCTGAGAAAAAAGGGTTGACATCCCGACAGACAGACAGACAGACAGACGGACAACAAAGTGATCCTATAAGGGTTCCGTTTTTCCTTTTAAGGTACGGAACCCTAAAAATAGCTTTATTGTGATTAAACGAGAAAATCTAAGAAAATACTAGTGCTAAAGGAGTCCCATGAATCGTAATCATTGATGAAACGCAACAGAGATAACCCTCTATTCATTAAACACTATATTGAGGTCAGATGAACGAATTGTGCCGGCGGTATTGAGAAAGCAATCAGGCGTTTTAGGGTTAATATTCTCAACGTGTAGTGTAGGCTGATACGTTCCTTTTTATTACAGACGATGAAGTAGGGGTCTCTGTACATAGTAATTAGCATTATAAAAGAGATTATTTCATTATCAATGAATTTAATATTGCGTTTCTATCTGTACTTCTGCTAAAGATGAAACGTTTGTTTGATTATCTTAATGAATCAATCTGATTTGAAATTTTTCATTACATAGCTTCTTTTGAGGAAGCGCAATATATAATAAAAAACATGACGATGAAATATTTATATATGTATACATAAATGCTAACATAATAAATACTAACATAAAAAACAACGAACTTACTTTTAAAATTTCTTATACATAAAATGAAATAAACAAATGTTTTTTTTTATTTGTATTTGTTTTTCAATTCTCTTTTACGCCAAAGGATTTCAGGACTTTAATTAAGACATAATAAGGTATTTTCTGCACGTTTCGTTGACGGCATTTTCACAAAGCTTTTCATCCATACGTATTATATAAAAATTGTAAAGGATTTAATTATATTTATTAGAGCACTGACGAAGTATTCTAAAAATATATACCAAAAAAATAAAAGTGTACTCGTATTAAGAAAGTAATCGTTTTAGTATTCGTGGTAATATTTAAATAAGTAAGACTTTAATTTCGTAATTTCGTTTTCTTGGATGATATACTAATTCCAGTAATTTTTATTTAAAAAACTAAATTAATGAACCGATTTTGATTAGAATTCTATAGGTCCAATCTGAAAGTATAGTCCAAATAGAAACCATTTCAAAATCGGTTAAGAATTGTTCGAACTACTGAGGTAACAAACATAAACAAATAAACAAATACTAAGAATTGAGAACCTCCTCTTTTTATGAAGTCGGTACAAACAGTGGAATAAAAATACTAAAAACTGAAACCAAGTCCAAATTATTATTTTTTAATATGTGTGTATGTGTACCTTCTAGTATTTTTAATCTTTTAACCAATTTATTTAAATATGTTAGTAACACTCTATTTGACACTGAAAAATTTAGTTAGTTAGTTATATAATATAATATTGAACCCATAAACTCCACACTATTATAAATGTGAAAGTAGCTCTTCTACCTGCTTATTTGTTTACGCTAAAACCGTTGAACCAATTTTGATGAAATTTCGAATAAATGAAATGCAGGTTTTTATTAATTTTTGTATCCCTATTTACTTTTTAGCCGAATCTTTAATACTATGTAAATTATCTGTACCTATATATTTGTGAATATCTTATATAAGTAATATATAAATAATTGTTATAAATGTTACTTTAGAAAAGAACATAATTATGCTTCGAAGGTGAAATGGAATAGACAAATTGAAATGGAGAACCTATAATTTCTCAAAGAATTCTATTCTATACAATTTAGTACGCAGGAGAGGAGTCGCGGGAACTAAAATTATTTAGACCATAACCGATCAAACACTCATATAGTGAAACGAGTATTGGTTTAACCAAATAATTGAAAAAATAATGGAGCTATACCGTAGCCCGCGTAAATGACACAAAAGTCAACCAATAACAATTATTAATTCCCGACACAACAAAAGTTTGACGTGTGTACCTGTATGTGTGTATGTGGCATCGTACCTTTGTAACGAATTGACCAATTTTGGTTTGTTTTTTTTTTGTTTGAAAGCTAACGTAATCGAAAAATACTGGATAAAGGATTAAATTACTAGAAAGAACACATACACATTTACAAAAAAATAAGAATATATAGTTATAAGCCACAGCTCATGTAAATTTGTTCAGACATGTTAAGGTCATCTTTTCTCTAGTTGTTGAAGAGATCCAAGCAATTTCTACTGGTCTATTCGACTCGATTAGACTCATTGAACAACTATAAATTATAATATTTTCAAATACACTGAAACTATTTTATATAGGTACCTACATATCATGTAAATGCATAAAATACTAAGATTTAAAAAGATTAATTTTGAAAAATACGTGTGTAAAATAATTTAGTATTTTTCATTTTTAAAAATTTGAAGAGCGCAAATTGGGGATTTATGAATACAGATGTGCTAAGAATAGAATTCCAGGTGGTAAACATTCTATCAGGTCAAGGTAGAATAGAGGCCACGGAGCTGTGAATGATAATGAAACTTCATAAGACTTAATGCTTATTATATTATAATAAACAGTAAAGCTGTATTTTACACTATTTTTATTAGGATTGATACTGATAAGAAAATAAATGTCAATTTTTTTTATCAATATCATATTATTTTCTATATTTCAATGAAATTGACCATTGTAAATAACATCGTCGTTAACATCTGTATATAAATATGTATGTATATGTGTAGCTATGTCGCATGGCTTAAAACTGCGAGCCGTAGAATGATGCAATTTTATATTTAGAGTGTCGTAAAATTAACCACTACTTTCCATTTTTGCTTAATCGCAAGAGCGCTTTTCTCGAAAGATAGATTTGTAAGTTTTTTTTTTAATTATGTAATGTAATCGAAGTAAATTTAATTGGTTAACAATTGGCCAAAAGTTTGTTTTATGTAAAATAAAAACCTAATTTTCATCGAATCTAACAATAAGGAAAAATAATTAAAAGGCGATTTCTTGAGAAGATCTCCAATTTCGATCTTGAGACGGATTATCTTACGGGTTTTGAGAATCGTTGATTTATTCCGAGATTTATTTATAATCTATTATTTTATAAAAGAAAATAAAAATGTTTTATATAAAAAACTTGTATGAAAAATGTTTCTTTTTAACGATATTTACCTGTCGATCACACAATTTCACCGAACAAAAACATTACAAAAGTGTCCAAAGAATACAAATATCTTTGTAAGATTATTAACTTATTTTTACAAGTTAATGCATAATCTTAAATTCTAAACTTTAATTTTTAATACACTAAAACCTTTTAGTGAAACTATAGATAACTATCAAACTATAATAATATTCCTGTTTAAAATTATGTTAATCATTAGATATTCTATTTGTATTTTTCTGAACGTTCCAGAATGGACATATTTGAATAATACCTAAATATAAAATACTGAGGCGATATTAAAACTTATTAACCAAGGTATACTTTTGAAAATGTGAATAGTCTTAAGAAACTAAAAGGATAAACAATATAATCTATAAAATTGACATAACGCTCGAAAAATGTTCAGTACAAGATATTAATTAATATCATAAATTAAAAAATAATATTAATAACAATTAATCTATAAAAAAATCTTATATTAGTATGTATCTCAGTTTAAAATGTAAATATTGTACTAATTGTAATTTTTAATTAGATTTTTGTCGAGCCGAGATGGCATAGTGGTTAGAATACATCGATCTCAACAGATGACTACAGGTTCAAACTGCAACTAGCACCGCTGAGTTTTAATGGTGGTAGAAATTCTGACACATATCCATTAACCCGCAGAGTGTTGGATTAAGCTCTAAACCGTCTTTTTAATAGGAGAGGAGGTCTTTGCCCAGCGCTGGGACATTTACGGACTGTTACTTTTTAGTAATTGTAATTTCTAATAGGAAGAACTTGTTACATATACCCACTAATTGTTGCAAGCTGCAGGGCAATTATCCGCGCGCTATCGCCATACATTTAGACATTTCATTTCAGATTTTTGGCTAGTGGCATAACAAATCAATAGTCAAAATGTATCGGAGCGCAATAGTCGGTGTAAAATTTACTAAAAGTTTGTCGTAAGCGTGACGTGGCGTGGCGGTTTTGTACCAAAACTTGTATAGCGCATGTATTGGAAACACATTGGACTACTACATATTCATTTTGTGTACACAAGCACTTTTGCGCAAACTAACATTTAGACCCAATTTTTTTCAAACAATATTGTATTGATTTTATTCATAATGTTTTTTTCAGCAATGCTTTGAAAAATACGATTGAATTTTAAAACTTTTTACAATCAATACTTATACTTATTATTGTTATAAAGCTGAAGAGTTTGTTTGTTTGAACGCGCTAATCTCAGGAAGGTTGAATTGAAAAATTATTTTTGTGTTGGATAGTCCTTTTATCTAAGAAGGCTATTATATAGGCTTTTATATAACATCACACTTTGACCAATATGAGCGGAGCAACGACGAAAAATATTGCCAGTATGGAATAAATTTTAGTAGATTATTTCCTCAAAATTAACGCATGTGTAACTGCGGGGCACACTTAGTACATTATAAAAATGCACACCTATTATCTATTTTCATAAATGATAATAATTTTGAACTATATTTTAAATATTTTATGTTCATACTATTCGACGTAAAAATCGAGACCATTTAACTTTGACAATCTCGTTAATTGACTTGATAGCGCAAAGATACTCTCGTCTGACATATTTAGTCGCTACATGGTTGCTTAGCAACTTTGTCCAAAATGGTTCGTGCTAAAATTCTTAAGCATGTAAAATACGTACCGTAAATACTTTCATATGCATTTAGTTAAGAGATGTTAATTTTAAATTACAAACAGACACTTCAATTTTATTTATTTGTATAGATGGCTAGTTGTAACTAAAATAATTTCGCTAGACATGTTTTCTTTTATATATAAGCGAGTATTTCCATTCCAGTAAGTGACGCATCGCCCAGCACCGGTATAATAGTGATTGATATTAATGCCAGATTCGTAAACTCTTTATCTCTGTATCGCGTGTCTGTCTGTTCACGAATATTAACGATTTAGGATTATCCCTAAAAGAAACTATTTGTCATGAATATAACGGTGTGATGATTAATTGACTCGTGTGATGTGTGTTCATAGCTTTCTATGTATTTTTACATTTTTTTTTCATGCCCCACTGGTGTATTACTTATGTGAAACATTAGGACAGTAAAAGGTGTTATATAACAACATTTTTATTATTATTGGAGTGAAACGTGCGTAGAGTGCCTGTGTGGTGTCGACGCTTGCCTGCTTGTGCTGCATGTGCGAGTGTATATGCGGGAGGGTGGGCGGTCCTTGCCTGCTTGTGCTGCATGTGCGAGTGTATATGCGGGAGGGTGTGCGGTCCTTGTCTGCTTGTGCTGCATGTGCGTTCGCATATGTGGGAGGGCGGGTGGTGCTTGCTTGCTTGTGCTGCATGTGCGTTTGCATATGTGGGAGGGCGGGTGGTGCTCATACTGCATGATACCAGACGGCTGTAGATATTTTCGCGGATTACAGCAAAGTAGTTTTATGATTAATTATCATGGAATTCCGCAAAGTAACGCCTGATTCAATAAAATATATATATTTATATTTCCTGAAAAAACGTTGCAGAACGCGTAGCAGATGTGAAATACGAATGATAAATGCTTCTTTAATAAATATTTACATTAAATTTAATAAATTAATATAAATAAAATACAAAAACACAAAATCCTATTAGATGTCGTTACAAAACGCTTAAACAAAAAAAAGTAAAGTGCAGTCGCTCAGATACTTATATATTAAAATCACATGAGCGTTTATTTCTTACACCGCCTGCGTCTGGCAATCAATTAGCCTGTGTTTCTTCATCGTCGAAGATCGAGAATAAAATTTGAAACTTTTTGAAAATAGATTCTATTTGAGTGATATGGGATCAAGGATTATTACTTGCAAATATATTTAACATTTAACCTTCCTACATCAATAAATATTTAAAAAAAACCTAGTGTTGTGTAATTTCGATTATTAAATATATAAAGTATTTACTCGTATTTTGTAAAATAGCATTGATTACTCGAACAAATATAATATTTTATATGTGATACGAGGCTACAATATCGGACGTAAAATTCGTTCATATCATATTCGGCAGGTATATTGGCAGCTTATCTAACTGAATTTTCCAATACTCCATTCTATATCCAAATAAACAAACGAAAAAAGAGAGCTTCTATTTTTTATGCCACTGTCCGTTTTTGAGGACTTATGATCAAAGGATTAAAAAAGTAACAACTTCACTAGTTTATATTAGAATTCAAAAAGTTTCAAAGAGATCGAATACTTCAATAAAATCAAAAAGTTTTTACTAGAATCATGGTTGAATCCGTTTTAAACGAGTTTAGCGTTGAGTGCGAAGCGACATTCTGCGATAACTTTCGAGACGATCTCGTTGACACTCTGTCGTAAAAACTATCTAACTTTTGGCGGTTTATGCAGACACTTTTCGATGCTATAAGTTAATATGAAGACAAGATGTTAAATTTATTCAAATACTATCTAAATCACTGGCTGCCCCTCGCGGTTTCACTCGCGTTTATGGTTACTGCTTTTCTGCTGTGAGTCGTAGCGTGATGTAATATTGCCTATAGCCTTCCTGAATAAATAAACAATCCAACATAAAAATTAGCGCGTTTAAACAAACAAATAAACTCTTCAGCTGCATAATAATCTATACTACATAGAGCTTATATGGATTAGCGGATAAAATGTTCACGGATATGGACCCGGGTTTAAGTCTATGCTAGCACCACTGATTGTTTGAATTCACCAGGGTTCAGTGGTGAATTACTCTGCGGAAACCTGCATGTAGTTGGGGAATAATTGTAAAAATTTGAGATATGTACTTTTTACGTTAATTCGGATTAGAATAGTATCTTTTTTGTAAAGGAATAAAAGGCTTTTTTTCAGCAGTGGATATTTAATATCCGGTACGTATATAGCGGTTATTATACCACAACTCTTTCACTTTCGAAGTTAAGCAGTATTTTACTTTTTATCATTGCAATAATTTATTCTAATGCTTCAGAAATAAATCAATCGTATCCATAACATTTATTTTCAATAAGACTAAATCTTCTTCTTATTATTATGGAATTTAAGACCATAAATACCACAGTTTTTAAATATATTTTCGTATAGCCCATATAAAATATGAGGCTACAATTTCGGACGTTAAATTTCGTTCATATTATAGTGTACGCGTATATCGTCAGCTTATCTAACTGGATTTATCTAAATATAACTCTATTTTCAGATAAACAAACGAAACAAATTTAAATCGAAATCGTTTCGAGTTCAGCGATAATGCAAATATTGAAAGTTAAAAATATATATAAATTTATACAAGAATATTTATGTAGTATACCGTTTACCGAAAATAAATTAGGATTGATCCCACTCTCAGAAAAGCACTAAATCACATCCCTAGACAAATATCACAATTAAACAATGGCATAGGAAAACGTGGCCACCAGAATGTTGTTTTTTATCGGATTTTCATCAAACTTACATGCGACATTCAATAGTTGAAAAATCCTAAAAATCGGTTCACAAAATATAACACTTATTTTGCTTTTTGGTTGTCAGTTGGAAATAACTTAACTACTCAATACGCAAAGTCTTCAAGGTCTAACACTACATAAGTCAAAATAAACAGCTTAAAGGGAGAGCGAAAAAACTGTATTATTTTTCATTTATTTTTTACTTCGTGTGATTACTGTGATTTTTATAATTAATTCATAAGGGTGTCTGTGTAAAATTACGCGGCTTTTTCCTTTTTCTTTAAAGATGCTTATTTTGACTTACGCACTGTTAGAACTTCACTGACGAAATACGAAATAGGTTAATGTACAACCCTTATTACTTCCGAACAACATAATCCTTATGTAGAACACAGGAGTCTTATATTCGGTTTTATTAATATTGTTCCCAACTATCTACAAAGGAATATCTATGGACTAAAAACGCTTATATTGAACGATACTTAATATACTTTTCAGGGTTATGTGCGAGGAAATTTATGTACTAAAAATGTTACTATGTTTGAATATCCTTCTAAGATAAAGTTTAAGGATTATTATTTATTTTATTGTAGGTTATTTTATTAATCGATTATTTTCTTCAGGTTATTTAATTAACTTTTAAGGTTTTTGTTTTTATTTGAACGTGAGATAGGCACCCTTAGATAATAGAGTAAATACGGGATGTTTTTCTTCTAGACTAACAAGTTGAATTGATATGTTAGTCGAATAGTTTAACGAGACATCAACAGTGCGGTCCGGAGTTGATGCAAGGTCTCATTAAGACTCACCAGCATGATGAATTGGTTCAGAAAGTTTTTATGTTTTGACGCCTAGAAGCGATGTACCAATAGGTCAACCTTATGTGTATAGTCAACTTATTCAATATCGCGATTTAGGTACTAAATAACCAATACTGTAGACTCTTTACATAATGTTTATTGGTGATTCATCGTCCTTTTATACTCTACTATATGAATAGTATTAGAGCCATTTCTGCGTTAAATATTTGTAACATTTTTATTTTGATAGAAAAATACAATTTTAATATAAATGTTTTAAGCCAATCCCTTTACGACGGCTTTTGTATTTGAAAATGAAAATTAAAAGAAAAATTCCACTTTATATTTATAGCTCAGGAAGGGAGTTACGATGGTATAAATAGGGCGAAATACTTAGCGTTCTTTATAAACAAGAAGCGTCGGGGATTGTTGGTTGAATATTTTGCTAAGATTAATGACGGTGAGACTGTATTGTTTTGTTTCTGTCCTGCGGTTGAAGAGAGGCTGGTAATTGATTACTGCGATTAAATGTCTCTGTCTTATAATAGACTAGCAGTTCCCCGTACCTTCGCCCGCGTATACTTAAAAATTTAATTCAAATTTAATGTAACGGGTCTTATCGCGATAACTAATGGTAAAAATACCTTTTTTATTGCCCGACGTTTCGACGAAGTTGCATTCGTCGTGGTCACGAGCTGACTGTAGTCAGGTCAAAAAGGTATTACTACCATTAGTTATTGCGATAAGACCTGTTATATTAAATATGAATAGTATAAATCGCGCAAGTTTAAAATACATAATAAGGAATTTAATATCTAACAAACTTGCAATCCTCTTTTTAACCCCCTTCAAAAATCTTTTCTTACTGCATACTAATGATATGTAAGTAATCTTTGTGCAAAATTTCATGTTTCTAGACCCAGAATCCAATTTACGATTACAATAATACTAATGGAAATAAAATAATGAACATTTTCTAGTGATTTCATATTTATTACGGTGCCATTCATGTTATAAGTTATGTTGGATTACCAAACAAATAAATAGAAAAGTCTCGCTTAGTTTCTTTCGCTGTTTAATTTTAGGTCAGAGATCCAACTTCTTAGAAACCGTCGTAGATTTATTAATTATTATTTATTTTAAGATTTAATTTAATATTGTGGTATGTGTGTTTCACGTACAATTTTTTGAAAGGTTCTTATGCCTAAAATCTTAGAGCATCTACACGCATGCGGTTCTTATATCAGTGTCAAATAAAAGCTTTCACTTATAAATTTATGGTATTAAAAAAATACGTTAAAGATAAGCCAGAGTTGATAATCGAACATAACCCATTGTATTAAATTGTCTGTCGTGGTCGCTAATGACCTAAGATCTTGAGAAACAAGTTAAAAAAAAACACTAAATAGTAAATAATGTTTACAGAAAAAAATAGCTGAATCAACCTTTTATTTTCGTACTCATAAATATTTTGACATATACTCATAAATTTTTGATCTAGTACAGAACTACACATAGAGCAGGAATTGACGTGAGTTGTAACGTCAAAATTAGCGACATGTTTGTCCCTGACATCTAACAAATCACATCTATTGACGTGACGTATCGTACTGTGTTATCGGAATTGTGTCAGATGTGTTATGTGACATAAGCTTTGTAAAGAGGCCGTACACAGAGACGTCAACTACTGTCATTTATAATTTACCTAACTTTTGCTCAGGGCTTCGTTTGGGTATAGTAGATTTTGTTATGCCGGCGACTATCTTAAATTTATTTTACTATCTTGCCGATACGATGTACGCGCCATCTCGTGGAAGTTATTTGTATCAAGGCTTTATAATCGCGAGGAATAGCTTATTAAAATAAAATCTCGTACACAATATTAAAAAGATATTCAAATTTTGTTTAAAATACTTTGTCGGAAGCAATAGCAATTGGGTCAATGGACGATGCAAACATGGCTCATTGCTGGCTCACTAAAACGAATGATTCGTCTTGTTGTAATTGCCAATATTGACCCCTAAGCACACCAATAGAGTCCCTTATAAATAGCTCAGGATTCTATACCAACACGATTATTAGCTACGCATTCCCGAGTTGTTTGTTCAGGAGTCTTTCCGTTCTGTCTGAAAATCTTTTCCAAAGATATTCTTAAGCGTAGAAACGTTTTTGAACATTTCTTTTTATACGTAATAACACATTTATATGAAAAATAATTTCGTAATATTTAGTAATTTCAAACAATGAATGTCATTGCAATTGGGATATAAGTTAAAGTGCGAAGCTTCAGTGCGGTCGTAGAATATATGTACATATTATTTAGTGTGTTCATATTTTAGGCCAAATAAAAACACACACTTTACGAATCTTACTACTATACACCTCTTGTGTGGGATTCGTAATGTGTTTTTTGAAACCTATACTAGATAATTATACCTAGATAGTAAATAGTTCTTGAGTGAAGGATGCATTTATATAAATATCGCCATTATTGTTAATTTCAGCATAACGTAAAAGGAATAAATTGCGTTGTACTTATTAAAAATTACAAAGATCCTTATTCAATATTTATACTTAAAATAAAAGGACTAGAGAGTCCTTTTATTTCAAGTCAAGCTTCTAGGGTATATTATAAAACGTCATTACTGCTTAATAATTGTACGATAATGACGTGCTTTATTAAAGGCTTTCCTTAATGCATGCTGATGGAGTTTTTATCCTGTATTGTAAGCACAGAGTAACGATATTACATCAGAGAAAAGTTTTTAAGTAATTTTAATAAATTTTTAATAATATCTTAAAGGATGTCTGCGTCATTTACCTACCTTTTAACGTTATTTAGATCTTCACGTAGAGGCTGTTTCTGAAATGTAAGAGACGGATTTTCTTGCTTTTATTCTGTTACTTAATAAAAAAAGAAAAGAGTGAAATTACATATACCTATTTCACAACATTAAATAACGTCTGTATGGTAAATTGTACAGTATTTTTTAAAGCGTTTTGTCGTCACAAAGTCAAAATAAAAATAAACAGTATATTTAGCTCATCACATTATACTTCTATTATACAATAGTATGAGAGACATGACCAAGTAACTGCGATGTTTCTAGTGCTTTCCCTTGTACCTAACTCTTTACGTTCTGCACTTAGCGAGATATACTCGTAAATTAGAAAAATAAATAAACGTCGTCTGCACTATAAAGTTTATATTTTTATACGTGTCATAGCGCACAGCTGTTTATTTAACAGTTATAACTGCTTCCACTTATGTATATATGTAAGTTAGTTTTGGTGGTTAATCATGTAGAAAATCAGAAGTCAACTGTCAGAACATAGCCTGTCAAATAGTTTTACATAATTGTCCCTTTGGTTAATCAACTATATCAAAACCACAGTTGATTAATGCAATCGTTAATTAAAAGAAATTCGACGGACAGGTTGGCGTAGTGGTCACTACAACTGACTGAAGCGCTAACGGTCGCGGGTTCGATCCCCGCTCATGGCAAACGTCTGTATTTGTCATACGGATGTTTGCCGTGGTCTGGGTGTTTGTGCTTGTATTGTATGTGTTTCCGGATCACCGACACAGGATCATAAGAACCTAATGGGGATCCGTTGTGATGCGTTTATTTATAAAAAAAAAAAAAATAATCATAACTACAAGACATTTTTTAGAAAGTAAAAGATTTCAAAAGCAAAATACGCAACAAAAAACAAATACGCAAAAAAATCATTTATTCTGTTGTGTTGTTACTTGTGTTTTTATATTTGTGTACAATAAAGTATATTTGTATTGTATTGTATTGTATTGTATTGTATTTACATAGATGACCTACTTATTCTAGTTATTGCGATTGATTAATTAATCAAATTGATACTATAATATTAAATTAAAAAAGATCCCGACAATCTATTGAGACCATTTCAATGAGCCCAAACACGCTGCTCTCCTGTAAGTTGGTGAAGAGTTATGTTTCTTTCTGATTCCCGATGGTCTTGCAGCATCAGGTCAAGGTTATTCAACTTTGTTATTTTGATATCATTCACAGTATAGTAAATTTCGAGTTGATTAGACCACTAGAAGTTGTTGAGATCTTTTAAAAATTAAGAGAGAGCTGATAACTTTAAAACTTCTGAAAAAATCAGCTTTCAAACTAAAAAATCGCATCAAAATCGGTCCATTTGTTAGGGAGTTACGACGCCACAGACAGATTCACAGAAACACATTCAAGATAAGCACCTAAATCTTATATCTTTTTTTGGAATGGGATTAAAAACCTCAATATTAAACAAATTTTGATGAAAGTTGATTAATCTGAAAGAAATAATGCCTAAAGTAAGAAAAAAAAACACTACAAATTGAAGACATGAATGAATAAAGTTGATACGTCGCAAAGTTCTAATTTCGAGAAAATTGAGCTTTGAGAGATTTGCTTAAGCATACAAAATGTATTAAATACATTTATCCAACAATAGCATATTTCTTAAATAGCCTCAAATACATGTTGTTTTAAGGTTAAAAATTGTTTGTATAAACAACACTTTCATCCATGTAATAACAGCGAAAGATCCGAAAAGCGACATATACATATACACATACCTTTCTCCATTATAATTAAATAACTAGAGAAAATTTTCGAAGACAGCTGATGGTACCAGTGGTTTTGGTCACGTTAATATAACAAAATCTGTTATGTTAGACGACCGACTTAGGTTTTTTTTCTATTTTTTTTTGTAATTTTACGACCTCCAAAATTACATGATAATCGTTAAAGCAACTATGACAAAAACACACAAACTTAAATCCGCATTTATTGTATGGACTTGGAGAATTCGTGTTTTGAGATAATGAATGTTTTCTATGTGTATTTTGTATTGGTTACTGTTTATGTACTAGGACAAAGCCTTAACGTTGTCTTTCATCTGTTTGAGTGTACGTTACTGAATAACTGTTATTATTGTAGTATTTATTTTGCGATGGAGAAGAAAGATAGGCTCAAATAGTATTAGAGCTTCAAATTTTCTTAAAAGGTAAATAAAACAACCTGTATCTCTAATACGTACTTATGTACATTTAGCCCACGACTTTGTCAACATTAGTTCAAATTTATCAACGATATTAAATAGCTGTTCCATACTTATAACTTACTTATATTTGTATTTAATTATATACTTTTACTATTTGTTAATAAAGAAGAAATGTTTTTTTTTTCTAATACACACTAAGTACAAAGGAATCGTCGGATTGAATATCAAATCACAATTACTTTAATATTTTTTATTTGCGACAAAGATAATAACATACTCTCGAACAATATTAAAAGATGAGCCAAAAAGATATCTAATAAAAAATCGTAATACTTTTCTGTTTTGTCGCTTTCTTTTTATTCGACATTAAATTATACAAAATTTTTATCTTACATTTACACTTACTCATCTAATATTAAATTCTTTTAAAGGGACTGTTTTAAAAATGCCGTTGTTTTATGAAGTAAGTTGTTTTGTACACTTTTCTTTTGAAGGATCGTTTATAAAATATCTATAAAAGATATAATCCAATTTGTTGTGAAGTTCTTTTGAATCGTTTCATTATTAATATTTTTTTTATTTCATGCCACTTGAAGGTGCAAGTCATCGTGCTAGGTTCGTTCAAAACCATGAACTTATTATTAAATCTTCTTCTATACTTATAATAAATCTGTAGAGAGGTCAATTCTTTACATGAAATATATTTTCAAAATAACTATCAGGGGGTGATTAGTGATCGATACTGATGCCAAAAATGCAATCAGTAAAATTTTTGTCTGTCTGTCTGTCTGTGTGTATGTTCCTTATAGAAACAAAAACTACTCGACGGATTTTAACGAAAATTAGTACAATTATTCTTCATACTCCTGGGCAGGTTATAGTATACTTTTCATTACGTTACAATCAATAGGAGCAGAGTAATAAAGGGATAACGGGAGACGTTACTCCAATTTTTAAGCTTCCGTCGCGTATGCAGCCTTAATGGTTAAAGTAACATAGAAATCATGTATGACGGAAATATTCTACATAAAATTTCCTAAAAAATATCCCGCAACAGCATATGTCTATCTTTTATGGTTGTCTCACAATAACACGTGTAACTCCTGATAGGTTAGCAGTTCGGAGAATTCTGATTATATTTGTTTACTTTAACGTTTATAATACTCTCACTCATCACTAATTTAAAAAAGTTAACATTATTGCCTATATAATAAAAAAATCATAGAAATCAAGTATTGTGGATTGATATATTATATTTCCCTTATAAATTACGATAGTGAATCTGTCTGTCACATCAAAACCACTGAACCCTGAGGAAGGACATACGCTACTTTTTTTCGAAAAACGACGAAAACGCGGATGAAGTCGCAGGCAAAAGCTAGTATATATTAATTATATATGTTAATTTCTGAATTTCATATTAAAAAAACGCCTTCTTTACAGTGTTTAAAATCAGAAAGTTTATTTGTTCATAATTAGCCTCTAATTTCAGCATAATTGCTTGATTTTTCATGTTGAAAGAAGAGCATTACCTCAAACGCTGCGCATTATGAGGCGTGCAATTAAAAAAACGTAACATAGCTGAGTAACGTGTCTCTGCTAGTTAAAGCCCTTCTCTTGAAAATCTGTAGAAGCACCGAGTTTTTCAAATATTGGAATAAGCTTCATAATTAAACATTTTATCATCATTTTTATTTAAATTTTTTCATGAATTTACTAACCTAACCTAACCTAACTACACTTTGAACTGCTTTAACCTTATTTAAATTACATATATTAATCCTTATCTTACTAAAACCATGGGTCCGTTTTATTATATATGCACATACTATTAACTTAAATTGAGACCTGTATGAAAAATGAGCGCTAAAGGATTAAAATTAAGATACTCATAGACAAAACTGAGTTTGCTCCGACTAAAATATAAGGCTTAAGTAATTTGTTCTGCTTAGGACTTTTCACTAAAATTATATTTGCATGCCAGACGTATATATATCAAGCTTATAGTGACGCGTGTTAAAAAATTATAATATTATTTTGTAAATCGTATGTCTAGCAATCATAACTCACGAAGCCAGTAACATCGTTATTTTGAACTAACTTAGAAAAAAAGGGGCAGGTTTTCGGTTCGTTGGGTTCCTTTTTTAAGATGCTGTGAAAATGATGACACTTTTGCTCCGTATAAATCCGAATACAAGACACGAGTCAATATTTTATTTTCATATAGTCAATATGAAATCAACCATTCTATGAGCGGACCTAGCCATTGTTCGTGTCCTTTTGCTTCTACTTGATACAAACGGATTGCTGATCAAAATGTTTTCTCTGTTACAAATCAAATCTAAATATATTTTATTTAAGTAGGCTCTCACGAGCACTTTTTATGTGTCAACACACACAAAAAATTCTACTAGAAGAACCGACAAGAAACTCGATATTTTTTTTTAAAATAAATCATTACAATTTCGTATGAATTACAACAACGCAACGCCTAAAGCTTCATACATATACCTTTAAACTCATTTTTGTATACATTAAGAATTTTTATAAACAGAAAAAATATATATAGATCGAGGTAATTTCATAATTTTAATAAAGTATTTTTAAGGTACAGCTTCATTAATAACACTAGCGTTCCGCTTCAGCTTTTAGGGAGTAATATCAGTAAAACCCCTTTTTATTCGCATTATGAAAACTCAACTGAATTCCGTTAAATGGGTTTTTGTAATAAATAACGAATAAGTGTACTTACTGATTATGTTATACGAATATTATATATATATTCATTCAGATTTAAGTTAAGGAAAACTTGCAAAAAAACCTCTAAAGGTTTGATTTTACGGGGTTAAAAAGATGCTCATAGAGCCCAGCATAATCGCACCATAAAAACTTTTGAATGACACCATTCGACTCTATAAAGCAGTTGCTAAAAAATGCACCGCCATCTCCACTTTAGAAAACACGAGCATAAAATTTAGCAGTCAAAAAATGTGCTAATTTTATGTTGTGAAACTATGATACCGTATAAAAATAGAAATAAAAATAACAAAAAACTTTCTAGAAATTACAATTAAAGATATATATATTTATGTATGCCTGTTCGGCGAGAAGTAGTTAACATACGTTTTCGTACGGTGTGTGAGAGAGCCGGAAGCCTAGCCCCATCTCCCATTCCTATCATGAAATCCTATTCCCTTTGTCCATTGGCGGCGGTGATTATTTAATAACAGGTGACCCGCCTGTTCGATTAATAGCAAAAAAAAGTATTTAACAAGACTAGTCAGTCCTCGTGACTTTATCTGTGTACAAATTTTAACCCACTTTATCCCTTCCTTTACGTTTTATTTTCGCGACAGAAAGATACTTATGCCCTTCTTCTAGGTCCAATATACCTCTAAACTGAAATTTAGCACAAACATCTTAGCCGTTTATGTATAAAAGCATAACAAACAAAGAGAGTTACTAACGCATTTTATTAGTACAGATGAATAAATTATTCTCCCAAACAGCAGCCGAGTCAGGAAAAAGGTCACGTCCATATAATTCATTCAAAGTACATACATAAAGCGTAGGCACATCAAGCTCGTAACAAGGATTGCAATTAATCTTATCTTAATCTCGTGTTTTTTTTACTAATTTTTATCCGATCGCTTATCTGAAGTACCCTCGTCAAGTTTTATCTTGTCCCTATCAATCTCCCGGGATGAGACCTGAAAAGGCTTAATTCTGAGAAATCAAATGATAAATTTCGCTGGACTGTAATCGCGTTGCGGACATTGTGAAATGGGATTCATTAGCGCTTTTCTTGTTGAGGGAAGTGTAATTATTATTGTTATGTTGTTATTTCGTAGCCAATGGAACGGAGGTTTTGAAAATTGTACAGGATATTTAAAGTGATATTATTTATCTATAGATGGATGCTGATAAGCAATACTATGTCAAGCCTATTCTAAATACATTTGTTTGAAGAAGTATATATCCAAATTTTATTTTATATTTTGATAAAAGGTCGAGTGAATTAAAAAACAAACTGGTATAATAAAACTTTTATCCAGTAATTAGTTTTCAAATATATGAGATTATTGTATAAATTGCTAAAAACGGAACACACTTAAAATTCTAAACATTAAATGAAGAAACCTTTTTTCCACAATAATTTAGTTTAAAAGACTTGAAAGTTTGTTTAATAATGTTAAATAAATAACGCAGTATGAGAACACAGTAATATTTCCGAATTTGACTTTTTGTGGGTTGACACATTATTGTTTATCAGTATCCAGTTATGTTGATTTTGGTATCTAGAATATCGTCCGCTTTGGATGACGTTGCCTAGCAACCAGGTGGTGACTATAACAGATGAGAGTATCTTTGGGCCAACAAGACAATAGAGAAGTTTGTTAATGTTGGAAACGGGTACAGATTCATAACGTCAAATAATATGAACGTACATATGTTATTGACGCTATCTGGAATAAATAATAAAACACATATGAGAAAACGTTATATAAAATCGTTCCTAGATATTATTTGCCATACAGACGCCAATAACATATTCTCCTTAAATATTATCGGAGTATCAATCTGTCTATACACGTTACGCAGATTTCAAGTAATACTTCTATACATATTATATGACTCCACCAGTTGGTTAACTTCGTCTGCGTAGAATAATTATTTTGAAATGGCCTATTTATTTGAAAAATGATCTATACAAATTTTTATAGCCTATCTCATTCCTTTCAACTTTTAAAAACTAGCGTTTAGACGACGACGTTAAAGAATTACTTTAAGATCCATTTTGATATATACATATCTATACCAAAATCAAACTTAGTTCACTGCTTGAAACGTGTAAGAGACAAACAGAGTTACTTTTTATTAGTATGACTGACACGCCCAAAAGTCACAAAAACAAAATCGTTCAAAAATCGTCCAAAAAAATAGTAACAACTATATTCGACGTATTGGTATTTTTAAATTCTCATTAATTACAATAATTAGTTTTATTGAATGTATGATTAATAATTATCTTATATTTTTCATTTAAGTCAAAAGCAAGGTACGTAGCAACATTTACTATGTCTATCTATATATAATTATATATATAATACACTTTACGGTTAGTCATTTTAATGTATTATTCTAAGTCACTAGTTAGTAACATAATACTCTCTAGACATGAGATGTTTAATGAAGCATGCGAACACCTAATTTACACGTAAACGTACCGAGTCATTTAAATGTTGAAATGTTTTAATTATTAAAAATATATAGTAAGGCATTGGTCTCGGTTTAAAAACTATTATTATATTAATATTAACATTTATAATTAATTTTTTTTTAATAAAAAGCGTATTAATTATATTTCTTTAAAATAAGAATATCTTATAAATCATTATCCTTTTCCGAAAATAGATCAGTATTTTTTCTCATTATTTATTTTACCAGTGTTTTTTTCAATCTAAAAATAATGTTTGTTTAGGTATCAAGTAATTTTATTTATGAGGTTTTATTTGAATAATGTGTACTTATAAAATGGCTCGTGAAACACGCCTTAATACATGTCCTACATTTGACAGACAATAATAATTAGCTCTCGCGAATATAAAATAAAACAATGTACAAATTATTTACTTGTTTTGATTGTCGTACGTTGAACTTTAGGTTCTTGCTCTGAGTGGGGTGATACGACCTCAATCCCTATGTGTTTTACGGAGGTTTAAAATGCCATTATAAATCCAGTAACGAATGTGAACCATTTTAAAACGTTACAGCTACGAAAAGGGGCAAATTGGTTACAGGTCGTTAAGGCACCCGTTATGCTAATTTTATCGCTTAACTCACGTGCACGTTGTATAATTCCATTGGTTTTTAGTACAAGCGATTAACTCCTAACCCATTTCATTGATACTGACGATGTTTACCATAAGATGGATTCCGGAGTTTAAATTATTAAGAGTAAATAATGTGTTTCGTTAACGTCATACGCTGCTTGCTTCATTACTTATTTTTAAATCCGTCTAGCATAGTTTTGTTTCAATCTATATAGTAATTGCGACAATCTAAATACTTTGCTTTTTGTAATATAATAATAATAATATACTTTATTGTGCACCAAAATAAAAAAAAGCGATAATAACTGGATGCTGATATGCAATAATGTGTCAACCCACAAAAAGTGAAATTCGGAGATATTAGTGTATTTTAATACGGCATAACCTATTTAACGTTATTCAATAAAAATAAAGTCATATAAACTAAATAAGTACTGAAACAAAATTCTTAATTAATTGTTCCGAAATTCCAGGTCGTTCCTTATTTTGTAATTTATGCAATAATCTTATATTTTTAAAAACTTTTTATTGGATAATCTATTAAATGTATCAACCTGCTTTTAATTAATTACAGCTTTAATCAAAAAAGAAAAGAAAATATGGATAAATATTTATTCAAACAAAATTATTAAGAATAGGTTTGATATCTTTAGACGCCATTTTCTCAAAATGAAGTTCGTGTGCCTTGACACAGTATTGCATATCAGCGTCCAACTAGTTGTACAACTAGGCGGTCTTATTACTAAGAAGCAATTTCCACCAGACTACCTGAGAGCGAAAACAAATATTGTATTGCGTCAATAGGGTGGGTGGTATAACAATAAAACCAAATTATATAAAATATAATAACACAACAGTCATTTTCACATACTTAATCTAATTAATTTCATACTGATTATGGCTATAAGGTAATCTCGAAATTTAAAATCGTTAAGATAAAGACATTCTTTTTCGTCAACTTTTGCACTCGCAAATCAGTCTTACGAATTACGATACGTTATGTATATTGTTATTATGGTCTCAGCTATACGCACAGTAGTATATGTTTGTTTTGTATTATAAAATACCATAAAATTCAATAGCTGTACTCGTATACATATGTACGTTATATATTACACACCTAGTTTTCAATTAAAATCCATGCTAACATTTGTAAAGTATCTATATACATTTTTTTGTAATTTTTCTAGAAAATTGCGTTTTGTTTTCGTCCCAGAATCTCATCAAGTTTTAATCAAAATTGTTATTTAATCTTGCACGAGGATAGTGTGGTAAAATGGTTGAAAAAACAATATTTTCATTGGAAGTCTCGACTTCGTTGAACATAAATGTAATATTATCATTTAACGGCACGTGAATAAAGCCTGAAACATATCATCGGACGTGACTCATGGCGGTAACAGGTGGAGGCTACTTTGTCACGATAATAATATCCGCAAGCTAATATTTTTAAAAATTAAGCGTCGTATTTTTCTGTCTGTTTGGTACAAAAACTTATAGATTGTTTCATTGATTTATTATATGCTGTATTTCGTTCAGGATAAATAATCAATTTGTATTGTATTGACAATATTTTAAAAGAGTAACTATCGAGTTTTTTTCCGGTTCTTCTCGGTAGAATCTACATTCCGAACCGGTGGTAGCTTCGTTATTGATGTAATTTTTTTTTCATGTATTGACGATTCAAAAATGCTGGTGTGAGCCTTTTTTGATTCGATTTTTATATCATTGAACAATATCTTCATTTGAATGTTTAATTAAAGCTGTCAGATTTTTTATATTTTAAAACGATACGGTGCGGTAAAAAATTACCCAGCATAAGGTTATAAACATTCCATGTACAGGGTGTGAACTAGGAATGTGTTGGACATTTTAACAGTGTTACCAGAATCGATAATTAAGTGTCCTACACTGTACGACCCTATAAGATCCAGAGTTTCAATTTAAAGAAGTATAAAAAAAATTTAATACAGTTTTTTACTTTTAAATATCGATTCTGATAAAATTTTTAAATATCGATTCTGGTAAAATGTCCAACACACACATACACATACCCAGTTGATACACCGTATATAAGTCCTAGCGCCAGATCTTAGCTCATGGAAATTTGACAAAAATCTAGCTTCTACAACGATATCTGCAAATATAACGGTCATCACGATGAGCGATGTGAATATTATTACATTAGGTCACGTCCCTTAGTCACGCCAATAGGTGGCGTCCAATAATATGTTTCAGACTTATGTACGTAAAATGAGTATTAGTTTATACTTTGACACGAACATGTGACCTACATATAAAAATGGTAGTTCATAGGCACCAAAAAATTCTCATTTTATTTATTGGCCGTAATTCGAGTATGAAAAAATTGAGTATGCGAATAATTAGGAAGCAGACGTTATAAGTCCAACATTTTATTACGGACTGGCTACTTATGAATACAAATATCTGATTTAATCCCTGGTAATTAAGTTCGATATATATTACGACTTGTCAACCAGTATATTCGTTTAAATCGTTGTTTGGATATCGTTTTTCACTTAAGTTCTTCACACGCTGCTCGACGAATTGATCGAGTTACCGTTGATAAAAAATGCATTTGTTGAATCCAGTAAAAAGTAGGGGACTAAATGTTTTATTTGATCAGAGTTTTTTTTTCAACTTTTCTCTAAGTAATTTAAGTAATGAGTTGGTTATATAATGAACAACAATGCGGGTATTTACAGTGGGGATGTTTCTAAACATGGCTCTTTTAAGAAACATCGGAAAATATACAACATTTTTCTGTCTGAAAATTTTGGTCAAACAGGCGCAACTTCTCCATGACAAATAAACAATGTGTTACGAATATTGTATTTATACATATCATTTGTGCCTAGGGAACCCTTTCCGGCACAACTATTGAAAAAATCTATATGTCGCAATGAGTCATTCGCAACTTTATTTTTTAAGGTTAAAACATTTACAATTTTAACATGAGTGATAATAATGATATACCTATGACACCGTCTCGTCGGTACATTTTTATAAATATTAGAGATGTTGATAAAATCTTTATTACGATAAAAGCTATTTTAGAAACTACTTATAAGGAACGATAGACATTGCTTTGCGCTTCACATTCAATTTTTAACAAGATATACGAATATGAATTTGCATATTAAAGTGTTTTGAATAACAATAACTAACATCGATAGGGATCGTAATAAATAATATAGAATATAAAGTTTTACTTGTGATCTTCATTGTATTTTATGTATATAAAGATATATAAATTACAAATCGTAGAAAGGCACAAAATTAGTTTGAAGGTCTACCCTAAAATTCTATCTTAAAAATTAAAAAGCACTTTCTTTATCCTACCTAGTGCTGTCATCCAATTTAGATCCTATAAATTGTAATAGCCTTTGTAATATCACTGGTTTTCACAAATTAAAACAATCGTTATTAAATTATGTAAGTACATATTTTAAAGCGAGACGTCTGCTTATATTTCCTAAAGTTTTTTTTTTATATAAAATGATTTACTTATTTACATGTAACGACATATTAGTGATACTAGCTGCCCCACGCTGTTTCACTCGCGTTTATGGTTACTGCTTTTCTCCTATGATTCGTAGCGTGATGTAATATAGCCTATAATAGCCTTCCCCAATAAATAAATAAATATTTATGCATTAATGTCATTAAAAATCATCTTCTTCAATGATTCTTACTATTGAAGAAGTAGTTATGTTTCATATTATGAGGTAAATAAATGCTATTTTAATGTTTCCACTTTGCAATTAATTTTCTACTTCTAATTTTAACTCCAAATAAATTCTAACAATATAATTTATAATAAGTTAACCCATATAGTAAACAACATCAAATTTAAATGATTTTGAACTGTGCAAAATGCACATTACGTGCTAATTGGTGTTAAAGTCAAACACGACGAAACAACTCGAAAACAACTTGAAAAATCCAACTAACATGCGCTTATGTTAATACAATGGCAACAAATCAGTATTTATTGACCGAACGAGAGACATATCTCCACGCACTAATCCAATAAAATCTTTAATAGCCACTCACAAAGGAGGTTGCATCATTGCGGACACATTAAACCCATGGCACTCCATATTGTTAATATACTTAGAAATAGGACATCTTCATCTAGGCCACATTTAATAGCACCATTCTTAGATGATGGAAATCCTATGTCCATCTCGGAGTGACCTGGAGATATTTTATCGTCATCATTATGATATTAAAGGAATTCTAACGTCCCTCGGGTCATTTATGATGGACTTGGTGTCCGTTTTATTGCCCCTTCATCATTTTCATGTTCGCAAGAAATTGTTAGAAAATGTGCGGTAAAAGCTTCTCTGATATACTTCAGATTATTCTTTCAATTTGTCTGTTTTAGTGGGTTATTTGTAGCGATAATGTTATAGATATGTTATATCTTTAATTTTATGGTATTTGGTACGTAATTGTTATACTAGTTTCTTCGTTAACCTTTTAAGATTACTTTACTAATTATAGCAAATTTTTATGGCTGTTATTATTTTATAATAAATTACAATGATAAAAATAAATAATGTAACCTTCCTTCTAAACGTTAAGTATTTCTCAAAACATGTTGTTTTCAGTTGAAACAATTGTAATATCGAGCAATAATGCAAAAAATTCATAAAAGAAAAAAAAAATACGACTCATTGCTTTCAGAGTGCTGGTGTAATATTAACAAAAGAACCGAAATTGCTATTCAAAAGAGGAAATACTGCTACCATTTTCAATATTCCACAGTTTATTTCGTTAATATTATGTTGTAATCTATATCTTTAGAAATAAAAATTCATTGCTGCTTGTATGTAAACGCGTTACCTTAGAACCGCGTGTACCTATTTAGCTAATTATTTTTTTAGCTATAGTATTACTAAAATGCGGTAATGTTTGTTTATAACTTTATATGAAGAGGATAATACCTGAAAATATTGACCCGATTAGAAAAAATATTTTTTTGTTATGCAGCTCATTTATTGACGAAGCCTTTTTTTTTTTTTTTTGTTTACGCAGGGTAAATCTTCATAGATACCCGACTCCTGGGGGGGAGACCGGGTTATGTGAGATTGTACTCACTAAAACCCCCTGCGATGGCCGCCACAGCACGGAAAACGGAGAGGCTACGGGATCGCTTTCGCAGGCACGTCCGCGGCCTCTCCCGTGCGTTGCTCCACTCGTGGCTTGCGGAGCCCTTCTCAGGAGGGCGAAGATGGTCTCGCCCTCCCCGCACCCCTCGCTGGTGCGTACACCGGCAGTCCGGGGCCATACCGGACTGCGGTCCTCCTCTCGGCCGTATGAAAACGGATGCGTGAGACCCCCATCTCACGCACCCACGGCCGGAGGGAGTGCCCTACTTATTCCGCCCCGGGCACTGGGGCTTGGAGGCCGTGAAGGCGACCCGCAGGTCGCCTCCGCCGGGTGGGATCGGCCCTCTCCCGAGCCCGCCCCGCAGTCTCCTTCTGGACCATGACGGTCTCACAGAAGTTGACTACGGCCTCCCACGCCGATTCCCTGCGTAGCATCGCCGACACGACTGCTCGCAGGGAGAGATTTCGCCCGATTTGCTGGACCAAGACTTGCCTTTCCGCGGTCCACGCGGGACACGCCTCCAGCGTGTGTTGGGCATCGTCTTGGTCCGCCCCGCAGTGGTGGCAAACCGCCGTCGCCTCGCGTCCGATCCTATACAGGCAACCGTGACCGGTCAGTACCTGTGTAAGTCGGAAGGTGACTCGTCGCTTCCGCCGCATCCAGGCCTCGAAGGCTGGCAGGATCGCACTCACGATGCGTTTGTGCGCGTACCGGTCTCCGCGGAGACGGGCGCACCACGTCGTGTGCGCCCTTCTCTGCTCCTGCCGCCTGAGCGCTTCGAGGACGCTGGCAGGGTAGGACGCACTTCCGCCGCTTTGACGGAGGGCGCGAGTCTGGTCGTAGACCCTCGCGTCCCTCTCCGCCAGGATGTCCAACGGCGGAAAGCACGCCAGAAGGGTCGCCGCCTCAAAGGATATCGTGCGATATCCCCGCACCATGCGGATGGCCACTCTCCGCTGCAGACTCAGGATCTTAGTCTTGCAGCGGCGGGTGCCCGTCAGTCGGTGTGACCAAACGGGTGCCCCATAGAGGGCCATCGATCGCACGACACCAGCATAGAGGCGGCGAACCTCCTCCCTCGGTCCCCCGAGATTAGGCAGCAGTCTGTGCAACGCACCCACTACCTTCTCGATCCGGGGGACCAGGAGCTTGAAGTGCTCTTCAAAGCTCCAGCGACCGTCCAGGACAAGGCCCAGGTATTTCATGTACCTGGACACCTGGACGTTTGAGTCACCTACGCGAATGATCTGCGAACGGGGTGGTTCCCGGCCCACCGGCCACTTGTGGAACCATAGCGCCTCCGTCTTATGCGGCGCTATCCGAAGACCCAGTTCGCAGATTTTCGCGACGACGAGTTTGACTCCGAGCTCGGCTCGCCGTCTGGTCATCTCGAAGCTCAACCCGCATGCCAGCACCAGCGTGTCATCTGCGTAGCAGATCACGCTGACGCCTGCGGGGAGCTCGACACGCAGAATTATTGACGAAGCCTATAGTCTATATAACATCACGCTATAACCCATAGGACCTAGGATATATGGATGCTAATAAGCAATAACGTGTCAACCCACAAAAAGTCGAATTCGGAGATATTCATGTATTTTGATGCTGCATTCCCTATTTAACATTACAAAAAAAAAACAAGCCATATAAACTAAATAAGTACGGAAAAAAGTGTCTTAAATAATTATTTCGAATTTCAAGTGCGTTCCATATTTTGCAGTTTATTCAATAATCTGAAATGATTGAAAAACTTTTTACTATATAATATATTAAATATATCAATCTGCTTTTAATTAATTATATCTTTTATCAAAAAAATAAAAGAAAAAATGGATATATACTTCTTCAAACAAATTAATTAAGAATAGGTTTGACATCTTTCAACGCCATTTTCTCAAAATGAAGTCCGTGTGGTTTAACACAGTATTGCTTATCAGCATCCATATAATATAGGTAATAACTATAAGCGCTAGAGAAACAGAGAAGAAGAAAAAAATGCTTGAAAACTTGTACATAGAAGTGCAAAATTTTTAATTAAATTTTTTTTTATATACAAAAATAATATCTTAATTACACCCGTGCGAAGTCAGGAGGTGCGGCTTGTTTTTAATAAATGTGTAGTTCACACAGTACGGCGCAGTAATAGCAGAGTATAAAATTATCGAATTGCATCTATTTATATGAACTTTCATACTTATTAGAATTTCTACTACGTTTCATTTTTGTCGAACGGCTCGTGTATACAGCCCCCTGATTACTTTAGAGTGGCCGTAGTGAATACGAAAGGGCATTTTTGCTAGAGCGGGCTTCAATCTAATTACCCGGATCCCGTAGATATTGGATCTAGCGGTCCTTGGAAACTATTTTATTCGACACATTTACTTCTGCTGTCTATAAACTTGTCTGGAATTTGGTGTATTTTAAGCGTTTTATGAGGAAAACAACTTTATTTCTCGATAAAAATGTTCTTTTTTATCTAATAAGTTTATTATTTATACTTCTTAAACTATTACACACTTAGACGTACCTACGTGTATAAATATATCTATACTAATATTATAAAGCTGAAGAGTTTGTTTGTTTGATTGTTTGCTTGAACGCGCTAATCTCAGGAACTACTGGTCCGATTTGAAAAATTCAATGTTAGATAGCCCATTTATCGAGGAAGGTTATAGGCAATATATTATCCCGCTAAATCCAAAAGGAGCAGAGCACCAATGAAGAATGTTTCAAAATCGGGGGATATTTTCCTATTGAGAGAGCTTACGATGCGTGCGCGTGCGTGCTGGTTCAAGTTTCGCAAAAATCATTTATGACAGAATTGTTCCCCTTTAAAAGTTCTAAAAAAAATCCGGGACAGCATTTGTCTATCTTTGAAGGTTGGCTCACTATAACCTTTTTTATGCCAACCAAATTTGTTCTAAAATAATGCATGATTAGCCCAAAGCAATTATTCCACGCGGACGAAGTCGCGGGCGGAAGCTAGTAAGACATAAAAAAATGAATATTTTTATGAAACGAATTTAAACTGAAAATAAAACAATATTAAATGCAATGATAAATAATTCACGTTAATATTAGTTTTGTAATTTAAAATTTGAAACTATTTCCTACTTCAAGCTCGTTTAATTATTTGAAGATTTAGCTCAAATATTTTGTATATTTGAGCTAAATCATATAGCCTATCATTGTAGCATATGTACGCAACTTGTGAATTAGTCATTACTGTTATTTTCAAATCGAATAGTGCCTTTGATTTTTAGGTTGTATCAAATCATTTTAAAACGATAGTCTGTTATCATTTCACGATAGTTTTATATAATCGATATTTACTTCACAGATTATACAATTACTAGCTTTAGCATGCGGTTTCGCTTGTGCTCAGCTTAATTTTTTCATACAAATTTCGAAACCTCGATTCACTCTCTACGGGTTGAATTTTAAATAGCCATATGAGTGCTAAACCTCAACTGGATCAGTTTAGTGGTTTTATCTATACCTTGATAGATCAGCCAGTCAGTAAAGATTATAAAAAATAACATAATCAAGGCATTTCTCCGTCGTTGAAGTTTAGAGATCAGTCATTACTATCGTCGCCAGTTTGAGTTATACATCAATTATAGTTAGATCTTTGGTCCCGTAAATACACACGCCTTTCTGTGTGTTAATTGGGGTGTACGTTTTTGCTTATTCTATTTATATATAGATATCTGCCAATCGGGTTGTTCATTGGCCAATATTCGATACTTTGAAGTCTACAACAAACTAGGTCAGGGTATACAATTTTAACATTAAATAACAATACTACGATAAGTTGAAGTTTATTATTAATTTAATAAATAAGTTTTCAGACAAATCTTAGAGAAGTTAGTAACGTAATAGAAAATTCTATTACCAATTGGTTGGATAGTTTTAATTTCATTATTACTTATTTATCGCTAAGTTTGACTTAAAGGGGTTAGAGGATATTAGGTATTGATGTGTTTGAAACTCTTAGCCATCTAGCGAATAATCTATACTAATATTATAAAGATGAAAGATTTATATTTTTGTATGTTTGTAACTAAAATCTACTGGACCGTTTGCGATAAAATTTTACAGTAATGTAGTTTATATCCTTTGAAAGGATACTTTTAATTCCGAAAAAAATCACGGTCCCTTTGAGAATGCGATGTAAACGGGAGCGCGATATTACCGAATTCCGCACGGACGAAGTCGCGTGCGAAATGTTAGTGTTATAATCTTATAGTAAAATAGTGCTACTTCATATTATTTCATTTTATACAAACATCTAACCCCCGATGACCTTTCGCTTTTATATATAAGTTATGTATTTAGTTGCTGTTGTTAGGGACGGTCTTGTTAAGCTTTAAAAATGAAGAGTATTAGTCTGATGTCAGTCTGTATCAGGTAACAGAGGTTTGAGATAGCGCCCTGCGGGATGGGTTAAAAAGAATTGTTTTGTAATTTTTTAAGTTATATGGCAGACTAGTCTGACGTAGAGCTTAGCTCTAGCTTTCTGACTACGCGTATACTTTTTAAAGTGTGTGGCATAGACTGAGATAGAGCCCAGCTGTACCTGTCTACAGTATACAGACTGGCTTAACTTGGGCAATACCTCAGTCTTACGGCCTGGCCACGGGAGATTCGTCATAGCGAATATTTCCGCGGTGCGAACTGCGAAGCTTCTAACGACTGAAATAAACGCATATAAATAATAATAATAATAATATAGTATCCTGATTCTTAATATCGATATAACATCGATTAAGACGTTTTGCTCCCTTCCTTGCTGGTTGTGGCAGCAAACGCGAATGCCCGTGGCCGGCAAACAGTGTCGCACGGATGATCACGCCGCTGTCCGCATCGTCGTTCGCGCCGTCCATTCTCCGCCAGGCGCTTGCAAAACATTGGCGTGAAGTAGCTAGTAGAAGTGAAGTAGTTGCATTCCGTATGCTTAGTGAGAGAGCCGGATGCCCAACCCCTTCCTTCTTACTTCTTATTCATAAGTTATTCTGTTTGAAACTGGCAATACATTTGTGGCTATTGTGGTACTGTATATGGACGCTGATAAACAAGTTAAGCCACACGGACTTCGTTTTGAGAAAATGGAGTCTAAAGTTGTCTAACTTATTCTTAATAAATTCGTTTGAAGATGTATATTTGCATCTTTTCTTTTCTTTTTTGAGAAAAGGGTTATAATAAAAATAAAAATATGTTTTTTAAATGCATGAGATTATTGTATAAATTGCAATATATGAAAGGCACTTAATATTTGAAATATTATATTAAGAAACTTTTTTCCGTATTTATTTAGTTAAGATGCCTTGATTTTTTTTAATAATGTTATACACAGGATCGATCAATATCTCCGAATTTGAATTTTCGTGGGTTGACACATTATTGCTTATCAACATCCACATACGATCACTTACCATCCGGTGTTCTGCTTGCTCCTATTTCAGCTATTTTTATGTAAAAAATATTTTGTTAAGTAACTTTTAATAGCATCAACTCCAATTATGCTCACATTTTTCACAATTTACACAATAAAATTATTTAAAGCAAAAATTCTTTGCATAGACACATGCGTGACTGCAGCCTAAATTCGTTTTCAATACCAAAAATCGTTTTTTTTTTTATATTTTTTGTACTTTTAACGAGGTCATACGAGCGCGAAACGTGATACCAACACTAGTACGTATAGCAGTTTTTATGTATAAATATGAATTCTTCTTTTATTACAGTGCAATCGAAAAAAATGGGTCTTTACCGCAAAACACATTTTTCAATCCCTGTTCCAATAAATCTCGTTCAACATTTCACTATTAAATAAAAACCTCAGAGCTTCGAGTGATACGTGTACTAGAATAAGATTTCTACGTATTTCTTCAGATTCCGCATTTTATTTATTTTTAAGAAACCGACATCAAATTCAATACTGTTAAGACTAACAAGCGATGTCATAAGTCAAGTAAAGTATAATATAAAAAAATTGGCGTCTTGATGCTATCTATATTTTGTGTATATGTAAAAATGTATTTTTATACAGAAATATAGAGAATGTGCTTAAAGTTAAGGTTATGGATGACGTTATAACGGGACAAATAACAAAAAATCGTTTTTACAAAAAAAACATGGTTTTGGAGATACGATTCGGAACATCAAGCTACAACGTATAAATATATATATATTTATATATAATACCGCTAGAGTATTTTTGTATTGTGTGTATCATATACCAGTACATTATTTTATCAATTGTTCTCATTAAATTCAACACAAAAGCAAGTACTTCAACGAAAATTTAATAAATAGGATTAGAAACGCGAAAATGTCGTCTTTAAAACGTTAAAATTGACCGTAATTAGAAATCTAAATAAATTAATTGAAACATAAAACGCAAAGAGAAAGTCGCGGTCATAATTCGTTTTACAATTGAACGTATTAAGAGCAATTATTTTAGAGTGTCAAGTGGATTTTCCAAATGTCTTTCCCTTGCCACTAGAGGCTGTTGACCTAAAAAGCCTACTTAACAAACTTGTCAAAAGGTAACAGAATAAAATACTCCGGAAACAATATTATCACCACAAACTCAGCTATATTATTTGACAATGAACGACCCAGTTCAGTCAATTAATACTAATCCTAATTTACATAAAATGGCAACGAACTTAATATCATTTATTGAAAGTCTGTGATTTGATTCTACGATGATTTTGCGAAACGATTAGCTATCGCAAATTGGCATTTCCTTTTTTAGCTTCCGTCATTTTCAAACGAACTCAAATGTTAGAATGTTTCATATTTCGAAATTAGAATTTCAACCATTGCTTCGAGGTGTGAAACAAGTTAAACAAGTTAAATCGAAAAATTAAAATGAATGAATTCTAAATAATAGTTATTCTTTGAAATATTGTACACAATATAATGTACCATATGTTTAGTATAACTATTATATAACGTACCCGTTCTAGTCTGTTTTATTTTTATGTATATACTGTTATAATATAATTTAAATTGATCTATGTTTTGTTCCTTTGTTATTAACGAGCTTGGCAAAACTGGTGAGAAATAAGCTTGAATTCAGAAACAATATCATTTTTTCATAGTATATTAAAAATTAACCTATATTACTTTTTGTCTCACTACAGCCAAGAGAAAGGGTAATTTATGTTTTTAGCGGTCTATATATGTTGTGTGTATGTTTGTATGTTCTGCGATAGCGTCTAAACTACTAAAACGATTTTAATTTATGATGTGTCAATAGATTTGTGATAATGGCCCGAGTGATTTAGACTATTTAAATATCGAGATTTTACATGACATAATTTATTAACGTAGTTATAGTTATTAAACTTTATGCCTCGTTACTTAAAACGTAGAAAATATTTCAGATACCTGTATTGTTAATTGTGATTCTTCATTATATTTGGCACATTTGATAGCTATTTAGAATGGAGCAGATACTATTTAATCCTAATAATATTATTAATGTGAAAGTTTGTATGTGTGGATGGATGGCTGGATGGATGGATGTTTGTTACTCTTTCACGCAAAAACTGCTGAACCGATTTGGCTGAAATTTGAAATGAAGATGGCTTATATCTTGGATTAACACATAGACTACATTTCATTCTGAAAAAATTTGAAGTTCCCACAGGAATAATATAAACAGTACTTTTTACTCTTTTACACAAAAACTACTGAACAGATTTGGCTAAAATTCGAAATGAAGATGGCTTTTATCTTGGATTTACATTTACTATACCACGCGGACGAAGTCGCGCGTGAAAGCTAGTGTATAGATATTAAATCGAAAATCCAAAGATTTTCAAGCGAGAAATAAAGGGAATTTCCTCTTAACAAGGCCGAGATGATACGAAATCGCTTAATACAAATGAAAGAAAATATTTCTCAGAAATGTAACAGGAGTAGTTTTTTTTACAATATTTTCAATGATACTTGAGCGGTTTAAGACTAATCGTATCCCGATAGACTGCAGAACGTAGGTGTTTAGTAAGGTATGGCTGTTAACATATATGTGTATGGTATATTTGGACAATATTTAAATATTTAAGTGTATTATTTAATTTAATTTTAAGACACTAAAAATACTTGAAAATGTAAAGGACGAAGGGAAAGGCCCGCGACGATCATGATATTATAAAAAAAACGGACCCGAAATATTTAATTATCTGCGTGTGCGATTTGTCTATGAAGGTTTGGTAATGTCAAATGTTTACTCTATAAAAACTTTAGTGACTGCAGATATAAATAAATAGGTATAATACGTGACTCCCTTAAGAAAAACATTATATATTTATACTAACATTATAAAGCTGAAGAGTTTGTTTGTTTGTACGCGCTAATCTCAGGAACTACTGATTCGAATTGAATATTATTTTTGTATTAGATAGTTTATTTATTGAGGAAGACTCTGGACTATATTACATCACGCTACGACTCATAGAAGCGAAGCAGTAACCATAAACGTGAGTGAAACCGCAAGCGACAGTTAGTAGTAGACAAATCTATACGAGTATTAAAAGGAAACAGTTGTAATTTTTTCATGTATGTTTTTTAATGAATAAATTCAAAAATGACTGAACTGATTTTGATTAAATTACAGGGATGTAGTTTACATCCTTTGAAAGGGCATGGACTAATTTTAATATCGAAAAAATGCACGGTCCTTGCAGGAATGCGATATAAACAGGAGTGTGATATAAACAAATTCCACGCGAGGTCACGAGCGGAATGCTAGTATTTAATGTAATAACAGAACGACAGCTATCATAATGTATACAAAATATATAGGTAACTTACACTACAGTTTAAGCCTACATAGTGCGAGTATATTCGAATTAGTGACTAATTGAGTTATTCATGATAAAGCTATCTGGAATTAATGGATCACTTTGTATATGAAAGTACTTTGTGTTGGTATACAGAAACTAATTAATAGGCCACTTTAAATATATCACATAACAATATGAGTCATTGTGTCCGCGAAATTATCAATAAGATTGATATTATATACAAATTTTTAGAATTTCACGCTTCATAGAAAATAAAACCTTTTTTATTACATTGTAAATCCTCCTTTTTGTCGGTTTTCTTCTTAGAAACGATTATATGTATTAAACTTAAAATACTATATTTCGAACTGTTTTTAAGGCTGTAAAATATTCAATCTTCTACGACGACTCATACAAAAGATTATGACATATATTTTCAAAATTAAGAATTAAGTCATGACGCACTCAAAATATATTGGCGATCTTTGGTAATTATGACATATGTCATAGATGAAAAACTAATTAATTAAAGGTTACTTATCCGTTGCCCTAGAATTAATGTCCTACTCAGTAATCTAATAATTATTTATTACATTAAACCCTATTCGAACTCAGGCGGCTTTTGCAATTTTGCCTTGACAAAGTTTTAAGTTTCTCGTAAATTGAGCCCCAGATTGTAGTTATCAACGCTCCCCGAGATGTAAACAATGACTGGTAGACAGACAGACGGATGGACGGCAGGACGGGTAGACAGGTGGGGAGACATATAACATGTTCGATAATTGTATTTTGGCCTTTATTTTAATAGTAAAATTTCTGTCGATTTATACTTTAATAGCCAAATTTAAAAAATTAGAATGGAGAATTTGGTCCCACAATTAGGGGTCCAATTTTGCAAAATGCGTCTTAAGAAGAACCCCTTTCTAAGTGATCCCCTTTTGGAAGATTGACTATTGATAGTGTGTGTGTGTGTATATGTATAGATTTGAATTAATAATTATTATTAAGTTAACTTTGATGATGACATGATGACCTCGATTTACCGGCTGAGGTGTGAAAACGCAACAACCGTGTAGACAGACAGACAAACAGCGTTACTTTCTCATTTATAATATTATTAGTCTGAAGAGTAATATAGATAATAGCTAATGTAATTTAGTGACTAGAGACGACCACTAATTGATATGTCCACTTAAATGTGCACTTAATACTTTTCAAAATAATGAAACTCATTATTCTTTCATGTCTGTTGTCATATCATGCATTGTTAATTTATTTAAATCGGCTTCAACATTGATTTCTCTTCGCAATAACAACGACCTAACTTCATGACATTTCCGACGTTATCGTACTAGAACAGTTTGAGTCCGGATTACGGTACGATCATCGCACTGTCTTAACGTGTAATGCTTTGGTTTCCTAGAATTGCCGATATTCAATTTATGGGCACAATATTATGGATGTCTAAAAACTCTTTGATTTTGCGGTATCAATAAACGCTTTCTAGCAAACCGCGCCATATTGTTTCCATACAAATGGTTTGAACGACATCATCTAAAGTGTTAACCGGCCGCTAAATCGGAACGTCAGCCTAGAAAACCGAAGCTTAAGCTATGAAAAATATAACCGCCCATACGACACCACTGTCATGATAACATCATATCAAAATTCTTAATGACCTGCGCCGACGAGGGACTTTTGTCCGTCAAAAATAAAATTGTTGGAGATTTTAACACAGTACTGTTTGTCCCTCGCACGTATTGTGCTCATACAGTACTAAACGTTTGGTGAACAAAAAACTAACCCGAATATTTTTTTTCCATTACCCTTTACTTTCCAAATCGCACTTTATATAAGACAAATTCTTGAGTGGAGACTGAGAATCGTCAAGTATAGCGTGGGACGCCCACCAGCCAGATTAACCAATGATTTAACAAAAACAGCTGGGGTAGACTGGACGTGGAAGCAGAGGATCGAGAGCTGTGACGAGTTTGGTAGAGGCCTGTATCTAGCAGTGGACTATGAAAGGCTTATAGATAGATAGATAAGAAAAGTGGTTATTGTAATGTAACAGCCTGTTAATATCCCACTGCTGGCCAAAGGCCTCCTCTCCTATTAAGCAGAAGGTTTGGAGCTTAATCCACCACGCTGTTCAACTGCGGGTTGGCGGATATATATGTGTCAGAATTTCTCCCGGCATATGCAGGTTTCCTCACGATGTTTTCCTTCACCGCCGAGCTCGAGATGAATTTAAACACAAATTTAGCACTTGAAAAATCAGTGGTGCTAGCCGAGGTTTGAACCCGCGATCATCGGTTGAAATCGACGTGTTCTAACCACTAGGCCATCTCGGCTCTGTTGTGTTTATTATTAAGTGGTTATTATTCCTAACAGATATTTGAAAATCGTTTTGAACCAAAAATATCGCGCTCTAAAAATCGCCTGTTACAATGAGCTCGGGCATTTTAATAACGAGTATTGTTTCAATTGGTCGCTCCAATAAGTACTCGTATGCACACGCTAACCAACGTATAGTTGAATTCACTGCAAACAATAGACACGCAGTTGTAAGTCAGCCTTTTATTTCTAAAGCAAAATTATAAAGTCCCAATTTTTTTGTTATAATTGTCAAATAGCTTTGAATTAACTTTAATATCATGAATAGCTTTCGTAGTTATTGGGTATTATAAGGTATAGTGAAGTTGAAAATTGGCACATTTGAGGTTTCTTCGTTAAATACATAATCATATTGTGAGCTATTGTAAAATGAAATTGCAATATGTTATATTGATTGGAGTGATATTCATTGAAAAGTCTCCCAAACAATGGTTATATTTTGAGATGGATCGATTTCTGAATGGAATACTAAAATTAAACATATCAATTGTCAAAACGTATCAAAATGCGGTAACGGTAGCTCACCGTAATAACCTAAAAAATCTACGAAGGTACAACTTTTAAAGATATTGTCTTTTTATTCAATTCGTTATCTTCGTACAGCTTTTACAATGAGGTAATATTATTATACAACTTTTATCGCGAGGAAGAAAAAGATTTTCAAAGGTTGATAAAAAAATGACATTTTAAATCTACACTTCGAGCAATTCTATCCCAATAAGATAAAGTGCGTGAAGTTATTAATGTCAAGATGTGATAATTAAGCTCAATTAACACAACAAAATTAGAACTATGACATAAATTTCACGACGTAAATTTTGTCAACAATTTCACATGTAAAAGTTTAGTTTTACAATAAACATTAAATAATTGCATGCATTGTAAAATTTAAAATTGACGACCACTATAGTGTAGTGCTACTGAATGTACTTCTAACGCCGACTAGTGTGGGTTCGATCCCCGCTTGAGGCAGATATTTGTATTTTTATAAATACTTCTACCTAGGTCTAGGTGTTTTTCCTTGTGAGTCTCTCCATTATGTCTCGGAGAGCACGTAAAACTGTCGGTCACGGTTGAATTATCAGGTGGTAATGATCGTTATTCTTAGCAGATTATTCTACCATAAATTGTTACTCGCTTGCTCTCAGGGGCTGCGGAGGTCAGATGGCAATCGCTTTGGGTAAAAAAAGGTAACATGTCAATATTTGAACTAGCATAGTAAGCATACACCGGTTTAACCGGAAAAAAATAGGTAGATGATGATGATGAGTAAGACTTAATTTTAACACGTGAATTCATAAATAGAATAGACGTCGTGAAATTCATTTCATAGCACATATTTCGTGTGTGTTGTAATTTAGCGTTTATTGTATCATTGTAAGGGAAAATATATTTGTTTTTCTGTATATTTTATATATTTGTGAGTATATTATCGAATATAATATCAGAAATAATCGAACGACTACAAGTAACAATCATGATCATGATTGGTAAATCTTTGGTTGTAATATTTTCCGACTCCAAAAAAGAACGAGGTTCTCAATTTGTCGGGGACTTTTTTATGTATGATCATTAATTACTAAAAACGGGCAGACCTATGTTTATTTTTAAAACCAAAATAACTGGAATATGTTTGTCATTCGATTTAAGAATATTACGTATTTTGTATGCTATTGAAGTTGGTTTTCCTTTTTTAAAATGTCTTATATCGGATGACAGCGCTGTCTCGCTTTTATTGGTTTTGGTTGCATATCTTTCGCTAATGAATTATTGTGTGTACTTGTTTAATTAAATAACGAGCATTTTAAAGCAGATGTGCTTTTATGTTTGACAAAATGAAATTGGTATTAAAATACAATAAGAAGAGCAAATTTATCTTTCGTACGAAATGATTAAAACTGAAGATCAAAGGAAATAGCTAAATTCGTGTGAATAATTTAAGCTTTTTTGGTGGTATAAAATGAAATACATCACACACACTCATATTTCTTCAATTCCTCATATTTTTTTACTTTTCATCGGTCGCCTGGCAGTCGGAATTCAAGCGTAGTTCATTAAATTTTTTATACATAATTAAAAAAAATATTACTATTCCTCTCTTTCTTTACGTGGACTAGAAGTATGCGAAATATCATACTTTTCCGTTAGCTCAATTTTCGTGAAAAGCGGTACAAGGTTTTTCTTCAAGTATTAATATGTAGATGTCGACGGTGAAGTGCCAATACTTACTAACAGATATTTTTGGAGAAATTCACTGTGTTATCTTTTTAAATTTAAAGGCGTTAATCGCATGTTTTAGTAAAATCTCATGAGTATATTTTTGTTGCAGCAGCTTTAAATTAAAATGTGGAAAAACCTCCCAACTAAATCAACGTGTCTTTTTTATGGCATTGCCATAGTATATTATACTATACCAAAAGTTTCGAAGATTGTTTTTTTGGTTGAGACAATCAAATTAAAACAAATTAAATCTTCCAATCTGATTTTTTGGCATACGCAGTAAGATATGATTAACATAAACAAAGATAATAAGGAAGACTATAGCCTATACAATATCACGTTGCGGCTCAAAGGAGCAAAGTAGTTTCCAAAAACATCACGCGTTTACGAAAACTTAAAACAGCTTCATACACTTATCATCTTTTATAATTTATATACAAAATGTATCCATAGGATATCATTTCCGAGGTTAGTTTTAAAATATTTGCATTAAAATTGCTTATTAAGAGCGTTCTAGCTTCGTTCCGAGTAAATTTATTTTTAAAAAGGTTTTTTTACGATAAGATAGCACACGCTACAATGTGTTTAAGCAAAAACCATACCGATAAATAAAACTGAAGTGTCTGTTTGGTACGGTAGTCACATAAAAATATCAGTTTTTAAAATTTCTGTCTGTTCGTCTGCTTATTCCAGCTAATCTCAGAAACCCGACTAGACCGATTTTGTCGGGACTTTCACTAACAGATATCTAATGTTATAAGGAGTACCTTAGGCTAGCTTTCTTATAATATTGTTTAATTAAATTTTTCGCAGACGAAATCGCGGGCACCAGCTAGTACTTACTACTTAATACATATTGTATTTACTATGAAGTATATTGATTTTTACCTATGACTTTGTATGATTACTTAGATCATTTTGTATATTATATAAATGTGGTGGAATTATAACTAAAGAAAAACACCTATTTACACAAATTAAGAGAAATGTTTATATATAGCATTGTTGCTGGACCGCTTTAGGTATTCGCTATATTCACAATATAATTATATTAAAGTTGTGTCATATTTGAAGTAGAAACAGTGAGAACAGGTACTGTAGTTGAGTAAAATAGGAAGAACGAAATTTATCGTAGGAGGAACTCCGCGTTTTTCTTTAGTCTAAATTTGAATCAAATATTAAATTCATGTTTAATATAACGGGTCTTATCGCGATAACTAATGGTAGTAATACCTTTTTATTGCCCGATGTTTCGACGAAGTTGCATTCGTCGTGAGTCACCTCGTTGTATTAAATGTGAATAGTATAAATCGCGACAGTTTAAAATATACAAATATTAAATTACATTATTTAAAAAAAAAAATTTTTTTTCATTACGCAATACATTTATAGTGTCAGTGATTTAAATTAGTTAATTTATGTTAAGTACTAATTTTACAAATATAAATACATTACATAATTTTTAGTTAGTTGGTTTTTTTTTTTTTGAAATTTAACATTTGATTGAAATATGGGCTTTATTGCAAAAGCTACTCGTAGCTACGCGGTTTTGCACCATCCCCAACGATATCAATAATAGAGACGTGGTGGATATTGAATCGTTTCCATGTCATTAGGCTATAAATTATATACACGATTATGACTTATTGATTACAAATTTTGTTAATTGATTTTGTTTGTCAGGATTAACATTACATATTTACTATATAATAAAATAATGCGCCTTTAAAAATATATTTGTAGTTTCTTCTTAGTCCCAATCCTAATATACCCATTTGTTTCTTAATTTAAAATAAGTCGTCTACTCTCACGCTAATTTTTTAATAAAACAATATCAAGGTAAACGAATCTCATTAAGTAGAAAAGTCAATTATTTTAATAGGTTTAAATTAAATGAAATTTACATTTTTAAATACTAACAACATTACGTTTGAATTCATACAAGATCATAAAAAGAAAGATCTTATACGAAAAATAAAACTATGCCCGCGCTTACTCAAGAAGAATCGCTTTTTGTAATTTAAGCCACCTTTCATTTTAAAAATGTATCTAATTTTGATAGTTTCATGTAAACGTCGGTTATGATCCTGCTGAATCTGAATTCTGTAAAATTATCGCTATCAGATATGCCATATTTTGACGGTTAAAGTTGGACTGTTGATTTCTGTTACGCTTCAGTATCAGAAATCAACAGTCAGAATGGAGTATATTTAGGTCCCTGTATTATGTTTTATTATATCTCAGTAAACACTTAGCTTTGTAACAGACAGCGCAATATACCAATTGTTTAGAAATAAATATTACAAATCCGCTGAATCAATTTCTGAACGAAATTTATTTATTAGCAAACATTATTATCGTTCGCGTACAAGGCGATTATATTGTAAATTATTAACAAATTTGACCTCTGATTTTGTAGGTCAATGAGCTAATTTTAGATTACTCATGAAGTATTCTTGTAGAGGTTTTTATTAAAGTTATTGATATAACTCGTAATGTTCATTGTTTTGTAAGTGTAATTATTATATTTTGTTATCGCTGTTTCTTCATATTTTAGAGCAGAGGTCACTGCGTTAATGTTAGATTTCGTCTTCGGTCTTCTTGAAAAGTTTATTCTAAAGTTGTTCCCGACAGCTGATATGTATCTGTTCTTATCTGCGGGACCGGTCTAAACTTTTTAACCATTTGGCTTATTAAAATAATAATATACATAAATACTTCCAAAAAGTATAAATAATTAGTAAAACCGGGCAATTCATTTGCTTTTAAATCGAATTAAGGTACTATTGAAATAATTTGATCATCAAATTAAAAATTTGTAATTATTTAAAATATAAATTTAGCGTATAATGTCTTGTACTAAAATCACTTATCAGTGTTAAATCTTTTTAGTTACGGTACAACCTCAATTTATTTTATAAACAACAAAAAAGATGTCTATCTACATACAAAATATATGCTACATAAATCTCATTTATTTATTTAAATAGCAAATTCTACAAATTCAAAATATATTTGCGTTTCGTTTCCTAAATTACACATAGAAAATTTACATCATTCAATGTATACAATGTGATTATCCCAGACAATTTTATAAAAAAAACTTTTCCAAAAATTCTAGTTCTTTGTAAAAGTTTGTTTTATGGACGACAAACTTACACGTTTCGAATTGATTTCGTTCAGACGTGTCTCAGTCGAATAAAACATGAGTTGGTAAATGTCAAATCAATAGTCGAAACTCGGCACCTGCCAGGGCGGGATAAATGTTTGCCTGATATTAAAGACCAGCCAGATCGCTGGGTGCACGCCCAGTGCATACAAATAAGTCGATAAGTAAATAAACTTAGGGGAACAATTTTTTAAACTCGAAACCTACGTGAAACGTTGCGAATATCTCGACAATCGTAAAATGGAAATGTGTGTGAAATTCTTTCGATAAAAAGAATAGTCTATCAAAGTTGAAAATTTTTTCCATAAATGTGATAAATTGAAGAAGTTAGAAGACGTTTCAGTTTTGTTTATAGGTGTTATAGTCATTTAACAATCTCACATAAAACCGTCGGCAAACCAAAGATTATTCCATGATAATTAGAACTTAATATGCGAGTCGTGTTTATATTTTTACGACTATTCCAAAGTAATAAAACTCGACCGTACAATACACGCCCGTCTGAACGTGCTCGAAACGGTGCGATACTCTTTATTATATTAATTTTGTAAGCTGCATTTTATTTATACATTTTTACTGCCGTATCGGTAAGCGCCGTGTGGGTCCGATACGTTTAATATACATTATCTAAACTTTCATTTATCGTACTCTGGGTTTATTGTGATCTAAGATAAATAAAAGACCACGTGTTCCAAACAGTTACAGAGTACAAATGATCTGAAGCTATTTTCAGTACTTTATTATCAATTAACTGTTTTTAATACCGTCCTATAAAAATATTGTGGGAGATATAAAATAAAAACAAACTTCAACCGTTACGAGATTCGAGATTATATTTAGATTGAATTTGATGTTTTACTAAATGAATTTCGACGATCTAAAGTGTTTTCAAGATGTGCTTTGGAAATAATATCGCAGATTATTCGCAATTCCGTCACGAAACTATTACAAGGGCAATATAATTTGTGTGATAGATATAAAAAGGTAAGGTTTTATTTAGTTCTTGTATATTTGTGTATTAAAATAAGGTAAACAATTTTCGCTTGGCGTGTTTCTAGTTTTTTTTTCGAGAACCTAAACGTTTTAGGCACGACACTCATCTAGATAAACTTGCAAAGTAAAATATTATGTAAATACCAAATTTCTTCTAAATTGTTAGAGCCGTTTCAATGAGACGAATTACATATACACAAGAATCGCTCGCTTAAATATAGTATGTAAGATAAATGGCACGAGTAAGTTTCTGTATAAAAATAATATTTAAATTAATAATAATAATAATAAACGTATCACACTCAACGGCCCCCATTAAGATCGCGTGACCTTGTGTCGGGGGTCCGGAAACACTCACATCACTAACACAAACACCCAGACCACGACAAACATCCATATGGCTAATACAGACGTTTGCCGTGAGCGGGGATCGAACCCGCGACCGTTAGCGCTTGAGTCAGTTGCAGTGACCACTACGCCAACGTGTCTGTCAATTAACAATAACGTGTTCATATAAAATTTGTATTTAAAATCATCTTGAGATCGGCGCTGAAGGAAAACATCGTGAGGAAATCTGTATATGCTGGGAGTAATTTGGACACATGTATACCCGCCAACCCGCAGTGGAGTATCGTGGTGGATTAAGCTCTAAACCTTGTCCTTAATAGGAGACGAGGCCTTTGCCCAGCAGTGAGCTATTTACAGGCTGTTACTTTACTTCTTTACTTTTGTAAAGTAAAATTGTGTACGAATTCTACATGGAGATTTTGGGACGTTTACGGCCTGATTCGCCGGTTCTTGGTAAAGTTGTAAATAGTTATCCGACGTGCAACAATATACAATGAATAATGTTTGCTAATATGTTTTCTCGATTTCACCATCGAATTCCCTGGTAAATTAACTTAAGTGGTAAATTTATTTGGCATTTATAATATGACGCAACGGCAACGTCGCTTTTAAACGTCTAATGCAATATATAAATAATAAATAAATAAATAACGCATCACACTCAATATGCTCCGAATTTATTTTTGTTAAAAAAAAATATCAATGTTATTTTTTATTCGAGAGCCTTTAAAGGGTTTTAAACCTAAAATTGCAGTTAATTAGGTGGATAAGTTCCGATTAAGCTATCGTGGACTTTATCCGTAACCGGTGAAACAGGCCTTTATTATAATAACACAATGTAAAAAGTATTTGTAATTGTAAATTTAAATAATACTAATAATCGATATTTTAATTGCGCTAGTTGTTTGTCTGTGTGATTGTTTGTTACACCTAACCCGTTGAATACATTTTTATGAATTTTGGTATTTAGATAGATTTACTTATACTTTTTCGAGAAAATTAAACGTGAAGGAGTGGAAAAAGGAATCAATATTTTTAATGAAGACCAACTTTCAGATAAAATTTTGCAGTCTGATACAATTCAAATAATACCATTATTATAATAAATAATATGATAGATGATAGTTAACGCTATTACTATTGTGAGAGTTCATAAAACTGTGAGTGCTAATAACTCATACAGTGGCTTGTTAGATACGACATGATTCATCAACGCACAGCCTAGTAGTCGCAGGTGAGGCTGCAAGGAACTGTTATTATAATATATGATGTATACAATATAACCCATATATAAAAGCGAAATACCACTAAATAATTAAATACGAAATCTCAGAAACTAGGTGTAGGTAAATTAGGTTCCTTATAGGGCGTAGATATGTAGACATTTATAGAATTGATTTTACAAAACTCCACCCCTAAGGGGGTAAAACGTGGGTCGGAAGTTTGTGTAAAAGTTGTTTTTGAAGTAACATACTTGAAATTGAAAATGTATGCTCTATAGATGGCGTGGAGGCGTACACACAATGTATCTTTAGAAATCAACTCCCTTTTGGGGTTAAAACTGGGGCAGTCGCTAGTACATCTATATAATATTGTCGTAGGCAAATGATTACATTCGATTTTTCGTTAAATTAAATGCCACTTTATAATTATTTATCATTTATAGTTTAAGTTAGAACCGCCTAACATTTATCTTAGCCGGTACGACATATTCCCACCTATCGGTAGTTAATACTATTTTTTCACAGAAATGGAAACAATGAATCGACAAAGTTTTATTAATTCGGATGAACGGTATGACAGCGTACAAACAACCAAATATATTTAGATATTTAGATTTATATAATCTAATAAACAAGATTTTAACTTAACGTGTGTTGGATATTTTATTAGCGTTAGCAGAATCGATGTTTAAAAGTAAAAAAAACTGACCTAAACTTTTTTTAAATACTTTTTCAAACGGGGTAAGCGTATACGTGTAAGAGCCTTAAAGATCCATTGTTTCCTCGGAAACCCCTGTAAATATACATAATTATATGTATATAATTTATATATGTAATATTATTTACAATACGTCCTCTGGGAAGTGTAACTACGTGTGTGCATGTTTTTGTCATAATTAAAAGCACTGTTTACTAATATAAAATAAAGTTAATCTAAATCAACTTTATTTTATATTATTTTTTTTTGTAATTATATTCCTAAACACAAATGAACCAACGATATACACAATATATGTACGTTTTCCACTACGCAAAGTGTCAGAGGGTAGCAGTGGCTAATTGATTCCATTTGCAGGTGAATACGGTCGGGCCGATCGGTGAAGTATTTCACGGAAAATTGGAGTAAGCTATACTAGATTCGTCGTGTTTTGTACGAATGAGAGAATCAAAACCCTATCGATTACTCTTGCTTTATAGCCCTGCGAGTGCAAAGTTTTTTCTTTTTTGTTTCTTAAGCAACGCATTTGTGGCTGTGGTGCTTGCTGTTAATAATTATTATATATAATCATAATAAAATTGGTTTGTAAATTTGGGTATAGAGGGTAATAGTAATGGTAATCTTTAAAGCTACTGATCCGATTAAAAAAAATCTGTTGGATAGACTGTTTATTGAGGAATGTTATAGGTTATATTACATCACGGTTTGAGTCACAGGAGCGAACTAGCAACCATAAACGCGAGACACTTTGAGGAGCGGCTAGTCAAATAAGAATTAATATGGATTATCATTTTCTGGCTATTTTTATGTCATAAAAAATATACCTACGTAGTAGCTATCAATAAAATTTATATTTTTAACTTTAATTTTTTTATTGACAGATTTTTTTAAATTGAAATTTAGAATATTACGCTTATTAAAAATTGTCTTTAATAAAATTTCGCTAGTTTGTTTAAATTGTCTAAAATCACTTTAAACTAATGAAGACGCGTATTTAGTGAAGATATTGTAGATAAATTGTTAAATCAGCCACTAAATTGGACAGAAGGGCATCCATTTAGTGTCGGTATTCGGTTAAACTGCTAGGCCGTTCGTTGATTGGATTAGGAAAGACTCAACGCTGTTGCCTGGTTGAAGCCTATGTCTTTAGACATACGGCTGATGTTGTGTAGTACCGAGGTTAATTAATTTAGTTTATTTTTTGTTAATTTGTCTTGTAGTAAATATAGCAGTACAGAAATGTACTCCTGTTATGATATATGAGAAAAATGTACTCCTGTTATAATATATATGTACGTATGTTTCAGAAAAGGACATTTGTTTAACCGACTTCGAAAAAGGAAGATGCTCTATGTTCGGCTGAATATATTTCTTCATAGATTGTGGACTGATTTTATTTGTGTTTTAAAGGTTATACTTCTGAATCGGTCCCATTGTCGTCGATGCTGGGGTTCTGGAGAAATCGAGGGAACTCTTTAAATATTATAGGCCCACTTATACCGACTGCTAAGCAATTTATGTTCATCATAATGCATACGGTAAACTATAGGTGATGGCTCAACATCTGATGAATTCCTTATTATAATTAACAGCCCAGCATAGGGGAAAGCAATATTTTATGAATGGCGATAAGCAGTTGATATTAGGCTATTGTAACTTAAAGGCCATATTAAAAAAGTATTTGTAAAAATTTACGTTTTGTTTGTAAAGGTATCGATTAAACTTTGACGAAACTTTTACATCCACGGAAAATTTTACGAAACTGCCATTTTAGTAAGGTCGGTGTATTGATTGCAAACTGTAAAGTTGAACTACATACTATAGAAAACTTATTGTATCACACATATTTGAAACAGAAATGTGAATATCATAACGTAAATCTTTCAAGTTGCACGCTGAAGTTAAATCCGGTTCAGTTGAGTAACTGTGCGGAGTTAAGCGATGTATAATTTCCTAAATGTTAGAAAACAAAAGCGGCCTGACGTATAAACTGAGTGTTCTTAGAATAAAAATATGTCAGAAATATCAAAAGTAATAACATCAATTACCAATACTTCGAATGTTATGTTAATGTTTCTTTGGATCGCTTTTATTTTTAAAAGCTTTTACATAACAAGTCTCAGCCGGAACAGTTTAGGTATATCAATACTAAATACATATTATGTGATTCTGAAAACAGAACACGTCAATATTTTAAAAAGATTGAGCGCTATAATTTAGGTTAGGTTTTCAAGTGTCTAGTGTATAGACACCTTTCTATGGAAGGCCGGCAACGCACCCGCAACGCCCCTGGTGTTGCAGATGTCCATGGGCGATTGTAACTACTTAACCTGAGGTGGTATTATTTGCTCGTTTGCTCTCCATTTTTATATAAAAAAATTACTGTTAAAAGTTTTTTTTTCCGCTAATCTTAAATAATACGTTTTTATAGTTGGCTTAATAGTGTACGATCTTAGGTTCTTATTATGTCCACCAAATCGACGGGAAGTTCGCTAAACTAACGGCGCCGGCGCTAGTGTCGGTACTGTTTGTTGACAGTTTTAGAGAAGGATAATAAAATTTTAAGTCACCTCACCTATACAAACGCCAGATAAGATTTGTGTAGGTTTTTATTAATACGTAATAAATCCATCTAGCATTTAATCACGATAAAATAGTTTTTCATGATTGACCTCTCATCTTTATATAATTTTAAAATCACAATAACAAAATATACGTTACTCAAGTTGTTAAAACAGTTATTTTTTAAAAAGGCTAAAATTGTTATTTATAGCCAATGGTTTTGTGTGCGACTCGCGTAGTAGTTGACATCCAATCTTGTCAACTGTCAATCTACATTTTTTTTCTATTAACTTGTTTTACGGCCCTTGGTTGTTAACATTCACAAGGGTGATCCGTTCTAAAAATATTACATATGTTCGTAACGAGGATATTGCATAACTATTGATACGTTACTTTCATATTATTTGACGTTAAAAATCTGTATCCATTTCCTTTGATAAGCTCGTCAGTAAACTTGTTGACTCAAAGATACTTATGTCTATTATACTCAGACGTTAGTTGCTAGATAATATCGTCCAAAGTTGTTGCAATCTGGGTGCCTAAATCCATGAGCTTACGTATATAACATATGTATTGTAATAAAATCGTTGGCTAGTAACGAAATATTGTGATTGATTAATTTACAAAGACGATAGTTATACGATGTTTAAATTCTAATAGACGTAGCCAATCACCTTCACTCTTACCCGATATACATAATATATAATAACGTTTTATAATATATATTATTATATATTAAAACACACGACGTCACTTCCAATAGCTTTACATTACTTCAACATACTTAAATAACAAAACACATTAACTTGATAACTTTTCGCATATAATAAGTAAGAAATGTTTTAATACACCTGTTAATAATGGTTGACTAAGTTTGAATAGGATTTCAGCTGAATATTTTCTCATATATAAACTGTTTATTGAAGATCGATACTAACTAAGGATGTTTACACATCGAGCGTATTTTCGGCACGTATTACCTCGTAATTTTTATGCTTGAGTTATACACGTGTTGTTCGTTTATCACTCGGATTTAAGATTATTACGAGCGTATGAGTACGCACCCGCAACGCCCCTGGTGCTGCAGATGTCCATGGGCGATGTTAACTACATAAAATCAGGTGGTAATATTTGCTCGTTTGTCCTCCTTTTTTATATAAAAAAGTGAGAACCCTACGCAACGTATGCTGTGTGTAAACGCCCTTACAGTGATATGTTAGTGGCATGTTTATCAAGTACGAGAATATCAGGAAAAATATAGTATTTTTCATCGAAAGTTCGTTAATATGATTTCGATATATACCTAATATATTAGGTTATGACTTTGTTTACTTTGGTCACTGAGTCATAACTTTTCCCAAGCAACGGGTAGTAAGTGATGCAAGTGAATGCAATGATTTACTATATATAAACTCTACATCGTATTTACTACCAACATATAAAAATAATAGAAAGCCTACGTTAAAAAATATTTAATAAATAAAGCATATTATACCATACAAGAATATTTTGACGACAAAGAGGCAAATTTGACAAGCGTTGATTTTCTATCCGGATAACATAATTAAAATATAATAAAAATACATTATGTATAAATGATTTTAAAAGAGTTACTATCGAGTTTCTTGCCGGTTCTTCTCAGTAGAGACTACATTCCGAACCGGTGGTAGCTTTATAAAAATCTAAAATTAAAATATAACATGTAACTTGACGATTCGAAAGTGCTTTAAAAGCCCATTTGCATAAAGTATATTTTAAACGCAAGCGAAGTCGCGAGCTATACCTAGTTAAATATAATGTACCTTTGATGAAAGTATACTTACTTGATATATATTTGTAGAGTCGTACCGCTTGACCGGCACTTGATATGGGTATAACAATTCAAGAATTAGATACACGGAGAAGACAAATACTTATCATGATCCTTGTCCGCCGCTGTCTTTTCTCGTATCCTTACCTATGAGCACCATTAATCATATCCATGTAATATATTTCTTAGATAATGTTGGAGATATTTTATTGTGTTGAAATGTGACTGTATTAAGTAAGAAGCGGTACGTGAGTATACGAAAACGCCGTATTTATTATGTACTACTTCATTTCGATACTTGCTAGATCGTTTGGTGTTCTTTTTTAAATAAAAATATCAGGCCAATGAGCAGGCTACACCATAGCATATTACCTATGCGTCGCCAACTTAAAGGGAATAGGAATTAGGCGCGGATCAGGGGGGGAGGTTCAAGTCAATTTTCAAAAATTACTATATTCGTCAATTATAGCGCATTTATTAGCAGTGCTACAAATCAATTTTGCTAAATTGATGTAAGATAAATATTGAAATACGTTACCAAAAAATATTAACCTTATGTAAATTCTAACATAAAATCCTTTTAAAAATCACGGTTTGAAAGTTATGGAGTTTTAAAGGCCGAATAAAAAGGCAAGACGAAAATTGACTTGCTCTAAAAAAATTGGGTCCTCTTTGAAACCTATCTTTATACGGAATTTGAAAAGAATGTGTGAAATGTTGGTACATAAATGACACTGGGGAAAAAGGTACGAAAAATGATGAATCTAGCGATAAAAATGACTTTCTCCTTTGAGATTACATTTTCGTGCTATTAGCGAATTCTTTTCCCAACAAAAGAAGTTGCTTCAATTTAAGAGTGGAATATTAACGGTCTATTACTTTTATTGGAACATTTTCGTTAGTGACATGGGGATTAATTTTGTTCATCCGAGACTTAACTTTGAAATTCAATGACCGGCGTCATTCACGCAGACTAACTTAAATTGGAATAATTTAATTTTATCATTAATATTGCTCCTAAATTTTGCTCATTAGAATATTTATGAAAAGTAATTGTTTAATACAAGTTGCGTATTTTGGTTTTTCTCGTCTTAAATTTTGATTGTTAGATTAATTGAAATCTAGAACGTACACAGATAAAGAACGATTTTCGTGGTACATCTTTATGCCTCGAAATAGAACGTTTAGATCTGTATTGTATAACGCATACGAGGGACTGAAAAACGACAACCACTCGATCAAAAGTTTTATTTTATGACAAATAAAAGTCCGTCGTTTGCGCAGGTCATTACGATTACTGTATTATTATAATGATTCATCAATCATTGTGTGATGATTAGCGTAAACTTTCTTAATTAGCGGGTTATCAAATCAATATCATATAGTATTTTTTTAAACGAAATAGAAGTAAAGAGAGATTACGAGATTAAAGCGTCCAATTGAATAAACTTTTCCGTATATCTATTATAAGTACGAAATATTATAAAAGATGATCCCATATTCGTGGCGGTTTTAATGAAATCAAATTATTACCAATACCACCAGAATATCTCATACAGTTGATTCAGTACACAAATATTGGTTAACCTTGCTTCATTTGAATATTCCAGGAATTTTCAGATGTTGTTACGTCTCTTCAGTTTGTTGAGTAAATAGCTGAAAATATTATTTGTATTGCAAAGTCTCTTAAATATTTTTTATGGAAATGAGACGTTTAACGAATAAAATATTTTTGCACAAATTTTACTTTTTGGCCCCATTACATTAGATCGTTTTTATGTATAATTTATCGTAATTAATGTCGCCAAAATGTTCTAGAAAGATGCAAAAGTTACAGCTGGAATGCTAATTGCTTCTGATAGGTATAATGATTGTAAAATTCACCTGATAAGTGTAACAAAGGGTTACACTCACAATGAAATAAAAACGTAGGTCCTTTGAAAATTATTAAGATTATATCACTGTGAGGACCAAATATAAAAAGTAAAATGAAATGATAACGAACATAATCATAGCCAGATAATTTTGTACTGAAAAACGAATATAAAATTTAACGATAATAAAATTTTCTACTTATTATGTGAGGTAAGGCCTATTGATTTGATATTATTTTACTATTTCTTGATGTTAACAATTGTAAACTTGTCTCGATTTAAGTAAAAGATTTACCTTATAAAATAATAATCAGGCCCTATTTTTAAATTAGGTACTTTAATTTTTTGTGTTAGTATTTACCCAATATATCTTAATGTAAATTTGAAAAATTGTAAATGCTTACATAAGTGCACTACTTCATACATTATTTCTGTAGAAATCTTTTCTCTGCTTATGTAATTAATAGAATCTCTTTTTTGGTTTATTCTACTTGAAAGCTATTAAAAGAAGCAGAATAACATTTTGCTTTTGAAGAATGCTTTTTCACACTTTTCCGTTTCGTACTACACACTCTAATTTCCGAGCAATTAAATCTACACATAAATAATTTTCAGTAGCAACAAAAATATTTTAGTGTTTTATATTATGTCTTTGGCTGGAAAACACTTTCTAATGACAATGTATTTAGTTATTTTTAAGACTAAAAAAAGTATTACATAAAAATTTAGAGTGGTGGTCTCCTAGCGATTCGAATTCGACTGAAATTTTACATACATACATAGTTAGATTAATATGCTTAATTCTTTAAGATATTACATGGTTACTGATTTTCGAACGAAAAAGAAATAATAAACAAATTCAGGAACCTTTAAACTTCTAGTTTGATGTCGGATTTCTGTCGCGCAAGAGTGGGTCTTGTTCGGCTATAGTTGGTTATATTTTACATAGAAAAAAAAACGTCAAAACATTACTGCACTTTGCATCAGTACCGCGACTGTGCGTTCCGAGTTCATTTTCAATTAAATTTGAAGAAGCCCTTAGACTGCAATAAGACTACTAATTATTATTGTTAATGAGTAGTAAATGAGTTATAAAGACAAATCTAAACATCAAAGCCTTAATTACTTTCACAATATTCTTTCTACTACCCTTCGGGCATTTCCTGAATCTTCCTGTTTCTTTATTTAAGATTTAATAGATTACTAATTTTTGCAAACGTTGAAACATTAAGTTAAAAACAAATATCTTTATTTAAGTTGGGCGGTAGTTATTGAACGTTCAGTATATCAATTCTAACCGAAGTTTGGTATTTCAGTTAATTTGAGAAGATTCAAAAGGATAACGATTAAATTGAACCAAATATGGTAGCCTCGGGATTAGAGCGGAAATTGTAACCGCGACTACGGTATTGAGAGGCTCTGTTAATTTAGGTCTGCTACCTGACGATCATATCTAAACTAATAAATCTTTTCAACACAAAAGTTTTGGACGGTTGAATGGTGAGTTACTGATGAAATATCCAGATAGTAAAATTGTTTAATATTATATATTTATTTGTCGGTTACTTAATTATTAAGTTATTTTAAGTGGATTAATTGGACGCTGATAAGCAATACTGTGAATAAACAATACCTATTCTTAAATTTGTTTCAAGACGTATATATTCATCTTTCCTTTTCTATTTTTATAAAATGTATAATGAATCAAAAGCAGATGGATTTATTTAATAAGTTTTCTAATAATAAGTTTTTAAATATTTCAGATTATTTTATTAATTGCAAAATATGGAATGCACCTGAAATTCGAAGCATTGAGTTAAGAAACTTTTTTCTATACTTATTTAGTTTAGATGACTTGAAATTAGAATGCATAATGTTAATTAGGTGACGTAGTATCAAAATACATCAATATCTCCAAATTTGACTTTTTGTGGCTTGACACATTATTGCTTATCAGCATCCAATTATGTATGCATTATGTGGGTTTATACCTTTGTGGCACTAGGCAGACCAAACCCGTGGGCCGATTTTAGTAAATGACACGTCAACGATTCATCGTGACGGCTCAAATGTCACAGAAAGCATAAAAAGGAATATTGTTGAATGTATTCAAAATAATCATTTTTAGGTTTTCCATACCGTCTTTAAATTAGAATTACAGTTAAGGATCTATAACGATTTAAAAATGGTTCGTTAGCAAAGGTTACTATTAACCAAAAGTGCAGTTGCCTGTAAAAATAAAATAAAATAAATGCAGACTGAGTTCGGAATAGACTATGAAATAGATGTAGAATAAATCCATTTATATCCCTCGGAAAAATCGGATTAGGGTGGAGCTTGTGAAAGCGTCTGTTACGACACGAGTTAGCAGAAGAATATTCCCATTTTACTATCGAATTGTGTCACTTTTTACCAATGGAATAAAATTGAAAAAATGAATTCAAACGAATATAACTTAAACCTTAAAATAAATATGTAAAAAATCTACATGACAAGACTGGTAAGATTTTAATGAATTTAAGAGTGAACAGAGGTTCAAGAGTGTCTTCTTTAATTTTCGTTCTTCTTTCTCCGTAGTCTTATTTTCTTCTTGAACAAAATTAAGCAGGTGCGGGCGAAGCAGCGTCTAGAAGCTATTCTATACTAAAATTTAATCATTATTTATCTTGATTACTTTCTTTTTCATTTTTTTACTCACTTAAATTCTTTTTTAAATATATTTACTTAAGATTATTTTTTATTAATATTTATTGTTTTTTTTTCTTTTTTTACTTTTTTTGTTAGAATGCTTTTTTATCATTTGCGTTTTAGTTTATCATTTGTTATTAATTTTTACCTTAAAATTGGTCATATTAGTTTTATTTTAACAACATCTCTTAATAACATTTATTTTTTGTACTCTTTACATTTTATTTTTGTTTTATTCTAATGTGAAAAAAAGGGTGACTGAAAATCGGTGCTGGAGACTTCTATTGGTTATTGGACTCAGCACAAGCTGAGTCGCATCGTTTTACAATTTTCTTGTAATTTTTACAAGGTTTAATTTTTCAAAATGTTACTTGGACTTTACAATTAATGGTAATAAATATATTTGAATTTCAATATGAATACTTAATAAATATTCTAGTACCTGTGTATATTAAATTTTTTATTCATTACGCAACAGTTTTCGCTTTTGAATAATTGGAATAGCGTTCAATTGAAGTTGGGTGATTTCAACGGAAAAATGTCAGAATTTCGCGTTAAAATTTAAACCCCTTTATAGCTTTGTAACTTGTAGTTAAATATTTTGTATGGTACTTAGTAAATATTTTATTTGTACATGCAAAATAAATTTTAAAACAATTCAATTTAAATGTATGAATTATTACGATGTGTATACTTATTGTTTGCTCTGGCCTCATATACACGAGTGTTTATTTGAATATTATGTATTAAATAGTTAAAAGTAAATAAGAGCTTGAATCATGAATTACTAAATAAATTAAAAGGGAAAATGTATAAAAACATCTTTTTAAGTGTTCCAGGTCAAGTTATGAAGATAAGACCAAGTTATCTTATTTATTTTAGCTATAGTTTAAGCTTATCTGTATCGTTAAAAAAAAGTAAATGTCACTATTGCACGAACACCACAATACTTTCTCAATGATAACATCAGGGAATAGAGGACAAACTTTGTTTTCTTACCATAATAAGACGTTATCTATCTAATTTTCTTTTTCTATTTTAATATTACAAAAAAAATATTACGCGAAATATATATTATGCTATCGTGGCTTTATTAAAAAGTCTAATTACGGCGAGCTATCGCTATTACTAAATGTCACATTCTAGTTGATTTCGATTTCTAAACGAAATAAATCAACTGTCAAAATGTATAGCGTTTTGATAGCGATAGCTTCGCGTAATTACACCGTAGAGACCCAGCCCAACTGTAGCCTTGTGTTAAAACACTCGTAGTAGTGATTAATATAAATTAAATTGCTAAATTATCTCAAAATAAATGGTTAAATGTACCCATACATTTTCAATGTGGAGCATATCTGTGTGGATAACATTTAGCTGAATACGTAGAAATTAATATTTGTCTAATTATTACACATTCGATGTTCATGTTAAGCGTTATAGTTAAATTTACCTAACATGTTATACAACTTCATCTATACATAACATATTTGTTTTAGGTTAATATTATTTTATATTATATTAATAACATCAAAATTAACTTATAATAAAAATGCACTATTAAGTACTATTTTCATGTAAGCTTTTTGGACCTTTATAGCAGAAAAACGAAAAAAAAAATGTTTTTTAATATTTATCTAGATTAGTAGAACATTAACTGGACGCTGATATGCAATATTGTGTCAAGCCACACGGACTCCATTTTGAGAAAATGGCGTCTAAAGATAACATATGTATTTTCAATAAATTGGTTTAAAGACGTATATATTAATTATTCTTTACTATTTTGATAAAAGGTACATTAAATTAATTGCAGGTTAGTATAATAAACAGTTTTATCTACTAATAAGTTTTTCAAAGATATGATATTCTTGAATATCTCAAAAAATGTCACACACTTTAATACTGTAATCATTAAATTAAGACACTTTTTCCGTAATTATTTTGTTTAAAAGACTTGAAATTTATTTGAATATTGTTAAACATGTAACGAATTGTTAGAATACATCAATATCTTCGAATTTGACTTTCTGTGGGTTGACACATTAAAGCCTATCAGCGTCCAACTAAAATATTTTAAATATGGGTATCTACGCTATCCATACTGATATTATAAAGAAGTAAATTTTGTTTATACGCAGGAGCTAATTTCTGAAACCACTGATTCGATTCGAAAAATTATTTTGTTGGATAACCGAATACTATAGACGAAGGTTATTGACGAAGGTTATAAGCTTCATGCTAAGATTCATAAGTGAAACTGCTAATGACAGTTAGTAACAAATAAAATAATATTCCATCTTAAAATAAGTTACAAGCCGTCGCGTCGTTCCTCAACTTTAATGTTAATTGTTAAAACAGCGCCATTTTATTGTTTGATTGTTACACAAATTAAGGACGAAGAATAAATTATTATTTTAAGCAGACTGTTTTAATGTATGTTAATTGTACTCTTATGAAAAGTTCTAGGGATTTTATTTGTGGGACATTTGTGTTTTTGGTTTGTGGATATTGTTTTTTTTTCATAAAAAATACCAATTTATAATAAGGTTATCGTCTTAATTTAATCAAAATATTTTAAGATCGAATTTTTTTAAAAACAAATTTCTTTATCTATAAGCTATGTGATTTTATTTCAGCTGCTGCGAAAGTTAATAATGGGTTAAGTAACGTCTTATATTATAAAACCTTCTTTTTATTTTTAAATAAAATAAAACCTCTGTCTCTGTAACATAATTTTTAATGTTTATGTGTAAATATAAATATGTAGGGCGTAATCTCTGAAACTACTGATTCGATTAAAATTAATATATTTTGTGTTGGTTAGTCCGTTTATTGAGAATAGGCTGTATTACATCACGTTACGACTCAAAAGAGCGAAGCAGTAAATGTGACTGAAACTGCAAGCGGAACTTAGTTCTATATAAAGAGAAGTATTTCTTATATATTTTTAGGTACAAGTCTATGTTATCGTTGGGAAGCAGCATATCATTCCTATTTTCTCATAGCAACATAATTTTTAATCGACCTCACATACGGAGGCTATTCTTGTTTGATCCTCGTGTTTGATCAAATGCTTTGATAACTCTGTGACATCATACTGAGATACGAGAATTTATTTTCATCTCCATAAATACTGTTGATATAATGCGGATTTTCTTCTACATTTTAATATTAAATCCTCTACAGTATATTAATTATTTTTTTAAATTATCTGATAACCCTTTTAAAATTAAGGTGTTTAAAATAATATTAATGTATAAATGACTAGTTTTCCTTCGCAGTTTCACTCGCGTTTAAGGTTACTGCTTCGCTTCTATGAATCTAACATGATGTAATGTAGCTTATAACCATATACAATAAACGAGCTATCCAACGCAAAAATAATTTTTCAAATCAGATCAATACTTTTAGAGATAACACGCTACCCAAAAACTTACAAACAAATGATACCTCTTTATAATATTAGTACAGATAAATGTAAAAACATAATCGCTCTTATAAAAATCGAGCTGCATCTCTCGATTGAATGTAAGAAATAAAAAAACCTTCATAATATTATTTTCAAATTCATAAAATTAGCTGAGATAAAATCTACAAAAACGTACCCAATATACTCTTAAAAGATTATTTCTTGTAGTTATATAATGCACAAAAAATAATAATATCAAAGAAATTATTATATTCAGCTGTAGTCGTCTGGAAATTTTGTTATACTAATAGTAATTTATACGATTATAAAATCTAGCCTAGCTCTGGCTGCGTAGTAACTAAATATTTGCAAGAATTGGGTTAATATTTATACCGTTTAGTATGTGTAAATCATTAACGCGCTTCGCATCTGTTTACAAACATCTGTAAGACGTATTTGAATTTGATATTTTTGAATATTCGTTAAACAATAATTTAAGACTTAAAAAAAAGAAATGACGTCATTGCATAATACGCATATTCGTTGACATTTTTTCAATTAGAAACCGAACGACTGTATAAATTTTGATGAAAATTCTATGGGACTATTGTATAAAAAAATAAGAACATGTATTTAAAAAAAATATATTTACATTGAATCTTTGTCCCTTATCAAAGCCGGTAGAAAATAAAACTAATTAGACTAGCAACTAACAAGAATTACTGAAAGTAATTTCTACCAACGAGAAGTAATTAGAATGAATTTATTCACATTAGTCGAGAATAATGGATTGGCATGAAAATGTGTTTACACGGGTCACTATCATGTCAGCATTGGCTTGTCACTCAAACTCACATCAGAGAATATAATTATTATAAAACATTATCATAATTTATATCGACGATGAATTGGTGCATTCGTAATTGCAACAGGCTGTCCCTCTGAGGCGAGAATTACATTTGTAAGTTTTACTCTCGAGAGCGACAAATAACAACTCCGTAACCTAGTAGCATATAAAACGTCATAAGTAGTTACAAAACTGTAAATGTCAAAAATAAGGTTCTGACAATAAATTCTTTCAGGTGTAAAGCAATGAGAAATATTTAATTTAAATATTTAAATCTGAGAGCAAAATTTATAAGTGTGTAATTATGGTGGTTCTTCGCTTATGAAAAATATTTATACACTGTACTGATGTTTTTTGATGTAGTAGTTTTTGGATTTAATTTGTTTATGTTATTTACGAAGATATAATTGATGCTGAATGAAATCAAAATACTGTAAAACCTTTATATGCTACAAATAAAACATTAAATACAAATCTCATGTAAATAATCTAGCTGGAAAATACACCACGTCTGAATAAGATCTTGCTCTATCGAGTTGGATTTCAAAATTAATCTGCTAGGTTACTCCACTGCATATTGGCGATATACATGTCTCAAGAGTTCAGACACATAAAGGTATCCCTACGAAGTTTGCCTCCACCTCAACGCATGAGATGAATTTGTTAACATTAATTAAACATTTGATAAACTCCCCGTATAATTTTAACATCTTATCTTTTGTTTAGGACCGGCATCACTGTTTTAGAGTTTCTTATCCGAGTGATGCCAACGGGATTCTATTCATAAGTCTGCGCTGTCCGTCCGTCCATCTGTCTGTCAGCCCGTATATCATAAATCATAATAGATCGAAAGTTGAAATTTTCATATACATTAATGTCGCTATGAAGACTACTTTGTGTCACGAAAATAAAATGTGAGCTTATGTTATATAAATATGGATTTAATGGTTTCTAAATTAGAAGAATTTTATATACTTATGTTATTTACAGTCGCAAAGCATAAGAATAAAAGTGCAAATAAACTTTAAAAAGGTTTAATATCTATCATCATCTAAAAGATTTAACTCGCCTTCTGATGGCAGGGAGCGGAGCGAAGGGCTGGTTCATTTTTCACTTTGAGAATCGGAATTGCGAATCAACGGGAAAATGTTGTTTCATTTCTTGCCACTATTTTACGCGTTCTGATTTTACGGTATTTTTTATTAAATTCTAATATCAAAATTTTTCGTTTATTACGTTTTGCCTCGTGTAAATTAAAAGGCGGGAAATAGGTATAAAGCATTGATAAACTATGTATGTAAATCTTATAAATATATGTAAACAAAATTTATAAGTATAATTCTCAACTGATAGGTACTTTGACAATTATAATTTTCATCAAATGCATACATCTATCCACAATAATACACAAACATAAACCAAAGAATCGAATTGAATAATAAACAAAAAAAAAAAACAATATAATATTAAAGTTCTTGGTTGCTATCTAAACGCTATTCGGAATTATTTGATAAATCCTCGGGTGGCTAAAACTCAAACAAGATGAGAAATGGACATCTCTCAAAGTTACCCTCAAATGTTATTATATAATCGTTTTCAAATGCTTGTGTAATTACGTCAGACAAGTTTACTTATCTCATATAAGTAACTATTTAGTTAAATATTCAGCTTATAATAATACGTTGTGACTAATTGAATTATTGTTTTTAATTTACATTATTAATTAGAAGTCAATTACAGATGATTGGTCTTACAAATAAGGTTTTCCTCATGACGTATCGACTATATACACGACAGTAGCATCATGTGGCACCCAACGCGAGTGAACGCGATGCGCTGCGGAGCGAAAATAACAAACAGTTGACATCTACTCAAGTGGCCTACGTGAATTGAGAACACGGAATGCAGTGCGGAACAGTGCGAAATGATACAAATGCGATCATGAGTTTAATGTTTTTGCGCTAACAAGTTGCAGTCCCTTCGCGATATTTTGGGAAAATTTCACGCACAAGTAGGACATGCCATCCAAGCGCCGCCTCGCACCGCATCGTTTTAAATTCACCTGTTATCCCTTCGCAATCGTATCCGTTTTAAGTCCCTACGTAAGACATTGTTTTAGACTTTTCTCCCACGAGGCAATTCCAAGCGATGCGACGCTTCGACTATGCGTTCAACGTCATTATTGTATGGCGGCTACTAGCCAGCAACTTCTACGATGTGTGTACAAAGCGTAAGTCGTTTGTCAATAGCTTAGCAAGATAAATTAATAGGAGAGGCCTTTGCCCCGCAGTAGGACATTTACAAGCTGTTACTTTACCTTTACTTTTACTTTAGCAGGATATAGATGTTAGCGAGCCCCGTGATTTATTATTTTATTATTGACAGTAAAACATAACTTGCTTTTGATGCGGCCAAACTATGTAACAAAACATATTATAAAGGTGTTACGTTTTCGTAATATTTTATTAAAAAAGATATTAGTATGTGTTATTATTCCGAACAGGTGGTAGCTTAAAAATGTATAAACAGTGAACGTGTCATTTGACGATTCAGAAGTACTTTAAAAAGGCTATTTGAATAAAATATATTTTGAATTTAAATTTGTTACAAAGTTAATAAGGTACGTTAAACGAAGTCGTTGTGACGTATGAAAAGCTAAAGTTTAATAACGTTTAAAGTTTGGACGCGCCATCACATAGCTGTACAATTATTGCCAAAGCAAAGATTTACGTAGCTTGTCCCGTTTATGTGTGTTAGTGTTTATTTATGTCAATGTGTTCTCCGATTGATTGCTGAAGTTTTATCAGTTCCCATTACATACTTCGCACATCTATAAGAGTTTTTTTTTATTCGTTTTTTTTTGTTTCTTACTCCATAATTGTGTCATTTATAATCTGACTAGCTGCTCCTCGAGGTATCACTTGCGTTTATAGTTACTGCTTCGTTCTCAAAAGTCGTAGAGTTATATAATATAGCCTTAACTAACGGGCTATCTAAAGCAAAAATAATTTTTCAAATCGAAAATACCTATATACAAACAAATACTTTTTAATAACATTAGTATAGATTCATATTTAATATAACGGGTCTTATCGCGATAACTAATAGTAGTAATACCTTTTTATTGCCCGACGTTTCGACGAAGTTACATTCGCCGTGGTCACGAGCTGACTCCTTAGGAGTCTACTATTAGTTATCGCGATAAGACCCGTTATATTAAATATGAATAGTATAAATCGCGGAAGTTTAATATATAATTAGTATAGATTTATTTTTATTATTATTTTTAAATTTCAAAGGCTTGATATTATAAAATGTACATAAAAATATTCCTTACATAATTTGTTTTTAATTTTTCCACTTTTTAAGTTAAATTACAAATAATTTTTTATTAAAAACTGCGTAAATGGATTCGACGCGGTTTTTATAAATATTTCATGTAAATATCATTAGGCAAAACAATTTTCAATATTGAAATTCTACAATTAGTCATGTGGGTGTGTTCTATAATTATTCGCATTCATTTAATACCCATAGTATAGGATGAATGCGAAAACTGTAAAGGAAATTGAACGTGACACGATTGTTTGAATGAGTGAACGAGTAAAGGTTTGAGAGTGCATGAGAATTAAAATGTAAAGAGGATTGAAGAATGGCCACTGAGCTATTAAAACATTGCAATGCACACTGAAATTTAAATAAAATATGAGTAAATATTCTATTCACATTTGAATGCCTATTTCAATCTAAATTCATTTAAAAAAAATTAGGAAATTGCAAGTTGTCTTAATTCGTCGTAGTGGTAAAAATTTACATTTTTTCGAAATTCAGTATACAACGTAATTCAGTTTCTTTTTATTCAATCTATTCAGTATTTACTTTATCCATGATTTTTAGCATTACTTTTGAAAATATAATATAATTTTAAAATTGTACTTTTTTACAATAAATTATCAATAATAACCTTATTAAGTATTTTTAATGATGTTGCTTTATAAAGCACGATGATATAAGTGAGGTATTTGAACTTGAGGTCCATCAAGATAACATATTAAAATAATATCGAACTTCAATCATTTACATATAAAATAGTCTCTGAGAAAAACGCCTGACTGTACCATCGTTTTCGCCATAAAAAGAGGTGTTTTGAGTACCGAACAATAAAACTAACTTTTTATTTGCGGTTGTAAGAGCGTTTTCATAACGACCGTGTTTTTGATGCGTTTTGCCCGTTTGCATACGCTGATATGTGGAAAAGCGCACGGCATAGCGATATATCTATCTCCTACGAACACAATAAGGCATTTATAGGTCTTAAGGTCGTAGCCCATATACAATTCCTTACATTTTATAATGTTAACTACTTCCACCACACGCTTACCGCACGGTATTTCCAACTGTAATTATCATTGTAAAATGTACCCAAGTGTATCATCATCATCAAAATCATATCATCAAAATCCTACATTTTAAGCTTGTTTTTGTATGTTTATCTTTTGTCGCGCGGGAGCGGAGTCGTGTAAACGTGCGACGAACTTTATTCGAGTCATCACCCACCACACGTCCGTGCATTTAGCATCTACATTACCATTGAAATAGGCACATACACGCACGTTCGGTAGTAATGAAATGCACATGTATACACGCATTATATTATCGTCAAAGTATGAGTACCTATATACACTGAAAATATTTCCCGGTATGAACGCACCCTTACATAAATATTACTTAACTATCGTAAAGTTTGTGAGCACGAGTAAACTAATTCAATATTTTACTAGTTCGTTAATAAACAGTCGAGGAGGTCGTCAAATGAAACTTTGTATAAAAATTAGTTATCCTATAAATCTGGTTAGCGTAATTAAGGTGACCCTTATAAAATACCTCCATATTGCGAACGGGAAGGAGCTTATTGTAGGATTATATAATTAAATTATATTTTATGAGTAGTAAAATCGTTAGGGCTGAGTGAAATATATTACGAAGTATGAAATACATAGAAGGCCAACGATCGATGTTGAAAGTATAAAGAATTGAAAAATACTTCAAATAACCACATGTAAGGAAATAGGACAGAAAACGCTTTAGCGTTCAACTCACCTTTTGTGCACTTTTAGCGAACAAAGTATTTTTAGTGCTCTTTTTTATATAAAAATAGCTGACAAACGAGCAGGCGGGACATCTGATGTTAAGTGATCATCGCTTCCCATTGACATTTGCAGTAAAAGAGAAGCTATAAAGCGTTGCAAGCTTATAATGGTATGTGGGATAAAAGGGCGTAGGAAGGGATTAGACTTCTATACCTGAACGGTGCTATCGGACAATATTAATAACCTTTAACTATCCATTCAAAGAGCCGAGTTGGCCTAGACGGATGATCGTGGGTTCAAACCCCGTTGAGTTTTCAAGTGCTTAATTTTTGTTCAAATTCATCTCTAGCACGGCGATGAAAACGTCGTGAGGAAACCTGCATGTGCCAGGAGAAATTCTGACAGTTGTATATCGGCCAACCCGCAGTGGAGCAGCTTGGTGGAATAAGGTCTAAATCTTCTCCTTAATAGGAGAGGAGGCCTTTGCCCAGCAGTGGGACGTTTACAGGCTGTTACTTTACTTTAATATAATACATTTGCACGTTCACCTGTCTATCCGACCGTCATTCGGATAGACAGGTGAACGTGCAAATGGATAGACTGTACCTCGTAACGTAATAGGTGTACTAGGTGTAGGTATTTCATGAACCGTAACAAGTAGAGGAATTTTTTTCAGAATATGTATTTTTATTGCCGCTATTGCAACAGATAATAAAAATCGGTCAAGTGCGTCGCGAACAAAGGGTTATTTCTTACATATTGTTATAGCACCTCTCCTGTTTCTTTTACAAAAGTATTTGAAAATTACATACGGAATCCTTTGTGTGCGTTCGACTCGAACTAAACCGGTTTTATTTTTTTTCTGTACGAATATTAAATCAAACTGTATTTTCCACTACTTCCTTCGCACGTGTAAATATGTAGACCTATAGAGGTATCTTTTAAACACTCTTATGTTTCTACGTATGAAAAATATCTTACATTATATGGAAACTGATAAGCAATACTGTGTCAAGCCACACGGACTTCATTTTGAGAAAATGGCGTCTAAACACGTCAAAACTATTAACAAATTTGTTTGAAGACATATATCCATCTTTCTTTTCTATTTTGATAAAATGTATAATGAATTAAAAGCTGATTGGTATAATGTAAAGGTTTATCTAATAATAAGTTTTATAAATATATTATATTACAGCAAATTGCTAAATATAAAGCTCACTTCAACATTCGAAACATTTAATTAAGAACTTCCTGAATAACTAGGTTAATGCAAAAAAATTATAAGTAATACATATATTTTAAGTCGAGTTACTTGTCTACACTAATATTATAAAGCTGAAGAGTTTGTTAGTTTGTTTGAACGCGAAAATCTCAGGAAGTACGATTTTCGATTTGAAAAATTCTTTTCGTGTTAGATAGTTTATTTATTGAAGAAGGCTATAGGCTTTATTACATTACACTACGACTCATAGGAGCAGTAACCATAAACGCGAGTGAAACCGCAAGGGACAGCTAGTTTATGATCTTAGTGATTTCAAATAAACAAACTTTGCAACTTTATAATATTACTAGCTAATGGTCGTTGCCAAAAAGCCAAAAAAATCTATTTATCGGATCACAACCAAACTTTACAGCACCATCCGCTAATCTTAAAATTGACTAAAAGCTCCATCAAAAAAATTTCGGAGTTCATGGAGAACATACATACATACACACTTTTTATGTATGTTCTCTATGAACTCCTTTTTATAGACTTAGATATATATAGACACCTTCACAATATACATAACGTAATGATACTAGTTATAATGATATAAAGAAAATGTACCGAGATTAAATTCGGAATTAATCGCCTCAAATATGATGCTTGGGCTCATTACCCTTCATTATATATCTCATGTCAAGATCTAGACTTTGTTGAATAGTAACAATTTTATTATAATACAAGCGACCCGCCTCGGCTTTACTTGCAAAAAATTGTTTTTAGTTTTCTATTTACAAAAAAAATAATTAGGTTTCATTGTACATATACATACATATAAAAATATTTTGAGTGTTGATCATTCCCTTGAAGAATTGACTACTTTAGGTTTAATTCGTATATGATATTATTATCATTTTGGAAAAAAGCCTTTTACTTCAGTTTGTCGTATACTATTTCTTCCCAAAATCCTTATAAGTAACGCTATCAGATGGTGCAACAATAAAGATGGCGTTTTAAAAAAAATACAAAAAATACGCTAAGAAAATGAATTAAAAAAAAAGAAAACCAATGAAGCAGTTTTACTTTTTATTAAGCCCCAGGTACCTTTAAGTATTTTTCGCTACTCCTTATATTTTCGAATTAGGCCTACCACGCCCAGTTAAAAAACTCACTCTGTTTATTGTAAAGTAGTTTTTTATAATTGTATAAGCAATATTATTGTAAAGTTTTATACAAATCTTACAGTAGATTTTACGTGCTTTCTTTATTTTACTTTCTTGAAAAAATATCTATATTATGGTGAAAACTGCGTCAAAATAAGTTGTATAATTAAAAAAAAGATAGCGGATAAACAGACAAATGCGGAAAGCGACTTTTTTATAGTAAAGACAACTATATGAGCGAAATACAACGTGAATTTTAAATCATACAAAGTGCTTTTGTAGATACAGCTTAAATGTCCTTTTGTGTGAATCCGTATTTAATATTCATTCGAGACATTCTCGGTATTTAGCATGTGAAATTAATATTTAGGTTGTGTTAAACTGAAGCGAAATGTTCATATAATGTTGTACTCCAGTCGTACATGTCAATAAATGTCTGGAAAGAGCTCGCTATTCCTCTTCGTGTTTGGGGATATATATTATATAAGTATATAAGTGTGCCCTCTCTTCCGAAACATATAGATTTCCTCACGATGTTTTCCTTCGCAACTGAGTTCGAGATAGATTCGTAACATAAATCAAGTACTTGAAAAAGTCATCGGTGCTTATCGTCTGAATTATTACGTATAAATGAAAAATATGGAAGTATTCTACATGATCATATTTTGATAAGTAACATTTTGGACTTGTTAGATAGATTGGGTGAGTTTTTTTACATAAAATGTTGATACCTCAATTTTACTGCGTATGTGATGTATAGTAAGGCGATAATTACATTTGTAAGTTTTACTCTTGTAATTGATATAAAACAACTGCGTAACCTGGTAACAGTTGCTTACGTAACCTTACGAAAGCTGTGGCTGTCAAAAATAACGAACTGACAGTAAATTTTTTCTGGTATAAAACAATGACGAAAAACTTATGTAAATATTTATGAAAGTCTGAGAGCAAAACGTGTAAGTTCTTACCTTTATAGTTACGAGAAAGTGATTTTGTATGTAATACGTATAATTATTACTTATACCTTTTTTCATCAAAAACTCCGTCGAAAGCTATATGAACACATTTTCATTCATTCCACTTTAACTTTGTATCGTAAATAAACACTAGTGAAAATAGATGTTGCAATATTCCATTTTAGTGCAAGACAATTAAACTAGTATTTGTTTCTAGAGTACATCAATGGCCGCGTCCTTACTCGGTTCGTTGAGCACAAGCTGTAGCTTGCTATTATTCTAATGCGTCAAGCGTGAACACTAGAATTTTCTATAGAATCTAGTTCTCTGTATTCCAAAAGCCAGGAGCAGTTCTTAGGTACGGCCAATTAGTGAAATTGTATCGTTTCAGTAAATCTGTTGGGTTTTAAATGTGGGCTAGGGCTTAGTGCTTACGCGGTTTGTGCCGCCGCTGTGGCGGGATCGTAGCAGACTATAAATTTGTAGAGACTTCTGTTTAATTTGACTTTATTTGAAAGGTAAGTTTTTTAAATTATTTCGTTGAAATCAGATGATGACACTATACTATATTGCTTGTATTATATAATTAAAAATATTAAAAAAAAACTTATTAGTAAACTCATTTTGATGGATAGCACAGTTTGGTAATTCTATCCGGAAAGTACACGAAATATTTGTCTAGGTTAATTTAATAAAAGTAGTCGGAATAAAACTGTTTTTGAGGGCTATTTTTCAAATATCGCGGCGAGTCTAGACGAGGTACGTGGTGATAAAGTAGAAATTTAGAACATATACACAATTACCAATTTTTAAAGCTGCGGAAAAACTTTCCAAATAATCCCTACTCTTTGAGCACCAAATTACAATACTAGGTGTCGATTACAACAAAAATAGAAAGTGCCTAATGTATTTCCATTGAAAATTAAAAATCGAATACATTGATACAATCGTGTATATTCAAACACTTAATATTTTGTACAAGAAAAAATCGATCGTATAATTTATATATATATTTTGTTGATAATACTGTTAATAAAAAAATAATAATATCATGTCCATGATACGAGATATAATTTTATAGCAATTTAAAAAGATAAATACATTTTTTATATAAACGAGGCTAAACAAATATTATTCATATGTTTAGAGTATTCGTTACAAATTAAACAACAACACATTTACACAACAAAGGAAACTGTCAAATCGTTTCATTAATGTAAATGGAAATACAAAAACGGGCGTAAATAATACAATCATTATCACAGAGCCTCCTTATTTCTGCATAATCTTTTTTCTCTAAAGACCTTATTCTCTTCAGTTCTTTCGATGAAAAAGAAAGCAATTTCAAGGGAAATAAGGCTTTTCAAGAGAAATAAAATAGACAATTTACATTACATTTAATAAAAGAAGCTCTTGCATAGATTTGAAAGTAATTAATACTAGATATTTTAAATAATTAATTTTATTAACTTTCTAGCTTAATTCTTAGGGGTGTGTTTTTGCGTATTGTTAAATATTTTCTTGGAAAAAAAAAACATTTTATTCATCATAAATCATCGTCTTTTTATTCACTTTACAAAACAAATAAGTTTTCATATATAGAGTATTTTGTTATGAGTATTATTTTGAAAATTAATTGAACTTCGGTCGAAGTCTGACCGTTAGGCGACCGCTAGTATTTATAACTTAATGGAATCTATCTTCAATTGTCAAGACTAAATGATATATTAGGTGACCCATGCGACTTCGTACCGTTGTTAATGACAAATTTGACACATTAATTCGTATGTTTTATTAAGGAAATCTATTTTTAATTATACTAAGTAAATAAAGAGCAAGCGAATTTTCTATGTGCGAAGTCAACTCTGAAACCGATGAACCTTTCGTTAAAAGGATAGTACCATTTGAAATGTAGGTACATGGTTCTAGATGCCAATTTTTATGTAAAATATATGTGCATATTATTTTACAAACGCAATCTATATTAACGCGAACAAAAGATAGTAATCTATAGGTGTATATACATAGATATGTATATGTTGCAGGCAACTAGCTTAATAAGCCGTTGAATTAAAAGTCTAGCCTCGTTATTTTACTGCACCGGTCAACCAGCGGCGTGAATGTTCATCCATTTAATTAATTAGCTAGGCAATTGACTTGGACTGATAAAATCTAACTACTTGCCTACCCTTGCATTGTTTAACTACTTACCTACCCAATTCATTTAAATATATTCCTTGAGATTAGGGTGGTTAAAATTCATGAAAGTTTTATTAATACAAATTAAGGTTTTTTACGTCTTCTGCGTTGCGGGATGATGAGGATGAGCATTCTCTCCTTCTTTCTTCTGCGCCTCTTCTGGTAGAATAGATCAATACCAGATAAAGTGATGGTTAGCCGATTCCGTTTTTATTTACAAATAACAAAATGTTATATTTTAAAATAATAAATAGACATCTTAATGTCATATATTTCCTTTTTTTTTTCTTTTTGTAACATGGGCACCCTATTATATGAATGGCCTAAGCATCAACTAGCCAGTTTATTAAAAAGTGTAACAGACGGTATGGCTGGATATTGTTCAGGCATCCGATGAGGCTATAATGTCAATTGAACGACTTATTAAGCTAGCTGCCTGCGACATATGTATATACTGTTAGGGCTGAATATTACTTTTTTAGACTTTCACGATCTACAATTTTCGCTGAATCTGACTATTGTTTGAAGCGTTGGGACGATCGAACTAATTAATTACCGCGAATTTAAACCGTTTGAAATTCACTTAATTATTCAAATTTTTCCCAGCTATATTCATAAAATTGAATTTTTGTATTAACATAATTCCGTTCGCAAGTTATTAATAGGTATTTAGACAATGATATTATAACTACAGATATAGTAAAAGGTCATAGATTTTGTCACTTATAACGCTGACTACTTTGGACCACGTTGTCTAGCAACTTGCTTGTCGAAGTTGGAAATAGTGGATTATAGCCTTAAATAGTATTATTGTAAAAAGTTATAAAATATTTTTGTTATTATATAAGAAAATTAATTAAAAATACGTTTACCAAAATACTCAAGAAAATTATTTAACGCTGTTAAAATTTTATAAAAATATCAATCATATTTCGTTTCCAGTACTTTGACAACTTTCATATTTTCATTGTTATATTTACAATACAATTATTTAATAAAACAAATTAGAACTATAAAAACATCGTTACAGATTATTGTAAAGTTTACAATTTCCAATTTTTAATACTGACTAAAGTAAAAATTGATCTCATGTTTTGAAATAATTTGATCAAATTTACCATCGCTTATGAAGCAAATTAATGTAAATTATATTCGAAAAATTAGTTGGTTTGTTTATTTACTCTTTAAAGTTCATTGGTACTCGAACCTAACTCATGTTTTAATTAATAAGATCTAAAAACTGAGATTCTACTAATATCTAATACTACAAAATTCAAGAGAGTGTTCACTGCCAGCCACTGCTCTTTACCTATATTGAAATACAAAAATCCTTTACATTATTTTTCATAATGAAACTTATTGTATTTGATATAGTAAAAAGATAAAAAAAATAAATGTAGGTATTTTATCTCGCTATAAGAAACACTAAATCGAAATCTCGAACGAAGTCGCAGAAGAATCTAGAATTATCTATTTTGTAGGTTCTACCCGCGCAATGATTCCTATTTATCAGTATTAAAAAAAAAAAAACGATATTTTATTGATTATATTCAAAAAGAAATCAAGGTAAAAACAAATTGCGTAATACGTAGGTTAAAGCGAAAAATCTTTCTTGGTAAAATATATAAAAATTTAAGTAGAAATATAATACGAAGACGTATAAAAGTTCTTTTTTATTAAAAGCAGAGCTTTGATTTGGTGATTTGGGTAATCGCGGACTGGGTAAAAAAATATCAGAAGCTTTTTAGGTACCTCGATCATATTTATTTTGCGTTCACAGCGATAGAATTGTTAATTGAAATTTAAAAAAAATATATCAACCAAAATAACAATTGACGATTATTTAGCTTACAGATGACGCTATAACATCAGGTCAAAGTTACGCTTCTATGTTACTTTGATAACATTTACAGTGCCTTAAATTTCAAATCGATTAGACCTTTAGTTGGTCAGATCCTTTCAACACCTAAAAAAGAGTTGTTGACTCTCAAACGTCTAAACAGATCTTCATATATTATAGCTAAGAAACATCTCGACATTAGCTTTCAAACAAGTCTCAGATAGACACATAAATACACATATACACACAAACTTATAAGCTGTTCTTTTTGGGTCATGGTTTAAAAAGAGGCGACAATTGGCGTATTTACTTAAATGCTTTAGTTTGAGGCTTGCGTTGGAAACTCAAACTTACGCTACGATTACATTGAAATTGTTCCGTAGCCACTAATTAAAATTAATTATTTACCTATTGGCTAAAATTGTGTTTCAATAAAATTTTAAAATTATTAGAGCGAAATGAACAAAGAGGATTTATGTTCACGACAAGCCTTAATTGATTCTGAAATTATAATTATCGTTTACTAAATTATTTTACTCTTAAGACATAAAACTTTATAGAAATCATTTACATGTAATTTTAATTAATAAAACATTTATTGGCGCAATTATTTCAACGTAAAAAGACGAGTATATAAAAGAGAATCAATTGAAATATCAGAGCTTAAATAGAATAATTCAAATTCAAAATAAAGGCTTAAATCATTTTGGAATCGCAATTTACAAATTAATATTCAGTTGTATAATGGGCTACGAACGTTATTAACATCGTTGTATACATTTAAATATTTTGTTAGTATTTGTGGCTTTGGATGTTGCATTTAAATGATTAATTAGTAAATGAGAATCAGAGGCTAAATGTGATAAACTATAGCTAACAAAAAATGTAATAGTTAAATGAGGCGTTTTAGTACAAAAACCATAAAATATACATATATATGTTCATTCTATACTAGCAGTTGCTCGCGGCTTCGTCAGCGTATATTTTGGAATTTCAACAAAATAAATCTACCAGCGAAATTGTTAGCGTTCCAGGATTGAATACCCCCCAACGTCATAATAATGGATGATTTTGAAAATCTGTGATACATATATTTAATTATTCTCCCTATGTAATGTTTGTGCTGTATTTAAGGATAATCGGCCAAAAAATATATTTTCTTCATACAAACTTTACTACCCACGTGCACCCCAGTATTGAATAATAGAACCTCGTTTTCTATTTTATATTTCATTATTATCACCCAAAATTTTGTGTATTAAGTTTTAAGTTAATACGACGACGGAATAAGATTTTGCATACAAACGTTTTTACCCCTTTTCACCCTTTTAGGGGTGAATAATTAAAAAACCTTTTCTTAGTGGATGTCTCCAATCTAAAAGCCACCTACTGCCAAAATTTCAAGTTCGTAGCCCCGGCAGCTTAGGCTCTGCGTTGATGACTCAGTCAGGACAAGTGATTTTATACGTATAGATTTGATACTTTTTCACGCTGTGACAACTTAACAGATAAATTGTCAAATCAAATATAGAGTATACACGCTTACTCGCCAATTTTGTCACTTATGATGATACTTTAAAGTATTTTAAAGTTAAGGAATATAAATGATTTGAACATTTCGTAATAAGTAAAATGTCGTATTATAGTATTATACTCGATTATAATAATAATATTTATTTTTGTATAAATTAAAATTAATTCCGAAATGTATCTAAGTGCATTACTTTAGAATGGCTTAGATAATTTTTTATAACCCTTAGAAAATAATTTGTTGTGCCTATTTCTATTTTACGTTTACCACAAAGCTTAATCGATTTCGAAACATATTTTCATGCTGTTAGGGAAATACTTTCATTTTAGTTTTATAGAATTCTTATCAAAATCGGTTAAGTAATTTAGTTTCTAAATCAAAATTGCTGGTATAAATGTGTTGTCCACTGAAACGTGAATGCGTATTTTGCTTATATAAAAGAAAATGTTTGAAATATCGTACTTAAAAGTTAAGAATTTAGGTTAAAAAAAATTCCAAGAAAATCCGTGTAAATTGTACTCATTAAAAGTTTTATTTCAATAAACGGATTTGTATAATAGGCTTCGAATTCGAAGAGAAAATATCAAAAAAATATAAGAAATCACAAGAATTTTGAATGTTCGACTTCAAGATATTCCATTAAATACGAGGTCGTCGACTCCGGCCTTTGATACTGCTGTCACTGTCAGTCGCCCCTCCGATGCAAAGTCAAAAGTTCCGAAGTTTTCCATTTCCAATTTATCTATCTAGAAACGCCTATTCAAATTAAACTTACTCAGTGTGCATATATTTAAACTTTCAATGTCAAATATTTTATAAGGTTTTGGTCTCATTACCTATTCCAGGGCTGTGAAAAGATCCTAAGATATAAGGACTTTTACGCCTCACCTACCCTCAGCGAACTATCGGAGAGTCTTGTTAGTTGGTAACTTTATATTTTATAAACTTTTGAATGCCCAAATGTATTTTAATCAAATGCTCGACGCACGTCTCGGTTGCCGTAGAATAACTTAATTATTTACATAATAAGCATTTAACACTTATAGTTACAATAGGAAAAATTAATATAATATTAAATTGACCTTTAATGACTAATTAGTAAGTATTATATTCCTTTAGTACCAACCTTCAAAAATATGGATATGTATTTTATAACAATACTATTAAGTCTTATATCTACACTAATATATAAAGTGGAAGACGATAACGATTACGATTTTAAAATACATTTTACATAACGTGTTTATTCAGGAACGTTATAGAAAGATTATCATTAGCTATAAACGCATTTTAAAAGGTTGACTTCTTTACAGGAAGTCATGTGAAAATAAAAACTTAAATAAACAAATCGTAATTATTGTTTATAAAACAGCGCATGCGCACCTGTAACCAGCTCCTAGTTCGGCGCCTATAGATAAAAGGAGACTGATTACCAAAACATGCTCAAGTAATCAAATAAAAAGTACATAATTAAAAAAAGCTTACGTTACCCAAAAAAGACCTTATGAACAGATCAACAGTAATTGTAACCGGTAGATTCTTTACGAATTGCCGTTTCTCATACAAATTTTTCATGAATACACACCATGTACGTAAACTAAACTTGGCAACCAAAATATAGAAAACTCAAATTACACACAAGTATGCTTATGGAATTGAATGTATTTAGATTTTTTACAAACAATTTGATGACCATTAAATATCTTTGTTTACTTCCGCTGGTATTTAAAATTATTAATATTATCATACGTACATAAAAATCAATTTTTAAATGATTTGGAACGTTAAAGAAAAATAGCATAAGGCGTACCAAACGCAAAATGTATTTCCGTCGCGATGTGATTGCCGACTACGTATAGGCGGGACGCGCTTGGCGTAAAGAAAGATCGATTTAATAATTTACGTTCTATTATCAATGAAAAAAAGTTTTAGCCTAATTTTACAGTCAGATCGTGTCATTAATTACATTTATGATAATAAATAATATGAAATGGTAATTAATTAAAAAAAAATAAATCGTTATAGATTCTAAACCGTAATTGTGATTGAAAAAAAATGTCGGTTTTCATTTTTTTCTCGTTCACATTATGGTGTTCATAAATTATTAAATCTGTTATCATCATCTTTCTATGACATTCGCGCCGTTATGGCAAATCAAACGACGAGCCATTTATCAAAATCGGCCTACGCGTTTGGCCTAAATAGTGCTACAAAGCTACAAACACACCTATATATATACATATATAAACTAATAAAAACATTGCCCTCCCTTGCGTATTCAAGTAAAAAATTAAAATAAGTACATTTAAATTGATATTTAAACGATTGAAATATTATCTACAAAAAATATATTTAAAATTACGATGTTTTACGAAAGTTAATATTTTAGTATTATTTAAAAAATAATGAAGGCTTAAAACTTTTTTACGCCGTTGAATCCTTAGGATTAATAAGTTAGATTAAAAAGAAAAATTACGCGCCCTCCAAGCGTTGGAATATGAAACAAAAGGATTTTTCACTTGATTATTAAATGACTATGTCCTCGAATAGTGTTACGTGATCACTTGTTTTTTTATATTTTTAGTATATATAAGTTAAAACATATTTTTTGTTATTTGTATCAAAATAATATGATTTCCTATATGACATCGTTGAGTACGTCGAAGCATATGGCTTTCGCTCGTTGAAATTCCGCTGTAATATCGGGCAAACGCTCGATGTTACAGCAACTCCGTCCAAATCTCGAGCCTATATTCCTCGAAGCTTCGCCGAAACGTCAAACATTTGTACGTTGTTTGGACAGAATTGCATCCGTTCTTATTCAAGTCGAGTACTTGTTGCCAATATTTTTTTTTTTATATAAATACACCTATTTAAATATTTAAAATATACATTGATATGTTATCATTCCTCAAATACTTGAGAATTAATCATAATTCGGACAAAAAAAACGACCTCTCCAACCCTTTTCTGTCTCGAAGACTCGTAACCGCAACCATAATCTTAGACATGCTAACAAACCAAATCTCTAATAATCTATACTAATATTATAAAGCTGAAGAGTTTGTTTGTTTGAACGCGCTAATCTCAGGAAGTACTGGTTCGAATTGAAAAATATTTTATGTGTTAGATAGTTTATTTATTGAGGTAAGATATAGGCAATATTGCATCACGCTACGACTCATAGGAGCGAAGCAGTAACCACAGACGCGAATGAAACCGCAAGGAACAGCTAGCTACTAGTATATATGTAGTGTTTATTCAGAATTAATTGAACGTCCAAAGTTGTTTTTTTTTAATTTGAATTTGAACCTTTAACTCGTATTAAATGTTGAACTAGAAATTCATAGAACAACTTAATTCAATTTATTTCATGTAGATTAAACATACTGGTTTAAAATATACTTTTTTTCTTTTAAATTAAGATGTTGATTTCTTGCAAATAAGTTTTCTGAACTTTAAAATTGTACATTGAAAAGAATTTTATATTGCATCATCACTTGGAGCTTCTATCAAATGTCTATGCTCGAATCCTAGGCCCCGGCTTGATTGCTTAAACGTATTTTATAGTTTTGTTTATGATAATTTTTCCATGAATGATAAATAGAGTTATAAATTTTATTCTGGTAATGAAATGAAAATAGTTTTTATTTAGCGATAAATTTTGTTTTGACATTTACTTCGACGTCTGAAGGCCGTTAATCATTTGACGTTAAATGCTGTACCGAATTTTAAACGACTTCTGCGTAAATATGAAATTACATATTTTTATATATTGTACATTTATTTATAATAAAATAGTTATTTATAAAACAAAGATTGATTATTAATTATGTTTTTCTTCGTATAGAGAGTTACTGCATGTTACGATCGTGGTAAGTGATACAACTGTTAAAGTCCGAGATAGCTTCATCAGAAATAAACCTAATAAACTACGATTTTCGAGTTTCAAAGGTCTTGAATAGAAGAAAAATATTAGCAAACCTTATTCATTGAGTATTGTTATCAAGAACTTGTGAAACAGGCATTAAGCCTTTTTAAAAAATAAACTGACGTCAATAGCAAAATAGGCAATTTCGATTACTTTTGTATCATTTTGTAAATTCCAGTTATTTTGATTTAAAAACGAAACTACTCAACCAATTTTGATAAAAATTCTATGGGATTAATGTAAAAGTATACACTTTTGAAGAAATCAATAAAACATTTTTCAAAAATGGTTTAAAGATGACGGAAGTCTGAAGTAACGAACATTAAAAATATACGCAACGAACTGAGAGCTTTCCCCTTTTTAAAAGTCGATTGATAAAGACATACGTACACGTCAAGAAAAAACTGGGGGGGGGGGGGAAATGAGACGGAATATAAGACGGCCCTATCGCTAAACCGAGACCTTATCGAAACGAGTTAAAAGACAAAATACAATAATGATTACATTGAAGAATTAGATTAAATATTTTTACACTTAATCTAATTATACATTATTGTAATAAATATGTAAATATTAACTAATTTAAAGAATAGTTAATATGCGCGATTTGAATTCGTTTAAAATAGATTAAAGATTCATGTTTAATATTTTCTTCGAGTTTCAAAAAAATACTTTAATAGAATAAATAACAAAAAAAAAAACTACAAACCTATGTAAACATTTGTAAATCACAATTTGCCAAGTGAATTTTAGCCAAATAGTCTCAAAGATCTTAAAGTTAATTCAAAAATTAATTTTACGGAATGAAATATAGCTTTTAATAGAACAAATATTGACTTTACAGAAGGTGTTTTGACACTTTACTTTTCAAGCGAGTGTAAACATCTTAAAATTGTAGACATTATTATACTTTGAATTTGCTGTGTTTATGTGTAAAGTAATGATGACATTTTATTACACATAAACCCGGCATTGTATTACACAATATCATTACGTGGTGAGTAGTAGTCATTATTAATGCCTACTATTCATTATATTTTTATTATGTATTTAAGAACTAATTCGAAAATCGTCACACGGGGATGCTAAAAAAATAGTCATCACGTTAGGAGTCAATTTAAACGAAATAATGGAAAAATAAAATACACAATACGAAAAATATATATATTTTGGTAAAAAATCAATACAGTAAATAAACTAAATACCTTTCTACTATTAAAGTGGGTATATATATACATATACCGAACTTTTATTCATAAACCATGATTGAATAAGGTATACTTGGCATGCTAATGAACCAATACAGCATACAACTTGGACATTGTAAGTATTAAAATTGTCTTTTTAAATAGAATATTTTTATTATCGGGGCAACTAACAAGACAGACAGTATAAGTAAAAAAAAAAACAACTTTACCGTTCAAGTAAAGTTGTAGTCTTAATTATCCAAGGTTGACAGATTAAAAGATTACAGATATTCTACAATTCTATACATTTCGAGGTATGTTTAACAGAAAAAATTTCATTTAAATCTATTAAAAGATCAAAAGATTAAAAAAAAATAAACATCGCGTTCGGCTATAAATCATGCGTCATTCGAAATGTTACAAAATTAAATCACGTAGGAAGTGAAAAGTTGCTAACGTTGTATAGATTACGTTTATAATGTGAATTGTTACAGCAAACACATGGTACGATGTAAGAAAACAAACCAAAACGACTCACGTTCTGTCGGGGAAGCGTGGTGGTCGGCTTCGAAGCTATTTCGAACTGCTTTATGCGTTTTGAATTCGTGCCTCGAATCCGCTTCCGTCCGTTGTCGTCGTGAGGAAGCGAAAACACCAAGTACTCGGCATTCACGAGAATTATGTCCAAAGCAATTACGATTCAATCATTTCTTGAAACAACACCTTATAACTGTCGAGTTCGCGCAAACAATAATATTCGGGCATTGAAATCTCTGTTAATCGTTTAGATTTCAACTGTTTTCCCTGTTATATTTCAATCAACGACATCAAGTGTTCCTTTTGTATCATTAACAATAGGTTATAATACTTATAGCTTCAATTTAGAAACTGTTTTTTATCAATATTACGCACATCAATTTTCTAATAAATAAAACAAAAACTACATTTAAAACAAATAGTATATACACGCTAAACACAATCGCACACGTAATTTAGTTCCAATAAATAGAAAAGGAAAGTTTAAATTTTGTACGAAGTTGTCGATGTTATTTACGCGTCACAGTGAGTTGGAAGCTTAGGGCGGCGTTGCAACGTCCTACCTCGAGCATAGCTAGACGCTGACTGACCGTTTCAGCGTTCAGAATTAAACGGGTGCTGAAAAATAGGAACACGTCGCAGTAGCTCAGCCTCCTGGCGTTTTATGAAATGCCGCCTTGCGGGGTCAATCAACTTACAGGGATGGAGAGATATTCCCACGCTGCGATTACTTACTAGTTTAATTACTTACGTGACAGATACTCTAATTATTGCGAAGTTCAATAAGTATAATTACATACGAGATTTAGTAACATAATTATATAGAAATACATATTTAAATTATTATTAATTATAACAATTTTGTATATTATATGTCTAGGTAGAGTCTTTCGTGTTTATTTGTTAATATTATGTTGAAATTCTACGAATGTGCTTTATTAATATTATTTTTATTTATTTAATGTTTTTAATAACACTATTTAATTAAATGTATTCGATTTAAGTTTACGCATAAAATATTAACAAATAAAATTACTTCATGTATGTACAACATTTACACAAAAACAATACAAAATAAATACCATTTTCCTAGCACAAAAATTGTCGAAAGTGAATACTAAAACGTTTTAAAATATTAAGATAGTATTTTGAACTATGTTACCGGCTTCATGACTTTCTGTTCATTTAAAAAAAATATATAATAATAAAATTTATTTTTCAATACTTTTCATTTTTGCCTGAAGTACCTATCTTATTTTTACGTTTAGTTAGATTATCATCTTTGTTTCATATAAATATTAACATGTACATATGTCTTGTTGGTAAGTCTTTTTAGATGTCGTGTCAGGTTTGAATTACTTCTTAGAGCTTACCGATCTTATACCAGAGGCTGTATTCTCTAACTTTTTGGTATTCGTCTTATTGGTCATCCAAAATAAGTAAAAAATATGTCTAACTTAAACATACTAAGGTACTGTTAAATTTGAAATATAAATATTATACTGAAGTTGATTTAAATGTTTTTATAGATCTATCCAAAATTAGGTGTGACGCCATCAATGTAATATAGATTTTAGCTCAGCAATACTAATGTAATATATATGGTAATAACTGCGATTGAGTTACGATAACTTTTTGTCATATATCGTGTGCCTCACTCCGAATAATGTAAGGATAATAAAGAGTACATTTTATGGGTATCAGGTAAATCGAACGATATTCCAGCTATGCTTTATATAAATAAAGAACGCTTTCACCATTTATTAGTATTATTTTCAGTTCAGTATTTTCGGCGTGTAAAGGCTTTTTTACGCTATTAATTAATTTAATTTATTTATTATTTAAACAATACTTGACCTTGATGTCCGGTGATACAGACTATTTCGCAGCTTAAGTGCTAATACAACGCAAATTAAAATTAGCAAAGCTATAAATAGAGCAAAAAAAGTGTATAAAATTACATAACACCATTATAAGTCGCACGGGTGCATAGAATGTGATGCGTCCTTAGACGCTTGAGGCGCGTAGTATGCATGCGTACCACCCATTTCGAGCACGTGCGCAAATTTGGAAGGTCTTTTATATTAATAAATAAATTACGCCTGGTGCGTAAATGCGCTTAGATTATCGGAGTATAAATAATTAGGTTTAACTTTTGACTTTTTTATCTCTAAAAAATATTTAAATTATATTATTTATCCGCCCGCCCGCAACCACGTTCTTAATTATATATATTCTAATCGCTCAGTACGACATTTTCCATGGAGGTTATTATGAACATATTTTAACCCCCGAACCCCAAAGAGGTGTTTTTGTATAACTCCCTAATAAATGAATCAATTTTAATGCAGTTTTTATTTGATAGCTTTTGTAATCGAAATGGCTCTTAGCTATAATTTGTAAAAATCTTTTAAGTCGATTGATGGGTGTCAGTTCCTTTGTAGTTTTTGAAAGAATCTAAGCAACTTCTACTGGTCTGCTCGACTCGATATAAACTGTGACTTCGATGATATTAAAATAACACGGTTATGTATGACCTGATGCTGATGAAACCAAAGGTTTCATTCAAAATACCGTAAAATGGGCGCAGTTATACTTCAATTGTGAGGTGGTCATTCGAGCGATATAATTTTTTTTACTAATGTAACCAATAATGCACTTTCATATATATTTTTTAAAGAAACCTGACCTCTTTTCTTATATCTATAACAAAATAGCAGCCAATTCGTACTATGTCATTACTTTTGTGCCACCTCGTATTATCTGTTACATGAAAATTGCACAAATTTTTTAAACGATAAGATCTCACGATAACTCACTCAAAGGCTTAATTACAAACGGTCGCTTAGAAAAAAAAAAAACGAAAAACACACTAAGGTTAAAAAATCTCTTTCCTAAAGTTTCTCACCACATGCGAAATAAAAGTCGTCGCTGTAATTTAAATTTCCATCAACATTTGCCCATTCCAACGTTTTAAAATGTTATTTAAACACGCACACATTTTAAAACTTTACTCTGATACTAGCATCCGCTCGCGGCTTCACTCGCCTGATATGTAGTTAAAATATGTTATTTATTATGTTATTCTGACGTATAATGTACTACTGTCAAGTTTGATCAAGACCTGTTTAGTAGCCTTTGCGCGAAAGAACAGAAATTATTATGTGGTATGCAAATTTATAGGTATTTTTGTATTTAATATGTAATAGTTTGTGTATTTGGCTAAATATTTATATCTATGTATCTATATGTGGTCTTTCTTACAGCACTTACCATCTATCTAGTGGCTTTTCTATAACCACAATAAAAGAGATTGCTATTAAACGATAAGGTCGTCTATTGTCCTAATTCTTTTTCCTATTACAATTATAATAGTAATTATATTAAAATTGTATTTTTTTTCTTTTAAAGAGTGGTGTACAATAAAGAGTATAAATAAAATGAATAAATAAATATTTATCCAAACATTCATCCATCCCCACAGCTTGACATTAATATTAAACTAGGTTAATAACCTTAATAAAAGATTATTCATAGTACTTTTTTGTTCTAAATTTTATATATTATTTAGTAGATTCGAAAGTGCTTTAAAAAGTATATTTTGTGTTTGAGTTTGAGTTTGATAAAATTAAACATTTTTTTAGATTACGAGTTTAGTTCTCTTTAACAAAATGAAAAATGAAAACAATAAGACGTTTTAATTTAGTATTTAGAACATTCAAAAATAAGCAATCTATGCCTTGCCACATGGACTTCATATTCAAAAAACGCCGCTAAAGATGTTAAAGCTTTTTTTTAATAAGTTTGTTTGAAGAATTATTTATCGATCTTCTCTTTTCTATTATGGTAATTGGTATAATTAATTAAAAGCAGATATATTTCATAATATTTTTCCTAATATCTGAGATTATAGTATATTGCTAAATATGAAACTCACTTCAATATTCAAAACATTAATTTAAGAAACTAATTTTCGTCCTTATTTAGTTGATATGTCTTCATTATTTTTGATTAATGCTAAATGAGGCTTTATCAGAATACATCAATATCTCCGAATTTAACTTTTTGTATGCTGACACATTATTGCATATAAGCATCTAATTATTTTGATGTATTTATTAAATTTTTTATTTATTGACTTTTACTTGTACTAATATAACACATATTATTTTGCCATTGCCATTTGCCAAAAAAAATAAATAGAGATTCGTCGGAGAACTTGTATACAGTCGTTAACATTAATCAACACAAAAATGATTATAAATAATATTAATTATAATTGTTACTTAAATATTTCAAATAATTTGTTTTAGAGATACAAACACATGTTTTATTTACAGTTTATTTTTAATACATTTATTAAATTTCCATAAAAACAAACGCAATGGGCTAAATACTAACATCAATAGACATTCAATAATTTAAAATAATAATCATTACATCAGTTAGGAGTAAAGGGCTACGTCAATTTATATGTAATACGGTTTATTTTAAATCTCTAACTCAAATAAGTCGAAATCAAACCGAACATTAATCTTATTATGATGTTATAGCTTGAGTTCCGTCAGTTATAGGTATTATGAAAGTTATCTAGTTTCGTCAGACACTAAAATTAACGAAATTTAAATATATATTTTACGATATCATTCATAGGATTCGTGGACAAAATAATTTAGGAGTTTTAATTGCGCTATTTTGATACCTGTGGTCTTTAGATATCGTGTAAAGGAAACGATAGAAAGAGAGAATGGGTTTTCAATTAGCAAAGGAGATTTTTAAAAACGTTTGTTACCTTAGAATTCCGTCACTTCTAAACCGTCTTGAAAAATTATTTCACTTGAATGGTTTCCATAGAATTTTCAACAAAATTGTTACAGAAGTTTCATTTTTAAATCAAAATAACTGGAATAATTATGTCATCTAAGTAAACCAGATTGCATACATTGCTTTTTGTCGTCGCGGTTCCTTTTTTAAAAGTTTAATTATATCTCTAATTGTACCTCGAAGTATATAGTACGTCGCAATTCATTATTTATTAAGTTGATATAGTATACTTATAAATAAATTCTTCATTAATGACATTTAATAACATTTTACACAAAATATACTTAATTTGTTTAATATGAACAGGCATTAAATTAATCAAGTAACAACTTTGTACCGTATTAAAGAGTAATTCGATAAAAATTAAATTAAATTCATTAAAACCTTTAAATACATGCTAAACTTGTGTTTAACGATTTTATATACCTTGTTATATTTAAAACTTAGTAAGAAGGTAGAGAGTTTAAAGTTGGAAACCGTATTGTGTTTGTATTGCAGTAATATTCGTAGATATCTTTTCCGGTTCGAATGTTTTGTAAGAATTGTATTGTTCCTCAGAGAGCACATTAAGTCATCGACATCAATTGTTATCAATAAGCGCAACGAAATGGCGTCCTTATCGTTAACGTCTGCTCAAATTACCTAATACAATCCTTGCATGTGCCCCTTGGGTGAAGTAAATTGAACGACAGTTGTAGGAACTCTTCACACTCAAAGCGGTGCGACGCGATGTATTTTTTATATCAAAATAGTTGGCATAAAAGCTGCGAGATCACCGCCACTAATGGACATTTGCCGCACCAAAAGAGTCACAATTGCGTTGTCAACTTAAAACGAAAAAGGAAACAGGGAAATGAATGGGGATGGAGGTTGGCCATTCAGCTCTCTAACTTACTGTACAAGATCGAACCAGCCTATATATGAGATGTAGTCAGAGCTACCTTAGTACATAATTTGTTTAGTTCGAGTAATGTAAAATCTTAAATCGAAATAATTATAATTTATTCGAACATGCTTTTACAAGCATCTTTAAAACTTAATTTTTTTTAAGTTAATGTAAATTCCAGTATATAAAATAATATTGTTATTGAAATTTACAACAGTTATGCATTATACATTTATGGAATAATTATCCATCTTATTAAATATCATGTATGTATTTGAGTAGTAAATTCAGGCATTTTTACATTTAAAATATTCTAAAGGGTCTCGCGCGAAGTGTGCATTGGTTTATATAGAGTAGTAATCGCGATCACCGCATCGCCCTGCATCGTATTTGGTGTAAGTTAACTTCATGTCACACATCCAGACGTTTTTCACTCGGTAAAAATGATTGATATACTGCATGCTTAGAATCAAAGTGACCGAATTAAGCATGTCTCTGAAACGAATTAGCTTAACTGCTTAACATCTAGTGTAGGTTCGCATAATTATGTGATTCGTAATGTATTTTTTTAAGGATAAAGAATTGTTCCTTTAATATCTTTCGACATTTAAGTCTAAAAAAACGGCAGAAGTCGCAAGTACAAAATGGTTTTGCTTTTTTCCAAAAATGTGAATTTTGGATTCGGTTACTGCGAAGCGTACAATAGCGATATGTTCAACATGCAATAAACATACACACACACACACACACACACACACACACACACACACACACACGCACGCACGCACACACACACACACACACACACACACACACACACACACACACACACACGCACACACACACGCACGCACGCACGCACGCACACACACACACACATACACACACACACACACTGCATTGATAAAAAGTAAACACAAAATAGTTTTGATAAAAAAGATGAGACGATGAGATTAAAGTCCTTTCGTTTAAGCACATGTCTGTCGTAAATTATTGGTTTGAAACTTTTACTACGATTAAAAAAATCTGTATAAATGCAAGTAATCTGAAAATCACTTTCATAATTATAGTAGAAAATGTTTTTTTTGTTACAGTGTGTAACAAATTTTCTTTTAAATTATTACTTATAAAGTATGTGACGCGAATGATAATATCCAACCAATCGTAGACACATTTTCAGGACAACCTCTGTAATTGATTTTTATTTGCTATTTCATAGAAAACAGTAACAGATTACTCAAGCCGCACATTACCACTGCTAAAAAATTCCAATATGTACCGGACGATACCACCAGAAGCTTCGATTCAGCGATCTTAGAATATTCCATATTATAATATTAGTGTATCCGTCGCACTATAGATTGGCACCCGTGAGAATTTTCTAACAGAAATATATAACAGTGTATGAACGAACTTAACTTCACGGACATGACGCTATTCTCGTAGACATATGCAATAGTGTACAATATTATTTGCCGAGAACGGAAATTGAACCTGCCATTATTGGTTTGAAAACAACTTACTACAACTGCCCTACCAGTAAGTCAATAAATATGACTTTATTAAAGCCGCACTTTATTACTTAGCTCGTTCTAATAATGACATTATTTTAAATTAATCTGGTACCAGTAGAGATTTATGTTTTTATTACGCACGTGAAAAATTTAAACTATTGTATAAATCCTTGTCTACCTACCATTACCTTTATTAAGTCCATAAATTATATGTTTGCATAATTTCAACATTTCGAGGGCGTATTTTAATTTTAATTAAATGAATATATGCAAATACCTCTTCAAAAATTTTATTATATTTAAGAAACACAATACCACATTCTTTACGCGGATGAAAGTCGTCAGGACCAGTAATTATGTCATTTCTTTTTAATAACTATGTATTTAGTATCTAGCGGTTTATTAGAAGGCTAACTACGATAAACTATGGTTATTAAACATGACACATTTTTTCACAAATACTCACCAACTTATAGCAGACGCGCGGGTTGTTGAAATTTTCTTTAATGTAATTTTAAAGGAGATATTTAATACGGACAAAGAACACCTTTAAGAAATTATTTTTTAAGTTACATATTTATTTTATGAAAATACTAAATTGTAATTTTTATATTTCACTATCAGCGAATATACTAATTAATATAGTTTGCATAAGCAGTATTTTAGTACAATACGGGCTTTCTCGGACAGTCAATGAACTGTATCTCCTTATGTAAAATCAAAGTAAACAAAATTGTGGCTGACTTGTTAAAGTTTAAGGATACAGCTTTAGGATATGAGGTATTAGTTAAAGCTTCTGGGGAAAGTATATTAGAAATTTAAACAATAAGTTAATAGTAACAATGTTAGATAAACGAGCGTACAGATATTTATTTTATGTAAAACTGAAAACATAATCGCTATTACGTAATTTACTTTTTAATACTACATTTTGAGAAAGCGGGAAACCCTTTGTTTTTTCCTTTTCTTACATCCTATTTCCTTTCTTGCCTTAATTCTTTTTAAGCTGGCGACGTATTTCTAGCTCCGCTGGTACTGAAAATGTCAATAAGCGGCGGTGGACACTTGCTTGTAATATCACGTAACGCGTCTTGTTTGCGCCTAAAATTAACCACTGTTATATATTAATTTATTTAAATGTAATTTTAAAAATATTAACAGTTTTTATAGTTTTAGCTATTCTTAATTTTGAATTTTGAAACCCAGCGGTCGAAATTCGACCGTAACTTATTAAATTTACCATTGTAATATCTATATAACATCAAAATATTATAAACTAGCTTTTGCCTACGACTTTGTCCGCGTTTTCGTCGTTTTTCGAAAAAAAGTAGCGTATTTCCTTCGTCAGGGTTCAGTGGTTTTGATGTGACAGACAGATTAACTATCGTAATTTAATAGGGAAATATAATATGTCATTCCACAATACTAGATTTCTATGATTTTTTTTTATTAAATAGGTAATAATGTTAACTTTTTTAAATTAGGAATGAGTGAGAGTATTATAAACGTAAGAGTAAACAAATATAATCAGAATTCTCCGAGCTGCTAACCTATCAGGAGTTACACGTGTTATTGTGAGTCAACCATAAAAGATAGACATATGCTGTTGCGGGATATTTTTTAGGAAATTTTATGTAGAATATTTCCGTCATAAATGTTTCTATGTAACTTTAACCATTAAGGCTGCATACGCGACGGAAGCTTAAAAATTGGAGTAACGTCCCCCTTTTACCCTTTATCACTCTGCTCCTATTGATTGTAACGTGATGAAAAGTATACTATAACCTGCCCAGGAGTATGAAGAATAATTGTACTAAGTTTCGTTAAAATCCGTCGAGTAGTTTTTGTTTCTATAAGGAACATACATACAGACAGACAGACAGACAAAAATTTTACTGATTGCATTTTTGGCGTCAGTATCGATCACTAATCACCCCCTGATAGTTATTTTGAAAATATATTTCATGTACAGAATTGACCTCTCTACAGATTTATTATAAGTATAGAAGATGTATTTATTGTTCTATATGATGTAATAAGATATAATCTTATGCTCATGGATTTTGGCACTGGGTCAGACATGATAAACTGAGCCTAAGTTTGGGCCAGCCATGATCATATGAGATTCGTCCCTTCGAAGTTGGCCCAGTCCCGAAGAACCAACCCGATTATTCGATGCTGCTTCGAGTCTTGGTCTAGCCTAAATCAACCGAGCCTCGGCTATTCGAAGCTACACCCAGCTCTGCGCCAAGATATACTTTTACTTTAATTTTGATGTTGGCTTTGGCTTTGGCCTTGGCGTTGTTGCTATTATTATGAACCGCCTTCTAAAAAAGAAGAAGATTCTTAATTCGTTTGAGACTTTGATGACTTTTTGAGACCCGATTACTCAAAAACGGTTTGACAGATTTGGTTAATAATTTTTTCTTTGAAAGATTTTTTACCGAAATCGGTTCAATACTTTGATTTTAAAATCAAAATAACTGGAATAAGTATGTCATTCAAGCAGAGGAAATTAAATATTATGCTTTTTAAGTTGATCCCCTTTATATAAAGTCTAGTTATGTAAACTTGAGCTGTTACTTATTCTTTAGATATAACAAGACAAGACATAGTAGCGTTTATTCTAAATTTATATCATTTTCTGTACATTTGTATTTTAGTCTAGACGCAGACATGAATATAATAAGTATATTAAAACATACATGCAAGTTAAAACAGTGCTTTCGCAATTATATCTAATGTTATGAAATAATGCACACATTTTATTATCATTATATCTTGTTATCTATGTTAAGAGTTAAGACTAAAGAGTATGTCGTATATATGTATGAACACTATAATCTACTAACTACTAATTAATCAAAGTAAATACCTTTTCGTGTTATAACGCTCGTTTACAAAAAGTTAATTAATATTTAAAAAATGTGTTTTTTCTTTTGTTCGTTTGTTCACATTTATGGCTGCAATATCCATCATCCGATTGTAGACTGTACCGAAAAATAAGTTTCAGACGGTCATTCGGTATAACTAAATCTACATTAACACGAGCAAAACAGCGAGCAAAAGCTATGTCTAAAGCGATATTTAAAGCGTGAGTGTGAAAGCCAGACCCCTAACCCCCTCCTAATTACTTTCCTTATTTCCAATTCCATTTCATCCTTTACTCCTTTTTTAAGCTGGCAACACATTTGAGGTCTTCTGATGCTGCAAAATCCATGGGCGGCGGTGATTATATAACATCAGGTGGCATGGCAAAAGTGGCATAATCTTCCGGTTCAGCCAGCTCATATATAGCTGTATTCTGTAGGCTACAGCTAAGCTCTACCTCAAATAAATTATCCTCTACTTCAAGTAATGGCTCCAACTCAAAAAACTCGTTTACCTCTTTTTGAAATTACGTTGTATTGCTAGACTATATATACAGATTGAATTTTTTACCTGTGCGTAGATAGCCAAATTTGAAACGCTAAAGAATATGGAAATAGAGTAAGCGATTGATAGAAACAAAAACTGCATCATCAATTTTTGAAAAATGAATTTATCTAGCTAAGCATCGAACTAATGTTAATTTTGTAAAATAATTACATATAATTGTACCATATGATAGTGTCACTAATAATATTCAACTTATGGAAATTATGGAGGCTATGCTAGCAATGATACGCCTTTTAAACTTAACTTTCCTATGGCATATGTATCTGTATACTATTTATGGTTGTTTAATAAACTGTTAAATAAATGATTCGGAGTGGAGCAGGGTCCAAAGGTAGCAGTAATATTATATGTAAATAAAAAAAAAATAAAAAAAAAATAGCTCTATTGTATTTATTGTGGCTTATTTATTAACTCCAAAAATAATTATAGTAATTATAGTATCTAAGAATACTTATAGTATTTACTAAGGGAAAAAAAATAAATAAAAAAAACAAACTTAAAAACTATGCGCTCTACACGGGAAAAAAATAGAAAAAGGTATATAATATAAAAAAAATCAAACGAAACTGGAACAGAATAAATATGTCAGGTTTTGGACTCACGTCCTTTTACTGTCTTACTGTCTCGTAAGATAGCTCTAAGTTTTTAGTCCTAAGCACTTGTTAATCGTAAGAATTGTACTATACATAGTACATGGATAGAAAATTTCATAATTATATCGACCAAATAAAAAAGGCATGGGCAACTTTGAGCCCATGGATCTTATCATTCATTAAAAAAAATCTTATGGAAAGTAATAATGTACGACATTTGAAAAAAAAATGTTTGATTAAGTATTGGTCTTTATCAAAATCAATTCCGAGACTCCTTTAAGTATTTTTACTAAACGCCTTAGTTTCAGATTTAGCCCAATAGGCCAACTTGTTAAATTCATCCTATATACATATATTAAAACTTTTTCAATAAATGTCAAAAAATTACGACGACGTTATTATCAATTTAAAAATAATGGGAATAGGTGTGTTTCAAAATAGATTTCTATACTAAAGGCGAAGGGCTGTACATTCTATTCCTGGTATTTTCAATTCCGTGTTAGAGTGAAATTCCGTGTTGAGAATCCAATCACAGCCTTCGTTATTACGACTGAATTAGATTTACACATTCCTTAGAACACGTTTCTAGTTATATAAATTAAGAGGATGCTAGTTCAAACATTTACAAAAATGTATCCCACATAACATAGTTAATGTTTTTTAGCTCTGAAAATTATGTGTAAGTACTTACGAAACCGACTGCCTTTATCTAATACGTGAAGCTACGTACGTAGGTAGTACCTCTTTTTAAAAAGACGGAAAATTTCATACTTGAAATTTCCCACACTTATGATAGAGAAGGAGTGTAGAATGCTAATATATTTTTTCAATTATATATTTTAAACTTTTGCGATTATACTATTCATATTTTATATAAAGGGTTTTATCGTGATAACTAATGGTAGTATTACCTTTTTATTGTCCGATGTTTCGACGAAGTTCCATTCGTCGTGGTCACGAGCTGACTTAACAAAATCCGGCCCGTATCGGTTTCGTTCTGAACATCGAAACATCGGGCAATAAAAAGGTATTACTATCATTAGTTATCGCAGAAAAGACCCGTTATATTAAATATGAATATTTTGTCAATTATGCATAATATATACATTTAACCAATAATAAATATATTATACACCACTACCATGTATTTGATATACACACACGCATATATGTATACTCTGATGTTTGTTGTTAGTCTGTGGTCAAATTGAGAAAAAAATAATTCTAGTCGAATTGCGACCACTAGTTCTCTTAAATACAGTACACAGCGAGCTTTTAGCTCCATATAGTATCTATATAGTTATAAAGAAGTAAAATTAGTAAATCAGTATGTGGATCATTTTCGTAGTAAAAAAAATAAATATTTTGCTTACCATAGTCTTAGACAACCGATTAAAAGGTTGATAAAAACTAACATATGTGTTATTTTAATGTATAATAGGTATATATTATTGTTTCAAGTAGTTTTGACATCCATCCATCCTCACAAAGTTTCGCATTCATGAAAGTAGTAATATGTACCATATAACGTAACCTTAAACTATAAAAATATACAGAAAAATAATATCATGACCTGCTGATGACCTACTTCTCCCCAGTTCCATCGAGTACGTTGCATGGAATGCTAATGGCATAGACTTAGCGTCTCCATTGGAAATCCAGCCAATCTACATTATGACATGGCAGGAGACAGTGCTTAATAGTGCCAAACGCGAGTTGCGAAACCTAATTCAGGGCTCATATCTGTGTCGTTGACTTGAAGTTTCCTTGTTCTATTTTTATTTGGCATTCGTTTTCCAAAACAATGTAGTGTAAGATTTAAGACGCATAAAATTATATTATGCATAGTAATTTTATATATGGAGTCCTCTTCTTGTTTAAGATGTTTTAAAACTTTTCATTATTTAGAAAGATATTTGAGTACTAGCTGTGCCCGCGACTTCGTTCGCGTGGATTACAGAATGCTTAGCATGTCTCCTGCAAAGCAAGGTTATAATAGTCTGCGGTGCTGCTCAAGAAAGGAGCTTCTTACTTTGGATTTGGGAACTTTCTGGTTGTATTTATAAGCAGACTCTAATTCAGATACGGTATTCCTCCACGGTTTTCAATATAAATGTTAAAGAAAAGTGTTTTGTGCTAGTCTTTAAAATTTCAATTGTATAACAGTATATTCCCGCCGAGGTTCTCCTTGTATTATATATCGGGTGACTTTTTTAAATGGGCTTGATAGGCCATACCCGGAACTTTAAGGAATCGCGAAAAATACTTAAAGGAGTCTCGTGTCCGATTTTGAGGAATCTAAAACTGCATTATAAGTTTATTTGACTTCATGATTCTCCTGACCAGGAATTGAACCCACTAATTAAAAAAAATACATTCTGTATTATTGCACCACCTACCTAATAGTGTCACTTGTAAGAATCAACTTTTGAAAAGTAATAGTAAGAGACAAATTAAAGGAAAAGATTTATTTTTTAACAAAATAACATTAAATCTATACATGAATTAGAAGTTAAGTAATCGATTTATATATATATATATTAAATATACATAATCAAATATGTGGGGTTAAATCATGGCTCCCGGTAAGTTTAGAAAAAAAGTCTGCATTACTTCGAACGATTTGTTTATTTGCATCAAAATGCTAGTCACCTACTAAAGTAAAGAAGAGTGTAAAGAATACAATCAAAAATATATAAAATAGTAACTTCTTTTATGTTTGTCTATTTTTTCTATGTGAGCTATACAAAGTTGATAGAATGTGACGTTTGTTTTGGTCCCCGTCACCGACTCCGTTACCTAGGTAGATTTAGATAATTCCTTAAAAGATGAATCAATTTATTGAAAATCTACATTTCACTGGACTCGGCTATTGTACTCACCCGCTATTAGCGTTACAACATCCCGTTATAATTATAAAATTTCACTTTTAGGTATGATCGTTTTTTTGAAGAATTACAAAAGATTTAATTAATGTATGAATTTGATAGAATTTTGTAAAAAATTTGCCCTATCTTTTTGTTGCAGTTAACTATATACTAATACCTCTCTGAAGTTGATTCTTATAATATGTGACAGTATCAGATGATGCAATCATATAGAATGTTAATTTTTCTCAAAATCAACGTGTTCGTTTCTGGCTAGGAGAACTTATTTTTCAAAAAACTAATGATATAGTTTTAGTTTTTATTAAAATCGGCTCTGTTACTCCTTTAATTATTTTTCGCTATTGCTTATAGTTTCGGATTTGATCTATCATATCCAGTAAAAAAATTACCCAGTAAATATATTATTTTCCAAATTATTATATTTATATAATATACATATATCTTCCCTATTTGAATTAGATGTTGTTCACTATTTCATTGGTTTCAATTTTGTTCCTTATTACATTAGCTTTCTGTTCAGTGAAAGTTTCGTCAAAATAGGTCCAGCTGTTTTAGATATTAGCCGTAACAAACTGAGTGACAGAGAGACGGACAAAAATTTTAAAGTAATTAATTTTGTTGTCAGTACCATGTATACTTTCGTATGCATTTATTTAAAATTACAAACGGACACATCAATTATATTTGGACGCTGATAAACAATACTGTGTCAATCCACTCGGTTTTCGTCTTGAGAAAATGGCGTCTAAAGATGTCAAACCTATTATTCCTAATAAATTAGTTTGAAGACGTATATATTCATCTTTTTTTCTATTTTGATAAAATGTATATTGAATCAAAAGCAGATAGATTTATTTAATACTTTTTTCATATATCTTCCATGTACAGACATCGACCCGCTAGAATTTTATTATTAGTATAGATGTTATCTATACTTATAATAAATCTGTAGAGAGGTCAATTCTGTACATGAAATATATTTTCAAAACTATCAGGGGGTGATTAGTGATCGATATTGATGCCAAAAATGCAATCAGTAAAATTTTTGTCTGTCTGTCTGTATGTATGTTCCTTATAGAAACAAAAACTACTCGACAGATTTTAACGAAACTTAGGACAATTATTCTTCATACTCCTGAGCAGGTTATAGTATACTTTTCATCACGTTACAATCAATAGGAGCAGAGTAATAAAGGGAAAACGGGAGACGTTAATCAAATTTTTAAGCTTCCGTCGCGTATGCAGCCTTAATGGTTAAAGTTACATAAAAATCATGTATGACGGAAATAGTCTACATAAAATTTCCTAAAAAATATCCCGCAACAGCATATGTCTATCTTTTATGGTTGACTCACAATAACACGTGTAACTCCTGATAGGTTAACAGTTCGGAGAATTCTGATTATATTTGTTCACTCTTACGTTTATAATACTCTCACTCATCCCTAATTTAAAAAAGTTAACATTATTACCTATTTAATAAAAAAAATCATAGAAATCAAGTATTGTGGAATGACATATTATATTTCCCTATTAAATTACGATAGTTAATCTGTCTGTCACATCAAAACCACTGTAGCGTGTACTTTTTTTCGAAAAACGACGAAAAAGCAGACAAAGTCGCAGGCAAAAGCTAGTATAATAATAAGTTTTTAAATATTTGAGATTATTTTATAAATTGCTAAATATGGAACGCACCTGAAATATAAAACATTGAGTTAAGATGACTTGAAATTTGTTTGGATAATGTTAAATAGGTGACGTAGTATCAAAATACACCAATATCTTAAATTTGACTTTTTGTGGGTTGACACATTATTGCTTATTAGCATCCATTTATATGTATAGATGTATAACCTTCCCTTTTTAAATCAGAAATTGTTCACTATTTTATTGGGTTCTACAATATTTTGTTATCGCGATTACACAATAACAAAATATTAAGATAATTATCTCTTTTTACTTATTCATTGAAATAAATATATTTTTTTAATAAAAGTAGCCTAAGTTAATCCTTATAATATTAGCTAGGTATAGGGGCTGTTCATTAATCAAGTAATGTTTTTAAAAACTTTTAGACTTTGTGATATTTCGTAATTTTTTTCTTCCATCCCCTCTCCCTCCTCTGGGCCTCACGTGATTAATGGACATCCCCTAACTGCAAGTGAAAGTCCCATCAAATTTGATTCAGCTGTTTCAGAGATTAGTAGTAGGAAATAGACTGACAGACAAAAAATTAAAAAATTGGATTTTTTGATGAAAGTACTGAATATACTTTTATGCATTTAGTGAAAAATACAAAATAATGTTCGATGTGAACTCATAAATTTAGATAATTTTTTTATTTATGAACCGATTGAAATGAAACAATCACTAAATATTAAGTGAAGCTTACTGCAATATATTAATGAAAACCACATCTAAATCGGATAAGCCGTTTCTGAGATTAGCGGACACAAACTCACAGATAAACAGACAAATATCTAAAAATTATTGTTTTGGGTTCTATTTGGTTAGTTAAAGACCCCCAATAATATATATTTTTTTATATATCTGTCATGTGCAGACAGCGACCCGTTAGATTTTTTTTGTAAGTATCGATTAAAAATATCTAAAATAGAAGTTAGCCTAAGTCACTCTTTATAACATTTGCTAACTGCAAGTAAAAGTACCATCAAAATTGGTTCAGCCGTTTTAAAGATTAGTCGGAACAAACATACAGACAGACTGACAGACAAAAATTTAAATATGTATTTTTTGATATAAGTACTGTATATACTTTCATGCATTTAGTGAAAAGTACAAAATAATGTTCGACGTGAACCCTTAAATTGACATAACTTTTTTATTTATGAACCGATTGACATGAAACAAACCCTAAATGTTAAGTGAAGCTTACCACAATATATTAGTGAAAACCGCATCTAAATCGGATAAGCCGTTTCTGAGATTAGCGTGCACAAACGCACAGATAAACAGACAAACAGACAAACAGACAAACAGATAAGAATTCTAAAAATCATAGTTTTTGGTTCTATTGCGTTGGTAAAGGCCCCCAGTAAGATTTTTTTTCATATATCTTCCATGTACAGACATCGACCCGCTAGAATTTTATTATTAGTATAGATATAGATAAATACGTTTTATAATAAATAATTGATTCTTCATTAAATATCTCTCATAAGTGTTCCATACGAGAGATGCCTTAACCGAAAAGCATATTTAAATTTATGCAATTTTCTGCCAGGGTTTAAAGCTTTTAAAATGTAAACCTTCCTAATTAACTCTACGTTTCGCCTCCCTTGTTCTTTTAATATAAATAAAATAAAATGAATTATTAAAACTTAAATATTTTATACCCCTTTACCTACCAATAATATTATAAGCGTGAATACCAAAAATAGATTTTTAGTCAGACCTCAGTAAAAAAAATCAGGACTAAAGTTCGGGTATTTTAATAAATATGTATATGTGAATACCAGCCACAAGTTACAACGATAGCAGAGTTCAATGTAGAACCAAACAAGCTACACGTTGCGTTTACAATACACTAGTGTATATATTTAAGTATAAACCACAATTTGAAAAATCACGTTTCAAACAAGGACGAGGCACAATATTTAACTAAATTCCGAAATAATATTCGCCGTATTCGAATTAACCTCAATAATTTGTCGATAAAACTATTGCAATTTATGCAATCACAATAAATACGAAATAGTCAAATTCTTAAATAATAAAAGACAAAGAGATCGCAACATCTATATGTTAAAAAATATAAATAATACAAAATGCCTAACATAAAACTACAATTAAATTTGCATTTGCATAATAATACGGGAAGCAACGTTACAGACAAGCAATGCGAAACAGGATGATTGTGCATAGATTATAAATTAAAACAGGAACTCGATAAATTGGCAGCTCATCGTAAATGGTTGTTGCGAATAAGGCTCGAGTGGAGAACGATGTTGTCATCTTACAAGGTGTGCTTTCAACCAAGTGAATGGTTTGATTACCAACATATCGCACATCCGATGGAATACAGCTATATCTTGAAAAATACCAATAATATAATGATTATTTGATGAAAATATTCACCTATAATTCTTTTTTTTTTTTAAAGTCTTATTTTTAATACATATCATAATTGTTTAATGTATACATATATATCACATAATTGGGATTTTTTTAGGATATCACTGTATTTTATTGAAGAGCCGAATATTATTATGATTTAAATTTGTTGAACTCAATAAATACTCGCTAGTAATTATCATTAAATCAAACAAATAAAAGAAGATAATAAAATTGTGTCCCAAAAGTACCTAGTTATGTTTTGCAAGATCTAACTAACTTTATAAATAAGTATGTGCCAACCAAGTTCTTTCCTACCGCTAGCTAGACAACTTCAAAATTATCTGTTCTTTCTTCAGAACTAAACCTAATCTATCTAAGTCTAATATTATTGATAATTATTTTAGTTCATAGAATATATAATTTTTATCGTACCTATATTATTTCTGAGAACCTTTTTAATTAATTAAAGATGAACATGAAAGTTTAACATGTTTGCTGTCATAAATAAAAGCACTGACATTAAATTTACAACTAAAAGCCATTAACCAAAGAATTGAATTGAATTGAATTGACATTAAATTTTTAAGTATAAAGCGACTACAGGTGTAATGCCAAACAACTTATGTGATTTACATAAGTTGTTTGGCATTACATTTATCAAAGTCTTCTACTTTTGAACCAAGTAAAAATAATTTACACTCCGTAAATTTTATTCATTCTTGAAATAAAAATTGCGTCCACATATGGATCTTAACAATAATATCAATCAATATCTTACAAAAGTAACTGTTTCGCCATTTCCTTTGCGAATAGTCGTAGATATTTTAAGTCAGTCGACGTGTCCTGAGTGAACAACTTGGTATATATTTAATATTCACGACGTGTTCAGTTTGTTACGGGCCTTTTATGTATCCTCAGTGCCTAGGGAATTTGCAACCTCAAGTTAGATGAATCGAAGTAGCCAATGTGGATAATTTGGCTTGAATGATTGGTTTTAGAAGTTATTACTAGCGATATTGTGCAACTTGTGACAGGAATAATCAAAATATATATGTGTTCCATTGTATCAATAGGGATTTTTTCTTCATTTAAATAATTATTAAGAATATTTAATAGAACGGGTCTGACTCAGTCAGCTCGTGACCACGACGAATGCAAGTTCGTCGAAACGTCGGGCAATAAAAAGGTATTACTACCATTGTTATCGCGATAAGACCCGATATATTAAATATAAATAGTATAAATCGCGACGGTTTAAAATATAAAATTACTAAGAAATTGATATCTATTTGATAGGTGACTTACATATCAAATATATGGTTTCAAGTTCGATTTACAAAACAGATATACACAATACGATGTCGCATCGTGACATACGATTTTAAATTAGATTTGATTTTCTTAATAATTATTATTAAGAAATTGAAATCTAATTTATATATTATTTTAAACTTTCGCGATTTATATTAACTTTTCGGTTTCAACCAATTATACCATAATTACCAAAATAAAATTACTAAAAAGTAAAGTCTTATAATTTAAACTTAAAATATGATTTATTAAGATATCACTTTACTTCGATTAAAAAACTAAAATAACGAGGTGTTGTTTTAAACTGCAATATTTGTCAATTAACATGATTTAAATTGCTTGTTTGAAACAAAATGCCCGTCTAAAAGATTTTATATCAACGTAATAAAATCCTTCGGGATTTTATTTTAAAATTTGCTAACCAGGAGTGTTGTCGAAGTTTTCGTGTATTCAAGAGAAACAATTGTATAAAAGATTTTACCATTATCATTTTGGGTTTATGTATATAATTACGCTTCGTTTAAATATTAAACGATACTTTACAATTATCAAAAAAAGAATAACAATCTTACATATAAAAATTAATTTTAATTTATTTGTTCGTAGTCTTTGCGCGGCTATATCTTTCATGAAAATGAGATAAAAATTATAGGCACAGTACAATTAACTTCCAGTAGGTGACGCGAATGTCATACTGGCCTGAACGAAAGATTAGATTCAGACTGTCGTCCGGCATAACAAAACGGTATTTATTAAATAATTAACTGATTACAATAATAGTAATAAATATTATAATAGGCGACTAATACATTAGCCTAGTTACTGAATTAAGATTTGATGTATTATTACTTCCAATTTTTATAAAGTGTTTAAGTAAGCTTAGTAAAAATTAGACGTAATAATGCTTAATTTAAATATTCATCATTTATCATTCACCTTACCATTTTACCTTATCATTTTATCATCGTTATCATCACCTAGCATTTTTTTCAGCTATACTAGGATCTGCTTTCTATTCTAGTCTAGATATTGTCAAGTTACTGATTCACCTCTTCATTTTATAAAGACATATTGAAGTATAATATATTTTAATGAAAAATATATATTTTAAATGTTGGAAATATAATATTTATTCTTAATTTAAGAGCTGTGGTCAAGTAGACGTCTAGAAAATTCCTAGATGAGGTTGTATTTGATCAAATGCAAAGTGAGATAGCAATTCTCATGGGCGTCGTATCCCAGACAATGTTGAAGAGACAGATCGAATTTATTGACTTTCCCAAGACGAACGGTTTACCTCTGATTGGAATGTGTACTGTGTTTGTTATATTTTTCAATATGTATTTCTTTTGAAAAATATATCGGAATACAATCATCGTGTGTGTGTTCAAATTTGTATTGTTACGATGAGAAATATTTGCAAAATATAATTTTGTATTTTCTTTTTTAAATATTTATTCGTAAATTTCACAATACTATTTGAATTGCATAGATATAATTTCATTTCGCTGAGTTTAATTACGTTAAAGTATTGCTATCATTAAATGCTACATTATGTCAGTCGGTTTTTGATTTTAATACTTAAAGTGCTTCCTACACCTAACTATACCTAAATGTTTTCATAGCGAAAATTAAATATCTCGAAATAAAAGTTTTCATTAAAAAAATAGTGTTTAAAATTATTATACAGTTAACTAATAACTAACGGTGCGAAGTTTTTGCACGACTGCACGTGTCGCCTAGTCATACTTAAAAATATTAAATTTAATTTTACTAAGTGAATATATTTAGTTTTAATGTCACATTATTTCACATTAACAGAACAGATGCTGATAAACATTTAGACTAGTTTGTAGCTTCTTTTATTTTGTTTTGATGTATGAAATTATTCATACTTCATATTATTTCGTTCATTTATACCTCGTAATCACTAATTTTGTTTAGTTTTCAGTTGACTTCAGAAAGAAGGTTCTCAATTCCTAGTTATGTTTTTATCTCAGAACTCCGTCAGTTCTTAACTGATTTAATTTTTTTAAGAGGGTATTATATTTTAGATTGACATTAGTTTGGGTTTAAAATTAAAATAATTGGTATAAGTGCCTTGTTTATGTAATCGAAATTGGGTATTTTGATTTTAAAGTCCTAATTACTTTTATCGTAATAGTATTCATGTGTTTTATTTATATTAGTTTTTATGAACCGTATTGTTTTATTACCAGTTAAATTTTTATCGAAAGTAATAATGTATGTATGTCTATGCTTATTATTCATCTCCTAATAAAAGCATTAATTATTATTAAAAAAGCAAGAGTTCAGGATGTTATTAAAAGATATGATTATTTCATTATTTTAAGTGAAAAAAATTATGATATTAGTGACAATCCTTGTATTTTTCATTATGATAACCTTAATACGATAATCCTTGTATTTGACATTTTTTGTAGCTAGAAACGAACAATACAAAGCAAAATACATAACATTGATTATAATAAAAGTATATACAATATACACAAGCCCGAGAAATCATTAATATAATGTGAGTTACCTTGAACTCCAAACTATTTACTATTAGCTACACCTGCGTACAGTGTTATTAAGTGACTATATAAATTTTAACTTCAATCTTTGCCAAACTAAATACTATTCAAACCATAATTGTACTGAAAATTGAAATATGTCTATTTGTAACGATGTTAATTTATATAAATAAAAGTAAATTCCCACATGTATGTAATAATATGCTTTGTTATTACAACGTGAATCCGACGTGGCTCGAATACAGAATTAATTACAAGGAATTAATTCTCTGGGTTAAAGATATTCGATCGAATATGAATGGTATTCGTTATCGTATAAAGTTATATTTGTATAACAAAATTATTTTCGTTTAATTAATTTATATATTAAATAATAATGAAATGTATATTAGCGCGTCACTTTAGATCAGCTGTAGCTATTTAACTTACTTTTCTGTATTTTAAATTTAGGACAAGGTTAGTGTGGAAAAAAAAGTGTTTGAAAAGTTGTACGGAAAATTGAAAATTTAGAATTAAAAAAATCTCCCATAAAAATACATACAGCCGAACATAGAACCTTCTTCTTTTTGCAGTAAGTAGCTAACTTAACTAATTATAAATACTCCTGTAAAAATCGATGAGCCAACTGTAGATCTATAAAGAGAACGACAGCTAATCGAAAAGTAACGATTACGTAATTACTTAAAATATGCTTTTAGCTTTTTATTCGACGTATGTGTGTGGTTTTATTATAAGGGCGCGAGGGGCCAGTGGTCAGAGCGGCAAAATATCTTAGATGTGTCTTTCAATATTTTGTATAAACATGTATTAATAAAATTATAATACTACAACATTTCCTTATTTTTGTAGTGCTTTTTCTACTAATAAATTTACGCAGGTAATGATTTAGGTAAAGGAGCGGCATTTTTCATGGTGCCCCAGGGCGGCGCTTGGGGTAAATCCGGCCTTGCGTAAGAGACGCGAATATACTTGTTAATTTAAGCCAATTTTCTGTGTGTCTGGTACTTTCCACGGCTAGCTAGATCGTACAGGACCTGTAGTCAGAGGATCTAATTTACTATGCTCTAAGGTGTAAAGGTCAATTCGAATAGAGTCCGTTAATTTTTTCAGTAAAAAAGATTATGGTATCTAGTTGTATTATAACAATTATACCATTAATTTTATGTGACCAAACGAAACAATTCAAAATTTATCAACTAAAATAAACAATTTGTAACTTTTGAAGTAAATTACTGTATTGTTCGTTCTGAAGTATGCCGGCCGTGGCTGCTTGAAGCCTAGCGTCGACATAGTTTGATAATAAACCAGTCAAATCTAAATATAGGTTAGCTATTTGCTTAATGGTTATAAATAGGAAAAAAAATTAGATAAATATTTCAAAACGTCTAATAAAAGTATTTTAACTGTCGCAAAAGTGAATTACTTTATATTTGCAAATTGTTTTATTTTTTGCGTTTCAGAAATGGTTTGCTATTTCAATGACACTGTAAGGAATTTGGATAGCATTCCCCCCGTTATAAAAATTTAGAAATCGTATATTTTTGTAATAATAAAATGCTTTAAAAACACGTCAACCATAAAAAAGTTAGAAAAATACGCTCAAGATAAATGTAATTTCATAAAAATATAGCAACCATATCGAGCGACCCACAAAGTTTCATTTTACGTATTAAATACACTTTCAAAAAGTTTAATTTCCTTAATATTTTAACCATGCTTTTACTAAGCAGAGTGTTCATAACATTGCCAAAATATAATTTTCGGTGTTCGTAATTCATAAACAAACTACATTTATAGAATACAAAGAACTATAAATATATTTACAAAGAATAAATATATACGAGTTTTCCAGCTATTTATCGCGCAATTTATTTTCATAAAGACTATATTATTATTGATGAAGCAATGAAACTGCGTATGGCAAAATTTTGTATAGTATTATGTACCAATTTCGCAAAACGCTAGTCACATCCTGAGGTAACGGACTGAGGAAGCATAGAGTAAAGCAAAGAGAAATGACTTTAAATTAGTTCCCTTGTATTTGTTTATATTTTTCTATAACAATTGCAAAAGGCCAATCGAATGTGACGTTTGTTTTTGTGATCGGGACTTTTCTCCGCTATATCGAAGTGACTAGAATTTTGATGCAGATCATAGTTATTAGCTCGAACGTAAACCGCGTTGTATTTATCTCGCCCAATATTCGTACGTACCGAAATTAGATCTTTTGTTTCTCGTAAAATCACGAAGCAGCTAAATCGAAAACTCGTTTTCAATTCCCAAAACGTTGATATTGAAATAACTGAATCAATTTTCCTTAAGAATTATTTTCGATTCTTTGTATCGTTCAGAATGGGAACTGATAAATGTTGTCTGGAGCTCCATTGTATCAATGCCATTCGATTTATTTATAAAAGCTTCTGTGTGTATAATTGGTTATCGTCGGTTGTAAAAAATAGCGCGTAATATAAATATAACTAGTATTTAGGAGAAACAGAAAAGGATTTAGTAAGTAAGAGCCTGTAAATGTCTCACTGGACAAAGGTCTTCTAACCTAGAAGAAAAAGGTTAATCCACCGAGCTGTTCCTCTGCGGTCGACGGATATACAAGTGTCAGAATTTTTTTCGGCACATGTAGGTTACCTAGGGTTCTTCACGATATTTTCCATCAACGGCGAGCACGAGACAGATGTAAACAAATTTAGTATAGGTAAAATATAATAAATACTTAACAAGGCTACCTTCCGTACCAAAAATTGAATTTAAAAAACTTTTTAGTGAATTATACGTTACATATTTACGTGTATTATTGAAAACGAAAAATGATGCAGAGACATACAAAAAGTATTTCTGTACACATAATTATAATCTCTACTTATGGATTTTAATTAATGAAATATTATATTATTAAGGGAGACTGGGTACGGTTGTAGCGATACAAATATCTCGGGAACTGCATGCGGGACTTATAAAGCATCATTACATCCTAAAACGTATTCCAGACTTGCGTTGCTCTATATGGTATTTTGATAACTAAATGTATTTAATTATATTTGTACGGATATTCTACTTTTTATGTCGCTTCTGCTTTACTTAGGCTTCGAGTGTGTTTCACACAGTGACAAGTTTTAATGTATCTGTAATTATTACCTTTAATTTATATGATAATTTATATATTATAGCATTTTTTGCTTAAAGTAAGTTGCTTATCAAACTATAACGACTGACTTAAGTTCTGGAATAACTAGTAACAAAAAAAAACTTTTTTTAATAATACTGAAAATCTTTAAATGCAGTTTTTCTTAACTTTAGAATTGACATAGTTTCTTTTAACAAATTCTTTTTCTCATAGTTTCAGATTTCTCCCTACTGACCCAATACCGTGAATCACTCTGTAATCTGTATACAATATTTCGTAATGAAACCAATTATTTCGTAAATGAAAATGTATTAAATTGAAAACTGGATAAAATATTAACAAATAAATTTCGGAACGAGTTATTTATTCACTATAAAATTATATTATATTCGAAAACATTCTAAAATAAATATGAATAAAAGCTTCTATAAATACCGTGAACATTTTCCGTGTATTGTTCAAAGCATTCCGAATGAAATATCCTAAAGTAAATAGATAATACTATTTTAGAATTATGATTTGCGCCGACGAGAAATGATTGCCATTGGTCCGGAGATTTTTTACGCGGAATAATATTATTATACATACGTCACGCAAAAATTTTGTATAACTTTTAAGAAAATTACGCGGACTGAGAGGTATGAATTTTCGGACACTTATATTTTATATAGAGGAGCAAGGAATGCTAATATTTTTTTAATTATCTATAAAAATACATTAAATTAATAAACAAAAACATCACACACATGTACCTCTGTACCTCTTTGACACACACAAACACATAAGCTCTTATGCTTATTGTTAAAGTCTATGTGTATATTAATTCTAATATACATATATATTTTTAATTTTATAATATGTTATATATTTGAGACATTTATAAAACGTACATATCTATAGAGTAACAGTAAGAAAGGTTTTTCAGAAGTCGATCGAAAAGAGGGTGAAAGGAGTGAGAAATTACTCGAAACCAATTAATTCTACGCGAACGAATGGTCTTATTGTAATAGCATACCATAAAACAGTGTGAAAGTTAGTTAATTACTTTTTTTTATATTAAAATTCAAACCTTTTATACATATAAAGCGTTACATATTTACTTACTTAATTAAAATAAGAACTTCACTTAACTTTGAAATTAGTCTGCGAAAAAGGCAGTGAATTTACATTTTTTTACCATAACAGTCACATACCGACACACGAAATAAATCGAAGTATAAATAAAAACTTATCATTTAAATAGATTTAAATAAATATATATCTTTTTAATACGAAAAAGTACACTTAATTAAGAAAAAAATATTAACACTGTTTACATCAACAATTTTAAAAGATTTGTATTAATATAATATTATAAAAAGCTTTTAATCACTAATTCTTTAGGTATGACCGTGCCGAATTTCATTAATTTACACAGATTTTTTATTAATAACGAAAAGACAGACGCTAAAGGCACAATTGTTTAAAAGTATAATTAATCCTTATCGACTAAACTTTTTTAAGATGGCTTACACATGCCAGTCATAACTGAAAAAGAGGTAGAATTAACTTGTAACGTTTTTAAAGATAACATAAATACAGTACAATACCTATGCCACTGTTATCTACAACCGAATATTTATCTTAAAGCAGATACTCTTAGCTAACGCTTTTAGTATATAGTTTTTTTTAATGTAAATTACATTACTTGATAATTTATTGAAATTATTTTATAACAATACACGTGTAGTACATTAACTTAAAAAAGCGCCGTAAACAGACTATCTTGATTAATATTTTCATTATTTTTTAAGTATATTTTTTTACGCTTTTGTTATTTGTAATATCAATAAAATAGCTGTATAAACTTTTTATACATATATCAAAAAAGTATTTACTTAAAGGATTCAAAACATAAAAGTCGTGTAATAAATTCGCCAATCGATAAAATCGTGTAAAATTGCTCATAAAATTATACCCAGACTTGACAAGAAAGAAATTTATGTATTACTATAATCGTAAATCTGTCAGTTGTTGGAGAGTAAAAATTTACACCTTATAACTGAATGAAACTTTTCGCACTAAATTCACCTTCTGTTTTTATGATGTCTTGCAACGAATTTGTAAAGTATTTTTAATAAAAATAGCTGGCAAACGAGCAAGCGGGACACTTGATGTTAAGTGATCACTACCACTCATAGACATTTGTAGCACCAGAGGAGCCACAATTGCCTTGCCAGGTTATAAAGAAAAAATGAATGAAAGGATAGGTAACAAAAGGAATGGAACGGTTTAGGCTTCCGGCTCTCTCACTTACCGTAATTTCTTACGGTAGTGAGGACGTAGCTATAATAGATAATTCACGTCGATATTCTATACCGCTCTGCTCGAGCCAGCCCGTAGACGAGACAGCTAGGCTCTATCTCTATCATATGTAGTCAATTTTTAAGTCGGTTCAAAATTTAATTAATTAAATTGACCGTAAATTAGGTCAGAATTCGACCGCTAGACGACCACTAGTACATATGGACGCCGATAACAAATACTGTGTTAAGCCACACTGACTTCATTTTGAGAAAATGGCGTCTAAAGATGTTAAACCTATTTTTTTTTAATGTTTAAGAAGTATATATCCATCTTTTCTCTTCTATTTTGATATAAAATTACAATGACTTAAAAGCAAATAGTTCTACCAAATAATAAGTTTTTCAAATATATGAGATTATTGTATATTGCTAAATATACTTCAATATTTGAAACATGAATTAAAGAATGTCGTAATTATTTAGTTTAGATAACTTGAATTTTTTTAAATAATTTTAAACACTTGACGCGTTATCGGAATAAATCAATACCTCCAAATTGAACTTTTTGTCGGTTGACACATTATTGCTTATCAGCATTTAAGCGTGTTTAAACACCGGTTCAATTACCTTAGAAATATGAAGTGCAGAATTATTGTTAAAGCTTATCTCGTGCTCGGTGGTGAATGGAGGTATCGTATCTAATAGTATTACTATATATTCTCTCATAGTATCATGCATAAGGAGAGATTTTTGCACATGTATGTGCCAAGCCGTATTGGAGTAGAGTGGTGAATTAGGTCCTTAATTTCCTCATTAAAATAAGGTGAGAAGACCTTTGTCAACAAATGGGTCATTTATAGACTGTTTCATATATAGTATTTTCATATGCTACCTACGTATATTTAAAGAGAAATCTTGACACAAATTAAGTATATTAAACCTTTTTTTTACTTAATACACTATTCAATTAAAATATATTTAAAGCAATACAGATAAAAAAATGTTATTGCACATTTAAGTCCAGTAAAATGTCATTCTATCCATCAATAACAAGAGTATTTTATGAACGAATATTTGAAAATTAATTACCTTCGTTTGAAATGTAATCAATCTGATTTACTTATGAGATTTAACAATATTCATTTAACTTGAGTTTGTTTTAATTAAAATACTATTTACGATGTCATTTCAATAATTATATTTTAAATGAATATCGAAAATATTGGATATGTGATAATATTTACGTTAACTTACATAGTTTTTTAATCTATATAGATTACATATTTATATAAATAAAACAGAATCCGAATAGCAGACTGGCCAAATAGCAGAACATCTAATGTTATATATGATGAAAGAGAACAGGAAGTTAAGAAAAAAAATTTGGGCGGGGCTCTCACTCACCGTACGAAAGGCTATATTACTTCTATTCTATTCTACTTCGCGTCGATCTTCTGTCAGAGTGAGGTACAGCCTCGGTCGAGCCAAGCTCTACCTCAATGTCACCTATTAACTCGGCAGAAAAATTCACGAAAAAAAGTTAAGGAAAAAGCATTTTCTCATACATTTTGTATGGAACGACTAATAATAATAAGTTAACATAACATTTATTTTTTTAATTTACTATGTTCGTCGGGTAGATCATCATAAAATTAAATCAAAAATAAAGTTATACTTTAATTAATTGTTCTTGTAGAAATAATAAAAAAGTTTAACGAAAAAGCAAACTATTATTTATAAATAATCTTTATATATTTTTTTAAGTTTTTATTAAAATTATTTTTACTCGACTCATAATAAAGTTCACAGTGCAAGCCAACGTGCTAACTACGAGTAGTTTCCTTTGCGAATTCCTGTAATGCAATTGGCCTAATATGACGACATTGACTGCAATTTTTTGGACTGTAGCTACTTGGCTGGATATTAGTATCGACTCTTATTAAGCGACCAGTAGAATTGCCATACGAGTATCATAGGCAGTTGTTGTCTACTGTCAGGTCAGCTGGTTATCTCGCCATTAGCCATTTAATCAATCCATTTTATTCAACACCTCTAAATTTAAACAATCTGTTTACTAGACTAGCTAGCTGTATAATTAGACCTTTATACGTATTTTCGTAAACAGATATTGAGTACCACTACAAATAGAACGAATAGTCCACTCTTAGCACGTATTAAGTCACGCATTGTTCACATAGTCACGAATTTCCGACCCGTGTTCCCGCATAACTAGTAATGTAAGTGGCAAACAAATCTGTCGATTGTATTCCTTTAAATTCACAAGGAAATGTGCTACGCAATAACACAAATGTACGGTTGAAATAGCCGACGACCAATGAACATCATGGGGCGAGAATTACATTCGTAAGTTTTATTCTCGTAATTGACATAAACAACTCTGTTACCTGGTAACAGTTACCTACGTTTACCTTACGAAACGTTTTTACGTTTACGAAAGCTGTGATTGATAAAAATAAGGACAATGTAAGTAAATTCTTTCACGTGAAAAATAATGACAAACAACTTATGTAAATATTTATGATAGCAAAACTTATAAGTGTCATTCTAGTGTCACTAATAGTAAAATTATTTCAACTATTACACACGGTATCTATACTTAAATATTAGAAAGTTGAAAAGATTATCAATTTGAATCCGCAAATATATACAGATTGGTTTAGTAGTCCTTGAAAAATTACAGAAAATAATATGTAAAACGAAATGTACACTGCAAACAGAACCTGCTTATTTCCTTGGAAGTTGAATAATAGCTGAAAATAATTACGTGTAATGTGACTACTCTTCTTTAAAAAGTTTACATAAATTCTAATAATAGGTGTTGACTTTACCAGTTTTTTAAAGTGCGTCTATCAAATTCCTAGTATTATAATACTAGAAGTGGGTGGCACTTCTAGTATTATAATAAATTTCGAGTCGATTAGAGTACTAGAAATGAGCTAACCTTCAAAGATCTTAACAGATCTTATTAAACCATAACCAATAACTATCTCGATTACATCAGCTTAGAAACAAAAGAAACGCATTATAATTGGTTCATTCTTTAAGGAGCTACGATGCCACAGACAGACAAATACACAAGTCAAAAATATAACACTCGGTACAGCCAGGCCTGCGAGGTACAGCCAGTTGTATTATATTTGTATTAAATGTTATAGCAAAGTTACCCCATGCTAAGTTGTGGGTTAAATGAAATGTATTTCTTAACTCACTTTAATAATACATATAGAATAAATAGAAGAATATAAAATACTAGCTGCCTCTTGCGATTTCACTCGCGTTTGTAGTTCTGCTTTACTTGTATTATTCAAATGATATTAGTAATTTTAAAAAATACCTACTACATACAGACTTACAAAGAAATTTTACCTCTTTATAATATTAGTACAGATAAGTAAAAACACAGAATCGAGGGGTAAGTATTAGCAATTTAGTTTAAGTTTACAAACGAATAAATCTTATATTCGTTTTACGTTCGGAGGGACGTGCAGTCGTGTTACTCTTTGCATACAAAATCTACGACAGAAAAATATTGTCTACCATTTGTGTCTGCAACTTCGTTCGTTCATTATAAAAGTGGACTTTCTTCACTTTTCCCTATGGAAACGCTTAATTTCCCGGGATAATAAAAATAATGATGAATTCCAATTATCGGCTCAATTGTCTTTCCGGTACACGTGTACAAAAACACAGCTGGATACACTATATTTTATAGGTTATATTTGTGTTTAATGCTCTCATTCACTATGGTAGAGCCTAGTTCTAGGGCAGTACTACACTGTTACAGATTATATACAAATTGGCGTGACCTAGCTAAAATAGCTGCATTTTGTACAGTGAGATCGACATAGGTGAAAGCTTAAATCCCCCGATCATTCCTTACTTCCTATTCCCCTTTATACCTCATTCCTTTTTGAACTGACAAAGCATTTATGGCAAGGACAATTTATCCTCTGGTGCTGCAAATATTTATGGGTGACGGTGATCATTTAACATTAGATGTTCCATTTGCTCGAGTGCCAGAAATGTAAATAAAATATATGACTAAAATATAATTACACTTATATAATTTTTCATAAATAATAAGTAAAACTTCTATAAAATGAAGCGACTGAAAAACCCTTAACATCAGGTGACCCGCCAGCTCGTTTGCCTGATATTTTTATACGAAAAAATGAAATTATTTTCTTCGTAAGATGTTATTCGATTTAGTCAAATGTAATATAAGTTTTCCTTTCGAGTTTAAGCAATTTAAAGATGAATTCGGAGACAGGAGAGTAAACAATTTTATTCAGGGTGCCATTAAAGGAGCCGCGGCTGCGAGCGACAGTGGGCGCCTCTGTCAATATTTTGAAACCGACATCTTGTTATAAGGCGTTAACCTTATTTCGAGTACTTGGAAACCTTAGACTTTTGTCAACTTGATTTTTATTCAATATTTTTTTATGAAACGGTCGGGAGGGATGAGCAAGCAAGTGTGGTACGTTCGCAAGATAGATTCATGTCCCAAATATTAATGTTATAATTGCGAAAGTGTCAGTCTGTCTGTTTGTTGATGGATTTGACCTTGGAAGAAAGCATAGACTACTTTATGTCCTGAAAAACCTTGAATGGGTCCGGCCCCTGACGGAAATTTTTACGCAGACGAAGTTGAGGGGAATAAGTAGGTATATAGATTATATAAGACTATATGTCTTATGGTTCTATTAAATATTTTAAAATTATAAATAAAATCTCTGATTACTGTAAAATATAGGAATAAATACAAATCAATATCGTTACTACAAATTGATCGTGTGTTATTCTATCAAGATTTACACGCACATTACTTCATACGCAATGCAATGTTAAAAAAAATATTATTGTTATAGAATTAAAAAGAGAATAACAATTGGATATTAAATTCATCTTATAGATTTATTTTGGAACTATTGCCATAATATCATACATCCACCAAATATTGTTAGGCAGCCTACCATGTGTCATGTATAAAAATAATAATAGACTTATGTAAAAAATCAATAATGGCGAAAATCGCTCTATTTTATTTCAAATAAGCCGAGGTGGAATAGTGAAAACATATCAAACTCAAATGATGATCGCGGGTTCACATTCCGTCCAGTACCGTTGACTTTTCAAGAGCTTTTGAGTTTAAATAAATACGTCTCGTGCTCAATGGTGAAGGAACTTATTGTGAAGAAACCTTCACCTGTGTCAGGAGACAATGTAAAATAGTCTATTCTCAATTTGACCACAGACTTAAACAATGAACAAAAGAGTGCGTGTGTGTGTCAAATTCATGGTATCATGTGTAATTTTTGTTTATTGATTTAATGTTTTTTTTAGTATTATTAAAAATATTAGCACTCCTCCCTCCTTCTTTATTAAGTATGCAAAATTGGTACAAAGTTTTTTCTTCACATATCAATGTATAGATTATCAAATAAACAGTAAAACATGATGTAATAAATTTAATTTCAAAATAAATTAATACCCGTGATTCGCGCGTCGCACAGTAATGACGCATTTCAACTCTATTATGTGATTTTGCATACAATTTGCATATTGGTATAATTTTGTTATCAACTTAAAATTAATTATAATACCACCAAAATCGTGTTTCAGCATTGATATATAGAATTGAATAATCAAAACCATCGAAAGCTATAATAATAATGTTTACCCTACTTTGTTCAATTACGTCATTCAGTAGGTGTCGAATCGCTTATTTAATATCAATTGTCGTCACACACATGTATTAATGTGAACATTATTTTTGCCTGGGTTGGATAAACTATAGAATGCTATAACGCGAACAGAGTTAATTGAACTAGTGGATACGGACACGTGACAAGTCGTGGAGGCTCGCGAGTCACAGCGGTCACGAGGCGATTCCTTGCGTTCATCCGTTGCGTGACCTGTACTATATATCTACACTGCTAATATAAAGAGGTAGAATTTGTTTGTATTTAGGAGATAATCTCTAAAACTACAGTTTAGTAATCGACCTTTACTTTTTTAACTTTAATAGCTTTTACAACTGTTTTCTTATGTTACAAATCGATATTTTTATTACTCTTCTGACAACCGGTTCCGAATGAAATTTGATTGAGAAAAACCGCCATTATAATTAATAGTTACTTTTCATTTCATATAATATTCAATGTCATTATATTATACACTCATACCTTATTAATATCACCTATGTACATCATTTATAAGCACACCTTCCGTACTAAACACTAGCAATTAATTACAATTTATGAGTATCAAAGTAAAGCGTTCTTAATCATATCTCAAATAGCTTTTAATTAAACTGTTTCATAACTCTCGTTTAACAAGTTCAAGAGAACTTGTAATATCGGTATTGAAAAAAGAAACCTTAAAGTATGAAGTTAATTACACGATTAAATCGATCAAGCGTAGGCACTATGCATATATATATTATAATAGTATCTATTATTATTAAAATATTTTTAATGAATGTTAAAATCCACACTTGAATTTATTCGTGTAAGTAACACTCAATAATTTTTTAACTTGATTTTTACCTAACAACTCTACCGACAAAGACTCATCATCAATATAAAATCAACTCATCAAATCCAAAAATAAATGGGTCAATAATTTAGACTTAAAAAAAAACAATCGATTTATAAAGCAAACTAAGCTATTTCCTTACTTTGAACATTATTTTGATTTATAAGACGCTATTTTGATTAAATAAGCTAACAAACAATAAAATCGCATCGAAATTGGCCCATTCCTTAGGGAGCTGCGACGCCACAGATAGACACACAGATGCACAGACACGAGTATACATTCATATGCACATCAATCTTTTGACACATCCCTTTTTGGGGTCAGTGGTTATAAAGAGTTGATGATCAAACACTTAAACAATCTTCAAAAAACATAGGACGTAGATAATAAGCAAAAAAATCGCATCAAGATTGGTCCATTAATTTGGAAATTAAAATGTTATAAACAGACACGACTATGTATACATAGACATTCTTTATTCATTTATTCTGACAATCTATTAATCTTAATCGTCTACTTATATACTAAGGAAGGAAATTAGGTCCGGAATCTAGAGCCCACTATCCCAGATGATGAGATGTATCGGCCTTTGTAAGCTCATAAGATTAGTCAAATCCGATGTTCAGCCTTTAGACCAAGATGTTTGATACTGGAAACCCAAGCCGATACATAATGACGGTAGAAATGTAATTACTAAATTACAAAATTAATTATACCAAATTGTCTGATTGTTTCTTTGCTAATAACTGACGATCATCGCGAGTTCACCTGTGTAGAAACACTCACTCCCTGTTTTACACCCTAAACGTTTTATCGCGCCTTTGTCTTTCTCCAAGGTCTAATCTATCAGTGTGCTTAAATTTATCAAAATTGCTTCAGCTGTTTGGGCGTGGAAACGTAACAAATAGACAGACAGAGTTACTTTCGCATTTATAATATATTTTATAATATGAGCAGGGCTTAAACTTTAATTAGTATGTAAGTATTTTTTTTATTTATTTGATTTTTGAGTCATTTTAAGTTAAGACATTAAGTGGTATTTATATACATGATGTTTTATTTCCTAATATAAGTTTAAACATGTAACGACTTGTTACAAAACCAAAAAAAAGATGAACCGAAAATGACTGGGATCATAATTACGATTAACGTCTTATTATCGGGTCTGTAAGTAAAGTTTAAAAATCTAATCGCAATATTTTCCAGTACGACGATAACTGTTGAGTGAGTTTGTGTATGTGTGTATGAGAATTATGCGAAATGCATACATACCCACCCACACATACATCACGCTAAAACTTATCACTTTGTGTAAGGAAATTAAAAATATAGGTGTAATAGATGGTGGCCGCGATTTCGTCAGCGCATGATTATTTCGACCTAATATTATTATTATTATTTTACTCCTGTTTCAACCCTTTACAGCTCTTTTTTCGCATTAAAAAGTGCCTACGTACTTAAATTTCATTGAAATCGCAGTTTCAGTATTTCATTCGTTTAGGCGTGATTGCGTAACACACAGACAGAGTTATTCTCGTATTTATAATATAAGCTATATATATATATAAAGCTTGTGTTTAAAGCTTCGCTCGCGTCAATGTAGATTTTGATTATATTGAAAATATTCTCGGAAATTATTCAGACAAATATTTTATAGGAATTTATCAATTTAAACGAATTCTTTAGTAAAATCTCTTTTAAATTTTATCGCGTAAATGGAATTTACTGAATCACCTACAGTCAGAATTTGGCTTTTTTGAATTGTAAACAGAACATCTCGGTTCACGAAAGGCATCTCACAAGGTGAACTTACACATTTTATGAAATGATACAAAAATTGGGACCATATAAAAGCTATTTACAACATTTTCCAAACTTCAAATCATGGCAAGACCCAATTTCTTACGAATGTGAACGCCATATTTTCCAGAAAAGGATCATTATTCTCAGATGATGTTGAAAGCAAACAGAATAAATAAAAGCTCTCACTGGTACGATATCTAAAATGAATCATTGACAATTTCAAAGGACTAATGGCTCCATTAGCTATAGTATGAAATACTTCAGTATATTACAAGTTTGGGTGTTCTGTAAGTATTGCGTGTTTTCGCTAAATAAAATAGAGGAAAGGGTCGACACAGTATTATAAGAAAACAGAGGGTGTTACGATAAGAAAAAAAGGATTAGTTCGTGGTCGAGATCCTATCTCTTTCGTGAGACGCGTGCGAAAAAGTATTTCATGCAATATCTTTATAGAAACATAGGTTGGTTGATTGAATCGAATATTCGAGAAAGTTTGGGTAAAAGATTAAATTTATTAGGTGAATGTATAAAAAAACTTGATTGTTAAAATAAACAATATATTTTTTTCTTTAGCACACATATATAATTATATAATTGAAGCGATTGTTGGTTTGTTAAACAACAAGAAGATTAGCTAATCTCATGAAAAATTATGTTTGTCTTAAATAGTTTATTCATTGAGGTAGGCTATAGGCTATATCACATTACGCTACGATTCATAGGAGCGAAGCAATACCCATTAACGCGAGTGAGACCGCAAGGGACAGCTCGTATAATATAATTATACTTTACTTGTTCAAAGACAAATCGAAGCATGAGAAGAGCTGGTAATTACTGAAAAAAAAACTATTTAACTATCGCTTTTGCTTCAAAAATACCCACCGTGACCTTTTTACGATTATTTTGTTATTTTTTAAAAATTTTACACAAAATTTTCGTGACTTTAATATTAAGCATTACCGAGATTTTATATTATTGTTTAGATTTATGAATTTTTATGTTCCTTCCACATGGACCCTTTCATTCAAGATTATGTAAATTAATAAATCCGTTGGCCATATCTTTGAGGCTGTCATGTCTTCCTTACTTAACATCATATGGAGCATAAAGATCTTATTATGTATTGTTAATATCCTCCAAGAAGGAATTTTCATTCTGTAACACATACCTAAACTAAAAACGTAATTAAAAACCGTGAGAAACATTTAATAGGTGTGTGTTTTAAACGTTACCTAACTGAGTAATTTATGTGAATAAGTTTCATTTTGGTATCCCTCAATATCGACTTTTATATTATAAGGCGAGAATTACGCTTTTAAGTTTCACTTTCAGACTACCGTAAAGATTAATATAAATTATTTCTCATTGCTTCTTCACATTTGAAATAATTTACAGAATTGTTTTGTATCGGTCTCGAAACTAAATCTCACAAATGCAATTTTCGCCACATACCCACAACACTCTTGTCTATATCTTATATATATATATACATGAACCAAAAACTTTCTACCCTTTTACGAAAATTATGCGGACGGAGGAGTATGATATTTTGCACACTTACAGTTTATCGAAAAAAGAGAAGAATATATTTTTATTATGCTCTAAAAATACATGAAATTAATTAAAAACACATTATGAAATTTCACACAATTACCTATTTATTCTACCCTTTTGTGCACCGCTATCCTTCAAAGAAGAATTATTTGTTATCTTGTCTCTGTTGTTGTCATAAATTTATAAACATATAAAAATATAATAAATTTAATTTAAATTAGTTTAATCAAACATATTTTTATTGTTGATTTAATTAACATTGCAACATATGTATGGATTGTTACCGTTAAAAAAATATTTTTATCAATTATTTTTAAAAAGTTTTAGGTTAATACTATATATTTTTTTGAAGTATCAAAATGTGTAGACATTGATATTAGATAATATTTACTTTTAATAGAATTTTAGGTCTATATGCTCAAGTGTTAGCGCCTCTGAGAATTTTGTTAACAAACAATAGCATGACACATTTTCGCGTATATTTTGTTAGGCGTTCTGATGGTCCTAAATAAATTGATTTAAAAAGCCGTGAAAGATAATATTTTTTATAAAAATTGTACTACAGTATTGATAATTGGTTTGTTAATAAATCATTAATATATACAAGAAAAAATAATGATAAATTTACCTAAATACATAATTAGAAATTTATTGGAAGAAATTGGATGAAATAAAGTTCAAATTTGATGTTTAAATTAATTTAGTGCTTAGTGATAAAATAAAACATTGTTAGGATGCATGTATTAAAATAAATTCTGACGAATGCTTATACCAATCGCCTGCGGAGCAGTCAATAAACTTCTATCTTTTTTTCTAACGCCTGGCCCGAGCAAAAAAGAAGGGATTTAAGTTATAAGTTTAATGTATGTCTGTCTGTGGCAGCATAACTACCGAAAAAATTGCGTTTTTTTGTTTGAAAAATCGTATTGGAGTCCGTTGAAATGGTTTCAAATAATCGATTGTCAGTTTTTTTTTTTAATTTCATATTATTAAAAATTAGGTAAAACCATTATCTAGAAATTTGTTAATGTAACACTACTGCTGTAAAAATACTATTAAGATATATATATATATATATATATATATATATATATATATATACTACATAATACTATATACCTACCTACTTATACTACTACCTTATATCTACATAATAAATGGTTTTTGAAGATTTCAATATATGCATTAATGTTATTTCAATTTAAAACATTGTATTATTTTGTAAACATTTCAAAGGTCTTAGGTATTGTAAATACCAAGAAAATATTTAAATTGCTTTAAAGCATCATTTTTCGTCGACTTGCTGTCACTTTGACTGACGTTAACATTTTTAATTAAATTAAAACTGGTTGGTAATTTAGTTACGAGCTTTACTGCCATTAGCAAAAATATATTTTAAATCTAAAAATTACACTTACACTTTGAGTTAATTAAATACTATCAAAAACATAGCAAATTAAATTGTAAAAAAAACTCAAGTCTTGTAATTCCGTACAATCTACCGTAATAAGTTGTGAGATCCATATTAATACCAAATCGGTAAATTTATTTAATCCCTACTCAAGGAACCTTCTGCTGTAGGTTATTACGTAATTAGCTTAGTAAAGTAAAGGCCTCCTCCCCTATTAAGAAGGAGGTTTAGAGCTTAATCTACCACGCTGCTCCACTGCTGATTGGCGGATATACATGTGCCAAAATTTTTCCCGGCACATGGAGGTTTCCTCACGATGTTTTCCTTCACTGCCGAGCTCGAGATGAATTTAAACACAAATTTAGATCTTGAAAAATCAGCGGTGCTAGCCGGGGTTTGAACCTACGATCGGTTGAGATCGACGTGTTCTCTTACCTCAATATTAAAAACCTTTTTTGTTTTAAATAAATAGATTGACTTAAAAGATTTTAACATAAAACATTTTTAACATTGATATCGATACCTCCCACGTAAGTTGTTGTAACCCCAAAATTACAATTTTACAGTAGAGCACTTTTAATCCGTTTTAGTTTGAAAGTTACAACAAAATACGCCTTTTTTCAGGCGTATTTTGTTGTAATTTTCCTTGAAAAAAAAAAGATTTTTGGTATTTTTTCACTTTGAATGCATTAAGCAATGCAAATTCGTGTAGTATTCAGTAAAAACGCTAACGGCAATTTTGTGGCTTACAATAACTTACGTGGGAGGTATCGATATGATCATTAGATATTGTTAGGTTAGCTAATTTTTTTACAAGTCTTATTTCTTTTCCTAGACAGTCCTACTTTTTTCCTTTTCATTATTTTACAGTTGCTTAATATTATACATATACAGATACATTGATTTATTAACTGAAAATGTAACTGTGTAATCCTAATTCAATAGGTACTGGAGCTAAAAGTAACGATTATTACTGTTACAAATATATTCATAACTTTTGAGTTGTTATTTTTAATGAATTACCTGACAATAATTTTATTTCATGCATTATAGAATCAGAAGGGTTTTTATTCAGAACTACCGGTATCGCGACGTTGTTATATAATTTTTAATTCAAACAGCCACCTGCGAGTTAGTCTGTACTGGTTATAAATTGACCAACTTGTAAATTGTAGTCTATGTTTTTTTTCTAATAAAAAGAATAGGTGAAAACGAACAGGCAGGACACATATTTAGTGTCATAATCATTGCCGCACATGGACACTTGCATCCCCAGGGAAGCCAAAAACGTTTTGTCAGCCTAAAAAGGAAGGATGAAGGGGAATAGAAAATAAGTACATGAAATAGGGTAGAGGGTTAGACTTTCGGCTCTCTCGCTCTCGCTCCGATATTCTCTGAGAGTGAGGTACTGCCCGGTAGAGCCAGCCCGTATACGAGCTGTAGTCAATAGAGTACACCTAGGTATTACCTCACTTTATTTTAAAATTTTCTGGTGTATAAATATTTTTATGATGTATGATCATTTTATGAATCATGAATCGGGACCTACACATCTGCTTCATCGACTACGAAAAAGCTTTCGATAAAGTAAGACACGAAAAGCTTATTGATATTTTGGATGCTAAAGGTTTGGATTCAAGAGATGTCAGAATAATCAAAAATTTGTACTGGAATCAGAGTGCAACAGTAAAAGTAGACGCTGAAGTATCAAAACCAACAAAGATACTACGAGGCGTAAGACAAGGATGCATCCTTTCGCCACTACTATTTAATATATACGCAGAGGAGATATTTAAAGTCTTATCATCTGACTATAGTTTTGGCGTAATTGTTAACGGTACACCAATTAATAACATTAGATATGCGGATGATACTGCCTTGATCTCAGACGACCTGGCATCGCTCCAAAATTTAGTAACACGAGTCAACGAAATAAGTATTAGTATGGGGCTCCAAATAAATATTGCTAAGACTAAGTATTTGCTTATATCAAAAAAGCCACACCCCAACTCTGAGCTGTTTATTGGAAACGACGCCGTAGAATGAGTAAATAAATTTCAATACTTGGGCAGCTGGATTAACGAGAATGGAGATCATGCTCAGGACATAAAACTCCGCATTGAGATGGCGCGTACGACTTTCTTTAGAATGAAAAAAGTGTTGTGCGACAGAAGTTTAAGTCTAGCCCTGAGATTACGAATAGTGCGTTGTTACATTTTCTCAGTACTTTTATATGGCATGGAGTCATGGACATTGACACAGAACACTGTAAAGAAATTAGAAGCCTTTGAGATGTGGATCTATCGCCGCATTTTGAAGGTCTCGTGGTGTGACCGAATAAGCAATGTAGAGATCCTTTCAAAATTAAACAAAGGTATGGAGCTCATGAACACCATAAAGCACAGGAAATTGGCATATTTCGGTCACATCATGAGAAATAAAAAGTACAAAATACTCCAACTAGTAATCCAGGGAAAAATCGCCGGTAAACGTGGAGTTGGGCGGAGGCGCCATTCTTGGCTGAAAAATCTGCGGGACTGGTTTGGCTGCAGTACCACCACACTGTTTCGAGCAGCGGCTTCGAAAGTGAAAATAGCCATGATGTTGTCCAACCTCCGATAGGAGTGGAACCTTAAGAAGAAGAAGATCATTTTAAGCAGTTCTTGCGTGAAAGAGTAACAACATCCATACAACTATTAATCAATTTTCATTCTTGCGGTGTAATTGTAAAGGTACTGGGATAAGACTATTGCATATTTAGAGAAATAGCACAACATTATCTTAACGATTTAGAAAAAATAAACAATCACTTTAAATATAACTTGCAATAAAATTTAAGGAGCTATAACAATAATTATTTCTTAACTTCGAGCGTTTCTTTATATCTTTATTACTTGCTGAACTGTTTAAGAACATCAAAATGTTAAAATAAAACTTTATTCCCAGGATAACACTTGAAACACATTAAGCCTAAACGATAAAACTGTATGGATAATTATATAAATTGCCGTTTTCGAACAACGCCTGCGTATTTTAATGAATGCTGACATGTGGTAGAATTTTAATACAAAGATAAGTCGTTAGGAACTGTCTTTTAGTGGCATTCCCTTCGGGTTTAGGAAATCTCATCTAGATAATATATTAGATGATGTATACTGACTTGTAGAAAGAGTTTTTACGTTGTTCCTATTCTTATCATTACGCGCGATGTAATATTAAAAAGTATGTCATCTTAATATTCATAGATTTCGGGGGTAGACAGTCGTCTATATTTATCAAAATACAATTAAATAGTCGTAGTAATAATATTATTTAAATCAAGTCATCAAATTAATTATTGCTTATTACTACTACTTTTTACCAGTTTCCTAAAAAGGAGGAGGCCATTGGAAACCCTTCTAGGTGTGTTTCCCGAGTACTTGACCTATTTGGTTTTTTTTTTCTAAAGTGTATGTACTTTCATATTGGTTCTAAAATCAGTTTAGTAGCAAATTACTGATGTTAAGAATGTCAATATTAAAATATTTAAAGAATTATGTAAATTAAAAAAAAAAACGAAAAACTTTTGAAGAATATATTTTGCTCACATAGGATATGGTACTTCCTATGTTTTTGAATATTTCAAGTATAGTATACAGTATTTATATTATATTATGACTTAATAACAAAGAGTTAATTGAAAATATCAAAAACCCGACTGCGTAACAGGGCCATAGAGAATCTTTACTAACCAATTTTAAATCGTTATAGATTCTAAACGGTAACTACATATGATTGAAAAATGATGTAAGAAACCTATTCAATACGTAGTCAATGATATTCATTTTTTTTTCACATTATGTCGTCTAATATCGGCCATTTTGATTTTTCCAAATTATCATACTTTCTATAACATTATCCTCCCGCAGTCGGGTAAAAAAGAGCCTAATTGTTTGAGTAAATTGAATATTTTCCCAATATTATTCTGAGAGCCCCTGCTGACTTAATAGAGATGACCTACTGTGAAAACCACTATTCGGTTTTATGATAACAACTTCTATCGCGAAGCGGTGAGATTTAATAATTCCCACTATAACAGTTTAATTTCACGATCTAAACATATGGTAGACAGTTTTATAGCCGAATATACGAACTTTATAGTTTTGTCTGTAATATTGCCTATTACGAAGATGATAGGTTTCATGTATAATTGTCTTCTTGCCATTTTATAACTTTAATTATGCTGGGCTTCATTAATATTTTACATAAATATATTAATGATAGTAATGAGAAGATAGAAATACAACATGGGAATCAAGAGCGGATCCAGCTTCGCCGCCAGGGATCACCTAGTTTTGGTAAAGTCACAAAAACTAAAAATTTAAGTTTGATAATAATCGATACAGGTAAAAAGTTATCGCTTCTTCTACTTCGATGGGCACGTTTTTATGGACGTGGAGAAGTGCCAGTCCGGTTAAACGTTCTTCAATCATACAAATTATATTAAATTAATTAAATATCAAAAGTACCTTTAATATTTTGTTAATTTTATATGTGTAACAATTATAATTAGTGCTCTACCTAGGTCTTGGACCCAGCCCAGGCCCCATGACCCCCTTGGATCCGCCCTTGATGGGAATCTCAAAGGATGGTAACCGGTTCGAGTTCCACCTATAGTTTACAATATTGCTTGTGTGAATAAATTTGAATCATGTCCAGCGGTAGAGGAGACTATATGAAACTTGTATCCAATAATCTACATTGAGAAGCTTGGTGGAAACTCCTATATGGTAAAAGGGGAACAGAGATTTGCCCTGCAATGGTACATTTCAAGTTGTAACTATATTGTAAAAATACCATTCCGTGTGTTAAATGATATACTTATATATATAAATGCGATGTTCGTTTACATAATATTGCATAATCGGTATAGAGTTTGGTAAAAGCCTTAATCCTATCGATATATTTTATTCTTCAAACAATTTCCGTTCATTTTTACGATTTCAACGCTGGAACTCCAATCAGAAGTCTACCGGCTTAAATTGAGTATTTAAAAACCATTCATGCATTTGACAGGCGAGATTGAAGTATAATTTAAAAATATTTCGTTTATAGAAAATACATTTGAACCAAAGACCTCTAAGATCTACCAGCTTGACTACTGAAAATTAATGAGATTAGACCTCTAATTTATTTGCGTTAATGACTTTCAAAAACAGGATTGTAACAAACTGATTTGCCTATGAATAGCTGGAATTGTAACTTTCAAATAGTACTATAACTTATAAAATAGGTCATTGGTTCTGGAGTATACTTTGTACATTCTAAATTCAATCTGTTTTTTATTCTAATAGATCTGTCGAGATATATTAAAAAATTCCTTACATTAACTTCGCGTTTGATTTTGATGTGCTTAAGAGAACTACATTATAAAAGAAAACACCTATGTATTTTTTTATCCTGGTAAAATCACGACTGCCAAGAGACTACAAAATACTTTTTCCTTACCAAAATTCATGTAAACATTACCTTAAGGTAGAGAGAAGTTATAATAACCGTAAATATAATAACCGTAGTTGTAATTGGACGCTGATAAACCATACTGTGTCAAGCCCCACGGACTTTTGAGTAAATGGCGTCTAAAGATGTTAAACTTATTCGTAATCGATTTGCTTGAAGACGTATATATCCATTTTTTCTTTTCTATTTAGATAAAAGGTGTAATGAATTAAAAGCAGATTTATATACTCAATGTGTTGTCTACTAACAAGTTTTTCAAATATTCGAGATTATTGTATAAATTGCAAAATATGGAACATTCTTGAAAATCGAAACATTAAATTAAAAAACTTTTTTCCGTACTTATTTAGTTTAGATGAATTATTTTTAATAATGTTAAATAGGCGACGCAGTATCAAAATACATCAATGTCTCCGAATTCGACTCTTTGTGGGTTGACACATTATTGTTTATCAGCATCCAGTTGTGCTCTAAGTTTCGCCCGTGTGGGTATAAGATAATGTTAAGCAACTTTGAATATACTTTAAAATTGTTGAACTATTAAAACTTCGAGTTTTAAGTTAGAAAGTTATTGTTTTCACCCACATAAGAATTGTTTAAAAATGTTTTCCTCACTGTCCAAGTTTTATTATTATTAGTTTACCCCTATTTCAACCCTTTACAGGCCTTTTTTTCTCAGTACCAAATATAATTAAATTCAGTTCAGTTGTTTAGACGTGAATGCGTAACACACAGACAATTACATACTTTTGCATTTATAATGTAAGTAAGGATAACATTCTAATACACGATACGATGCCATAAAACAAAGTGTCGCCGGCGTCGCATCGTGCAAGAAAAGTGATCCGCGTTTCATACGCACATTCTATTAGTAGCACGCCATTAGTCTTCACGAAATTTCGTTATTTTCCGCACATGACGCGACGCGTTGATTACGTGCTTAACATCAAAATTGGAAGGCGGCTACTGGTGAGCGACTATGTAGTAGGATATGCATACCTACAAAACACGTATCGCTTATCAATAGCCACGTGGGCGAAAGGCCTAAGACTTGTATTGTAAAAAATCACGTTGAATTCTGTTTTTTTTTTTTTTTTGTTTTATGTGCATCCGGAATTGTGTAGCTGTCTAAATAATAGAAGTTTTAAATTCGGACGTGTAGATACAAATTGCTAGATACTTATAGGTACAAAGAAATAAATTGTGTCCCTTTATAATATTATTACAGAGTATAGATAAGCTTAATGTACTTAAACTCGTAAGCTCGTGACCGCTTATGTGTAAATATTTAAACTCCCTTGGAAATAATGTCCGATTCACCCAAAGCTTACCCAAGATTTGTATTCTTATGAATATTCATAATATTATTTGTAAGCTTGGTTGTCATTTGCTTGAGCTTTAGAAGTTACTTAAATTATTTGATTTACAAATACCATTCCTCGTATAATTACAGGTTGAATTTCGCTTTGTTTATTTGTAAAAAATTTGAACTTAACAATATTGATGTCGAATAAATTTCAAATAGAGTTTGTATAGGATACAGATAATAAAGTAAATAAGAAAATGTATGTGTTGTATAAAATGTATTGTTGTGATACTATTGTTAAAATTTCTGCAAGTTACAAAAATAAGAATACTAATAATATATATGTAAAGTATCTATACAATAAAACAAAATTTGAAATGTCTGTTTGTAATTTCTAATTAATCGCATTTAATTAAATGCATATGAAAGTATATACGGTACTTATATCAAAAACTTCATTTTTAAAACTTTTGTCTGCCTGTCTGTTTGTTCCGATCTGAAACGGCTAGACCGATTTTGATGAGACTTTTACTCACATATAACTACTACTATAATGAATAACTTTGGCTACTTTTGTCTTATTTTTTTTTTTTTTATTAATAAATAAAAAACTGGGTTCAAGTAGGGAAGGTAAACATTATATAAATATAATAACTTTTTCTCAAATTAACGATAGTAAATTGCGGGGCATAGCTAGTACTTTTATGAAATAAGAATCAAGAATTCGAAAATTAAAATATAGATTAAAAAAAGATCATTTAACTTAAGGTATTAATTACACTTTAATTAACGAAAAAGATGTTTTTATCTCACATTGTTATGGCTGTTATTTCATAAATAATAAAAAAAATAAAAAAGGGAATGCTAAGCGTATTTCTTACATTACATAATTTACATCGTTTATATATTTATTATATAAATAATAGTTCTTTTATTGTACTTTCTCAATATATGTAAAAAATCCAAATTATTCGTAAATCCGGAATTCGTGAAAATATTATTGCAAGATCCATTTTTTCAAGATTCGGTTACATGATATACATAATTTATTACATTCATACATAAAGGTGAATTTTACTACTATTATTGTGAATGCAAAAGATTTTGTTGTTATTTCACATGAAAACTATTGAACGGATACCAATGACATTTTACAGCTCTATAACTTACAAAAAACTTACAAAATTCCAATCCTCGTTTTACTCCCTTAGAGGTCCCGAAAAATCCCGTCTCTGTGATCATCTACGTCCTAAAAAGAATCCCTATGCAAAATTAGAAACTCCTAGCACTTATAGTTTCTAAGATTTCCTGATGAGTGACCTGTCGCTTTTATATATGTATATAGATATATATGTTAGAAGACACACGGCCTACTTTGGTGGTAAATCCGAATCCGTCTCATTTAACTAACAACAAGAGCTTATGCTAGTAATTTTTAAAGGCTTAAACTTATATATTTTATATTTATATGGATTTGTTAAAAAAAATAGCAAAGGATTGAGTTTTTCACTGCACCACGAATATACTTTCTACGGAGAAGTAAATTAATAAAGGTATATATGAAAGAGAAACCTCAAAAAAATGTATAACAATTCGAAGTGGGGACCTTAGTGAGGAAAAAGGATATTAATATTGATCAAAAGCTAAAGGCTGGAACTGCTTGCAAATGATAGTAGTTAATAATTCGTAGATTATATGGATAAGCTGAGGTTAGTCGAGATTTATATCCCCCATAATACCTCTGTGAAATCCACACATATATATTCGCGGTAAACTTTATTATTGTTCGATGAATTATTATTCATCGACAACGACTTACTTCCGACTTATCTCCGTAAATGTATAACTTTGGTCGTTCCGAAACGGATAAAAAATAATATCTTAAGATATAATTTTATTAAATTCGATATTAAAAAAATAATCTTTTATATAAATAGATAGAGATTAAAATTTATTTGTGGAAAAAAAAAATATTAAGACTGTGATGAAACTTTGGCAGACGCGTTGGCGCAATGGTCACTGCAACTGACTAAAGCGCTAATGGTTGCGGGTTCGATCCCCGCTCACGGCAAACCTGTGTATTGGCCATACAGATGTTTGTTGTGGTCTGGGTGTTTGTGTTAGTGTTGTGAGTGTTTCCGGAACCCCGACACAAGGTCACGAGATCTTAATGGGGGCCGTTGAGTGTGATGCGTTGAGTGTGATGTGTGATGCCTGGTAGGGTATTCTGGAGACCTAGAAATTCCTGGGTCAATAAATCTACATACTGTAAATGGAATTGCATCGCATGCCGGTTACAGCTAGTTAGAAAATAAATATTTTAATAGTACATGTCAACTAGTATTATTAAGACATTTTTATGCGTCTATAGAATCCGCTCTCTCTGGAACATCACTCTTCATTAGAAGTAGGTACTTCATATCGTACATCGATCTAAAAGCCTCAAGATCACTAAATATTGTGTGAATTTTCGTCATATTTTTTGCGTATATTTTAAATGTTTTAACTGTTATTCTGGACTTATATATATTTAACTAGCCTGACTTTGGTATGTAATTATACGAGTATATACATATATGAAAAGAAAAATTATAGGCCGATTATGCCAATATAGTCACAAATCAAGCTGAATTTAACGCAGCGAAGCCGCGGTTAGGCGAGAATCAGACTTGTAAATGCTTACTGACTTGCGTAAGATTTATATTATGAATTGTTTATCGTTGCTTTTACACCTAAAAGAATTTACTGTTAACGCTACGTATTTATTGAAAGTTGTGAGATTATGTAACGTTACCTCGGCTAACGTTATCAGGATAGAATTTTACGAATTGTAATCACTTACGAAAATAAAACTTACAAATGGATAATGATAAGCAAAAAAGTGTCAATCCACAAAAAATCGAATTCGGAGGTATTAATGTATTCTGACAATGCGTCATGTATTTAACAATATTAAACAGATTTTCAAGTCCCTCGTGACATTGGCGAAATAACATGTGTCTAATTGGCACAACTAGAAGCCATTAACCAAAGAATTGAATTAAGATTTTCAAGTCATTTAAAGTATTAAAGTACGGAAAAAAATATTAATTTGATTTTTCGAATATTTAAGTAAACATAATATTTAGCAATATGCAATAATCTAATATATTTGAAAAACTTATTATTACATAAAACTTTGTATTATACCTATCTATTTTTAATTCTCAATACCTTTTATCGAAATAAAAAGGAAATATGGATATACTTCTTTAAAAAAAAATATGTAGGCTTGTCATCTTTAGACGCCATTTTCTCAAAATTAAGTACACGTGGCTTGACATCAACGTCCAAATATGTTTCCTACCTAGAACATACTTTTTACAAAAAAAATGCTTTTTTGTTTTATTATTAATTAAATTATTAATTACCGATTACATTAGTATACATTAATTACTCTAGCCATTTATAATTCAAGTAATTTTTTTTTTTCATAGTTGACAAAACACGGGTCGAATGTTTATGAAGATAAGATTTTAAGGTTGCCAAACACATTTCCCGGCGAGATAAAAGGTAAATGGGCCAATGTAAACAAGGTTTCCTATCCTGCTTAGCCGATCGAATGATTCATCTTGACGTAATTGCCAATATTGACCCCTAAACACGTGAAGCGTCTTACAAACAACTTATAAATCTGTACCATCAAGATTATTGCGCATTTTCGCCTCTTACCACTTTTTTATTTAAACATATACGATACAATTGCTTTAGTTGTAGGCGGCATTTTTAATTATTTATTTGGTTTGTGGCCCGCAGCAAAGGGAAGTTAATAAGGAAAACATTTGGAAGGTAAATAAAAATAGATTGATGAAAAAAATTTACAAAAGATTTAAATCAGAATTTAACCTTCATTATAAATATTATTATGTCGACACATATACATGAAATCGTTTTTGTTTTATTAATAATAATAATCATATTAAACGTTTGAGTTATTTTTACTTTTTTGTAATGATATTTTATAATAAAGAGCTGTAATTATTCCCAAATTTATCTAAACAAAAAAGTACAGCAAAAAATTAATATTTCGAATATTGAAGTTGCTCAATATTTTGTAATATTCAATATTCGAATATATTTGAAAAACTTTTTAAATAAAACATTTTATTATACCCATCTGCTTTTAATTAATTATAATGACGTTCGTGTGGCTTGACATGATATTATACATAGTAGCTTCCTCTAGTTGACACTCTAAGGAGTGTTTAAATCTTTTCTCATTATTTAGTCCAGAAACATTTTTTTAAGAGAACTGACTTTAAAAGCAGTATATGTAATTTCGTTGACCTCTATGTCATACTTATTTAAGTGAATTTGATTTTATAATCTTTTGATGAACATTTTATAGGGCCAATGGAATAGTATACTCTTTAAACTCATAAAAGACTTACATGCTTTAGTTAACAGTCAAGCCGTATTTGATTAGTTTGGGATCAGATATTAAATATTATTATTATTATATATTTATTTATTTATTTAATACTTTATTGCACACCACACAATTACAAAACATACAAATACAGAAGTACCTATTATTAACCTAGTGGCGAAACAAAAGGCGGTCTTATGGCATATTAGCCATTTCTTCCAGACTACCTTGGGTAAGATGATTGTGTTTGGAAAACAGTATGGGGTAGTGCAATCATAATTACTTTCAAATGAAATGAAATTATATATTAATACATATATACATACATATATATATACATATATACACATATATATACATACATATATATATATATATATATATATATATATATATATATATATATATATTAGAAGGCTCGACTATTTCAGAACCTCCTTCATTTTAAGGAAGCCGGTTTAAAAAAATCACTAAAATGTTATACACCTTCGTGAAAAATTTATATAGGACTTCTTCTGAAAATAGAATAATAATTCCAATTGTCATTTATGTTTATTTTAGCGTTGTTATTGTAAGAAATTTTCAAACAACAACAATTGGAATGATAATTACCGTTTTAACTTCAGACACACATTTTAAAAATCGTATATAGAAATTATCCAAAAACTCTTTTTACCAAAATATTTTTTTAAATAAATCAATAATAAAACCGAAATGGCCCAGTAGTTAGAATTAAATAGGATTAGAAGAAGAGGCCTTTGCCCAGCAGTGGAATATTTATAAGCTGTTACTTTACAATAACAATAAATATTCCGTACTTAGCCCCACAGTGTAGTGATCAGTACATTAATACGTAAACAAAATGTTCGTACTTTTTTTTAAATTATGCATAAAAAATATATTAAATAATTTAAAAAATTCATTACACATACTGCTATGTATTTGAAATACACACATTTATATTCTTTTGTTTATTTTTAAAATTTGTGGTCAAATTGCGAATATATTATTTGTGATCAATTTTGGAATCGGTTGAAAATTTAGTGAACTACGGTTGAGTTCCGACCGCTAAGCCAATTAAAACTATTATATATTTAAACATAGTAATATACGTCTTATATCCGGTATCCAAAATCTTAAGCCTATACGAACAATTTTCTTTATTAAAGATCAGCAGGCAATTTATCTCATTCCTGTTTATTAAATTTTAATATAAAGAGCATTTTATGACGGGTATAAAACGCATGACTGTAGCTCCAAATTCTAATCTATTGCCATACTAAAATTTGACAAAATTTGTCCAGCGAGTCCAGCGGCCTAAAAACGTAACAAACAATAGTACTGTGTACGAAAGATTAATAAAAAAATTGAAGACAAATTCTATAGAAACTGCAATCAAAAGTAAGTAACTTTTTAAAAATTGTAACATATTATTGAGACCATTTCAACGAGACCCAACATGAGACTTCTGCAGTAAGTTGGTAACGGGTTGAGTATTCTGCCGATTTCAGATGATGCTGAATCAGGTCAAGGTTACGCTGTCTTATTTTAAAATTCTTGAAAGAATTTCGAATCGATTCTTTCAAGAAAAGAGCTGATAACCTTAAAATATATGAACATCATAAATTATAGCTAATATCCATGCCGATTACACAGCTTTCAAACAAAACAATCGCATCAAAGTTGGTTCATTCGTTAGGGAGCTATCATGCCACAGACAGACATACAGATACATAACTCAAACTTATAACTCCCTTTTTTGAATCGGGGGTTAAAAACCATTGAACTCAGATAGCGAGGCTCTGGAAAGCGCGTAGTACTAATTTTACTAAGTTTTTTCAGGCTATATTTCAAATAGCTCATTAGATTGGAAGGCTTTACACTCGATTTACGAAACGCCTGAAACGATAATCCCAATGTAATAAATGAAGGTAAAATCACTCGTATCTAGGGCAGAACTCGATGTTCCCTTTGTACGTTATGAATTAAAGATCAGTTAAGTTGCCGAGAGAAGTTTGTTTCGAGACCTACTTGAGTTAATCAATTACGCTTCTACTAAGGAATGGTTATATTATTAATGTGAACTATTTTATGTCTGTCCGTAATATTTATGATTTATTTTTATTGGATATTCCATTATTGAATAAAAATGTCTTATTTTTTATTCTATTATTTAAGAGAAATTGTTTTTTTTTTCTTTAATATTAAATTAATTAACAACTATAAGACGTTCTTAATAATTGGATGTTGATAAGCAATAATGTGTCAAGTCACAAAAAGTCAAATTCGGAGATATTGATATTTTTCAATACTGCATCACCTATTTAACATTATTCAAAAAAATTGTAGTCATATAAAATAAATAAGTACGGAAAAAGTTTCTCAATTAATTGGTTTGAATTTCAAGTGCGTTCTATTTTTTGCAATTTATACAATAATCTCAAATATTTCAATAAATTTTTATTAGATAATATATTAAATGTATTAGTCTGATTTAAAATAATCATACCTTTTATTAAAAAATAAAATAAAAGATGGATGTATACTTCTTTAAACATATATGATAAGTATACATTTGACATCTTTAGACGCTTTTATCTCAAAATGAAGTCCGTGTGGCTTGACACAGTATTGCTTATCAGCATCCATTTATTATATTATTAGTAGCGTCAAATACATATTGCATAAAACACAAAGATACAATTTTATGTACCTAACATATGCAGGACAATGTAATACTTTATTTGTGACAAAATTAGGACTACACTTATTAAATTATTCATAAATAACAAGTAAAACCTTTATCTAAAACGAGCCGACTTTAAAAAAAATAAAATAAAAATCGTTTACTTCGATAACCTATTTATTCCACTTATTTAGATATAAACAACAAACTTCTAAACAGATCTTAATAAAAGTTTTATAAACCCAATTTGTAATATATCCTTTCAAAAAAAGCTAACAATTTTTCGAATGAGTTATTAGAAGACGAGTTTAGAACCCCCTCCTTTTTTGAGATTGGTTATTAATTTAGAAAATGAATTTTATAATAATTTTGGCACCATGGCAGGAATACTGCCGTGAACCCAATAAACACTGCCTTTCCAACAAGTTGACCCACTTTTGCACGATCCCCGATATATGTTACAGCCATTGAGTTTTCATCTACTTTTATCCCTGGACTAAAGCCAAATGTGTAAGAGTACGCTACAATTTAAATTGCAACGCACTGAGACGTTGGAGATATTGGCAATGCACACATAGTGAAATGTCTTCAATAACAGACGTTGACAAATTTACGTTTTTAAGCATTTTCTTATTTCGCTAACCTAAACTAAACATTGAATTTTATTCATTATCAAATACCGGTGTGCGGGTTCAATCCGCGCTGTGAGTCAATTTTTGATTTCATGTCTAAGGACTAATTTTTTATTTCCGCATGTAGATTAAGTAAAAAATTCAGTAATCAAGTAAAATCAGAGCCAATAACCGGTCTATAGTAATAAGCAGACCCAGGTATAACTGGGAAAATGCTAGATAGATGACGATGTAGATTAACGCGCAATAATAATAAAAACAATGTGCCGAAATCAGCAACTTTCTTTTTAGGCGATAAAAAGACAGGATATAACGTTCGCGTTAAAGGCATGCATTAATCTAAATTAAACGGTTATATTAGAGTCCAATTGAATACACCTTGTATATGGAGTGACGTTAGGGAACGTCATCGGCAATGCATATCAACAACATCAGAAGAGTAAAAATGAATTGCTCGCTTAAATATGTAAGAAAAGGTTTGTTAATAAAAGATATCCTCAAAATTGCCTATACTCTTTCTTTTTATTTTGTTTTTTATTTATTATTTACAGTCAAACGTATAGTACTGTGAAGCAGTTTTGCTATGAGAAATGAGGACTAGAACTAAATTACTCTTTCTATAGCAATACTTTGCTATCTAAGATCTCTAAGTAAACTTGTATCCCTTACTTGGTACTGTGTTTCTCTGTTTCTAATTTTTGTTTTTTTTTTTTTTTTTTTATTGGCATATTTATTTTTTGTAAAGGTACACACACATTTTTATAATTAGTGTTAGAGTAATAAACTCTTTCTGCCTTACTACAAAAGATTTAAACAGACGGTAAACGCGTGTTTTAAAAAATCCATACTACAAATCCGCGTCTAAAGACAGTTTTGAGTTAAACATGCTATATCTAATAGATTAACATACGTTTAAGTGAGTTTAATAGATGTCTAAAACCTATTTCAGCTGTCAAATGTAACGTATAACATTTCATCAATAAGTTTTTTTGCGAGTTTATTGCTGTTATGCAACTATTAAAATATTTTAAGTTATGTTTAATTTTTAAACACTGTTTAGCTAGACACGTGTTGAACATGGTTTTAATGCGTCTTTTGTAGTATGGCAGTTTAAATTTTAATCAAATGTCAATGATATCGAAGTGTTGCATAGGCTCTTATTTTCTTTATCGAATTTCAGTAGTTCTCAAATGGTTATTAAGAATTCTTGTCTATCAAAATAAATGAAACTTGATTCACAACTCTCAAACTTTGCGACACTTCTATGTTTGGTACTTATATTTTATATATTTCTCAACCTTATTAACAGTTTGATAAGTCTCATAAGAAAGTAAGACGGTTATCGAGCCGCGTATGTCGAGGGTATACAAACTTGAATATGAGTGGGATTTATATAACAAAAGGACGAACAAAGCAAAGCAAAATTTTAAACTTTATTAACTATCTCATCGTAAGTTTTGATCTCCGTTTGTCTAAGGCGAGAAATACATTTGTAAGTTTTACTCTCAGACTTGCATTAGATTTACATAGGTTTTTTGTCATTGGTTTACATCTAAAAGAATTTACAATCAGAGCCTTTATTTCTGATAGCCACAACGTAAAATTACGTAAGATTTATTTTATATCAAATCTCGTCGAATAACGATAATACGTAAGTAATACGCTGTTACAAATGATAATAATATTTTTTAAAGTTTCAATTAATCTTATCAAGTAGTATTTAATTGAAATTCAGTGAGTTTCTTATTGAGGATATAATGGGAAAAACTTTTGAAACGGTTAGTACTATTGAATTGCTTAGAACTTTAAATGTCTTTAAATGTTCAAACGAATCACTTGAAAAGTCTTTATATAGTTTAATGTCTTTCGAATTAAGCAGAATTTTCTTCATTTATATACACCAAAAGCTATGTATGCATATATATATATATATATATATTCTCAGACTTTTATACCGATTTACATAACTTTCTTGTCATTACTTACCTGAAAGAATTTACTGTCAATCACTTATTTTCAACACTCAAAACTTTCGTAAGGTTACCTAGGTAAATGTTACTAGGCTACAGAGTTGTTTTATATAAATTACGATAGTGAAACTTACAAGTATAATTCACGCCTAAGATTTATTATACTCGTAACACATGTGAAGACATTTAATTTATAAGGTATATTCATTGTTTTACTATTTTATTGTATTGTAATGTGGTAGTATGTGAGGATGGATACAGTTTGTTGTACTTTCATATAAAAACATATTAACATATATCGATTACACTTTACGATAATATAGCTTATACATCAAAATAACTCATAGACCAAATATAAAGATATTTAATACACTGACTAAATTATTATGATAAATATCAAGTAGGAAAAAAGCCTCATTCGCATAGAGGCGCAAGGCTTTTAGTAATAATCATATTGAGGTAAACATTTAGTAAATTAAATTGAAATAATACTATTTTATCTAGGAAAATAAAAACTTACGTAGTTAGTAAAATGACAAAATGACAACGTTTCTTTGTCGATTGGTAATGTTACCACCGAATGGCCATCCGTGAGGCTAACTGTCGAACAGTACCTTTATCAAAATAAAAAATCCCCAATAGGCAATTATTTAGAATAATTCATATACAAACTGAATTAATTTTGTTAAGTACATATGTTACAGAAATAAAATATTCCTCTTTAGTTTTGAAACAATATTTGGTCTATGAATGTTTGTCAATGATCATTTGTCAAGTTGAAAGAGTTGAGTTTAGTTTATGTGGATGTCATATTTCCTTTCAACATTAGTTTTCTCTCCAATCATTAGATATTTAGTTAAATTTATCATACGGAATAAAATTAAATTATAATTATATGTGTTTAATATAATAGTATGTAGTTAAACGCTGTATTTAATTCATTTGATTTCATTTTATTTTTGTATTCTTGTAGATTTGAAGCAGTTTATCTCCGTAGTTTATTATTTGAACTTTCAAAATTTTTTGTAACTGTTTGGACTCCTTCGTGTCTTCTCCAACATACGTGACATTAGCAGAATCTTTTGCGAATAAGTATTGCGGATGCACGCCATACTATAAGTAAAAAAAATAATGTTTTAGCTACTTTTCTTATTATTGTATATTTAGTATCATATAATGTTATAACGTATTCAGTCTTAACTCCTCAGGGATATAAAGAATTACGAGATGTGTTATTATCATAAACTTATAATTATTCTAATATCAAACCAAAGTCATCACAGTCCAGTCGAGCGAATTATCGCCAAAGTTTAATACGTTCGGTGAATATTAGATATCTCTATTTTAATAATTAAACCTATTTCAGATCCAAATGGTAATTATAATGTGTAATGGACGTATTCATCAGGCTAACGGGCGTGTTAGTGAAATTGACTTTCAAAATACTAGAGGGAGTAATTCGAGCTATATTTGAAACGTGTCTCGCGGCTGCCGTTGTGGCAACGGTGGCTGCCAGTGGCATGGCTATTAGCTATGTCATTATAAAGTAAGTTAGGGATAACTTTATTGTTTAATAACGGTTATCTACGAGGTAACCGTTTGTTTCCACCAATAATAGTTTATAACTTTATATATACTATGTTAATAATATTTGAGGTTAAGAAGCTCTACCCATGTCTAACTTTGACAATCGAATTGTCTTGTTGACCCAAATATATTCTGCCTCTCATACTCCGTAGCTTATTGGTTGCTAGGCAACGTCGTTCGAAGTAATCAACATTATGGCAGCCAAAATCTACAAGCTAATAACATATCTATAATTATGTAATATCATTAGTTTCCACCATTAAATTGCAAAATGAATGTCTTTGTGTTAAGGCTTAGAGTAGACACAAACAATAGTCCTTTATACGAAGTCGTTCAAGTGTAAAGGCTTTATAGGTTTCTAATCAAGTGTGCCAGTCTAAATCAAGCGCTAACACCAAAATTTGACAATTGTTTTCGCACTGGCAAAGAACGATGGACTGCTTACATGGAGAAATAATGTACCAGCGCTGGACTGGTACGAATAGAGTGCAGGAAGATCTACCATCCCAGTAATGGTTTATCAGCATATCAGCAGGGGTGGGTTATCCATTACGCAGTTAAGGCAACTTAATGTCTAGGGGCCATGTATAAGCTAAAGGTTCCGAGCACGCAAAAAAATTGAAAATGTTTCCTTCAATGAAAATTTAATTTGAAATTTGAATCTATTACGATAAGATTATTGCATTGATTTTTTTTATAATATGTCAAGGTAACTCGACCACTGCATTTTCTAAGGTTGGTTAGTTAGACTCTACGTATTGGCGCTTTAAATTACAAACGAGAAATATAAATTATTTCTAAGGCAAATATTTTGTCGACCATTTAGATAAAAGCGATATAGAATGTTTATGAGCAAGGGATCACTTATCGTCAGATGGCACGTTTAGTCTATTCGTCTTTATCTTTATTTTGTTACAATATCCCGAACGAAAATCAAAATCACGAATTATATATCAAATAAATTTTCTTCATAATTATTTTCTTTATAAAAATAATTCAGTGCAATCATTAAATCGATATTTTTTATCTAGATTAGGTTACGTATATTTGTCTGCTATATGGACACTGATAAGCAATACTGTGTCAAGCCACACGGACTTCGTTTTGCGAAAATGGCATCTAAACGTGTCAAACGGATTCTTAATAAATTTGTTTGAAGACGTATATATTCATTTTTCCTTTTCTATTTTAATAAAATGTATAATGAATCAAGAGCAGATAGATTTATTTAATGTGTTATCTAGTAATAAGTTTTTAAATGTTTGAAATTATTTTATAAATTGCAAAATATGGAACGCACCTGAAATTCGAAACATTGAGTTAAGAAACTTTTTTTCATACTTATTTAGTTTAGATTGCTTGAATTTTTTTTGAATAATGTTAAATAGGTGACGTAGTATCAAAATACATCAATATCTCCAAATTTGACTATTTGTGGGTTGACACATTATTGCTTATCAGCGTCCATATAAGACAAGTCAAGAAAAATCTCTGCCTTTCTTATACCAAGAAAAAGGATTTCTACCAACATTTTTATTCCTACGCTTCATCGTAAAACTTATGCAAGTACCGAAGATTGTTAAGTTTCAATCCTTAGTTTTATCCATCGCATTAGACAATTAAAAAATATTAAATTAAAAAGGTGTGTATACTTGTAACTGATGAACATAATGATGTACTCATTAATGTATGTAATGTAATGGTGAATACGCAAAGAAATGGAAACTACAGCTTAAAAGAGACTTTTATTTAAATAATCAGATTTATTATCCGACTGCCGTAAGAAGTTTTAGTTTTTCGAACAAAAGATGTATATTTATGTCTGACTGTATGTATACATGTACGTCTAATTATTTTACACGCTCTGTTAATATAGCCTACATATATGAGGTATCATTATATTTCCATGTGTACGGGAAATACCGATATCCAACACCACATATTGGATTCCAAAACTTCTTCCATCAATGGGAAATTACATAATTGGTATATAATATTTGTAACAATCAAAAATATTTATATAACTTAAGTCTTATTTTTGTATGTGTTCTTAATTCGTAGCATATAATATTAAGCTCAAAACTGCGTCAATTCTTGAAATTTTCTTTAATTCGAAAGGATATATTATGTATATACTTTCAAATTGGTCCCATAAATATTGTTAAGTTTGGTTTTAAAATAAAAATAAGTGGGGCAAGACATTTAAAAAACGAAACTAAATAAATTATTTTGACTTTTAGGCTGCCTTTTTAATATCTGTATATATTTGTAGGTACGGTGACTGTAACGCAAACAACTCTGTAGGATGCGTGTTTCTTATTGTTGTTGGTTGGTCCCTGGGTGGTTATGTAGTTTATAATTTCATTAAAGGCTTTCTTTAAATGTTTAAGCGATGATATATATATGGTGAAATTAATAAAACTGTAAGAATGCGTTGTTTGTTTTATTTTTATAAGAATGTCAGTAATATTTCAACGACTTCTAAAAAAGGAGGAGGTTCTCAGTTCGCCGGGGATTCGGTTATTTATTTTTTACCGTATACTCTCCCATTAGTTCCATAGAGTTTTTAGCAAAATCTGTTTAGTATTTTGATTTTAAATTGAAATATTTCGAATAATTATGTCATTCAAGTAAGCAAAATTACTTTTTTGCTATTGAAGTCGGTTTTTTTTTCTTTTAAAGTTTCGTTATTTTTGAATAATTGGTGTAAATTTTACTTCAGAATGAATACATGTTTATTTATAAAATCAAAGTCTAAAATCCCGGTGTTTTATTTAAGTCTGAATTTCGTCACCCATTTCTGAAATCATATTGAGACGTCGAATTTTAATAGCTTAACATATTTCATTTAAATGGTCCCGTTAAATTAATGATAAATATTTATGATTTGTTTTGTAAGACAAAACGGGTAATCTGTATAAATGAGAGTATTATGTAAACAGGGTTGTATATTTAGAGAAAATAAATACATTTTGTTTTTCTTCAAGAGATTCTTAAGTTTATTTTTTTCTTTTGTAGGGATTCGCTTAATTAAGATTAAAATAACACTGCGGTACGGTCTTACTATTAACCCTGGCAAGTCACACGCGATTATTATTGGCAGCCCTGGCATGATGACGAAAGTTGATTGCTCTAGTCTGCCCTCAATTGTGTACAATGGTACTTATTTACCTTACTGTTCTTCTGTGAAAGATCTTGGTGTGCAGTTAGACCAGACTTTATCTTGGTCACTGCAACTAAAAGAAGTAAGCAGAAAAACCTTCGCTGCACTGAATTCGCTAAGACGCCTTAAATTCATTCTACCAATTCCCACCAAAATTATGTTAGCAAACTCTCTCCTTCTACCTATTCTTGATTATGCAGATGCAAGCTATCCTAACTTAACGGAGGACCAACTCAATAAGCTTGAGCGACTTCAAAACCTCGCCATCCGGTTCATATTCTGTCTTCGCAAATATGACCATATTTCTGAATTTCGTTTAAAGCTCAAGTGGCTCCCTATACGCTGTCGCCGGAACCTACATATTCTTTCTATTCTGTACTGTGCGTTATTTAATCCGAAGGCTCCTTCTTATTTAAAGGAGAAATTTGAATTTCTTGGGGATCCTTTCCTATTAAGATCTTCGCGGAGTCTTTTGCTTAAGATTCCTGTACATAAAACTAAATTTTTCAACCAGTCTTTTACCATCCAGGCAATCAAATTATGGAATAATCTACCTTTAAGTATAAAAAAATCAAAAACGATTTCTATTTTCAAAAATTCGGTAAAACAATTTTACCTTAACTCTGGAGACGACCTTAGCTAATCTTTATTATATAATAAACTCTATGATATACGAGAAGTATTTATTAGTCTATAATATTTATATATATTGTATTTTATTTTATATATTTACAATGTGTAAGTATTAGTTTGTAGATATTTGTATGTAAGTCTATTTATAACAAAATACTGCACCACCTACCCAACTTCCATACTTTCTCTTTTTATTGGGTTGTCTGGAAGAAATGGCTAGTTAGCCATAAGACCGCCCGTTGTACTACGCAATTAGAATAAGATTTAAATATTGTCCTGTTCATTATTCTTGTGGTGTACAATAAAGTATAAATAAATAAATAAATAAATAAACACTGTATAATACTATTTTATAAAGTTAAAACATACGATGTTTGCTTATCAAAGCTATTTTTTTAATACTAAATTCACTTTCACGCCTGCTAGCGAATTAAATCTTCACAAAATTCTTTTTCCTTTAAAAGTACGTCTGATTTGAAGAAAAGAACTACAAACGAGAAAGCAATCTTGTTACCGAAAATGAAATTGTTATATGATAATAAAAAAAGCATGCCTTATAAATTATAATGCTGAACGCATTTGAGTTGTTGCTCTACTTTTAACATACCAACGTTAAGCAATTTACTGAAATTAAAATACTTCTATACGATTTATGTATATTGCACTTTTAGTTAAAAAATACGTGTACATGTTTGTCAAGAAAATGTAATCCATTCCATCCATTTGATAATTTGTAAAAAATATTTTTTTGGTTTATTTCATATAAAAAAAAAACTGATGAAAATATTTTCTGTGGATGTATTAATCTGGCACAATCACGGTAGTAAAACTTACTCCTAAAGAGTTAATGCCTCAATAGGGGTTGATAAAACCAGGAAAATCGTGGTTGAAATAATAAGCACAATCTATCCTAAAAACTATAAAGTAATCAATTTATTGATACTGGTTTATTTGACGCTGGTAATTAAACACGCTAGTTTTGCTACTCGATATTTTAAATCAAATGTGATGGGCATATTAATTTATGAATTTGTTTCATATTTAACAATCAGTATTTAATTGGATATAGTCAAATAAACGTTGCTTTCAATTCAATGGTACTTAATAAACCTATATTAACTCAATTATGAAATGAATGTGAGGAATTTGTTTGAATGCACAACTGTTTTTTTTTTTTAAATAGATATCATTTTTTAACGAGAAAACTTTCATCATTGATTATTTTATTTGCATTTTAAACTAAAATAGCGGTTAAAAAAGCAGAAGGCAACGTCATGTGAAGTAATCATCGCTTGCCAAGAAAATTTGTTGTAACATAGGTGTCACAATTGCTATATTTAATAGGCATAATTGCTACAGCTGTTATTACTACGAAATGTGGGTATTCAGCATAATGTTAAGAATATCATGGAAATATAAAATTCATAATGGTACAGTTTAACAGCGCCTTAATAAAGAACAGAAAATACTTAAGAACATCAAAGTGACAAAGCATGAATTTGGAACCAAATACGAACTACTTCAGATAATTGTCCAAGACAAGATACAAGGGAAAATAAGTGTAGGCTGAAGTAGGACATTTTAGCCTCAAAATATCCGTCAGTGGTACAACAAAAGGACTCAATCACTGTGTCCATGGTTCAGATAGCCACAATAACTGCCGACCTTCGTTAGAAAATGGCAGTTTAAATCAATCAATAAATAAATGCATCACATTTAACGGCCCCCATCAAGATCCCGTGACCTTGTGTCGGGGGTCCGGAAACACTCACAACAAAAACACCCATACTACGACAAACATCCGTATGGCCAATACAGACATTTGCCTTGAGCGGGAATCGCAACCGTTAGCGCTTGAGTCAGTAGCAGTGACCACTGCGCCAACGTGTCTAAGTTTAAGAAGAAAGAATAATTTCTTCGTTACATCGATTTTCTTTTAGAGTGTGGTACTTCTTTTTTCGATCTAACTCGTATACGAGCTGTAGTAGTGTGTTACAGCTAAATTTTTCCACAATAATAGATTAAGATACGTATATGTTTATCTTGTTTTATTGCCAATTTATCAGCCGTTTCCCGTAGTGTTTGTTAACTTGTTTTTACGACGAGGCTCATAGAATGATTGCCGTTAGCGAAAAATATTTGTGTTAGTCTTATAGATAACTGTTAGTTTATATCAAAATATGTATTTATATAAAACCTCTGTTCAATATTGTCGTGTACTTATTAAGAAAATAAAGTGTCACTTCGTTCATGTCTCTTGAAGACGTAGTTTTATTATAGGTTATGGGCCCAGGCAAATATTAATTTTCTTGCGTTATAATTTGAAAAGCATAAGTAATTTTCATTTCGCAGTATAAGAAAATATATTTCGGGTGTAATCATGGCTTCGAACTATGTTGTGAGTGTACCTAAGTTAAAAGGTCGTGAAAACTATTCGGAGTGGGCTTTCGCTGCAGAGAATTTTTTAATTCTAGAAGGGATGCTGGCGTGCATAAAACCAGAGCTAGGAATCCAAGAATTAAAAGCTGCTGATGACGCGAAAACAAAAGCGAAGTTGGTTTTGACAATAGACTCATCTTTGTATGTACACATTAAAAATGTTAATACTACAAAAGAATTATGGGACAAGCTAAAAACCTTATTTGATGATTCAGGTTTTACGAGGCGTATAAGTTTATTAAGAAATCTTATTTCTATTCGTCTCGAAAATTGTATGTCAATGACGTCATACGTGACTCAAATTATCGAAACGGGTCAAAAACTAAATGGAACTGGGTTTAGTATTAATGAAGAGTGGATTGGTTCGTTATTGTTGGCAGGTTTGCCAGATAAATATGCGCCGATGATTATGGCTATTGAGCATAGCGGGATTCCAATAACGACAGATGCCATTAAAACTAAACTTTTGGACATGGAGCCGGAAACAAATGACAATAGTGCGTTCGCGAGTTTTCAAAAATACAAAAACAAAAAATTTCATTTTGATTCAAATAAAGATGTTTCGAATAATGTGTCAAATGCAAAATCGAAAATAATCAAATGTTACAAATGCAAAAAGCTTGGTCATTTTCGCAATCAGTGTACTAATAATGATAAAAATTTACCTGATGTGAAGACGAATGAACGTAAGCAGACAAATGCATTTAGTGCTGTATTTTTAAGCGGAAGTTTCAGTAAGAGCGAATGGTATATAGATTCTGGCGCGAGCATGCATTTAACCGCAAATGAGAAGTGGATCAAAAATGCATCGTATGAACCACGTATTAAAGAAATTATTATTGCAAATAAAGAAAAAGTTTCTGTATTATGTTCTGGCGATGTAGAGATCTCGACGAGGACTGAGAGTTGTGAATACGACGTACTTGTGGAAGGTGTATTATGTGTTCCGAGTTTGACGACAAATTTGTTATCTGTGAGTCAATTAATCAGCAAAGGCAACAATGTTTCATTCATTGATGATGGTTGTCACATCTACAATAGAGTTGGAGATTTAGTGGCTACAGCTAATTTGGTCAACGGAGTATATAAGTTAAATATGCCTGAATGCTTATCAGCTGTGACAAGAGTGTCTGGAGATACTTGGCATCGTAGGTTAGGACATGTAAATAGTAGTTATTTAAATAAAATGCAAAACGCTGTGGAAGGTTTGACTCTTGACGAAAAGATTGATATTAGCAAGTCGTCATGCGAAATATGTTGTCAAGGGAAACAGAGCCGTTTACCGTTTCCTCATAACGGTAAAAGAGATAAGGTAACAGAAAGTTCGATGTCGTCTGATGAATCCTATGTGCCATGTGAAGATGAAGAATCTGTTAGCTCAAGCACTAGTACTGGGACAAGTGATGTTGATAATACTCGTGTTTACACATTGCCTAAAAGAGTAAGAAAGGCACCAGAAAGGTATGGTTTTACAAATATTTGTGGTAGTAATAGCTTGGAAAACGCTAATGAAATATCATTGCATGATGCGTTAAATGGTCCAGAAAGGGAGCAATGGTTGGAAGCAATACGCGATGAATTGCAGAGTTTTGATGATAATAACGCTTGGGAGCTTGTAGATATGCCTAAAAACGGTACTGTAGTTAAAAATAAGTGGGTTTTAAGGAAAAAATATGACAGTGACAATAATGTGCGTTATCGTGCTCGATTGGTGGCGAAAGGATTTACTCAAAAGCACGGTGTGGACTACGTAGAGACTTTTTCGCCTGTAGTTAGACACACAACTTTAAGGTTATTGTTTGCATTGTCTGTACAGCTAGGTTTAGATATTACTCATTTAGATATTAAAACAGCTTTTTTGAACGGTGATTTAGAGGAAACAATTTATATGCAAAAACCCTATGGTCTTGATTTTCCTGATAGTGTAAATAAAGTTTTAAAGTTAAAAAAGGCTGTTTATGGTCTTAAACAAGCTTCTAGAGCATGGTATAAAAAGGTAGATAACTGTCTGTTAGCGAGCGGTTATAAAAAGTCTAAGCTTGAACCATGCATGTATACGAAAAATGTAAATAAGTTTAAAACTATCGTTACTTTATATGTTGACGATTTTTTTGTTTTTTCAAATGATGAAATTGAAACAAAAAATTTAAAAGATGTTTTAGCAAGTAAGTTTGTTGTTAAGGACCTAGGACAGGTTAAGCAATGCTTAGGAATGTCTGTAAATATTAATAAAGAAAAGGGGATAGTTACGTTGAGTCAAGAAGGTTACATTGACCAATTGTTATGTAAATTTAATATGACAGATTGCAAAACTGTTGATACTCCTATGGAGAGTAAATTGAATTTAATTAAAAGTCAGAATATTGAAAGTCAAGTACCGTATCAACAGCTTATTGGCAGTTTGTTATATTTGGCAGTATTAACTAGACCTGATATTTTGTTTTCTGTTAGTTATTTAAGTCAGTATAATAATTGTCATAGTAATGAACATTGGTTATACGCAAAGAGAATACTTAAATATTTAAAAAGAACTAAGAGTTATGGTTTGAAGTATTCAAAAGATGGTAATTCAGCAATTAAAGGTTTCGTTGACGCTGATTGGGCGAGTAATGCTTTGGATAGAAGGTCATATACGGGGTTTTGTTATATGTTATCTGGCAGTGTCATTTCTTGGGAATGTAAAAAGCAAAAAACGGTAGCTTTGTCAAGTACCGAAGCTGAGTATATGGGAATAACCGAAGCTTGTAAAGAAGCAGTTTATTTGAGAAACCTATATAATGAAATTACTAATAAAAAGTTAATAATTAATTTGTTCAATGACAATCAAAGTGCATTAAAGCTATCAATGAATCCTGTGTTTCATAAAAGGTCGAAACATATTGATGTAAAGTATCACTTTTGTAGAGAGTGTATAGTTAATAACATTGTCAAAATGGAATATGTGAGTACAGCTAATATGCCAGCTGATTTACTTACAAAAGGTTTAGGTGTTAGCAAACATTATATGTTTATGGAGTTGCTGGGTATTGTAACAGTTTGAGATGGTTTATAATTTTTGTATTATTTTGATATAGTAGGGGTGTTAGTTTATATCAAAATATGTATTTATATAAAACCTCTGTTCAATATTGTCGTGTACTTATTAAGAAAATAAAGTGTCACTTCGTTCATGTCTCTTGAAGACGTAGTTTTATTATAATAACAATAAGCCCATGATAGTTTCAAGTTCCTATAAGTCTGATAATAGTCGTTAACTGTTAGTAGGAAGAATTTGTAACTTTAAATCTTGATAGTATTACAGAAAAAATCTTCTGAATTCTAAGAGAATCGGGAAAACTCTATCCTTTAATTTTATGACCTGTGAAGTAAATCAGTTGCTATTTCCGATGTATCATTTTGTCAAATAATATTAAAAGCATGAAAACAGGATTATTTCCAAGGGGATACATATATAAACAGATTCTTCGTCTTTTCTATATATGTCAGGAAGATACGAGGTGCGTCCTAATCAGTATTATAAATGTGAAGGTGAGTTTATTGTTCGGTACGCTTTTACACGAAATCTACTCGATCCATTATAAATATACTTTACATATAACATGTATGCGTAGGGATAGGTGGTCATGGGTATACGAAAAGACATAGAGTATCTTACATTAAGTAAAAAAACTATTGTCCCTCTGGGATAGATAAACTGGTCAAATGGAAGTCGGACACGAAAGGTTCCGTCTCGTCGTAAAAGATGTATCATAACGTACTTATTCATGAAGTTTGTAAAAGATACAAAAGAGGCGTTTTAACAATATGTAATAAATAACCTTCGTCTGCGAGAGCGCGAAAGTGATCTCTAAAAATATTGTCATATTGTTTGTATAGACTACTTATGAGTGACGTTATTCGCAATAGGGTCATTAAAGTCCTTCACTCCTATCATTTAAACCTGAGCTGAAGTTAGGAAAAATTTAAATATTAACAATTTAACTTTTATTTGAAAATAACTTAGACTTTTAAGAAAACCGAATTCAAAATCAGAATACGTAATTTGATTAACTCGTAAAACATACTGATTCTAATTATTTTCTTTTTACAATTAAACTACTGGACCTATTTTAATAAAAATTCTATTGGACTAAACTAAGAGTATATCGAATCAAATCAAAATATTTTTATTCAAATTTAGGAATTTACATTCTCATACAATTTGATCTTGATGATCATTCATGAATCAGCAAATGAATTTTTTCAACATTTTTTCAACAACGTAAAATTTATTACAAATTATAAAATGTAGTGAATCAGCTTGGAAGCGATCGCCTTATTCCCATGGTGTGACATCATCTGCAAAATCTTTAATATCGTAATATCGTCTAGCAGAAAAACGTTTTTTACAATCTTTTAAAAAATTGTTATTGAAGAATTTTGAACGTTTTCTGGGATCCTATTGTAAAATCTTATACATCTCCAACAAAAGAATTACTTACTATTAATATATTTTATCGAATGCACAAAAATTAAATTCGGCCACAAAATAACATATTCCTGAGGTAGCAAACATTAAAAATTAAAAAGTAAAACTACGAGACCCTCTTTTTATGCAGTCGGCATAAACATTAAATCATTCAAACGGTTAAACCAAAGACCTTTCTAGCAATATCTATTAATATAGATTAAATTTATTTATTAGACTTAGATATTTAGAGATTTAAGTATTAAAATACTAACAGAAAATGACAAATATTTTGAAACTTTGAAAGATAATTCAAAAGTTGTGGAACAATAGGTCCAGTTCCACGGTTTGAATGTGAAACAAAATTAAGCCTTTCAAATAATTATTATTTGAAGAATTCAATTAAACTTGGCTGGAGTTGTCGCGTAAATGAAATTTCACTCGGGGAATGTTTGATGAATTTAATTTTTAAATCAAAAGATGATCTTTTGTATTAAATAAAACTGTTGTTCACAGCTTAAAGCGCATTAAATTTTACCACTAGATTATATTAACTTTAATGGTTACTGCGTCTTTAAATCATATATATTTTCTTATTTCTTATGTAGGTATACCTTATATATAATGTATATTAATAAAAATTAATAAGGAATATATATAATCGTATCACTTCAGGTCGACTCAACCTATTTGGTTATTTTTTTGTAACGTTTATAATTTTCAGAACAAGGTTCATTTAATAAAATGTGAAAAATTTAAGTTAAAAATGTTTCTTGGATTTGTTTTAATTTATTTGTAACCGGTGCGTAGCAAAAAAGGGTTATTATTTTTCCTATCTACTAGTCGTCATTGTGAGCCACCACCCATCCTAACAAAATAATGAACAGTATTAGTAAGCCATCATAAACTTTAATGTAGAGAGGCAACGACTTGTAAGTATTTAAGGTGACAATAATATCGTGTTTTAAAGATTTTAGCGCACGATTTGAGAACGTTCTCAATATATAGTGTGTTTCTTTTTAATTTTTTATTACCTCATAATTCCGTCATTTCGTAACCGATTTTGAAATTTCTTTTTTGTTTGAAAGTGTATACTTCCAAATTGGCCCATAGAATTTTTATCATAATCGGTTCAGAAATTTTGTTTTGAAATCGAAATAAACTAGAATAAATATGTTATCCAAGTTAACGAAATTATGTACATATTTTGCTTTTGATTTCGGTGGCTTTTTTTATATTTATAACTAGCTGCCCATCGCGGTTTCTATATCGCGGATACTGCTTTTCTCCTATGAGTCGTAGCGTGACGTAATATAGCCTATGGCCTTGCTCAATAAATAAACTATCTAACACATTTTTTTTTAATTCTAACCAGTAGTTCCTGAGATTAACGCGTTCAAACAAACACACTTACAAACAAACTCTTCAGCATAATAATATTAGTATAAATTCAGTGATAGAGTTTTAGTTTTTATATATCGCTGCTTTTCAAGAATATCGATGCAACTAAAAATGATGAATTTTAGGGAATGGGTTTTTTTAATTTCTTTATTAATGTGTTGGTGCACAGCTGCAAAATTTATACGATCCCTTGATGTTATAACTTTATTGATTTAAAGAAAATTCATCATCGCAACTCTTTTCATGATAAAACATCAAAGGTTTATGGTCTTTTGACATACTTAGTTCTATTTGTTAAAATTTTGAGTTACTACGATATTCTTGCAAACAAGCGATATCTAGATTATTTTCTTGTGCACTTGGTTCACAAGCGTCCGTTCATATAATGATCGACGTTATAATGAACCTAGCTATCTCCTGTATCCTTTGTGATTATACAGAAAATGGACCGTCAAACAAATTTTCCATCCTTTGATGTAATAAAACAACAAATATTTATTATGTTATATATTTTTATTTAATATTCAAAATTCAAAATCTAAATAAACTGGTATCATGCGAGTTAAGCACATGCACCGAGGATGACAATACATACCCAACTCACCCTTGACAAATTTTTATTATTTTTTTTTTGTTTTTATTTGGTATTTATAATGTATATAATCATAAAATTATTACCATTTTTACATTATAACAAAATTAAAAATTTTAAAAGCCTCCAATGTCATTGAGACCATTTCAACGAGCCTTAACACGATAAGTAAGCTAGTGACGAGTTGCGTAATATCCTGCTAATTTCAAATGATGCTGCAGCATCAGGTCACGGTTATGCGACTTTGTTATTCTGCTATAATTTACACTATAGATAATTTCAAGTCGATTAGACTAGAAGAAGTTATAAGTAAGAACCAATCCGATTACATTAGCATTAAAATAAAAAAAACGCATCAAATTTGCTTTACTCGTTAGAGAGCTATGATACCACAGACAGAGACACAGATAGTATAGATACACAGGTCAAACTTATAACAGCCCGGTTTGGAGGTTACAAGCAAGAAAGCGGTAAAAAAAATACTAACTCAAACTCAAAATATACTTTATTCAAATGGGCTTTTAAAGCACTTTCGAATCAAGTTACATGTCATATTTTCATTTTAGATTATATTATATAGCTACCGCCGGTTCGGAATGTCTCTACCGAGAAGAACCGGCAAGAAATTCGATAGTAACTCTTTTGAAATCATTACATAATGTATTTTTATTACATTTTAATTATGTTATCCGATTAAAAAATCAATACATGTCATGTATGTGTCTGATGGCCCTTATTAATTTTTTATACTTTGTTCTTTTTATTTATTACTACATGTGATAGCCGCCATAATAACTAAATTGTGAGATAATTGCAGCCTAGCTCACTTTCACGCGCTGCGCTACCAAAGACACTTTTTGTTTCCAGTTGTCTTCACCGAACACTTTATTCGGAAATCCATTTGTTTCAACTGAAAGGAACTGGATACGTTTGCGCAAAGAGTTTTTCATATGAATACATAAATAATTAGTATGAAAATAAAGTATTGGCGAGTGTCTTGTATTCGAAACGCGACACAAAATTACCTCCATTTGAGTAGAGCCTTGCGCGTATCAAAATTTATAGCTCTTAAAAACTAGGACGGACGGACAGACGGTCAGTCAAATATATATCAAAATTATAACAATAATTGCGTACAATTAGATGGCAGCTTTTTATATGGTCGTTAGTTTACCTATCATTTTCTTACGCGTAGATTAACATGAAATAATAACATTAAAATATTTCGACTAGTAATTACGGAGATTTCAAAAGATATACGAAATAACAATATATAAGAAAGAAGAAGCACATATGTCCATTTTTATCATCAACTTGAGCACACTGAAAAGAACTAGGTAATATTTTTTGTTATTTATGGGAGAATTAACATGTAATGAACTATGAATTTGTAGACAAGCTTCACGCTAAATAAAAATGTGCTTTTTAATCTGTATATTATAACAGGCAACCATTACAGACTGCCTAATCTATTAACACAGAGCACAAAACACTGAACGAATTGCAATGAAATTTGGTATGCATGAGAACTTAAGGATTGATGAACTAACAAACATACTAACTCACAAAGTTTCGCACTTATAACAGTAAGTTATACATAACTTTAAATTGTCGCTAACGAAGTCGGGTGAAAAGCTAGTGTGACAAGAAATATTTCCCGGGCATCTACATAAATTCGATGCAGACATTTCAATGACTCTTGATCGTTACGCACCAATAATTTCCTATGAATACGACCTATTTTCATTTGCGCTTGAATATATTTTTTTCTGTATAACCTGTTACGCACAGTGAAAGGTTTATGTAGTCTGATAAGGTAATAAGATTTTTATTTAATAAATACTTATAATATACAGGGTGAATTTTTACATAACGGAACGACCAACTTCCTGACAAACGATCGAATTAAAACTTAATCTTAATCTAAATTAATTTAGAACTTATTTTTCTGATAAGCAATTCCAAGTTTCAAAATAATATTAAAATTATAAATAAATATAAAATGGAATTTAAAATAATAATTAACTAAATATTTAAATAACAATTAAAATCAAAGACAAGTTTTATTTTTATATTAACATACATAACCAAAAACTTCGTTCGTTCATTTGAACAAAGTTACCTTATTACTCGCCCGATTAAAAAACAATCTTTGTTCGTTAGATTGTTAGCTTGTTAAAAAGTTTTTTCGACGCTTCGACTAATAGCCACCTCATTCGTACTCATTGGTTAGTTATTCAAAATACAATTTTATTACAAATTTCGATAGGCTACAAGATAAATTTCTACAAAATTTTAATGGATTTCTGACGCACCCAAAATGCTTTATAATTTTTTATTTAAATATGAAATTATAATTGGTAAACAGTTTATTTGTGGATGTTTTGGGATCACTAGGGATATGCGTGACAATCACTTTGGACGATGTTGCCTAGCAACCAGCAAACGACTGAGTATGATAGGCGAGAATATCTTTGGGCGAATAAGTCAATTGACATGCTTTCAAAGCTAGAAATGGGTACATAATTTTAACGTCAAATATTACGAACATGACAAATAATTTCTTAAAACTTAATAATAAAACAATACGTGACATAGGAAAGTTCTTGAGAAAAATATCTAAGGAATTAGATATCTCGTAAAATGAAATCGAATCGCCAGCGAACTGTAAGTTCTCTCCAACTAAAATGATTGCCTTCTAAAGCAGTGATTGATATTCTAAAGTTTAATAGGTTTCAGTACTCAGAAACTATTCCTCAAAACAACGGAATTTATATACCAACTAGAACTGATTTTTACACGAAAATGTGTATTGACTACGTCCATAACAGGTCATCTGTCATGACCAAGTATTAAGTAGACCCATGCAATGATACTGCCTTTTTTATTACATTCATACTGTTTGACATTAAAAATCTGTAACCATTTTTATAACAAAATCGTCAATTGTTTTGTTTGTCCAAAGATACTCTCGACTATTATGCTCAGTCTCTAGTTGTTTGATCATCATCTAGTGGCCTGCATTTTGAGTGCCAAAATTCATGGGATTATAACATATCTATATTTAGTTATATATGGTGGCACATTATTGACGTTTTAATGTTAGTTGTTTTATTTGAGAACTGTCAAATTATGGGTGCAAAATTACGGGTGCCTGAAAAACTCTTTGACTTTACAGTGTCAGAAAAAGCTTTCTAGGAAACCATGTTTTCATAGTTAGAGTGATCACATCCAAAGCTATAAACTGCGACGAAATCCTAAAAAGCATTGGCGAATGTCAAAGGAAAGATTGAAGTAGTTTTTATCAGATTGGAGGGAAAATGTTTTTCGCACCCATGTATGTATGTATATATATTTCCATTTCATTGTGATCTCCTGTAGCCTAAAGGACGTTAGAAGTAAGTTAGATTCGTGTTCCTTTCCATATAATTCAAACCATACTAATTTTTCCTCCTGACTTATCAGCATAAAATCAATATGGTCACCTAAATAGTTTGACCGATTTTGAAGTGATTTTATAAAAGACTTGTTTCCGATGCTACCTCCATTGATTGCAAACAATTTATCAGTTCTCATCATCAACTTCGTATATGGATGCTGATTAGCAATAGTGTTAACCCACAAAAAATCTAAATCAGAGATATTGATGCATTTTGATACTAAATAACCTATAGAACATTATTAAATAAAATTTCAAGTCATGTAAAGTAAATAAGTACGGAAAAAAGTTACTTAATTGTTTCGAATTTCAAGTGTGTTCCATATTTTGCAATTTATGCAATAATCTCAAATATTTGAAGAACTTTTTATTAGATAATATATTAAATATATCAATCTACTTTGATTTCATTATACCTTTTATCAAAATAGAAAAGAAAAGATAGATATATGCTTCTTTAAACAGACGCGTTAAGAATAGTTTTGACATCTTTAGACGCCATTTTCTCAAAATGAAGTCCGTGTGGCTTAACACAGTATTGCTTATCAGCATCCATATAGCCATTCCTCAAAATTGAGACAGTATAATTTAGCTACACCAGTATAAGTTATACTTATTTAAAACTATATTTTTTATAACGCACACATAATTCACATTCGTTTTAGCTGAACATGTGTAATTTTATCTGACTATTTTTAATATTAAACGCGACTGAAAGACAGAAAGTAATAACTATTCATATGAGCTTCTCTTTATCCATTGTTAACATCCGTATGGCAGTTTGGTTTAAGAGCTAACATCATTTCCAACACTTTATTTTAGCATGACTCATTTGAACAATCCTCTTTATATGCCAAAACAAACAATAACGTGTAATAAGACTTTTTAAAAAAAGGCGGACCGACTTCAATACAATATAAATAATTCATTTATTTGAATGGCAATTTTAAAGAGTTAATTTGATTTTAAAACTTAATCATGAAATCGAAGAATTAATCAAATCGGTTCAACCTTTTTCGAGTAGGTTTATTGAGTACCTATTTGGTGAACATACATAAAATAGTATATTGTTTTAGTAAATAGGAATTGAGAACCTCCTTTATTGGAGTCGATTAAAAAAACTGTAACCCGAATAAGAGCTTTGTAACTGTAACCCGATTGTGGCTGTTTTTCTGCAATTTAAATATATTTATTTACTTAAACGACATATTTATATATACATTTGTAATACGCTATTAAATACTTTTGTTTTAATACCAAACAGGGTTAAACACTACTAGAATTATAACCTTTTCTTGGCTTTGCCATAGTTGGATAAAGCCAAGGATGAACCTGCCAGGCGTAGACGATCTATACAGGTAATTATTAAACAAATCTGAAACTACAGGTAATAGAGAAAAACGCTTAGATGAGTCTCTAAAAACTGTATCATTCGTTTTATGAATAAACTAATTTTCAGAAATCGATTCCGTTGATTATGAAAAATAAACACGCCTATATAGTTACACCATCTGACAGTTTCATTAATAAGGATCAATTTCTATGAAAGAATGAGATACGGCAAACAAAAAGAAAATGTTTCATATTTTTAAATAACGTCTTCAGTCGAAGTTGTTAGCTCTTGGTTCATTGACTCGCGAATATCGTAATAAAATAATATTAAATAGACATGGAATCGTCCTTAGTTGTATGGCATCGTATTCATTTTTATTTTAACTCTCATCAAAGAGAAGTTGCACTTGTTTGTGATGTTTTATTAATACACGTAAAAATAAGTATGTTCTTACCTAAGAAAAGAAAAGATTATTTTATGTCAGTGCTTAGGTTTAATTAAATATAAGATAAATTATGGGGACTAAATAAAAATAGAAATTAGCTTCTCCCCACGTCTATTCATAATATATGTTTTTTTTTAATATTGATTACCTAATCAGTATGGTGCCATAAAATTTTCATCAAAATCGGTCCACTAATAAGTTACGCAGGGCCGTATTTACATATGTTAAGTGCCGCCCTGGGGCACAGTGAAATATGCTGTCTCTTTACCTAAATCTACCTTTGTAAATTTAGTAATAGAAAAAAAAACAAAAAAATAAATAATTTTTGATTGAAAATCTTTTAAAAAATCTCTCACATCCCAAATTTTGTCACCATAGAAATTTAGTCACCCTGCCCACTGGCTCCTCGTACCCCTATTGCAAATCAAGGACTGAAGTTACGTGAAAGAGCAACCAAAATTCATACATCCATTTAACCTTACACATTTCATTTCATTCACATTTATAATAGAAGTAGTAAAACAAAGTCGGGTTAGTTACACCATTTATAATTCGAAAAATGCTGGATCGATTTTCATGATACTTGACTTGTTAGTTTTTTTTCCGCGCCGATTAGCAGAATAGTCAATAAATCATCGAAAGCTTACGAAAATACAAATAATGAAACAAAAAATATTTTATGATACAGTTAATTAGTTAGCACAACCTTTTATTTTGAGAGATTATGAAGTTCGCATGATCGGCAAGCTTCGACTACAACTTGTAGCTATATAAATAACTTTATAAATGGAATAAATGCTCCGTCTATTTCTAACATACTCGAATCCTAGTATACATTGCTCGCTATTAAGACAGATTATCCAGCCAAAGTGACTAGCGAACGTGTTATCCAACTGGACTTTTAAATACAAATTAATATGCAAAATCCCAGCAAGTTATAGCTCAGACATCGCATATTGCAGTATAGTTTAGTAGATCAGGTCTGTCTGAGCTGTCACCTGGTACGTGACTTTGCTACAAAAGACCGAAATGAAATATTTTCATGAATTTAATATTTTATGAAATATCCAAACTGCAGCTTCGTATATACCTAAGTTGAGACTATAAAATTTTATACAAAACGAGCAGAGTAATTACATTAAATTATCCTTATCACAAAATGCTATGTTTTGATAGTTGATTTCTGATTTTTGCATTAAAACCAAAGATTTTTTTAAATATGAACATATTATTTTCATATTATTTGACGTTTAATATTTGTACCTATTTGTAAATACAAGCTCGTCAATTGACTTCTTAACTCAAAAATATCGTCGTCTGTCGTACTCAATCGCTAGCTACTTGCTTGCATAGTGGACGGCAAAATCCTAGAGCTTATAACATGTCTAGCTATAATAATAATATACAAAAGTAAAATTTGTTTGTAAGTTTGCATGTAGGGAATAGTCTTTGAAAGTACTAATCCGATTAAAAAAAAATGCTATATTACATCCCGCTACGACTCATAGGAGCAAAGCAGTAACTATAAACGCGACTGAAACCCTGAGGGGCAGTTAGTAGGTATATAGTACCATTGACTAAAACGCCATTTTTAATTGTCAAAATTTGCCACGTTTTGATAAACCCCAGGTGAAAATATATGTCATTTTTTTCCTTAATTGTGCATATGTTTGATGTTGCTTTTAGTTAATTTTAAACGTCTTTAATATTTTCATATATCTATACTTTATGAGTATAAGAATAAAAAAATTGAGTAATTTTGAATATAAAATGACCATTTAATTAAATATTAAATATTTGGTATAAAAATCGTTCAAACCAGTGCTAATGCACCCATTGCACCGGAACACAACAACGCAGTGATCTATGAGTGACGGTTAAAATCGTCGTTAGAGCTTGGAGGATTATTGGAGATTGCTTAGAGGATTATTATTATCGTTGATATCTAGGAATAACGATTCATCTTTTGTTCCTTCCTAACCAATGAGGAGGTTCTTAAATGTATTCCACGATTACTTAAAAGAAGACTTCACCGATTTGGTCAATATTATTTTTTTAAGGTTTTATTTCGATTGGTCCCATAAAATGTTCATTACTTTGGTCTTTACATTAAAATAACTGAAATAAGTACGCCATTGAATGGTAAATAAATTTTTATACTTTGCTCGTGAAATAATTTTTTTTTATCCTGTACATTATAAATGCGAAATTTGAAAGGATAGATGTATGGATGTATGGATTTTTGTTGCTCTATCACATAAAATCTAGTGAATTTTGATGAAACTTTATAGTAATAAAGATTATTCATCAGAATAAAACAGAGTACTTTTACCCGTATCTATAAGTTTTTATCATTTGGTATATTCTGTGCCTGTGATAAAAAAACATATTTCTTTACATTAAAATGTGATTGACTTTCAACGAAGTTTGTTAAAATCTGTAATTTCTTTAACCACAAACTGCCGTCGTCCATTGCGGAAGTCCGTCTTCTGCCTTCAATAATGGGAGAATTAATTATCTCTATATCCTGTCCAATTGTGAAAAAATACTACAATCTGTTTCAAAAATACATTTAGTGCTATATTTTTGATATCTTATCTTGTTATTATTATAAATGTGTATGTGTATTTGTGGGGATGGAAGGAGGCTTGTTTCTTTTTCATGCATAAAGTACTGAACACATTTTGATGAAATTTTTTAAGTTCTATATCGTATAGGTACATGGATCGGAAAATACATAGGCTACTTATAATTACATCTAGCTCAGAGAGTTTGGTTATCTGTATTTTAATAGTTTTCAAGACAATTTTTAATTTTTTTTTTTCTTTTATAAAAAAGTTGCAAACACATGACGTTAAATGATCATCGCCTCTCATGGATATTTGCAGCACCAAAGGACAGAAGCGTTGCCAGTTTTAAAAGGAATAAAGGATGAGGTGGGATACGAAAAGTTAAGTTGAAGTTATGCTTCCGGCCTGATCAAGCCAGTACGTATACGAGCTGTAGTCTCTACAGCTAGACTATTTTCCAGATTTTTTTTTTCAGATCAGTATTTCCTTTCAGCTATTACTATCCATTTCCCATATATCAATAACCAGCGTTACATACACGAGATAAACACGAGTGGTTAATAAAGAAGTTATGATGGACGGAGAGCGCGGGAACGTTCAACATCCTTATTACAGAGCGAGGGGACTGATAAACAAATAGCGGGTAACACTTCATTTCAAGGTAATGTGACATTTATATCCAGACGAATTCGTGTCACAGGTCGGTTCCTCTTTTGTATGTACCAATTTCGTAAGACCTGGGGGATTATTATGGTGTCACTATTGCACTGCGATACATTTTGAGGGTTAATTTGTTTCGTTTTAGCACAAAAATCAAATAGCGATGGCGTACGCATATTCGCCCTGCCGTACTTACATTACTTTTTTGTAAGTATTACGATTGATTGATTTCTAAGTTTAGACACTATGAAAAATACTAATTTACACTTTTGTAAGAACTGTGTGTGAACATTTTTAACCGATTTTAAAAAAGGAGGGAATTGTCAATTCGTGGGGGACTTTCTATGTATGTACACCTATTAATCGAAATCGAATTTGATTAAGCCGATTGGTCGCATAGAATTTTTATAAAAACCTTTTCAGTATTTTTTCACCTATTGACTTTAAAACACCTGCAATAATTTTGATGAAATTTTTAATCAATCTTCATCTAAAGATTAGTCCAACAGGTAATCATGGGAAGTTTGGACATCGGATTTATCGGTGGGTTTGGCTTTTTAGAATTAGGATCGTTATTAATATACAGTTCAAAATTTTACAGTCAAACTCTTCAATTGAAGTCTGTTATAAATAAAAGTATGTATGTACAGCTATGTATTTTTTAGTGTTTTTATTAAGCTATATAATATTCTATAATATATGAAATAGCGTTTTTAATTTAAAACCGCAATAACGTCGTAAAATTCATATGAACATTTCGTTGCTTATGTGCATGTTAACTTTACTGTTATTAAAATGAAAGTCAGCTTCGTTAAAGCTTACTATTACTATGCTTTGCAGAGCTTTTTCAACGTCTACTCTACTATTAAGTTGAGCTTTTTATTTACTTTTATACCTCGAATATTGCAAACGATTTTTTAAAGTCTTATTACAGCACAGCAGAGGTAAAGACAGATTTAAAGAAAAATATATTTTTACACCGTCACATCAATATAACAGTGTACCTTTAAAACGAAATCTATACGTTGGCACATTATCTCTTAATCGTAAACAGTATAGCTGGTTAAATAAATGGAATCGGACCCAAAGCCTTTTATCCTTTTAAAAAATAATAACTATCAAACGAGCAAGCAGGACGACTGATAAATGATCACCACCGCCTATGGACATTTGCTGCATCAGTGGAACCACTAATGCGTTGTTAGCTTAAAAAGGAATTATGGAGTGGAAGTTAGAATTCTGTCTTTACTAGATATTTTTTTCAGCTAGTGGGAGTAAATATTAATTAAACCTCTAACCTCTATACTAACTAAGATATGGGAAAACGCTGATCTTACAAAATATTTTTTTTAATTGTCGGAAAATAATTAATTGCAACTACTACTAAAATAGTTTTAAGTCTAAAAGTAACTAATAAATATAAAAAAATACAAGCTAGTTAAAATCACTGATTGAATGGAATTGTAAATGAAACGTAATAAACACACAACTGTATAATATTTTGAAATATTTTAAAAGTATTTTTTATTGGATTAGCGAAACCGACGCATATATTTATCTATCTTCTAGGTATATTGTATGTAAATGAAAATGTATGTAAGCGCATACATTCAAAAAGCTTGCAGCTATTTGGCTTATTCAATTTTTTTTTGCCAGTTTCAATTTCCAGGACATTTCGCATGGTCAAGGTGTGTGGACGAAAATGTTCAAAAAATATAATTTAATTTTTTAATTCAATTTAATTTTTTAAACCTACGTGCACGAGCACGAATAAGTATTGAGTATTATTAAGCTACAGCCTAGTTGTAACTCATTCTTTGTCTTGTACACAGGTTGAATTCACCAAGGCAATATTACTCCCAAAGAAGATTGGCGTCAATATAAAACGAAACGCAGCTTCGTTCGGTGAGTGAGAGAGCGAGAAGCCTTTCTCCCTGCCCAATTCCTTGCCTTACTTTCTTTAAACTCGTATTCCTTTTTAAGCTGATAATGCATTTAAGGTTCCTTTGGTGCTACAAATCTCCATTTTTTTATTGTAAAAAAGAGCAAACGAGCAAATACTACCTGGTGTTAAGTGGTTACTATAGCCCATGGACATGACAGACACGTTAACGCAATGGTCACTGCAACTGACTGTAGCGCTAACGGTCGCGGGTTCGATCCCCGCTCACAGCAAATGTCTGTATTGGCCATACGGATGTTTGTCGTGGTCTGGGTGTTTGTGTTAGTGTTGTGTATGTTTCCGGACCCCCGACACAAGGTCACAAGATCTAAATGGAGGCCGTTGAGTGTGGTACGTTTATTATTATCTGCAACACCAGGGACGTTGCGGATGCGTTGCCGGCCTGTGACGGAATGGTCTATACACTCGACGTTTGAAAGTATAATTAAGATAAAACTGTTAATTGAAATATTATGTCAAGGACCTTTAAAATTTATTGATGAGCTCTCCAATGTTTTTAATAGGTTCAATATTTTCGTTGTGTTTTTGAACGTAATGAAATAAAATTGCTTTAAATTCCACCAATTTAATTAAATTTTACTAAAGCGAACGATACAGTAATTATTATCAGTGTTTATAATTCGCTAACCATTAATTATCGTTTCACCTTTAATTTTGCTACTTTTCAGATTGAAATTCATAATATTCTATTATGTTTTATCTATCTATCTATCTACGTATATTTTATGAAAAAGTATGTAAGCGCATTAATTCAAAAAGCTTGTAGCTATTTGGCTAATTCTATTTTTGTCGTGATTTAAATTTTTAGGACAATTTGCAAGGCCAAGGTGGACGAAAATGTTCGAAAAATCGCAAAACAAAATTGGGTTCAAAAGTCTCCATAGTAACTAAGTCTTAACAATAAATATGGTGTCTTGTAAATAATTTTTAAAATCCGATTCTTTAGAATTTTTCAACTGTTAATATTATATAGTTAGTAAAACTACATAAATAATTATGGATACAAAAAACCTCCGTTCTAGATTCAAAATTAACATTAAGATGCAGTTTTTTTTTGTCTTACGATGCAAACGTAAACAATACAATTCTATTTTCAAAATCAGATAAAAGTTTGTATTTGCTGAAATTACTTGAAATGTTTTCAAAACATTAGCAGATTCGGTTCTGCTTTCGGTAATTTTATTATTCATTCTCTTGTACATTTCGTCTAGTATCGCCAATACTAAAATTAGATTTGCTAAGTTTTCTATTTGCAGACAGACATCCTAAAAGCTATTTGGTAGGAGTTGAAATTCAATTTCGACGATTTCTGCTGTTAAAAGAAAACAAATCAGTACTAAAACGCAAAAGATATCGAAGTCATTTAAAGACATTATTGCTAAATAAAAAATGGTACCTTAAAAATCACGTTTTAATATAAAAAAATAGGCTATTTTACGTTTTCCAAATTTAATTAAGGTCAGATTCTCGACCCCACCGAACAATCTCTATCGTGTTTTGTCTACTCCACGCGACATTCGCGAAATAATGTGTGCACAATTGGCACAACTAAAAACCGCTAATCAAATAATTGAATTGAAAAAAAGTTGGGTTTTCTTTAATTAAAAAAAAAGCGAACAAAAGAGCAGGCGGACTACCTCGATGTAATCAAGCTCGGTCTATGAACATCTACAGGGGCCATTAAGGCATTTTCGTCCTAAAAAGTTCTCCTATATAGTAGTGGACTTTGCAACAAAACAGGAGAACAACTAAATCCTGCTAATACTATGTATAAATGAGAAAATTATGGATAGATATTTTTTGCTCTTTTACTCAAAAACTAATAAACAAATTTTAATGAAACTTTACATGTATACATTAGTAGCATTATAGTACATATATTACAATATATATACTACACAGGCTATTTTTTATCAGCATACTACGTAGGCACAACTGCAGAAGGAAGCTTGTATTACAATAGATATCAAAGCAACATCATATTCTAAATTAGTCAAAAGGAAGAAGAAGCCCAGGTTGGTAAATTGGTTATAACAAGATAAATATTTATAAAAAAAATTTAACCGAAATTTTTCATGATAACATTTCTTCAACTAAAAAGTGTTTGATATATATATTCGATAATTGTGATATTTCTTGTAGATATATGAATGAATAGTCAAATAATAATAAATATATATAAGCTGTTACTATTCAGTTATGTTTCCAAGACATTTACAGATTTGGGAATAAATCACTATTCCGTTATAAGACCGCCCTTTGCCTGTTTTCCGTGTACCTAATAATTTAGGTCTTAAGTTTTCCTTTCTGATTTTCTGCTTTAATTTTCGTTTTTATCGCTAAATATTTATTGTTATTACCCTTTTTAGAATTCTACACTACGGGTGTCAACAGGACACTAATACAAGTTTACATCGCTCGTATTTTCGCCTCTCCAACCTTTCTATGAACATCTCTTTTGAACTTTAAAGCCATGCCCGAACTGCGCCTCGGCGTTTACTGAAATATTTGCAGCTTTATTAAGATACAAACTAATAATATGATATAACTATAAACAGAAGCATCTTCAACCTGTTGGAGGCCCTGGGTACATTAGAATAATGGGGCTTCTTTGACTATGGAAGCTAACTATTTTAAAATAAATAGGCAATTTTTTTTCTTTACTGTCCCATTGAAATAAAAGACGTATTATATTCACAGAAAATCTATCAATGAAGATGTATCCTTAAAATTTTAAGGGAGTTAAAACCATTAACTTCTACATAATCTGATAGAAACTATGAGGCCCGCATCAATCGCAGCGCTCTGGACAAGTGCATAGAGTGCCCAGTGGGAAAGAGGGACTTGAATATATATTATAGGCTCATGGATTTTATCACCCAGAACGCAGACCACTTTGAAAAAACAACTAACGACTGAGTGTGATATGCGAAAATATCTTTTGTTAGCCTAAATTGTTATTAACTAATTATTTTTTACAATAATTTAGTACAATATTTATTTAGATACGAATTTGATTAAGCAGATGCGCTTAATCAAATTAATGTTTATATTCAGTAGAGGAAGGGATAAGATTATAAGTGGGAGTGATGGCAGGGAAGCGGCGTTCTGATTTGAGTCAGCAAGGAGGAAACATCTCAAATAGTATTATTCCATTGTATCGTTGTTATACGTAAATATAAAATTGTATTCTATATAATTGTAGTATCAATAAAATCTCAGGAATAAACAAATATTGTGTTTCACTTTGACACTTTGTGCAAACAAGTCAATTGAGGAGTCTATCACAATTGAATTTAAAGTATAAAAAATCATAGATTCAAGTGCCGAAATGCCAAGTGCCGAAGTAAGTCACGTCACAATACATATTAAGCTTGCCAAATGTTACACGTGTACATATTATGTACGTATGCGTGTTATCATAACAGACTACGCGTACCCGAGAAAGCACAGCCTGTACATAACCTATTAGTTATTTCGTTAGAATTTTCACAAAGTATGTGTCATATGAGATGAAGATGGCCTTGCGGTTAGAACACGTCGATCTGAACTGATAATCGCGGGTTCAAACCACCGCACCGCTGAATTTTCAATTGCTAAATTTATGTTTCAATTCATTTCATGCTTGATGGTAAGGAATCGTGAGGAAACCTGCAGAACCTGCCTGAACCTGCAATTCCGAGAGAAATTCCGATACACGGATATGCGCCAACAGTAGAGCGGCGTGGAGTCCAAGCTCTAAACCTTCTTCTTATTAGGAGAGGAGGTCTTTGCCCAGTTACGAGATATTTACAGGCGGACAGCCTTTACTTTTTACGTGCTAATATAAACTAACCAAGTGTGATTATTACATGAAAAATGATTGAAGTATTAAAAGCTGTTTTATTGATACTTTTTATTACTTGCTTGGTATATTACTTACTCCATATGTTAAGCTTTTTATTGCTACAGTCTAGTACACAATAAAATAGTTCTAGGTCGACATCAAGCGACAATATATGTTAGTATAGAACAAAAACTAAGCCAGACATAGGTTATTGACCGGTCAACTTACTGCCTTCATGTATATCTTAAGAACACTTTATTTCTTCATTTACTTTTATATTATATCATCTTTAGTTACATAATATATAAAAAATGTATAGACAAAAAAGGAAAAGAAATATTAAAAAATAACTATATAAAGCGGAAATAGCCATCGATATCGCTGCAGCGAGGCAAGATGCCCAAAACAATGGCGGCATTACATCTTTGAATGACTAGACTATAGATATACCTGTAGATCTGACGAGGCGGTAAATGGCACACTTAACTTTTCGTAATTAAATCGCGTAAGTTGCTGCTGCTCTTGCTGTTGGTACCGTTCCTCGTATATGGACGCTGATAAGCAATACTGTGACAAGCCACACGGACTTCATTTTGAGAGAATGGGGTCTAAACATGTCAAATCCATTAAAAAAAAAATGTTTTAAGGCGTATATATCCATCTTTTCTTTTCTATTTTGATAAAATGTGTAATGAATTGAAAGCAGATTGATATATTTAATGTGTTATCTAATAAAATGTTTTCCAAATATTTGAGAGTATTGTATAAATTTCAAAAAATGGAACGCACTTGAAATTCGAAACATTAAAATATGTAACTTTTTTCCGTACTTATTTAGTTTATATGACTTGATATGTTTTTGAATAATGTTAAATAGGTGACGCAGTATTATAATACACCAATATCACCAAATTTTATCACTTTTTGTGGGTTGACACATTATTGCTTATCAACATCCATATGTGATGCAGCCAATTTATCAATACAGGTAGTATATAAGCAATCTTCCTAACCCACACGGTGCAAGCGTCTTTCCATCAGATCTCTTGCCATCACTGCGTACTTGTTGTTCTGTCTGTTTAGTTCAGTAGGTACTGATGGAATTATAGCGGTGATAATATACCGTCGGACTATTGCTACATGATAATTATTTAATTGTCATAATAATTAGAGGTAAACGCAATATAGTTAACTAATATCGTAATACGAATACCTATCATTACTAAATCTGAAACTATCCTAATTAATTAATTATTGATTACTAAATTATTACGTTTATTGGTTCTAGCTAATTTTTATTACATACAACATCTTAAATCAATACAATTTTTATAACACCTCAAAACGGTTGCTATTAAAATATATATTTAATCAATTAAAATATATATTTGAAGAAGAGGTTATTTTGTATAAAATGATAGAATTCTGTGAAAATATGTGATACCGGCTATCTAAAACGCTTAGGCTTTTCGCTTAGGGTCAGTCGCGCGTTACTGGCTATGCTAGTTGGACGCTGATAAGCAATACTGTGTCAACCCACACAGACTTCATTTTGAGAAAATGGCGTCTAAAGATGTCAAAGCTATTTTTAATAAATGTGTTTGAAGACGTATATATCCACCTTTTCTTTTCTTTTTGAAAAAATGTATAATTAATAGAAGCTGATTGGTGTAATGAAAAGTTTTATCTAAAAATAAGTTTTTCAAACATATAAAATTATTCCATAAATTGAAAAATATTGGAACGCACTCGAAACTCTCTGCTATAAATTAAGAAACTTTTTTCATACTTATGTCGTTTAGATGACTTAAATTTTTTTTAATAATGCTTAATACTTAACCAAGTATCAAAATACATCAAAATCTCTGAATTTGACTTTTTGTGGGTTGACACATTATTGCTTATCAGCATCCAGTTGCACGCGAGTAAAATACGCGTCGCATAAAAATTACACACTTACCATTTGAAGTAACAATTTTTTTAACATTAAAAAAAAATAAACTTTTTACCCCTGGCAGCTAAGAATATTCTACACTTAAAGATAATTGTACGGATGCATCAAAAAAAATCTTTTTCACATAAACGAATAAATCTTATATACTTTTTTTGGAGACTATTCTTGAAAAAGGATATTTTGGGTGCGAATAATCTCGTAATAAAAAACTCGTTGTCACAAGAGTCACTCGAGATTATTCAAGTAATAATGAACAAATGTAGTCATATTTAGATCGTTTCGTAAGCGAAAAGCGAATTGATGAGTAAAATATCAGTAGTTGACCTATGTTTCAAATCTCAGTCGCATAGCTTGTCTTTTGGGAGAACTGTCTAAATTGTCAATTAATTCTTTATTAAAATTGAATTTAGGCCATTTTTTTTCCATATTTATAAAAAATAATTATGAATTTAATTATATTTTGTATTTCTGCTTTTGCGATGGTGTAAATTGTGCAGCAGTTCACAGGAAATTTCCATAAGTGTGTAGCGAAGCTTCTTCAAAAAAACGCAACTGGTCGTCGATGGTTTGAAAATTTCCATTCTGAATATTTTTTCTCTGTGTACACGCTCCGACAGAGCCGAGGTCGATATTGACGGTGATATTAAAGAGTGTTAATTGAGTATGTCAGGAAAAAAGAAAAGAAAAAAAAAAGGGAACTGAATAAAAAATAAAGTATATAAAAAAGCACCCATGACTATACCTTGAACCTGGGATTCGTGAAAAAGATCTATATTTCAGTTTGACTTAAACTATAGGAAATTTATTAAACCTAACGATATTTTTAGTTGTTATTGTACCCAAAACAAAACAGGTTGAGGTTTTCTTTAAGAGTTTTGTTGCTGTTAATGAGAAATGTGTTCTTTTAAATAACACTCACCGTGATCGAGTAAACAAGATCAGCCTGCGCTAACAAAGTTAAAGGCTAACTTGTTGTAGATGAAGGTCACAGTGTAAATTTGGAGACGACATAGGAGTCTTCAGTTATGACCTGATCCCGAGAGATAGAATGATAAATTCACATATTAATTACCAGCGATTGACAAAAGTTAATGAATTATTACGACGGGTATAGTTTAAATGTGTGAAACCCTCTTCCATCACACCAACATGTGCTTTTAAGGAACCTACAAATATATTTCATGATTTACCAAAAAACATTGGGAACTGGATGAAAAGTTACGCCACTCAATCGTATAACCCCTTCCTAAAACTATCAGATAATTGAGTGATTGCAAAAACATTTATTAATAGACATTCCTGCAAAAACATTTATTAATAGATATACCGTATATCTCAATAATACCAAAAAAGACTAGGGCCAGTTTTTAAAGGGACAGGACTCAGATTACAGACTCTCTTGCGAGGCGGATAATAAAGTTACCTGAGAGATGGCAAAGTAGTAGTAATAGTGAGTTTTACTGACTAGTATACAAGACATACGATATAAGGTTACGTAACTATGTTATTTTAATGTCACATAGTCACAGTATCACAGTATTATAGTCACAAGTTGCTTAAAATTCATCAAAAGAAAATAACTAATAATTTTCAAATGCTTTAATACATCTTCTTAAATTGTATAGAGCCGAGATGGCCTAGTGGTTAAGAACACGTCGATCTCGAACCGATGATCGCGGGTTCAAGCACCGGCTAGCACCACTGATTTTTCAAGTGCTAAATTAGTGTTTAAATTAATCTCGAGCTCGGCGGTGAAGGAAAACATCGTGAGGAAACTTGCATGTACCAGGACAAATTCTGACACATGTATATCCGCCAACACGCAGTGGAGCAGCGTGGTGGATTAAGCTCTAAGCCTTCTCCTTAATAGAAGAGCCTTTACACAGCAGTGAGATATTAACAGGCTGTTACTTTACTTTTTTACGTTACTAAGTTGTATCTAAGAACTAAAAACCATATGGATCACATCAGCTTCCAAACGAAAAACCGTACCAAATCACTTAGTTCGTTCGAAGCTACCACACCACAAACACATACACAAATTCACCTGTTAAACCTATACCACCCTAGTTTTAGTAAATAGGAGAAATAAAGTCGAAAATTAGAAAATAATAGTTTACCTAATTCATGATAAAACGTGCTCTGCATCCCCGAACCAGTTAAGAACACGTCAAAAGGAGGAAAACAAGACATTATTTAACTTAGAAAGCCGTATATCACTACAACATCTCACCTCAATACTGACTCAGATTTACGACTTACAGTTTAGGGAAAAAAGATAAAACTCCGAACAAATGGCAAATCGCCTAAGTGTTTTTGTTACTTTGGACATCTTATATCTTGAATTTTGGGGTTGAGCGAGGAATCATCAGACAAGGCAATACTTACAGTCTATTTTTCTCATTTGGTAACAATTCCCGGAATGATAATCACGAATTTTCAAACATTATTTGGTCATTATAAAAAATCATTCAGTTCAATCATTCGATTGATAATTTCTCAATTCTAACTCTTATGTTAGTTAATTAGTTAGAATTGCGCCGTATTTGCCTACAAAATAAGACTAGTTAAGAAAAATAGACAGTTAAGTCACATGTGTCCGATTACGTAAGGTACAGGATAGGACGGGTGTTCTTTTAAAATCAATATAAAACCATGTTCAACACGTCTCTAGCTAAAAAGAGTTTAAAAATTATTCATTGCTTAAAATATTATCTAAATAAAAATATTAAAAGAAAAATGAAACAAAGAAAATTAAACTATATAAAACCTACAAATCTGTCGATGTCAATGATTTAATATTAGATGGTTCAAGTTAAATCGAATTCATATCCGTCCATTCTTACCAATAAATAAAATTGAAGTGTCTGTTGATAATTTCAAATTGACAGCCTTTCGCTTAATGCATATGAAAGTATATACGGTACCAATTAATCACATAAAAACAATTTTTTAAATTATTATCTATGTGTACGTCTGTCTGTTTGTTATTCTTAAAACGGCTGGACTGATTTTAATGGGACTTTCACTAGCAGATAGCTAATATTATAAGGGCCTTTTCGCAGACGTAGTGGCAGGCAGCAGCTAGTTTATAAATTAGAAACCATAAAACAAGGTCAGAGTAAAGTGATAACACAAAATTCAAAGTCAACTGAATTTCTTCATCTATTCTGAAATGTAGGCTAAACTTAATGTTAGTGACATTAACATAGGCAAAAACAAGTTTTAACAAAATAGGGATATTAAGCCTTGAAGTTTAGCATTTGCATGTATAAGTGGTCATTCTGCGAGTCATTGTAAAGCCCGAACCACATCGAAATCAGGTAAGTTTCGCCGATATCAATGAATCGAAATCTCTAAAAAATAGAGTTTAAAATCGTGCAAACATAATTGAAATTAAAAATATATTGTAAGGGAATCTAAACCTTATTATATGAGAAATAATATCTAGAATTATTCATCTCAACATTTATGAATGACGCAGCCGGCATTGGAAGAATGAGTCACCCGTCCCGCTTACTCGATTCTTACAATGCGTGTGCGCATTGTGCGCTACTGATACGTTATGTCAGAGTTGTTCTGACATTCGCAGTGTGACAAAAACCACCGTTGACGATGCACGTCCGTGCGTGCAGAAAAAAAATTGGCGCGAATAATTTCATCGTCATAAAATATATTGCGAAGTGAATTTAAATTATACATTTGTGATGACCGAGACATTAAAATATACGATTCGAATAATCGTAGTGACGACATTGTATTATACTTTAATCAGTGTGTTTAAACAAATCAAACAATTTTTGTCTGATCAATTGACGGGGACACAATAATATTGGATTATTTACTTAAGTGAAAATTTGGTAAGTGATGATTGATATTCATGACTGTATCCGATCCTATAATTGATTATGCGCGCACGTTGTCATAGTAATTTGATGCAATTATTTGGTTCAAAGGCATTCAGTGAGCTAGTGGAAATTTCGTTATATGTCAAAGTTAACGTACGTAATTCACTTAAAAATTTATTATAGATGCATTTTTACTAGCGAGTGCTAAAATATCGTTTGACATTGTAAAATAGATTACATTTTAACAATAGACCTATGCAATTCGTATTTAGATATTATTATCTCTAAACGTTTTTAAGGTACTTAAAACAAAATTAAAATATATTGTTATATATTCTTATAATTATGACGGTACATATTATTAATTACTCGTATCACGATTCTCAAGTTGCACTTATTTTAGAAATAAGTACAGTAAAAGTATATCAAAATAATTCTATAATATACAAATAAACAAAAAAGGCCAATTTAAAATAAGTTCCATTTACATTTTTATTTACAAAAACAATTTCTTACGTTAACAGTAATTTCAAATGGATGTAAAACTACCTGCATTTTTTGTCTTAAATCCCTTAACTGTTCAATACAACAAAATCTCAATTCGAATCAATGATAAAATAATACGGCCAATACGAAATATATTGTTAAGAATTTGTTACCTATTCAATTATTTATCAAAGTGTAATCAAATTACATACTTACATTTATTTTACAATTTATAAATTAATAGCAATGTCTGTGCAAACAAAGTTGATGCCATAGGGATAGCTCTTGCTACCCCAACCTAGAAATATATATATATATATATATATATATATATATATATATATATATATATATATATATATATATATATATATATATATACAGAGTGAGAGAGAAGTAAAATACATAAGTACCTAGTTTTTTTTTTGTTAACGACAATAGTGTCCTTTTTGTACTTTTTCCATATCACCTTCAAAGAAGAACGCCTTAGACGCTAGTCTAATTTACCTATATAGGCGTGCCAGCCTTAATTGTATAACATAAATCTATTAATACAACGAAAATAACTACTCTGTTCATTTTGTTCTTACTTGGGAAGCCGCAGTTTTGGTTAGCTTTAATGAGTAACGGAATTCCGGTGTACAGAAATAATCATAACGATTCATAAAAAAGTTTAAGTTTTGTTTTAAAGGTTAAAAATAGCTTCATATGATACAACAATGTTTTGCTATTAAGAAAACAAGCACTGAACTGGCGAAACTTATTAGGTCCTTTTAACTACGTAACTTCAATGTTACGGCTGCTTTTTAACCGACTTCCAAGAAAAGAGATGGTTCTCAATTTGGGAATTGCGTTGTTTATTTAAAGGGCTATTTTAAGATGTTGACTGAGATATATATGTATAAATATATTATTTTGAATAACTTCAGTCTTTTATAATTTCTATCTACAAAAATATTAATTTTTCTTGACGCTAGGGTACTGCCTCAAATTCGGTTCAATGAAAAGCGAAAGTTGTGTTTATTTGATGAGAATAACATTTGTACGTTTTACTTTCGAGGCCTATATAAAACATCTCTGTAACCTATAAAAGATATGACGTGTGTAACTACAAAAGTTGTACACGGACATTAAATTCTTTCAGGTGTAAAGCATTGACAAACAATTTTTGTAAATATTTATGAAAGTCTGAGATTAAAACTTATTAGTGTAATTCTCCCTTAAGCCAAATGTATCTCTAACTATCTGCCTTACTCCGCTTCTCGGGGGTCTACGAAGAAAATTAATTCTCGTCTTAGGGTTTCTTCTTATAGATGACAATCTATTTGACAGATTTGTACTAGTCATTTGGTGCTCAAAGAGTTAGGGGTTACCTGGAAAGTTTTGCGCAATATTAAAAAAATAGTAATTACAAAGAAGTGCTCGTTCGTAATTTCGAATATGCCACCTTGTATTTTGCCGGTAACGAGGCCGTATTGGATAAATTTCACCTGAAAACAGTTTTTTGGCAATAACTCTTAATCTTGGCAATAAAAAGTTATGTAATAAATTATTATTGTGTATTATGTATTTTTTGTTAAATGAATAGTTTAAGCTGACAAGCTTAACACTTTTCAGGTAAAACTATAAAATGACTTTACTATTTAGCTAAAATTTTTGTCTTAAAAATTTAATCGTCCATAATTCTCTATTGCACCAAGCACTCTCTCGGTGTATATCCTACGAGACTTACCGAAATACATAACCCATGTGGCACTAATAAAGTATTTAATATAGAACAATAATATAAATATCGTCTAGTGTTAGTGTCATATTATGTCGTTTCATAAGACCTACTAGCCTTGTTAATGAAATATTGTTGTAGTTATTACTATTTACTAGATGATAGTCACGGCTTCGTCCGTAATTAACAATTTCACGGATTTAAATTTTCGCGTGGAACCCCAATTATTTTTTTAAAATATAACATATGTTACTAGTAATCAACATTGATCTCACCTTTTCGAAAATTAGCTAAAACCATCAGACCAACACAAAATTTTTATAAAATGTTGTTTCAATAGGTGTAAAAATTAATATGCTGCTTTTGTTGTAATCCAAACATATACTTCAATTTTATTTATATATATAATTGTATAATAAAGACGTATACATACATATACGTACGTGTATTCAGTATAGAATACTTATATTAGCTGTGGCTCTAAATGTCGATACTCGCCAGATTCGTTGACGTTAATGATTATTGCTTAGCTCCAATGACTCATTGCATGATCTTTTGCCTACAACCTACCTCAATAAACAAGCTAAGGAAGGAAAAATATTTTTTAAACTCGCAGATCCTTAAATTGATTATTCATAAATTAAACCATAATTGAAGAATTTATTAATGACATTTAACTAATTAAACTAATAATTTAATTCGAAGTTATTATTATTACCTTTACAATGAATCTAATAGGTTATATTAACCGTGAATTAATAAATTGATAACTTCAACGTTATTCACGCAATATTATAAATAATATAATATAATTATACTCAGAAATTCTGAATTTAATTACAATAAACGCGAGTGAAACCGCAAGGGACAGCTAGTTTTTTATCAAGTTAAGCGATTTTTAAGGTATGATTTCTCTATAGGTTATTCATTATATCCACCATTTTATTTGTACATTTCTTGGATATACTATTGGAGTTAATAAGGCAGAAATATTACGGTTGTACGCGGAAGGAAGGAACTAGAAAAGACGAGAACATTCTCCGACCCCAAGAATATTATCCATTAGTCAATGGCCAAGGGACTTAAGATGAAAAAATAAACTAAAACAGAATCAGAGTGCTCCAAGTGTACGTCAGAATGGTAACGACATCTACATAGATAATATAAAATTCTTAAATTCCAAATGTGTGGATACAATTTTTATTTTTACGGTTGTACCTAAAATGTTTTTGAACACATGCGTAGCGCCCTTAACTGATTAATTTTATCATATAAAAATTAATAGCCTAATATATACGTATATGTTGGAAAATTTATTTAATTGCCATTTTCTTTTGTTTCTTTCTGACTTACATGGTCAGAATGTAGAGAGAAATGGGTTAATTTACTTAGTATACCCGTGCGAAGATAGTAAGATAGGTACTAAGACGAGAATTACACTAATAAGTTTTGCTCTCAGATTTCGTAAAGATAACTCATTGATTTACACTTGAAAGAATTTACTATCGGTGTCTTGATTTTGAGAGTCACAGTTTTCGTAAGGTTACGTAGATAGGCGTTACAAGGTTACATACTTGTAAAACTCAAAAAATAGATAGTTTTAAGAATTATTAGATACCATTCACAAAAACAATTTGCCCCTTTAAACTTCAATTACTTACTAATTACGTTACACTGTTGTTAATATATTGTTTGAAATATATACATAAATATTACAATAAAATATTTCTATTTATGAACTTCGCCGTATATCGTACTCTATCGCGTCGACTTTTGTACTTAAGAAAATCACTTTATGATAAACCACATGTGAATCAGAACTTCAAAAGTAAGATGAGTTGCAAAAGGAAATTCAATACCACTATATAGCCTATTTTCCTTTACTTGTGTTATTAACCAGACAAATATGGCGTATTTCTACACAAAAGGGTTAGATAAGAAATTATGAATTAAATTATTAAACTGAATCATTCTTAATATGCAAAACTATAATGAACAAAAAATTGTTCGAATATTCGTGACTTTCGTTTTGGGTATTGATATTAAATAAAGACAAATAAATAAAAATAGACTATACCACTGGAAAAGGTTTTCACAACGATTACATCAAATACAGGCGAGCAGTAAGATGCATGTATGAGTGAAAGTTTGAAGTGAAGTGAAGAGTTTGTTTATGCAGAAAATAACTTTTCATAACACATTTTATTATGTAAGTAACATATATTTTATATAAGCATATTTTTGGAATATAAGTAGCTCGGCATGGTAGATTTTATCTTCAACAACTTTTTGAAGATGCAGAAGTTAAAAATAGAAATTAATACGTAAGTTTCAATATCATAAGAATTGATTTATAAATTTAAAATTTATGTTATAACAACGAATTTGAGTTTGTTTGTTCGTTCGTTTGTTATGCTTTCACGCCTCAACTGTTCAACCCATCATCGTGACGTTTTGCATACACGCAGTCAGAGCTTTACCTTTCAGCCTTTTGTAGTTGCTGGCAGTCGATGTATGTATGTGTGTATGTTCTACCGTGGCACCTGAATTACTAAACCGATTTTAATGAATGAGGTATTTATAGATTTGTAATAATGTCCTGGGTGGCATAGGCTATAGATATTTTATCAAAATTTGATGACTATATTAGATTACACATAGCCATTACTATCTGACCTCCGCAGTCCCCGAGGGCAGGTCAGTAAGCATTTCGACTAAAGGCTAGTAATACATAAGCTAACGTAATATAAAATAATAATAAAGTAAAGTTCATATTATATTGGGAGCAGACTAAATCTAACCCTACACGGGAAAGAATTGCTAATACATCATAATATATAGTTTGATAGTCAATTTTTATGTTCCTATCTATCGTACCGTAAAGAATGACCTAAATCCTACCAACTGCGCAAACACATTTCACACAACTAGTGAAGCATGTGTGACATCCATTTTGTCACGATATTTTACAACCGAGTTAAAAAAAGAGGGGTGCTATAAGTTTGACTTGTGTGTCTATGCTTCGTATGTCTGTCTTTGACATCGTAGCTCCCTAACGAATGGACCGATTTTGATGCGGCGTTTTTTTGTTTGAAAGCTGATGTATGCCGAACGGTTCTTAAATATTTCAATATTTATATAGTACCTCTTTGCATACTTTTAGAGTTATCTCATAGGATTTTCGTAAAAGTCGTTTAAGTAGTTTGATTTTTAAATCGAAATAAATGTAATAAATACACACTTTGATAAGTGTATACTTATTCCATTACTATTCTATTCCAGATGATTCTGGAATGGAATAGGTACAATATATATACGCGATATTATCCAAATAAACGGAATTATGTATTTTACTTTTGAAAAGTTGTGAAGCTGTTTTTTTATCTTAGTTATTCGAGCAGATATTTTAAATCTTTTAAATCTATTTATTTATTTCTTTATGTTTTATCAAGAAGCTTAATTTTGATATAGATTTGTACGTAATCAGTACACAATACATTTTTAAGCGAAATTTACTTAGTACATTACCACTATTAATTTTGATATACCTATATGCTTATTGTAATAAATTGTTGAAAAATCGTATTGATCGAAAATTATGTTTTATTTCATAAAACCAAAAAATATGATATGGAATATCACTGAACGGTATTTTTTGGAATAAGTTAAAACCTTCTCTTCACCTGTATTTTTTTTAACTAAAATAACTTTCAGTTCGGAGTTCAAGGTAAGGTGGAAGGTAAAGCATTTACTTAAACTCCAATTTACTTTGACCTCCATAGCACGCGTCATTTTTTACGAGCATATCTTTTCGTTGGTTCGTAACAGATCTAATTTATCAGACGGCGACATTTATGGGCGGTTTTAAAGGGATGAAATATTTGTTATTTCGTGTTTCGCGGAAATCTTTGAACGCGGGATATTATTAATGTTATTTACTAAGAATATTCTAATTTTAATTAAGCGTCACACTTTGATTTCCTGTTATTTACGCGTAAACATAAAGTTCTACTAAACCCATTTAAATATCTAATAAATTAGACATAACCAGCTGTGTTACTGTCCTTTTTGAATAAATTTTCATGGTATAATTTTGGAGGAAAAGTATTTTAAATTTATAATATTGAAAAAAAAATACACGACGTCTTTTATAAAACAATAGAAATACTAATCGCTAATCACTTCCCTAATGCTGATATTTCATAAAAATCGTTTCGCTAATAAAACATAGATATCGTGAACATGTTTTTAATGCATATAAAAATATTGAAAGTTACTGATACTGTAATCATCACTGAAAACTGAGTAACCGCAACATATATCGACGTATGCACATTGCACGTACATTTTTATATACAGAACGATTTTGTTTTAACTGAACGTACATGGACAAATATGAAACAATATTCTTTATTCGCGTACATATGTTATTGAAGCATTAATAAGGATTAACTTCTGGAAATTAAATAAATAAATAAGTTGTAATTTTATATTTTATTTATTTTAAAGTTTTCTACGAACGTTTCTTCCTGTACTATGGCAGTGCATTAATAGTACAATAACACTTTGTGTGGTTAAATATTTATTATTACATAAGTATGATTCTGTACTACATTTAATTTAATATTTATTATTTCATCTTTATATAATATAGTAAGCTATATAAAGCTGGGTAGTTTGATGTTTTTGTAATATTGCGTTAAAATTTGGCCGGCTAAACGGATCATCGAATTCGCCTACATGGAGGATTCATTCTTATTTATGTCTGTAATTAAGTACTACAGAACCATAACGAAACAACATAACACAAATAATTGTTGTTAGGTGTTAGTAAAGCTAGAAAGTTTACTAATAATTAACTTGAAACTTGCGAATATTACCTTCCATTAGTCTAAATTGCAGATCCACACTCGTGTATCAAGTCGAGTGTACTTACTTAAGTGTCCCTACCAACTGGTACCGAGCTAATAATCCGTGTCTGGATTATATAATATACTAGCTTTCACACGTAGCTTTACCCGCGTTGTAATCTAAATACATATGTATATATAACTCAAAGGTGACGGACTGACATAGTGATCTATCAACACATAGCCCAAACCACTGGACGGATCGGGCCGACATTGACACGCAGGTAGATGTTATGATTAATACAAGGGCATAATATAAGGGACGAAAGTTATGAAACTTTGTCAATTTTAAACCGATCGGGCTGAGACTTGGCATGCATAAAGCTGCTATGACGTAGACATCACATATATCACAGACAAAGTCGCGAGCACCAGCTAGTTTGATATAAAGTAACCTATGTATTATTCTGGATTATACAATATGGAAACTTTTATCAAAATTGATTCAGTATTTTTTGAATTAATATCTATTTAAACATATCCATCCATTCATACAAACTATCGCATTTATAAGAGTAGATACTATGAAATAAATAATTCGTATCCAATTAATTTTTCGTCAAAAAATTTTTTTTGCGTGTTTTTTTCTCAACAACTACATTCCTATAGTCTTATAATTTCCTTACTTTTATGTGACGTATAAATCTGAAGTCTAATTTTTGTTTATCATTTTAAATTAATGCTTTAGAAACACAAATGTTTAATTTTAAACGTTTCGTGAAGTTTATAAGTAAGACGCACTTCAGTCTTACTTTTAAACTTAACGAAACCGAATCTTGACAATAAGTTCTTGAGGTATACGTTACATATGAAATTGTATCAATATTAAACACATATTATGTGACTTCATTAATACTATCTTTTGCGTTTGCGTGACTGTATCTCATTTCGGTGGCTTAAACGAATTTGCTCAAATTGCTTAAGTTTCATATATGATATTAAATATCAAATTAAACTTTCTAATAACCTAAATCATACCTTATTCTGTTTTAAATTATACTTGCTTTATTCTCGTAAAGTATCACAATTTTTCTCAATTTATTATCATATTGAAAAATTGTTCCGAGTCCTTACTAATGCTACCATTGAAGACATTTTACTAAAATATGTGCCTCTGATTTTATACGTCTTTTGATGTTTTATTTCTGTTACATATTTTTCAATATGATTATTTACGGAACATACTTTTATTTCCTAGGACTATGAACTACACTATGAATTTACTTACTTCACTCTGCTCTTAGATTTACAATAATTATTTACATATTATGTTGGTAATTATTTTATCCGTTTTAAGTTATCAATTAATCTTTATCTTAACTTATATCTATTCTAATATTCTAACAAGAAATAGAATTTGTTTGTAAGTTTGTACGTAGGGGGTTATCTCTGAAACTACTAATAAACCTCGTAGAAAGTCTTATAGAAATACTATTAATAATTATAATTATATATACATAAACAATTATATTCCTTACATACTAGATGACCTGGTAAACTTCGTATCACCTTCATATAGTAATATTTGTGTAAAATGTTTTCACCAAAGTTAATACAATATTTTTATCTACAATAAATGCAACACATTTTTTCTTCTGAACTGTTTTGTATGCCAAAGAGATCGAACTTATACTGCAGCTATAAAACAGACAAATTTCGCAGCGAACCCATAAATATTCGACAACCAAATGACAAAACAGTTTGTATTGGAAAATTAAATTGTCGTCATTTAGTATTTTACTTTATTTAATATTTATGTTTCTCACCGTTTAAGCCTTCACTGAATTTCGACAAATATTTCCATATCGTAATTAGTCAAATCGGTCCAATCATTCTCGAGTTTAAGCGAGACAAATGATCAGCAATTAATTTATATGGATGCTGATAAGCAATAATGTGTCAACCCACAAAAAGTCAATTTTGAGATATTGATATATTTTAATACTACGTCACCTATTTAACGTTATACAAAAACAAATTCAAGTCCTCTAAACTAAATAATATGGAAAAAAGTTTGTTAACTCAATGTTTCGAATTTCAGGTGCGTTCCATATTTTGCAATTTATAAAATAATCTCAAATATTTAAAAACTTATTATTAGATAACACATGAAATAAATCTATCTGCTTTTGATTCAATATACATTTTATCAAAATAAAAAAGAAAAAATAAATATATACGTCTTCAAACTAATTTATTAAGAATAGGTTTGACATCTTTAGACGCCATTTTCTCAAAACGAAGTCTGTGTGGCTTGACACAGTATTGCTTATCAGCGTCCATATATACTATATTGATAAAAGATGTACTTTTTTATATGTATATAATAAGTCTTTATTTGAAAAGAGAACACATCTTACACTTAGAAATAAGTAAATTGATACAAAATGTGACGTCGTGTAGAATATGATAAATTAATACCCACTCCTGCGCGATAAAGTTATCAAAATGTTTATTACGTATTTTATAAGTATCATAAACTTGTATAATTAAACTCACTTCCCTGTTATTTATTATTTAAAATTAATAATAATTTATTACTATTAGTTTTAGTATTATATAAAATACGTTTTATTAACTAAATTAAAAAATATCCCTATATTAGGTAATTTAAAAAAAATCATATTATAAATCAATATTTTAAAAAGAATGCAATGGTAATGAGAGAGCAATGATATTATATAATTATTGATATAAGTGCATGAATTTCAGCACCCAAAATGCCGACCACTGGACGACGTTACCTAGCAACTAACTAGCAACTAAATGTGACAGCTGAGAGTTTAACAAGTCAATTAACGAGCTTGTCAAAGGTGAAAATGGATAGAGATTTTTAACGTCATACGGTATAAACGAAACATCAGATCTACAATCACAAAATTTTAAACAAAAGTTTTTATTAGAGACAGCTGTTTCACCATAGAACGTAGTTTTTGTGACATCATACAAACAACACGACGTCATTGCTAACATTCGAGCATAAAATAAAATTCGTCACGCTTTATTATCTCGCTGTAAAAAATCTAGAAAAAAATTACATCTTGTGTAACGTGTGTATATGTTTATAGTTATTGTGTATATACATTTTACATAATTCATGACTAAATTCAAAACTTTAATTTAAAATTAAGAAATAAATGACCTTTTTCTTTATTTGAGTTTAAAAAAATTCAAACCAATGTATATAAAGACCAGTTCAGATTATTTAAAAAAAATCGAATATGTTTTATTCAATATCGTGTTGTTGTAGTGTTTTCACTGATTAGTAACTAAAAAAATAACGTTATCGGTGAAGCCAAAACTTGATGAATCTTATATTTTTCAACCGAAGGTTGTTTTGTAAGGAGAAGACTTTTAGAAGCTTAATTTTCCAGATATTGCCATTTGAAACGTAAAGTTTTCTTTACAAATAGAACTTCTCTACAAACTTATATGTTTTCAGATATTTTTCTAAGGAAGAAATCAACCGCACGTTTTCTTAATAAAATTGACGAAGTAAATTGAAACCATGTTTCTTTAATATTAGTTTTTTTTTTCATTTTTAAGTGGCTTTATCCTTATCGAATGTTTTATTACTGCAATTATGTGACGTGTCGCGATGATAATAATATTACGTTTATTAACACACCATATTTACGTTCTTAACAGCCGATAGTAATTTCTGGGCTAACTTACAATTTACACTGTGCCAGATACAATCGAAATAAAATGTTGTTGTCTATAATCAAACCGACTAAAGCATCCTACGTTACTAATAATTAGGTATGTAATGTACATTAACATAACATGCATTTTCGAACGCGTTTGCAATCACAACAATACACCTTGGTATATCTTGACAAAAAGTGATGGTTAGATTAATATTCATCCAGTATTTTAATCAAATAGCCTACCGATCATTCATTTGTGTTTGTAAATATTTCTTAATTAAAAAAATAAATAAAATACCTAGCTAACGTATTGTAAAGAAAATTTTAAATTAGATGCATGGTGAACCAAAATTTAGATGTTTAATGAAGCAAAAATGAGATGTTTGGTGAAAAAAAATTAGACGCCTGGTGTCGTTGCGTCGAAATGCGACATTAAAGCCGAGCGGGCGCCGCATCGCTCATTGTCGCTCGACCTGATCGATAAGGTATACTTACTGCCTACTACAAAAAAAATTAAACATACGTTAAACGCGTGTCTATAAAAATTTGTACTATAAATCCGCGTTTAAATACAGTTTTGAGCATGGTTAAGACATACTTTAAGTATGTTTAAACATTCGCTTAGGTGTTCTTATTAGGTGCTTAAAACCTATTTTAGCTGTCAAATATAACGTGTGATATTTTATTAATAGGTTTTTTTATTATTTTAAATATAGTAAGCAATTTAGATAACATTTCAAAACAATGTGTAACTTTATTTTATATTTTGTAGTAAAGAAGTTAGTATTTACGCAATGCTTTTCAGTATAATGTAGAGCGTCATCGCCGCACTCCTCCGCCGCGGCAGTGACTCGACACCGCAAGAAACCATCTTGAAACGGCTAACAGTTCATAATCCGTTTAGTAAGTAAAACGTTTAAACAGATACCCATATAAATTTTACCGATGCTTATAATATATTTCCATGAAACGTGCGTACAAATTATACACGATCGCTACAAAATTGCATAAATGATATGTTTATGTCTTCTAAGTAACACGTACATTTACGTACGTCATAGATTTGTTTCTAACATAAATTTTATTCGGGTAATTTAATATTAATAAATTGAAACTATCAATTACAGTTATTATTACAATAGATGCCTCACAAGCTCTTGACCTTTAATGAGATAAATGTGTGACTAATTGCAAATAATAAATGCTCATCTTTATTTATGACGGTCGCAAATAATGATAGTTTAAATAAGACGGAGGTTATCTTGGGCGGTAATGTTTATAAAGTTTAATATTTCCGGAAACAAAGATTAGGTGTATTTTTTTTTCTATTAGATGATAATAAAATTAGATATGAGCTGCTATCTCAAAATATATGATAAAATTGTATTAATTTATTTTTTGTGCTTGCGGGAATGTTATGGGCATAGTACTTATAAATTTTAAACTTTCGCGATTTATTCATATTTAATATAACGGGTCTTATCGCGATAACTAATGGTGGTAATACCTTTTTTAACCCGACGTATCGACGAAGTTGCATCCGTCGTCGATTTCGTACCGGCCGGATAGTGAAATAAGTTCTAGACGATCATCCGGCATAATTAAATCTATATAATGACGAAGCAGCGAACAAAAACTAGTTATATCTTATTTTAACTCCACCATATTGGATTGCTACCTACTTTTTGTTATTTTTGAATTTTCATCAATTAAGTTTATTTCAATCACATATTAATAAAAGATCTTAGTTTCAAAGTTTATATAAATATTGTTATTAACTTTCCCATTATGATCGTAAGTAGAAACGTCTTAATTATAATTCGACTCTTAATATTATTGTTCTTCAAATGTTTCAATAAAAAGTTAAAGACAATTATAATAATACATTTTATTTAAATGCAAATAAATGATCATAAATTTAATCCTTAAGATTTATCATTTAATTGAAAACGTTTAAATCGTCTCGTCGTAGCCGTGAATTTAAATTACTCTTAGAATATTACACTATTACAAATCCTACTAATATATAATGTATTATCATATCAATTCAATAAATATCTTAAAATATTTGAGAATAAGAAAATTATTTTAGAAGATATTATATTTGTAAAGATACAATGATATTTGGATGTTGATAAGCAATACTGTGTCAAGCCACACGTACTCCATTTATTAATAAGGAAGTATTTAAACCCTCCTGAAAATTCGTTAAAATTTGTTTAAAATAGCTAACAAGATTACGGTACATTATATATATATATATTTATACTATTTGACGTTTAAAATCTGTACACATTTCCAACTTTGACTAGCTCGTCAATTGAGTTATTGGTCCAAAGTTATTCTCGTCTGTCATACTCAGTCGCTAGCTGATTGGCAGGCAACGTCGTCCAAAATGGTCGGCCTTCTCTAAGCTAATATTGGTGTATATCTAATATCATTGCAAAAAAATTCATAAGTACTGTTAAAGGTATTCTAAGCATCTATATATTTTTTGAGTCTTATGGTAAAACATATTAAGCTCTATTACAGTAAATGAAATCGTTTAAAAGCTATCAGTAGCTACCGTGCGCTGATAACAGACATGAGTTTACGTTGTTATGATAATATTAAACTGTTATGCGATCTTTAAAAGGTATTTGTATAAATTCTAAGGAAGCCTTGTTTTCATTGCGACGTCGTGTGAGGTTGAGTACAAAGAATGTTGTGCTTACACAGAGATATAAAGTGAGTTAAAATTACGTAATGAAAAATTTACAATGTTTAATATAAATTAATATCACTAGAGTTTGTCTTACTGTTTTCTTATTTATAGATGTTCTATGTAAAGTGAGCAATATAATACAAAAATGTTACTTTTTGGACTGAATCTTCCTGGCATTACCATGGTCACACTAAGCAACTCTTTAGGTTTTCTTCTTAATATAATAGATGTAGATATTACACTAGGTGATCCGTGCGAATACTTTCTAGTTTCGCACGGTTATGTTTAATTACTTCACGAAATTAAGAGTATGAAATTTTATATGATTTATACTTTGGATAAATCATTGACATTGAAAAAAGTCGATATTAACACGTGAAATTATTGGTGAAATTAACGTCAAAAAATACTGAACTTATTTTGTAATATAAATTACGCTTTAAAAATAAATACTAGTAGTGTAATCGCTACAACTTTAAACTGAAATTTTGTAACGTAAGCAATAACGTTAAGAAATTTAATATCTTATTTATATTATTAGAGCCGTAAGTGATCTTCAAAAGTGCGTATCAATCATCAATTGGATAATGTGTCAACCTACAAAAAGTCAAACTTGGAGATATTGATGTATTCTGATACTGCGTCACCTATTTAACATTATTCAAAAAATTCAAGTCATTTTAAAAAAAGTTTCTTAATTTAATGTTTCGGATTGATTTATGAATTGCAAAATATGGAACGCAAGTGCGTTCCATATTTTGCAATTCATAAAGTAATCTCAAATATTTGAAAAACATATTATTAGATAACACATTAAAAATATCAATTTGCGTTTAATTTATTATACCATTTGTCATAATAGAAAAGGAAAGATGGATATATACTTGTTTCAAACAAATTTATTAAGAATAGGTTTGACATCTTTAGACGGCAATTTTTCAAAATGAAGTGTAGCTTGACACCGTATTGCCAATCAGCGTCCAATTATGATGCAGTATCAAGGAAGATATTTCATACTAACTAAAAAAATCTTTGAAACATAATATACATGCTAAGATATTTTTGTAAGACGATTATTAGATAGTAACATACAATCCTATCCCTAATATAAGTCTTACAAAATATTTTTGGTTGTAACAAACAAACGTCCAAAGTGTGTTTGTAAATTATCTTCGATAAGAAGAAGGAGTTGACTAATAAAACGGCAGTTGGAAAAGAAAAACGTTTAGTAACTTTGTTGGAATCTGTCTGTCTTTAGAACTTTAGGTACTTAAAGACACTTAACTAAATCTGTTTGATCAATTGATCAAAACACACTTTAGTTGATCAGATATACGACGATCTGTTGTCGAAGTGTGCATGATATCTCTTTTTTATTCAGTTACGTTTTTATTCCTCGAAGGCGAGTATTACATTCGTGTATGTATGTCTGAGCATAACTACTCAACGTCTTAACCGATTTTAATTAATGATGCAACATTCAATTCGTCTCGAGGACGCGAGCGTCACCATACATAAAATTGTTAAAAAATCAAAATGGCGGTTTCATTCTTTATTATTATTATTACTTAAGTTTTATTTAATTCTTAATTAAAAATACCCTCTTCTCCTATTACATTATACATACATACGTTAAGAACTGCTCTCGATATAGAGTAATTGTGTAATTGTCGCGTGGCCCGCATCGGATGGACTGTGCCCCCCCAAATGAACCCAATTAGCTTTAATTGTCGGCTAGCTCGACATGCAACCGAGTGTACTGGACACATACATTAATATTTCAGTGTTACAACCAGAACCGTGCCAATGTAAGTTATACCTTTAGATTAGGCGAGATTTACACGTGTAAGTTTTGCTTTCATATTTTCATAAGATTTACCTAAATTGCTTTCACACCAGAAATGTTCTACTGCCAATGACATATTTATCGAAACTCCCACTACGTGTATGGTTACCTAGGTTACTGTTATCAGGCTATAGAGATGTTTTATACCAGTTACGAGGGTAAAAGTTACAAGTGTAATCCTGACCTTAGAATAGGTAGGTATAATATTATATTTTTATGTTCTAAAAAACTATACTGTTAAATACTATTTCTTTTGTAATAAACATATTTGTAAACAAAATTATGTTCATATTTAATATAATAATCATCATTTTTATTACATGACCATAATTACATAATGTTTGTTTAATCTGTTTAAAAATTAGGTGAACAGATGTTGTACGATAAGAAATAGATTGTAAAAAATTGTGACCAAACTTTACATCGAATGCTTTATCATATTTACAGAAGTAATTCAATATTTATTTTCACGTCATTACTTTCATTTATGATAATAAATAAATAATATATTTAAGTTGAAATAAACCTTATATTTTTTACGAAAATATTCGAAAGGCGTTTTTTCGTTTTTTCATCGAAATATTATTAATTTATTTATTGAATTAAATTATTGAATGATTTTTCTAATTACAAAAAATAGACAATCATAAAGCTTAAACAAAAGACCGATAGAAATAAAAACTTTAAACTGTGTAATTTTAGTCGAATAATACATATTCAAATCCTTAATCCTTTACGTTTGTGACCTTATAACATCAGCGTAATAATGATGCAGATTCATAAGATTTTCACGTAGCGAAAATCGCCAAAGCGCCTAAAAAAGTTATTACTTAAAAACTACATCAACGTGGGTATAAATATTATTTGTATTTTAAAGAATATACTATATATATATATATATATATATATATATATATATATATATATATATATATATATATATATACTATAGAATTTATATGACAAATAAATGTGGTATCGATGTGGTATGTATGACATTCCTTCTCGATGACTCATTGTTATGGTGAAACAACTTTTTTAAATATTTCCGCAATCTGAATCGATAGCGTAATTCGTCACCCATCGTTTCCAATTCGTCAGATTTTTTTATTTGAATAAGTAAAGACGTCATATGTCTATGTACACGGTATTACCAATAACGTTCTGAGAAAATTGTAAAGATCATGAAACAACGGTGTTACGTTTATTTATTGAATGGATACTAATCTGTATGCTATAACACTTCTTAAGTTAGTGAATAAACAATGTTGTGATTCCATGAATTATGCTCGTTGATTTCATTGCGCTTCATAAAGGATTTCACAAAGGATTTAAAATTTTACGCGTAAAATGAGAGCCAGATTATTTTATTCTACGTATTAATAAAAAAAGAAAATTCTTGTTATTTAATTTAATTTTCATTATCAAAGTAAATGTCGAATTTTAATTATTTGAACCGTTTTAGAGCTCAGGTCAGAAAATCAAACAGCTATGATGTAAAATTCAATGAAATATAATTTCAAACTTCTAAAGCAACCTTATTTGTATGCACACTTCATATACTTTGCAGTTCAGAAAAATATCTTGTGTAAAATCTTGCATATTATGTAAAGAATTCTAATTTCTAAGATATGTCACGTAGTTGGAGGACTGTGTAAGATTTAATCATTTTTAAATTATACTGTACTTGTTCTTTAAATGATATGTGAAATTTGGAAAATAATCCAACAGCCGATTTTATGAAAGCGCATCACTTTACTGCTGTGTTTGATATTGTCAGGACAAGATTTTTTGTTTAATAATTTAACATGAAAAATAAAAAGGGACTAGGCCTTAATTATTAGGTACATCCGTTGAGTCTTTAATATTTATGATGCATATCCTGAATAATATTCCTTTATGCCATATATATTAACGTTTTGTTATATTTCACTCACTGTTCCGATTCTAATTTCAATATATTTCGCGACGGATGCGAGGAAGTCGCAATTTGTAACGGAAACTATTCTTTAGGGGAGCTGACGTCTTAATTTACCTGCTATGGATATCGCGATGTGTCCCGGTTCCCTAAATTGCTGATTTTATGTCTTCCGTGATATTTTAGCAAAATTATTTTACAAATGGTTTTATATATATACTCTAAGCCAATGGGACGTAAAGAAAGGATTTGGATGCTTCCGGCTATCTCACTCACCGCACGATAAGCAACTATTTTACGCCGATCTTTTTTGAGAGTGAGTGAGCCAGTCTGTATATGTGCTGTAGACTACAGTTAGGCTCAATCTTAGTAATAGCAGTTATTTTGAAAACTTACTAGAGCTTTATAATTGGATGCTGATAAGCAACAATGCGTCAACCCACGCAGAATTCATTTTGAGAAAATGGCGTCTAAAGATGTCAACCCTATTCTTCTAAAGTTTGAAGACGTATATAACCACCTTTTCTTTTCTATTTTGATAAAGGATGTAATGAATTAAAAGCATAATGAAAAGTTTTATCTAATTATAAGTTTTTCAAATATCTAAGACTATTGTATTTTACAAAATATTGAACACTTACAATATTCGAAACATTAAATTAAAAGACTTTTTTCTGTTTAGTTTAAATGGCTTTATACATTTTAGAATAATGTTGAATACGTGTCGCATGATCACTCTCTTTAACTTATTTTAACTTTTGTGGGTTGACACATTATTGCTTATCAGCATCCAATTAGTCTGTTATAATCTAATGTATTATAAGAGCGACCACCCGTAATGCGGTAGGTTTCGTATTCCAATACTTGTTTTGCGAGAAACGTCAATGTTTATATGATAATGTTTCTGCTCCGAGAAACCACGAGACATCCTTCCTTTATCTTTCGGGACATCGTCCCATCCTTAATATATTAAAATAGTCCTGGACAAATTCTCAAATCTCTGCTTTTTTAATTATATTTTAAAGAGTCTCCTCTGGTATTTGGAATATTGAGTTACAAGTTCTATATTTTGTTTTACTAAATTACCTTCCCAAAATTATATATTGATTAAATTCCGTTTTAAATATTTATAATTTTCTATTTTAGGTACTCTGAAAACGAAATCATTATGATAAGAATATAACACTAAGTAAGCTACTTTAAAAATAATAGTATAAATGTGTACTTGGAGACCTATGCCATAATGTCGATGACACGAGTTTCATCCTAATACCAAATCCTGTAATTCCAAACCATAACATATAATACAATAAATATAATTATTACTAAATTAATATAAATTATTATAAATAGTTATTAATAGCATATCACATTGAAAATTAATAATATATTTCCAGCGTTATATTGTTACGTAAAATATTATTAAATACGTATGTACTGTATTGTTAAATACTTTATTTATATTTTTTGTTGACATCACACTGCGCAACAATTACTCATAAAAGTCATTACGCTATGGCGAAATACGTAATAAATTAGATAGTAAATTTTTTATTTACTTTTTAATTAATTATTACAATACCATAATTATAAATCGGATAACCATTTAATACATATTATTCGGAGGCAATTTTTCACCTAAGGTTTATTCTTTAAGAACAAATTAATCTAGTACCTAACTCTCAAGTTTCTTACTGTTTCTTGATACTATTTTCGAACCAGTAGCTTGATATTATAGTTTTCAAAGATTGATTTGATTATTTACAATTCAAGAGACTTGTTAAGAAAACATATTTATAAATTTAATTTTAACTTGAATTATTCTTTTAGATCCACTACTGTACTCCTTTGTCTCCTGCGATATGTTTATCAGCCCGACTATCGTCCTTAGATTATCACTTAGAACTGTTCACAAATTCTTCGAGTATTATACTTATCAGTATTGCTCTCACACTTTTATACAGAATTACATAAGTTGTATATCATTAACCTTAGACTTAAAATAATTTACTGTAAGTACCTTATTTTTGACCGTTACAGCTTTCGCAACTACTTACGCGTATCTTAAAACTTACAAATGTAAAACCGGCCTAAGAGGTCTAATTACGCTCATGATAAATAGCCATAAATATGTATTATTGACTTAAGATGAATATTCTTTATCAATTATTCAAAGTGGTTTCATGATTAACTTTCTGTCTTGCCTTTTGAAGTTTCCATGTTGAGCGTCAATTCAAAACAATGAGCATAGAAGTAATGTAGCGATAAAAATAAAACTGTACAGTGAGCTGTGTTAATTTATGAACAACGGTCACGTCGATAGATAATAAAGGAGCATCATCTGCTCTTAAGTTTTAGCCCAACCGCACACTGTAAACATCTGTTGTACTTTTGTTTCCTAGGATAGCGGTCCGTCTTATTCCGAAATACAATTGATGCTAAAATCAAATTAAAAAATATTTGTCTAAATGTTATGTTGTCTAAAAACGCTCTATAGAAAAGTATAATATATTTTTTCATAGAAAACGTTTAAATGAAGTCATTAGGCGAGACACCTGATGGTAAGTGATCACCACCGCCCATGAACATTTGCAGCGCAAGCAACAAAATCCTTGCCAGCTTAATAGGGATTAAGGGTTGAAAAGAAACAGGAAGTAAGGAACTTACTCATCTTCGGTCGTCGGTGGGCCACAGATTGGCTCTACCTCAACATTTTCGTACAGTCTGCGGACGGGTTTAAGATTATATAGTATTGTTGTAACGTTTATTTGTGTGTCTGATTGTACACTGTATGCCGTGAACACGTGACGAACAAATGGCGTTATAAGCGATGGCTTTAATTACGGAGCAGCGACCACTAAGCCGTGACGAATTGTTTGCTATTGTCGTGTTACTGTGAATAACAACGCTTGAATAAATAGCAAAGAAATATCTTAGACTAGAAACTATAAAATACCATAAGTGTGGCTTTCACCTATTTCAGTCATATAAAGTTTTTATAAAATGACTTATCCAGGATATTGAATTTGATTTGAAGAAATGTAATGTGCATGCAAAGGCATGAGATGTAAAGTTGTTACATCAGCTTCGGTGTTTATTTAAAAATATATTAATAAATCTTCTAATTTAACAAAAATTTTAAATAAATTTCTTTAAAAAAATATTAATCTTACCAATAAAGTCGTCATATTAGTACCTACTCTTTTCACCTTTAGTTCTTTATCCTAGTGATTAGTTATGTAAATTATATAAACAATTAAACATTATGTAAATGATACACGTCGAGCTAAAGTTACAAATAATTATTGGTCGAATGTCACGTTTTCCATTCGACGCCTGATTCACCGATGGTGTTGACTCAATCGCATTCTCGTGGCTACCTGACTCATCTTAATAACTATGTTAAAGGCTCTGTAAATGGATTTAAGACAGATGAAGAGTTTTATATGTTACTAACGGACTCAACCAACCAACGCCACCTATTGGCTCTAGACGTAAAACGGAACCATTTAAATAGAAACATAAATTTTATCAAAATTATTCTAGCTACACAGACGGAAATAATATAGAGATAATGAAAATATTTTTTAACTAGATGTCCCTTGCAGTTACAATCGCGTTTATGGTTACCGCATCGGTCCTATGAGTCATAGCGTGATCAATTACAGCCTAGACTTCCTTAATAAATAAACTATCTAACACAAAAAATATTTTTTTAATTCAAACCAGTAGTTCCTGAGATTAGCATGTTCAGACAAAAAAACGAAAAATCACCGTTATAATATTAGTATATTCATGATGTAAATAAAAGATTGATACATTCGTAAAAGGATGGCGAGAAGTCGACCTTAACACGTCAAGGTGAGGTAACATTAGTTTTCAAGTTCACTACCATAAAGTATTAAGAGAGAAAATTATTGTATTAATTTAAATATATAACAATGATATAAAACATAATTTCGAAAGTATTTTTACAATCCGGAGGAGTACACTTTCGAATTGGTTATCCAACGAATGACTAATACATTTAAAATTCCGATTATCGACTATAGAAGTAGGAAGGATTTTTAATGACACATAATCAATTAAAGAACTTACAAACTCGCCTCATAAAAAATATTATTCCGCATAATCACTTCTAAAATACAGTTCAATTAAATTTTTGTTATTATATAGTTGTGCGATATGAGTACAAACTTCTTGGCCAAAAGTCACGTAGGATGGAAGGCACGAAGAAGGTTGTACGGTGCAATCGAAAATACATTGATGATTAAATTCTAAAAATCATAAAAATAGCCTGTGCTTGATCTATATCTAGAACAATATAAATTTGAAACCAAAGGCGTACACATAATTTATTTACGAATCAATTTATTTACGATTCAGGCTGGTTGAATTATTGAAACATATTTTAGCGTTTAACGTGAAGGTCAAATATTAAATTTTATTTTCTATATTTCCCGCTTGGAGCGCTGTACAAATGTTTAATTATGCAAAAACCACTAACATCAAATTGTTAATAAACTAACAATTTGGACTCAGGTCTCTGTTCAAATAAAAACTTTTTTATGGGTAACAAGGAAGTCAACCAGCAGATTTCCCAGTGGACGGTCACTTCTATGGACATTGACAATGACAAGGGTATTAATTATACCGAAAGTTTGCTAATATTACTGCGACGAAAAAAAAAATTATAAAATTTCGTCGCTATTTTCCATTTAGGCAAAGGGCTGCAGTGGAGTAAGTGGCACATTTTTTGAAGAGGTTAATTGGAAGCATTTGAATTAAATCCATGGTTTTACATTTATATAAAGAATACCAGGAATAAAAAAGGGAAGGAAGGAATAAGTGATTTATAAACACTTACATACACAAAAGTTAAAAAATCAAAATTTACTTTATTCGAATAGGCTTTTCAAAAAGCACCACAGAATCTTCGGAATGTAGATTCTACCGAGAAGAACCGGCAAGAAACTCGATAGGTATTCTTTTAAGATTTTTGGTAATACATACATTTATAAATTACAAATATGTATATGAAACTTATATACTTCTAAAATAAAATTTAATGTGACATTCCAAAGGGTGTAATCGTTATAAGCAACAAAATTAAGTTATAACTTAAATTAATGGAATCCAGCGTCAGTCGTTACAACTGTAAATAACGGACAATAAACTTTTGATGACGAACGTTTTAATAAACGATTTAATTAAATTGGACAGATTACAAAAGATTGAAAAGGTAATGAATTTTAGGTTTATGACGGAATAAAACACAGAGATCGTAACAGTATAATATTAAAATTGATACTGGCTGGTGAAATAGAGTGGGTGATGTATAAAAATCTTCGTCTGGTCTCTGGTCTTGCAGTGAATATGCTTTACGAGGTAATTTAATATGCAGTAAAATTATTGAACGAAAAATACCTTGAAAAGTCCTTCGTTTTACAGTCAATCTATCTTTTTTGTTTAATCCGACGTCGAAGTGAAAGTAATATTTTATAAGCCTTTCTAATTATAAAAGAAATTAAGGTATTTCTTTTAAATGAAATGTAACACTAATTGTATTCATTAAACTTCAACGAAGCTGTTTAAAAAAGAAAAGCAAAAAAATGTGGATTACTCATGATAAAATTATTTTTCATATTAATTATACATATATTTCTATTTTCTTCTTATTTTATCAAAAACCTTAATCGAATTTCGAAGAATGAAATTTTTACATTTCAATAAATTGTGCTCTGATATTTTGTAATAAAATTTCTCTTACGAATTTACTGTTTAAATCTTTTATTTAATAATAATGTAACAATATTTGAAAAAGGGTCTCTCAAACCACGACACAAAATTTTAGAGTTCCGTAGTGCATGTTCACAATATACTAGCTGTCCCTTGCGGTTTCACTCGCGTTTATGGTTACTGCTTCGATAAATAAACTATCTAACACAAAAATAATGTTTCAATTCGAATCAGTGGTTCTTGAGATTAGCGCATTCAAACAAACAAACAAATTCTTCAGCTTTATAATATTTGTACAGATGTACAATTACGAAATCACCTACATAACATTTTACGAAGGTAGTGCCCAGCTATAGCCTACTGACTACAGCTCGTAAAGAGGCTAGCTCGATCGAGGCACACTCTCAAAGAATATCGTTGTGAAGTAATTAATAAAGTCGTAAAGTTTTTGTAACGAAGAACTAAGTTAACGAGAAAAAAAATTAAAATAATTCATATAATTTTGATAATAATTTTATTAATGAATCACCTAGGAGGTAGGGAGGATTGTGAATTTCCAAACTGCATACTTTATTGTTCATCATTTTATTTTCTCAACAGATGTCGCTGTAATTTGTCCATAAAAATCTTAAGTTTTCAAACTGAAATTAGCGCCCATTGCATTAATACGTACAAAAATTAAGCTTTATTTTACAAATATTAATATCTCTTCAGATTCAATATAACGGGTCTTATCGCAATAACTAATTGTAGTAATACCTTTTTTATTGCCCGACGTTACGACGAAGTTGCATCCGTCGTTGTCACGAGCTGACTGGTGTACCGCGCGTCCTCCGGCGGCGAGTGCGCGAGTTTTCTTCGCCTACCCTCACAATATTAATATTGTTACAAAATTAATAGCTCCTTATATTAAATAGGAATAATTTAAATCGCGAAAGTTTAAAATATATTAATATCTCGACCAAAATCTGAAAACTGCAATAGCCATGTCTCATGTATAGTTAACACATTACATAGATCCCAAAATTAAAAAAAAAAAACAAACATACAAAAATAACACATCAGAAATACTAAAAGCAGACTCGTAGGCGTTTCCTTTATTAAAGACAATGCTTAACCACTTAACATACGTCCCGTTAAACAAGCTAATTGCTGGTGCATCGCTCCCGGCGTCTGATCGTAGGATATGATTCAACTATTTAGAATTGTCACTGACGCCCACATGCAGTGAGCAACGGAATGACCCATAATTTAGAAAAATTTAAACGTTGGCATGTCTGTGTCTGTTTGTGTCACGCTGTCCTAGCGTATCGTCTGCGTATGAACCGTACCAACGTACTTATTTTCACGACCAAAACAAACTTTACAAAGAAGGAATTATAAAATTCGTAATAATATAAACGACTTGTATTAGTTATTCGTACATTTAGTGTAAATATAGTGACATATGTGTTATTTATAAGTTATCATATTTTGATCGCGACTACGCTCGGGTTAATATAGATTTTGTTACGGACATGTGCGCCGCTTAATGGAAGTTAACTGTACTATGCCTATAATCTTTTCAGAAGTGCAAACAATAGGTTGACAAAGTTATATTGCAATCGGAACATTATAGCAGCTAAAGTAATGCATAAAATACAATTTATATTTCATGTCTAAAATGATTTTTTTCAACAAAAATATTTTATACTAACTGTACTTCGTGGTTTCACCCGCGACAATTTGAGGAAAAATTATATTTATATAATATTTGAATCGGATTTTGTATACTATTTCATTGATTTCAATTTAGTTTCCGCATATTTTTTAAAAAATTTTAAAATAAAAGTAGCCTTAGTTACTCTTTATAACATTAGCTATCTGTGAGTGAAAGTCCCGTCAATATGATTCCAGCCGTTTCCTAGATTATCCTTCGTAAATAATTCTTTATCCAAGCCACGTTGTTGTAATAACACGGTATCGAGTATAAAAGTTGCTCAACATTTGTTACTAGAATCGTTTTAACATCCTGCACTTTCATATTTCTGTAAATAAATTGAATCTTTAAATAGTTCACGTACGTTGCTGCCTGCAGGAGAGCGTTCGTCTATTTAAATAGCTTTTTTCGATATTTTCATGTTTGTTTCATATATCTGCTGTTCTTATTAAAGTAACTAACACTCTAAACCAAGAGTTGTAAAATTATTATGCTGTATACATATATTTATTAGCTTAGAAGCTCAAAATTTTTATATTAAGAAAAAAAAACAACAATCGTAATGCACATAACTTTTTTAATACATATTAGAAAATTCTAGTATTTTTTTCACTATAATATAATGTAAATGAAAATAAACAAGTAATCCTACCAAAAATATATATTCATTTTCGAATATATCTAAATAATTTATTTATTCAAATTTCTTCCTTGCTACGCCGCGTCCTGAATTCCTCGCTTTCGGAAAATGGGAACAATGTCAGCTCCCCGGTGACAACAATTCTCATCACATGCAGCGCTAAGAACGCGATGCCTCGATTTACGATTTAGGATTTAGGACGTGTATTTAAAGAAAGTAAAGGCAATTTATGTGATAATGAAATTTTACTATCACATAATCATTTTATAATCTCATTTTCGTTTAAAAATATATATATCTATTTTAATTATTTTAAAAATAGACGTTTGTTTAAATAAAATGTACGCAACTCTATTTGTTTAAATCAGACATACAAAACTTTAGGTATAATGTAATAAATAAAGTACGTTTTCTGTAACACATTGTATGATTACAAAATATATGAATAGACTCGACTAATAATATAAATTCTCACAAACTTTGAATGTGTTAAAAATTAAATTATTCGAAATAAGTAAAAATTTACATACCGTTTTCTGATTAGTAACTGTATCTATGTAATAATAATAATTAAAATTGGTTTCGAACGCAATTCTCGTAACATCAATATTTAGTTTATTAAAATAAACTCTGACATTTGATTTCTAAAATAATGTATCTAAAAATAGCTACTAGATTAACGAGGCAAATAAGGGCGACTTTATCGTTTAAATGGCTAAATATAAGTTCTAACACATACATAGGTTTTCATTATGTCAAGTGGATCCGAAACTTCTAATGACTCTCGCGTGACCCTAAACGACTCTGAATAAACGAAGCAGATTTATTTTCTCACTTGTATAATTAACTAATTAATCCCCAAGATAAAACTACACTTTTAATAAAAACAAAATCCATCAAAGTCTGCAGGTGATAACTCGGTTTAATATTTCTTTATATAATACTAGCTTCCGCTCGCGGCTTTGCGCGAAAAGAAAGTTAACAAAAATGTTGCCTATGTCGAATTCTGGTATAGAAACTATATTAATGTAAAGTTTAATAAGAAGCTGCAAGCGAAATACGGTTAGTTACCGATATATTTTGACAGTTTTAGACGGTACAAAACGCACTATGACACTTTCAGATTGTATACAAAATATTTTAATATTAATAAAATGTATGTAATTTATAAAATCTTTCTAAACTAAAGAATTAAAATTAGTTCATTTCCATATAAATATACTAATCGCAATAACCAAAGAAAATATTGTGCTTGTTTTTTTTAAATTAAAAGTTTATTTTAAATCGAGAAAGATACGTTCGTTCTCGTTTTAATATGTTGGACGTGCTTATATGAACCTTTTTTTATTTTTATTCTCAATAATAATTTTTAGTCTGTTATATTTATATTTAGATCGTCTAGAGGCAGTGAAATTTAATAATTTTATTTATGAGGCCAAAGTATATTGTACTTATTTTTTGTGGCTTTCTCCTCAAAAATAATGCTGAAATATAAGGCGAACTTTTTTAGTCCCTAGGTAATCTTATCCGCGTACAACGTTCCATATTTAAACTGGGTCCAGAATAAAACCGTTTTCTATTGTTTTTTCGTAACAATATAATCTACAACAGTAAATGTCTTTTGTCTAACATACCTTATACCATACAAAATACCAAAATTGTGATTCATAGTCGTTTTGAGAATTTACTTCCGTAATTAAGTCACCACAGAAATTTAATATTTTATCACTAATCATATTAATGAATAATAGAGTATGAAAGAAAAACTAAAAATATAATTGTATTGTAATTATTGAATATTTAAAAGTTTATAAAAGTTATATTAAACAGAACGATAAAAACCCTGTTTTCTTAATGACTTTTATTTATTTAATATAATCATTTTAATTAGTCACTCTTCTAAAAGTTTTCGTGAGTCTTTAAAAAAAACTGTACATTTCTGAACTGACTCAAGCTTGAGCAACAAGCGGTACTAAGTGCCTTAATTGAACTTTAAACAATTGCGAGTTCGTTCTAATTAGTGTTCTTATTTTTAGCCTTAATTGTACTGTATTTTTATTAACATTAAATATTTTATGATCAAGTGCTCTTTGTGACTTTAGTCGTGCGGAAATAACTTTACTCTGCTTCAGTTCTAAGAGAAGACAAAATTATTTTCAAATCCAAACTTTGTTACTAACATTATAAATGCGAAAATACTAAGATTTCTCGCCCAAACTGCTGAATCGATTTTGATGAATTTAGTATAGAGATAGATTGTTGACTGCAATAGGGGATGGAAGTATTCACGCAGACGACTTCGTGACTACTAACTAGTAATGTAATAAGCGCCTCGTACTCAACAACCCCCATTAGGATATCTAATGTTAGAGGTCCGGAAACAAACACAGGATGAACACCCCGGCCACGCTTAATAATGGTTATATCGCGCGCTTAGTAAAATGTTAATAGAATAGTTTTTTTTTTAATTACAGATTATAAACCTCAGAATTATATTGAAATAAAACTATTTGAAACGGATTTAAATCGCGTAAATTAATTATTTTTATCATCCCGACGTTTCGAGCACTTTACAGCGTTTATGGTCTCGGGTAGACTCTACCCGTCTAATATACGCGATTTAAATCCGTTTAAAATAGTTTTATTTCAATGAGTAATAATCGCGGAAATCTAGGATAACGTTATCTCAGAATTATATAAAAATAAACTTTAATTCCTAACTCCGCTAACACGTTTCACACAGATTTTGCGATATGTTGTCTAAACAAATATTTGTCTTGCCAGACAATCGAATTTTGAAAAATCAAAAAAATATACTTTATTCGAGTAGGCTTTTATAAGCACTTTTGAATCGTCAAATAAACAAAAAGTATTTAAATTAATGAAAATCTACCACCGGTTCGGAATGTAGATTCTACCGCGAAGAACCGTCAAGAACCTCGCAACCATCACTGCCACAACCCATAAAAACACACTTAGGGCAAACAGTGAGAAAATAAGGAACTTTATATCAAACGTTTTTAAGTTAAAAATATATCTTGAAGTATGAAGTTTCATTAAATAATGATTAAGATATATAATACACCACTTGTATCGTTTAAACTCTGTCTCGGGGTCATTTAATATACATACATACTGTCATAGTTCTGCTCTACGAGTCTGGCTAGACTGGCGACCTAAAACGAAACATTATACTTATTAAATCTGTCGTATGAAATTCAAATAAGTACATGCTTATTATACAAAATTGTTGAATTTAAATATACAACTAGCAACTGAGCGTGCTATTTCACTATTTCAATTCAATTGCTTGTTGTCGTTGCGTAAAAGTAAAATTTAATTTAATTTTGATACTGCAATATTTAAAAAAAATTTTGGCTTCTGAGGAAAAGTCTACAATGATTGTGTTAAATTCAAATAACGAAAACATTCCTAAAATTGTTGCGCCTTAAAAAATGTTAGTTCCTGTTCTAAACAGAATAGAATTTAATTGGCGAGTCCAACTACATACAGTCCCTCGTGAACTCGGACTTTTTGTATTACAGAACTGGTCCACAACTCATTCAATGTATATATGTAGGTCGTGTAGAAACCAGTATGTTAAGGATTTTATAGTTAAAAAAACCGTTAGAATTTGTCAGCTCTCAAACTTTCATTTAGAGTTTTGTATCAATTTAATAGTAATTCTTAAAATTAATTTTAATTAATAAATATCGTTCATAAAGTTCTCCAGCGTCGTGTTCGAATATGATATCATAACGAGGTAATAATTTGGATTATGTAGATGAGGTTAAGTTATTCTTTTATTTTAAATTTTAATAAACCACTTATATTACGATCACAGCCTGATTTGCTTCATGCATTTTTTTTTTGAAAAATAATATGCAAAGTAATTTGTTTATTAACCAATTTTATTATTTTGATCTGATATTTAGAGTAACATTCCTTTAACAACTAATATTTATATACGAACTCTAAACATGCAACTGTTTTGTTTCTGTATTTTCATTACAATGAACTAGTTTCTTAAACCTATGTAAATGTATAACATTGATTTTTTATTATGTCGTGACTTATTCACGTTAAATTTTGATATTTTTTTTTAAATTTCAATTTTTTTTTTTGGTTAAATAGTATTTTGTAATAATTTGAAAATTACCATAAATGTAAATCGTGTATATTTTATAAAAGGACACACTTAGGGCAAACAGTGAAAAAATAAGGAACTTTATATCAAACGTTTTTAAGTTATTAGTTATTTATTATCTTTCATAAAAGGACCAACATAAATTATAAAAACGTGCTCTTTTAGATACTGATTAACGTTTAATTAAAACTTGAAATGACCCTACCTATTTATTTAAAATTTTATCGAAAAATTAATACATCGCCACTTTAGAAAGAAGCGACATATTGTATGATCTAAAATTCCTAAACGGTGTATGAAATCAATAACATTCTAGCATTGTTAATTCCAATAAATTATCTTACTATGCTAGTACCTAATAAAATGAGCACTCATGCCTTAAAAGCTGCCAGTAAATGTTCAACGATTTCGACAAACAAATCAACAATCGTATCTTCATCAAAACATCGTCATATCGTAGTTTATTTGACAAACTCGTCAAACACAATTGCCAACTAAATTATTTGACGAATATAAATTTGTCAAACTATTAGAACGTTTACTGGGCGCTTAGATGACATAGCTATTTGTCAACCTACAAACCGTTTATTATATAATCTGTGGGTTTCAATTCATATAATTGAGGCTTATTATTCCGTGGCCATTGACACGGAAGGATTGTGTGGGCTCGTTGAAGCAGAGCAAGGAGTGGCATGATACAGGAGCGGCCCGTTTAGGATGATAATGAATGATTTATAAAAACTTTATTTTAAATTAAAGTGTAAATATTTATTTTGTAAAGTTTTCCAATTAAAAACAGCCTAACGACAGTAACCTAATGGATGTGATAGATATAAAAATATATAATCTCATATAAAACATTAATTTGACAATTTTTTACTAGCATAAATTGGTATTGTCTAGTAAAACATTTTTTTTATTCAACACATATTGTATAAATAAAAAAAAGTTATCTTAAAAAAATAGCTATAAAAAAGAAAAACACACCAAATAAGAGTTAAGTTATTGTCAATTTTCATTCAAATTAATTAAATATATAGAATCAGTCACATTCCTGTAAAGTATATGAACTTATGTATTATATAATTATTTACATAATTATATGTTCTATGGTGGGAACTAAACCACAACCATTATAGTAGTCCGAAATTAATCACAAATTGTAACACCAAATCCAATTTAACTCGACATTAAGCTTCGAAATGAGGTAAATGTTCTTATAATTTTTTCCGTTTACAATAATTTCATAGTAATAGCACTTTCGCGATCAAAGGCGTTAATTTATTGTATAACAAAGTTAATTTCTTATTCACAGATATGCAAATGGCGTGTTTCGCGTTCATTTGTAACGCATCGTGTTATTTCTGGTCGCGATATATTGATTGATGTAAAACTGCTACTGTGAATGTTATGTAATCATTTGCCACGCTAATGTTTTCTAAATATTACCTACTTTCGTTTTAAACTTGGCACTATTAGAGAATGTTATATAATTTATTTTTGAGCTATTTTAAAAGTTATACTAAAATGTTAGCGTAACATAAATAATTGCATAACTTAATTAAATATTTTTCAAAGATTAACCACACAGATTTCGGTTGTCAAGAGTCCGAATTGCCAATATTGAAATTAACTTACATGATAAATGCCTTATGGTTTTTTTCTTAATGATACGAGCATGTGATTTTTAAACAAAATATATAATGGAATAGAAAATCTTTCAGTTTTCTATATCAGTGATAGCGGCAGCAGGAAAAATTTAATTATCAATTATCGTTAGGTTATTAAAAGTTCATTCACCCATGACGAAGCTTTTGTGTCCAGACGTAGATATATAAAACGTTATATATAAAACCAGGCCTTATAAGAGCATCCTGTCAAATTTTGAGTCATGTCTCAGCATATAAAAATAATTTTGTCCTAATACTATTTGTAGCGTTTGTTTATTAAGAACGAGGCGGAACTAAACAGTTAACTCAAATGGGCAAGGAGACGTTTTGTTCATAAAAATGTTCGCATTAGATTGTTCCATGAAAAAATATGAATCATATATTCAACTAATGTGAAAAGATGTACTTATATTAGAGATTTTTACATTGTAAGGTTTGCCTATTTATGAGCTTGATTATAAAGGGAAAAGTTTCTTAATAACTAGCTGATATTACTGTGATATTTTTAATAATTTAAATTCATCGAAAATTCTACATATTTTTTGAGATACGAATTTGTATAAATGCTGATTTATATAACTCATGCATTTCACTTATAATTAAATAAAAAAATACATCGTATCAATTAAAAGTTTTAACTTTACTACTGTGAAAACTAACGTTTATTATTTTTTTGTGTACATTTAGTTTCATAAAAAATCAATTTAAATACTTTAAAGTACTTACATATTTCTTTATGAAAAAATAATTATTAACATTTATATTCGTATTATTGTATCGTTTAAAACAAGTTGCAATGAGACCTCGTAAAATTCACTTTCAGTCGAGTTTACTCTTGATCCTAATTATGGAGGTTACCGCAATTTGTCCTGGTAACCTCAGATGATGTAACTGGCAGATGTAAACCTATATTAAAGTAATAAGACGGATATTACACTATTTGAACATTAAATAGAAACTATTGTAGATGAGTTTTAGATAGGTATAAAGATTATACTATTTGGTAAAGATAAAAGTCCTTTTTCAAGAAGTTAGGTACATTTTGCGAAAATGAAATTTAATTTCGTTTATTATAAGTAATCAAAATTAAATGGCACTATTTTTAAAATTAAAATAAAAAAAAAACATTAATATTGTTTTTATGTAAAATTTTATTTTAATTGAATAAAAAAAAATATGTATTACTTTTTTTTATGTTCTACGTGATATACAATTACTTAAACGTTACATATTATATTCTAGTTTGAATAATAGACAATTAAAGGTTAGAAACATTGTCTAGTCTTTTGATTCTAAATTAATTATTATCAAAAATATTTTCTTTATTTTTATACGCATTACTTTATTTGTTACAGATATTCAAAATGGCTGATGCAGATCTTTTTAATTTCACGGATGACGTTACATCAAATGTGCAACAGAGCGAACTATCAAAGTGAGTAATACATTATATGAACATTTTAATTTTTTGTAAAAATTCAGTATAAACGTATGCAACCATAAAGCCGCTTAAAAAAGATCAACGTTAAAATTAAAAAAAAAAACTAACGACGAAAACCAGCAGTATTTTTTCAGTTTTTTCTTTGTTTTTGTTTTTTACGAATTGTTCATATAGTAATTTATTGAATTTGTTTTTCCTACCCACTCCTAATAATATACTTACATAGTTATGTGCTAGTGCAGGGCAAGAATCACACTTATAAGTTTTGATCTGAGACATTCATAAGGATTTACATATTATTTGTTTATCATTGATTTACACATGAAAGAATTTACTCTCAGTGCCTTTATTCTTGACCATAACAGCATTCGTAACTGTTACTAAGTTACAGTGTTGTATGTCTATGACGAAAGTATGACTTTGAAATGTAATTCTCGCCTTAGGTATATTTACAGTCCGCCCCAGCATAATAATTAAAAGAGGCACATTACTTTTATTAATAATGTTTTGTTTATTTCAACGAAAACGAAGTACACGCATACATGTGTTCATTCAAAAACAAAAAATAGTACCTATTCAAGCTTCAGAAGTTTTTATCCTTTTGTTTTAAAATCTCTTAATATATTATTAAGAGCACTTACAATGCCGCTGACACTTTATGCCTTGCTTATTTTCATGTAATAGCAATAAAAGCTAGGCACAAAAGGCATCCGGTCTATAGTGCCTGAGGGTTATTTGAATTAATTCTGTTAAGGCTGGGAATAATATTTTCGATTTATTCTCGTTATGCTGATACGACTATCTGATCGTATTTAAATGTTAATATTTTTTTCTTTTTAAAAAACAGACGTATAATCATATCCAAATATAATGTGTTCTAAGTAATTTACGTTGATTTTCATTTTATAAATAGTATTTATGTATTAGAAAAAATGTAGACATAAAGTTTTAAAGGCTTCCCTGTAGCAACTAATTAATTTAAACTGTACATTTTTTTTTTAAAGGTAATAAAAATTTTGAAAAGTCGTACGTTCTAAAGTTACGAAAATTCCTTTGTAGAATCTTTCTTCTAACGCACGGTAATAACAATATTTAGACTTCCTAATGTATCCTTAATGTAAACATTTTGTTTCGTCCTACGTGTTAAGTCTCTCATTACATTTAATGGGTTTTTGTGACTTTTTAGTTTCTTTATTTTACTGTTTAAAAGTATGTTACTTTTAGACATTAAGTTATACCTAACATTTCGTGTAGATTTTATGTTTGTATTATATGTGTATATGAATGTTTAGTTGCTATTTAGTTTGAAATTTTGGCCGTTACTGTAATACTTTTCGAAAAATGATATATGAAATTGAAGTGTCTGTTTGTAATTCCATAGTAACAAATTCTAACTAAATGCATATGAAAGTATATACGATACTTATAAAAATAAACACAATTTTTAAAATTTTTGCCTGTCCGTCTATTTGTTCCGGCTAATCTCTAGGACGGTTGAACCGATTTTGACGGGACTTTAATTAGCATATAGCTAATTTTATAAGGATTAACTTAGGTTATTTTTATTTTAAAAATTATATTTTCCTAGCCAGGAATCGAACCCGCTAATTTCGAAAAAAAAATAACAAATTGTGTATTATTGCATCATCTAATAGTGTCACGTATAAGAATCAACTTCTGGGAAGTTACAGTATACGGCAAAGTAAAGGGGCAGTTTTTTAAAAAAATGCTATTAATTAATCCGAGTAAAATGCTTCTTTCTTTAGGGCACCACAGAATTCACCATTGCTTTGATATGAGAAATGCCGTCCTGTAATCCACGCGAACGAAGTGGTGGGTACAGCTAGTATATATATGCGTGTGTATGTGTGCGTGTTAATGTGCGCGTATGTGTGTGATATTTTGGAGCCGATTTTAAAATAAAAATATTTTGTTTTTATAATCGTATGGTAATCGTAAGGGTGGCAGGGCTGGCAAAAAGCCCGGGCCTCTATCCCAATAGGGCCCCGGCCTAAAAGAATTTTATTAATAAAAATATTATTAAAAGTAAAGCGTTATTTCATTATAAATATGTGTAAACCTATGCTCTTGAAAATAAGACTTAAGAGATATTCAACTAAAATGCACATAATACTATTAATAGTTTTGGTTAACTACTTAAGTGGTTCATTAAAATTAAGTTCTAACGTGACGATTTTTACTGGGAGGCTCCATCCAAAGAATTAGCCACGGGCCTCAGATGGTACAGTTACGCCTCTGATGGTATCTTTTATTTATTATATACCCTTTTAAAATTACATATTTAAAAAAATATAGGATGATATATTTTAATAAATATTATAATTAAATTATTTAAACATAATAAAATGACGAAAATTCAAAAACCAGGAACATTATCAATAAGAAATATCCACGAAGGCTTAACATTAATTAAATATCACAATAATCTCACTGTATTGTATTTTTGTTTATCAATTTAATTTACTTAAATCGCAAGTGAGCCACAATTCTGTTAAATACGTGTATTTCATGTCTGATATGAAATCAAATAGTTAATTCATACATCATAATTATATTCACTTCAATTGAATATAAATATGTAAGTGGCCGTTCCGCTACCACGATCGCTAGTATTTGAATTTTAGAAATGATAAAATAATTTCATGTATATTATGTGAGTGATGTAATTTAAATTCCAATAAAACAGATTTATTCAAACGGAAAAAAACCTATGTAAGCGATTTTAAATAAGATTATTGGTAATAATAGAATACATACTTCTTATACGTGAGAGTACGGCTTTGAATTGAATTGAAAAAAATTGGATTCGTGTTTTATTTGACATATGTACGCTATAGTTCATTATTCAATTAAAACGTTTCCTGTGCCTGAATGCATTATTATTTTTTAATTTTAATTTAAAACAACCACACGGCACATAATAAAATACAGTGAAATGGTTGTGAACAAAAAAAAAAGGTTGTTTGAAAAGTTCGGCCAAGAGCACGACAACTTGACATTATAAATCTTACTCAAAAGTTTCTCCTTTTTACCTTTTTATTTATTTCAATCTCTTTCATCTTGGTTCAACGTAACTGTAAAAGATCTGACTTTTTATATAACTAGACTTGCCTCGCGGTATCCTTAATTAACCGACTACCAAAAAAGGAGGATATTCTCAATTTTTAGGTGACTTTTTTAAAAAAGTTTTTAATAACTAAAGCAGATTATTCTGTACATAATTATATGAATAATAATGATGCGTGTATTTAGTATATCTGAATTTCAATCAAGATGTTTAAGATACATATTTGTAATTTTTTAAATGTATGTACTTATTAACAAAGTTAAAATAATACCGATCAAGTTCCCTACCTGTTCTTCTCGGTAGAATCTACATTCCGAACCGGTGGTTCCTTTTCATTAACTTAATTATATTTTTGTTTGTTTTGATGATTTAAAATTACTTTTTTCAATTCAAAAGCCTACTGGAATGAAGTATATTTTGACTAATTTTTTTTATTCCGCCGATTGTAGATCGATTTTGATTTTTTTTTTCAAAGAGTATACTTCCAAGTTGGTCCCTATAAGGTCTAGATCTAATGATGGGATCCTGAAGAAAGCGAGGGAATTCTTTAAATATTATATGCACACCTGTATCTATCAATATTTAAGCTAAGCAAGTTATGCTCGTGATAGGTCAACACCAGGAGCTCTCCTTAATAATTAACAGCCCTGCATCGAGAAAAGCAATATTTTGGTAATGATGAGAAAGCAGTTGACATAAGGCTATTGTAAATTAGGTACTGCCTTCCTTTGTTCGTAACTTAAAAGTGTTAATTCATTTTTTTAATAAAAATGAACCGACTTCAAAAACTAATTAATTTAATTGTAAGTGGAAGTAAACTAAAAAGCAAAAAAAAAAATAATTTCTAGCACATTTTGACGTCTTTGCCAAGTTAAATAATTTACGAATCCGTGTTTGTTTATGCCAGTAGATATCAAAATGTTTTTAATTTTTCTTAACACATATTCAATATGCTTTAATTCTTGAAATTAAATCCGATTGAAAATTCAAAACATAATATTCTATACTCAAATAATATTTTTGAAAAATCGTACGAAAAAGTTTGATTTTGGTTTAAAATCTGTTTCTTGTTTAAATTTTGTGAGAAAATTTTAATTATTTCACCCGTGCGAAGTCGGGCAGCCATTAAAATATAATTATAATAAAGTCGAATTTAAACGTTTTAATTTAATTTACTTTCCTCACAAACATTATGGCTCAGATTAAATTTTCACCATTCGCCTTCATATGTTTAAGCCTGAATTCGTCTTTTGTTTCATAACAAAAGCCTTATTCTCCACAATGTCATAATGTAACGGTTAAAAATTTAATTTCCGTTAAAATCCTGTCTAGCCAACGTACTAGACTAATAAGAAATGATATCTTGCTTTTTTGTTGTCGTTTTGTAATAAGCGTTACGTAACTACCATCTCTTCTTACACCAGACTCATTCTCTGACAGATTGTCTGCGTATTTAATTTAAAATATTAAAGCATTTTTTATTTATACGTTTTTATACGAAGATTTACTAGAGCGTGCCGTGAAAGTTTATTGCGATTTCTATTAATACTGCTTTTATGTTTTTATTCTCTGTATGCCCTAAAGTTGATTAAAAAACTTATCATACGATACTTAGGGCTTTGGTTAAAGCAAGAGCCTATCATGAGTTTAGCGTATCGTTTATTAAAATAGAAACTGTGTAACTCTTATCATATTTCCCTAAATAAAAGGTTTTCTTGGAATCAAAGTAGAAAGAATATGAGTATGATTGCATACTTTGAATCAATAAACATAAATTGGGCTCAACGCTTGAGGATTTTACATTGAAATATCAAGTTTTTAATTGTTGTTTAATGTGGATAATTTTATTTTTGTTTATAGGTTTTCTCCAGCACTTCTAACATTCGCGGCGGTGGTCACGGGCATCATCATGGTCATAGGGCTTTTCGGTAATCTCCTCACAGTGGTCGCATTATTAAAATGCCCTAAAGTAAGAAACGTGGCTGCTGCGTTTATTATTAGGTAATTATATATTTTTCTATTATATTTCGGTACTTTCATAGTTATGAAAATTATTATTTAGTTAAATAACTAATATATACCAGAGATATTGTCCTTGTTGTAGCTAGATGAAGTAAATAATAATGTAATACTGTGTCAGATAAAATGGCTCTATAAATAAAATACAGTTAAAAAGGCAGTAGAAAACGTTATTTAATGAATGCAATATAACGTAGGTTGCTCGTTAAAAGTTGTTTTTCATTTTTATTGCTAACTATCTAGTAAAGTTTAAGTCATCAAAATGTCAATAACAAGCACCCTACGCTTTCATTGTGACAATCGAAGTTATATTTAAAACAGGATTTTAATTATTATATAAACAAGAAAATTTAGCGAAATATTAATTGTAATTCATATTTCCATACTAATATTATAAATGGGAAAGTAACTTTAACGTCTGTCTGTCTGTTTGTCTTTCTCAACTGGTGAACTATTTTTGATGAATATCAATATTGTTATAGGAATATGGGATGAAAATTTTTACGCAAACGAGGAGACCATCTTGTTGGATATATTTTCATGAAAAAGAATTCCCATTCATTCATCAGGTTGTTTATATCTTTTATTGTTCACATAACGGAACTGACTCCAACATTGTATAGAAACGTAAATCCAGCCCAACAATTGTCATAAATATCAGTCAGGAAACAGAAATATGTACTAACTCTAATCTAGTACAAAAAATGTTTTCATTTCCCCTCGTGCCAAGAGAATAAAACAAAATGAGAGAATCATGGACACTAAATTCTTAAATCCATACTATAATGTTATAAATGCGAAAGTAACTCTCTCTCTCTGTCTATTTGTTTATTAGTTTTTTTACGCCAACTGTTGAACCAATTATGATTAATTTTGGTATATAGAATGAAATAAAATGTAAAAAGGGTGACAAGGTGTAGAAGAATTTACGCAGGTGAAGTTGCGGGGATCAACTAGTAAACAAATAAACGTAAATTAGATTCGCACAGCTATTGTTCCGCAACACTGACACCCGACTTACGCTTGACCGATTTTTATATCTTCCATAAAATTTCCAACCGCATACGGCTTAAAAGATTCCGCAGCTCTTTAATAATATTTCAAACAGACGAACGGACAGACGCCTAGTAATAGAGTTGTTTCAAGTCTCCTCGACTACGGAACCCTAAAACTTTTTTTTACACCGGGAAATATATTTATGCATCCCGCCCGAGAATTCAGTGGGTATGTGGGACGCCTGACACTAACAGACGCACCAGACTACCCACTAAATCCCAGCAATGCCCTTATAGTCTTAGTTGGGCCCCACGGGTTCGCTAACGCATGTTACCGTGGCGTCCCGATGGTTGGCCTGTCTGTGGGAGAGTGCTCAAAGGCACCGAAAGCACTCACCTACTCTAATGGCGAGGAACCCTAAATACCTAGTCTAAAAAATAAAAGACATGAAGGAGTTCTTTGGGTGTTCTTTGTTACCTTTTTATATTTTTTTCTTTGAGTTACAAAAGTTTAAAGTTCAATCAAACGATGCTTCTTTTTCAGTGAAGTTTTATAAGTTAAACTGGTTTAACATATTTTTTAATTATTTTATCAACAAGCCATCATAGTAATCGTAGTTTAAGATTTTAAATTCAGCCAAGTACAAGACTTATTAAAGTATTTACTCGTACTTCATTTATTTATGCGAGTGTTCTGTTTTAGTTATATTACTGGTACAAGTGTTGAAATTTTAAGAAATTTATTTTGTTTCTTTTACGAATATAATAAATGCGAAAGTAATTCTGTCAAGTAAAATTTTTAACTCTCCACTAAACTATGTTTCGTACGGTCAGTGAGAGAGCCGTAAGATTACTTCCAAGCCTACTCCTCCCCAATTTCTTTTATTTTCTTCTCTTATTCCTTTTCAAGCAAGCAACGCATTTTTGCTGCAAATATCTATGGGCGGCGGTGATCATTTAACATCAGATGTCCAGCTTTCTCGTTTGCTAGCAATTTTTAAATATAAAAGAATAAGTATTAGAGGATCGTCTAGCATAACGAAATCTACATAAACGCAGCCACAAACAATAGCTTCTAAATTTTATATTAACCACAAAAAATTACCTTCCCAACTCGTTTTAAATGTTAAAAAATTTCTTATTTCAGCTTATGCATAGCCGATTTCTTATTCTGCGCTGTGGTGCTCCCGTTCGCCATATCTGGCTTCTGGACGAGGACCTGGTCCCATGGGGGAGCGCTCTGCAAATTGGTACCGTTCCTACGGTATGGGAATGTTGGAGTCTCTCTATTGAGTATCGCGCTCATTACCTTGAACAGGTAAGTCCCTTGTAAAATGAAAAGTAACGTTATGAATACTTATAAGGCAACGTTAAAGGTGTCTGTGATTGTTCATTTAATATTCTTTAAACGCGGTTGATTAAGTGATGTAATCATGCTAATATTATAATAATAAGAGGAAAGTTTTATTTGTTTATTCTTCTGGTTTACGCAAAATTTACATACCCGATATGGAATATTTACATAATTATGATTTATAATTTCCGGATTTAGGCTAACTTTATCAATGTATAAATGGCACCTTTTGTTTTTTTTTTTTTTTTAAATTAAAAAAAATACTTGAGTACAGAGAGTTCTGGGCGAGTTGTTAGCGTAAACATTAATACCTTTTTAATAAAATAAAAAAAATATAGTCTGCTTGAAATGAATCTAAACTAATTGTATTAAAAAAAAGTCTTTATTCTAAGAAAAAGTTTTAATTAACTGAATAATTTATTTTTGAAACACTTAGTAAGTAACTTAATTAATAAGTAGTTAGTACAGAATAACTGAGAATTATTTTAACTGGATTACCTTTATAAGACACTTACTTAGTAATTACTTACTTGTAATTGGATCGCAATAAATTTCTCATCAATCACAAAACATTACGTGATAGATCGTATATGTCAAGAATGTATTGGCGACTTCGACCCTTAAGAGCCTCATATAGAATGTTAATGAGTAATAAAAATGCATAACATGTAAAACCTTTGTGACTTATACTCATTGGTCACAGGCTTTGTATCTCGTGTGTAGGTCAAGGTATAACGGTTACATTGTCTTTGTTTGTAACACTCGAAAGCACACAAAACGAGATTGCACACATGGCTAACTTTGAACGTGATTTTTGGGTTCCGCGCCTTAAAAGATGAAGAAACCATTATGAGAATTTGTTGTCTTTTTGTTGCCTATATTTTAAATGTAAAAAGTTAAGCTTCTAAGACGAGGATATAAATATATATTATATCACTTATTTCATGTGACATAATTATATCATATTACTTATGTTTTGATACTCGTAAACGCAATCATTAAAAAAACTTTTACCTTCCCGTTGAGGTAAGATCATAAAAGGCAAACAAAATGCCTCACAGAGTAACAGTCGTTGAAAGGAAACATCTAAAAATTGTTAAGTATTTTTTATTATAAGGTATATCATGTAAATAGCTATTTTCGGTAATGGGATAAAAAAAAGTAAAGTAACAACTATAGATGTCTCACTGGTGTACAAATGCAGGTTTCCATTCCTTCGTTAAAAGAATAATCGAAATAAGTGATGACACGGATCCCTCGGTCCGCATTCCAACTCACACTTGGCTGGTTTTTTACATTAATCCTGCTGATTTATTATTCGTATTTCTTATCTCTATCTCAACTAATCGACCATAACGTAATATATTAGATACAAATTATTCTAAGATGTTTCATATACTGTTGCTTATCCATAATTAAAATTATTCATTATCCATTTTTAAAAGAGTAACTGTCGAGGTTCTTGCTGGATCTTCTCGGTAGAATCCACGCGGATGTACTCGTAAGCGGTAGTAGCTTTTCATTAACTTAAATGATTTTTATACAAACGATTGAAAAAAATATTATAATACTAGAATTTATAAAGCGAGATGTATATATTTGTGAAACTTATTTAAATTAATTTTTAATATAAATTTTACTATTTTATTATACTTATATCTAAAATAATTCATTGACGGTAAATACTTTCAAATGTTAATGCAATGAAACTTATTATGTAAATCTTTGCGTCTAATGATAAAGAACACTTCTATGGTGAGAGAAGTTATGCGTATACCCGGCTCCTTCCTTCTGGTCTCCGGATCGGGTTTGCGAAATTGTCCGCTTCTCGCTTCTTTTTCGAAGCGTGCGTCGGTGATGTGCATAACAAAATCTACTTTAACACCCATTCCATCCATCGGTCCATCGCCGAGAGGGCGCGCAACTGAATGCACCACTATCTTTTGATGTATGCACGAAAAATTGACGAGATATCCAGCACCATCACAAGCCATCGAGGCTGCCACTACGCCACTGTAGAGCTAACGCGAGCAACGCTACAAGCAAAAGCTAGTTGGTACGATATCTTTGCGACGATGCAGATGGAATTCAAATCAGTTGTGGTATTATTATGCACACTCATAACCGTAGAATGCCGTGTGATAATTATAAACACTGCAGGAGAATTATGCGCGCGTTATCACTATTGCAATGCAATACATTTTTAAAATTTTTGTAAGTATTCAATTAAAACATATTAACTGTCTAAATGTATCGCAGTTTGTTAGCAGTAACTCAAGTGAAGTGTAAGATTCAACATCTCGACTAGAATTAAATAAAGTTTTTCCTTAACGTTATTCTAATAATTAAATATAATAGAAATACATATAAAGATTTTTTTATTCGTACTCGTTATGCTAAGCTTCATAGTCAATGATGATATAATTATGATGATATAAGTTAACATACGGGAAACAAAAAGACTTGACATAAATATAACAGAAATGGAAATAAAATATTGCGATGTTTTATTTAGGATGTCAGTTCGAATATACATGGATATTTTGTCAATTGTAGCGTGCAGATCTTATATATAGAATTACGAATTAATTATATTATAAGTGGATTATTTGTCCGACTTCAAAAAGGAGGACGAAAAGAAGTAGTGTATTTTTTTTATTTATTTTTATGCTATTTCAGAACTGCGTCATTTCTTAACTGACTATAAAAAAATCTTTTTTTAGTTGAAAGGGTATACTTTCAGAGTGGTCCCATGGTATAATTTTCAGAATCGGTTTAGAGTTTGGCTTTAAAATCTAAATACCTATAATAAGTATGTCGTGCAAGTAAAAGAAATCACGTATTTTGCTTTAGAAGTCGCTTGATTTTTTAAAATAAATTATTATATAAAAAGTTACGAAACTTAATAACTTAAAACTATATTAATGTTATAATTTTGTTATTTATATTTTTTAAATATAATAACGAAAATTTTCTCTATTCAATTTAAATCTTTGGTTAATGGCTTTTAGTTGTACCAATTAGACACATGTTATTTCGCGAATATCACGTGGAAAGAGAAGATCTTAATTTTGTAAATTTTATTTTAAAAGATTCATATACAAAAAAAGAAACATATATTATCATTATTTACGAAATTAAGTGTATTATGTATAAAGAACACAATCGTATATAAAGTCCGTAAGTAAAGTCTGTAATGATCTCACACCGAAACGAAACGATCTTATTTTAATGGAACTTTCGTGTTTTTTATTTTAAATAAACTCATAAAACTGATAATTATATAAAATGGTACTTACATATTTGAATAAATACTTTAAATAAATAATCAATATACCTCCTGAGAATAATAACTGATACAATTCTTACGCCAAGTAGCGGTATCTAAGGCCGGTAAAAATATTATTTGAAATAAATGGTGGCCAATTTCGCGACTATAATGGTGCATCCACACTATATAACAAAACGCGTTCTAAAACAAAGTTATTTTACATGCTGTGTGACTGATATGTGTTGTTAAGAAAAGTATCTACTTATTATATATCACAATGTTATTTCATAATATTAAACAAAGTGTATTTGTTATACAAGGTGTCAACTGGGCATGTGTTGGATATTTTACCAACGTTAGCAGAACCGATGTTCAAAATTAAAAAACTGAACTAAACTTTTTAAAATTATTTTTTATAATTGCTAAGCATATACGAACGTCCAGATTCAACATTTCCTCGGAAACTCCTTGGATAATTAAAGTTTTATAACTTGTTAGTCAATCTGGACGGACCATTCGCATTTAATCCACTTTTAATGGCCAGTCCACCAACCAGGCGTCAGAATCAACTCTGATTACAATATCTAAGTATGCTATAGTTTATCTAAATAAGTAAAATCAATATATATACAGGCACAGGTGCTAGTAATATTGTTGCAAATGAAAACGTATAAATAATTTTTTGCTTGGCGCAATACCTGTCACCTTGTATCCAATATTCTCGAAACGTTCATTTTGTCAGCCTTAATAGATTTTAGTAAAGTAATGAAAGTCTTCGTCAAGGAGAATTTAGTAGTACCTATCTAGTACCCAGTGTTAAATAGTGCAAATTTAGTATTAAATACTACTATTATAAATGAAAGTTTGTGATGATGGTTATATGCATAATTGAATGCTTGATACTCTTTCACGTAAATATCACTGAACAGATTTTGATGAAGCTCGACAGAGATATACCTTGTGTGTCAGAATGACATACAAGCTACTTTTTATCGACATACGATGCGGGCTAGTGTTAGTGCTAGTTTTTATATGATATGTATTATTCTTAATATTAATAGTATATCTTACAAGTATGGTTGAGTTAGTGCAATCTGTGCCACACTTTATTTTTTATGTATTTTATATATCGACAGTGAAGTTCTAACAGTACGTGAATCAAAATTAGCTGCTTTAAGGGAGAGCAAAAAAACTGCATAACACTGCATTATGAATCAATAATAAATCTAATTTTAAATACCCGAAATTAAAAACATTTTATTTAAAATTATATATTTTTGATTCAAAATAGCATCTATATAAAATTGTACAATATTTTTCGCTCTCATTTAAAGCTGCTCATTGACTGACGCGGTCTTAGAACTTCACTGACAATATGGATAATGGATATCCTAACAAATAATAAAAACCAGTTAAGCATGAATCTGGCAGAAGTGATACAGGTCGCAAAACTTTCAAAGCTACATAATTATTATATACCTGAATGTTTCTATTTTTACAGGTATATAATGATTGCTCATCACAGCTGGTACGCGCGCGTGTACCGGAAACACAACATAGCTCTCATGATCGTCTTCTCGTGGATGTTCTCGTACGGGATGCAGATACCAACACTCCTTGGAGTCTGGGGTAAGACTGTTAGGATTACCTCTTAAAAAATATTTTTTTCAAATCAAATAAAAAAAGGTTTATATGGGTAACAGTTAAAAGGAGACTTTTAGAAAACAGTTATGAAGGTAAAAGATAAAATAATAAATTACAAGATATAATAAAATACAAAAAAAAAGACAAAAGTGGTTTTCAAATATAATTTTAAAAGAATTTACGAAAAGTCAAATTACAATAATTATTTTAATTATTTATAAAGTCACCACCCATTCGAAACGTGGATTTTATTACGATTTTTTATTTATCGTTAAAAAATAAAACCGTTAAATAGAACTGTTTTGTTAATAAGCTGTATTCTTCATCTTTTAATTTTTCACCCTTAAATCTGAAATATTTTCTTCAAATTTCAGTAAAAATAGTTGAATTTATAATCTCGACTTTTTTGAAGTTTGTTAAAACGGGGTTTGTTCTTTTCATATATTTGTTATTTATTTTTAAATTTAAGTAATATAAACATATATGTGTATGTATAAGCATCTACATTCGCGATAAGAAATAATCTCTAAAACCTTAATGCACATTTAGTTTTATTATAAACATAAAACGTTTCACTGTAAATAGTCGTTACACGTCTAAAACCCTTGTAGCGTGTAATCGTTGTGATGGCGAAACTGAAATGGATGTAATAACAAATAAATACGTGTATTTTACTAACAAACGTATAAATTTTAATTACCAACCGACTACAAAAAGGAGGTTCTATATACTGATCACCGATTTATTATCTATGTGATTTATTTATTTTTTTAATTCGAAAGAGTATGTATTATATAAAGGTATCCATTTTTATTTTTTTTAATATTTTTGTTTTTTAATGAAGACCTGATGGTAAAGCCCTAGGAAATACTGTAAATATATAACTTTCCGCTGGAATCAAGCGTTCAAATGGACTCGATTATATTTTAAATAAAAAAAAGATAATAAGTCGTCATTTAGATAGTAAATCACGATAAAACTTTACAGACAGAATATACTGAGGCCTATTAAACGAAGAGTCACGCTGTATATTACCTTTTGTATACCTTAGAGATGTATAAATTTACATTTCATCTGATTCAACTGCTTTGAGTTTGAATTAAACAGATTAATTTTGGGTCTTCAGTTTGACTTTACATTAATTAAAAAACCAAAATATTATATATAAATGGTCGTTAACATTAATTAGTAATTTTATCAAGGAACTTTGCATAAAAAAAATAAGTATTATAAACTAATGATAAGCTCGTATTGAATTTATTTCTCACATCTATTACACTCGCATAATCAATGATAATCGAAATACTTTTAGCAATCGGATAAAATAATGCCTGTCATAATATATTCAATAACTTACACCCTTAGAAAGGATTAACCTTGTAAGTTTTGCTCAAAGACTTTCAAAAGATTTTCGTAAATTCTTTAGCGTTGCTTTAACATCAGAAAGAATTTACTATCAACGACTTCCCTATTAAAACTCACAGCTTTCGTTTGGTTAGGGAACTATTTCCAGGTTACAGAGTTGTTTTAATGTTGTAATTCCCACTTTAGACTAGAATTAAACACATAAGTTTTTCTCTCAGACTTTCATTAAAATTTACAAAAGTTGTTTGTCAATTCTTTATATCTTAAAGTAAATGACTACCAATATCTGACTTTAGACATTCGCAGCTTTCGTAACTATTTACTATGTATGCATGTGTTACTAATTTACAGAGTTATTTTATATCAGTTACGAGAGTAAAATTAACAAGTGTAATTCCCACCTCAGGTAGAATACATAAAATAAAACTTTAATATACTCCATATTAAAGAAATTCCACTTATAGTAAGCGAGATCGCCTAAATAAAATTGTAATAAATAATAATAATAATAAAAATGTTTTCTATTTCTTAATAAAATGTTCGAGTGGGTGTTTTTGAGCGAAGGTTATTGTTATTGACCCGATATAATTTGCTAAAGCTTTGAACTTCTAGGTTCACCTAAATATTTCTCACAAAGCTCCAGTGAATCTTGTAAAAGTTAAGGCTACGAATATACCAAAATTAAGTGGACCAAATTGTATAAAATATTTTAGTACTTAGAAACTTGACTGCCAACCATTTCTTGGAGAAAAAATCTATTTTAACGAATATCTGCTTTTGACCTCTTTGATAAGATTGTTGAGAAACTATTGTACTTTTTATTTATATTAACGGATCTTAAAACTAAAATGTCTGGACATAGATATTTTTTAAGAACAAGAATTGAACTTTAATCCACTACAGAATATTTCTACAAAGACAAGCAGGTTTTCTTATAAGTATTCCTATAAATAACGCATCACAGTCAACGGCCCCCATTAAGATCTCATGACCTTGTGTCGGGGGTCCGGGAACACTCACAACACTAACACAAACACCCAGACCACGACAAACATCTGTATGGCCAATACACACGTTTGCCATGAGCGGGGGTCGAACCCGCAAACCTATACCCCAATATAAAAGATTACAGCCTATCTTTTAGACGTAACTTTCAAATACATATTAGTTATCAGTCATCTCGATTCCAAAATGAAGATTAAATTAATTCCCAAGGTAAATTCGACTACGACCCAGAATTAGGCACATGTTCAATTGTGCCGGACGATAATGATCGCTCATCGAAGACGGCTCTCTTTGTCATCGCCTTCATCGTGCCAGCGATGCTGATCTTCATTTGTTACGCTAGAATATTTTGGGTGGTACACAGGTAAATATATTTACTGTTTCCATGAATTCTAATAATTATTTTATGAACGATTTTGTATTTACGAAAGCACAGTTTTACTTACCATATAAAATTAGTAATTATTTACTCAATTAATATCAATAGATTTTTGTCATCTGTTTCCAGTATTTATTAAGGAGATCGGTGTAGCTTTCTTTAGTTATTTTATTATTTCATAACGATTTTTTTTGTGTGGTTCTATTTGATTGCATTCAAAGTGTACTTATTTAGATACTTTTGGTTTACTGAAATGTCTAACTGGAAAAGGCAGGTAATACGGTTTTTTATGCTCTGAAGCGCTTTTCTTATCTTTATGGAGCAAGAACAAATGGGGAGCTGACGTTTTTATACTTTATTGAGTTTTATGGAGTAATAAAATAGTATACCTTACGTATCTATGGGGGTCAGGCTACAAATGTTGTTTTGTGGGTAAATAAAAAAGATATTTTTTTAAATTGAAATATTTTATGCACGTCACTGCAAAAGCTTTCGACCAATAAGCTCACCGCTTAATCAAAAAAAGAAACTAATTATTATAATGCCTTTATTTCCATCGCACTTTAGCGATTTTATGAAATCAGTATTCTATATCAGTTTCAAATAAATTATAACATTATCGTATTTTAGTATCAAATACTGTATCAATAGTGAAGATTTATGACTCCATAATTTATTGGTACTTCTAAAATTGTTTGAAATAAACAAAATGTTTGAAATAATTTATTATATTCCAGCTCAGAGCAAAGGATGCGAGAACACCAACGCTCGCAACACAACAACCCAGGCACTTTGAACAACGGCAGTGACAAACGGTCAACGATCAAAGACACGAGGGAGACCAAAGCGCGTCGCAACGAATGGAGGATAACGAAGATGGTCCTCGCAATCTTTCTGTCCTTCCTCGTTTGCTACTTGCCCATCACTATCGCAAAAGTCGCCGATAGCCACGTACATTACCCTGGTAAATTATTATTTTAATTGTAAATATTTTACTTTAGGTACGATTCTGTGCAGGTCTTCTGTATCTTTAATTGGTAGGATTCAATTTAGGTTCTTCGACAAAGTATCATCAACTATGTCGACAGGTTGCTGGGCCGGATTATATTTTTAGGCAGCTTAGGCAACTACCTATGCGCCCTGAATCTTTGAGTCCCGTGCATGGATACAAAAAAATTGAGAAAGTTTCATCGAATAACAATTTAAAAGATGTATATCTTCAATGAGTGACTAAAAAATCAGCAAAATAATATGTAATAAATAATAAAATAATTATAGATTGCAGTTTAGTTGAAAAAAAATGTATTTTAGGAAGTTTGAAAATGGTCAAAAGTCTTGACATCGCTATGAAATGGTAGCGATTGAAAACCAAAGATCTGTAGAGGCCATAGTGCCGATGTTTGTCATGGTCTGGCTGTTTGTATAGTAAATGTTCTCCCCCATCCCCCTCCCTTATCTGATACTTTTCAACAGTCAAAAGGAATAAGAACTTGATAATCCATTTAATTGATCTTCAATTAGCTTTAGCTTGTGGCTTTGCTCGTTAAAACATATTTAACATCTTTTTGGCTGGTATGACACGCGCGCCACTAACTGTAAGTTAATCGAAATATGCACAATTACCATTCGAATTCGGATGAACGGTATGGCAGCGCATAAAATACGAACAAACAAATAAGTTTTGATTTTTATATATTAGATAAATATTAATGGAAAAACCCCAAACAATTCTGACTTTGGCGATAAATAAATAAATCAATTGATTAATGATTTCCAAACCGTTCCCATTATTCATTTAACCGCAAACAAATCATAAAACCGCTGAGGACTAAGAATTCTAATATCACAACGATCATCAAAGATTAAGCTCAATTATTTACCCAAAACGTTTACATTATTTATAACAAAATTGTTGTACACCTTTGAAAATAAAATATGCTTGGAAAGATCAGTTCTAAAAGATATTATTTTCTATATAGACGTTTTGAAAGGTAAATAGATGCAACTTTCTTTAAAATAACAAGTTTTTTTCAAAATGACCATTTTACAAAAAATATAGTCTATACCACACACAGAAATAACACACATCTGCAAATGAAGTCCTCGGGACATAAATTTTTCCATAGGAAAAAAATGTTTTTTCTTGATAAATTTATTTTGATGACAGTGTACTTCCTAACATACCTTTATTGTTACAATTAAAGAACTACGACTAAAAGATAAAGGATACGCAATTAGACGATATACACAATTTCAGCTATTTCTATTTAAAGACCAAATTACTGAACCGATTTTAATAAAAATTGCAAAACTAAAAGTATACTCTTTCAAATAGAGAATGTTTAAAATCGGTACATTAATGATGGTGTTTAGCAGACTAATTAGCTATCGCAAAACGCTGTTATTTTTTTTCTTGTTGAGTACAAAAATCAACTATTTTTGTACGAAAACGAAAAAATCAACTGTTAAAACGTATCCCTTTGTCATATCTATATCTCCGCGTAATTAGCTTGCTGAAAAAACGTACACTTCATAAGAAAACATCTATTTTTGAAAATATTAAAGATGATCAAAATTTATTACAGTGTTCCACATAGCTGGTTACCTCCTGCTGTACGCGAGCGCATGCGTGAACCCGATCATCTACGTGATAATGAACGCGCAGTACCGCGCGGCGTACGCGGCGGCGCTGTGCTGCCCGCTGTCCCGGCTGTCCGGCCTCACCAGCGGTGCGTATCCCTCATCGCCCGCATGCCACCACGTCAAGAAACCGGAGCGCACGTCTGCGCTCGCCTCCTATATACGAACGTGAAGGTATCATTGCTCGCTTCATCCTCATTGTGCTTGTATCTATGGTGCTGGGTTTAAATGATATTGCATGGTAAATGCTGTGGGTGTAATTTTTAGAAATAGGCTAATGTTTCAATCAAAACTGTATCCTTCCTCATTTTTCATATTCCGCATGCCACCACGTCTAAAAATTGGTTTTCACGTCCACACTCACCTGCTTTATACGAACGTGAAGGTATCACTACTCGCTTCATCTTCACTGTTCTTGTGTCTATGGATCTTTGTTTAGATTGTATGACCATAAGATATGGTAGATTCTTTGGGTGTTAAGTATATCAAACTTGGCCTTCCGCTTGTATATCTATTTTAGGGACAAACCAAAAAAGGCAAAAATACTTTCATTTATTCATTCCTCGCATCCCAAAAAATTTAATTACTAGAGTGTATGCGCACACTCTCTTAATTTATTATGAATAATCATACTCATCATTATAAACTGCTATAAGTTTTTTTCATACTAACCAAACTCATTATCAACATATCATGCATAGAAAATACATTAACTCGCTTTGGTTATCATTGTTTATATTGACACATTAAATCTATATTTATATCAATAATAGTGTTTTAGTACCTACATGTATTTTTAATTATGAAATGTATCGACCATAGCACCAAATAACTAGTCCCCAATTACTTTTAGAGAAATGGAACGAGCGTCACGGATACAGCTTCAGCAACACGCGAACGGTTCTAAGCCAAGTGTCGCTGGGGGAGTCGAGGGCAGACCCTCGGGGGTCCCTGCCTACCGGAAGGTAGAATACGCAGGGTCGAAAAAGCTGGGCCCTGTAAGGTCAACAGGGAGCCTAGCAAGTATCGGACAAAGAAACGAGACGGTTACCAGCGGGTTAGGATCACAGCATACGAAGATCACGAGATTCGAATTGGACCAACATGGCGCCTAAATGTCACTCATTAGCATGACTTACCAAATATTTATTTAAACTGCACAAGAGTGATATTGTTATATTTATATTATAATACAGTATGATGACATAATTTTAAAGACACTTTGTTAAGAAAATATTTTATTTTGCAACGCATCCGTCCTGCTAATAAGCGACATTTAGGCACTGTACTAATCGTTATGTATATAGTTAAGTTCGTTTATAGTTGTGGTAAATATATATTTAATTACGATTAAGAGACGTTTACAGTATAAAAACTATTTGGGTGCTCGACATTGTTGTTTTTGTTGTTAAACTTAAATGGCATTAGACAATTGTAATCCAAATTGTATGAATAAGTATTAATAAATGAACACCTAAGATACATTCCAAAATATAATGTATACCTCGAATAAACACCAATACATTCCAATCCATTAGATATATTGGATAAAATTAATTTTAAGTATTGACCAAAGAATATTATTTGGACGTTGCCAGATGTAAAATAATATTATTATTTAATATAATCGTTCTCTTCGGATGAAAAATTGGGATAAATAATAGCGTTAGTTTTTATTTCATTAATGTGTAATAACATTTTATTCATCATGACAAACAATGTATGTTTTCGTTAATAATTTATATTTCAAAATATATCTGACAATTTTCAGTATTTTTACATAAGCCTATCAGTGAATTTTAGTAATGTAAATAGTGTTATTTCGACAAGTTTATGCACCACAATGCCATATTAGTTTTTAAGACTAATAATTTGACACAAATAATACCTAATTATAATGTAGATAAATTTATTTATTTTGATTTTTCACTATCAGTTATTACTGTAAATTAATGATTAATGTTATAATGAAATAAATTAAATATGAATTATAAATGTGTATATTTATTTACTTATAGTTTTATAGTCTAAAACATAAACTGCTATACCACAAAAGGTGTAACCATGCACAACAGTTGTCTAGCTAAACAGTGCTTAAAATTAATCGATACTTAAAATCTAGTCAAAATTGCCTATATATATTTTTTAATTTTATAATTACTCATGAGTAAAAAAGACAACAATCAAAGTAATTATAAGTCATTACAGAATATTTAGACCTCATGCACGCATATATTTATTTTCTTGTCTTTTCTAATTAAATATCCATACCGGAACGTAAATCTCCCACTGCTAAGAAGAAACCTGCTGCATCATCACACTGATTTCTTTATCTTAGTCGTCGTCAGCGTCTCGTCATCTCATGTCGTCAGTTTTTACAATACGATTTCGTGCCGTATAACATACCACAAAGCATATTTATTGTATATCATCATATCATGTGAATGTGTTTTGGCCGTAATTTGTACCTTTCATCAGTCCGAATTATAACTCGTAGCCATGATTAATATCAACTCTTCACTGAGGTATTTTTATATCATATAAAAATATTTTAAATTAGCCGCGTTTTGCTCAAGGTCTATTTTTGTATGCAGACTATATCAGTTATCTTTTATGAGATAAACTCTATACTCGTCTTTAATAACCATATTTTTATATTAAAATATTTAATAATTAAAATAGTTGACTGGCGGTATACTATAATTTAAAGCTTATAAAATAAGAAAAGAAAAGATTCTGGACGAAACAGCAATGTGACATATTTAGGAATTTTCCCTATAAAAGTGAAAGCAATATAATTCAATTTGAGTTTGAGAGACATAGTCAATAAATACCAACGAAATTTCGAAAATTAATCTCGACAACATCTTAACCATATTAGAAAAAAACCTTATTCTTATTAAAATTTTTAATTCCCATCACATCGCAACTAAAAAAAAAATAAAAACGCAGCTGTTATAAGCTGAAAGCCTCGTCAACGCCAACGGTTGAAATACGCGAGTTCTATCTTTATTATACTCTGCATGTCCTTTACAATTTTTAAGATGACATTCTTTGTTTTAAAAATTAGTTTCTACTACTATTAAATATATATTATTTTTCAACATTACAGAATATGTTATTACAATAGTACATTTAATTGTATACTTAATTATTTGTTATTTCTTAATATTATATACAATTGGTGTAACACATGTACTTCAGTATATTTCCTATTTTAGAGTAGGCAACCCTACAAAAAAATTTCTAGTCAAAAACTTAAAAGTCACTGTCAAATAAATGCCAATGGCTACATTTTAATTACCAATGTTGGTATTTAGTCGATAAAATACACATTGTGAATCTTATTACATTTAACACTTTTAATTTGATGGTTTTAAATGGTGATTTCTGTATTTTTAAGACATTAATACTAAAAAGTTCACATGTGATGGCTTAATTACATTTGTTTATACCTTTGTACGTGTTCATAAAATTCGTCAAAAATGGATGTTGTCGGCAGCGAAATAGGCCAAAAGATGCGGGTAAATATTAAAATATGACATTTATTTTGACTCTTAATAATAAAAATAATATCAGAAAGTAAATTTTCCAAGCTTTCTCTTATTGTATATTTATATTATTCGTTTAACAAATATGACGTTTTTCTTTTATAATTTCTTAGATGTCTAGTTATTCTAAAAAAGAAATGTTACATTACACTATACAATGAAAGTTTATTGATTGAAAGTTATTATTTTCAGTCTGCCATCAAGGCCAAGCTGACTGAATTGGGTTGCTATGTTGGTGAGTTCTTTGATACATTTGTTGTTGCCTTTTAGAATATTTCATTTACAACTGCATATTTTGTATTTTAGAAACACTGTAAGATAAATGAATATTTTTATGAAGATTTTCACTTTATATTAAATGAATTGTACATATTTTACTCAACTACCAAGATCCTAAAAACTGGATATTATGTGTTTGACTTGTATGTATATTTGTCCTACCCTATCTTCCTTTGTAATTACTAAATGTCTGAATTGATTATAACGTATGAATTATGATGTGACATTAGATTTATCTTTATTGAGTAAATGTATATTAAAATTATATTAAATTATTATTACTTTTGACAGTAAATATCTCAATTGATTTAAAATAACATAATAGGAGTATAATTTATTTTATGCAATTTATAATTTTTTTATACTAAGTTTTTTATACTACTTAAGTCTTGTTATTGATTTAAGTTATGTAAGTTAAATAGTAGAATCATCAAACTTTTTGTAGGCAAAGTAATGCATAAATAATTCAATTTCTGAGTATTGAAATGGAAAATTGTGTTTTACAGATGATGAACTTCCTGATTATGTGATGGTGATGGTAGCAAATAAACGTACAAGGGCTCAGATGGAGGACGACTTGCAGCTGTTCCTCGGTGACAATACTGAGCTGTTTGTGAACTGGCTACATCAGGTGCTTAAGAAACTTCAGGAAGTTACTGTGACTACACCATTGAGTAAGTTTACTTTTATTTATTATTACTAATTATATTAAAAAATACAACATTTTAATATTTTATAAATTGTTTGATTTTTATTATTATTGATATTTCTTAGCATATAATGATGTCTAACTTTGTATTATAAAAAATATTAATTTTGACTTATTTATCTGATATGTAGTTGGTTATCAAGTATGAGAATGTACAAAATTATTAGCAAAATTATTTCTCATTTATAAAAGAGGTTTTGTGAAATTTGTTTAATTCACATTTTAAAATGCTAATATAATGTTAGCATTTTAAAACTACTTTAACTTTTTACTGTAAGTTTATACAACTAAAATTTTTATAATGATATGTATGCCAAACATATTTTGATTCATTTTTCCATATTAGAAGGAGATTTAAAAGCTGACAAAAAGAAAGAAAGATCAGGGTCTAAAGAAAGAAAAGAGAAGAAAGTCAAAGAGAAAGCAAAAAAATCTGAATCTTCAAAAAAGTCAAAGAAAAAAGAAAAAGAAAAGAAGTCACGCAAGAAAGAAGAAAAGAAGTCTTTGAAAAGTAAGAAAAAAAAGAAACATGAAATGATTCGTCCAAATATTCCACCGTTACTAATGAATATAGAGAAAGAGTCGGAACCATCTATTACTGATGTATTTGCAGGTCAGATTTTGAAAAACCATGGGATTTCTCTTGAACCCTATAAAGAAGATCCAAAACAAGTAGAAACTAAAGTGGTAATTAAGGAATTAAAACGTCCCTTAGTGCCTATCATTGATCCTGCAACCATATCTTCACAGCCTGAAGCTACTACAGAAAATAAACCGAAAAATACTGATGATGTTAATAAAAATCCTTCTTCAACTTCTACTAACCCTAGAGAAGAAAATATAAAAGAAATGAATAAGATTGAAGCTAAAATACAAGGATTGAGGCAGAAATTAGTAGAACAGTTGGATTCAATGTCCGATGATGAGGACTTTTTAAATATAAGAACTGAGGCAGAGGAGCTTATGAATGATTTTGCAGAAGATGTTTTTCAGGTAAATAATTTCGTACGATAATTTGTTATTTCAGATTATAAGATGTGTATATGTAATATATATGCTTTTATTGTAATAAATTCAAAAAAAAAATTCATATATAAGGCATAGACTATTAATTATTTTCTTCATATAGGGGAATCTAAAATTTGTAACATTCAACATTTAAATAAAAAAAAATACAAATCCTTTATGCAGAATGTGACGACTGACCTGTTACACTTTTAGAAGGGGGAGGCCCTTAAGTTATGTAATTAATATTTAAACACCCTCTATAAATAAAAAGATATTTATATAGAGGTCTATAAATGGTTCATTCTTGATAAATAAATAAAACTTTAAATTATTAAAGATGCGAGATCTCGCTTGTCGAATTTTTAATATTATTTAAAAAACTATAAAATTTAATAACTTTCTTTCAGGAAATATCTCAACCACCTCCAGTAACACCACCTTTACAATCTAATAAAACATTACATCCTATCCAACCACTACCGGTACTTCCCCCGAAACCAAAAGAAATATCTAAAGAACCAGAAACCTTACCTCAGATAGAATTGAATCTACCTAAAAGGCCAATTCGCGAGAGACTGGGTGCTCGCGATGTACCAACCAAAGAAGTCAAAGAAAACGAATCAACTAAAAAATCAGAAAGTCCTGAAAGGTTGTTAATTACAAACTCCTTTAAGGTAGTAAGAAAAAACTTTTTCATTCCTAAGGTTTACAATCGACATAATTTTGAGGTTATCCATACTTTTAACTCATTTTCTTTTCTTTTTTTTTAGACTTGTTTGTTTATTTTTTCACTAGATTAGAAATCCATATATAACAATCATCCATAGTATTAAGAGTATAATAAAGCTTTCTTTTTACTTATGCTGATATTGGTGACATGACAATATTGGTCTGTGTAGTATGCTAAAATGTAACATACATTCTTTTCCATAACTTTATATATACAAGATGATTTTTTTAACTAGACGTGATAAGCCAAATTCAAAACTGTAAAAAATAGCTAAAAATACTTTAAAGAATCTCAGGGCCAATTTTGTTATAAACTAAAACTGTATACTGATTTTGAAAAAAAAAAAAAAGTTTACATGCATTTAAAGCTACAACATCATATTATTATTTCATATTTTAACTTTTAAATAAATTTACTAATTGAAATATAACATCTTGTTATCTTCAGCAGATTTAGCGTTATGTGCGAATAGGCATAAAGCAGGTTACATTTATATTTATTACTATTATTAACACATAACCATAAAAAATTAATACAAATGTTTTTTTTAAGTCGATATTTACTCTAAACAATCAATGTCTATTTAACTTTAACGCTTTACGTCCAAATTAAACTTTTTTGACAGGATCTCAAGAGGATGTATAAAAATTCACTTTCAAAAATTTCGTCTTTGACAATCGATTGAAGTCCTAAGGCGTGAATGTGTTACAGATTCTTGCAATATTAATTCAATACCAGAAGAAGAGTCACATAACAATTTTATGTGATTATTAAACTCTTAAACGACATGGTCCCCGTAACATTTTCTGTTTCGAAACCTTCATCCCTTACTTCACCCATTTCACGTTTTATTTTTGCGAAACAAAGTCTATGCCCTCCAAAGTCTAATCTATCTCAATACCAAAATTCATTCATCAGCTTAGACATGAAAACGAAACAAACGGACAGACTTTATAATATTAGTATGGATGTCTTGGTGTTAGGTAATCGACAACACAATATCCGATAAAACTAAAAAATCTCGACTCACAAGCAATTGAAGTAAACATAAATGGCGTATTTAAAGATCAAATATCTCCAAACATCATATAGCTCTATGTGTTTGATATTTAATAAAATTTTCAGATTCACACCAGAAAAGGAAATAGAGTTTCGACCGCAGCCCAGATCAGCCAGAAGTCGATTAGGAAGCCAGAGTGAACCGCAAAGGAAACTCTCTGTATCAGAGGAAAGCTCTGAGAAGCCAGAGTCTAGTTCAAAAAGACTCACTTCAAAGTAAGTATTATTTATTAAGCTGTTCTAGCTCTAAATACAGTACAGTATTTGCGAACAAGTAAACGAAACTTAAAACAGTTGTAAGATATCTTTAATCATTAAAAGCATAATGTATATATATAATTCAATTACTAATTAATCTTAAATTATAAAATTGCATGGAAAAAAATATGTTTAAAGTAACACTTTTAATTTGATAAAATTATATAGCATTATAGCAATTACGTGAACCGAGATGCAGAGTCAAAATTAGTTTCCTTAAAATTGGGGTTTTACAAAATTTGGTACTACAACAGTTGTTTAGACATTTTTAAGTTTTAATTATTAAATACTTCTTATATAATTATTTATATCATATATAATGAATGTGTTTAAATTATTAAATGATAGCAGTTATTAGTGCAAATTATATCAGATGTGTTTATCAAGTTTTTTTAAAAACAATTTTAAAAACATTAATGTCGAACGAGTGTAATTAATCGAAAATTCATGATTTTCGGTCCGGAGTGTAATTAATTACAACAACATTAGTAAAAAATGAATATATTATACATGTCTTATAACGGCTAATAATATTCAATATCATATACATTCAATGTTTTAAGTCTTGTTTATGCAACTGTACCGTGGGCGAGGTCAGACTCGCCTCGTGTTCAGACCGACACACTTACGTGAATCGAGGTATATATAATGTATGCGCAGGGCGCCGCGGGAGGGCGCGCGCTCGTGCGCGTCGGTGGTGCGCGTGCGGCCGCGCCCGCGCGTCGGCGCGCCCGCCTCCAGCCTGCTGCTGCGGGCCGTCGCCGACGCGCACAAGAGCCTGCTCAACGTGAGTTACATTTATTACTTTTTTTGTATAAAAGGATACAAACGAGAAAACGTACCATCTGATGTTAAGTGGTTACTGTCGCCCGTGGACGTCTGAGCCATTAGGGACATGTTGATGTATCGCTGGCCTTTGACGACTATAGGTGTATACACTCAACAAGAATTATTGCACAAAACTATTTTGTAGCCTTACGTAAGAGGTTAGTTTTAGTAAGAAAATAAGTGACTGACAGTAAATCGCTTCAGGTGTAAAACAATGACAAACGATTTATTTAAATCTTAATGATAGCCTGAGGAGCAAAATTTATAAGTGGGATTTGTTTTTAAATGGATCTGTTAAATTCAATCAAAATATATATGAGTTCTATTTTGTAATAGGTAATAATAGGCTAAGTTTTTCGTAAGCAGCAAGTGCAGGGATTTAAAGAACAAAAATTACCAATGCATTGTTATAACACATAAAAATTGTTAATTTTCTATACAATTGTACATACATACAAAATTAATAGATAAAATATTACGATTGAAATCTCTATAGACAAAATAAATATAAATACAAATCCGATAAGAAATAAATTAAATGTTATTACAGATACCACCCAAAGTAGACCACGAGTCGCAGAAAGTAAAGCGTGCGCTAGTGCTGCCGATGCGTCGTTCCGTGGAAGCTCAGAAAATTGTCATACAAGTGCCTGTTGATACGCATTCAGACAGCCAAGGAGATACTATTAGCTTGGGCGATATGGACAGCGAGGGAGACGACAAGAATTCTAAGTAAATTTCATTTAATAATTGTATAAATTCTTCGATTTCGTTTTTTAAGCTAATAATTTCAATTCAGGGTCGTAGTTATCCCAATTAAGTAAATGAGACTTAACTTTTTAAAACTTGACAATATCACTTTTAACCCAAAAACTAGATTTTTTTTCTGATGGTTACATTAGAATTTATATGCAGTGAAAGTAAGATGTCAAAATATGTTAAATAAAAAAAAAACTAAAACTTTTCCGACCATTCTTTAACTTTCTGTAAAAAAGTGAAAATAAAAGTTTTGAAAAGAACCTTCTCGAATGATATATTGACAAAAATAAATTGGACAACTTTTGTTATCATTCTTTCATCATCATAAAGATTCAGTAAAATAAATCGATAAAGAGCAGGTTCTTTGACTAAATAATAGAATAAAAAAATATTGTTATTACAGAAACACAAAGATGGATGAACATATTCCTCACAACATAACTAAAGTAATAACCAACACCGAATATACGCCAATTAGGACGCCCAATCGACAAGACGAAAATTCAACTATGGAAACCATGTATGTTTTCTATATATGAAAATAAAACTTAGTGAAAATAGTATATATGTATAATAATTATTCCTTAATAGTTTTTGGTAATAACTTTTATTGATAACATCAATAAATTGTTTACACATGTACAAAGTGTCAAATTAACTGTTAGTTAATATTAAAAATATGTATTTAGTCAATCATAGAGATTAAAAAATACTTAATAAATTTTACAGCACCATTCATAACACCACCGTCGATAAGGAAAAAGGCACCCAATTCATAGTTACAATGGACGGCTATCATCCAAATGCATTTCTAGCGAAGAAACTCATGACTGAAGGCCTCTTAGACGAAGATGATTCTAAAGACAAATCAAAAGAATCCATTAAACCTAAACAGAGGGAGACACAGAAACAAACCAAAGAAACTTCGATCGAAACATCAGAACGTAATGATGAGACGTCTAATCATTCTAAGAAAAGATTGAGTAATACCAGCGAAGAAAGTGAAACACAAGTTATTATTAAACAAGAACAAAATGAAGGAGAAAAGAGAAAATGTACCGAAGTTGACTCTAAAATGGAAGACAATGATTCTCCACCAGTTAAGAAAAGAAGAGCCTCACCAATAATATTCGATGTAGATAAGAAGGAAAAGGAGAAAGAGAAAGACAGAGTGAGAGAGAGAACTGTTAGTGCTAGCAGTGACAGTCTTGTAACGTTGACTACAAGTTCTAGCACTCATAAATATGACGATTTGCCTCCATGTAAGTAATGTCCATTTAATTTAACAAGATTTATTTAGAATAAATATGATAATATTTTCTTTTAAAAAGTTTTGTGATCGTAAATATAATTAAAGTATAAAAACTTACTGCCTTACTACAAAAGATTTAAACAGACGTTAAACGCGTGTTTAAGTAATCCATACTTCAAATCCGCGTCTAAAGACAGTTTTGAGTTAAACATGCTTGAGATATAGATTAACATACGTTTAAGTGAGTTTAATACATGTTTAGAACCTATTTTAGCTGTCAAATGTAACATATAACATTTTAAATTTTTTCAATAAGTTTTTTTATGACTTTATTCGCTGTTAAGCAATGTAGATAATATTTTAAGCAATGCTTAATTTTTAAACACTATTTAGTTAGACACGTGTTCAAGATGGTTTTAATGCTTCTTTTGTAGTATGACAGATAAGGTTTAACCATAGACAGAGTTGGTGTGATCACAGTATATCTCACTCATCATAAACAAGGATTTTTTATTGTCTAGTTCTAATGGAATAGAAATTCATTAGATCTGATAAATTTTTCGTTAGTGTCAATCTAAAGACATGACGTATCTATTCATATTTTATATAACGGGTCTTATCGCTATATCGCTCGTGACCTCGACGGATGCAACTTCGTCAAAATTTCGGGCAATAAAAAGATATTCATATGTTGTATAACGGGTCTTATCGCGATTAGCTATCGCGATAAGACCCGTTATACAACATATGAATAATATAACTGTTTAATATATAAAATAATGCATCTAATAACAAATCAGCTCAAAATAAGCGTACCTTAAGTCTACTGACATAAATGTTCTAATAATGAATTTAAACATCTAGTGAGCCAAGCGGAGCGCAAGGCGTTGTGGTGCCGCACGTTCCCGCTGTGCCGCTTCGGGTCAGCGTGCGCCTTCCAGCACCCGCGCTGCAAGTTCGCCGCCGCCTGCACGCGCCGCGCCTGCCCCTACTCGCACGCGCCCGCGCTCGCCCCGCTCGCCTCGCACACGCCGCCCCTCGCGCCGCTCACGCCGCCGCCCGGCGCGCCGCTGCTCGGTAACTATACACGTCCACCGTGAGGCGCCTGCCGCACTCGCACGCGCCCGCGCTCGCCCCGCTCGCCTCGCACACGCCGCCCCTCGCGCCGCTCACGCCGCCGCCCGGCGCGCCGCTGCTCGGTAACTATACACGTCCACCGTGAGGCGCCTGCCGCACTCGCACGCGCCCGCGCTCGCCCCGCTCGCCTCGCACACGCCGCCCCTCGCGCCGCTCACGCCGCCGCCCGGCGCGCCGCTGCTCGGTAACTATACACGTCCACCGTGAGGCGCCTGCCGCACTCGCACGCGCCCGCGCTCGCCCCGCTCGCCTCGCACACGCCGCCCCTCGCGCCGCTCACGCCGCCGCCCGGCGCGCCGCTGCTCGGTAACTATACACGTCCACCGTGAGGCGCCTGCCGCACTCGCACGCGCCCGCGCTCGCCCCGCTCGCCTCGCACACGCCGCCCCTCGCGCCGCTCACGCCGCCGCCCGGCGCGCCGCTGCTCGGTAACTATACACGTCCACCGTGAGGCGCCTGCCGCACTCGCACGCGCCCGCGCTCGCCCCGCTCGCCTCGCACACGCCGCCCCTCGCGCCGCTCACGCCGCCGCCCGGCGCGCCGCTGCTCGGTAACTATACACGTCCACCGTGAGGCGCCTGCCGCACTCGCACGCGCCCGCGCTCGCCCCGCTCGCCTCGCACACGCCGCCCCTCGCGCCGCTCACGCCGCCGCCCGGCGCGCCGCTGCTCGGTAACTATACACGTCCACCGTGAGGCGCCTGCCGCACTCGCACGCGCCCGCGCTCGCCCCGCTCGCCTCGCACACGCCGCCCCTCGCGCCGCTCACGCCGCCGCCCGGCGCGCCGCTGCTCGGTAACTATACACGTCCACCGTGAGGCGCCTGCCGCACTCGCACGCGCCCGCGCTCGCCCCGCTCGCCTCGCACACGCCGCCCCTCGCGCCGCTCACGCCGCCGCCCGGCGCGCCGCTGCTCGGTAACTATACACGTCCACCGTGAGGCGCCTGCCGCACTCGCACGCGCCCGCGCTCGCCCCGCTCGCCTCGCACACGCCGCCCCTCGCGCCGCTCACGCCGCCGCCCGGCGCGCCGCTGCTCGGTAACTATACACGTCCACCGTGAGGCGCCTGCCGCACTCGCACGCGCCCGCGCTCGCCCCGCTCGCCTCGCACACGCCGCCCCTCGCGCCGCTCACGCCGCCGCCCGGCGCGCCGCTGCTCGGTAACTATACACGTCCACCGTGAGGCGCCTGCCGCACTCGCACGCGCCCGCGCTCGCCCCGCTCGCCTCGCACACGCCGCCCCTCGCGCCGCTCACGCCGCCGCCCGGCGCGCCGCTGCTCGGTAACTATACACGTCCACCGTGAGGCGCCTGCCGCACTCGCACGCGCCCGCGCTCGCCCCGCTCGCCTCGCACACGCCGCCCCTCGCGCCGCTCACGCCGCCGCCCGGCGCGCCGCTGCTCGGTAACTATACACGTCCACCGTGAGGCGCCTGCCGCACTCGCACGCGCCCGCGCTCGCCCCGCTCGCCTCGCACACGCCGCCCCTCGCGCCGCTCACGCCGCCGCCCGGCGCGCCGCTGCTCGGTAACTATACACGTCCACCGTGAGGCGCCTGCCGCACTCGCACGCGCCCGCGCTCGCCTTACACACGCTTGGTAACTATACACAATGATTCATGAAAATGTGTTCGTGGAGAGAAAGAAACTAAAAAAGCTAGACGAATTGTTGAAAGGAACCAATATCACCAATTTTGAAGTAGAGAAAAACAGAATTCAAATACTTACAGTAAATACGGCTCAGAATTTTAATTTGCTAATTTAAAAAATCCTTTTTAGTTTTTTCTTATTCCAAATATTAATTAACTATTCTTGTATACATTCAATGCGAGGCGCCTTCTTGTACACGCCCGCACTCTCACGCGCACCCGCACTAAAATTTGTTGCCGTAGGCAAGCGCCGCTCATTCATTTTCAAATAATTAATAGACAGGTATAATAAAACAAACAATGGAATAAAGTTTAATATATACAACAATTAAATATACAGACATATTAAAACAAACAATGAAATAATTTATGTTATAAAATGACAGAATTAATAAATTATTTTAATTCCAGCATCCCACGTGGTACCAGCAGCAAATTACAAAACAATATCCGCGGTGGTACCCCCCAGCATGTGCAAGTTCTACCCCAACTGCGTCAACCCCACCTGCCACTACTACCACCCCAAACCTTGCAGATTCGGCAAGACTTGCACAAACAAACTCGAGTGTAACTTCTATCACAATGATGTGCCCTCGAAATGGAAATATTCTGTTTAGAAATATATGAATTAGTGGATCTTCGTGTTTTATTTCCTTATGTTGGATATATAGTAAATTGGTATAAAACGTCGGCGAATAGGATAAGAGTAAGACGATATGTGAGAATGGGAGATTTAATGTTAAATGTGATGGCGCCAATATTACGTAACATCCATATATACATAATGCGTTTACAAAAAATATCTCTGTCGAAACAGAATACGTCAGTAAATTTTACTGAATAATTATTTTCGTAGAAAAATATAATCGACATCAAACAGAACCGTTGTGAAAACATATTACGCTTATAAGCAATACTGTGTTAAGCCACACGAGAAATTAGTTTGAAGACGTAGGTACATATATGTAGAACAAAGAGTATATAATCACTATGTTTTAGTGTAGAATGAATTAAAAGCAGATTGATATATTTAATATGTTATGTAATAATTAGTTTTTCACATATTTAATATAATTGTTTAAGTTGAAAAATATGGGGAATAATGTTCCTGTTTAAAAATAATGAGCAATAATATCCGTCCCGATATATGCTATTTTTAAATATTATTTTAATAAACTGTATGCCTAGTAAAGTATCCACATACATTAGTTACCATTATATTTTATATTAGTGAGTTATAGTCATAAGGGTAACAAAACAGATTCATAATTATGGTCGTGTGCCCAAAGAAATCTCTGATAAACAGCATGTCACGGCAATCATTAAAGTTATAAAACTCTATTCTTCTAATTTCAAAAATATCATTTATTAAAAAAAAAACTCTTATCGCAAGAAATTTTAGGACTAAAATACATAATGACGTTGTGCCCAAAGAAATCTCTGATAAACAGCATGTCACGGCAATCATTAAAGTAATAAAACTCAATTCTTCTAATTTCAAAAATATCATTTATTTAAAAAAAAATTCTCTTATCACAAGAAATTTTAGGACTAAAATACATAATGACGTTAGGACGTCGCGCTGTGGCTCTTTGCGAGGCCGCTGTGAAAATATACGTCGAGCATCGTAAAAAATCAAAAGGATTAATATGTGGATCTATCTCTATCGTAACGTGATACATTTTGAGAGCTGATTTGTTTCATTTTAGTACAAAAATCAAGTCTCAAAATGTAATGCGTTGCAGATTGCAGTAGCGGTAGCTCAACGTAATTAATCTGCGAGAAGCGCCGTATATTGACATTGTTTGTTTATAAATAAAAATTCACGTCATCGTACCACAGCCATGTTGCCTCGTAATATTTTACCATGTAGTTCGTAAACTTTAAAGAGGAGACGTCAGAACGTGGTTAAGTATATGTTTTGGTAATTAGGCTATGCGTTATCTGTCAGATAGTTAGTCTGTGAAGATCACAGTAGCTAGTTTGCTTTTGATATTCAAATTGTTTTAATCAGTACTTAAAGTTTAAATTGTAATGAAGTTTCGTAGCGTTTTGTTTATTTTTTTATTACATTCACGGTGAACACTAAGCGGGAAGATTGATTTTTTTTCTTTCCTTTTTTGTAATTAACAGTAACGTATATAAGTTACGTTATAATTATTTTTTACTGAGTATATAAGTGGGATATCATTGTCGTTTAAATTATTTTTGTATTATACAATAATACACAAGCGACATGATTCGTTTATCGTGGAATACTACCGCATAGAACGCATAAAAAGTAGCTGCGTTATAACTTTTGGGACCTCTTATTCAATTGCTTTTAGCCTTGGACCCAAAGCAATTGGGCCAATTGTAGAGTTGATTATTATTTCGGACTTAGGCTTCCTTGTTAAAGGTGTCATTTTTTTTAACGAAAGATACAACAAGAAATATCTATCATGTTTTATACGAATGCATTCAAATTATGGTCGTCGAAGATAATCTTAATTACATATATGATATACTTACACTTAACAAATTGAGATAATGTAATTATTTATACAGTTATTAATATTGATATGGTTATTATTATTATTATTGTAAGTAAATAGTTGTATATAAGTAAGTACTTACTTTAAGTTTTACTTCTAGTTATGATATTATATTGGCATTCATATAATAATATATTATATACATACTATTAAATATATGTAATATTTTAAAATTCATTTAGAAAAAAAAACGTACTTCTTAGAGAGATTAAAACGATGTCTCAGAATCGATGGTGGTAGATCTCAAATCGATATTTGAATATAGATTTTGCCTTAAATTATATCTATAACTATACACAATTATATTAACCTCACAACCATTAAAAATATTTTAGGTATTTGTTCAACTAACAAAAGGTAAGGATTATTTTGGCAATCCCACATACCCTAATAAAAAAGAATATAAGAGTGAAGATCTATTCAAATTGTACCCGATAAAAGGTATATACAAAGCGTCAGCAAAACTAACTTAGCTAGTGTTTTTTTGGGGATCTTTATATACATACAAATATTTAATCATTAACCGACCCTTGCCAAGACATAAAAAAACCCTAAACTCTAAAAACCGTTCATCTATACATACACACATCAATTTATGTGTAGATAAAATATTTTCATAATACAGCTCTTATAAAAATAAAGTTACAGCCTGTAAATGTCTCACTGCTGAGTGAAGGCCTCCTTTTTTTTCTTTTCTGTAATGTGTATTGCTGTTGGCCCTACTGGCCTTGACAGCGTCAACCTTGAAATTGGGACGTTGGGGCTCAGAATGGACGTCCGTGTCTAAGGGTGTCTCCTAGTGAGATCGCACCTCAGCTCACCTCGTTGTGGTAAAGGCCTCCTCTCTATTAATAATAAATAAATGGCGGATATGAGTCAGAATTTTTCTCGGCACATGCATGTTTTTTTTACGATGGTTTAGATTTTCACGGTAAAAACTTCACCACCATTCTGTACATTTAAACACAAATTTAACACTTGAGAACTCAGCGTTGCTAGCTGGAAAGGATAGACAAAAAAAATTGTTTATTTGCAATGGAAGAAGATTGGGTAAATTGAGGCTATAAATCTTTTCAGAGTTTTATTGATTAAAAAGGTAAAATAATGAAAAAGGTAAAATTAAGTTTTACATAAAAAATCTTATATAAGGTTATGTATACTAATACATAAGCTAGGTTTTAAAGCTAAAGTGATTTTTATTTTTATTTAAAAAAATAAATATTTTAACATTATAAATCGTAAAGGACTGGTACCATATACATTAAATGTTTAAAGTTTTGTTTACTCGATTGTACTCGGACTCGCCTCGTATTCAGACATTTACGTGAATCAACCTATAATAAAATAAGAATAAAATAGCATATCGTCTCTTGTTGTATTGTACGTGAATTATTACACATAGAGTACAAATATATACCTACCTAATTATTAACACAAATAAAGGCTTATCTAAAAGACTAGAAAATATTTCCATCTTTCCCCTGTGTTTTTCACATCAACTCAACATTTTACTAATTTTTTCTGCGTTAGAACACATTGAACAGGATGTTATTAATATTGTAGAAAAGTTTGTTTATTTGTTCTTTACTCATAAAAAATATTATTTTTAAACGAACAATACATTTTGTTCTACAAGGTTTCAAACTCAAAACTACCTATCTTTTCAAAAAACTGTTCGATTTTCCCTCCAATCACCTTACTTATTATTCAATATTTATTTTTTTTTCCAGATACAATAGGTTATTAACAAAATTTTGTTTTCGACATATTGACACACGGAAATAAAAATTATTGATATATACACCGCAATTTCGAATATTTCTCATTAATGGAAATTATTATGTGCGTATAAAAAAAAAATCGTTTCCAAATTTCTTTGCCGACTTTACATATGGAGTTCTTAATACGTATAATAAAATAGAGTATGAAACATCCGCGGGTCCCTATCGTCCTGTAATCATTTATAAGCGGACCGTTATACCGTAGTGAAATCTGTGCTCACATTCTCCTAACAAACCCAATAGGATATCGTGAGGAGCTAAAGGGTACGTACTACTTTATAATTTCCTTATTATTTAAGACTCGCATTTCATTTCCAAGTTGTGTTCATATATAAACCACAAAATGTTGTCGGAAGCATCTTATAGTTGTGTTTATTAAAGAAATTAATTATCTGTATACATTTTTATTTACAAGTATATTAAAATTTAATTTTAATTTGAAAATAATTAAAAGTTAAATGTATATCAAAGTAAAAAACAAAAGTGAATAAAACAATAGGGTTATTTTGATGATGATCACTCCTGTATAATTATTGAAGATTTATTAAAACACATTAAAAGCAAATTAAATTTACCTTTAATCCTTAAAAATAGTTTTCACAACGAAATACTTAATTATTTTATTTCACAAAAGAACACTTAATTATTTTATTTCACATTATGCGTTGATACTGATTATATTTATAAGTTTTCTTAAAATTATCAAGAATGAAACGTCTAGATTTGCGCAAGTTTAATAGCATTCCTTATCTTTTTGGTACAGTTCATTTACTATGTTTATCACTTGCATACAATTACGGATAGATATATCAAATATAAATGATTTCAAGCGTAAATACAACACGTACTAAATAACTTCTTACATAACAAGATAATATTGAACAAAAAATAGCTCCGATAATATACTGGTTAAGACCACTTCAACGAGCCACCACCATAAAGACCACTTCAGAGAACCATTATACTTCTGCTGTCAGTTGGTGAGGAGTTGTGTATCCCCATGATTCCAGATTATGCTACAGCATCAGGTCACGATGACCCAACGATATTATTTTGATATTATTCACAGAATAGTTAATTTCGACCGACCAGTAGATGTTGCACATATCCTTTTAACAACTAACGAAATACATAAGTTTATAAGCTTAAAATGTCTAAACAGATCTTCATAAATTATAATAACCACCTTGTGTACTTGCTTTCGAAAAAAAAATCGTATCAAAATGCGTCTATTAGTTAGGAAGCTACAATGCCAAATATAATCAAACTTATAACACCCTTCATTTTGGATCAGGGGTTAAAATGTTATAATTTTTTCTACTCGATAACATACTTCAATGTAATCAAATTAATAATGCGTAGGTATATTATAAACCATAAACAATAAATACATTCCAAAAATAAAATTAGACGATAGCAGAACATAGTCTTAGCGCATTGGCGCTATTAGACATGCAAATAAATAGGCAGTTATACAAAACAATGTCTGAAAATAATATTTACGGCACAGTAATAGTCACGTGAAATAGTAGCAAGAATAATTGCATATTTTTCCAATTAATTATATTTCATTAAGCGTTAATATTCTTAAATAATATTGATGTATTGGAAAGTAAATCTATTGTAGCTATCGAATACATTATCGTTGTTAGACAATTGAAATAGATTTTAAGTATGGAGAAGGTCTTTATCTCAAAACCTAAAACTGAGTAATGTTTGATTATATAGTAGAGTACCAAAATATGTACGTGCAAATTGAATCTTCATTCTTTATAATCTGACAACGCATTTATGGCTCCTTTAGTGTTTCAAGTTTAACATCTGGCGAACTGTCTGCAATTTTTATTAAAAAATAAAACTAAACGACACTATGGGAGCAGATAAATACAGATGAACCCGCAAAAGGAAGCTAGTTTATGATAAGAATTATTATATTAGATTAGGTCCAATAACTTTTATCCTGTCTGTCCTGTGTCAGCGTTGATAGAAATCAAGTATGCCTAAATCTAAATCACGTCAATTTACTAACATAACCGATAAGGTCATGCTCCGTTTAAAATTTATATCACGATTCAGATTAGTTACTTCCCGTTCTATGTCTTTATGGAAGTTAAATATATTGAGACATTTTTAAATACCGACGGCTAAAAATAGACATATCAATTTAAACAGTCCGAGATCTAATCTACTTCGACGCTATTTATATAACAATGACATTAAAAATATAGCAACCAGTTGAATCGAATTTATCGTGAGATAAAAATAAAGGCTGAAATTTTGTTAAGCTTTATAATGTAACGAGGCATTAAAATTTTAAAAAAGTAAAAAATACTTACTATCATATGACACTATAAAAAGACATTAAGGATTATTTCCATCAAACATCTATTTTATTTACAATTATTTTGAAATTTCTGAAATAGGTATTTACATTTTGCGATGTTAACTATGAACTAGCGTTTTACCGTGGCTTCGCTAATGCCAGACGAAAAGTCCATTTTCTATTCCCCGGAAAAAATACTTTTTTCTGGAAAAAACACAAACTGTAGATGAGTAGGATAGTCTAAGTCATTTTCGGTTCTGTATTTCTGACAACGAGTCAATTAACAAATTTTATGATGACGATAGATAAGTTGAGGCGTGAAAGTTCTCAAATTGTTACCATTTGCTTTAACAATTGTATTTTTTTAAAGACTTTTAAAATTCTTTATCCTTAAAAATAAAACGGGTGCCACCTAAATTAGTCAACCAGGTATAGCTTGCTTCTCGGTCTGCGTGTACCCTGTTTTAGCCCTAGAAATTTGCAATTACCATGGTTACTTTAAAAAATATTATATTTCACTAACTACAAATGTATACAATGCTCAAATAATTATATCGTGATATTTACATCGATATAAGAAATGGAAATCTAGAATTAGAAACTGCATAAGTTATATGATTAAGTAAATTAAAGCATTCGCCGACGAAGCTAAAGATAGAAACTGCAATTATTAAAATGATAAAAAAATTAATTGAATGTGAAGTTATTTATATCGCAATTATAGTGTCTACCTACGCTTAATTTACTTTAAATGTCGTTTAAGATTTTAATAAAAAAATCCATTTTACTATCAAGTTTAACTTTATTTATTAAAGAAGTCCACATATCTTAACATAGTCACAAAGATTGAGTTTTATTCTATGTACTAGGCCTCATTATTTTCTAAGAAGTTTCCTTTGTAAAAAATCTTTAGCAGAAATAAAAAAAATATTCGTTTTATTATTCATCTTTACTGGAGTATTTTAACAAAAAAAAAAGGGAGAATGTTTCGATAATTATTTCATTAAGCAAATATTAACGTTTGTAATTGTTTATGTCCTAGTATAACTTAGATATTTTTATTAATCTTCATATAATAATATAACTATAAAATAATTGAGTAAAACTAACGCTATCAAAACATCTTACTTTCAAACAATTAACTTCTGATTTCTGTACTACTCGTAAATCGCCTTCAGTTGCACAATTAGTTGAACTGTCAAAATATTTTTTTCAAAACATTTTGACAGTTCAACTAATTATGCAATTTGAAACAAAAATTATCGTTTGCATTGTTTTGTTATAGATATAACTACAAAAATTCAAGTAATAGATAGTTTTATTGCTGGGAATTCCAAATTTTGCTTAAAGAATTAAAAGTGTGTGAATTAAAACTTATTAAAAATAATGTCCCACTGCTGGGCAAAGGCCTCGTCTCCTATTAAAGATAAAGTTTAGGAACTTAATCTACCACGTTGCTGTGGGTTGGCGAATGTAAATGTGTCAGAATTTCTCCCGGTACATGCAAGTTTCCTCACGATGTTTTCTTTCACCGTCGAGCACAAGATAAATTTAAACACAAATTATATTAAAGGTAAAGAAAAAAAATTATAACGACGTATATTATATTTCATAAGAGACTGTAGAAATCTGATATTTTTTATGAACTGTTCCATATATAAAATATACAATAATTAGTTATTATTGTAATTTTATCTCTATATTTTTAGTTAAATTTTCTTAAAATTAATCGACTGTGTAATTATTGTAAGGTATATATTAAAAATACAAAAGACTCACTTTTGTGGTTTAAATGTAAACACATAGATATTAATCGCTAAACCACGTTTTCGTCTTTTTGTATATAATAAAGCAAGTTAAGCTAATATTACACAATTAGTTTAACACCAGACAAACTATTTACCTAAAAATTGATTGTTTACACAGAACCGGAAGAGCCAATTAGAAAATAAGATGATCGAGGTAAAGAAAGCACTGACTACAGCTATTGTACCTCATTCATTCTTAAATTTACAACGCTTTTGTTGTTCTTTTGGTGCTGCAAGTATCCATAGGTACCGGTGATACTTTAATATTGTGTGTCCCGCCGGCTCACTTGTCAGTTATTTTAATTAATATAATAAAATAGCAGGTAAAGGCATAAAAAGGAGATTGTTAGGTTTTTGGCTTTCACGTGAAACGTTCGGAATGCAGCTTCAGTAAATTTAACGACTATTTTTTATGAGAATGTGATATTTCCCCGGTCGAGCCAATTCGTATGCGAGCTGACATGAGTTGGCTAGAGCTTGATCCAAATAGCTTTACCCAGGCCCGCGCCAAGCCTAATCGGCGCCGTCGTGCAACTGTCTTATATGCGCCTTCTTTGCAGTAGCGATATTAGTAGAAAATGGTTTAGTCCAATAAACAAGTCTTTTCCGCAAAGTTTTTAATACAAAATACAATGTAATTATTAAAAATTTGAAAATTATAAGTATATGCCCGGCGCCGTCGTGCGTCGCACGACTTTACACGTATGGACGGCGCGGGCCTGGCTTTACCTTATTAAAATATTCTTATCTTAATCTAAAACTAATCATATTTATTAAACAAGGTTTGTCTGTAAATCATTCCGGGGTTTTAATTTAAGATCTAATCGCCTTTAACTTTGTATCTACTCTATTAATAGATTTAGTCATTGAAACTACTTTTAGCTGCAATAATTTGAATATATTAAGCTTTGTCAGTAATGTAGTCAGACACAAGAGTTCATTTTATTATTTTAATTTTTATTTATTGTTTTTAACGATTACAAATACTTTAATTATAATATACTAGAAGTGGTTTAGTAAGTTCCTGTAAACAAAAAAAGGAAACCGATTTCAAAAACAAAATACGTAAATACATGTAATTGTATAACAAACTCATTGCAGTTTATATTTCAAACTTTCGCGATTTATATTCCTATTTTAAATAACAGATCTTATCGCGATAACTAATTCTAAATAATACATTTTTTATTAGCCGATTATGGGCATAAGAAGTATGGAAAGGAATAGAGGAGAGGGTTCCGGCTTTCTTGCAGCAGCTTCACGCTCATCTCCTGTGAGAGTAAGGCACTGCCCCGGCTGGCTTGACCGGAGCAGTGCTCGATGTAGTCAGTGGACTACACTAACTACTTAACCGATGGATGAAAGTTCTATTCGACCAATCGGAACCTATATACTTTCGATCAAACAGAAGTTATAAAATCGTTCGTTAACCCCTTATCTACTGCCCTTCATACTTTGCCCTCTATATCCAGTTAAAAAATTCAGTTTGTTCAAAATTGAAGACTTTGTTTGTTTGCAGGTATACCTACTTATGAAAGTACCTAATATTAGTAAGAGTAGTTTGTTTCGTGTTTGAGAATCATTTTTCTCTTTTTCCGTTTTTATTTTTATGTTATTCGTACATATAATATTATAATACCTACTTTAAAAAATTTAAACCCGATAACTGTTATAGTTTTAGTTAAAGATCCTACTGATTTTCCTTAGGTACAGACCGTACAGAGGTCTTAACAATATTTTTTTTTATTTTCCCTAGCGCTTTTCACTTTCTTCATATTCGTTTCTAAAAATTGATTTTTTGTAACCTGTGAAGTTCACAGTCGTAAATCGAAATTTATATTTTGTGAAATTTCGAATATTATTATCAAAGAGCAGCAAAGTTTGATTATGATGATTCTATTACAAAAAGCTTGTCGCTTTTATTTATTTTTAAAATTCCTTAACGCATACCACGTAATTCAGTATTAAAATTAAATTTGTCTCAATATATTAGAATTTGATAAAAAATTTAAACAGCTAAATCCTTTTTTACTTCTGTAAAATACCTAAAACATTTCCGTACCTTAGCGTCTTTAATGAAATTTATAACAAAATACTATAAAATTTAAAAACCTAGATATATTTACGACAGAGACACATTTAAAGTTTATAAGATTTTTTAAAATTAAATTGTATATATTGTGTACGCAGGTAACATTTTTAAATATCAAAATAAAAGAGTAATACGAAAAAAACAATATACCAATCGTTTAACAGCGGTTAATATTTTCCATTCGAACATTTCAATTCCTGGGCAGACAATTGCAAATTTAACTCCTCAAGGTCGAATAGGAATTTCTAGAATTGTCAAGTTAATTTCGAAATACATTTTACAAAGTGTGGTCGCTGTGACCTTTCACTTATTTTGCGGAAGGCTCGACAAGTCTTTGTTTAAATTTGTACACAATTATTTGATATTTGTATATCATGGGTCGTCCACACTATGTAACAAATGTGTTAGAAATTAAAGTTATTTAACATTAATTAGACGCTGATAAGCAATACTGGGTCAAGCCACATAGACTTCATTTTGAGAAAATGGCGTCTAAAGATGTCAAACCTATTTATACATTTGTTTGAAGAAAGATATTTCTATCTTTTCTTTTCTATTTTGATAAAAGATATCATGAAGCAGGTTAATATATGTAATGTGTTATCGAATAAAACGTTTTTCAAATATTTGATATTATTGTATAAATTGCAAAATATGGAAGACACTTGAAATTCGAAACATTAAATTAGGAAACTTTTTTCCTTATTTATTTAGTTTAATTGACTTGAATTTTTTTTAATAATGTAAAATAGGTATTGCAAAATTGAAATACATCAATATCTTCGAATTTGACTTTTTGTGGATTGACACATTATTGCTTATAAGCATCCAATTATTAGTGTGGGTGAGTTAAGAAAGAGCCGCGTAACGGGCGTATAATATTCCGTAGCTGCCCGTTTCAATGTGCGGACTTCCGCGATTTGTATTTACCATCAGTTTTAACTAACAAAAAACTTTATCTAAGTAATTCTCAATGAACTTTATACTATATTTTCCTTTTTACTTCAAGATAATCGCTTTAGCGTAACAAACAAATACTCAGTCGGTTTTATACAATTAGTTACTATTCCCGGTTATATCAGGTTTTATTTACTATTATATATTATAAAGATATTGACAAGTCAATGATTTTTACACAGACCAATTGCCATCTGACCACTGCAACCAAGCCAGTAATCATTTAGACTAGAATATTATCCCTTCTAATAGTAACGTTCACTATCAGTTGTGAGTTACTTACTTACAACTTTACGTGCTCTCCGAAGCATGGGGGAATAACCCAAGAACAAATATCCAGACCTAGGAACAAATATTTATACAAACTGGAATCGAACCCACTATCGTCGGCGTTAGAGGTACTTTCAGTACCACTACCCAAGACCGGTCGTCTATAATAAAAGTTAGAATAACATTACATATTTGCTTTACCGTATTGGGTATATATGGACCACATATTGATCTTATTTTTATTATTGACTAGCTGATACTCGCGACTTCATCTGCGATGCCTATGACGCGTACGTCATAGTAGCTTTATGCAGGCAAATTATCAGCCCGATCGCTTTAAAATTGACAAAGTTTCATACAAACATTCATCCCCTATTTTATCCCCTTGGGGGTAGAATTAATTAAAATCCTTTCTTAGTGGATGCTTATGTGATAACACCTACCTGCATGCCAAATTTAAGCCCGATCCGTCCAGTGGTTTGGGCTGTGCGTTGATAGTCAGTCAGTCAGTCACCTTTGAATTATATGTATATATTTAGAAGAACATTTATTGAAAATATAATAACAAGATAAAATGTATAAATTTTTGATCATATACATATATTCTTTACTGCATTTTTACGTAAACTTACTCTCGTGCCTTTCTTTGACATTGAAAATAAATAGGAAATCCAGCGAATTAATTGAATTAATTTTTTTATTGTCACCACTTACGCAACTATAATAATAAGAAAGGCAAAAATTGACGCAAAATATAATTTTTTATTTCCATTTTACACTTTTGAAAACTAAATTATATTTTTATAGTTAAGTGTTTTTTATTATAATAAATTATTCATGCATTTTAAAGATATAGCACGTCGTGTAAATCTTTACATACTATAAAACAAAGTCACTTCCCGCCGTCTGTACACTTAGATCTTTTAAACTACTTAACGTATGATTCAAGATTAAAGTTTTTATGTATAATACATGCTAAAGTTGAGAATTTCAAAGATTTGTAATGTGATGTTGTCAAAAAGTACATTGCATCCGTGCAAAGCCGGGGCGGGTTGCTAGTAAAATAATAAACAACTACTGTAAAAACATTTTTTTTCAATCAATTAATATGATTAAGACTGTTGATAATTAATTTTATAATACTGTGCCATTAATCGTTTTGTACATAATAATATTTGTAAAGCCTTTTAACGACCTTGTATACTTTTTTGTTTAGTAATTAAATTAATAAATTAAAAATCTTTAAACAATTTTGTTTTACCACACTTGTTAAATTTTTGATTTGTTGGTACTATAAGTAGATATATACATACGTGCGTCATAAAAAATAATTGATTTTGCGAACTTTCGACACAGGTGTGGTAAAAATATGTATTACCCTCGGAAACCAAACAGGACATCTCTGTCCGTGTGTTTCTACAGGTGTTGTTGACAATTAAATAATCGGGCAGAAATGTCCTGTTTTGTTCCCTTGGTTAATAATATACTATTTATAGTTAGTTTTAATTTCAAGAGCACTTATACGCTTTACAAGTTAGTCTTTAATAACGATTATAAATCTATACTTAACATTATAAAGCTGAAGAGTTTGTTTGTTTGTTTGAACGTGCTAATCTCAGGAAATACTGGAATTGGTTCGAATTGAAAAATCATTTTTGTGTTGGTTAGTTCTTTTATTGAGGAAGCCTATAGGCTATATTACATCACGCTACGACTCATAGGAGCACAGCAGTAAACGCAAAGGACAGCTAGTCAATAATATAAACCACACACACACAAAAAAAAAAATGTTAAGTGACACAGACGGAGGCCTACACCTCCATGCCTATCTATTCCGTTATTTCCTATTCCCCTTCAAATTATTATACCTTCTATGATATTCGCGACGTTATGACGAATCAAACGACATGTCATTCATTAATATCGGCCCACATTTTTGGTCTAAATAGTGTCAACAAGACAGACTCATATACATACATATACACATAGATACATAAATAAATACAAACATAAATACATATGTTAGCGCTGGCAAGTGACTTAAAAAGAAAATGATGGAGAACAAATATTTAAAATGAGGACAGTTGTCAAGAATTAATAAATCAGCCAAGTGCGTGTCGGGCCACGCACAATGTAGAGTTCCGTAGTTGTCAGAATTGTCAAGATCGGTCAAGCAATCTTCGAGTACCTATTTTCGTAAAAATGTTTGAATGTGAATTATACTAACGATTTTGAACATTAAATGTTCGTCGATTATTTATTATTCTAACACTTGTAAAATATACTTAGCGCCGATAAATTTCCTTTCTGATTAGCGCCTATGAAATCTATGGAGATTTGGTTGAAAACTTCATAAGCGCGATTCAGAATCACTCGCGACATGTTTTATTAAGACATTGTTTTATAACTTATTTTATATTTTATTTTAATTTAAACTTATTAAATATTTATTTATTTATTCATTTAAATTCATATATTAATTTAAAATTATTAATATTTACATAATGTGATGCTTTAAAAAGTGAAATATTTATTTTTACTTAGATCATCTATAACTCGATAACCATAAGAACCAACATAGCCGTGATAATTTTCCTTTTAAATTCATTGTATGTACCGCTATCGTGAATTTTTTCATATTTTTAGACGCAGCAGTTTAGTGGGTAGAGAGGGGGGACACTTGACTCTAAGAAAAATTGACACTTCAAAGCTTAATATTTCGGAAACAGTTCATCGTTCGGAAAAATGGTTTTCCCACACCTATAACATTTTTAAAAGACCTATCTAACGATACCCCACAACATGGGATAAATGAGAAAAAAAATTTTTGGTCTCTCTTAACACATAGGGAAGACACCCTGAAAAAAAAATATTTTAAAGATTTTATTGTACGACTTTCTCGGCGTAATTCATATGTATACTCATACCGAATTACAGCTTTCTGGTATTAAGGGTTTCGGAGCAAAGCCGCGGACAGACAGACAGACAGACAGACGGACAGACAAACAGACAGACATGGCGAAACTATAAGGGTTCCGTTTTTTACTACGGAACCCTAAAAAAGAAGAGCATTATGTTTGGAGAGATGAGATTGCAACGAAGTAAATATAATATAATATTGATAAATTGTGTTTTATTGGTAAAAACAGTGAAGCTGTTACATACATACATACATAGACTAAACAACAGTTTGTTTTTCTTTATATAACGGATGTTTATAAAATTTAAATACCTATAATTGAACTATGGTATTTGATAAAATATAAATATGCATGTGTAATTGTGCATGTACATTATAACTTTATAATATTGCAATACATTTTTATGTATTTATCGATAAACTCGTATGTAAAAGCTATTATCGATAATAATAATTATATTCACTTGAAATATTTAATATTCGACTTTTTAGCGAGTTTGTTATTAAAAATAAAATCATAAAACACTGAAAAATAAACAAATCGTTTTACAAAACTACTTTTTGTAATAAATTAAATCTTTAGAAAATATTATAATGTAATAAAATGCAAGGTCAGTGCATTGCCATATTATATACCTATATGGTTTATTTCGAAACTAGTCGTTTCTTTTGTGTTTTTATTGGTTAAAATATTTGCTTTATATTTTTTAAATGGAACCTATTTTAACCTACTTCCAAGTAAGGTTCTCAATTCGTTGGGTATTTTTTTATGTATATAATCCAACTACTCGAAAACGGTTGGACCAATTTGATAATTCATTGTTTGTTTGAAAAGGTTTGCCTATTTTCCTATTGACTCCACAGAATTTTCATCAAAATCAGTTCAGCAATTTACTTTTTAAATTAATATTACTAGAGAAGTATGTCATCCAAGTAAACGAAATTTTGTCTAACGTATTTTGCTTTTGAAGTCAATTCTCTATTATTTAAAGTTTTGTACATTTCAGTTAACATCTAAAATGCATAGTTGATATTTCTATTGTAAGTCCGTGTTAAAGAAGACTTTTATTTTCTTTTTTCTTTAAGCACGAGTAAAAAAGTATTGCTGCAGAACAGTAAGATATATTTTGCGTTGTTATTGCTATTTGTAATTTCATTTCTTACAAAGAAATGTAGTACGAAAATATTTAAAAACAAGAAATTATCTTTTTATACGTTTTGACTTAAGCAGTACGAGTATTTCATAAAAGCGTTACTAGTTATTGTTCTATAATCGTTGATTAGATAGTTTCTTTATCATATATTTGCGCTCAATCGGCGTAAGGTTTATGGGCTGTCAAGTGACTGTATAGTCTGTGACATTTGTAACAGTGATACTCTGTGACATTATTACTATTGGGATCCGGTTTACAGCGCTCGCTCTCTGCTACGTGACTCCGATGCGCGCACACTATAAACAACAACAGTTCCTGAAAATCATCGTGTTTACCAACAACAAAACATGGCGCAGTCGCAATAAGAAAATAAGAACGAGATTCGTAAGTTTAAACATTGGATTAAATACGATTACAAGATGGATCGATTCGTAAAACTCCCACCGAATTTCGACCTACGGGCCCCGAATGCTGCGTCGGAGTGGAAAATATGGCGTACATCCTTCGAAGACTACATGCTTACGACAGAACAAGATGTAAGTAACGATAAGGTCAAAATAGCACTCCTGAGAAACATGCTAGGCATCGAGGCATCCAGAGTACTGCTAACAATACCGCTGACGCACGAAAAACAGAATAATTACGATAGCGTAATGACCGCTATTGAAAAGTATGTGAGTCCACGTGTTAACGAAGTCTTCGAAAGATACAAATTTAACGAGAGGAAACAGAAGCAGGGCGAAAGTTTTGACAATTTTTTTACTGACTGCAAGCAATTACAGTTAAATTGCAACTATCAAAGCAAAAACGAACCCATCGAAGACCAGCTCCTGAGGGACAAGATAGTCCAGGGTATCAGCGACAAAGGTATGCAAGAAAATCTCCTACGTATAGACAACCTAACCCTAGAGAAGGCTACAAACTTTTGTAGAACATCAGAACAGAGTAAACTGCAAGTGAAGGAGATGAACCCCACATTGGAAATAGATTCCAATAAGCTCCAGAACAAGACCGAGAAGGGCGTCTTCAAGTGCAGGAGGTGTCAACGAAACCATGGTCCCAGGCAGTGTCCGGCCTTCGGCAAGAGGTGCAAGAAGTGTGGTATCAAGAACCACTTCGCAGTCAGCTGTAAAGTACATAATAAGGTGCAACAAGTGTTAAAGTGCGCGGAAAGTGATGATTCTGGCCCAGAAGACATGTGTCCGGTCTATTGTAATATGGCTACAATAAAATCAAGTATAAATGTAAGTAGAAATAATTGGTATGAGAATATAATTATTGAAAATTTTCCAGTTAAATGTAAACTAGATACAGGTGCTGACGTTAGCATTATGCCATTAGAAATTTTTAATAAAATAAATAAGAAACTAAATATTAAATTGTTAAATACAAATATCAAATTAGAATCTTTTGAAGGTAGTGTAGTTAAACCAATAGGAATGGTTAACTTAATGTGTAAATTTAAAAATATGAAAAGTTTTGAAAATTTTATCATAGTTAAGTGTAAATCTATGTTGTTGGGATTATCGGGGTGTATATCTCTAAATTTAGTAAAAAGAGTTAATAATATAGAGTCCAAATTGGATAAGTCAAAGGAAAAGTTCATAATGGAACATCAAAGTGTTTTCCAAGGCATAGGTAAACTTCCAGGTACATATAGTATTGTAACTAGAACATTTGATCAACAAATCTGTTATCCACCGTCTAGGATTGCTAATTGTCTTATTGAACCGTTAAAAAATGAGCTAAATAGATTAGAGAGTAGAAAATCAATTGTAAAAGTAGATAAAATTCAAGAAAATTCATGCATAAACAGGATTGTACTCGTTGAAAAACCCAATAAAAAGGTTAGATTGTGTTTGGATCCTTCTGATCTTAATAAATATATAGTAAAAAAACCTAAATTGTTGCCTACACTAGATGAGCTTGCCATAAAGTTAAAAGGAAAAAAATATTTTTCAGTTTTAGATTTATCAGAAGGTTTTCATCATATAACTTTAGATGAAAATTCATCTTGGAAATGTTGTTTTGCAACACCATTTGGTGTTTATAGATATCTAGTTCTACCTTATGGTCTAATGAATGCTCCAGAACTTTTTCAAGACATATTAGAATCTTATTTTAATAAACTTAATAATGTTGTAGTATGGGCTGATGACATACTAGTTATGGGGGACACCATTGAGGATCATGATAGGGCTTTATTGAGTGTTATGTTAAAAGCCAAAGAGATAGGGGTTGTTTTTAATAAAAACAAATTTCAATTTAGGCAAAGTGAAGTTAAATATGTTGGTCAAATTTTTAATGAACATGGAATGTCAATTGATAAAACTAGAGTAGAGTCTTTGTTAAAACTAAAGCCACCCACTAATAGAGATGAGTTGTTAAGGATTATTGGTTCATTTAATTATGTCAGAAGATATGTACCCGAAATGGCAGAATTAATGTCACCACTCTGTAAGCTTTTAAAACATAATATTGAATTTATGTGGTTACCATTACATGATAAAGTGTTCTCTATGTTAAAAGATAAGGTGAGTAGTGCACCAGCTCTCAGTCCATTTGATCCTAATAAGAAAATTGTGTTACAATGTGATGCATCTAGTAATGGTTTAGGATGCTGTATGTTTCAACCTGATAGTTTTGGTAAATTTAAATTAATTGCATGTGTTTCTAGAACAATGAATGATTGTGAACTTAATTATGGACAAACAGAAAAAGAATTGTTAGCTATTCAATTTGGTACTAAAAAATTTCATAAATATATATATGGCTCTGATATTGATATACAAACTGATCATAAACCTATTGTATCTATTATGAATAAAAATATAAGTAAAAATATTATTAAAAAAGCCATGGAGGATGGTAAAGATTATCGTGATTATTTAATGAGTTATAATAATAGCCCCTTATCTGGGTTGTCTGTGTCTCCTTCTCAAATATTAAATAGTAGAAACATAAGGTCAAATATTCCATCATGTTCATCATACTTAGAACCTAAAGTTGTAACAAACATACATAAATTATTGACTTTAAGACAACAGGTAACTAAATCTTATCATGACAGATTTGCTAAAAAGAAAGAGGTTAAATTTGAAACTGGTGATCATGTTGTATATCGTACAGAGCAAGATAGCTATTGGAAAAAAGGTATTATTGTTAATAAATGTAAAGAGCCTAGGTCATACATGATTAGTAAAAATATTAATATGAGACCATTTAGACGCAATAGTTTTCATTTGAGAAAGTCATATAGTGATGTAGAAAATTTTACTAATAATTATGTACCAATTGAAAATGATATATCAAATGATAATTGTAATAATAATAATCATACTAATTATAATGTAAACAATAAACATTATGTAACACGAAGCGGACGAACTGTCAAGCCCAAACAAATTTATAATCTGTGACATATAAGTTTAAAAATTGTTAAGTATTAATATTATGTAAATTATATAATAATATTATATGTTTTAGATTAGTATATCTTAAAGGGGGAGGTGTTCTATAATCGTTGATTAGATAGTTTCTTTATCATATATTTGCGCTCAATCGGCGTAAGGTTTATGGGCTGTCAAGTGACTGTATAGTCTGTGACATTTGTAACAGTGATACTCTGTGACATTATTACTATTGGGATCCGGTTTACAGCGCTCGCTCTCTGCTACGTGACTCCGATGCGCGCACACTATAAACAACAACAGTTCCTGAAAATCATCGTGTTTACCAACAACAAAACAGTTATGCCTTATTATATTTAATGATACCTTATAATATTTATCAGCCGTGTTTTTACATTTCTTACATGATTTAGGCCAGTCAATAGACCAATAAAAACGACTCTTGCACGATACAATAACAATAAGTTATTAACTATAGTTTTGCCATTGATAAAAATAATTCAAAAACATGAAGTTATGAGTGGGGTAACCGACAGTCTAAGATCCGGAGTGAGAAAGACTATACGACTTTAGTATACATGTCGTTCAAGCCAGCCTTTGATCCAACAAGCAAGAGCCACTTGATGTTGACGAGTGCACTTACAGAATGTAGAAGGTCATTGACCGACACGAGGCTCATTCTACCATAACATGATTTTTTAAAGTAAATAAAAATATTTGATTCGTTTTAGCAACAAGCATTATGTTTTCTTGTTTTGGTTTTCAATTTTAAATGTGCCAATACAACTAGTATGGTTACTGCTTCACTCCTATGAGTTTTATGGTGATATTAATTAACCTTCCTATAACCTACCTCAATAAACGTGCTAGAACATATTAACAGATTTTTTCAAATCAGAGCAGTACTCCCTACCTACAAACTTACAAACAAATTTTACCACTTTATAATATTAGTTTAGACTAATAAAGAGTAGGTAAATCGTAATATGAATAAGCACTATGGACACCACCAACGATTTTCATTTTTAGTCTACTTCAAAAAGAAACATATATCATCCGAGATAGTGCAAAACCGCGTATCTAGCTTTTACTATAAAGTCTAAATTTGAGCTGAATAACGAAAAGTAATTTGCGACCGGTGTTGTTTGACTATTTTTTCATACCGACTAACGGCGCGACTAGTCAATATATGGAAGAATAGCGTTAATTACGCTAATGAAAACTATCAAAATTCGTAATCTGGGTACAAACGTTTCGCTTTTGAAGAATTCAGATTTTCTTGCGGTCAATAAATATAATTGCTGTACATTTAACATGTTTATTTAACGTTATTAATCAGAGGCCTAAGTATCGCTATAAAAATATGCTATATTTTAACATTTTATTAATTTTTGTACTAAAACGCCTCTTTTAACTGTTAAAGTGTGGCATGTTTTGATAACGATTCTTTTACAGACTTAGCTACAAATTTGATTTAAGTCGTGTCTAACAGTAGATATAATATGTTTCTAGTTTAAAAACAAATAACAATTTACTAAACTTCATAATTAAAAGCGAACGACGTCATTACAGGTTTATAATAACAATATATAAATTATTTAATGTTTAATTAATGAGAATAAACGACGATAACAACTGGTCACGATACATATTTTAAATACATAGAATTTATCTCCGGATTCATGTCCGTTTTGTTACGCACAGGTAATCATTTAATGGAGTTATCGATACGGTAATTATTTTTTGTTATTACCATTTTAAATATTATTAATATTTAAACGTTGTGGATTTACCGCTGCGTGAAAACCTTATAAATACGGTAATCTCTGATCTCTCTGAAAATGAAAATGCCTTTATATTCCGTGTCTATAAATCATATTAAGATATGGACGCTGATAAGCAATACTATGTCAAGTCACACGGATTGCGTTTTGATAAAATAACGTCAAAACCCTGTCAAACCTATTCTTAATAAATTAGTTTGAAGATGTATTTATCCATCAGGTGTAATGAATTCAAAGCAGATTGGTGGTGACAATAATATATATATATATATATATATATATATATATATATATATATATATATATATATATATATATATATATATATATATATATATATATATATATATATATATATATATATATATATATATATATATATATATATATATATATATATATATTATTGTTTATACACATTATTGTTTAGCAGCATATATATATGCTAATTAAATGTTATAACAGATTCCTATAATTGCAGCAGTTAAGGGTTAACACACAATCACGACAAGACGTGTCACGTCCTTTTGATTCGACGTCACGTTACGTAACGTTGAAGGGTTTTTATTTTTCAACGTGAAAATTTACTACGTTTTTATTATATCATAGTGTTATATATATATATATATATATATATATATATATATATATATATATATATATATATATAATGTGTCAACCCACAAAAAGTCAAATTAAGAGATATCTGATTGCATCACGTATTTTATTCAAAACTTTTTCAAGTCGTCTGAACTAAATATGTAAAACTTTTACTCGTATATATATATATATAAATATATATATATATATATATATATATATATATATATATATATATATATATTATTGTTTATACACATTATTGTTTAGCAGCATATATATATGCTAATTAAATGTTATAACAGATTCCTATAATTGCAGCAGTTAAGGGTTAACACACAATCACGACAAGACGTGTCACGTCCTTTTGATTCGACGTCACGTTACGTAACGTTGAAGGGTTTTTATTTTTCAACGTGAAAATTTACTACGTTTTTATTATATCATAGTGTTTGCTTAATATATAATCATTAAAAAGTTATTTTATGCTGTTTTCAAATTAATAATTTATAATAACATATTTATTTTATTAGGAAGTAGGACAATTCAAATACACTGTCACTTCAGCATTACTTCCTATTGTTATGCCGCCGTCAATAACAGATGAACTTGAGTAATAGATTTTGCCCCGCCCACTACCCTGTCTATGATTATATGATTACACCGCCGTTTCAGCCGCGATAATTTAAGGAAAAATTATATTTATATAATGGTTTACCCTCCCTACTTGAATCGGTTTTTGTTCACTATTTCATTGGTTTTCCTACTTTTTATTATTAATTATTACATAAAATAAATAAAATTTTAAAATAAATGTAGCCAGCGTTATCTCCTTATAACATAAGCTATCTGTGATTGAAAGTCCCGTCAAAATCGGTCAAAACGTTTCAGAGAATAGCCGGAACAAACACACAGACAGACAGATAAAATTTTTAGAAATTGTATTTTTGATGTTAGTACCCTTTATACTTTCATATGCATTTAGTTAAAATCTGTTAATTTGAAATTACAAACAGACACTTTAATTTTATTTTTTGTATAGATGAAATAGATTTTTTGTATAGATGATTTGTGTTCGAATGGTTAATAAACTTCATAGGTTTCGTTTTCTACAAATATGGTAAGACGTCCCTTACATAGAGGGCACATTTTAATGAAAAAAAAAATCTCTCTATAGTGACTGTCATACTACAAAAGACGCATTAAAACCATGTTCAACACGTGTCTAGCTAACCAGTGTTTAAAAATTTTACATTGCTTAAAATATTATCTAAATTGCTTAACAGCGAATAAACTCTCAAAAAACTTATTGATAAAATGTTATACGTTACATTTGACAGCTGAAATAGGTTATAGTCATACATATATTAAACTCACTTAAACGTATGTCAATCTATATGTAAAGCATGCTTAACTCAAAACTGTGCTTAGACGCGGATTTGTAGTATGGATTTTTTAAAACACGCGTTTAACGTCTGTTTAAATCTTTTGTAGTAAGGCAGATTATGGCGGCTAACAACTCTACCTGTGTTCATTTGTACTATGTAGTTTACCAACGGCTTCTATAAAAAGTTATTATGAAAATGTGATTAGGTATTGAATCAGAAAGATATAAGAAAGCAAGTTGAACAAAATTTTGAGGGATCCGTACCCGAAGAGTGCCAACGGGACCTATTACTAAGTCTTCGTTGATCACTTGTCTGTCTGTCCATCCGTCCGTTCCTTTCACAACGGGATATGTATGAGATACAGTCTCATGAACTATAGCGAATAATAATGACTATAGGCAGACGGTTGAAATTTTTACAGAACGTGTTTTTTTTTAATTTTAATTAAAATTGATTTAAAAAAAAGCAAAAAATGGGTCAAATGCCAGTTATTTATTATACATTGTGATAGCGCCTCTTGTTTCTTTTACAAAATTATTTAAAAATGATCGGGATTTTTTCATTTATTATACTACTTTTTTTTTTCATTACGCGCTTGCGGTATAACAAAAGCCCTTGCCGGGTTTATCCACACGACGGCATTCATTGTCAGCGCTCGGAATTCTCGGTGTTAAAAAAAGCTTGTTAATTACACACGAAGTAGTTTGTACGAATACACGAACTATACATGTATACATATAGAACTATATATGTATATATTTCGAACTAGAGTAAGAATCATTTAATTAATTATTATTTGGACGCTGATAAGCAATAATGTGTCAACCCACATGGACATGGCGTCTAAAGATGTCAAACCTATTCTTACCTAATTTGTTTAATGAAGTTTATATCCATCTTTTCGTTTCTCTTTTTTTAAAAGGTATTATGAATTAAAAGTAGATTGATATATTTAATATATTATCTAATAAAAAGATTTTCAAATATTTCAGATTATTCTATAAATTGCAAAATATGGATCGCACTTGAAATACGAAACAATTATTAAGACTGTTTTTTCCGTACTTATTTAGTTTATATTACTAGATTTTTTTGAATAATGTTGAACAGGTAATGCAGTATCAAAATACATCAATATCTCCGAATTTGACTTTTTGTGGGTTAACACATTATTGCTTATCAGCATTCATTTATGCATGGAAACGAAAATTAGGTTTTGTTCGAGACTAAATTAATGATTAAAATGGCCACAAATATTTAGTATCACTACACATATAATACATAACTATTTTATTTTGTTATATGTAATTAAATTGCGATTGACTTAAATATTTATACACATTTTTAATATTTACATTTGTTTTTATATAAGTTTCATAAAATAAATTAGTTTCATATATTATTGTTTTTGAAATTTTTACTCATTCATGTCTTTTTTAGGGTTCCGTACCTTAAAAGGAAAAACGGAACCCTTATAGGATCACTTTGTTGTCCGTCTGTCTGTCTGTCTGTCTGTCTGTCTGTCTGTCTGTCTGTCTGTCTGTCTGTCTGTCGGGATGTCAACCCTTTTTTCTCAGAAATGCTTAGACGTATCATGTTGAAATTAATATCATATACTCAAGTCTACGATGACATGCGGCCGTGAAAATATTAAAGTTCTAAGTCAACGCAATCAAAAGATAATGGAAAATATGTCGTATATTTTGACCATTTTAGCATTTTCGCAAGGGAATCAAAACCTATAGGGTACTTCCCATTGACCTAGCACGATGAAATTTGGCAAGAAGTAAGATCTTATGGTACAAATAAAGGAAAAAATCTGAAAACTGTAAATTTTTGTATGTATGTTTGTCTGTTTGTAAGTTTGTCTTTCAACCTTTTTCTCAGAAACGCGAAACGCTCCTTTATCAACGTCAAGTACTCAGAGTTGTAATTACTAAGAGCTGTGAAAAAATCAAACTTCTAAGTTAACGCAATCAAAAGATACGGTCATTTATATCACATATTTTAAGTATGATAGCGTTTTTAACGTTTTCGCAAGGAAATCAAAACCTATAGGGTACTTCCCATTGACCAAGCATTATGAAATTTGGCCAGGAGCAAGGTCCTTTAGTATACATAAAGGAAAAAATCCGAAAACTGTAAATTTCTGTTCGTGTGTCTGTCAGTCTGTACGTCTGTCTTTCAACCTTTTTCTCAGGAACGCGTAAATGTATCAAGTTGTAAATTGATCAAGCGGAAAATATATTAATCTTAGAATTAAAATTATATGTACTTGTAACAAATTAACATAGAAGTTGACCATGGTCAAAAAACAATTTTACAAACACTGAGAAGAAATTTGTATCAATACGAAAACATTAAAAAGCAGCAAACCTTTATAAACAACGCAATGCAATCTATATATCGCAGCTAACAAAATGATAGCGCGATGCAGCGTACAGCTAATGCCATCTATTACAATATTATGACATTAACTGTGATATATTTCTGCTCGATTAATAAAAAAAATTATTTTAATTATTATTTAAACGCGCTAAAAATTATAAAATAAACTTTTCATGTAAAAGTTTTATCGTCGATTTATAACGTCATTACGTAATTAACATTCAATATAAGAGCTTCACGCGATTTGATTTAAGTACTCGTATTGACTTAGTACGAAAATTTTAAAATTAAATTCAAACAGATCGAGTTATTTAATTTACTTATTTATCTACACATATAAGTCTTCTGGTTATTAGTAATATAATTAGTTATTTATAAATAAACAATTAGTTTTGTTCGAATTAAGGACTAATTATTTTCGTCTTGGCAACACTAATATATATTTCGATATTTTGATTGATAATGTAAATCTAAATATTTTACGAACGTAGTGCAGGGGTAGTGGAGTGTAGTAGAATATAAATAAAAATAAAACGAGTATAAAATATAATATAATTATGTTGTTAATGTCAAAGTCAACAAGTTAGTTCATTGAAATTGTCAAGAGATGGCGCTAGGTGTATCCTGAATCCCGCTATAACTTTTTTTTTTGAAAGTATAAGGTGTATTAGTACTTAAAATATATTTTTTTTTGTTTCCATGGATTGCATCCATGATCGTGTTTTAAATTAAAGTGCTCCTAAGTAGTTTCAAAATAGTTTTTGGGACGTGATCCATATTTACATAATATTTGATTATATTTAAGCGACTTCTAAAAAGGAGTGTTTTCAATTCGACCTTGTATTTAATTTTTTTTTTATGTTTGTTCGCCGATTACGCCGCCATTTGGGTACCGATTTTCAAATTTTTTTTTTGTTCGAAAAGGTATACTTCCAAGGTGGTCCCATTGTCTTCAGGTCAGGATCAGATGATGGGATCCTGGAGAAATTGAGGGAACTCCTCAAATATTATAGGCAAGCGTATACCGATTTAGGTATTTTTGATAGTAACTTATGTTGGAACTGATGATGAAGACCACAAATGGCGTAGATGGGTTAGTCTTATATAGATTTCTATAAGTTTGTACGGAACCCTCGGTGCGCGAGTCCTACTCGCACTTGACCAGTTATTATTTAATTAAATTTTGTCACTGTTTTAATTTTTTATATACTTAATATAAAATGGAAACTTGATTTGTTTGCTTATTTATGTTGTTCAAGTTTTTAGTACTTTATATTTTCCTAATAAAATAAAATGCATTATTTAAGTACAAGAATTTAATATAGCATATATATAAGGCTACGCGTATACTGGGAAACATGTGCAATACTCGTAGTTCTCCCCAGCGCAGCACAGTGAAATCCAGTGTGCCTAGTGCGATTTTTTCGATAAATACTTAAAAAGAAAAAAAAAACTCACACTAGGCACACAGAGCTTCGTAAAGCTTAAACAAGTAAGATATACGCAGTTGATATGCTCGTGTGCATATTTTCTGAACATACGCCTTTCCTTATAGTCGCCTCGTGTCTTTTACATGAATCATTTTTTACACGACCATGAAATAAACATAAACGATATAACTCACTATATTCACATGTATTCAAAAGCAATAAAGGTAACTTTACACAAATAGTTTTTAAAAAATCACTTGTAAATTGACAATTTAAAAGTGCCTTAAAAGGCCCATTGAAAAAAAAATTAAACAAATCAAAATTTTGTCAGAAAAATATTAAAATCTTTAAATTTTCCAGTAAAATTCAATTTTAGTTGAGCTGTAACTCGACTATAATAGTTCCTTTACCTTTGGAATGTAAAATGAACTAAGGATCGCAGGTTTAAGCCCCAGATAGCATTGCTAAGTTTTCAACTGCTAAATTTGTGTTTAAATGCATCTAGTGCTTGGTAGTGAAGAAATATATCATTAGGTATGTGTCGGATAGACCCACCAACGCCCTGAGAAGAATAAATAGGCGCGCCCTCGGGCCGTAAGATGGGGGTCCCATACACCCATTTTCTATACGGCCCGAGGAGGACGGCAGCTGGGATGGCCTCAAACTTCCGTACGCAACAGAATGGGTGGCGAAGAGCTGGACCACACTTTGCTCACCTGAAAAGAGCTCTACCAGCGCGAGTAGAGTATCGCAGCGGATGCGCATACGTAAGCGATCCCGAAGCCTCTCTATTTCCGTGCTGATGAAGTTTCAGGACATAGCAGGGGTTTTATGGGTTTAAATCTCCACGCAACCCGATCTCCCCCTCCCCCATCCGCCGCGAGAAGTTCTAACACTAAGTGTGTATCCACTTGGAGCTTATTCTTATTGATAAGTTTAAAACCGTCTTAATATGAGAGACCTTGCCCACCAGTGGGCCATTTACATATTACACTAAAATCCATGCTTCAATAATTCTGATTCGGTGTTTCGGGCTAGGCATTAAGTCGATCTAAAATTACAATTATGGAGTCTATAGTCTGACCGTTATCGATAGGTTAGGCCAAGGCTGTAAATTATACAATAATTTCAAGTGCGCCGGTACATAGCCTTGTAAATAGTTCCACGTTAAACTTCGAACGATAATTTATTCAAATTAAAATTCTATATTTAAATATTATGATGCATTCTTAGTATTGTCATTTTATTTTAGCTGATAATTGTTGAAACAAAAATTGTATATCTGTTTTTCTATACTTGTCTTATGTGACAGACAAATGTGGCGTATATCGTTGTCTTAGATTTTCACGATTATTATTCATTGAAATAAAATTATTTTAAACGGATTTAAATCGCGTATATTAATTATTTTTATCACAGGTAGACTCACGTGACCACGAACACTGCAAAGTGCTCGAAACGTCGGGATGATAAAATTAATTAATATACGCGATTTAAATCCGTTTAAAATAGTTTTATTTCAAATATGGCGTATGTTTAGCCAGACATAAAAGTTAGATAAGAAATTATCGATTAAATGATTGATATAAATCTTTTTTTTTTCGAAAATAACTGATTTTCGTTTAGGGTATTGTTACCAAATAAAGACAAGTAATGAAAAATTGACTATACTTTCATTTACTTACAAGTATATGTACCTACTTGTACCTGTTCTCGCTTGATTGTATGACATATATTTGATAAAGACAAACTTTGCTGTTATTATAATTGTAACTTATACACACGTAGAAAATAATAAAATGTATAAAATACACAATATTTTTATCTCGAAAAGATTTTAATTGTCTTTCGACATTTCACATTGAAATAAAATACTGTAACTTTGTCTATAATTTGAACCGAAATTTCAGGTTAATCAAATTATTATTGAAATAAAAAAAATAATCGTTATTCATATCCAATAAATAAGTGTAGTAGTAGTAATGGCTATATGACTTATTATTATCAAACAAATGTTTTATAATAATAAGTCATACAGCCATTTCAATTGTAATGCATATTACACAGCCAAAAAAATATTTCATCATTTTAAATTAATAGAAAAAAAATTACTATATGTATCCTACAATCACACATTATAAACTTAATTATATATTTAGATATAATAAAAAGATAAACACTCCTATGACTTTTGACTGACACTTCCTTTGTTTAAAGGACAAGGCACATATCTTCCTGAGTCAGCAAAAGTAATTTATACTGATATTAATTTTACAGAATTCGCGGAACTATAACATAAAAATTTTCAAATACGACTGTTGCCCGAGACTTCGTCTGCGAAAAATTAAGATACATAAAATTTCCAAAAAATTAGCTTAAGTTACGCCTGATAATTTTAGCTATCTGTGAGTGGAATTCCCGTCATCGGTCCTGCTGTTTCATAGATTAGCCGGAACAAACAGACGGACAGAGATAGACAAAAATATTGAATGTTGATTTTTGATGTAAGTACCTTATATTGAAATAAAACTATTTTAAACGGATGTAAATCGCGTATATTAATTATTTTTATCATCCCGACGTTTCGAGCACTTTGCAGCGTTCGTGGTCACGGGTAGACTCTCAGTCTATATAGTTCTAATAGTTTTATTTCAATGAATAATAATCGCGAAAATCTAAGACAACGATAAGTACCTTATATACTGTCCATTTATTGAAATGCTGTTAATTTGAAATTACAAACAGACACTACAATTTTATGTATTAGTGTAGATATAGATATAAATATACATAGATATACTAGATATGCTTCAGGGTTTTTTTTTAATAGCTGGCAAACGAGCAGGCGGGACACGATGCTAAGTGATCACCATCGTGCATGGACATTTGCAAGACCAGAGAAGCCACACATTAAAAGAAATGTTGAATGAAAGGCAATAGGACGTAAGGAAAAGATTTGGGTAAGGTTTGACACGTTTATGTTTTCGACTCTGCTCGTATGAATTGTAACGAGATGTTTTCTAGCCTTCAACAAAAATTAATATTTTCCAAATCTAAGCGATAGATCCTGAGTTTCTAGTAAGTGCGAGTATTATATGTATATTTAACATGGTTTCATTCATGTTTATAGTTACTGCTTCGGTCCTATGAGTGCGTGATGGAATATAGCAAAAATCTTACTCAATTAACGAGGTATCGCAAAAATAATTTTTCAAATCGAATCAGTAATTACAGAATCATCCCCCATCCATACAAATAAATACCTCTTTATAACATAAGTAAAGATTTGCAAAATGACCATATAAAAAGCTCAAAGTCCATAGTTTGTCAAACAGGTAATGGATGAAGTTTTTTAATGTAAAATAGTGACGTGAAATAACGTAACATATCTTAAGTTATAAAATATAATTTGTTTTATACATATGTATAAACCTGAGCATGAATAAATACACCTATTACCTATTACGTTAAAATCAGAACCACTCGCATTGAAATAGAACATTGTAGGTCAGTTTATGTAGATATTGTAATACTGAGTAATTATATTTTGTATTGTTGTGTTCCGGTTATGTACCTAGTGTTTAAACTAGTATTATAACATATCTATGATCAATGCGCATATTAATGTACGTAAATGCATTAATAATATAGATCGTGTATAAAATATATTCTGTATATCCTGTCTGTAATAGTAAAATATAAAACGCATGAAAATCAACGACCCCCATTACGATCTGAACCTGTGTTGGGTGTCTGGAAACACAAACAGATCATTACAAATATCCGTATGGCCTATACAGATGCTTGTAGTGAGCGAGGATCAAATCCGCGATCGTTAGCACTTCAGTCGGCTGTAGTGACTACTGCGCCAACCTGCAATCTAAGATTCATCATTGCATACGAAAAAATAAATACAAAATAATAGTCATGCAGACTCCGATACAAGTGAAGGTTTCATAAAATATGAAACAACAGTTAAATAAGGGATCCAAAAATTTCTAATTTTGATCCTAGACATTCACAGCCCCCTTAACGTTAACTTGACTAAAAATTACTCAACGCGCCTATAGAAATTTTTACTTCAAAAATTAAGACAAGACGAAATTAAAAAATTGACTGAAAAAATTGTTTTAGTTTAACGTTGCCTTGAGCGCCTAATATTGTATATCTGTTAACGTAATATTTTAAAAATTCGATGATGAATCCCAATGCGGTATAATATTGACTAATTCGATTTATATAAACAGGCCCGCGCCGTCCATACGTGCAAAGTCGTGCGGCGCACGATGGCGCCGAGTCAAAAAGGCGCCGGGCCTATACTTAAAATTTTTAATATTTACATTGGATTTCGTATCAAAAACTTGCGGAAAAAGACTTGTTGATTGGATAGAGGTGCATATAAGACAGTTGCACGACGGCGCCCATTAGGCTTGGCGCGGGCCTGTATATAAATATGTATTATTAATACATATAACTATAAAGTTAACACGCTTATTTCAAGATCTTCATGCCCGAAAATAATTTTGCATTAAATAGCACCTTTATTAAAGAAGTGTTATTGATTAATCATGTTTGATAAAAACATAATGTTATAGCTCAAGGAAAATTTCTCAGCGCGAGTATTCGCCTGTACGCATGTAACAGTTTAGATTTGAGGATTATCATCATCATCCGTGTGTGAGAAGAACGGAGTATCACATGATCACTTGTAATTAAACAATTTTTACTGAGGTAAAGACTGTAGCCTATTAACTACAGCTAGTATAAGAGCTAGCTCGACTGGGGCAGGAGCTCGCTCTTACGAAGATCGGCTTAAAGTTGCCAATAAAGCTACGTTTCGTTCGGTGACTGAGAGAGACGGAAGCTTAAACGCCATCCCTTTCCTTACTTCCTGTTTCTTTTCATCCATTACTCCTCTTTAAGCTGGCAATGAATTTGTGGCTCCTCTGGTGCAAATGTCCATGGGCAGCGATGATAACTTAACAAGTGTCCCGCCTGCTCGTTTACCGGCTAATTTTTATAAAAAAAAAATCTCGTTAAGGAATATGTAACAATGCAATCAAACAGTGTGATTATTTTAATAGATATAGTAAAACAACCGATTGGACTGAATTTTACATTACAGGTAAATGCTTGTCAGTTGGTGAGGCAATATTGTTACGTGACGTCATGCTCAAAATCGAATCTTAAATTGTTACATTCCCGGTTAGGGTCATCTCATTCTTATACCCGACTGTAAAGAGAATCTTTATCATTCAATCAATTTAAAGATTCTCTTTATAGTCGAGTATAAGAATGAGATGACCGATCTAGCATGCACCAAAGTCTAACGCCGCCGGTAAAATCACGGGACAAATCTTGTTAGACAATAAAATAATGAACAAAGAACAAATGTCATATCCAAGGTCAATGAATAAATAAATAATATCAACGGCTAGGCAACGTGCTGCCAACGCTTGCCAATTATGACAAAGCACCTATAAGGTCTAGGTAGGCTTGCGGTAATTAAAAATTTTTCCATAAACGCAACAATCAAAGACATAAAAATAGCGATACATAAATCTAGACGACTGAATATTTATAATTGAAATACAAATGTTATCATTTAGAATCTTGGGATATGTAACTTTTAAAGATTGTTGATAAGGTTTCCATTTTATATGATAATCAGTAATTTAGTTGTTTATTTTTATTTAACTACGCTAATTTTTAACTACTATTAATTTTTGTTACACTTTATGGCACAGAAGATTAAACATAAAGAACATTACAACAATAATTTTTATGCTATAAAAATTGCTTGCTTGAAAAAAAATTGTTGCTCGAAAATTGTATAGTGTAGGTTCATAAATATTCTGTAAACAAAATTACAGCAACTTATAAAACCTAGATTTTATGAGATAATAATATCATCAAATAATATCCCGAAAAATAAAAAAAACTTTAATCATAATTATAATATAACGATAAACAAATTTGATTAAATATATACTTCTGTACCTACTAATGTTATAAAGTGTGAAAATTGGATTGTAAGGTTGTAAGTATATTAGGTATTTTTTGAAACTATTGATCCGATTGAAAAAAAAAATTAAATGGGCTAGCCTTAGGATTTAGGAAGCTTATAGATAAACATACATTATTGTTGATCAGGCTATGACTCATAGGAGCAATGGAAACACAAACGTGGGTGAAACTGCGAGAGGCGGCTTCCAATTATTTTTTTATTAATAGAAAGATCCTAGAATAATTAGCTCACCTACCCTCATAAATAGATTAAGTAACATTTTAACATTCGCTACCTTTATACTTAACAAAATATTTATTTATACATAAATAATTTAATAATCGTTTCATTGTTATTTATTGGACAAATTATTGGCAGCAAAAAACATAACTTGCACATATAATATCTTGTTTTTCTTCAATGCACTTAAACGGATTGATTAAGCGTTTATCTCGCAATGGAGGTCACGTTCATGCATTAATTGAATGGAACCGTTATGTTCTATACTTGTAATGCCCTAGGATTACATCTTCAGACCATACGACAACTTTATAATTAAAAATGTGATGTCTAATATGTTCGTTATATATGCCAAATATAAAAAAAAAATTAAATACGAATCGATTTTAATAACGTATTTGGAAAGTGATGATAGTGGGAAACCCGGGAACGCTTAAAAACCTTAAAAAAAGATTTTTATAATCTATTCTATTAAAAGTGTCTTAAAAAAAACTCTGCTGCACCTGAAGTTTGTTTTTAATAGCAAAAAAAATATGCGCTAAACTTATTTTTACGTACAGAAGCCTAATAAGACTGATAAATATTTTATTTTATATAAGCACTACTAGTCATCATATTAGTAATCAATATCAAGTAACGGTACTTTTGACCTTTCCGTGTGTGGATGACCACAAAAGGATATATTAAGGTATACTAGAGAGTTTTACTTTTTTTTTAAGTTCGTTCTTTCAACTGTGCCTACGTATGAAATAGTATATTATTAACCAAGGTGACAAAATATGAAATCTTTGCCTATGGTTTACAATGCCCGGGGAAAGATGTCCTGTTTGGTTTCCGAAGTTAATATACACATTTTTGTGGTAAAAATATGTACCTGTCTCGAAAATGCGCAATATGAATAAATCATTTTCTTAGCTGTAAGTTGGTGGTTTTGTATATCTATTAAATATCTTTACTTAAATTTCATACCATATTTTAATGTTTGAGATTTAAGCAAAGATAAAAATGCTCTGACTAAATTCATTAACACTTAATTAATTTTATGCAATTGCAATTGCAAATTTATTTTAAAATTAAATTACCTAATGCAAATTAAAATTTTAAAAATTTCCCCTTACAACGCATATAAAATTGACTTTTATTTGAAACTAGTTTCCCGACCCTGCTTCGCGCGGATCTTTCAAACAACAAAAACGAAAATAGCCAAATAGATGAAGGCATTTTGAAGCGATGCGCGAACATACATTTGTGAATCGATTTTTATTTATATAGATCAGTGTCATTAAAATCCATACTAAAGTACTGCGTGTCTGTTTGTTTGTTTGTTACGTTTTTATGCTTAAATCGTTAAACCAATTTTGATAAATTTTGCTATAGCATAGTAAATTTGTTTTGGAGACTTTGAGCAAGAACATAGCTTCTTTTTATTGCAAAAGAAAATTTAATGGGAGTGATACAGTGCAAAACCTGTAAATTCTGAAGGAAATAGGTTATTCAAAACAATTATTCACGCAGCCGAAGTCTCAAGATATTACTAGTATGTATATATAACAGAAAAATAACATAACTTTATCTTTTGTGTATGTAATCAATTAAATTACTGTCACTTGTCATTTAAATGCATAAAATAACATTTTAATTGACTTTCAAAGTAGAAAAATAAAATATATCTTAAATAAAATTATGAACGCTTAAAATCAACATATGTATATAAGAGCAAAGTGTGAGACATGCCAATTATCACTGAGCATTCTGTTTTCAAAAACAAAAAACAAAATTAAAATATACTTTATTCAAGTAGGCTCTCACGAGCATTTTTTAATCGTCAATACAAATATTAAATTAAAAAAAAAAAAAAAAAAAAAAAAAAACAAAAGTATTGCCATTAATGGGAAACCGCCACCGGTTCGGAATGTAGGTAGATTCTACCAAGGAGAACCGGCGAGAAACTCGAACTCGAAAATCTTTTAATAATTGCCAGTAGGGACATACATGAATGAAAACCAGCGTATACTAAATGCAGGCATCTTTATCACCAACATACTCTTGTCTATACTAATAATAAAATTCTAGCGGGTCGATGTCTGTACATGGAAGATATATGAAAAAAAATCTTACTGGGGGCCTTTACCAACGCAATAGAACCCAAAACAAAGATTTTTAGAATTCTTATCTGTTTGTCTGTTTGTCTGTTTGTCTGTTTGTCTGTTTATCTGTGCGTTTGTGCACGCTAATCTCAGAAACGGCTTATCCGATTTAGATGCGGTTTTCACTAATATATTGTAGTAAGCTTCACTTAACATTTAGGCTTTGTTTCATGTCAATCGGTCCATAAATAAAAAAGTTATGTCAATTTAAGGGTTCACGTCGAACATTATTTTGTACTTTTCACTAAATGCATTAAAGTATATACAGTACTTATATCAAAACATACATTTTAAATTTTTGTCTGTCAGTCTGTCTATCTGTTTGTTCCGACTAATCTTTAAAACGGCTGAACCAATTTTTAATGGTACTTTTACTTGCAGTTAGCAAATGTTATAAGGAGTGACATAGGCTGACTTTTATGTTAGATATTTTTAATCGATACGTACAAAAAAAATCTAACGGGTCGCTGTCTGCACATGACAGATATATAAAAAAATATAATATTGGGGGCCTTTACCTACGCAATAGAACCCAAAACAATAATTGTTAGATATTTGTCTGCTTATCTGTGAGTTTGTGTCCGCTAATCTCAGAAACGGCTTATCCGATTTAGATGCGGTTTTCATTAATATATTGCAGTAAGCTTCACTTAACATTTAGTGATTTTTTCATTTCAATCGGTTCATAAATAAAAAAGTTATGTGAATTTAAGGGTTCACATCGAACATTATTTTGTATTTTTCACTAAATGCATGAAAGTATATGTATACAGTACTTACATCAAAAAACCCAATTTTTTAATTTTTTGTCTGTTTGTCTGCTTCTAACAACTAATCTCTGAAACAGCTGAATGAAATTTGATGGGACTTTCACTTGCAGTTAGGGGATGTCCATTAATCACGTGAGGGCCAGAGGAGGGAGAGGGGATGGAAGAAAAAAATCACGAAGTATCACAAAGTCTAAAAAAGTTCTTAAAAACATTACGTGATTAATGAACAGCCACTATACCTAGCTCATATTATACGGATTAACTTAGGCTACTTTTATTAAAAAAATATATTTATTTTAATGAATAAGTAAAAAAGAGATAATTCTCTTAATATTTTGTTATTGCGTAATCGCGATAGCAAAATGTTGTAGAACACAATAAAATTGTGAACAATTTCTGATTTAATAAAATCAGTCAAGTGCGTGTCGGGCCACGCACAATGTAGGGTTCCGTAGTTGTCAGAATTGTCAAGATCGGTCAAGCAATCTTCGAGTACATATTTTCGTAAAAAAGTTTACGACGAACTGGGAATTTCCTTTTTTTAAGTCAGTTTATACAATATACGTACTTACAATTTTAAACCTTTTATTATTATAAAATTATTTTTAATTTCTCTTTATATTTCGAGACTAAAATATTTTTAATGTAAAATGAATGTTTGAATGTGGATTATACTAACGATTTTGAACTTTATATGTTCGTCGATTATTTATTATTCTAACACTTGTAAAATATACTTAGCGCCGATAATTTTCCTTCCTGATTAGCGCCTATGAAATCTATGGTGATCTGGTTGAAAACTTCATAAGCGCGATTCAGAATCACTCGCGACATGTTTTATTGAGACATTGTTTTATACTTTATTTTATATTTTATTTTAATTTAAACTTATTAAATATTTATTTATTTATTCATTTAAATTCATATATTAATTTAAAATTATTAATACTTACATAATGTGATGCTTTAAAAAGTGAAATATTTATTTTTACTTAGATCATCTATAACTCGATAACCATAAGAACCCACATAGCCGTGATAATTTTCCTTTTAAATTCATTATATTTACCACTATCGTGAATTTTTTCATATTTTTAGACGCAGCAGTTTAGTGGGTAGAGGGGGGGGGACACTTGACTCTAAGAAAAATTGACACTTCAAAGCTTAATATTTCGGAAACAGTTCGTCGTTCGGAAAAACGGTTTTCCCACGCCTATAACATTTTTAAAAGACCTATCTAACGATACCCCACAACATGGGATAAATGAGAAAAAAAATTTTTGGTCTCTCTTAACACATAGGGAAGACACCCTGAAAAAAAAAATTTTTAAGATTTTATTGTACGACTTTCTCGGCGTAATTCATATGTATACTCATACCGAATTACAGCTTTCTGGTATTAAGGGTTTCGGAGCAAAGCCGCGGACAGACAGACAGACAGACAGACAGACATGGCGAAACTATAAGGGTTCCGTTTTTTACTACGGAACCCTAAAAAGGGAAGGTTATACATATATACAAATAAATATAATTGATGTGTCCGTTTGTAATTTTAAATAAATGCATATGAAAGTATACACGGTACTGACAACAAAATTACCAACTTTAAAATTTTTGTCTGTTTATCTGTCACTCAGTTTGTTACGGCTAATATCTAAAACAGCTGGACCGATTTTGACGAAACTTTCACTGCACAGAAAGCTAATGTAATAAGGAACAAAATCGATACCAATGAAATAGTGAACAACATCTAATTCAAATAGGGAAGATATATGTATATAATATAAACATAATAATTTGGAAAATAATATATTTACTGGGTATTTTTTTACTGGATATGATAGACCAAATCCGAAACTATAAGCAATAGCGAAAAATAGTTAAAGGAGTAACAGAGCCGATTTTAATAAAAACTAAAACTATGTCATTAGTTTTTTGAAAAATAAGTTCTCCTAGCCAGAAACGAACACGTTGATTTTGGAAAATTTTAACATTTTGTATGATTGCATCATCTGATACTGTCACATATTATAAGAATCAACTTCAGAGTAATAGTATATATATACATAGTTAACTGCATAGTGTATAGTAATAGTATATACTTAACTGCAACAAAAAGAAAGGGCAAATTTTTTACAAAATTCTATCAAATTCATACATTAATTAAATCTTTAGTAATTCTTCAAAAAAACGATCATACCTAAAAGTGAAATTTTAATATTATAACGGAATGTAGTAACGCTAATAGCGGGTGAGTACAATAGCCGAGTCCAGTGAAATGTAGATTTTCAATAAATTAATTCATCTTTTTAGGAATTATCTAAATCTACTTCGGTAACGGAGTAGGTGACGGGGACCAAAAAAAACGTCACATTCTATCAACTTTGTATAGCTCACATAGAAAAAATAGACAAACATAAAAGAAGTTACTGTGAGTTATTCATTTTATATATTTTCGATTGTATTCTTTACACTCTTCCTTACTTTAGTAGGTGACCAGCATTTTGATACAAATAAACAAATCGTTCAAGGTAATGCAGACTTTTTTTCTAAACTTACCGGGAGCCATGACTTAACCCACATATTTGATTATGTATATTTGATATATATAGAATCGATTACTTAACTTCTAATTCATGTATAGATTTAATGTTATTTTATTAAAAAATAAATCTTTTCCTTTAATTTGTCTCTTACTTTTACTTTCCAAAAGTTAATTCTTACAAGTGACACTATTAGGTAGGTGGTGCAATAATATAGAATGTATTCTTTTTTCTTTAAATTAGTGGGTTCAGTTCCTGGCCAGGAGAATCATGAAATCAAAAAAAAACTTATGATGCAGTTTTTGATTTCTCAAAATCGGACACGAGACTCCTTTAAGTATTTTTCGCGATTCCTTAAAGTTCCGGATATGGCCTATTAAGCCAAGAAATTTTAAAGACCAACACCAAACACTTTTCTTCAACATTTATAGTGAAAACCGTGGAGGAATACCGTATCTGAATTAGAGTCTGCTTATAAATACAACCAGAAAGTTCCCAAATCCAAAGTAAGAAGCTCCTTTCTTGAGCAGCACCGCAGACTATTATAACCTTGCTTTGCAGGAGACATGCCAAGCATTCTGTAATCCACGCGAACGAAGTCGCGGGCACAGCTAGTATAGAATAATATGCTTAAGCCATTATCCCATATATCTCTTTTGTATTTATGATTTAAATCTATTCATTGAAAACTGCTAAATATTCTACGGGATTTTATTATAGAAATACCTTTTCCAAGGAAGGAATCATTTACTTTGTGAGGTCGAAAAGTGGGTGTTATTTTTTAATAGCTGGGTCCATATTGAACGATCCATTCATTATGTTAGGCGATCCACGACGAATGGATCGACCGCGGTAAGGAGCGCAAAAATATGGCCTTCTAACCACGCATATGAGTTAGAGATGAAAAATTATCAATCACATGATTTAACTGAATAATTTTTATAATGAAAAATTATAATGGAGAATAGTGTTCGAAAATGCGTGGTTTTCGTTTCGAGTATTGTTACGAAAAATAGACTATATATAACTACACACCAACCGCAACTTTGAATTGCGCTTTTGACGCGCGCGTTCGATGTGCCTGATATAAGTTTTACGATACATGGATTAAGTTTTGCGTAAAATTTACGTAACGTTAACTATCCGATGTGTTAGGGATTTGCCTGGATAGAACACGTCGATTTCAACCAATGATCACGGATTTAAACCCAGGCTAGCGACGTTGCGTTTTCAACTGCTAAATTTGTGTTTAAATTCATCTTGTTCTCGGTGGTGAGGAAAAACATCGTGAGGAAACCTGCATGTACGAGGAAATTTCTGACACACATATATCCGTAAACCCGCAGTAGAACGGCGTGTCGGATTAAACTCTAAACCGTCTCCTTAATAGGAGGGGAAGCCTTTGCCCAGCAGTGGGACATTTACAGATTGTTACTTTACTTTACTTACACCCGAGCGGGTCATAAGCGGTGACTTTTCGGTTTTCTTATTTGACTCTCTATATTTACTAATTTTGTTTCTTTGTTAACACGAGATGGCGCTGATTAAATCCCATATAAATCTGTGTTTATGGTACCACAATTGAGTAGTTACAAAAACTCGCACTAGGCACACCGATCACAATGGATAGTTCGATGTGGATCCAGCTAATGACATCTAGCATCAATACCAAGTAAAACTATTTGATATATTAATAAACATTGCAAATCCTCAACTCGAAATGCCAATAATTTTGCCAATATGCTGGTTTGTATTTCGAAACATAGGTTCCGTTTATGTTTTGTTCTTTTTTTAATTATTCACCAAAGCTTAATTTATATTTTGAAAGCAACTAAATGCAACATAAATTTTTTATAGACATAATAATAATATAGCCATCGCTATCAAAAACTGCCGTATTTTGACCGTTAAAGGACACGTTATAGTATACAAATCAGAAATCAACTCTAGAAATTAGTGATAAATTTTAACGTAATTACAGGGTACCGTCATTTTACGTACGAAATTCCAAAATAATTTTAAAAAGTGTCCTTTCCACACAAAATAATGCATTTTTCATAACTTTGCGTGAAAGGTCGTATAAACAAAGTTATCAAACGTATTGATATTGCTATAAAAATCTATACTAATATTATAAAGAGTTTGTTTATTTGTTTGAACGCGCTAATCTCAGGAACTACTGGTTTCAACTGAAAAACTCTTTTTGTGCTACATAGTTTATTTATTGAGGAAAGCTATAGCGAAGCAGTGACCATAAACGTAAGTGAAACTACAGGGACAGCTAGTAAATTAATATTTATTTACGATTTACAATAGATCACAAGTTGATAGACATTTACACGATTTAAGTGTCTGTTACGACACAGCTTGAGCCTGATTTTGCTCTTAAATAAATAATAAAAGAACTCTTATTAAAATAATTATATATGTATTTGTTTTAATAAAGAATTCTGCATTGGCCGTCCGTATGCACAAGATAATTATTTTAACAAACAATTTATATAATAAAGGTCAATATGTCGGTACATTTAATACAAAAATAGTTAATAAAGAAGGTACAAGTACAATAAAATACTAATTGAATTGTTCTCTGTATGATTTTTTAAAGAACGAACCAGAAAAGTATAATATTATTAATATAACAAGACCCACCTCAGCCTGAATTATGCATTCTCATAGCAATAAATCTATATGAAACTGTTATCACGACGAAAACCTTAAATTAATTAAAAATTGATTAAATTAAGTATTAAAAAATTAGGCTACTTGGAAAAACTTGGTGTTCATTAGAAGCAGTTCTGTGTTCGTGTCTAATCACCGAATCTAAACAATGTGAAAACTTAGTATATGTACATCTAAAAAATTTTTTTAACTTTGTTATTCAAAGTTTGGCAACGTAATGCGCAAACTACAAGGGTATGTTGGAAGCAGATTTGACCTAGTTCTCCCAGAAACACAAAGTTTATTACCGCCCAAAAAACTTTGGCTAAATAAAGTATAATTAAGACTTTAAAAAAAAGCAACTAACTACAAAAGCAAATACGCAATTTCGTTTACGTAGACGATACACTTATACCAGTTATTTCGATTTTAAAACTAAACTACTAAACCGGTTTTGATGACAATTCTATGGGAGCAATCTGAAAGTTTACTCTTTAAAAAAATCTAAATCTCTTAATAAAACATAGGGTATTGAGGTATATATATTATATAGCTATCGAAATCGGAGGACATAAAAAACAAATAAAATGGACAACGATTTTTTATTCAAATACGTACCTGATCCAGGTACGTCAGAATTAAAGACGACAAGGCAAAAAAAGAGGTATTCACGTCACGGGCAAGTTTCAAGAACACAATCTGGGTGCTGCCCAAAGAAAAGTAAAAGAGAGCAAAAAGCTATCGAAGTACTTTGATCAAAGAATCGGAAAAAAAGGAATGTCTAAGGAGAGAATTACAAGTTTTGCTTACAGTTTTACATAACACTTATATAAATGACTTACCATTGCTTTTAGACGAGAATTACACTTATAAGTTTTGCTCTCGTAATAAAACAACTCTATAAGCTACAAACAAATAAGCAGTAAGAAGTTCGAAAGCTGTGAACATCAAAAATAGCCACTGTCAGTAAATTATTTCAGGTGTTAAGCAATGCCTTTTACCTGAAATAATTTATTGTCAGTCTCTTATTTTTGACATTCAAAATATATATTAACAGGTATAAAAGGTATAAGCGCATCACTTCAACACAACCTATTTGGCTAATTATCTTTTGTTGTGTTGTAATTGTCAGTACAAAGTTTGTATGATAAAAAGTATTTGTATGTGTGCGAAAAAGTGAAAATTAGCACACCCGTGCTTACATCAGTGCAAAGCTGGGGCGAGCAACTATTGTATTATAAATAAATAAAAAACTTTTTAAAGAAATTTTTCATATATCACCTTAATTAGGATTACCACCTCTTTCTCCAGGATCTCTCTGGAATATTTTCAATAACTCTTAAAATAATCTTAGGTTTTATATTTTTTCAAAATCATCTATGTGAATTTTGTTGTTAAATCAATGTCACGCTGCACTTTGTAGTCATTTAAAGGAAGTTTTTAATAACGAAATAGTAACAAATTATACAAAATTGTACGGTACAAATGACTACTTATATGACAATGCTGAATGCTGTCAAGCCTAAACCGTCTGTCCTTCTATATATCTGATCTTTATAGATCTGCATATTTTAACAGAAAAAGTTAGAAATTATATTATAGTTTTAGATATTAGTCCCCTGGTGCCTACCAGAGGATTAATATATAAAAGTATCGCTATCAAACCATGCTGATTTTATTTAAATAGTTGTCATTCTCACCTCAGAACTTCATAATTTCTAAACCGATTTTGAATTTATTTGTTTGTGTTGAAAGGATATGATTTCGAGATTGGTCATATAGAAATTTCATCGAAATTGATTTAGTAATTTAATTTAAAAATGGAAATAACTGGTATAAGTGTGTCGTCTAAATTAACAAAATTTCGTATTTTGGCCGATTTCGGCTTATGAGCCGAGATGGCCTAGTGGTTAGAACACGTCGATCTTTACTGATGATCGCGGGTGCAAACCCCGGCTAGCACCGCTGATTTTTAAAGTGCTAAATTTGTGTTTAAATTCATCTCGAGCTCGGTAGTGAAGGAAAACATCGTGAGGAAACCTGCATGTGCCGGGATAAATTCTGACACATGGATATCCGCCAACCCGCAGTGGAGCAGCCTGGTGGATTAAGCTCTAAAACCTCCTTAATAAGAGAGGAGGCCTTCGCCCAGCAGTGGGATATTTACAGGCTGTTCCTTTACTTTACTTTACTTCTGTTTTTTAGTCTTAGTTATTCGTAGGCGAGAATTACACTTATAAGTTTTGCTCTCAAAATTTCTTAAAGATTTACATAAATTCAATTCAATTCAATTCAAATACTTTATTGTACACCACAAATTAAAAACAGATTAACCTTAGAGGAAGTACATAGAAAATATGGTACAACAGGCGGTCTTATCGCTTTAAAGCGATTTCTTCCAGACAACCGTGGTGATATGGAGTAATAGCAAACAGAGAGATGGTAGGTGGTGTAAAATAGACTATATACATAGATACAAATAATATAATACATACATAAACTACTACATACATATAGATAAATACACAAATACATTTATACATACATATATACATATACATAAATACAAACAAATATACAGTACATAAGTATATATATACAAAGAACAAATAGTATCTAGTCGCCATTCAGTTAGAGAGTGTGAGATAATAACTTTTAACTTTAGTTTTAAATAAGGTTAAAGAGGTTGCAGATTTGATATTAGGCGGGAGGGCATTCCACAAGCGAGTAGCTTCAGCCGTAAAAGATTTTTTGAAAAAAATTGATTTCTGCACAGGTGGATTAAGAAGTAAATTTTCAGATGAACGTAAGTTCATGCTATGCCCGTCAATCTCATTACGAGTATGCAGAAATTTTAACTTTTCTTTCAAATAAATAGGGGAATGAGGATTGAATAACACACAGTACAGAAGACAGACAATATGTAGATTCCGGCGAAAACGAATAGGTAACCACTTGAGCTTAGTACGAAATTCAGAGACATGGTCATATTTGCGTAAGCCAAATATGAACCGGATAGCTAGATTTTGAAGACGCTCAAGTTTATTTAATTGGTCCTCATTTAAATCAAGATAGCTTGCGTCGGCATAATCGAGAATGGATAGAAGTAGAGAATGTGCTAACATAGTCTTGGTGGAAATAGGAAGAAAAGAACGGAGACGTCGTAGGGAGCCCATAGCCGCAAACGTTTTCCTGCTGACTACATTTAATTAATGTGACCATGAAAGTGTGGAATCTAGATATATACCGAGGTTTTTTACCGTAGAACTATATGGTATAATACAATTATCTAATACAATCGTAGGGATATTTCTCCAGTCGACTCTTGAAATCAGAGCGGTACTACCAATAATAATGGCCTGTGATTTTGATGGGTTGATCTTCAAACCATAACACTTGCTCCAATCACTGATCGTAGCAAGATCATTATTAATGGCAGTAATAGCGCTGGGCAAGCTATCCAAGATTGACTGGGTATAAATCTGGAGATCATCTGCATACATGTGATAGAGAGAAGAAATCTTTTGAGTAATAGAATTAATGAAAATTGTAAAGAGAATAGGAGACAACACGCCACCCTGAGGCACTCCAGCACGTACTTCACACCAAGACGAAAATGTTTCGTCTACCTGAACACGTTGCCTTCTGCCTCGCCGCACTAAATTGTTTGTCAAGAATAAGATTTACATAAAGCAAGGGCTTTACACCTGGGCTGTTATTAGGTTTTACATCACAAATGAGTTTCACTAACGTACAAACGTAATTCTTGCCTTAGTTTTTTGTAACACGTGCAAATAATAAAATTGTCACACGACCTTTTGTGTGTCAAATAATTGTATAATAAATATTGTATTTCAAAGGCCATGGGAATTTTAAAAACAATGTACATATATAAATTTTGTTTTTAATGGAATTAATCGATTTGTATTGTGTTTGGCCTTTACTTTTAATTACAATAAATTTTTTGAGGGTTCCGTTCTTCTTCGTGGTATTTGGATATGGTAATTCTAGCCTAAAGATTTTTTTGTAGTCCCTCCAAGAAGGGCACCAATGGCAGAATAAAATAATATGGCGTGCAGATACACGAGATGGGGTTGTCGCGCATCCGTTTTCACATGGCCCTGAGCAGGACAGCAGTCCGGATAACCTCGAACTGCCGCATCCTCCAGCTCAACTGTGACAACACTTGGTCATCCTGACAAGAACTCCGCCAGCGACGAGTGAAGTAATAATGCACGGGACGATGACGCGCATGTGCAAGCGATCTCGTGGCCTCTCCGTTTCCGTGCCAATGACGTCCATCGCAGGGATTTTAATGGGTACAAATACCCACACAATCCGATCTCTTCCCTAGAAATCGAGCATCTTTTGCAGATACCACTACGAAGATAAAAATAGAGGAATTCTTGTACAAAGATATGATGTCAAATCCTTTTCGGGTTTCAACTTTGGCGGCCTATGTATTTTGCGAAAACCAATTTATTTTTAGTTAACAAGCTTTTCCTCGCGGCTTTGCTCGCATTAATGTAGCGACTGACGCGCCACTTACTATAAATTATATGTACTACGCTCCCAATATTTAACTTCACAATAAGTTAACAATAAGTTGAAAAATGTGATTTTATCGTAATCACATGTATGGCAACGCATAGAATAAAAAAAAATGAAAATTGATTTTTACATATTTGATAATGCCATATTTCTTACGCGGTATTTATTGACATAACGTTTTTATTCTCTTTACTACGATTCCATTAATCATAAGTGGGTCTATTCTGACGTAGTTCCTTAAGAAATTTTGTTCTTCACTAACTGGTTTCCGTTTAGTTTTGGATTATATCTAAATTGGTTCTATTTCAATATTCAAAATTCAATATAAAACCAAATCCTTGATGGTATCATATACACAATAAGTATCACAAAACCGACCAAAATATCTTCTTCGTAAGTCGGAAAATAAATTCAGACTTGCGCTAAGTATGTTGCTATAATAATAGCTATGATGACGGATGTGTGAAACCAGAACGGTATATTACACGTTATATTTGAAACTAACATTCGTTTACGTTGTACACAATAAAACTTGATATCATTCTGAAAATAATTATCCACTGAAATGGAAAATGACACCAGAAGCGTGTAACGGAGCTGTAATAATGTTAAATAATATCTTGGATATATTTAAGAAAATGGTTACACATACATGTCGCAGCCAACTGGCTAAATTCAGACTTAAGTCATTCAATTAACAGCCTAGCCTCTTTACTATACTGCGTTTAACTAGCCGCCTGAATGATATTCAGCCATTTGATCAAAGATGAAGATTTAATGAACTACGGTCGTTTTCCGACCGCTAGGGGACTACTAGTATTAACAATTATATATTATATCGTATATTATTTCTCTAAGGTATGTACGCAACGAGGAGGACGGCAGTCGGGATGGCCTCGAACTGCCGTACGCACCAGCGAGGGGTGCGGGGAGGGCAATTTTAGACTTTGCCCTCCTGAGACGAGCTCCGCCAGCCACGAGCGGAGCGTCGCACGGGAGGGGCAGCGGATGCGCATGCGCGAGCGATCCCGAGGCCTCTCCATTTCCGTGCTGAGAAAGGCCATCGCAGGGGTTTTAGTGGGTATAAATCTCCACATAACCCGATCTCCCCCCCAGGAATCGGGTATCTTTTCGAAGATTTCCCCTGCGAAAAAAAAAAAAAAAAAAAGGTATGTACGCAACTAATGACTAACGGTGCAAAGTGGTCGCATTGGTCACCTAATAATTTATATTTAATATGGGCGTAAAATATGTCACGACTTTTAATTGACACATAATATGTGTGGTAAAAATTTTATTAGCACAATAAACTAGGGTACTCTATAGAAAACGTATTATATTTTATTACATAGATACAATGCTTATTAAATGAATATACAGATAATAAATATTTTATGTCATTATGATAAAGTTATGTAACATTTATTTACGAACATGTCTAAGATGATTACTATTATTATTAATGAATATATGAATATATCTGTTTAAAATTGTGCACAATTCGAAGCTTATTTAAGTCAACTAGCACAACGTAGTTTCAACCTTAGCATACAAAGTAGTTTATGGGTACGTTTGTTATTTTATAATGTTACGTTCATTGGACGTTAAAAATTTGTACCCATTTCCAATTTCGATAAGCTGTCATACTCAGTCGCTAGCTGGTTGCTAGGCAACGTCATCCAATCGTTGTCCTTGGTGTCAGAATCGAAGAACTCATAACATATGTATCTATAGTTATGTCATATCGTTGGTCCCGAAATAACACAACAAACTGACTAACTATATCTCAAAAAATGATAACGGGTTCAAATTTCGGTTAACACTGCTAGGTTTTCGGCCTTATTTCTGTTTAAATTCATCTCGTGTTCGGCGTTGAAGAAAAACATCGTGAAGAAACCTGCATGTGCCAGGAGAACACGTGTAAATCCGTCAACCCAGAGTGAAGCAGCGTTAAACTCTTAATCTTCTCCTTAATAGGACAGGAGGCCTTTGCCCAGCAGTCCAATATTTACAGGCTGTTACTTACTAACAATGATCAAAACTAATGACATCTTGAATTCTCATTATTATAAATCTGACAATACGTCGAATAATGCGATTTAGCGCCGCTTCAGTATATACAATTATACATAGGTATACGCATTGTATTTAGGAACTCACTCTATCTGTATCCAGAATATCTATATTTATATTGTCACTGATATCCTCAACGGATCCCGTTGAAGAATCACCAAAGCGTTATGGCATCAAACAAACTAATTTTATATAAATTGTATTATTTGTGAGTTACATCGTATTTCAGAATTGTATTTATAACAAGTTTCATTTAAATTAATCAAGAAGCTTACATATAGTGCACACCTCAATTAACTCCTCAAATTACATTTTTATTAATAATAAATAATTTTATCGATATGATAATAATACCATCTATGTCTGATTTAAACATTACAATTATATTATATAGCTGAAACTTAAGCAAAAGTATTTATTCAAATAAAGCCACATTTACATAAAATGTTTACTTCGTAACTCTATACGATGGGGTGTGTGGCGCCGGCATGGGGTGGATAGTGGATTGAGGGGTGTTTACGCTCTGAATAGCACAGACTGAGAGCGCCTTTAATACTGAAACACGACTCCTATCTATGCATATTCATGTACACGGGTGCAGCTTACTCGTACATCGCTTTTAGTAGACTAATTAATACTTCTGTGTATTCCATGTGTCTGTGAACGACACGTGGATATACAGAAGAATCTTAGAGTTATCCTGAAAGGACAAAATGAAAGATGTAACCGTGTCGCATAAATAAAAAAGCAAATTTTTGTTTTTTTTAGTTGAAAATAATTGATTAAGAAAAGTGAGCTTGAGTATTTTAATTATACAAGTCAAAATTCATAGTCATTCATGGTTGAAGTATCGGACGCAGAAAGAGGATACCTTGGCTAAAAACTTCCGTCAATGGCTTGACAAAAATACCCCAACCCTGTTCAGTCGCAGTTTCATAAATCCGAATTTCGAATTTTCTTAATGTAATGTAAGTTCGCAAAAAGATGGCACAGTGTGCCATAGAGCAACATAGTTAAGAAAAGTATTCCGTGTAGCTATGATTCTTATAGCTTTAGCATAATATTCATTGAAGTAGGGAGCAGAAAAAATTTTCAATAAAGGTTAATTACCTACTTCCTTTTTTGTATCGGTTAAGTATCTAAAATAAGGTTTGTTTTTTTGTGTTTACATGTTCGATTCAATTCTTTGGTTAATTACTTTTAGTTGTGCCAATTCGACACATGTTATTTCGCCAATATCACGTGAATTGGACGAAAACACGATGGAGATTGATCGATCAATCGAGACAAATTTTCATGTTCCAATTCAATTGGATTCTATTTTGACTTTGACGTTTTGGAACGTTTTCTGTATTAACTCAAAAACGATTATAGAATACTAAAAGTTTTGATTATAAATAACACATGTGATGTTCCCATCAAATTTTTATTTATTAGTTAAACTTGACAGAAAGTATTACCAATTATCAATTTAAGTAGGTTTAATGATCCTCACATTTTTCTCTTGATCCGAAATAAACGTAAAGATTATATTATTATTCTAATGACACACCCTAGCGTCGGACGAGTTATACAAAGATAATAATCAGTTTTTTGAAGCGAATATGAAATAACTTAATTGATATTACGCCAAGCAACCTTTCCGCCCGTAATCATACCCGCCTGTACTCAACCCCCTATTCAGATAGTTGATGACTTATCTGTAAAATATTATGCTGCCGTGATCTTTTTAGGGTTCCGTAGTAAAAAACGGAACCCTTATAGTTTCGCCATGTCCGTCTGTCTGTCTGTCTGTCCGCGGCTTTGCTCCGAAACCGTTAATACCAGAAAGCTGTAATTCGGTATGAGTATACATATGAATTACGCCGAGAAAGTCGAGTGTTAGAATAATAAATAATCGACGAGAGCGAGTTAACAATCAAACAAACGAAACTTTGGCATTTATGGTATAATATAAAAGATACGGATTATGTCCCTATCTCTTATTCTCTTCTTAAAGAGAAATTAAAAATAATTTTATAATAATAAAAGGTTTAAAATTGTAAGTACGTATATTGTATAAACTGACTTAAAAAAGGAAATTCCCAGTTCGTCGTAAACTTTTTTACGAAAATAGGTACTCGAAGATTGCTTGACCGATCTTGACAATTCTGACAACTACGGAACCCTACATTGTGCGTGGCCCGACACGCACTTGGCTGATTTTTTTATTAACTTTTTTTAGACTAAAACTTCCGAAGGACATTATGTTAAGTATTTTAACTATTTTGCAGCGCATCTCGTGGAAGTTTTCAAGCATGTTTTTTATTTTACAATGTATTTTTATTTTATTTTATTTTATTTTATTTTAGGATCTCCAACAAAAGATACACACAAAAGAAATTAAAAAAAGAACAATGTTACTTTAACACAATATGTGTGCTCCTTCAATTATAGGAGACCACAGCTTGCTCATATATGTAAATTATTAACATTTTATAAATAGAAATGAAGAAACGTAAAATTAATAAATTGCTAACTTTTAAATTATATTATATTATATTATATTATATTATATTATATTATATTATATTATATTATATTATATTATATTATATTATATTATATTATATTATATTATATACATAAGAATAAGGAATACAATATATAAAGCTGTAATATATTAATAAAGTATTTTATTGAGGCAACTCTTATATTCGTTTAGTTTTATGGTAAATATATCTAAATCAGCATGTTGCATTGAAAGTATATTGTATTGCCTACAGACTCTTGGCATAGCAGCAAAATGTCCCAGATTAGTTTTAGACGTGGGGATGTAAAATAAACGGTATGAACTTATACGAGGCAAACGAGAAGGCATATTAAATTTTAGTAATTGTAATAAGTCACTACAGTCAACTTTCGCGTTCATATATACATATACATTAAATATATCTCTTTATTATATAAGGATGTAAATAATAGATGTATGTTTTATTACATAGATTAAACTAAACTCTAACATGCAGATAAAGCTACACAAGAAATACTTTATTTTTAATCTACAATTTATTTCAAATTTCTAAGTGAACTACCTATTTAGAAATAAAGTGACGAGCAAACAAACATCTCTTAATTTAAAGTTAATGAGATTTTTCACTTACTCAGAAACTATTATATCATTTATCCTAATCATGATGTCAGAATCAATTACTACCGTAACTTTTATTTTCATTAAAACGATGAGATAACATTTTAATTAAGTATTTCTTAGAACTATTAAGAAAACAAATTTTCTACTTAACTATACATTTATTTTTATATTCTCAATTATTCGTAAAAATTAATGGTGACCACACAGTCTCCACAAAAACCATTTTTTTTTTAAATTATATATAAAAATTACAATAATAAGTATATGTACAATTATAATATATTAATATCAACAATATATCTAATTTTATATCATTAATTATCATATTACATAATTTTATATTATAAAGTATAAAGAGCAGCACAACATCACTTAAATGTCTACTCGGTGAATATAAATGATTAGTAGATACTTAATTTTCACATAGTATATGAATTATATGTAGTATTTTTTGTTTGTAAGTATTAAGTAGTTTGTAACTCTTCTAGTGCTGCAAATAGGCGGTGATCGCTTAAAATCAGATTCATGTTTTTTAGCGAAGACATAAATACAGTTGTTAACACACATTTGATAATATCCAAAGAGCGTGAGAAATTGGGAGTGTTTGTGAACACTAAGGATCAATATATGAATGCTTTTTAATTTTTTTCTTTTTAAAATTAGCATTTTTATAAAATAATACCATTTATATTATTTATCAAATGCGAATATATTACTATTATTTGAATATAATATTTTTGACATATAATGTAGTAGTACTATGTCCTCTCATCATACAAAGATCAGCACCAAGAGTTATTACGTTAAACTATCGCAATCACAAAATTCTACATTTTGACAGTTGATTTCTGATTTTGACGATGCGACGACTCCAGGTGACGGTGATTATTTTTATTGGGACCTAGCTGCGGACAACTTACTACATTTTATACACAAGCCGGCAAGACTGAGCAAATACAAAACTGTCCCAAAATATCAATATATAAAATATGTTAGAGAGTCGCAAGCGTAAAATCTTACCTTCCTTCTAATTTTTAAGTCGCGAAGTGCTAGTGAATTATTTTGTGTTACAGTTATTAATGGGTGATAATGATGGCCACAAATTATGTCTCCGGCAGGCCTCCGTTTTTTGGACGGTCCTACGCGGTTGCGTGCTTACGGCCAAAACTTATACATAGTTCCAACGCACGTTTTGACGCCGTGAAACGTTACGACGCCGACGTTGCAGCGTAAAATTTTACGATATGTAACATCGTAACGTTATACTGCGTCATTGTCGGAACGAGCGATGGCGTAATATCGGAAAGTAATTATGTATTTTGGCCGTTATGCATGGCTGACGATTACGAACAACCACGTACGCATTAACAATGTTGAAGAATGCATCAGCAACAGACAATGAGGCTCTTCTCAGTGTGCTCGTACTGCATAATCTGTAACATTAACACATTATAACTACGTCGTAGCGTTGACAGTGTTTATATTTCAAAGGAATTTGAACATTGAAAAAAAATACGGAGTATTTTTTTTTTTTTTACACTTTATTGCACAAAAGATAAATGCACAAAGGGCGGACTTAACGCTATTACAGCATTTTCTACCAGCCAACCCAGAATCGTGTAAGAAAGCCGTTTGTAGGCGTGCACAACAAAAGTAAAAAAAATAATATATGTATATATATATATATGTAATGTATAGGATAATAAATATATACACATCCATAAACACATTTGGAAAAAAAATTAATTAAACGAATAATATATACTATATACATACGAATACATACATACCTTAAATAAATAAATAAATATATAAATAAAATATAGCCATAATAGTTGAAACATAAATTCTTTTTATACGGACAAGTAAGTAATTTAGACAACAGAAAGGTAAAACTCTTTAACATGGCGCTTAAAATACAATTTTAAAATTGTTTTCCATTCAACATTACAAAACACAATTAACAAAGAAATCCATATCGATTTACGAAACATAATTAGAATTATTTGTTCAAAGATGCAACATTAATTAGCATCGTCAATTACCATCGCAGTATGAAAACAAACAACCTTCAAAGTATCAGAAAAACGAACAATGCATTTAAAGAAAATGCAAGAAGGTATTATTTCATTAAAATTAAATTTATCTCTATTACGACCACAAAAACGAGCACAAGACAATAATTTGCAGATGGCTTTTAATATTAACATAATTTTAAGTAATCGAAGTTCTTATTGTTACACGAATTGTTTTTAAGAATATAGTGATTAGTGAGCAACAGAAACTCATTCAAATGTGTTTCCTAATTTTTAAAGATTTTCCTTTTCATTGCAAACAATTATATTTGCATACAGAATGCACAATACGTTGCACATAATTATATAGTCGTCACTGTTTAGAAAAGAATTAATTTCGAATTCAATTTTATTACAAAGAAAAAATCTTTATTACCGTTACGATCAAGGCAAAATTATAAACAGCTTTTTTATAATTTTTACTATGCGAAACAAGCTTGTCGACTTTATTTTAAGTTGTTAAATTCCGAGACAAAATAGAACAAAAACTGCTAAATAATGTACATATATTGTATATTTTACAAAAATAAAAATAAAGAAAATATATTAATATACAATTTTATATCGAATTGTGAAAAAATTGTCGATTTCAAAACCTGTATTTACTTGAGTCGGCAGAGCGAGATTTTTTTTAAGAAATAAAGATTTTCAATAAAATTTCTTAATATTTTATTACCGACCTGTAATAATGCATTTACGTATTTAACAAATTGGAACAAGATTTTTGTTAAATTGACTTGCTTAATATGCGTCACTATTTATATTGTATTCACTCAGGGGCGTGACTATAGGGACCCGAGAGGGCCCATGGCCTAAAAGAATTTTTTTAATAAAAATCTTATTAAAAGTAAATTGTTGAATTTCATTAGAAATATGTATAAACCTTTGCTCTTGAAAATAAAACTAATTAGATATTTAACTAAAATGCACATAATATTGTTAATAGTTTTGAGTAACTACTTAAGTAGTTTATTAAAATTGAGTTATATTAATAACATGACGATTTTCACTGGAAGGTCTCATCCAAAGAATTCGCCACGAGCCTCAGATGGTATAGTTACGCCTCTGTATTCACTATTAACCCGATAAAAACCCGACTGCGTAACAAGACTAACTGCAGTCAGCAGAACCGTATCAATATCAGTTCTGTCTAAAAGCCTATAAGTGAGAATCTTTACTAACCAACTTTAAATCGTTATACATCCTAAACATTAATCCCAATTGAAAAACTATACATGAAACCTAAATATGATTTTTAAATACTTATTCAAAGATACCCCACTTGACATAGTTTTTGGATTTTCATATTTTTCTTTTCCACAATGTGGTGTCCAAAATAGAAAATTCTGGTTTTCCCAAATTTTTATGATTTCTATGACATTAGCCGGCATGAAGAATCAAACGACGAGTCACTTATCAACATCGGCCTATCATACGTTTGGTCTAAATCGTGCCACAAAGGTACAAACCCACATACATACTTAAGCCGATAAACACATTACCCTCTTTGCGTTGCGTCGGGTAATAATCATTTATTAAACGTAAGACTGTCCAGTGATAAATGAAAAAAGTGACAAAATTCTAGAAAGAAGAGAATATAATTAAACAATAGTACAATTATTTCCCGTAATTAACCAGAGCGTAAAGATTTTACAAACCATGGGCAAGAGTTCACTTTATTTTTTGTTAGAGTTTTGCCATTTACTTAATCGATTTTTGTTTATATTTTTTACAGACTACAAAAGATATTTTAGTAGCAGAAATACTTTATCCACTGAAGTTCAATTTATTCATTTTTAATGTTCGTTACATTAGTTTTATAAATAATAGATAAGTAGACGATGACGATACCTTTCACATTTATTAAAAATTATATAAATAAAAATAAAGGGAATTTTCCGAGCACTATAATAAAAACAAGAACTATTTAATCAATAATTATACTAACTGCTGATTAAATAATAAGCCAAGTAATTTTAACATAATTTCCACTTTATTATATTATTTATATCTGTCTAAAGAATAATAAATCACTTCTTTAATGTTCATAGAATCATTTAAGACTAGATGGCGTTGCGAAGGCGAGTTCGTCATTGCGGTTAGGAATAATATTGTTTTTAACTATATCTTGGAAACAACTACTACAAGTAACGTAGATAAATTATCTGTATTTACTACTACTAAGCTTAACCTAGACCAATTATATCGCAATAAAAACCGGTAAATACATTACTATATCCTTTTCTTGCTAATTGTCAAACGTGTTTAATAATATATAAACATTTATTTCGTTAACTTAACCTCCTAAGACCCCTTGTACAAAATTTTGCAGTTTAGCTGTCAGACCCAGGTTAAAAAAAAGGTCATAGTAATAAACGCCCACGGTACAATTTTTTGTACATATTATTCAAAGTTGCCGCATTTCTTTTTGACTTGTCAGGAGATTTTTGCAATGCAAAAATGTGTACAATTTTTTGAACAAAAGATAGGCCGAACAAATCTATGTCATCATATGCTTTAGGTGTAGTCTACACAAGGAAAAATACTATTACTTATATAACTTTCCGAATTTTGAAGTTACAAGGTAAAATCCCTCTGGGCCTGACAGCAAATATTTATTATGTGCAAAAATTTGCACAACGGGTCTCAAGTTGTACAAGAATTTTAAAAAGCTGGGCCTTAGAAGGTTATAGAATAATTGAAAAAGGCGATGTTAAATATTATTAATAAGTGATCTATAGGATTTCAGTTTTATTAAACGACTTCAAAACAGGAAGAAATTCTTTGTTAAGATTTTTCCGTTAATTGCCAAATACAACATTGTAATTCGGTGCCTAATGCAAAATTTTTTGTTTGACTTACTAGTACTGTTAGTTGTAATATAATAATGTAAGAGATTGTGATTGACAATCTTAAGACACAATAGCCTATTGGTTACTTCTTATCACCATTTACAAAAATTGCTTTTTTGATACAGGGTTGTTAATTATTGAGGAGTTTTCCTGGTATTTTACCGTCAGCTCCACTTTACTTAAAAAAGACTTTGTGTGTAATATCATATTTTTTACATATAAAATAGCGAAAAAACGAGCAGACGGGACACTTGATGCTTAGTGATCACAGCCGCCCACGGAAATTTGCAGCACCAGAAGAGACGTCAATGTGTTGAAAAAAAGGAATAAAAGATACAAGGGATTAGGAAAAGGAATGGATGAGGGGGTTGGCCTTCCGGCTTTCGGCTCACTCACCGTGCGAAACGCAGCTTTACTAGCTAATTTATGGCGATCTTTTGTGAAAGTGAGATACTGCTCCGGTCGAGCCAGCCAATAGCTATAATCAGTGAACACATAGGCTATACCCCTGATTCAATGGCCAGCTGTGGTCTTTATCATCATTTCAATGGCCAGCTGTGGTCTTTATCATCACTTCATATCTGCTTTCCGAGAGCAAATGTACGAGTTACTTTAAAAATACATAAATCGGTAATTTTAAGAGTTCTCTCGAATGCTCCAAGATCCGAGATTCAGATCCTCGCCTCATGACAATGACACTAATTCTTTCAAACAAAATAAAATTTTGTAATGTTGGTCCACAATCGGCGGAGATATAGGCAAACAAACATGAAAAAAAAATACAAACGGTCGAACATAGAACCTCTTTCTTTTTTTTAATCGGCTAAAAATCAAAGCTACCAAGGTGCTGTCAGAAACTGGTATAATAAAATATATAATAAATTCTGGAAGTGAAATACGCATTTACATGACGTGTTTCTGAGGTAACCTTCTAGTGACGTGCGTTATCTCCCTCTGATTTTTGGAAAAGTAAAAGGAAGTTTTATTATTTAAATGACAATAAATTTTAATTGTTTATTTGATAAGTGCATGCAAAAATTATTTATTAACTCAACAAAAGTATTTAAATCAAATTTTAAAGGCGCTTCCTCACCACGACCTTCCGCTTGTAATGTAACAGTTCAGGTTTGAGCATTACATAAGAAAAATAAATAAGGGACTATTAAAGTGCATAACTTGTAATGGTACAATTTATCAAACTCGGTAAATATTTAACATCAATGCGCCTCAAACAGTAACTATGACATTGTAAAACAATTGATGCCATTGCAGGCGAATGTGCCAAAATTAAGTTTGGATTGTTACATTAGAAGGGACTGATCGCCAACCAGTAATGCAGTGTTGTAACGTAATGCTCCGAATCGAATTTTATATTATTAAATTACATTTTTACATTTCCAATGCGGGAGCACCTTAATGAATATATTTTGTTCGTGGCTGAAGTTAAACGAAAAGTGCTTAATAACGTTGTACAAATTGTAACAATTATATGTAGAAATAAGAACCAAAAATTGAATGTAGAATTTTTCCATTCTTTTTGCCAGATCTTGTTTATTATTGTAAATCCAGATCTGATATGTTTACGATAAGGGATAGCAAGCGTGTTCATGAACAAAGTAATAACGGTTTTGTCAAGAGTAACAACAACTATCAGAACAAAAGGTGTAATAAACACGAGCAGTAACAGCTTAACCCTTTAAGATATACTAAGGAAACTTACAAAGTCAAACGCACACAATATTTCAAATATTTGTACAAATAAAAAATACGTGGTCCAACTGGGAATCAAATCGCTTTAACTAAATATATACTTGTAGATTCTATGAACGGTCGTCATATGTTATAAAAATATGTTAAAATAAGTAAAGCTTTATTAAATTTTTTAATAAAAGAACATACTAGAATTTTGCATGTGTAAAAAATCTAGATGAGTGCTGCAGATATTTTAGGGGTTATTTACGGCATTATATAAGTTTCCTCTAATCACAATAAGATATTATCTGCCTTACTACAAAAGATTTAAACAGACGTTAAACGCGTGTTTAAAAAAATTCGTACTACAAATCCGCGTCTAAGCACAGTTTTGAGTTAAACATGCTTGAGATATAAATTTACATACGTTTAAGTGAGTTAAATAGATGTCTAAAACCTATTTCAGCTGTCAAATGTAACATATAACATTTTATCAATAAGTTTTTTTATGAGTTTATTCGCTGTTAAGCAATTTAGATAATATTTTAAGCAATGTTTAATTTTTAATCACTGTTTAGCTAGACACGTGTTGAACATGGCTTTAATGCGTGTTTTTTAGTATGACAGTTATAGTTTAGAGGTCTTCCTAGAAATTGAGGTTACATCATTTAACTTTTTAGCAAATTGAACATTTTTAAGAGAACGATCCTGGATAAATGCTAAATAATTAAAGCCCATAAGTATATAAGTTTCTATTTTGACCTGACTGTCCTATTAATAGTATGTAGTAACATAGATACTGTTAATTTATACTTTTAAGTTTTTTATTGTAAAATTATATTATATTTATAACAAATACGTTATTAGATTCCTCTTAAAGCTCGACTGTTATTGGGCCCATATTTTTTTAATACATATTAATAATTGTTGATATGACGAAGAACATATTGATAAGCCGTTATAATCGTGCTCAAATAATATAAGATTTTCATTACATTTACATAAATTGTAATCTTCTTTAATACATAAAAGAAATTGCTGTTAGTGCCTTATTTTTACCCGACTGCTTGACGCGAGGGTGGATAATGTGTTCATCAGTCTATGTATGTATGTATATATACGTATGTGTGTGGGTTTGTACCTTTGTGGCATTTATTATTATTATTATTTAAACTATAATATCTTTCTTCAATCAGAACTACCGTTTAGAATCTTTAACGATTTAAAGTCGGTTAGTAACGATTTTCTAAGGTCTTGTCGGGATTTCATTTTTTTTATTAATTACTTGTTGACACTTAAAGCTATCGTAAGGCTACCTAGCTGACTATTATCATGCTACATAGTTGTTTTATATCAATTACGAGAGTAAAACATACATCTGTAATTCGCGCCTAAGAGTACATCAATTAACAATATACGCACCGGAAGGCACTGCTCATACATTTTGTACAAGATCCCGCACATTCTTAGAACCTAATTTATCATCAGGCCCGTGTAAGAATTCTCTAAGAGAAACCTTCAATGTACGAGCCAGTTGAAACTAAAGATTAATTGTAATTAGTTAATTAATTAGTTATACTTATTTTTTTTTATTTAATTAGTACATAATATTGTTAAATTACATTTACTAAGAAATGTTATGTTATACGATATTACATAAAAATATTATTAGTTCATTTATTATTCCATACGATAATCGATAATCTATATATGTAAAAGCGAAAGGTCACTCACTCACCCAAAAAATCTCAGAAACAAAAAGTACTAGGTGTTTCAAATTTTTCATAGGGGTTTCTTTTAAGATGTTGCTCACTAAGACGGAACTTTGCAACTTCGACCCCTAAGGGGGTAAACGGGATAATAACGGGATTGGAAGTTTGTATAAAAGCAAATGAAACCGTGAGAGCTACTAATTAATAAACGTACTCAATGGCTCCCATTACGTCGATGATCCTAAGTCGAGAGTCCGAAAAACCACAGCACATAGTTAAACATCCATATGGTGAATAAGGATGTTTGCCGTAAGCGGGAATCGAACCCGCGACTGTTAGCGATTCAATTACTGCGCCAACCTGTCAGTTTAAAATATCTGGGAGCGCGATTGTGCCTCGCAAAGTCGAGCAAAGAAGCGGAATAAGAATTTACTATCTATAATTATATTAAATTATCATCTACTATAAAAAAACTTCCATATCAATAAAAAGCCAGATATTTACTACTTATAATAAATATAATATACAATATAATAATTTTAACATTTAATTTAATCTTTTTATTTAATCAGTTTTTACTTTGTAATAAAAATTAAATTAGCACATAAATAGCAGAATATGAATTTAAATATTTATCAATATTCCGTTGCAACTATAAGTTACAAAGATAATCCCAAATCGTTGGTCGATGTTAGCAAATTTGTGCAAAAACAGCATCAGCTACTTGTGCAAATATAAAAACATATTATACTAAGATAGTCAAAAACGAATTTAATAAATTAATTTAGCCAACCGAACTTTGACTTCTTAATTTATAATATTTATTATTTTAAAATAAAAACTTGTATTTCTCATTCTTTTCTAGACTGTTCAAAATATTCCTGTAAATATGGAAAGAAAAAATAAATCTAAATAATAATTTTCAGTGTAAAAAATAAGCTTTCAGCAAAATAAAAAAAACAAAAGAAAATATGACCTATTTACTAATGTTGTTGAAGTCTAGTACTACAACGCGCTCACCTACATACAGCCAAAGCGTGCGGATATGAAAGGGACAGGAGTGAGGCGTTCAGTTTACAGCTTTATATAAAAGAAGCAAGATTTCGCAACCATTCCGACTTGGAATCTCGCCGCGATCCCGTCGGGGTGCACGAGAGCTAAGATCGATTCGCGCGCGAAAATTTACAGACGCGATTTCATATTTTTTTTAATTTTCCAAAATGGCGGTTACAAGTGCCAGGAGTATCATCAACATGAAGGAGAAGGGACATTTCAATCATGAAAAAACAAGGATTGATAAATATACGGTAAATATTTTATTATTATACGTTTTGTAGCAATGTACGTTAAATTGTAATAACATTTCACGTGTGAAAGTTACAGAATATAATAATTATCGTGTAACTATCAGCTTAAGTGAAACATCGTAAAGAAAAAAAAATATCTGCGTGAATTATTTTATTTTTTAAATAATTGACATGATTATTAAATAAAGATCAATCTTTATTATTATAAGTAACAGTGTGTGGCGGTAGGTTTATTTCGTTGTTGTAACGATGTATATGCCATCAACAACGATAAAGAACTCGAAAAGCAAAAGTGATAGCTATAAATAATGTAAACAATATACCAAAAAAATATTCATTTGCATTAGCAGACTGAATTCAAAATCAATTATTTTTTTAAAAACATTAATTTTAGTTTTCAAAAATGTTGATATTAATTATCTAACTTAAAAAATAATTTTATTCTATTAAATAATTTGTTGGATATAAATAATTTTATGTTAGAGCAATTATATTTCATTTCTATTATGATGTCGCGAAATATTATTTAATTTGATATTGTAAAATACGCGATTTAACAATATATATTTACGATGTTTTAACATTAAATTTCCATACATAATGATTTATAAAAAATTTATATAATTTATGAGTATAGTTATATTAAGTATAACATACATCATTCTATTGCTAGGACCTATATAGATAGTAAAAGGAATAAAATTTAATTTTTAAATATCATTGGATAACGAAAGATAAATTTAAACTAGTTAAAACATAAGTTACTTGCACTTGACAACCATAAAACTGTTTATACTGTTACGTGTAATTATACATATAAATATATGTATCAATTAAATATAATAATCTTATGAATAAATATTTATTAAGCTTACTAGCAATTGTATTAAAGCATAGTAATAAAGTAATAAAAAAAACATGTTATTGTACAACTGCCTCTCGCGGATTCATTTATTTATTTTTTTTAATTTTATTCGGCACAGTAACAGATAACAGATCTAAACATTTAAATATATAAAATAGTATTACACATATCACAATAAATCTGCTTTCCTATTATAACTGTACACAGCACTTTAATGTACAATAAGAAATGAAACACAACTACACACAAAAAAAGGATTTTAAATAACTACACTTTAAACGTTATATATAAAACAAACAAAACAAAAAAATCTAAAATAAGTAAAAAGTATTAACTAAATTCCGTTTTATGTAATGACAATTTTAAAGAATTAAAACTATCTCTAAATATATCACGGTGATAATTCACTCGCGGTTATAGCTTCATTTATTGAAGCTTGAAGTAATATAGCCTTTCTCAATAAATGAACTACCTGACGCAAAAATAAATTTTAAAATGGCATCAATAGTTTCAAAGAATCATGAAAATAACCCACATAGAAATTTACAAATAAACAAATTTAATGTTTTTAAAATATTAGTATATATGTAATGATTTTATTATTAATAACGACGACATCCACTTCTGTAATCAAAGAACAAAACAAAAGCAGTGGTTCCCAATTAATGGTACGCGTACAATACTCGTAAACACCCAGGGCTACGCGAGCTTGTATCAAGTGGTATAGGCAGCAAACTCTTGACTAAGATATTTAAATCAGTAAAAAAAGCAAACAACAACTGTCCACATATTATTTTAATCGAATAGTATCTTGTTCATTAGCTCACTTTTTTGTCTATTATTCGTATGATGCGCAACAAGTAAGTTTAAGGACTTTCTGGAAGTAACATAGGGAAATATAAACATAACTAGTTGGGAACCACTCCATTACACTCATCAAAATGTTATATAACTATATTTTAACATCGAGAGCGTTTTACGATTAATAACAGTATCGCATCGACTGTTAACAAAAATAAATAGATTATTTACTATACAATGAACACAATATTAACTTATTTATAGATGCTGCAACTTTTATAACTAACTGCCCCTCGTTGTTTCACTCTGTTCATAGTTACTGCTTTGCTCTTGTGAGTCGTAGCGTAAAATAATATGGTCTATATCCTACCCTTCTCAATAAACGGGCTTTTCTTTTCAGATTGGTTCACTAGTTTTCAGAAATACAAACAAATTTAAGGTCTTTAATTTTAAATAAAAGTAATTTATTTCCTATTTCACTCTTATCTATATCTTAAAGTTCAAAAATGTATGTGTGTATTAAGTGTTAAAAATAAACTGCCTTACTACAAAAGATTTAAACAGACGTTCAACGCGTGTTTAAAAAAAATCCATACTACGAATCCGCGTCTAAAGACGGTTTTGAGTTAAACATGCTTTAGATATAGATTAACATACGTTTAAGTGAGTTTAATACATGTTTAGAACCTATTTTAACTGACAAATGTAATGTATAACATTTTATCAATAAGTTTTTTTATGAGTTTATTCGATTTAAAACTATTTAGATAATATTTTAAGCAATGTTTAATTTTTAAAAACTGTTTAGCTAGACACGTGTTCAACATGGTTTTAATGTCTTTTGTAGTATGACAGAAAGTTTTTAGTTTCGCGGCTGGGCGTTGATTGATCGGTCAGGAAGAGTTTCATTCCGTGTGATTCGCCTGATATCACATGAATGAAATATCTTTGTATTTACATCAAAATATGTCAAAACTTAATGTTTATATTAAGTGTCATACTAGCTAGTAACTATTCTATTCATATGGATTAAATTAAGATTTTATCGGAGTTAATTTTAGTATGTATTTCTTCAATAATTCAGCATCCCATGCAGAGATAATTTTTGAAATCGAACAAATAGTAACTTAAGATTTGCGCATTCAAATGTACAAACTATAGTTTTATAACATTAAATCAAAATCGTAATTCTTTTAGTTAATTTATCGAATTAACCCTTGTGCTACTTTCTTTAAAATAATTACAATAATTATAAACATTAACACACTTAATTCTAGATTAAAAAAAAATATATTTCTTACTTATCATCTTGTACTCATAATGTAGGATGCGGCATAATTATTCCTTGCTTATTATTAAACATGATTCGCTAAATGATATGTTTGTTTGTATATAAAACATAATCACTTTAACAGAAAACTGGGTTATATTTCAATTGATAAACTGACATAATCTTATTATTGAATGCAAAACTTTTTAAAGAAAAGAAAACCGACTTCAAAGCAAAATAGGTAATTTCGTTTTCTTGAACATACTTATTCTAGTTATTTTGATTTTGAAATTCAACTATTGAACCGATTTTGATGAAAATTGATTTATGGGGACAATCTGCAAGTATACATTTTTAACAAAAAAAGAAATTCAAATCGGTCTAACAGTTTTCGATCAATTGGTGTCCCGGTTAATTAAGAACCTTCTCCTTTTTTGGAATTGTTAAGTTAGTTAAACTTTAAGGAATAATTGTAATTAATCAACACTTAATTAACCCGTTGAGCTGATTGATCCATTTTTAAAAATAGTATTATAATATTATACAATTGTAAGTTTATCTACAATAACTTATTATTAAATATACATATCATTCAAAATTCAACTTTTACTTGGTCTTAAAATCGTGCAGTCAGCATCATCTGATATGCTGTTACCTGCAAAAAATGGAAAACAAAAAAAATTAAATAAATATAAATTAATAAAATGAATAATAATTTAATAAATAAAAACTTTCTCGCGCAAAATGGATACACGTTATTTTCGAAAAAAAACATCGTTCAATATTAATATTCATTACATTATTTTCTTTCAATCGCGACTCCATTTTTTGAAACCACAAGGTTATTATTATTTAAATAGAATGTATAAAAGTGTATATCCTTATATCTCGAGACACAATGGAGAGATTGTGCCGGTGTACCGGGGACTCGACCTCGAAGGCTCTGATTAGAGCGAACACGGATAATAGGCTTAACAATCTGACATAACGTTTTGTTCCTATAAAATGTGTCACTACAATTATTATATAGTACTCATTATAATACAAACTTCAAAATGTAGATTTTTTTTTTCATTTTTCGTTTACATGTATTAAATTCGTTTTAGAGGTCGGTTATTAAGCACAAGCGTTTATTTAAATGTTCTAAAGAAGAAAATAAACTTTGTAGTAAAATATAACCAGTTTTTATATCAATAAAACGCAATAATAAATAATAAATATTACCATTATTCATAAATGTTATCTATATATGAATTATTCATCATTTAATAGGATTAAATTAACTGTGTTAATTTAGTTAGTTAAATGTTAATCTATATTCTAAAACATCGCTTGTATAGACAGTATTCTAAAAAATCTTCTGAGGAATTGCAGTATCTATCTATTTATATAAAGTGAAACACGTGCCGGAAAACAATGAAAAATAAAATTTAATTTACGATATAAGTGTATGCAACTTTTACTTAGATGTTATTAGGTACTATTTTTAAGCGACAGTTTAAAATATAATATTACATATGGTAATGTTCTGCTAAAATTAGTGCATTAGCCTAAATGACACAGGGCTTAAAAATCTAAAGAATAGTTGTGTGGGTGTAACTTAGCACATCATTATTTCACTTCTCACAATTATATAGGTTTATTTATTTAAAAAAATATATATTTTAAATAAAGTTGTTTGCAGAAAAATTGCTTAAAAGCTGAATAAGGTAGAAAAAAATGTACCATTTTGTTGAAAGTGCCGTCAAAATCGGTCCAGCCGTTTCAGAATAAACAGACAGACGTGTGTCCGTCACATAGACAAAAGTTTTTTATATTAAATTTTTGATGTAAGTATCGTATATACTTGCATATATATTTAGTAAAAATCTGTTAATTTGAAATTACAAACAGACACTTCAATTTTATTTAATTGTATAGATTACGTAAGCAAACTCCATATTTTTTTATGCATTCAATTTATTATTTAATAAAAACTACATTAAAAGTTTACTTGCAGTAAATATAGGTAACAGTAGTTCATATGATGACTGCATCTCGATATATTTAGATGTTGGCAGCGTATCAACTGCATCCAATATTTTTTGAGCTTTTTAATTATATACCTTATGCACGTCATAGTTGATATATTTAGAGAGTTGATATCCGTCGTGGTCTCGAACTGACCACGACGGATGCAACTTCATTGAAACGTCGGGCAATAAAAAAGGTATTATTGCGATTAGTTATCATGATAAGATCTGTTATTTATAATATAAAATTATATAAATCGCGTAAGTTTAAAATATATGATATATTTACAATTTGAATTGATTAAATTCTGAATGATATATTTAAATAACTTAAAAAAATTGGTGCGAAATTCAAATGAAACAGTAAAATTTTATATTCATTATAGACTCATTTCCGTCCCCGGATTCAACTGTATTGTATGGTGATAAAAAGTAGCCTCTGAATTATTCTAATGTATAAGCTTTCTATATATATAAAAGCGAAAGTTCACTCCACTCGCTCATCGCAAAATCTTAGATACTACAAGTGCTAGGAGTTTCAAATTTTATATGTTCTTTTTAGGACAAAGGTGCTCACTAAGATGGGGCCTTGCAAAACATTTACAAAACATTTTTATGTTAAGCACGAGTAAAACCGCTGGAGGCCACTAGTATTATTATAAAGTTTTAAGAAAATCTCTTCATTCGTTCCTTATTTATAGAAGAAAAAAAATCTATCAATCCAGACATTTATCCTCTAAAATCTTTGCATTTAACATCAAACATTATAGTAGGTTTTGGGTTTTTAATTAGTTTTTACATGCTTAAAAAACGTTTAACATTTATGTTAAACAATTAATCAGCTCATTTCAATATAATTAAGATAAGATTAAAGGAGCATTTTGTTTCAATTACTTCGTGACTTGCATTGTCATTGAAAAAAAAAACAGTATTATTTTGACAGGATGTCGAATTAAATTCGAAGAATATCGAGTGAGTTCCGTCTATTGTGGGTATTTGAACCGGATTGAAATGGTTTGGTTTCTAATAATAGTATAATGAGTATGTGCATATTTTTTACTTTGGTACAATAAATAAAATTAGTAGTTTTTGTATGCGTTCCACTTAGTACCATTGGTAACTAAATTTTCGAAGATTTTTGATAATTTCACCCCAGCTACGCTTTGCAATGGAATCTTGAATGACCCTTGGTTGAAGGATTAACACATAGGCATTAGTCTATATGTACATCATTATATAAGCTATCTTAGGAATAAATCCTTAAAAATGAGTTCTTTTTATAATACTGCAAAACACTAGCAATGTCAATGTTACAATAACCTAAATCCTAGGGACGCGCCGGTATATGTTATATTCTGAATTCTAAACTATACTATTCAGTAAATCTTTTTTTAGATAACCGCATTGAAATGTTGCACGCAGAATTATGTTATGTCCATGGACGCTGTCAGGATAGGGTTTTTATCAATTTCTTAACTTTTTTTGTATCCTTTTGTCAAAGCCGGAGAAGATGCTAGGTATTTATTTAGGAAACGAAATGAAAATTTCGTTTTACCTTATTTTCGTTTTACCTTATTTACCTTATTTTTTTCTATATATTTTTTCCATGGCAGACGTTACAAATACATTTCCTTGCACTCGACTATCGGCACCCATAATTATAATTAACTAAGTTTTTAATTTTCTCTGTAACTTATTGCGCCCGAAGTTTTACTTGCGTGTTAATAAATAGCCTATATATGATTTTTTGGATTTTTGTGGCGTACAATATACGTATTATTTTATACTAGCTGTGCCCGCGACTTCGTTCGCGTGGATTACAGAATGCTTGGTATGTCTCCTGCAAATCAAGGTTATAATAGTCTGCGGTGCTGCTCAAGAAAGAAGCTTTTTACCTTGGATCTGGGAACTTTCTGGTTGTTTTTATAAGCAGTCACTAACTCAGATATGGTATTCCTCCACGGTTTTCGCTATAAATGTTGAAGAAAAGTTGTTTTGTGCTAGTCTTTAAGATTTTGACTGCAAAACAGTAAGTTCCCACTGAGTTTTTTCTTGTATTATATATCGGGTGACTTTTTTTAACTGGGCTTTGATATTTATATGGCCAAATCCGGAACTATAAGGAATTGCGAAAGATACTTAAAGGAGTTTCGTGTCAAATTTTGAAAAATCTAAAACTGGATCATATTTTTTTTGATTTCATGATTCTCCTTGCCAGGAATAGAACCCACTAATTTTGAAAAAAAAAATACATTCTGTATTATTACACCACCAATAAACTTGTAAAGATCAACTTTTAGAAAGTAATAAAAAGTGACAAATTAAAGGAAAAGATTTTTTTTACAAAACAACATTAAATATATACACTAATTAGAAGATAAGTATTCGATTCTACATAGACATAATCAAATATGTGGGTTAAATCATGGGTTCCCGTAGGTTTAGAAAAAAAATCTGCATTACTTCGAACGATTTGTTTATATCGCATCGAAATGCTGGTCACCTACTAAAGTAAGGAAGACTGTGAACAATACAATCGAAAATATATAAAATGAATAACTCACAGTAACTTCTTTTATGTTTGTCTATTTTTTCTATGTAAGTTGTACAAAGTTGATAGAATGTGACGTTTGTTTTGGTCCTGGTTACCTATTCCGTTACCTAGGTAGGTTTAGATAATTCTTAAAAAGATGAATGAATTTATTGAAAATCTACATTTCACTGGACTCGGCTATGGTACTCACCCGCTATTAGCGTTAAAACATCCCGTTATAATTTTTAAATTTCACTTTTAGGTATAATTGTTTTTTTAAAGAATTGCTAAAGATTTAATTAATGTAAGAATTTGATAGAATTTTGTAAAAAAAATAGTCTTTTCTTTTTGTTGCAGTTAACTGTATACTATTACCTCCCTGAAGTTGATCCTTATAATATGTGACAGTATCAGATGATGCAATCATACAGAATGTTAATTTTTCTCAAAATCAACGTGTTTCAACGTCGTTTCTGGCTAGGAGAACTTATTTTTCAAAAAACTAATGATATAGTTTTAGTTTTTATTAAAATCGGCTCTGTTACTCCTTTAATTATTTTTCGCTATTGCTTATAGTTTCGGATTTGCTCTATCATATCCAGTAAAAAAATTACCCAGTAAATTTATTATTTTTCAAAATTATTATTATTTATTAACTTTCCTATTTGAATCAAATATTATTCACTATTTCATTAGTTTCAATTTTGTTCCACATTGATGTTGACAGATAGACAGACAAAAATTTTAAAATTGGGAATTTTGTTGTAAGTACCGTGTATACTTTCATATGCAAATGCGTATGCATATGAAAGTATAAAGTATTTAAAATTACAAACAGACACATTCATTTTATTTACTTGTATACCTTCCCTTCTTAAATATGAAATTGTTTACTATTTTATTGGTTTCTCCAATATTTTGTTATCGCGTAATTCTCTTTTTTAATTATTGATTTAAATACATATATTTTTTAATAAAAGTAGCCTAAGTTAATCCTTATAATATTAGCTATAGGAGCTGCTGTAATGTTTTTAAGAACTTCTAAGACTTAGTGATATTTTGTGATATATTTCTTCCATTCCCACTCCCTTCTCTGGGCCTCACGTGATTAGTGGACATCCTCTATCTGCGAGTGAAAGTCTCATCAAATTTGATTCAGCTGTTTCAGAGATTAGTCGTAAAAAACAGACTGACAGTACTTGATGTAAGTACTTTCGTGCATTTAGTGAAAATCACAAAATAATGTTCGACGTGACCCCATAAATAGACATATCTTTTTTAGCTGGCACAAACGCACAGATAAACAGACAAACAGACAAAAATTCTAACAATTATTGTTTTGGGTTCTATTGCGTAGGTAAAGACCCCCAATATTTTTTTTTCATATATCTTGCATGTACAGACAGCGACCCGTTAGAATTTTTTTTCATATTTATAGAATGAAAAAAAAAACTTAAATAGAAGTAAGCCCAAGTCACTCCTTATAACATTTGCTAACTGCGAGTAAAAGTACCATCAAAACCGGTTCAGCCGTTTCAGAGATTCGTCGGAACAAACAGACAGACTGACAGACAAAAAATTTAAAAATGTATTTTTTGATGTATGTACTGTATATACTTTCATGCATTTAGTGATAAGCAGAAAAAAATGTTCAAGGTGATTCGTTAAATTGACATAACTTTTTTATTTATGGACCGATTGACATAAAACAATGCCTAAATGTTAAGTGAAGCTTACTACAATATATTAGTGAAAACCGCATCTAAATCGGATAAGCCGTTTCTGAGATTAGCGTGCACAAACGCACAGATAAACAGACAAACAGACAAACAGACAAACAGACAAACAGATAAGAATTCTAAAAATCATAGATTTGGGTTCTATTGCGTTGGTAAAGGCCCCCAATAATGTTTTTTTTCAAATATCTTCCATGTACAGACAGCGACCCTCTAGAATTTTATTATTAGTATAGATATAGATATAGATAGGTACTAGTAAAATACTTTCAATCGATTTAAAAAAAAAAGATTTCATATTAGGAAATTCGTAGTAAGAATGTTTTTTCAATGTTACCGTTGTGCTACGTCATTTTTTAAACGATTTGATTTTGGTATGTTATCCGCGTAAAAATACGTAATTTTGCTTTTGACAATATAATACAATACAATATCCCTTCCCTTTTTTGAAAAGGCTTTAGGTAGTTATTTCAAAGCAAAAATATTAAAATAAAACCCGATACAACAGTATCGGAGAAACGTGGCGTACAAAATTGAATTTAAAATAGAACCGATAGCAATTAAATAAGCTTAAGTTTCTCTTTAATTGAATTTAACTAACATAGAATTCACTAGAACATTTTCTTTATGTAACAAACTAGCTGCCTCTCGCGGTTTTACTCGCATGTATGGTTTTGTATTGGCTTCGCTCCTATGAGTAGTAGCGTGATGTAATTTAGCCTATAACCTTCCTTTATAAACAGGCTATCTAACAAAAAAATAATTTGTCAAATCGGAACAGTAGTTTCAGAGAAACCTACCCTACATACAAACTTACGAACAAACTCTACCTCTTTATAATATTAATATAGATGTTAAATTGCAAAATAAGTACGTTTCAGATTGTAAAGAAGAATACGCAAGAAAATGAACATAACCTATATTAAAATATAATTTACTAAAATTATTATTATTAATAGTAATTAGATGTAAACCTAAAACACTGAGATTAACGAATTAGATTTAAAGTTTTTATGAAGTTTTAGTAACATATATTTAATTAAAATTCAAAACAATGTAATGAACAACTAAAATAATAAATAATTATATATTTTAATTATATTTATTGTGTACATTAAAACGCTTTTTACAATTTATATAATAATAGTAATATAAGATAATAATATTTTAATCGTTTTTATCAATTTTGAAAATTACCGAACAATATTAAAATTCATTAAAGTTTTCTTACAAAGATTAACGTATTTAATACTAGATGAAATTACAAACTATTTCTATGAACCAAATTACGTATTCAAAATAATCTAAAACAAAGAGTCTATATTGTTATATCCTTATCATAATTTATTCTAGAAACTAGTACTAAAGCAATTTTTAAATATGTACACTTGTACCGTCAGTCAGAGCCTGTCAAACTTTCAACTGCGAAAGGTCAGGGATTTTATGACAACTTTTTGTTCTGATAAATATCAAGATTTAATTCAGTTATCTCATTCATTCTCTCAATTCAGACTCATTAAACAGTTAATTCGCGAGGACCCGCTGACTCAGTGAGCGGACCTCGCTCACGATCACTACCAAGGTCCAAGTTCGATGATCGCCTTTCGCCTTGGCCGCGCTATGCACTTGTCAATCAATTTTTATCTTACGAGAAGTAACTACTACCTTATTATTTAATAAGAACAATAAAGATATTAGGTTGATTATTATAATATACTATAAAATCAAGGAATACTGATTATGCTGTAAGGCGAGAATTACACTTTAAGATTTTCTGACAGACTTTCATAAGATTGTTTACCATTCAGTAATAATAATACTAATACAACTTTCCAAGAAAGAATGATTAAATTTTTTTGGATTAAATAATTATTTTATACGCGAACTCGTCATCTACCGAGTTCAAATGTGAATTTTGTTTCTTTTTTTTTATGAAAATAGCTGGCAAACGAGCAGGCGGGACACCTGAAGTTACTGATAATCTTCTTCTTCTTTAGAAAAGTTCAACACCAGAGGTGCAACAAAACTAAGTGCGCGCGAATCGTATATACACTATCGTAACAAAATAAAACGACAGCACTGCCACTCTCTGCGAAAATATCAAACCAATTGATGACGTTCGCGACATTTCGCACCGCGCCGCACCGCGTCACCGTTCTTATGTCACTGTTGCTCGAAGCTTCGTCTGCGTATATTTTATAATTTGAAAGAAATGAAGAAAACTGAAAAAAGAAAAATGCAGTATTTTATTGCGTTTTTCGTTTTACATTTCATTATTAACATCAAAATATATGTGTATTAGGTTTTAAGTATAGACGTTTATACTCCTGTCCATCCCTTTAGGGGTGAAATATAAAAAAAAACTCTTGTGACCTACCAGCGAAATTTTTCCATTCCAACGTTTTATTCCCCCTAATACATCTGTAAGGGATGATTTTGGAATTCTGGTATACATGTATTTAGTTATTCACACTCAGGAATATTATCCTACGTTAAGGGATAATTGGCCAAAAAAAAAAAATTTCTCCATACAAATTTCACAAACCCCTTGCTTCCGAATAGGGGATGGTATTCGAACGTCTTGTGTTTTACATTTCGTTACAATCACCCAGAAGTATATGTATTAAATTTTAAGTTATTCGCATATGATTTTCTTTACAAAAGTTTCTACCCCTTTTCACCTTCTAAGAGGTGAAGTACAACCTTACAATCTTAAAGCCACTTACTTCCAAAATTTCAAATTTGGAGCCCCAGCGGATTAGGTTCTGCGTTGATAAATAAGTCAGTCAATCAGTCGATCAGTCAGGACAAGTGATTATATATGTATAGTTAGATAGGGCGCTTTAATTAATAGGCGTCAACTGTTTATAAGTTTCGCTTCGCGCCGTGCCGCATCGCGTTCACTCATGTACGTGTTTACATGTAACCGATACAGTTTTAACATTATTTCGGGTAAAAATTATATGGGCTAGGTTTACCCATAACTAATGAATATACACGACTGGCGTCATGTACTTCAATAACTTAGAATAATAAAACTTACTATTAAGTAATTAAAGTCTAAGACATTGAATTATTGAATTACAATGATAAGAGGTCATGTTTATTTGGTTTATAGTTAGCGTTTCGTGACACGTGTTTTGCGATTAATTAATTATTCATCACGGAACTACGCATCTTTCTGTGATCGAAAGTACCTTGTGTACTATTTCAGAACAAAGTACAGTCAATTAGACGTCCTTGTGTATTAGATATTAAAACTATTGTGTTTATAAAGGATAGTTGAAAATAGTTATTATTTACTAGTTAGTTCCCGAGGCTTCGTCTGCGGAAAAAATTTCAACCCCTATTTCACTGCCTGGAGTTTTACTTTCAACGGAAACTGTAAAAAGTGGCCTTTGTCAAAAAAAAATTGAAAAAAATAGCGTTTTAGACGTAAAAAAAAAATAAAAACACTGACAGAATAACTTTCTTATTTATATCTATTATCTTCAAAGTTCAATCGTTTTATTTATGATAACTTATCGAAATTCCTTTAGCGGTTTAGACGTAACAAACAGGCAGACACATAGACCTACATCCATAGTTACTTTTGCATTTCTAATATTACTATGTATAACACATTATTTCCCAGAAAATTATACCATTCAAAATTATTCTTCACGGACCTAGTTAGTTAGTAGAACTAGCGTGGACCAACTGGAACGTGGCTATAAAACATCACGCTAGGACTCATTGACTCGGACTAGAGATTATAAATGTCAACCAATCTAGCGAGTACCAAAAAAAGGGAACTTGTTAATAAGTATAATTTAAAAATAGTATAAATAATTACTATGCCTCAGTAAAACCAACAGATCTTGACAAATAAACGTTTCATTTCAAAGAGAACCGGAAGCCTAATAGTATAATAGGAAGTAAGAGTGGGCTCTTACTTCCTCTTCCCCTTTATTCCTCATTCTCTTGTTACACATTACTCACTATTTTTCATTTATTTTTTGTTTAAAAATGTATAATCTCACATTGACCCCAAAGAATTTACACTAAAATCGGTTTGGTAATTTGGTTTAAAAAAAAGAATAACTGAAATTAGGATGTCATTGAAGTAAAAGGAATAACGTATTTTGCTTTTGAAGTCGGTTTATTTAAAAAAAAAGTCTTGTCATAAAAATTACATACAAGTAAGTACCTTTTTCTTGTTTTACAATCACTTCGAAGCCGCTCACTTAACTCTATTTATTCTTTTGTTCTATTAATAATCCTTTTCCATAACCTTTTAGCGAAGTAATTATTAAAATAGCTTACAAATTGCATTTGTGGTTTACAATTTATTTAATTTGCCAATCTTGATAACTGTTCTTATAAAATTTTCCACTACTTTCAACAGCGAATTAAATGAAGCTAAACAATCTAACCAACTATTTAAAATAAGAATATCAGTTCGTTTGTTTGTTATTCATTCACGTTTTAGTTATTTAACTAATAATAAACTTATAAAGTTTTCTGGTCATCCTTTATTAAGAAACGGTCGATTACCATAATCGAGATAGTTAACAATAAATGCATTTATAAAATTGTTTTTAAAAATCAAACCTAATAATTCGATTTTTCGAAGTCAGATTCTCTGCTTAAGTATAAAATTGTGCCAAAATTCGTGTCGTACCAAAACTATTCGGGTCTTAAACAATCGTGAATCAAAACAATTGTATTAGTATAGTCTATTTTTCTTTACTCGTCTTATTTAGCAGACAAATGTGGCGTACTTTTAACCACACAAGAGTTAGAGATGAGAAATTATCAATCGAATAATTAAACTGAATTATTTTTTATAATAAAAAATTATGTTTGAAAATACGTGTCTATTTGTTCCGGGTATTGTTACAAAATAAGACAAGTTAAAAAAATAGACTAACCTAAAGGTATTTATATATTTTATATTCGAAATGTAAAACTAACTTCCGTGTTATTCAATTTAAAAACATTCGAACACCAATAAACATTATAATTTCAAGTAAATATGAAATAGATTTTATTTAAGATACCTGACCTACTTATATCATGATATAAGATGCAAAACAGGGAATTACCCTATCTGAAAACTTCAACAGTTATTAATTTTAATAAAAAAAGCATATCGGTATATATTAATAAAAAATCCAGTTTTTAATGTCTTTTTTATAAAAAAAAAATCATTTTTGGATATTAATAAATGCAGTAATAGCATTACATGTTGTATTGTTTCGCACTCGTTAAACCTCGGTACTTGCCAAATTGGGTGATTATTTAACCTACTTCAAAGAAGGAGAAGGTTCTATGTTCAGCTGTATGTACTCTTTGACCTATTTCTGCGCCGATTGTTGATCGATTTAGAGTTTTTTGTTTCAAAGTGTTGTAGAAAATATTTTATTTTTAGGTTTTTCGATTACTTGTATTTTTAATTCGTTTTTGAACTCGGGTTATATTTTATTTCAAGTTTCAATATTGTTTCTTCTTCACTTCTATGACCTAACTTTCCTTAATAAACGAGCTAACAAAAGCAAAATTTTAAATCAGTGTCGTAATTACAAAAATTAGGACGTTCAAAAGGATTTCGAATCGGATTCGTAAATTCAAAAATTAGGGCATAAAAAAAAACAAAATCTCAAGCTTTATATGTAACTATAGCGTAGAAATATGACAATAAAACAACATTATACCGAACAATATATTAAGGTGAATGGCAGATAATATTGTATCAAAAGGCGTCAGTTCGCAAGCCAGTGAACTCGAAACTCTCCGACATGAGCACTTTGTAAATATACTAGTGTGACATAGCCTAAATAATGTGAAGATAATTTAATTTATTATTAATACGTGTTTAAAATTTAATCTTAAACCTTAATTATCTTATTTTGTTTACGTGTATCAAACAATGTCAGTGGTCATTTTAATGCAGTGACAAGACAAAATACGATAAACATTTATTTTCTTCTACAATTCACTATACATTTTTTTAACATTTCTAATTTTAGTTCCTACACAATTAGAGTCAATTGAAAAATAAAGTGTTAATTAAATACATCGTCACAAAAACCAACCAATTTCCAATTTCGATTAAAATACGGTTGTAAATCTGACTGTCGCTTTTTGCAAAATTTATAGATTTTATTTGATTAAATAACTCTTAGTCACAGTGATATAGTGATATCGGTAGCTCACCGTAATAACCCCCCAGTTATTTTATAAAATTAACTCCGAGTTCAGCGTAACAGTTGTAACGATGAAAACTTAATAGAAAAACCGATAAGCAAATAAAGGTACTTACTCATTCATAAACTTAACGCTGTATGGATGTTGATAAGCAATAATGTGTCAACCCACAACAAATCAAATATAATATGCGTCACATATTTAACATTATTTTTAAAATTTTCACGTCTTCTGAACAATTTTCTTAATATAACGTTTAGGATATTAAAGTGTGTTCCATATTTATATTTGAAAAACTTATTATTAGATAAAACTTACAAAAAGCTATACAAAAGAAAATATGGATGTAAATTCTTCTTCAAATAAGTATTAAGAATAGTTTTGACATCTCTAGACGCCATTTTCTCAAAATGAAGTCCGTGTGGCTTGGAACAGTATTGCTTGTCAGCGTCGATATAAAGATAGATAATCTTATGTAGATAAAATGTAATATAATTTTATTAATTAAACAAAAACCCACACGAAAAGTTAATGTTTATGTACTGACCGTTAGATATGAGTGTAACAACCATTGTAAGTTAGAAGGACATTATTTACGACTAAATTGAATATTTAAGTCAAAACAGTTACAATCAGATAATGTTTATGTAAAGCATTGCTTGGTTATCGTTTATCGAAATCAGTTTTATACTACATTCATTTCGTTTATTTATTTGCACGACTGGTGATATAGTTGTTAAAATAAATGCAATAAATCTGGATTTCGATTGAAATATTCTACTGTTGAGAATATTATTATCAAAAATACATTTCAATTAAAGATTTTAAATGATTTTTACTGTTCAAACACCTCTATTTCAATATACATCCCTAAAAGATTGCGAACTCGTTAAAATGTAAATATAGTGCTATAATTTAGTATTATTATTATATTTAAAACAATATGTTATTGGAAAATTTCTATAAATCCAGCTAGTAATTACCTTTAACCGATAAGCATATGAGCATTTTAAATTGATTTAGTAAGAAGCGTGCAAAAGAATAATTCATTTTCTTGCATCGATCGTCACGGTTGAATAAAATGGTGATTTATGGACACTAATTTTAGTATTTTCATGTGTATGACGTTGGCTTCATATTGCTATATTTATTAACTATTAAATATTACATTTTATTCTTAGTGTTTTATAGTTCATCTTAACTTTATAATAAACTTACTTTTGCTCGAGTCTACGCTCGCGTAGTTCTTGTTTAACGATAATACGGACTTATTATATACTATATGTATATTATATATTTTACATATATGTTTCACTAGCATAAACTACGTATAATATATACAAAAAAAAGTAAATAAAAAGAACATTAAAAATAAAAGGATATACCTAAGTACAACTATATTAATGGCATTATCTCTTTGAATGACCAAACTGATTCTTAAATTAAACGTTTCGTATTCCGCCCTTAGTAAACCTTCATTATAATAGATGTATTTACAAAACAGAACGTCTCTAACTATATTGACACAATTATTTTTTTAATTACTAATAGAAACAAATAAGGCAGGCAAATAAGCCATCTACCTAAGACTATATTATACTATATACGTTGGCATTGTATAAAGCAAAAATAAATATGTTATCATTGCGCTGTCAACTACGAATTTTTTTTTACCTCTAGTCATGTTACATAACTATATAGTCTTTGAACATGTTATAAGCTCATGGATTTTGGCATCCATAATCAAAAGCGTAACTATACCTGAGGCCCGTGGTCAATTTTTTGGATCCCCATTCAGTAAAAATCGTCCCGCTATAACTTAATTTTAATGGACCACTTAGGTAGTTAACCAAAACTATTAATAATATTGTGAGCATTTTAGTTTAATATCTGATAAGTTTTATTTTTATGAGCATAATAGATTTATATTTATAATGAAATAACAATTTACTTTTAATAAGATTTTGTATAAATAAAATTCGATGAGGCCGGGGCCCGTGGCTTTTTGCCGGTCCTGCCAAGCTATAGTTACGCCACTATCCATATTATTAAAGTCTATAGACGACGTTGCCTAGCCACCAGGCAGCGGCTGAGTATGACGGGCAAGAGTACATCTTTGGTCAAATTACCAGTCAATTGACGGGCTTGTCAAAGATGAAAATGAGTACAGATTTTAAATGTCAAATAGTATTTAAGAACGTATCATATCTATAGTTATTAAAATGTAGCTCCCGCTTGCGGTTTACTTGCATTTATGGTTACTGCTTCGCTCCTTTGAGTCGTACCGCGATTTAATATAGCCTTTAACCTTCCTCAATAAACGGGCTATCCAACGCAAAAATAATTTTTCAAATCGGATCATTACTTTTAGAGATAACCCCTACATACAAACTTACGAACAAACAAACTTTACGTCTTTATAATATTATAAAGTAGTATAGATTATTGCCGCTAATGGTTAATATAAAAGTAATTCATACTTTTTATACTAGAATACCGTGTTACAATAACTGAAATATTAATTTATAAAAAAAAAATGTTTGTTTAAATTATTATATTTTCAACTGCAAATGTTACGTTCGTTATGATTTTCGTTCGCTTGAAAAAACATTCTCATTAATCTGCTGTGTCAAAGTGTAGTAAGTCGGTCGAGCTTCGAATACTTTTTGGCCTTACTAAGTAATCTTATGGCTTGGCACGGGACTACGCTTTGCAATGTCGTTTTCACATTAATCTACATCTGGTTTGGATAATATACCGGTGGCGCAAAAGTAATGTTATAATGCGAATTGACTGCCATTTTATTACCAATGACTAAGTGAACTCTTAAATCACGACAAGTTTCAGTTATCAAAGATCAACTTGAAAAAATTATTTAATTCTAATGATAACCTCCCAAGTTGATGTAAATTTGTGTTAATTTTGAAATATCTTAGAATTAATTATATAAAGTCAACTGGTGTTAGTCATTTTATGTCCGTTATCAAAATCAATATTTAAACGTAAAAATAACTGTTTTTTTTTCATAAATTATTGCCTTGACTATACTGTACGAACCTACAAGATCCAAAATTTCAATTAAAAAAAAAGTTTTTTTTTCATCAATTAAAAAGATATATTCAGTTTTTTTATTTTTAAATATCGATTCTGCTAACGGTGGTAAAATATCCAACACATGCGCAGTTGACATCCTGTATATAATAAATAATATCCACTGGTAATAAACAGTTATACGAATTGATTTTCATACGTTAACGTTCTCTTGTTGCTTGTTGATCACACATACAATATACGTGGCATTTATGTGACACACAATCCTTATGTATTACCAAGACATTATCTATCTCGAGACAATGTAATCTATATTAATATTATAAAGCTGAAGAGTTTGTTTGTTTGATTGTTTGCTTGAACGCGCTAATACCAGGAACTACTGGTCCGTTTTGAAAAAAAGGAGCGGAGCACCAACGAAGAATGTTTTAAAATCGGGGGATATTTTCCTATTAAGAAAGCTTACACTGACTGCGCTGCGTAAGCAGTTAAAGTTTCGCAAAAATCATGTACGACAAAATTGTTCCTCTTTAAAAGTTCTAAAAAAGTCCGCGACAGCAAACGTCTATCTTTTAAGGTTAGCTCACTATAACCTTTTTTATGCTAACTAATTGTGTTCTAAAATAATGAATTATTAGCCCAAAGTAACTATTCAACGCGGACGAAGTCGCGGGCGGAAACTAGTTTTATAATAATCCGTAATCCTTCACGCGAACACGTAGCATTTCCGTCAGAACTGCCGCGTGTTATTGTTGTGTCGTCGTGACCAGACATCGACCTATCCTTGCTTCCGACTAATTTATCATCACGACTACAAAATCTTTTAACATATTATTATTTAGATGACAATGTAAACATTTAGAATGTTTTAGATTAAATCAAATTCTCTATATTTAAATCATTTCCGTTTTTTTAGAACGTTATAAAATTCTGCAATAACTTCAGTTCTTTAGCGTCGACATTAAGCTTGTAAGAGGCATTACCCCTTCTTCATTTTGCATGCTTGTAAACATTGTAAGAATTTATCATATTACTATTTCTTTTTCTTTTTTTTTTTTCATTGTCTTGCATCGAATGCGGATTTTGGTTTCCACGGAATGATTAAGGTATTCTTCTAAGATAGACGTCAGATGAAATACCAAATTTAACCAATATATTTTATTTACTAAGAAAACCACACGGATATGAGGTATAAACCGTATAAATACTAGAAAATCCCATGGTTTCCGATATCTAGGTTGCTTATTGATTGCGAATATAAATAACGTCTCACGCATTTTGTTAGAAAATTACCATTACATACAATTCCTTAATATGCATACTATAAAAGTACGTAACGCATAACTAAAAGCTATCAAATAGTTGTTTTTCACGATATCATTTTCCACACTCAAAAACCATAGAATGTAGCTATGGATCATATAAAAATTGAAATTGGATATTTTAACTGATTTTATTCTTATATCTTATTTATCTACAGTTTTCAAGATTAGTTGATCTTGCTGGTTGCAGGTTTTGCAGGTCGTAGTGTGTTTAAAATTTAGTTAATAAACGAGCAAGAGATATACCTGTTGTTAAGTTTAATCACCTATGGACACTTGCAGTACCAGAGATGCCACAAATGCATTGCCAGCTTAAAAAAGGAGTAAAGGATCAAAAACGACCGAAAGTAAAAGGGATGGGGAGAGGGGTAAATAATTCCGTTTCTCTCACTCATCCATCGAAACGCAACTACTTTTACGCCAATCTTATGTGAGAGTGAGGTACAGCCCCGGTCGAACCAACCCGTGTACGAACTGTAGTCAATAGGTTAAAGCTAGGCTCTGCCTGATAATATAGCTAGCCTATAACTTTTCTTAATAAATGGGCTGTGTGATCAAAGAATCAACTCAGTAAACGTTCTAACACTTGACGTTTTAAAATACTTACAATTCTTCAGTGACCAAGGATAATGTCATCTCAAGTTGACTTTTTTAAACCGATATCTTAAACCGACACTTGAAAGGGTATACTTTCAGATTCGTCCCATAGAATTTTTAACAAAGTCGATTTAGAAGTTTTATTTTAAAATCAAAATTACTGAAATAAATATGTCATCCAAGTAAAAGAGATTATTTAATTAATTTTTGAAGTCGGTTGCTTTTGTCAGGGTTATTTATTATCGTCGTCTAATAAGGCATCCGCTAATACGATTCGGCGTTAATCCAAGGTGTCATTAAGACGGACCACCATGCTGGACTGACAGTTAAGTAAAACGATAGAATAATTCAAGGAAAGATTTTGTTAATAAACAACATACATTGAAATAACAATTAATACAAACAAAAATGCGCAGCGTAGTAGGTTAACAAATTACATTATATAGTCCACGTGTCAAAAATGAATTTTCATTATAATGAAATTACAATATTAAAATTCTTTGACCCTTTCAAATTTTATGACCGTTTAAAAACCACATAATTTACATGAAGTATTTTAAAAACTTATTCTATTTTATAATTTATTAATTAACAATACGAAGGTGTCTTTCGATGTTGAATATTTCAAACAATAACACATTAAAATTGCGATATAATATAAATACCACAATTGCATCTAGTATACCCACAACTGGATTAATTTTAATAAATACATAAATGTTTTATATGAGAATTACATGTGTAAGATTTACTCGAGAGCGATATTAAATAACTCTGTAACCTAGTAACAGAGACGTAAGTAGTTACGAACGCTCTGAATATCAAAAATAAGACTATAACGAAATTCTTTCCGGTGTAAAACATTGAGAAATGGATGCTGATAAGCAATAATGTGTCAACCCACAAAAAGTAAAATTCGGAGATATTGATGTATTCTGATAATGCGTTACGTATTTAACAATTTTGAAAAAATTTTAAAGTAATAAGTACGAAAAACAATTCCTTAATTTAATGTTTGTTTTTAATATTGAAGAGTGGTCTATATTTTGCAATATAAAATAATCTCATATATTAGAAAAACTTATAATTAGATAAAACTTTTACCAAAATAATAATATTTATCACTAAATTACGAACTATAAAACAAACGATCTTTAGATTTATTTGTAAAAAATTGTTTAACTAAAGTTATGTTTAGTCGTATTTACTATATAACTATACTTATATAGTAAATAGTTCGAACTACTAAATAAGATTATCTGTTCAAATTCTACTTCCTAGAGACAGAATAGATATTAAATTGATTATAAAAAACTTATATCCATATCAATAACACTGCATTGTTTTTTTTTCTAATAATTTGATATTTAAACTAAAACCCGGAAGCCTAATCTTAACGTCGACCGAAAAAGTTCATTCACTTAAAATTAAACACTTGTAGTAAAAAATATTATATTAAAATAATTTACGAAACAATCAACAATTAATTATAATAGGGATGGTAAAGATTTTTTTTTTATTTAAATTTGGATGCATAAATACTTGAAAAACGTGTAACAAAAATAAAATAACAAACTAACAATTATTTTCGTATAACGATCAATGTCTTATGTAACTGTTACAAAAAAGGTTTGTAATATCAAGCTAGAACCTTATTAATGGTACTTTAGCGCCTGTAATTTCGAGTGGACGGGTTCACCCCGCGGATAGAATTGAGTAATTTGACTACACATTTTTTTATTAATTAAGAAAGCACGTACTTAACTTATTTTGTAATAAAAACAACTATAACAACTAGCGTAAAACAAAATTGAATTGATGCATTTGAATATTTTAGAGCAGTGGTTCCCAATTAGTGGTACGCGTGTCTTTAAATATACGCCAGGTTACATCAACCACCACTTAACTAAGATAATAAAATCAGAAAATAAAATTAGGCAAACAGCTTTTCATTGAAGCCGAGTAAAGAGAAACCATTTTTTATAGTTGCGCAATGTAAAACGTACATATATATCACCTTAACCTGATGATGATGTAAATGCAATCCCATCAAAAACATAAATTTGAAATGAGAGCCAAGTTCAATACAGGCCTTGGCTGTTGACTTTAACGCCAAAAATGTGAGATCTAAATGGGTGCCAAGTTCAATGGTCAGTCCTGAGACTTATTTATAACAACATAAAATATTTTATACCAACTAAATATCGTTTCTTCGTACAACTTAGGATAATATATTGAAGCTGACGGTCTGACTTATATAGACTCTTAGTAGTATTACTAATAGTATAAGTAGTTATAAATACTAAAATTTATATTTTTGGATAAAAAAATAGGGTTGGTATTCCATTTGTTATATATCCACGTGAAGACTTTAAAATGTACATGTTAAGTTATTTCTGGGGTTCTAGTTACTTGTTTATTCGTAATTATGAATATATTTCTGAGAGTAAAGACGAGCAATCTATCCTAGAGAGAGGGAGGGTGCGTACTGCCGATATATAATAATAACTAACTGATCAACGAGCTACCATAGACAAAATACAGTATTATTTACTTTTATGATATATTCCTAACATCCCCCTTTTTCACTACTTTCCCTACACAATTGAGACTGAGACACCTGACTACTTATATTCACTGAGAGAGAGCACTATGTTAACTGCACGACGATCCTACACGAACTGAGCCCGACCTCTCCTTTGTTTCTAGCTAACTAATGCAATGCTGCGAACAACTTTTTTCTCTTTTATGGCTCTAAAGTAAAAACAATGGACTTTTACGAATTACTTATTTATTTCCGAAACAATTATCTAACAACTCTTTGACATTACTTATGATTTTGCTCAACTTAACCTATATCCCTTTCAATGCTAATCAACTGTACATTTTTTAAAAACACATAATAATTCATCAATCAACTGAATATAAAATTTAAAGTAAAACTTAAAACTATAAAGCATGATTTTTTGCTTTTATATATCTTTTCTTTATTATTATTATTATTATTTCTTTTTTAGTGTTTTTTTCTTTTAAAATAGATATTTTCTTTTTCTATTTATTTACTTATTATTCTTTCTCTTTTCATGTATATACTCTTTTTTTTTTCTTTTTTTTTTTTTTTTTTTTTTTTTTTTTTTTTTTTTTTTTATTATAAATTAATTATACTTTGACATGAATCCTTAGATTCAACGCTATACATTCTTTGTAAAATATTATATTTCTCCCAAGTCAGTAGACCCAGTACGGATTCACAGTGATTTTTTGTTATTATAAATCTCAACTTCTCGTTATACTTATTACCAAATTTACATAATATTTCACATGTACCCATAATGGGTATTCTATGACCACTGAAACCAAATATGTTTATATTTAAATTATTATTTATCATGAATTTAGATATATTTAACTTTTTAAATGTTTCAAAAGAAATTACATTAATATCAGCCCCTGTGTCTAATATGCAATTAACATTTACATTATTTATTATGATATCCAATTGCCATCCCCTCATTGAGTTATTTACTATATTGATTTTACTTTTAATAATAGACTACTTTAATATAAAATTTTCACTATTATCATGTATATTTTCATTGCAATTTAAAGACATATTTTCAATACTATCTTGACAATTCTTTATATTGTACACATTTCTATTTTTAAAACAACATCTATAATAATGTCCAAGTTTCTTACATAACCTGCATCTTGCTTCAGCCGCTGGGCATTTAAATCCATGTTGTCTGCCACATTTTTGACATGCTGTCCTCGAAGGTGTTTTGCTTACATACCTTCCTCCAGTAGTGTGCTCTCTGCTCGGGTTCCTCTTAATGTAATAATGATGATTTTCTTCATTTAACCCTCTGTAGTCGTTTCTGCTTGGAGACCATATTCTTTGTTGACGCAGTTGTTGACTGGTATCTCTATTATACCTATTCACTCTTTTCCCTTTAACAATAAACACATTTTCTTCTACCTGGTCACTCTCCGATGTTGTTGAAGTGTTTCTATTGATTTTCTCTGCGTCCTGTTGTGCTAATATAGCCATTTTTGCTATTTCTATCGCCCTGTCTAGCGATATATTTGGTTCCAGAAGCAGCCTTTGCCTTATATGAGATAAATTTGTAGTCATATTTGCTATAAAAACGTCTCTAACTAACGATTCCCTCAGCTCTTTAAATTCACAGTTTAGACTAAGATTTTCTAAACTTGTAATGAAGTCGTTAACACTTTCATTATCCTTTTGTTTTAGTGAAAAGAAACTATATCTAACCATCGTTAGGTTTTTTCTCGGCTCGAAGTACTTATTAAACTTTTCAATTAACTGAGACAAACTAATCTCGTCAATATTAACATTGAACGAATTAAAAATATCCACGCATTTCTCCCCCATCGAATGTAACATTAATGCAACTTTTCTTTTCTCATCTTCTTTATGTAAATTAGACGCTAATATATATAATTCGAACTGTTGAAGCCACGATTTCCATTTAACACTATCGTTTTTTGAATTTAAGCGCAACTGCGGTATCAATGTTATTGTTGACATATTTAAATTTTCGTCCGCCATCTTGTTTGTTGTGTTACACGAAGAAAAAAGTTCTCAGATTCAAAGTTATTTTTAAAATTATTATTTAAACTACTTACGATTTCAAAAACTATTTAAATTACACATACACGCACTTCTGACACCATGTTAAGTTATTTCTGGGGTTCTAGTTACTTGTTTATTCGTAATTATGAATATATTTCTGAGAGTAAAGACGAGCAATCTATCCTAGAGAGAGGGAGGGTGCGTACTGCCGATATATAATAATAACTAACTGATCAACGAGCTACCATAGACAAAATACAGTATTATTTACTTTTATGATATATTCCTAACAGTACATAAAGAACAGCTGTGAACAATTTTAATAGCCAATTCTCACATTGCAGGCATTATAATAAGTGTGCCTAAAAGAATCAACATTCGATTCATGGCATACCTGGAGGTTTATCTTGTGGTACGTAGGAAAAAGTGATTGAGGGCCACTGTTTTTTTTTTTATTAAAAATACAAAAGAATTGTACGTACATACATACATACGTCATCTTTAAAAGCTTTATAAAGATCATTACAATTAAGTTATAGTAGTCCTTAATTATACAGTTTATGAGCTATAATCATAAAACACTATAAATATTATATAAGCACTTTGTCTCAAGCAAAGTATTAAAAGTAACATTATACGAGTACAACTGATGTTTACATTTTTTTAATATTTCGTGGTAAAAATTATTCCGTTCGATTTCTTAAAAGGTGTTATAATTGTGACTTTTTATCGTTTTTATGTGACTGTTTATTGTTATAAAATAAGTCATTATATCCTAAAAATATCAATAAGTTCCAGTGTCGAGAAAAATCAATCATAATTTATGTAAATCCTAAAAAAAATATTATTCGATAAACTCTAAAATCACATTTATTTAGTTAACACACACGACTAGGAATGATACAAAAAATAACAATTTTTATTACTTATATAATAAATTGAAAATAACATTCATAACAGGCACACGATCCAGGGTAATTGCATTATCAGTATAAACACGTGGTCTTATATAATAATTAGGTATTCTTTATATACTCGACAAACGAGTAAGTGGATCATAAATTCGTGATTATCGCCGCCCGTACATATATTTGCAGCACCAGTGTTAACGGGTCAAAAAGTAATAAGGATTTAATGAAGGAAATAATAAACCTGAAGGAAGGGGTTCCGACTACAAAATCCACCTATATTAAATACATCACGCTGATTTCCTGTAAGAGTGTAGTACTTTCCTGGTCGAGCCCGTATAGAAGCTGTAGTGGAAAATGTATAAAGTATAAGAAAATAAAAGATGTAGCATTATTATGTTTTTACTGCGTGATTTTAATTTTAAAATCGTTTATTTAGCAAAAGTCAAAAAGGTTAAGCACTAATTAGATTTTATAATGAAATCTTTATCTTAACACATTGTTAAAATTTGTTACAAAAATATATAAATTTAAAGTAAAGAAAAAATATAGCTAATGTTTATAACTAATGTATATTGAAAAAAATACAATTTTAACACTTCGTCGTCGAATGTGTATACAGAAACCTAGGTAATATAATTCTGTGTCGTATTTAATCAAAACATCATTGTTTAAAGAATCAAAAGTTAAATAATTGACAAAATTCAATGTATATGTTAAACATATTTTTTTTCGAAACTAAAAACCAAAAGACCTTTGGTATCATCTAAACGACTTAATAGACCAATCCTTTTTAAATATAATAATTTTTTATGTACATTATATATTTTATTATATTATTATGTCATAAATTACAGTTAATATGTTATTTTTCTATTATAATATAATACAAACATAATAAAAACGGCAAGAAGTTTTCAATCTTCATTACCTAATCTAGATAATTATTACTAAGATACCATATAATATAATTATATTAAATTCATCAAATAAATACTAACTAAAAGAGTCCTAAAAAAGACATGATTACGTGGTTAACAAAGTTTACATTATATTTAAAGTAAATTTACAATAGCTTGGGCGCTGGTGGCAGACATTTTTTAATGTCAAAGAGAGTAGGTAAGAGTTTTGTCTGTTTTTAAATTAAAATACTTTAAACATTTGTTCGTGCATAATTGGCACAACTAAAAGCCACAAAACAAAATAAAGAAGAACATTTGTTCGAATATTCCTTAACTTTGCGATTATCCGCCATCCGTTTGGTATGAATTATTTCTTGCCCTGAAAATAAAAACGAAGGTGCGAAAAAAAATGGATGACAAGTAATAATTCAAAAGAGGTATTATTATCTTTCTTTTAATCTTTTACTTGGCTTTACCACATATCACATTTCCCGTATTAATGAACATCTGAACTCGAATCCCTATCGTTCTTTACGACAACAAATAATATTTTAAACCTCCTCCTCCACCTCCCCGACTACAACAAAACATCGCATTTGGTATTGAAATGCAACATATTAATATGCATGAACATTTACGACAATTCAACTTGTTACTTCAAATTTTAAAATATGTCATTTCCATCATACATTTCAAAGTAATCGTCTGCCAATCATTAATAGTAAAAGCATCTGTGCGTACTTATAACGACCCAATGAAAAAAAAGTGTTAATCATTATAAAACTTTTTTTCAAAATCACAAAAAAAAATGGTAAGGTAGTTTTTATGCTTAAGCGAGAATTAAACTTGTAAGTTTTACTTACGTAATTCATATAAATAATTCTGTAACTTGTTACAGTAACATAGTAAGTAGTTACGAAAGCTGTGCGCGTCAAAAAGTAAGGCACTGACAAATTGTTTCAGGTGTAAAGCAATGACAAAAAACTTATGTAAATTTTTTGTGAAAGTTTGAGATCAGATTTATAAGTCAAATTCACGGCTTAAGTTTTATTTTTAATAGTTTTGTTCCTGGCACAAATTGCAAAATGCTCCCATAAATACAGTTCTTAAGTACATTTTAATGAACACCGTAATCGGTTTAAAATTTTCAACTCTCTGTATTGTACTTTTTTTATTTTATAATCCGGCTCTATAAAATATAATATTTCACTGCACTCGTCTTTGTAGAAACAACAAAATATGAAAAATGAGAAGGTAGTTATTGATTTTACATATAGACACGTTTTCGCCTTTCTATTCTATAAAAACTGATCCAATATATGTAAAACTAGTTCATATGTTTAAAAGTAGATAATCTAAAGTTATTACATTAAACGATAACAATTCAAATCGATCAATAGACAATAAAATTAAAAATGTAAATAAAATAGAAGATTTATTTACAAATGAACTTAATTATATTCATATATAGACAAAAATAAATTCATTTATTGAACGTTAGTAAGAAAACGTTACCACAACTTGACTAAAGACAATTAATGAAAAAAATCCACGAATATTACTATATGTTTAATCTGAAACCTTAATAGAGTTCAAGGTGACAAGTTCATGAACTAACAATAACTTAAACTTGTAAAAGGCGAAGGCTTAATAAATAAATCAAAATCACTTTATGACAGTTACTAAGGTAGTAAATGCATTTCCGCACTCAATAGGCATTACAATAAATGGAATTATGTGTGTACTTTAATAGCATTACGGATACATTAATTTGTTTGCATTTGTTTCCAGTATACGGATAATTGGCGGTATATAAATCTCACGACAGAATTGTACCTACTCTGTAATTAAAATATAACTACAATATCAATGTTTTTATACTTAAATATGCCTCGCGGTTTTACCCGCTTTTATAGTTATTGCTCAACTACATTTGATCATGATATGATATTATATGGACACTGATATGCAATACTATGTCAAGCTACACAGACTTCATTTTGGGAAAATGGCGCCTAAAGATGTCAAACCCATTCTAAATAAATATGTTTGAAGAAATATTTATCCATCTTTTCTTTTATTTTTTGGTAATAGGTATAAGGAATGAAATTCAGACTAATATATTTTATATATTATGTAATAAAAAGTTTTTCAAATATTTGAGGTTATTGTATAAATTGCAAAATATGGAACGCACTTGAAATTCAAACCAATTAATTAAGAAACTTTTTTCCGTACTTATTTAGTTTATATGACTTCAATTATTTTTAATAATGTTAAATAGGTCATGCAGTATCAAAAAATGATTTTTTTTTAATATTTAAGTGTTTTATATAAACTATAAAATTGTATTTAATTGGAGTATATCCACGATGTCAACTAATGATTGTGCCGGCTGTACAAAAGCTGTGGGTGATTCAGGTGTGATGCAATGCTCCCGTTGCACTGATAAGTACCACTTTGCATGTTTAAATTTTACGTTGAAAAAATTTAAAAGTCTATCAAATGTATTTAAAAGTGAGTGGGTCTGTCCATCATGTCGTTGTAATGAACCTAAAGGCGGTGATAATTCCAACACTCCCATCCGCATTACCTCATCGGCACCTAAACCTGTGCAAGATACTGATAATGTTACACTTCGCCACAAACAATCTCATAACATAACTCAATGCACATGTATATCATCCGAAAGTATTCGAGAAATAATAAGAGAAGAATTGCGCAGTGCTTTGAATGACCAGTTGTGCCAAATTAAATCTCAAGTAGCCAATTTTGAACAAACTCTTACATATTTGAGTGATGATTATGATAAATTACAAAAGGAATACGATTCACAAAAAAATGAATTAATGCTCCTACGAAAAGAGAGTGACTTTTTACGCACATACACTAAAGAATTAACTGCTCGACTGCATCAAATGGAACAACAATCACGATCTAATAACATAGAAATTAACTGTGTTCCTGAACACAAGACAGAAAATATCTCGAATTTAGTGCAACAATTAGGAAATATAATCAAATGCCCAGTTAAAGTCGAGGATATCCATTACTGTACTCGTGTGGCTAAAATGAACAACAACAATACCCGTCCGCGTTCAATACTAGTCCGCTTTAGTAGTCCACGGTTGAGAGATAGTTTTCTTGCCGCCTCTATTACTTTTAACAAATTAAATCCAAAAGATAAGCTTAATGCTAGCCATCTAGGTATTGCTGATATGAGAAACTGTCCAGTCTATGTTGCCGAAAATCTTACACCTGAAAATAAATCGCTACATGCAGCTGCTAGGATAAAGGCAAAAGAACTTGGATTCAAGTTCACTTGGATTCGTGATGGAAAAATTTTCTTAAGGAAGTCACCTGAATCTAAATACATACTTGTTAAAGATAAGTCTGTTCTAGATAACTTGCATTAATTGGTTCATATATTGTATCTTATATTGTTTAATTTGTTTTTTTTTCTTCTATTTTAAAATAACATTGTCTTTAATGCATTTATATTATAAACATTACATTCAGTAATTTAAATATATACTATCAAAACGTTAGAGGACTAAGAACTAAAACAATAGAGCTATATGGTAATGTCGTATGTAGTGACCACGACATTATAATACTAACTGAAACATGGTTAAATAGTAGCGTTTTTGATTCTGAACTTTTTGATGACCGTTACATTGTATATAGAAGGGATCGTGAATCCAGTGGCTTTCATGGCAATAAAAATGGAGGAGGAATTTTAATAGCAATAAATAAAAACATTAAGTCTAGACGTTTGACTAGTTGCGAATCTAATTGCGAAGATATATGGTTGTGTGTTGATTTAAATAATGTCGACGGCAAATCAGAGCAGTTATTAATATGTGGAATATATCTTCCTTCTCCTGTCCAAAAACATATTTTGGAACATTTTTTAGAGAACGTCAACCGTGTATTAGATAATAATAATATTAAGAATGTACTTATCATTGGTGATTTTAATATAGGGAATATTTCTTGGAGTAATTCAGAACCTGATCCCAGCACTAGTGTCTTTAGTCAAATGCTGTCTGATTTAATATCATTACACTCTTTTAAACAAAATAATGACATATTAAATATGAAGAATAAGATTTTAGATTTAGTGCTTACAAATTTTAATATTTCAAACCTGTACTTAAGCAAAAGCCCTTTGAGTGTTATTGATGCATACCATCCTCCTTTACAAATTTCTTTTAATTTAGCTGTTAGTAGAGAATTACCTTTGAATATTAATAATTCAAGATATTGTTTTTATAAAGCTGACTATGACAAAATAAAAAAAGAACTTAGTACTATAACTTGGAACACATTACTCGAGGCTTGTGACACTGTTGACGACATGCTTAACATATTTTACAACTATGTTCACAAAATAATAATTAAATACGTGCCAAAATCAAAACCATCCAATGTAAAATATCCGGTTTGGTTTACAAAAAATCTCATTAATCTTTTGCGCGAAAAATATAAGTATCGGATTAAATTAATAAAATTCAATAGAAATCCACTCGACCTTTTGTCTTTTGAATTGTTAAGAAAGAGATGTGAGGATATTCAATTAATATGTTATAGAATCTATATATCACAACTAGAATCACTATTTAAAAGCAACCCTAAGCTATTGTGGTCTTTTTTCAAAAAGAAAAAAGTAACTAAAAATACTTATCCTAATACAATGTCTCGAGATGGAAGAACTGCAACTCAAGGGGATGATATATGTAATTTATTCGCTAGTCATTTTTCGTCTGTTTATAACGCAGACTCAAACTTATCTAAGAATCACAATAATCCGGAATTTTACTCTTCTTCCAATTTTCTCAACAGCATTACTCTCACAGAGGATGCAATATTAAAAGTTTTAAAAAGAATGGACCCCCACAAAGGTGCCGGCTCAGACGGTATACCGTCTATTTTCGCTGTCAGTTGTGCCTCTGAACTTGCATACCCTCTTTGGATTATATTTAATAAATCCTTGTCCTCTGGCTATTTCCCTTCTATTTGGAAAAATGCTTTAGTGGTACCATTATTTAAAAGTGGTAATCGGGAATCAGTAAAAAATTATAGACCTATATCCATTCTTTCTGTGTTCGCTAAAGTGTTTGAGAAACTTATATGTACTATAATTACCTGGCATCTTAAACACGTGTTTTCAGAATATCAACACGGATTTTTAAAAAATAGATCAACTTGTACGAATCTTGTCTCTTTTATTGAGGACCTTTCAACTTTGGTAGACTCTAGAAAGCCTGTAGACGTTATATATACTGATTTCAGCAAGGCCTTCGATAAAGTAAACCATATCATCCTACTCAATAAACTTGCCATAAATGGGATCACAGGCCATCTTCTAAATTGGTTCAGCTCCTACCTTAGCGACAGACAGTCGGTTGTTGTAGTTAATGGCTATAAATCTGCACCTTTTAAAGCTCTTTCTGGTGTTCCACAAGGTTCCGTTTTAGGGCCTATTCTATTTAATATATTTGTTAATGATATTGACAGTAATTTTCTTTATTCCAAATTTTATCTGTATGCAGACGATCTGAAAATATCTAGATGTGTTCTTGACCTTAATGATGCAAAACTTTTACAGAGTGATCTAACTCGCCTAGTTTCCTGGTGTAAAACAAACTGTATGTATCTAAATATTGATAAATGTTATGTTATACGCTTTACAAAATCACATTCCACATTTAATAGATTTTACGAGCTTAATAATATCCCCTTAAAAGAAGTCACCCACATTAAAGATCTCGGAGTTATTATTGATTCGAAACTTCGTTTTAACCTTCATATTGATTATATCTGTAAGAAAAGCCTCAAATCTCTTGGATTTATTTTACGTAACTGCAAAGAACTTAAAAAGCCAGAAACTAAAATAACTTTATTTTATGCACTAGTCCGTAGTAATTTGGAATACTGCAGCGTTGTTTGGAACCCTCGTTATGATATATATATTAAGAGATTGGAAAACGTTCAAAAGCGTTTTCTGTGGCATCTTTCCTATAATTGTAGGATTGCTAAAAAAATTCATAGTTATGACGATAGACTTAAATATTTTAAAATGAATTCCCTCTCCGATCGAAGGCACTTACTTGATAATCTCTTTTTATTCAAAATTGTTAACGGTATCCTTGATTCTAATTATTTACTTTCCCTTGTTAACATTTCTACACCATTAAGATTGCCAAGATCTAATAAATTTTCATTGTTTCATAGTAAAATAGTTAAATCGAACCTAGGACATAATGCCCCCATTACTAGAATAACTCGATCATATAACTGTTTGTCAAAAACCTCCAATATTGATATTTTTGGTGTAAACAATATTAAATTTAAAAAATGTTTACGGTCATTATTATTTACCAAGCATGAAAAGTAATTATTTTATTTCGTTGATTAGTATATTTGTCTCTATTGTTTTATTTATGTTTTCTTTCATGACTTATATTATTTAATTTAGGCTTATTTAATTTTAATTTAATTAACTATAATTTTATTTTATTTTATTCTGTCACTTTTTACATATTAAATTTCGTTGATATGGTAAATGTAGTGTTACCTATAATTAAGGCGCCTTTTTATAAATATGTTATGATGTCTTGTTTTTATCCATGTTACGATTGTGTGTCTTGTTGGTAACCCTTTATAAATAAATAAATAAATAAATAAAATAAATAAATAAATTTCTTAATTTGACTTTTGTAGGTTGACACATTATTGCTCATCAGGATCCATATAATTTAAAACATTCCTCAATAAACGAATTATCTAAACAAGTAAGACTTTTTCAAATAGAACGCGTAAATCTTTTGATGAATTAATGAATTACAACGTTTAAACAAACGGATTTAACATTTTTATGTTTTTAGTATAGATTCGGTATACAGCTGAGTTTTTGTACTCTGTAATTAAAATTCAACTTTAACGATATTTTATTATTACACTTAGCATAAATACAATGTTAACCTTCTTTTGTTATTATCATAAACATGGAACTTAGCTAAAATAATATATATTTCCTATTTCGGATATACTCAAAAGCGAATGGAACAGGTTGTGCACTACTTTATTTCATTTGATTTTAAATAAACAATGTGTTAGTTTTTTCAAATAATTTTGAGCGTTATGAAATAGGATCCAGCATGCTGGTCAGTCTTAATGACACCTTACATTAACGCCGAATCGCTCTATTTTTGTAAAAAATAGCTAGCAAACGAGCAGGTGGGACACCTGATGTTAAATAAGCACTATCGCTCATGAACATTTGCAGCGTCGTAGGCGGATAAAGGAATATGGGATGTAAAGGAATAGGAAATTAGAATAGGAATGCGGAGGGATTGGGCTTTCTGTTTTCACGCCGTACAAAACCCAGCTATATTAAGCTACCGAACTCATGAATGTTTTTTAAGTCATTACATCTGTAATAATTTTTTTAGTCTTCAATGTACTTTAAAAAGGAATGATATTCTCAATTCGTAGCATATTTTTTAAAATATTTATTACACCATAAATTCGTCACTTGTTAAGTAATTTTGTAAATTCTCTTTAAGTATGAAAGGATATGCCTGGAAAAGTTGATTCGATAGAAATTTCATCAAAATCGGTTTAGTGGTTTAGTTTTAAAATCGACCTGATGAGAGAGTCCAAGTAAACGAAATTGCGCAGTCTTTTAATTTTTTTTTTAGTCTTATATTATTAGTAGTAAAAGAAATCTGAAGATTTTTTTTTCGTTAAGCGCACCAACCTCAAGAGCTAGAACCCTTTATTAAAATTTTTTTTTCTTATTACATAATTAATTTATCGAGGAAGGGAATCGAGGAAGGTCATTTAAAATCACGCTATGGCTTAAGGAAGCGACGCAGTATTAAGGGTTACTTTGAGGAGTAACTAGTAAAAAAATAAATCTAATTAAAATAAAATTTTATTAGCATATTCAACGTACTAATATTAATCAATTATATCACAATACCTATGTTATTACTGACACAAGGGACAATAACTTAGTTTCCTCGCTTGGCAACGCCTACGAATTATACGCCTAAAGAATGAATAATATATGTTACAATGTCTTTATTTTACCATAAAATTGACTATATAATCGTTTATATGAGCGTTGTTCGAGATTCTAAGGAAACATTCCTTAAAAAACAGTCGCGTAATTAATTGTTATCTCTTAATCCTTGCCCTTTTAAAAGACCACCACCTACTACCATTATAAACGCAAAACTTTGTTAAGACGTATGGATAGATTGATGTTTATTGTTCACGCAAAAATAGATTTAAATAAAACGTTACAGTAATATAGAATAAACATCTAAACCATATAGTTCCGTATATACGGATGCTGATAAGCAATAATGCGTCAACCCACAAAATGTTAAATTCGGAGATATTGATGTATTTGATAATGCGTCATGTATTTAACACTATTTGAATTAGCAAGTCATCTAAGCTAAATAAGTACAGAAAAGTGTCTTAATTTAATGTTTCGAATATGATGTTTTCAATATTTTGCAATATACAATAATCTAATATATTTGAAAATTTTTTTTACTAGATCTAATAATCTTTAGATGCCATTTTCTGATATGACTTGACATAGTATTGCGTCCATATATGGTACAATTACTTGATATTAAGTAAATTGATCACATTATAAGGTGTCAAGTATATTGAAAAAATTCTGCTTTAACGCAGACAAAGTCGCGGGTTGCTGCTAGTAGTCGTTTATATATACCTATTATGTCAATATTTTAACTATGAGATTATACGAACAATGCAGCTGAAACGTGCCTCAGCTGAATATTACCTACAACAAAAGATATTTTAACTAATGAAGCAAGAACCAGATGCAAATTGAACACCGAACAGAATGCCTACCTAACCTACATTACAAAGGCTAGCTGTCTTACTGGAACACTGTATATCCATTATCAATTCTGTTATTCTAATGTAGAACGTATAGTGCTTAAACATAAAGTTATAATTTGGGTGACAGTTTACAAATTGACACATTATTGCCACCTCCGAGTCACGATCTCGATACGTTTTGCAATTTAAGGGTTAGAGAGAGGAGCTATAAACAATTATTTTAATTATGCCTTGTGTACTGTTTACGTTTTGCATAAAAATTTAATAAATCTTCTATATAAAGGTTTCGTTTGCACGGCACAATGTTTTCAAATTAGATTATATAACACCCTTTCGATACCAAAAGCCAAAATTCAAATTAAAAACATACTTCATTGAAATGCTCTTTTAAGCCACGTCTATTTACACATTAAAAGACCAGCAAAGACATGAGCCATCTGTATAATGAAACAACTTAAAAGTAATCTTTTCCTCTTAACTTTCTGTACTTAATCCATAACCAAAGCCAAAATAATATTTAATAAACCAGGTTACTTTCAGTTTAATATAAAATATATATCTTATTAAATACCTATTGTTAAGTTTCAAGTGGCTGTAATAAGACGGACCTGAGTCCCGTTTAAATTGAAGATGAGTAAGCATGTGACAATAAAACTCTTTGTCATATCTTTTGTGCACCATATCGTGTTACGGTGACGTTAACGCAAGATATCCCATCATTCCATGTCAGTTAGCATCACCTATATTCGCGGGTTCAGACATTGCTATACTCTATCCGGTAAATTAAAATACTGAAACCTTAAATTTCGTTTATTTTTTTTAACATATTTCTTTGTGGAAATAGTCCAAAAATTTTGACCAGTAACGATCGAAGATTCCTTGCGAATTAATAACGTAGAACTTGTTATTACTAATTGAAGGAATAATAGCAATGTTTTTGTTTTCTGTACATCAATTACATGTAATGAACGTTAATTTCTTGTTGCAGTTGGGCGACGAGCTGCCAGCTCAACTATCAGAGCTGGACCTCAGACCACGGACCATGGCCCCTTCATACACCCTGCGCAAGTTGACGTCAAAGGACAAGGACTCAGCAATAGACTTCTTAAGGAGGTACCGTAGTAAATAATATTTTCCTTGTTCACATTACACTGTAAAAATATCAAATAGTGTTATAGTATCAAGCCTAATTTTCTAACTTCTTTTTATTATATCTTTATTTCTATTAAACATTTTTTGCACTAATTCATACACCTTGTATGAAACAAACAAAAAAATCGTTCCAATAATTTCCTTATCAAAATAAATTTTCGTTGGAAATTGATGATTTCAAGCGTCGGAAAATATAAGGGCGGAAATAATGGAATCTGCCTGATTGTTTTCTTTTTTGGACCTTGTTTTTTTTAATTCCATCACTCCAGTAAAATATATTTTTACATAATAATAATTTAAAATTAAAAAAAAGTATAATTACGATAAGATTAATGAATTAGGCATAAAAATCAAATGATTTATAATAAAAGTAGCTTTAAAAAATATTTTAAATTTCAATAACGTGTAAAAAGTCGACATTATTAATAACGAACACACAATTCGTTACAAACATCAAAAATTGTAACGCACTTATACAAAAAAAAAGTAGGACAAATAAACATGAACTTTTTAACTAATTATTGTAAATGATAACTTCATTTTAATAATTCATAGATTCTTCTTCCGAGACGAGCCATTGAACTTGACCATCAACCTACTCGAAACGCCAGAGTCTCGTTGCTACGAGTTAGAAGACTATGCCTCCAGCTCGCTAGCTGATGGTGTGTCAGTAGCTGCTGTCGACGAACACGGGGATTTCGTTGGCATGGTCATCAATGGAATCGTTAAAAGAGAAGTAAGTAAAAGTTTAAAAGTGCCATTTCATATAAAGCTAAGCATTAGGATATGACACTTGTAAGTTTCTTTATCGTAATTGATATAAAACATCTTTGTAACTTGGTAAACGTTACCTATGTAACCTTACTTAGGTGCGTTTACATAAATCACTGATAGTTTTTAGGTGTTAGACCAATGATAAACGATTTATGTAAATCTTACATAGGTCTGTGAGCAAAACTTACAAGTGTAATTCTCGCCTTACATGATCTACCGAAGGCTGTCTTTTAGAAGGTAGATTTTTTCATGTCCTTTTCTTTTATATATATATTTTATCAAGTTATATTTAAATTTCATCAAGTTATATATATTTTAGTCAAATCATTTAATTTATTCCATCGTTCTTTTTGGATAAAACTAACATTTTAATATTAAAACCGAAACAGACAATACTACAGAAATAGGTTGATGATCCTCGAAGATCAAATATGTCTATATGAGCCCATAATCATTATGTAGGTAACATATTATTTTTGACTTTGGGATGTGACGAACTTCTTTAAAGCATTTAATTGATATTTAAAGAATTGTAAATATTTTTATTATGAGAAAAAATGGTACAATCTTTGCAAATGAACTGAAATATAAATTCTATTTTATGTGCATATTCTGAAAAAATAATCAATATCTACATTTATTGTCTGAAATTATTATAGTCATATGATATACTAAATTGCAAACTAGAACGTTACATATCTACATTAAAATCATAAATTAAATTCTACTAGATATTAGTGATGTGCCGGATATCCGTATACGTATCAATATCCGCGGATATCTGAGTCAGAAGAAAGATCTTTATCCGTATCCGTAACTTTTGGCGATTCTTTCACCTTATTAATTTTTAAAACATAGATGAAATTCTAAATATAGGTGATTATAGATGGACGCTGATAAGCAATAATGTGTCAAGCCACACATAAATTTGTTTGAAGTCGTATATATTCATTTTTTCTTTTCTATTTTGATAAATTGTATAATGAATCAAAAGTAGATAGGTTTATTTATTATGTTATCTAATAATAAGTTTTTAAATATTTGATATTATTTTATAAATTGCAAAATATGGAACGCACCTGAAATTCGAAACATTGAGTTAAGAAACTTTTTTCCATATTTATTTAGTTTAAATGACTTGATTTTTTTTAATGGTGTTATATAGGTAACGTAATATCAAAATACATCAATATCTACAAATTTGACTTTTTGCGGGTTGACACATTATTGCTTATCAGCATCCAGATAGCAATTAAAAACGATTAAATTCCATCCAGACTTTTTTATTCCTTAAAATCAAATATAGTTCGAAGTGAATTACCACACCAATCTACACTAAATCGTCGTCTTCATAATGAGATCCATCATAGATCTTTGTGATAAGCTTATTATAACAATGATTAATCAAATATTTTATAATAGAAACTATTTCACGCATTCAGTAGCGTCAACTAACATTTCAAAGTCACGCGCACGGATACAGGTTGAATAAGAAAGTTAAGATCCGTATCCATATCGGCGAATCTTGACATCAAAAATTCAGATCCGTATCCGCGAGTATAAATTTTATCCGATCCGGCGCATCACTACTAGATACTACTAAAATTGAAAGTTTCGAATTTCGCAAGAATATAACCATTTAAAATATCGTAATGAATATTCTCGGTCGGGTTTAATTATACATATTAATCCTTATAAAAAGAAATGGCTCATGACTAATATAAAACCTGAGAAGCTCTATTAAAAGTGAAACACAAAACCGATACTCATTCCCAGACACAGAGGCGTCGACTACGTCACTTTAATTTATTTAACGGTCACTTTTTATTCACGTGTTTTCAACTATATAAAAGTTGTTATTTTTCTTGTCTTATCCAAATATATTCATCGTTTTTATCCTTTGCATTAAGGGTTATTATTTTATTCAAAAAATATTAGAATCATGTAAATCACATCACATATTGGATTAGAACCATTTTATATCTTAGAAAAAAACAATTAAACCTTGTCGAGCTTACTAAGTTCTGCTAAGTATAATGGTGGGACCCACAATTTACTCAATTGAAATATATGTATTGAATTAATAATAAGGACAAGCAGCATAAAGAGTTTAATTCAATCCTTTAGTTATAATGGCTTTAGCATAAGCAGTTGTTAACCGAAAAGTAGGTACTACCCACAATGACATATATGTTTCGTCTAACTAAACGTGCAATTCTTCTCGGCTTATTCTGAATGTCCCCTTACAAAGTAAAACGAAATGTATAGCTCTCATTGTACGATAATAAAACACGAAACTTCCGCGCAGGTGTTAATTGAATGTCGCCGGACGCAGTGTGATTTTTAATTATCTAGATATGTCAACGTTTACCGATTGTTTTAGAAACCCGTAATCTTGTATGCAAGTGTGGTATAAACGCTCTGGATCTAAGATAATAGGCCTTTATTACTGGTTTTATTCAGAGAATGTTATCTTGAAAACCTTGAGAGGTTACATTTAATCCAATCTAGCTGTTTAATTTATTAACTTTTTGTTCAAAATTTATTTATATTGAAAATCGTTTCGATTTATAAATTTTCTCATTATTCGGAATACTCGTTTTGTTGACATTGATAAATTTGTTGGTATCGAGATATTTATTCAAAGCTGTTCATTGAAATTTATGAAGCAAATTGCGAGTGACAGAAAATCGATAAGTTGGCTTATAATAATTGAGGGCCAACCGTACTCCTCCTAGACCACCTCCCACCCTGTTGCCTTTTTAATTAAAACCACTGGTCCAGTCATTTCATTGAAAGAGACGTTACTGACACAATTCTTGGTATAAAAAATATATTGAGCTTCGAATTCATTTCAATTCATTGTTTGCGGCTTACATTTGTTCTTGAACTTTTCCATTGAAACTTTTGAGGCTGTAACATTTATTTTTTGGGTCGTGTTAAGCATTTCAAATGAACATTGTGTTTTTGGAACGTGAAATTCTGATAAAGAATTATTTTTTTTTGCTTTTGGGAAATTATGCAAATCCATTATACTAAATTGTGTTAAACTCTACATTGTAAACATTGCGTTAAACTCCAATTTTTAGATAACAAAACGCTTTATTTAAATTCACAATTTTTACCATGTTTTTTAATAAAAAAGTGTCATTGGTGAAGTTACTGTTATAAAATCTCGCAAGTTAAATTTGATTTTAAAGCAAATCAAACTCATCATTTTATAACAAATTTTTACAATAACTAGTGGTCGCCTAGCAATCGAAATTTAACCACACTTCATTAATTTTTCTACTGATTTCAATTACGACCACAACCAATAAACAAAAGAGTATATTATATGCGTGTGTGCGTCAAAATTTTACTATTAATTTATTTTTATTTTATTTCCATATAGCTACAAATAGGTGCAATAAGTATAGTCTTGCATTTCCTTTGTTGATGAATGATAAATCAATATTTTAATATATATAACAGTAGACCATTAGTTGATCGGCGTATCGTATAATAATAAGGCTAGTCTGTTAATCGAACAGCCAATTACGCTAGTTGGCTGCGACATAAACATATTATAAATTACGCGGTTTCAAGATCAAATGTCTTATTAAATTTATTTTCAATTATTATCAATAAATTTTAATGTATACAATGCCACAACGGACTTTAATTTATGTCGTTCCATTATAATTTATATTTTAAAAAATCGTATTACAAATAAAAATTTTTGCTAATACATTCAACTTAAAAGCTTAGTTGTATAAATTTAAACGCCCCAAACAAGCCAATTCTTATACCATTTACATAACATGAAATAATCACAATAGTTGATCAATTTGATATCAAATGTTACTACAGGTTAAACTGAAAGGCATAGCTAGTTTATACTAACATACCTATAATAAAGAGAGAGCGAATTTCGTATCTTCTAAGTAAATATCGGAATCACTAAACTTATTTTAAAAAGTTATGGTATCATTTCATACATACATTATTCTGGATTATTATTCTGGACCACAGGCTATGTTTTATGTATATATATTCTGCGTATTATTTTAAAGCGAAATTTACATTAACATGAGCGACGCCGCGATAAAAAACATAGGCTTCTTAATAAGCAAATATTGCAAAATTCTAGCTAATACGTTTTTATGTCTCCTTAAATAATATAATAAATATTACAGATTCGTTTATTATTTGTATTTTACGTAATACTTAAGTTATACTTTTGTCTTTTAATGTAATTCTTCTCTAATTAGTAAATGTTCCTGTCAGGTTGATTTATATTAAAACATGGTTATTGACAATAAGTCATATGTAGGATACGAAGTTTACAGTAAACTATGACAAGTTTACAAAGCTTTAATTTCTACATACTAGAATATTTAAAGTCTTAATACGTTACACACTACAAAAAATATATATTAATTACTTTAATTTAAAATATTGTGTTACATTTTAAACACGTGTACATATTAAATAGCGATGAATTTCAAATCTGATTGTCAAAATGAGCAAACTATTTAAAAGTGTAGATGGTAAAGAAACCAAATAATTCACATGGTTAAATAATAACGCGATATCTATTACGGACATTTAATACTCAGTTAATAATTAAACGCCACAAGGAATTGGTCACGATCGCTTTGTAATTCAGTTATGTAACAGAACGACTTGTAATTCAAACTCACACAGAGCGGTTAAAACCGCTTCGTCGTATTTAGTATTTTAAAACAGTTGTTAAATTATACTGCTGTGTGCTTAATTTGGTTATGTGAATTTTATTCTTCATTTAATTTTGCTCGTCAATCTTATTTTAATTACTTCGTTAAAATTTTGTGATAAATAAATTGCTTAATAATTCCTTATTTCATCTCTAAATATATATTAGTTGTCTACGTCAGTTGGTTTGTTGTTTGATTACTATCAAATAGCTTCACACCGAACGATCCATGCACATTTGGAAGATGATAAGCAATACTATGCCACACGATCTTAATTTTATGAAAATAGCGGCTAAATATGTAAAACGCAATTTTAATAAATTTATTTTGAGTAGTATATACACATCTCCTTTCTATTTTGATAAAAGGTATAAGGAATTAAAAGCAGATTGGCATTATAATCTAAATAAATATCTTTGAATTTGACGTTTTGTGGACACAGTATAACTTATCAGCATCCAATTTTGCATGCACCACGATCAATAATTCACGACAAATTGATCGATCGCGGTGAAGATGGTGAGCTTTAGAGGCCTACGCCCACGTGGAACGGCTACGCAGAGTATTTTTTTCTTTATCCAACGTATATACACATAACTAGTTTTTTTGATTTTGATTTTGTCTCGTCCACACAGCCCAAAATCGCTGCGCGATACACCGTCGGGAATGCACCCAACTATTTCACATTGAGTCTTTAACGTTATTTTATATTTTAGGAAGTCGACTACAAAGACAAATCGGGTGACTGTCCAGATCCGAAATTCCGGCGGATCTTAAAACTTCTTGGCGATCTCGACCGCGAAGCGAAGATTTGGGAGAAACTGCCTCAATCCTGTCACACAGTCCTGGAAATTAGAATAGCGTCCACTCACTCCGACTGGAGGGGAAGGGGACTCATGAGGGTCTTATGTGAAGAATCAGAGTAAGTTTTACCTATTGAATTTTCTTTTTATATACCAAGTAATTAATTTAAAAAAAAACTCGACTGCGTAACCATACCATCTGTCGACTGCTGTCAGCAGTTTTTGGTTTTTGACCGTCTGTCGAAAAGCCTATAAGTGAAAATCGTTACTAACCAAACTTTAAATAAATATATATAACATATTCTAAACAGTAATTATAATTGAAAAATTATATAATAAACCTAAAAGTGATTTTTAAATAGCTATTCAACGATATTTGAGTTGATAAAGTTCGTCGATTTCTATTTCTTTATTTTTCACATTACGGCGTCCAAGTACAGTTTTTTCAAATTTTTATACTTTTCATACCATTTGCGTAGTTATGACGAATCAAATGACGGGTCATTTATTAAAATCGACCTACACGTTCAGTCTTTATAATGTCAACAATAGTGTACAAAGGTACAAATCATATATAGACTGATACGCATTACCCTCCCTTGCGTCGCGCTCTCGGGTAAAAATAGCTAGCTAACAAGCAGGCGGGACACCTGATATTAAATAATCACAAATATTTTGCTAACTTAAAAAAGTAATAATGGATACAAGGGACTAGGTAATAAGGAAAGAAATGGGGGAGGGGGGTTAGGCTTCCGGCTCGGTGATTCACCGTACAAAACACGATGGCTCGGTCGAGCCAGCCCGTATACGAGCTAAGGTAAATGGGCTACAACCTGAATCTACTTCACTATTGAGCGAATTTTGTTAAAGAGAAAGATATGCACCATAATTTATCACGCTGCTGTAATAGTATTTACTAAATATTTGTTATAAAAAATAATGGATAATTGTACATCTATAACTTCTGTGAAACACACAAATACAAAAATTTTTTTCCTTTTACTTACGTCCTTACTAGTTATTAACGCGAAAGTTTCTAAGTATCAGGTGCGGTCGCAGCCTGAAATCTTAGGGGATCACTAATAATATATAAAATGTCTTTCATGAAAACAGGACTCTCTCAGAGTGACTGTCTGTTCACGACTAAGCCGCATAAACAATTTTGATGACCTTGTAAAAGAAAATAAGCTACTCGAAGTACTAATCCAGCGCAGAAAAATTAACGAGCACCAGCTTGTTATAGATAATCATCTATGTACACGTATTTCCTATATGAGACAGAATATTCAAATTAAAGCACTGAAACGCATACTTACAATATTTATAAAACAATTGTGTAAATGTTATGGCTCTAATAAACAACATCTGCAATATATGCAGCATATTTTATCTCATTAAAACACACACACAAAGCACATAGTTGTGTTTATACATACCAAACATTTCTGTTTAAATCCGGTATCGGTTGCAGTTAAATATACATTCGCGTGCCCATGTTAGGCTTCACAATCAGTTGCTAAGGTATGGACAACTTTTATAATTAAATTATAATTTAATTTAAACAAACAAAGCCGAGATGGTCTATTGGTTAGAACACGTCGATCTGAACCGATGCTCGTGGGTTTAAACCCCGGCTAGCACCACTGATTTTTCAAGTGCTAAATTAGGGTTTAAATTTATCTCAAGCTCGGCAGTGAAGGAAAATATCGTGAGGAAACCCGCATGTACCAGGAGAAATTCTGACACATGTATATCCGCTCACCCGCAGTGGAGCAGCGTGGTGGATTAAGCTCTAAACCTTCTCCTTAATAGGAGAGGAGGCTTTTACCAAGCAGTGGGATATTAACAGGCTGTTACTACTTACATTACTTTTAATTTAAATTAATTTACAAGATGACAATGTAAACACTATCTGCTTTACTGCAAAAGATGAAATAAAACCATGTTCAACACGTGTCTAAACAGTGATTAAAAATTAAACATTTTTTAAAATGTTCTCAAATTGCTGCACTGCCTGTTATAGAGAAATAAAATCACACATTATATTTGACAGCTAAAATAGGTTTTAAGCATATGTTAAAAATGAAGAAATATTCTTTATACGCGGATTTGTAGTACAGGATTTTTTAAAGAAATGCGTTTAACGTATGTTTTAATTTTTTTTTTGTAGTTAGGTATATGTTGAACCTATGAAGTAACAATCGGTATCATTCATTTATCGAATAAAATCTTTTATTGGCTGTTTAGATAATTTGATTCGAAATGTATTAGGTGTAGGTAGAAGTGTAATGAAAAAGATGATATTTGTTTGAAAAAATAATAATAATATGTCGACGCTCTATATGTGATACCTCGTAACTAACAATATTGGTAAAAATGGATTTTGTTAAAACTCAGTCAGTCAGGGGTAATATTACGATATCTTAAGTTTCATTCATTTGAAAATGTAAACATATTTATTACGATTAGCTTTACACAAATCACATCTGCATAGATTAACGATACCTATATAAGAATTAAGACTAACAACAACAAGTGACAGTTTTCGGATTAATTTTAATTAATCTATTAATAGGAGCAAAAAAATCCAAAAACTGTCATTAGTCATTGTTAGTCTTAATACTTATAACTGCAAAGAAGAACTCACATAAGGAACCAAGACACTGTCGTAAATGATGAAAAACGACCTTCACCTGAAACATTTACTGTCAGTAATAATACCTATTGAAATTGTGCGATAATTCACTCTCGTATCAGTAAAATGGTATATTTCTGAAATCCAGCCAAACCATCGAAATCTTGGCACAGTACTTTTACATGGTAAACATCATTCATGAATTGAACGGATTTATTTGAGGATTTATTAGATACATCTTCATCTGAAATGTATTTCACATCATGTACAACATAAATATTGATATACTTGATAAGATTATGTTGTTATTATCTTTATGACATTATAAAATTACCATGAAATTAATTAATAAATAAATATTTAACAGTCCTAGTATCATGCATTTGTATTAATATGAATTGCAATTTCTAACAGTCTAAAACTACTTGATTATAACCAAGATGGCTGAAAGTATAGGTAAATAAAATCAAATTAGTTTAGTGCAACATATCAGGCAGGCACACGCACAAAATTTTGAACGGTTTTCGGGTACCAAACTATAATAAGGACTACTGCCAGGATGAGATCCCACGATGGATGGCTAATCTCTATTAAATATTATACCAGAGGAAGAGAATTAGATGAAGAAATCAAAGATAAATATAGCGGGGATAGTAATCACCGCCGCCCATGAATATTTGCGGTTCCAAAGAAGCATTTTTGACTAAAAAAGAATAAGAAAAAGAATATAAAGAGTTGGATAGGGATTGGATTTTTAGCTATCTCGCTTACCGTGTCAAACTTCGGATAGTGATTCTCGGTCGAACCAGCTCGTACACGAAATGTAGTCAATGCATTACAATTAGGCCAACAATTTAACCTTTGTGTTACTTTATAACTTTTTATTGCTATATGCATTATTACTATTTGTGCTACAATACCTTATATGTATATGTATGTACATACATACATCGTACGTCAAATGGACGCTGTTAAGCAATACTATGTCAAACCACACGGACTTCATTTTGAGAAAATGGCGTCCAAAGATGACAAGCCTATTCTTAACAAATTTGTTTGAAGACGTGTATATCCATCTTCTTTTTTCTATTTTAATAAAATGTATAATTAATTAATAGCAGATTGGTGTAATAATAAAATTTATTTAATAAGTATTTTTTCAAATATATTAGAAAATTGCAAAATATTGAGCACGAAACTTTTTTCCGTACTTATTTAGTTCAGATTACTTAAAACGTTTTTGAATAATGTTAAATACATGACGCTTTAACAGAATACATCAATGTCTCCGAATCCGACTTTTTGTGGGTTGACTTATTATTGCTTATCAGCGTTCTTATAAGTATATGTTCATCGTACGTCAAATATGCTGCTTTTTATCATATTATGTATTATTGTGACATAATTTTTATGCTCTTGAAACAAAACGGCACGTGATACCTTGATGTTGTCAAATAACATTCTAAATATATCATCAGGAAATAATTTCAAATTACTTAACATCTTAACGCACCGTATATAATGTTACTGAAAAAAAAAACTTTGATTGGCGTCAATCTTACGACCTTGGACCAAAAACCACGAAGTCATTTTAGAACTTCTTAACAATGTATCTGCATTTTGGTATTAATTAAAACTTTTGTGATAATTTTTTTTCATTTCAATTTAACTACTAATAATAAAAAAATAAATAGAAACCATTTTTTAATGTAATTGCTTACTAATGACAATATTTCTAAATACATATACGAAAATAAAAAATATATATTTATTTTAAGGTTTATCGACTTAAAACACTATACCTACTTATAAAATACAAATTATCAGTAATCCCGCTTCTTAAATAATAAGATTACATGCGATTTTTGATGCATTAAATAACTTTATAGCATACATAATGTTTTGACACCGTGCTTTGGAAAATTCTGTAAGATTCCGTTTGTTATTTGAAGACAATATCAACCTGATAATTGTTACTTTAAAAAGGGAAATTATTATAGACTACAGGTTTCTGACTATCGCTCAAACTTTGCGGAGGTTTGATGGTAATCGCTTTGTGTAATATAGTATCTAATCTGTCAAATATATTGCACGCAGAAGGGCTTGAGAAACGGTAGGTGAAAAGATTTTGACGCAATTTTCATTCTCCGTTTATAATATACCCCCAAAAACTGAATATTCATTAAATAAAAGCATTTTATTTATTGATTATATTTTGCAATAATTGTACAAAGAAATATAAATATGCATGAATAAATATTCATATATTTAATTTAGTGTAAGTTCATATCAAAACAAATATTTTCTGCTTATTAAAACTGTCAATATAATTTATTTACATGTTGCGTGTTACGTAGATATGTATGTATATTATTTTGATAAACTATCCGCTATGACGTCGTTTGGGTTAAATCGAATCGATTTGAAACTCACAGGTTTTATTATACTACTTACCTAGGTAAATGTGACTAGTTGACAGAATTATTTGGTATTAATTACGGGAGTAAAACTTACAAGTGTACTTCTCGCCCTGTTCTCTTTGAGATGTAAGAATCAAAAACATGTTTTCCAAATTACAAGTACGTAAGACTCACAGGTCTACAGATTTCATGACAAGTAATGAAAGAGTCTGTGAACGGTATTTTTGTTTTCTATGATAAGTCGTAAGTTTGTACATGGATCTAAAGATCTGGTAGTTTTTTGACAATTGAAAGAAAAATCCTATGTACCAGCAATTGTTACCACGAAAAATCCATTCAGTATTGATAATTTGATAATAGTGTCGATCAACAGACAAATAAACCAATACAAGAAAAAAAAACAAATAATCAATACAGATTAAATTAAAATGAAAAATTTAACTTTATTTAAATTTTGTTTGTTGTTATAAAATATATTCGTAACATTTTTTTATCAGTAATGTACTACCAATCTCGTTGCGGAATTATTACATGCATAATTGCAGCATTTTTTATTGTGTAACAATCATGATGAAGTATTAGAAAAAAAAACTTATTCTTGTCACTTCCTTAATCATTAATTCAATCAAGCTTTTATTTTATTTATCTTCTGAAAATATAATCGAAGTAAGTTGTATTATTTTTAATTTATCATATCTTGTTTTCCTCTTTTTTTTATCTATCTATACTTTATAATATATCAAGGCTAATTATACATAAAATCCGAAATTTGTTGGTTCAAATAGGCTAATCTCAGAATTTATTAGTCAGATTAAAAAAAAACATCTTTATACATAAGATATCTTTTAAAAAAAAAAATTAAAAAAATAAATAAAATAGATATCCTTTATTGAAAAAGAGTGGTAACGTCACTTAAACATAACGGGTCGCGAGGAACGGTTAGTGAAACTATCATTTGCACAAGTATGTTGCCTCCATTCATTTATTCCTCAAAGGCGGTAGTGACACTAGTTTAATCGTTTATGGCTGAAGGCTCTTATGATACAAAAAATAAACCTTACATAAAGGTTTAAGAAAATAACTACGATACACATAAAAGGGACTTAACTCGAGATTACTTTCAATGCAATCAAGAAGTAGAGATTAAAGCTCGGATTATCGTGTCATAAAAGTGTAATTTTCGAAAAGTGACCTTAAACTTTTGTAATTTCTTATAAACTTGGAACCATTTGTTTAAAAATAAAATTTAAATATTTCTTTATTTAATTTTTATAACGAGAGTTATATGACCTAACCTTTTAAGCGAATTTCTCCCAGCACATGCAGGTTTCCTCGCGATGTTTCCCTTCACTGCCGATCAATGAATGAATTCAAACACAAAAAAAACTCAGCAGTGTTATGAATATATCATAAAAGTAAATAAAACTGTATATGGTAGCTCGTTGATTAGTTAGTTATTATTATATATCGGCAGTACGTACCCTACCTCTCCCTAGGATAGATTGCTCGTCTTTACTCTCACAAATATATTCACAATTACAAGTAAACTAGTGTCTAGAACCCCAGAGATAACTTACCAGAGAGAGCGGTGCTAGCCAGGGTTTAAAACTTTGAACACGCGATCACAGGTTGAGATAAAGGTGTTAAACCTTTAGGCCATCAGGCCTTCATAGCTGTGCCCGCGACTTCGTTCGCGTGGATTACAGAATGCTTAGCATGTCTCCTGCGAAGTAAGGTTATAATAGTCTGCGGTGCTGCTCAAGAAAGGAGCTTTTTACTTTGGATTTGGGAACTTTCTGGTTGTATTTATAAGCAGACACTAACTCCGATACGGTATTCCTTCACGGTTTTCACTATAAATATTGAAGAAAAGTGTTTTGTGCTAGTCTTTAAAATTTCGACTGTATAACAGTATATTCCCGCCGAGGTTCTCCTTGTATTATATATCGGGTGACTTTTTTAACTGGGCTTGATAGGCCATATCCGGAACTTCAAGGAATCGCGAAAAATACTTAAAGGAGGCTCGTGTCCGACCCACTAAATGTTAAGTGTAGCTTAATTTATTTATGAAAACCACATCTAAATCGGATAAGGCGTTTCTGAGATTAGCGGGCACAAACTCACATATAAACAGACAAATATCTAACAATTATTGTTTTGGGTTCTATTGCGTAGGTAAAGGCCCCCAATATTATTATTTTTTTGATATATCTGTCATGTACAGACAGCGACCCGTTAGATTTTTTTTGTACGTATCGATTAAAAAAATCTTTAATAGAAGTCAGCCTATGTCACTCCTTATAACATTTGCTAACTGCAAGTAAAAGTACCATCAAAATTGGTTCAGCCGTTTTCAAGATTAGTCGGAACAAACAGATAGACAGACCGACTGACAGACAAAAATTTAAAAATGTATTTTTTGATATAAGTACTGTATATACATTTATGCATTTAGTAAAAAATACAAAATAATGTTCGATGTGAACCCTTAAATTGACATAACTTTTTTATTTATGAACCGATTGACATGAAACAAACCCTAAATGTTAAGTGAAGCTTACTGCAATATATTAGTGAAAACCGCATCTAAATCGGATAAGCCGTTTCTGAGATTAGCGTGCACAAACGCACAGATAAACAGACAAACAGACAAACAGATAAGAATTCTAAAATCTTTGTTTTGGGTTCTATTGCGTTGGTAAAGGCCCCCAGTAAGATTTTTTTTCATATATCTTCCATATACAGACAGCGACCCGCTAGAATTTTATTATTAGTATAGATATAGATTAGTCCATTGTAGAATCTTATTTCCAAACTTGACATAAGTTGCGGTTACAACGTTAAAAGTTGGGTTACACCTGCGCTGTGACGGATATTGTTACTTATATGGCTCGTAGGATTTAAGGCAAAAACAATTTTTTAGGTAAACTGTTTGTGCCTGAAAGTAGTGTTAATCTCTATAACAAAATTGACCAGCTGTTTAGACAGACATAGTTACTTTAGGATTTACATATACTAGCATTTAAGTATCGGATATAAAGACGCGTAAAATTAATCTTTCTTAGTTTTTAATTCTTACAATGTTCTTTCTATTGGTATTTTAAAAGGGCTATCTTGTTTTGTAACACAAAAGCGTGCCGAGTGACCCGCAGCATAACAATGGGCACACATGTTTCTAGGTCACGAAACTAAAGATTATTGTCCTCTAAATGAAACAACTTCATCTCAAGATAAACACTTTATTAATAAAGTGGCGTGAAACAATAAAATTGTATTATTACGCTGTGCATTCCTCACATGCAATTTAACAGCGACTCTTAACAAGCTGTCACAGAGCAGACATGACAGTAGACCCACTTTGTACAATTACAACGTCAAGCTTTGTTATTTATAATGATTTAAGAACATTGCGTATATACGTTTTCCAGTTTTGGCTAAATTGATTTTAATGTCAATAGCTATTTTACAATCTATCAAACTATTGAAATTGTAACCGGCATGCTAATCTTTGATCACGGTCGCTATTATGTAATAAAATATTCTGACAGTTAATCGTTTGAAAATTACAAAATTAAATCATGAAATGACAACTTGTGATCTTAAGCTATTAAAAAAACAATTGAATTGAGTTAACAATTTGCGATAGCGAATGAAATGCAAAAAAAATGTTATATCAATATTAAAAAAAAAAAAAAAAAAAAATTATAAGATTTAATGGTACATTTTTTAACAGTGAATGAGTTTTGATACTGACATCTAAAAAAACATTATTAATCTAATAATTATAACTAAATTTAAGTATTGAGTCGTTAATATTCCTTTCTTGAGAAAAATCTTTTTCTCTTTAAGAAACGTGCTGGTACCCCGCATATTAAGTGATCACCGCGGCCCCTAGACATTTGCAGTACAGGAACCACAAATGCGTTTAAACAGTTTAAAAAGAAAAAAGTGATAAAAGACAACAGGAAGCGAGGAAAGAATTGGAAGGATAAGCTTCCGGCTCTCTTACTCACCGAACGACTGCTGCAACGAATTGCTGGTTTATTGGGTATTTTAAGCCGATCTTCTGTGAGTTTGAGGTACTGCCCCGATCGAGCTAGCCAGTATATTAGTTGTCAAAGTGCTACAGACTCTTTAATCAGTTAAAACGACCGCGATGTCGTGAAAACTTTCAACATCGCGTCGCAAAAATCACGATATAATTTCGTGCTAAATTTAAATGAAACATTAAATCAAACTTTGTACGTACTTAACGTGGCAACGCGTACGCGGTCACGCGCAGTCGGTAGTAGGCCTTATATTTTAAAGCACTACAAAGCGGCGTCGCGTCATGATGTTTTAAGATGTACGTCGTATATTTTGACGTCTTCGGAGTCGCGTCAAAACGTGCAACGTTGAAATCTAATTATATGTATTTTGAGCCGTATTTTTCGATTTATCGTATAACATTTTGTCTTTTAATTTAATTAATACGTTTTTATTTTGCTTTCACAAATACAAAAATTTCAAAGGTTTCAAAGGTTGCCAGCCCTAGCAACGTTATTGCTTGTAAATGTATAATTCATCTATTGTATACATATTGTTATTCATTGTTTGACTTGAAAACAATCCTTCCTTTCTAATCTTTGATTAAAATTCTATCCTGTAAATCCGAGGTGAGCACACTAGGTCACCTATATATGTATGTACTATATGATTTAACAGAGAAATATAAATATATCTTTAATATGAGAATGAGCAGCCGTAATGTTGACTTTGTACTATAATTTAAAACTACTTTAGAGGTTGTGGACCTCTCCTTTTAACTAAACCAAAAGAACGCTTTAGTCATTTTTTTGAATAAGAAACAAAATTAATGTCTAAATTCATCATTCTTAAATTATCAATGTAGTAGGCGAGAATTACATAGCGATATAAAATAACTCAGTAACAGATACGCCGTAAGTAATTACGAACGCTGTAAAAGTCAAAAAAGACACTGACAGTGAATTCTTTCAAATATAAAGCGACGAAAAATAACTTACGTAAATTTTTACGAAAGTTTACCACAAAACTTAGAAGTGTATTATGTGTAACTCTCGCCTTAGATATACGAGTAGATATTAAATTTAGACTTCTACTTAAAATACAAGGCGGATGTAAACGTTGGTTTTGTATACTACCCCCTTAAAGAGGTAAAATGGTGACTATTTGTATAAAAAAATTCGAAGTAAAAAATGTAGAAGTTTTGACTTTTTTAATTTATACTTTTGAAAACTTACTAACGGGAAATGCTATCGGGTACGTAGATATTGTGGAATTATAAGGGAATGACGTAATAACTAAAACGGGAAGTCGCATTTTATTATACTTTAAGTTTTAATTCATATTACACATAAATATAATTATTGCACGAAATGCACATTAATTACAACATATTTAATACTAAAATATATTTATTTGCATACATTGACTGGATAAAATCTGCCGATTACATATCCTTATTTAAATATCTCAAATTAATTCAATATAATCAATAAATATTATAATATTTGTGCAATGGTTTTGTATTTTGCGCATATGCATTATAGATCCATGGCTAAATTTAAATTTAATGATTTAGATTTCGGTTTTTTTTAAGTACTCTTGTAGCTGTCTAAAAATGATATTTTTACTAACATGGGGCTAAGATAAGTTTTAGATTGGTAGATTTATTTAATTAATATAGATAATTATTTATTTTATAATAAAATAAAATAAGATACATATATTATAAGCTACCTGTATCGATAATTTTTTTTTTAATTCAAGTGATCTTAGCAGCAAAATAATAATGTATTACATTTATTATACTATCATATTTATTACAAAATAGTTACAAAGCAGTAAAAAATATATGTTATAATATATGTGACAAAATTTTAAAACCAATAAGATCTAACCAAATACATGTAAAATTAACAGTAGCATACAAAAATAACTGGTCAAGTGCGAGTAGGACTCGCGCACCGAGGGTTCCGTACAAACTTATAGAAATCTATATAAGACTAACCCATCTACGCCATTTGTGGTCTTCATCATCAGTTCCAACATAAATTACTATCAAAAATACCTAAATCGGTATACGCTTGCCTATAATATTTGAGGAGTTCCCTCAATTTCTCCAGGATCCCATCATCTGATCCTGACCTGAAGACAATGGGACCACCTTGGAAGTATACCTTTTCAAACAAAAAAAAAAAATTTTGAAAATCGGTACCCAAATGGCGGCGTAATCGGCGAACAAACATAAAGAAAAATTAAATACAAGGTCGAATTGAAAACACTGCTTTTTAGAAGTCGCTTAAATATAATCAAATATTATGTAAATATGGATAACGTCCCAAAAACTATTTTGAAACTACTCACTTTAATTTAAAAACACGATCATGGCTGCAATCCATGGAAACACAAAATTTTATTTTAAGTACTAATACACCTTATACTTTCAAAAAAAAAAGTTATAGCGCGATTCAGGATACACCTAGCGCCATCTCTTGACAATTTCAATGAACTAACTTGTTGACTGACATTAACAACATAATTATATTATATTTTATTCTCGTTTTATTTTTATTTATATTCTACTACACTCCACCACCCCTGCACTACGTTCGTAAAATATTTAGATTTACATTATCAATCAAAATATCGAAATATATATTAGTGTTGCCAAGACGAAAATAATTAGTCCTTAATTCGAACAAAACTAATTGTTTATTTATAAATAACTAATTATATTACTAATAACCAGAAGACTTATATGTGTAGATAAATAAGTAAATTAAATAACTCGATCTGTTTGAATTTAATTTAAAAATTTTCGTACTAAGTCAATACGAGTACTTAAATCAAATCGCGTGAAGCTCTTATATTGAATGTTAATTACGTAATGACGTTATAAATCGACGATAAAACTTTTAAATGAAAAGTTTATTTTATAATTTTTAGCGCGTTTAAATAATAATTAAAAAAAAAAACTTTTTATTAATCGAGCAGAATTATATCACAGTTAATGTCATAATATTGTAATAGATGGCATTAGCTGTACGCTGCATCGCGCTATTATTTTGTTAGCTGCGATATATAGATTGCATTGCGTTGTTTATAAAGGTTTGTTGCTTTTTAATGTTTTCGTATTGATACAAATTTCTTCTCAGTGTTTGTAAAATTGTTTTTTTGACCATGGTCAACTTCTATGTTAATTTGTTACAAGTACATATAATTTTAATTCTAAGATTAATATATTTTCCGCTTGATCAATTTACAACTTGATACATTTACGCGTTCCTGAGAAAAAGGTTGAGAGACAGACGTACAGACTGACAGACACACGAACAGAAATTTACAGTTTTCGGATTTTTTCCTTTATGTATACTAAAGGACCTTGCTCCTGGCCAAATTTCATAATGCTTGGTCAATGGGAAGTACCCTATAGGTTTTGATTCCCTTGCGAAAACGTTAAAAACGCTATCATACTTAAAATATGTGATATAAATGACCGTATCTTTTGATTGCGTTAACTTAGAAGTTTGATTTTTTCACAGCTCTTAGTAATTACAACTCTGAGTACTTGACGTTGATAAAAATTTGATACCTTCACGCGTTTCTGAGAAAAAGGTTGAAAGACAAACTTACAAACAGACAAACATACATACAAAAATTTACAGTTTCCAGATTTTTTCCTTTATTTGTACCATAAGATCTTACTTCTTGCCAAATTTCATCGTGCTAGGTCAATGGGAAGTACCCTATAGGTTTTGATTCCGTTGCGAAAACGCTAAAATGGTCAAAATATATGACATATTTTCCATTATCTTTTGATTGCGTTGACTTAGAACTTTAATATTTTCACGGCCGCATGTCATCGTAGACTTGAGTATATGATATTAATTTCAACATGATACGTCTATGCATTTCTGAGAAAAAAGGGTTGACATCCCGACAGACAGACAGACAGACAGACAGACAGACAGACAGACAGACGGACAACAAAGTGATCCTATAAGGGTTCCGTTTTTCCTTTTAAGGTACGGAACCCTAAAAATAGGTACGATGATGTATGTAAAAAAAGAAACAAAAGTTATGAATAATTTCTAAATACGAAAAATCTAAAAATAAATATTTTTTATTATTCAAACAGTATTTCAAATAAAAAAAAAATTACACAATTTAATCAATTAAAATCTTAATTCCGTTTTATGATCGACATTTCCGATAAGCCCATTAATTAACTTAACCTCTATTTATTATATTTATTTATTTTTATAAACCTAATATGAACTAATAAAATCGCTATATAACTGTATTTGTTTCGCTGCGAAATTGAATGTAGGTAAAATACATAGTAAAGGTTTTTTTTCGGTTCCGTAGACTGTGCCAAAAGGATGCAAAGTTCTAATTAAATAACAAAAACTGCCTACGACGCTTTATGACTTATTACAACAAGCTTTAATATCATATGAAATTTTATAGTGAAACTAAATAATTAGTGTGATTTTGTTCACGTTTATTTTCTTCTTTTCACATCATTTAAATAGAAGCTCATTATTAAATTAAATAGATATTTACTCATAATTTTTTATGACGCACGTCGTAGATTTTCACAAAACGACGTTGTAACGCGTGTATATCTTGGCCGTACGTTGTCTATCCGTCAACTTTCACCCTTTTTTTTTTTTTTTTTCTCGCTGGGAAATGCTTTTACGCATCCCGCCCGGTGTGGTTCAGGCGGGTATGTGGGACTCCAGGCAGCGTATGTACCAGACTACCCACTAAAACCCAGCGGTGCCCTAATCGCCTTAGTTGGACGTCACGGGATCGCTTACGCATTCTACCGTGGCGCCCAAGCGGTTGCTCTGCCTAAGCAGGCCTTCTTCACCTAAAGAGCGCTTTCAGGCACTGAAAGCACTCTCTCACCCCGGTGGTGTGTGAGAAAAATTTCTTACACAAATTATATATACTCTATGGCGGAGGGAGCAGATGCGCATAGCGCCGCCTCCTTCTACCTGGTCGCCTCCTGCGGATCGGGTCAGCGAGAGCGTCCGCCTCTCGTTCCCTTTCCGCGGTCTCCTTCAGCGACATAACGGAGTCGCTGAATGAAACCATCGCCGACCAGTTTCCCTCACTGCCAAGCATGGCACGAATCACGCTCGGCAGGGAGAGATCTCCGCCTATTACCGCCACCAGGGCGTGGCGTTGGGGTCCCCATGCGGCACACTCCTCCAGGGTATGGCGCGCCGCATCGACGGGCGCGCCACACTCGTGGCAGATAGAGGATACCTCCCTCCTCGCCGTCTGGTGCAGGTACTTACCGAAACATCCATGTCCGGTAAGCATTTGCGTCAGCCTGAAGGTCAGCACCCCGTGCCGCCTATTGATCCAACGCTCAAGTAGAGGCCTAATTGCCTCTACTGTCGCCAGGCCAGCCGCTGGAGACCCCAAGTCCTCCTTCCACCTTTCGATCAGGGCCCTCTGGGCAAGAGCCCTGATCCTCATCAATTGGTCCACATTTGGACGCTCTCCTCTCGCCCTGATGGTCGCGCGGAACCGGTACAGTTCCGCAAGCACCTCTGCCTGAAGCGTCAACTTTCACCCTACCTTTAAAAGGCCTTTTTAAAAAAATAGCTGCAATTTTTTTTTATAAAAATATAATTTGGCGTAGGTTACAGCCAACGTTATGTTATGACCCAGTTAATCGTCGAACGTTGTCACAATCATAAATAATTATCACACATCTATATATTAAATTTAATATAAAATAAAATCAGATTTTTCATACGATTTTTTTTTGTAAAATTTAGTTGGCAAACAACGAAAACGTCTTTATGGAATAAGACAATTTTAAAAGGTTTTTCAAATGAGTTGTACAGGAACTCAAACACTCATGTACACTTACACGCACACACACTCATTCACATACACAAACATCACACTTACACACATACAGTAATGTGTCTTGTGTACTTATTTTATTTTGTTATTTTTTATCATCACTTTTTCGTTTGTTAAAGCTTTGAATTGTTGATAAGTTTTGTTCTAATTTTCTATTTTATGGGCAATATTATCTAATCATAATAAGTGAGTCTGAAGGATGTGCATTGATTCCTAAAAACGCGTTTATTCTAGTTTAAGAATCGGGGACATAATTAACTTTGTACTTAATTGTTATCCGTATCAAGTATAAATAAATAATATTTGTCACTAAAAACTCAAAAAGAAATGTACACGCGTATTTTTTTGTTAATTTTACACAATGCGAGTATTGTTTTTAATTACATTCATTAGACAAATGGAGCATAACTGTAATCATTAGCGAGTCTTTGTTTCTTATTGACCGAAAGGCCAGTTTGTTTCGTGAATAAACTACTTAAATAACGTTTAATAACGTTTCATGATAGCAAATTATTAATTCACCGGTCATTTCAATAGCGTGCTATGATATACGTGTTAATTTAAGTAAGACACCTCATTTAAGCAATGCGATTACAGATAATTATTTTTTAAATGCAATTCAAGAATCGTTAAATGTCTTATTTTGCATAAATTATATAAAAAATAATACAAATCATTTTGTGTTACTTACTATCCATAGATACGTCAATTACGCTCTCATAATTTATACGCATATGAGTTAATCTAAATCTATTTCGTAAATAATTGTCGTGTCAGATTATGTATACTTTAATAAAATTTAATCATGTACCTATATTTTACGAAAGGTTAAGGTTGAAACCTGGATTTTGTAATATTTTCTTTTCAATTCAAATTGCGTTTTAATCATTTTGTTTAATATTAAGTCACCGCTGTCTTGTTCAGTTAATTTAATAGATGGTAACGTGATGCAGATAATTTAATAGATGATGGCATGGTGATGGTAGCAGTCAGACTATAGGCGGAGATTATGTTCAGCCAATAAGCGATGATTTTAGTTTATAGGCGAAAATTTTAATTGCTGGCGCAATAAGGTGCCAATTCATTTTAGTTTGTATTTTCAAGAGAAAATTTCTAAGAACAATCGTCAAATTTTTATTATTTATCTTCTTTACAGACGGATAGCAAAAGAAATCGGAGCAGGCGCTTTACGAATGGACACAACCTCTGCTTTTTCAGCTTCTGCAGCTGAACGCCTGAAATATAAAAAAGTCTACGGCGTATTTTATTCGGATATGCCTGATGCCCCTCACCCAGACCCACCGCATCTTGAGGCTAGAGTGTACCTCAAAGAAGTATAAGGTGATAGACTTTTATTATATTCAAAATATAATAGCAATTGTTTTAATATTATTTATAGCTAATTATCTTCAAACTATGTTTTCATTGCCTTATATTCTTTATCTGCAACTTTATAAATTATTGTATATATAAGTATATAAATATTTTGAATAACGGTTTTATTTTTCATATCAAGAATAATATGTTTGTTTTTTAAAGGTACTCTTCCAATACGACGTTATAGTTAAGAATCAAACTGTTATTATGTTAGACACATAATATAACCTGAGGGCATAAAACATGATATTCAGTTAATATAAAAATGTAAGGGTATTTGAATATGTTTTCTAACCTTAACGATTTTGATAAATTTTGTTGTAAAATATTTTATAAATCAAAAAGGAGTAATAATTAGAAAAAAAATCAAATAGAATATTTTTTAAAAATTCCTAAATTATATGACATAGCTGTGATACAATCAAAGATTTACCAAAATTATTTTAATCTTTGTAAAAAAATTAGTTAATAATTTGTATATATTGTGTTTGTAATTTAAATAAAACAAAAATACTTGATAAAACTTTCGCTCGCCTGTGTAAAAATTATAGCAAAGTTCATTATAAACATATATGCCTGAAATAAATTTATAGTAACACTTAATATCAATAATATTGATATTAAAAAAGACCGCTGAAAATAATACTGTGGGTTGAGGTAGTTCTAAATACAGCAGTTTCTTGTAGTTTACTTTTATGTCAATTGTGACTGTAGTCGATAATTCTTGTGATGTAATTCAATTAAATTGTATTTAGTTGTTTTGAATGTATAAAAAAATCTCTGTATTACAATAAATTGTATTAATATTACTGTGTTGTTTTAATTATAAACTTACAACATTAGTTATATTTTAGTATTACAAAACATCGCCACAAGACTCAAATATGATTACCATTTATCACAGATAATGAAGTTCTACAATTTTTTCGATTATCCAAAACAATTTCGACTATCAAATTCAAGTCATTCATAAATGTATGTACATATTACAAATAGAGACAGAAAGCCGATATTTACCCGTCAATTCCTTTCCTTACTTACGATTGCCTATTAAGCTGGCAACGGATTTACGGCTCCTCTGGTGCTGCAAATGTCCATTGGCGTCGGGGATCAGGTTTCCCGTCTGTTCGCTAGCCAGACATTTTTATCGCAGTGCATAATTTTACAGAAATAAGATTATACCTACATGTATTTAAAGATTAATAACAATACGCGAATAATATCGATATGATATAAGTTTATTTAAAGCGCAAAAAATGAGATAATACCAATGCGATGACGCGACTGATTACAATAATTTAAGGTGCAGATCTTTCTTATAAAATAATACAGACTTTACAGACAATAGTTAAAGTAGTAGCTAACTTACAAGACTTTCCTTCTCTTTTTCTTGACCGTTTTTGTGTTAGAATTTTCAAAAATATTTTTTTTATTAAGTTTTTGAAATTTCATTTTAATAGCAAAACAATTTTTCATTTAATAATACAAATCGAATTAAATCATTTGACGCAAGGACTGATTTTTGTTTATACATATATAACTTGTAGCACCCATTATATCACTGGATAATTATCTTCATAAATATGTTATCACCATAACCAATGTTATGAACCTTAACATGAGTACTATTTTTATCACCATCAACACTCTGAGTGAGGAGTCAAAACACGTTGGTCGTGCGGGCCTCAAAAACATTCACTTTTTATCGTAAAGTGAGGAGCTCACTTAAGTTTAACTGTTGCATTGAAATGTTATAATAGGTATGTAATCGTTTACTCTCTGTAATTAAAAATCGTCAAGGCTTATTATTACGCTACGCAGTTATTGTTATTTATATAACTGTTACGTACGTTTTTTTTTATTTATGTTTTAATACATATATTTTTTGGTTTTAAGATATAAATTATTATATGTCAATTGTTAAGTGCAAAGTTTTTTTTAAAGAAACGTCGTACGTTGAGATATACTTTTTATTTGCTTTTTATATCATTTTCTATTTCTTGGGATACATAAAGTGGTTAAGATAAATGATAAATGATAAAGCATACACAGAGTGCTTCATATTTGTATTTGATCAGTATCGTTCATTGAGAAACGATAAAATAGAAAATATATAATTATTGTTTTGAACATATAAATATATAAAAAAGAAAATTTAGGTATATATAATATTTATTTTAATTTTTATCTAGGAATACAGCCATGTCGAAAAACAGAGCGTACACAATCAGTCCTGTAACTGAAAAAGATGTAGAATCTGTAATGAAACTGGTCAAAAGGTAAGTAAACAGAAAAATATTATCACAATTTTGTAGCCGAACAAGAAAAAATTCATTAACTTATACCTTTCAATGAATAAGAAACATAAAAACGAGGAAAATTGCGTGGTCTACCTCTGAAGGTGAGTAGGTTACTTTGCTCGTTGTGAACACGGCCAGATTTCGAAAACTGGAGGTCCTGGGACAACGAAGAAGTGCGAGCGCCTACTTATTTATTAAGAACTTAAGAAAAACTGCATTTAAAAGTATGCAGTAAAACTCTACACGGCTCGGGAATCGAAGCTGGTAATTAAATAAATATGTATAATAATATTATTTTGTTACTTCTTATCTATACAAACTCACAGACAGCTAATATTATTAGAAGTGACTTGGCCTTACTTTTATTTAAAAAAAATTATTTATTTTAATTCATAAATTTAAAAAAAAGTTACGCGCAAACAAAATTGAAACCAATGAAAAAGTAAACAATATGATATCAAATTAGGGAAGGTAAACATAATATGAATATAATTTTTACTCAAATGAATACGGGTGACATCGCTTGGCACATCTAGTTTTGGAATATAATAAAGTTTTAAGGGACAAGATAAAATCATAACCCAGTAGAATTCCCGAGTCACAACAAGTTTTTCTGTAAATCTTTGAATGGAGCCTGAATAGAATTATTTTTAATTCTTAACTTCAAAATAGGTGACGTGGTTTGTTTCAACAAATTTTCATAGCTCTCAAAGTTTCAGATTTCTTCATATGTATAAGTTTAGTGAATTAAAATACGAAGATTGAAAAAAATAGCTCGCTCGGCGAAATAGAGTTCCTGTTTATTGTCTTTATTGTGAGGCCTTGTAGATGCCCCGGTAGCCCTCTCCTAAATCCGTAAGAATATTTCAAAATAAGAGTATATATTAAATTTATTATAAACTGATATTCACCATTTAGTATACAATAAAATATAAAATTTTAATGCTATGGCTCTACATAAAATGATGACCTATTCACCGTAATAACAATAACATTGTTTGCCGGTGATTTATGGTTTTATTATTAAACATAAAAATATATCTTTGACGGTAAATAAAATAAAGTTAAAATCAAGTCGAAGCATAAATTATATTTATCTTCTGTGGCGTGCATTGCAAAAGCATAAATAATGCATACTCTATAATATTTTTATCCGTTTTAAAGATAAATAAGATAAGATAAGGAATTTTACTGCCCGATCAATGTTGGTCTGTTACAAAAGACTTGAGAAATCAGCAGACGGAGACAATGTAAGCATTTCATAGACTTCAGTTGATGCCGTTACGGAACGAAATCCTAAAAGATAACTAACAAGTTAATTATAAATTTCTTTTGAAGTCGAAAAAAAAGCGAGGTCGGACGGAAGAAAAGGCAACATAAGTATATAATACAAGACATATAGATATGTATATAATACCTGTTGGCACCCTAAGCCAGTTACAATTTTTACACAATAATTACGGTTCGGTAAAAATAATAAAAATAGAGTAGATATTTTTTATAACTGTGTTGGCCATATAAGTTATTAATAAATTAAGTAAATTTCGATTTTGTTGATTAATTTAATTTATTTGTTTAATTTTTAATTCAAATGAAAATCTACACTCTACTAGAGATAACTAACAAAATCTTCGAAAGTATAAGAACTGCAGAGTTTAGATTTGGTAACCATGTTTCTTTTCTGATTTAGCTAAGAACGGATTATACAATAATGTTATCTCCAAAGAGCTAGTAGGAGCGTTGAATTCAACTCGTATGAAGTCGGGACTCGTAGGAAGTCATATATATGTTTTGTTTAATAAAGTCAGAATTAGATGTAACAGAATTGTCCTTGTCAACATTTATTGCGACAAAACTAATTAGCCACAATATTTTTACTAGCACATTATTAAGTAAGAACAAATTTCAAAAATTGTAATATTGTAAAAAATATTATTATAAAACTGACCACTACTACGTATTTTGTTATACGCTAACCACAATAAAAATCATAGAAACCAAAAACAAAATTTTGATAAGATATTATACATTGAATAATAAATTGATAATAAAAAAGCCTTGAATATATTGATAACAAAATAAAATGTCCCATTTAAAAGTCATTGGCATTTTGGTATTAACATCCAGTAATGCTTTTCCTAGGTCGAAAATTACACTTGTAGGTTTTCCTCACAGACTTTCGTGAGATTTATATAAATATTATTGTAAAGTTTTATCAAAATCAGTTCATTAGTTCTTGTGTAAAACACTAACAAAAATCGATCACAATTTTTACAAATATATCTTTGAGTGGAGGTAAAGATATCACACTTATACTTTATTATGGAAATACAATTTCATCCAGGGATAATTCCGTTGAAATCTTTATTTTTTCGCAATTACAAATTTAAAAATAATTGAGATTCGTATAAAAATTCAATTTATTAATGAATCAAAAAATAATGCTTTTGTAATTCTTAAAAAATCAAGTTTTCCGCAGACGGGGTTTCCGTAAACAATTTACAGGGTGCTTTTTTCCGTCAATTTGAACTTATAGAACTGTACCGCTATAACGTTCAAAGTTTTCCTTACGGTTTCATTTTGTGATGGACGAAAGTACCTCATCTGTGCAGGCCATTAATCTTTTTTTTTTAATTTTCAGAACTTTTTACCTCGACGAACCATTAAACCAAGCTGTTGGTCTTTGCGCGTCGGAGACAGATCCTTGTCCTGAACTTGATGGGTATTGTACCAGCTCTTTATTAGAAGGGTTCTCCTTTAAAGCGACAGATAAAGAGGGAAACGTAGTTGGAGTGTTGATCAATGGAATAAGTCCTTTAAAAGAGGTGAATTTGAGTAACTATTTCTATTTCCTGACCTCCGAAATCAGTGAGGCCAAGCCAGTAACCATTTAGATTAGAATAATCTCCCTACTAACAGTAACAATCATTATGAGGTGATTGTGATAACAACCGGGACCGACAGCTTTACGTTCTCTCCGAGGCACAGTGGGAAGACCCACAAGAATAAACCTAGATCTAGAAACAAATATTTATACAAATATAAATATCTGCCCCGAGCGGGGCTCGAACCCGCACTTGACGGCATTAGAGGCACATTCCACTAGTCCAAACGACAACAATCGCTTATAGCATATGGAAGATGTTATTCAATTAGCTAACATTACTCATTTCAAAGAATAAAAGCGTAAATTATTCAAAATTAATAATATTCAATATTTTAGGATGATAATGGAAATGATTGGCTCAGCCTAGCTCAGCGATGTACGAACCCGAAATTCCAAAAGATCCTCTACATACTAGCGCGGCGGGAGAGTAGCGCAAAACTGTGGGAGAAATTCCCACACGATCACACATTAATTGATATAAAAATTGCGGCAACCGACCACAATTGGCGAAAAAAAGGAATCATGAATGCATTGACCGAAGAAACTGAGTAAGTAATTTAAAAAAATAAATAGACGTAACGTACCTATTAAAAATTTTTTTAAAGGGATGAATAGGCAGGTATAGGATTATAGAAAAACATACATAGATACATATTGGTCCTTCAAAGATTTAAATATCAACTAATAGATTGTTTAAAACCAAAAACTACATAAGATTGAATAAAAAAATTGAATCGACATCCTCGGCATTGCTAAAGGTTTTAAAATAAAAAGTAAATTTGTACTAGACTGTAGTCACTACTGTTGTCAGTGTTACAAATTTTACTCTTTACGTACAAGAAAAAAAAAACAATAAAAAAAATTTATAAAATTTAAAATCCTCAATTTAGAAATACCATTATAAGATAAATATCGATTAATAGTCAAATTGTGTACGCGAACACAATCTCTATTCTTACCAGGGAACTTGGTCGTACAGAAAGATAAATAAATAAAGCAAATTGTAGTGCAAAATCTTTAGTTTATAATCTAAAATTCTCTATTTTATAAGCTGAAATATTTTAAAAATTTGCTGCTATTTTAAATAATTCAAAATTTAAGAGATTTTTTTCTATATCCCTTAATTTTTGTAACTAAAATATAAGGAAGTGTATAAGGAGGAAAATACACTTGTAAGTTTAACTTTCAAGCGCGATATAAAACAACTAACCTAACCTAGATAACAGATGTTTTCGAAACAGTGTGTATGTCAAAAATAAGACACTGACTGTAAATATTTCAGGCGTAAAGAAATGAGAAATAACTTATGTAAATCATTATGAAAGTGAAGGCAATACTTATAAATGTAATTCTCACCTTATGATGGCCTGGTAGTAAAACGTCTTGTAAGTTTTACTACCAGATGTAATTTTCACCTAAAAGCAAATCTGTGCACAAAATTTTGTAGTGAATTATCCTAACTACCTTTTGGACTAAAAACAAAAATTCAACAAGCTTCTATCTTACTTTAAAATTGAATATTTAACATGAATTCATAAGTAGCATATCGAATTGTAAAAAGCGTGTAACTAGACGGTATTCCACTAGACGGTATTCCCAATTAAAATTACAATACTTAGTTTTAAAATTCACAGCGAACAATATGTGACGATGACAAAAATCTTAAAATAGTTTTGCATGTTAATGAGATGTTTATATTAAATGTAGATTATATGTACCAATAATATTTCAAAAACATTACTTACATAAAATTATATAATAAAATATTCACTTTCTGAAAAGTGTATGTTGTTATTTCATTATTATTTAATTACTGCGTTAATGGTGAATACAAGCTGTATAAAGTATATTCAAGATTAATTTTGAGTGTGTTTCTTTTTCATATATAAACATTTGATTTAACTAGTATGAATATCGGAACTATAAGAAATATTCAAAATAAATGAACTCCAATTCCAGGAAAGCCGTAAGAGCGCGAGGAATCAGACTAATTCGCCTGGACACATCCAGCGCGTACTCAGCGATGACCGCTGAAAGATACGGCTTTACTTGCTACTATAAAGCGCTGTACAAGGATATCAAGATGGACGGAAAACCGATCATAGTGCCAGAACCTCCGCATTTGGAAGACAGTGTATATGTGAAAGAATTATTCCCATTACAATGATCAGTATTAAAATAAATTATTTTCATATGTATATTTTATTCGACTTTTATGGCAATGTATTTTTTTTTAATTAGGTTTTTTTGTCTTACGTTGTCTTATTATAACGTATCTATGTTAGATAATTATAGTAATATATAAAGCTGAAGAGTATATTTTATTTGTTTTATCTATTTAACGGCTGAACCAAATTTGATTACTGTAACGTCGTTAGATTTATCTTGATGGCGTGAGTGCTACTAGGTAGGTACATAGAATTCTTGAAATTTCAAGATGGCGAATTATGTGCGCTTTCATGTGCGGACTTTGTCTATGTTTGAAACAAATAAAAGGAAAAATTACCTATAGCGGGTTTTTCATTTTTTTTTTAATACTAAAATCTTGTTATTTGTTTATTTGAACACGTTATGTCGTTTGATTTGAAAAAAAAATATTTTCGCTTTGGCGAAACAATGCAGTCTTCAATCTTGAACATTATGAAATCTTATAGATTATATAAATTTTTGTATAACTTTAAGGGGGTTATTTCCTTTACCGATACCAATAACAATATATCGTCACAGACACCCCATACATAGACATAGAGGACTGGACCATAAGCCTCAAAAAATAGATCACTCTGTAGAAAGAGATGAAACGATTTTTGACAAAATCCGTCTCTTTTCTGCAAGCTTATGCTTGGTGGATGCTGGCGACACGGACTAGACCACGAAATTGAAACTTTTATTTCTCACGAGTTTTTAAAACTGAAATTGACAATTGATGATAGTAAAAGTTGCATTTCGGATATATAGCTATTCTTTGCATGGACATTAACTATGTTCATATTAATCCGCAAAACATCGATATAACAAAAGCATTCATTAAAAGTTTCTATTTAGTATTAAAAAAATCATAATTTTAACATCCGGGAATAATTAGGAGTCTCCTCTCCGTTGTTTCCTCGGACCGTCACATCTCCAAAGTCGGTTGGTTTAAAGTATAAAAATATTTACGAAATAACTAGCGTATTTAACAACTTTCTTTATTACTTCATATAGAGTCACTTTCACATTGTCTATGGGAAGATTGGGAGGAAAACCGTCTTCTGGTACTTTTGGACTATCCACATAGTTTGCAGAAGAAACTCTGAAATATTTAATGATTTTGTAATAATTATATAATATGAAGGTTCATAAATACTTTACTTATTGTAGAATATTATATTATATAGAATTGTATTATCACACAAAACCATGACTAAAAAATATAGGTTTAATAATGTCTACTGATCTAGAAAATATTGTCTTCTACATCGTTGGTCTTATTTTATCAGTCTGCGTAATTACTTCCGGATGATTTTTATAGCAACAAGCTGAGTATTTTTATTATTTGTATAATCTATCCGGAAATTCAATTTTAAAGCTACTTTGTAAATATTTCAACAGATGACATTAAAAGTTACATAACTTATATAATGTTATTTTTTGGAGTCCCACATTTTGATAATGACGACATGAAATATCTATATCGGGAGATATACGACAAAAATAGAAATTTTATATAACACATATAAATAATAATAATTAAATATTATTTTGGGAACTCTGATGCCATGATGACTTGATTCAAAATAGTCATTTACTACTGTTGAAAAACGAGTAGGTCGAATTTGATGGATCATTATTTATTTTAAACCAGGCTACTAGGTTTAGTATAAACTATTTTGGTATTGTATGCGTATTAATGTCAAGAGCCGCGATGGCCTTGTGAATAGAGAATAAAAAATTTTGGGCTTTGGTATTTGCATCTATAATAAAATCCCGAAACAGTTTTACATTTGCCACTTAATAAGTATTAAGGCCATATGAAAAAATCTTTAATAGATAAAGCATATTATACTATACAAGAATATTTTGACGACAGAGGCGTGGATTCGCGTTAATTATTTCGTTCCTAATTAAAATGTAATAAAAATATATTATGTAAAAATTATTTTAAAAGAGTTACTATCGAATTCTTGCCGGTTCTTCTAGGTAGAGACTACATTCCGAACCGGTGGTAGCTTTATAAAAATGTAAAAGTCTAAAAAAATTACAAGTAACTTGACGATTCAAAAGTGCTTTAAAAGCCCATTTGAATAATGTATACTTTGAGTTTGAGTTTGTATGCTAGGACGAAACCCTTCGTGTGCAGATCCGATTTGCACTTGACCAATTCTTTTCATGCTTTTGTATTTAAACTTAAAACATATTTGGCGAAAATTGCGTGATAAATTCTGAGATATTTGTCAATCCACAAAATAGCATGGTGAAAGCTTTATATTATTCACATTAACATAAATATAGCACTTTACCCCGCAGTAGGGCAGTTATAGACTAATATATCAATGTAAATAAACGTTAAAAAATCATACTTCTACTATATTATTTGTACTTTTATAAATAACAATTCATTTATGTAATTATTTTAATTCAACCTTCTGTACACTACAATAACAAATATTTACAAAAATAGTAAATATATATACAAAAATACTATGGCTAATCTGGAGTAAATATTTACAATAATAATAAGAGAATAACAAAAAAAATCTACATTGTAAATATTTTGCTATTATTTTTAATAAGTTACTGTATAAAAATCACTTTTTCTCATCAGCTAAAGTTTGTCCTAGTGAGGCTGTGGCGACGTTTGGATTCGCCGCTGTCACGATTTTATCCAACAACACTTGAGTTTGCATCTGAAATAAAATATATAAGACTTAAAAAAAAAGCAACTAACTTCAAAAGAAAAATATATTTATGAATATCTCATTATAGAAAGTAACGTTTTTATATAATCGCACCTTTTCTTTGCACATTTTCCCTAAATTAAAGGTTGTCGCTACGTACGTTGATAAGACCGGCTATTTGTACATTAAATGCTTAGGATTAAGTTTTACTTGTAAAATTTATTGATAGTGGTGTACAATAAAGTATATACTCTCTCTCTCTCTCTCTCTCTGTCTCTATTATAATTTCACATCAGTTATTTCGATTTTAAAACGAAACTAATGAACCAATTTTGATAAAATATATATGGGTCCAATTTGAAAGTATACATTTTCTAATAAAGAAAGAATTTTAAAATCGGTTTAGAAGTTTCTGGAGAAGTTCTGAGGTAACAAACAATAAAAAAGACACTATGAATTGAGAAGCTCCTCCTTTTTGAAGTCTAAGAAGTAGATACTTCTTCTGTAAATTGGTGATGAGTTGTGTATCCTGCTGCAGCAATAGGTCCAGCTTACAACGATGTTATTTAAATATCAATCATAGTATGATAAATAATGAATCAATTAAATAATAAATAAACGCATCACACTCAACAGGCCCCATTAAGAATTCATGACCTTGCGTCGGGGGTCCGGAAACACTCATAACACTAACAGAAACACCCAGACCACGACAAACATCCGTATGGCTAATAAAGACGTTAAGACGCGACTGTTAGCGTTTCAGTCAGTTGCAGTGACCACTGCGCCAATGTGTATGTCATCTGAATTAGACGACTAGCACAACAAGAGCTGAAAGTCTTCAAACACCTGAACAGATCTACATAATTTATAGCCTAGAACTACCTAGTGTGTCAGCTTTCAAACAAAAAACTGCATCATTGGTCCATTCATTGTGTAACAATAACGTCACAGACAGATACAAAAGTCTAACTTATAACACCTATCTTTTTGTTTGCGATTTAAAAATAATATATTAAAAAAGATAATAATAATTACATCTCTTGTTTTCCCTCTTGCAGTGGCTCTAACTTTTTCCAGCTCCTCTGCCAACATTATAGATTTCTCTTGATTTCTTTTCCTATGAATAAGGTAGGACTCCCTGCAAATTTGAATTTATTTAATTTATTTCCTTACAATCACATTTCAATCAATTGTTTTATTTAGTCCATAAAATATTACATAAAGTAAAACAATTAATAAACACAACTTTTAAAGACCAAAACTGAAACAAGAATAAGTCTATTCTATTATATATGTCACTATGAATTCTAAATACTGTTAGATTATTTCTCTCCAGTGAGATTGTAAACTGTTGATGCATTGTGAACTCCATACAACTATTACATTGTTAAAAAATCTATTAACTATGTTTACATTAGTTTTGTTCTTTTTTTATTCTTATTAATTAAGTTACATTAGAAATAATTTAGTAATATTAAAAATTACCATGACATAATTAATTTATTTCCATATATTGATGCTGTCTTCATTTAAATGTCTTTGTTCTAACAACTTTCAGAGATTTTATGGTGACATAATATGGATGCTGATAAGCAATAATGTGTCAACACACAAAAAGTCAAATTTTGAGATATTAATGTATTTTGATACTACGTCACCTATTTAACATTATTCAAAAAAAATTCAAGGCATCTAAACTAAATAAGTATGGAAAAAAGTATCTTAAATCAATGTTTCGAATTTCAGGTGCATTCCATATTTTGCAATTTATAAAATAGTCTTAAATATTTAAAAACTTATTATTAGATAAGATATTAAATAAATCTATCTGCTTTTGATTAAATATACATTTTATCCTAATAGAAAAGAAAAGATGAATATATATGTCTTCAAACAAATTTATTGAGAATAGGTTTGACATCTTTAGGCGCCATTTTCTCAAAACGAAGTCTGTGTGGCTTGACACAGTATTGCTTATCAGCGTCCATATATTCTATATATTAATTACTTACTTTATTACAACCACTTGTATAATAACTCCAATGATGGCAATACCAAAACAAATCAAAATAATGGTAGAATTAGACAACTTTTTAACCCCCTTGACTCCATAGTAAGAATTTGTTTTGGTGTTATAATTATCAGAATTTGTTTGACCATAGTTGCTGTTTCTCCAGCTGAAATATAGAAATGAACATTTATTATTAATACTTAACGGCTTCATGTCATTATTAGATGCAAGTTATTAGATGCACTAAGACATGCAGTTTATAATAATTTTGCACAAAGACAGCATTTTTGTGCAATTTTGTATAAAGTATATTTCCTATGTATTTGAAAGATTTCTGTTAGTAAATGAAAAAAAACATTATATAATTGTTGTCATAATGGTGATAATAAACTAAGCAATTGATTATTTTTTTTATATATTTTAAACTTTCCCGATTTATACTATTCATATTTAATATAATGGGTCTTATTGCGTTAACTAATGGTAGTAATACCTTTTAATTACCCGACGTTTTGACAAAGTTACATTCGTCGTGGTACTACCATTAGCTATCATGATAAGACCCGTTATATTAAATATGATTATTTTTTTATTTAAATCTTCATGTCCTAAAATATGCAAAAAAAAAATTATACGATAAATACCTATTATATAATAAAAACTTATTAAATACTCACTTATAAGGTACATGAGTTTTATAAACATATGTATAGCCAGTATGAGTTTCTATTTGAGACGTCTGGTCATATTGAGCTCTGCTACTCGGTTTGCCAAGGACATTATATGCTTCAACGATACGAACAAAATTTTCTTGAGCTTTTGCATTTTTGTTTTTATCTGGATGGTACTGAAACATGTAAATACGTAATCATATTAAGATTATAAAAGTGCTATAATATTAAAATATTGTGTGCATAAATGTGAATAATTATAAATAAAAATAATAAGAGTAACTTTAGATTAAGAGATCAGTAATTATAGAATAATATATCTATTACGCATACATTTATTATTAATCAAAGAATACGATACTTTCAGAATTTCACAAGAACACGAAATAGCACAAATAGATTTAAACTGGTTTTAACCCATTAAATTAAAAACATTATTTACCTCTTTGCTCATCTTGATAAATGCATCTTTAATATCTTTATCCGAACAGTTTTTCTGTAAATTGAGTACTTCATAGTGCGTCTTTTTACCTGAACTGAAAGAAATAACTGTGACTATCAAGTTTTAATTTAGATTAATAAACAAAAGTTACTTATTACCTATACAATCGTACAAATCTACATGCTGAATCAAATAGAGTATTTCTTTTAAATAAATACATTACGATTGCGATAATAGTCAATATCTAATTTAGTATCATATTGAATGTTTTTCATTATATTTTTTGGCATTTGGCAATTTCCATTTTTGTCAAGAATGTAATAATAATGATGCCAAATGACACAATTGTCACTATGACTTACCATAGATATGAAAGGCATTATCTAAGATAGATTATACACAATAATGGTTTTGAACATACTGTACCCAATAGTAAATTAAATACAGAAACAACAGTATGAAGTAGACAAAGGGAATGCACCCTTTGACTTGTTTTGGTCCTTTCTATAATTTAGATTATTGTGTACAGCCACACTAAAATTGCCCGAGCCCGAGTTATTAATATTTTTTATTAACATGGCAGCATTTGATTATTATCGTGAATAACTTGACCACAGATACAGTACTCTCATTGAATTTTGATACTTAATTATAATTTTTTTTTTTTGTCTATAAGCGAAAATGCCGACTAAACCAAAATTAACGCTATATTCTACTAGAGCTTGTCAGTCTTAGCATTTGTATCAAAGCAATGTAAGCACTTTCTATTGCATTAAATGTGCGATGACCAGGAGCATTACTACATAGAACATTATGAGATAAAGCAAGGTTCTATCTTTGGGATCACTATGATCCCAAAGACAGAACCTTGCTTTATCCCATAATGTTCTATGTAGTAATGCTCCTGGTTGCGAGCCTGAGTGGGCTTATATGTACCCCCAATTATCTAATAAGCTAGAACACTCACCTTTTAAACTAGTTGCGGGAAGGAAAGGAACTGTACGCTAATTTGAATGGAGTTAGAATTACTGTTTCTAACTGAAATATTTCCGAAAGTCAGTTGAATTATTTAAAAAAAGTATGAAAAGTTAGATTTTTTGAACTCTAATAAAACCAAGGACAATGGTTTACAGCTTTAGTGCAAAGGCTTAGACGAGCAAGTTTTACAAAAATATAGCACTAATTCTTTTTTTGGCCAGCTCTTTTAGTAATAGACTAAAATTAATCATTTTCGTTCAAAACAATAAATTAAAATGACTTTTACAAGTACTAACAAATAGCAAAAAATCTTTTTTATGTTATTCTAAACTTAAAATATTTCAACTCTTCTTGTAAAACATGCAGAAATTACTGAAATTTAATTTTCAGAGTTGATATTTTGAGTCGGTTTTAATTTTATTTGTATTTAATTGTATTTATATTTTAGGTCAAATCATTTAGTTATTATTATTAGCGTAGTAGTTTTAAAATTTATTTATAAAGACCTTTCGTTAAATGTCTTTCGTTAAAAAGAAATAACAAAGTCATAACACGATCCGAAGCTTACCGATTGTTTCTTGCTAAAGTTTGAGGTGTAAGTTGTCTGTTGCGTACTAAGTATATTTTCTATCGTAATAAAAAAATGCTACTTGTAACTAGCTTATTAGTGGTGTAATGATACTATGTTTATCGGGCTTTTTTAGTCTCTAACATATTTAAGTTTTGCTTTTAAAAGAATACAATAAGGTATATTTTGTGGCAACATTTAAATAAACTCAAATGAAGCCGCGAAACTATATGCGTAAGTAACGAAAACACGAAAACATTTACAAAATCAAGATCAATCGAAACGTAAATTGATATAAAATATTGACTGACAAATAACATTCGAAAAACTCAAAAGGATATTAAAAAAGAAAAATTTAATACGGCGTCATTAGATAAAGTTAAGTACTTATTACAATTTGATCAGTATAATGTTAATCTTAATTGTAATGATTAATAATATTTAAGCTGTGCTCTTACAATTATATCATAATGTACCCGATCATATAATATCACATAGCTTCATGCGTATAATACGTATTTGTAAATACTAATGTAAACTGAGCGTAAATAATAACTACTCGGCTAAGCTTGCTGAAATCATCTTCTTTTAAAGCTATACGTGCAGTTTGCATTTTACTTGACGCTGCTTCTTTCCGTAGTATAGTAATTTATGTATAGATATTAGACCCTCACCAAGACCCGACGCGACACAGTTGGCACGGCACGGCGCAGTGTTCGCGCGATAAACGGCGCGGGTGGACGTACGGTCATGCGAGAAGCGGCTGGCAGGATGGCCGAACTAGAGTTCGAGGCGCCTCTTGCCCAAATCGAAGATGCGGATGACTGTTTCTCGACGGCAGACTACCCACAGAAGACTATAAATGGCAATGATATACGTCTCAACAATATTAACAATCTTAAGAATGATATGGTAAAAATACAGACCGATTCCAACAAAATCAACGATAATGACGAGCCAAGACCGGTGAAGTGTAAACAGGATAATATGCAGAACTGTGAAGGCGACAATTTTACGGAGACTTTCTCCGGTTCGCTCGAAGATTTGGTGAACACTTTCGATGAGAAGATCACTAAGTGCTTTGGGAATTACGAAGAAAGCGTGGAGAAGCTGGCTCCAGTGCAAGTTCGTTCTCAGGAGGAAATAATGAACGAATGCCAGTGAGTATTCATTATCGCTAATAAGCTAATAATTGAAATATTCTATCATGATATCATGATGGATTCAGTCATCTTTAACATTTCTTTGGAATTTTTGAGTCTAGTTTACATACAACCTAGGTTCTGTATCTCAACATTGCATAATAGTATAACTTGTTATAGGGATAGTAAAAGTTCCTATAAGAAAATTTTATGAAGCATAAACAAAAAGGGCGGACTTTGCGCATGGCGTTAGTAGTTGCGGGATCGATCAATGTTTTGGTTGGGGGTGTTTGAGAGGGTGCGTGGAGGGTAGCGATGACGCATCTAGTCGCGCCCTGCTTTGTCCAGATCCAATCTACACGACGTACTATCATCTTGGCTGATATGATTTTAATTTTTTTTCTTTATTATGACGAAGGTGATGTAAACATTACTCATTATATTTATTCTTATGCGTTATTATGGCAATGAGTACTATTACATAACGAAATACGCATTTTGTTCATTTTCTTTTTATTCAGGAAAAATAAATTGTGATTATTATATGCAATGCAACAAAGCATTAATTAAAATACATGCGCGTCAGTTTTCACTTATAAAATTTACAACAAAAACGATTTCAGTTAAAAGATAATTTAAAAAAACAGATTAAACATCTACTCAATACATGCTCATAGCATGCGGAACTTGTATAGAACTAAAGGAACATTATAGTTATAGTTTTCTAAAATTATGAAGCAGTAACCATCGGCCAAGACCATGTATTCAATATCAACTTGTAGGGTACACATAAAGCTTCACCCTTTGTAAGAACACGTAGCAGTTCCATCAAAAGCTAAGCAAAGAATACATTCAAAAGACTTGTCTCGAGACTTCTTCATGGTCACACTCACGTGTTCTTTCGCATTTATGAGAAACTTAACATAATAGCCAGACTCCCACGAGTACCACATCTCTCCATTGTTTTACTTAGCTAAGAGCTTTCTGTTGTTACTTTTATATTATGCGAATTTATACTGCTTATGCGTTCGCTTTTCCTCATTAATATTAGTTTGTTAACTATCCTAAAAATGTTTTGCTTTTAACCAAGGTTTTGCGAAATAAATAACATACCCTTATAATGTTATTTATTTCGCAAAACCTTGGTTTTCTGATGAAACAAATAAGAACTGTTAACCTGCCTCTGAAAATTCTGTTAAAATGTAGATTTTACGACGATTAGCCCAAACAAAAATAGACGAATAATGGGAAAAGACATCTTTTATGGTTTGGATGAGGTATTCGAAATAAAAAAGGGATTTATTTCAAAATCACATAAAAATATTTAAGTTATTTGTAAAACTTTTGAAAATTTTAAAACTTTAAAAGATATTTAATATACAACGTAGTTTTGTAAACTTAACTTTTTCTTCTCGTGTCAAACTATACTTTTGGAACCAATCCAGATGACCTAAATGTTACTATGTCGGGGAAACCAATAAACTTTATAAATTGCGAACATTTTAAGGGAGACTAACGCGTCACTATTGACAGACTAACAACGTTTAAAAACCAATTGACCCATTTTATCATTAATAGCAGATGTCGAACAACAAAATATGAAGTTTTTTGGAATAGTTTTTTGGAAACGCCTCTTCTAATCCTATCAAGTTAGCAAACGACTTGTTTATGAAATTTAGCCTACAGAAGTTCATTTAAATATAAATCAATTACCAAGTTATTATTTTATTATTAAATTACTTCTTTTCAACTGTGTTTATATAAAAACTATTAATTTTTTAAACAAATGAACGTTCAAACAAATATGTAAATTTATTCACGAAACCTACACGTATATTATCAAATAAAGTTTTGGGATAAATATAAAATGATTTCTTAAATCTTTCTTTGACGAAAAGTGGAAACTGGTAAACACTTTGTTAAACAAGGAAAAACGCACAATTTGCAAGTTAATAAGTATTAATTTTAAACAGGTACAGGTGCATTGATTCTGTAGTGATTCTGGTCGAATGCAAAGTACGCAGATGTTGTGACCACCTTGTGTGATTCCAGGAACACCTTGCCGAATATTGAATAACCTCCATATGGACGCTTGCCAAATGACTCGGCAACCCTTTATAACTACGTCAAAATTATAAAAAAAAAATCAAACAATATCGCATTTTCACATAAGTGACTAGTGATATTAAGTGCTAACTGCGCGAGGTAATGTAAGATTATAACAAAATGGTCTATTAAGATATGGTCAAATTTTCGAGGCGGTTATTAACCGAACAAATACAAGTTTTAAGCTACATTATAAATATAGTATTTGTATTTTTGTTTATCTATGTACCTACTTTATAATTTAATTTTATGATTTCGTGAGTAAGGATGTCACCAACTATCTCCATATCTAATGCCTACATAAACGATCTGTTAACATAGCACAGTATATTATTAGAGTTTTTGCAAGAGATCATTAGTAAAATTAATGTTTTTATACGCTAAGAGGTTACTATTCAAGTCGTGGCGCCGTGTATTAACATCTATCGCGGCACACGACGCACGTCCGCCTCGCTGCAGTTCCTGTTGAATACAAATAACGATTGGTATCACATTTGCAACATCTTCAAGCTTTTACTCGTATTTAATTCAGCAATTTTCATTAATAATTCACTGATATAGATAAATCTGATCTCAGAATAAATTATGATCGAAATGACATTAAAAATTATCATAAGTGAATAAATTTATTAGTCAAGTATGAATATCATAGATTTTATGTTAACAAAGCACATTACTCTGTGGTTTATTGCAATTATGTACTTCATTTTAAATACCAGAAGTTGGTTAGCGTAAATTTATAGTAAATTACTTGCATACGTAGGAAAAAATAGGACATTTAAATTAAAAATTGAAACAAGTGATTATTATGATACGCGAATAAAAACTAAAGCACAAGAAAGAAATTTTAGCCCAAAATTATTTATCGTACCATTAATTTTAAAAACATAACATCAACATTTTCATGAACACAGAACAATATTATGTTGGTGAGATAAAAATCTGTCTTATCTTTTCAATTTCAATATCAGATAAACTCTATCAACAACTATTATAATCAAATATTCAAAGTATATACATATATTTTTAAAATCTTGAAAAAATACACAAGTCAACGCGAGTAAACATCAGATTCTTGATCTTAAGAGAAACCTAGTAACTGATATGCTAAAGCTATTTTCTAACCTGAACCTTGAACGCAATAACGGTTATTATTACATTATTTTCGATTCATAGTTTCGTAGAATGTAACAGTAATGCGTGTATAATATCCTGTGACCTTACAAGTATTTGCGTGATCAATACACATTTTACAACCGCAACACACGTCTTCGTCTCAGTTTTCGAACATGTTTCAATGCAAATACTACCGATTCAGCGATAACATATCGCATGTCTATTTTAATTGCTTAATTGACTTAGCCTTCCTGAATAACTTTCTAAAACCATACCTATACTCGTTATTATCTAGCTACCAATGTTGTGAAGAAACTTCGTTATTTGAAATTTTATTTTCGAATAGCAATCTATATATTATATGCCAGTATCTGTATAAAATTAAAATGTACCACACTCGTTACTGACTGTTGAATAACGACATATCAAAAACTATTAAAGGTATGGTTAAGAAATTTGATTACATTCAAATATATGAAACGCCCTCTAAGATAGGATTTTTGAAATTTAAATTTTAAGAGAGAAACTTTGAACCTCGCGTATAACGTTGCGAATACAAGATAGTTATAAAATATAATTATCGTCCCAATTAGTATGTAATTGATATTAATATATCACGAACATAAACGACGTAGAAATATTAAAAACAATCAGAATCAAATCAGCAGAAATTAGATATCAACAATCTTGGAACAAAGATAATTAATATGATGATTAACATAGAGTCATATAGCTTACCTACAAAATGTAATTAGACTCATTTATAAATATCTTGAATGTCCTCTAACAATACATTTTGATTGCGTCTGAGGCATGAAACATGCCTTAATTATTGTTCTCACATCTTATGCGTATTATGACCGCCTTACATAATTCATGATTAAACTATCTGTTACGTCTGTTATCTTTTTGTGACAATTTGCATCGCTATCAACTGTTCCGGTGCGGATGAACGCCCTAGATAATAATACACCACCAATTAGCCGAGCTCATTGTCTACATCTGAAAATTTGCACATTTGTAATGATTTAGCATAAACTTACGGTTTTTTCCACTTTCCTTCCGTGAATTTAGCAATTCAATGTTCCGGCTGCTTTGTTTTATTCATACGTTCTTCTCTTTGTACATTTTTACTGTAGCTTTATTAAGCTATAGTAAAAATTACCTTTTCGGATACGAATAAAAAATGGCATTCAGTAAATAAACAATGGCTTATTTTGTTATTCAAATATAAAGATTTTAATTAACACAGTTTTATTTACCTAATTCATACTTCTTAGATATTTTTAACGTTTAATAGTTTATTATATTTTATGATTACTTTATTCTTGTACAAGATATTTGAGAATATATGTTTAGTAAAAAAGAAAGATCGATTTAAATCTACGGGTGAGGAGTAAGGACTGGTCATCACAGCACCCACTCATGCGGGCGAAGTTGAACGACCTGTCTTACAATTTGCGAAGACCTACCCACATGAACACATAATTGCACGTCGATTTATCCATAAGTTATGATAATGAAACGAAACTTAATGTTGAAATAGAAAAGAATGTTTCAAAATGTCCAGTTTAGGAATGGTTCTATATTATTTAAAACCCTCCAGTAATGCCGACGAATCCGGTTTTTGAAGGTTCATTAGAAAGTCGGTGTTAAACTTTTTAACACATCTCGTGTTATTATGGTCGTAGGCTTTTTATACTTTATTTTATTATCCAGCTACTAGTTCTAACTTTGTATAGATAGATCAAGTTATAGCTAGGTGATCCTGACCAAATTTCAAGTCTATTGGTCTTACTGTTCCGGATAGTTCGTGACGAGATAAGATACGCTATAAAGAAATAATTACTGTGTAATATTGGTTAACGTTTCACGATTTAATTTAACTTCCGTCAATACGTAAGAGGCTATAGACCATCAATCACAAGTCGGTCGAATGTTTGAAAGTAACAAATGGAGATCATTTGTAACGTTGATAAATTGGGATGAACCGAATCGTACCATCAAAATAAACAAAATGTAATTAAAAATGTGTGATGATGCAATTTTAATTTACATGAATTATTTGAACTTCAATTATCGCGAAATATATTCGCGAAAAACAATTGTAATGTTTCCATCTAAAAAGTGGAAATTTAATGGAAATATGGAGCTTATGCTAGCGATGTTGCTAAGATATTCTCAATTGTTGGAGCGGAAAAACATCAACCTTTGATATTTTTGTAACGATCAATGATACATAAACATGGACTCTGGAGTACTGCTATTGCTCTAACTGATGGTCCGACAAAGGATCGATCGGAACATTTATTACTTTTTACGCCTTTAATTCGAACAATGCTCACGTGGGCATACAGAATTGTATTGTGTAAATGTAAATGATTATTCGGATGGCTAACTAAACTGACTTGTATTAAACGGTGATGATGTTATCTCGTCAACAGTTAAATTGTAAGTGGATTCAATTGTATTTATTTGAATAAATTTCGACGTGTCCATATTCAGTTGTAAGCTTGTAACATGACTGTATTTCTTTAGAAGTAATTGTTTTTAAGGGTTAACCGACAATATATGCTATATACTTAGTAACGAAATATCACTAAAAATAGTTCCTGCGAACGTTTTCCGTTTTTAAGAAGAAACGTATCCGTTCTTAAGAACCTTTTTAAAAAGGTCCCTCGTGGATTGGTAAAGAAATGTATAACTGTATATAACCAATGTCTGCGCGTAAAAAGATGCGGGAACAGAATGTAGTTGCCTGTTTAACAATCTGTCTGGAGTCTCGAGTATAACAATCTACATTCACATTGCTTTTTAAGTTGACATATAACTAAATAACATAACAATATATAACAAAATACGCAGGTAACATACTTATTCCAGTTATTTTGATTTAAAAACTCAATCATCACACATTTTTTTATGAAATCCTATGAGGCCAATTTAAAAGTATATGGTTTCAAAAAAATATTCTTGAAATATACACTACGTATCGAGAACCTCCTCCTATTTTGAATTTGGTTGATAATGCTTACCTAAAAACAAACGAAAAACAACAGGCAATGTGTGTACAAAGGTACAGCCTCATCAATTACACGGTTGGACAATCACTTACTATGTGTTCGTAATGGTGTGATTTTGAAAAACAACAACTATTGAATAGGTTAATACAGGCTGACAGCCTCCATTCTAACCTAAAATTTGATAACAATTACTTCACTAAGTCCTCCCTTTTTGGAAGAATATAAATAAAAGACATACCAAATTAAATAATTCATCTTATTTTGTGTTTCTTCTTGATAATAGTCAAGTATTACTTATTTCAAGAAATAATTGTTTAATATTAATATAAAATTTAATAGAACAGTTAACGTAGGTAATTTTATCTGTACGATTTTTTATTAACTGGACTAAGGTAAACATTTGTAAGTTCCTAGTTCCGAAAAAATATTTACGTGGTATTGTAATAGTGTTTTTATGGCCTCGCACCCATAAAGAATTTATGAGTGTTGACTTTTGTTTGTATTTGACTTTTAAACACAAAACGTCGTACAAAAGATGGCGCTTAAAATACAAATATAGTAATGAGATAATGTTATTTGCAATTAATCCTATAAAAATGGAATGTACAACCTTATAAGGCCTTAAACCTCAATTCTATTCTTTATCATGACCAAATCTTTAAAAAGCATAGAGAAAAACGTTAGTTACTGTTTCTGTTTCGCAAAATATGCCCAGTTTGTAACATTGCCGTCTAAATCCTGTCGAATAAAGGCCAAATTTTGACGCACTTCATATTCCTTTTATGACGTTCAAAGTTCACAATCAATATGTAACATAATATACAGCGGGCTAGCATCGCATTCACATGACGTATCTCCGCCATATGTATGTATTGTTTCCTTGAAGTCGCCAACGCGATAACACAATACTTGCACAGATTATTTAAAAATATTCGCATATTAAAAACTTTACGTTTCATTTACTTATTCATTAAGACAACAAGGTTACTTTTCTTACGTAGAGTAATAGATCCAATGATATTTTATAACTATTGATGTATTAAGTTCATATATTTGACGTTAAAAATCTGTACCCATTTCCAACTTATTGCTAAGCAACGTCATCCAACGTAGTCTGTATTTTGCGTTGTTGATAATGTCACGGATTTTGGCACTCAGTTATATAACATTATTTTACAGACCTGTCTACTTTGTTGTTTTGAATCTGGTGTTTCCTCGTAACAATAATTCACTCCGCATTCAATTGGATAGGGCCTCAACACAGCGTGTGTTAACTGCAATGAGCATTCCTGGTCCATCTCAACGCGTTGACCTTCCATTAATTTAAAATAGATTACGCTAGCGAGGGCAGCGGGAGGTGAGTGTGGGATACGTAATTGTATTTTGCAGTTTCATATAGAATATCATTATATTATAAATTATTAATTTAATTTTGAAAAATTTAATTATAGGCAGTCGAGAAACGAAAATGAATACTTCTCTACTACAGTATAATGCTGAAAAGTTTGTTTTAACACACTAATATCAGGATCAGTCAGTCCGATTTCAAAATATTTTTTTCATTAGATAGCCTGTTTACTAAAGATATACAAGCTTTATGGAAGCTGATAAGCAATACTGTATCAAGCCACACGAACTTCATTTTGAGAAAATGGCATCTTTAGATGCCAAACCTATTCTTAATAAATTTGTTTGAATAAGTATTAATCTCTATTTTCTTTTCATTTTTGATAAAAGTTTATTATCTAATAAAAGGTTTTTTTTTTAAATATATGAAATTATTGTATAAATTACAAAGTATGGAACAACCTTGAAATTCGAAACAATTAAGAAACTTTTTTCCTTACTTATTCAGTTGATATGACTTTATTTTTTATTGAATATTGTTAAATATATGATGCAATGTAAAAACACGTCACTATCTCCAAATTTCACTTTTTGCGGGTTGACACATTATTGCTTATCAGCATCCATATAACATCGCGATCTGTAAAAGCGGAGAAGTCTCTGCGAAGAACAGCTAACCTTAAAATAGAGTTCCAAGCAATACTCGATTTCACGGTATGTAATATGATTGGTGTTGTTAATGATAGTGACAATTTACTCTTCGCAGTAGTTTTTGCTCACAGTGATTGATGTTCTGTCCGGTACCAGTAGACCGTTACGTCATATAAAACATAGCGTTGTAAAACAAATAGCGGTATCAAATGGTTTTCTATTCTTTTTAATAATAAAACTAATAGTTTTTACCGCTTTAGATCTAGAAAATTAAATTTTATTAGTAAACCAATTTCAAAAACTGTAACTGGTTTTTGTGGTAACGTTGGTTCTGTTTCCAATTGTTATCTTATTTTAGCTATTGTAACAATTTTAAAAATAGCTTCTAATAAAGAATCTTGCCTCTAATAGAAGTATCAATTACCATCACCCTCCACGAATTAAAGACACAACCAACCGTGAGATTAAAGTTGATTCAAAAGAAAAAAAGTGTAAATCTTGAGAGTAGAATCTTATACGCTATGTCTATCCACATGTGTATAGTCACGTGATGTGTTTTCTTGTATTAGAATAGATAGATCGTCAGAAATATTTTTGTTCAAGAAATGAGTAACGTAAACATTGCTATTTAGACTTGTTGATTTCTTCCCATTAAGTTTTATTTTCTGTTTATACAATAACCGCCTTAGGTTTATTTTCGCGATATTCACGTCATATTGTCTGGTTTTGCTCATATTATTCCATGTATGACTAAAACTGTAACATTACCCATCGTCGAAATGAGTAATCACTTTTCAGAATGATCTTGTTTCATTCATGAACTATTTTTGCGTCATAAATGAATAATGGCCCAATTTAAACCTTGTAATAGCTTAACTTAAACCATGTGTGTAAAAAGTTAGTTAGATTTCTTTAACCTATAATTCAGTATAAGCATTATGGAATCTGCGTTTTGGCTTTACCAAATACGGCTAACCTTGCAAAAACTTTTCAAGGACGATGTCTGTCGCGGTCTCATCCGGCTGTCATAAATTTCTTCCCTCTCTTTCCACCCCATTACGTACGCCTGAAATTATTTCACCGCTTCCAATATAGTTTTCAAAGAAATGATTTACGATCTATGTGCGTACCGACAAGTTTACCGCCCCAGCTTTAATTTGGTACCTCGCTGCGTGTGTCGCGACATTTCTGCTCATCCTCACAACGTAATACTGGACACGCTTTGTGTTCTGTCTCTTTCTATCGTATAACTTTACCAACTGTAGAATAACGTTTATTACATTATACCTTTTTGGTTGAGAATCTTTTCAACGTGGTCGTATTGTACCTAATGCTGTTTCGTTCACACTCGCACGCAGTAGTAGCTCGACAGTTAAGTGTAAATCAGTGTCTCAAAAAGCACATTTAGCCGCACATGCATATTTGTACGTGCATTTGACTTTATTTGTATTTTATTTCTAAGACTATAATCGGATCTCTAATCGCGTCATCACTGACATACACAAGAATGTCTCTATGAAAACAATTTCCATGTCCACATTTAATACGAATTCCTTTATAATTTTTCTGTTTACGAAATGTTTTAATAACTTTTTATTGCTTTAATTCGTAAGTTTGTTTGGTTAATTGTATTTACATATTTTCTATACTTGGTAGTTGTAAGTATAACTGTAGATACAATTTCGTTATGCAATACCGACGTGGCCTTTAAATTATATATACCAGTAGTTAAACGCGAATTGCTAAATCATTAATTATCCATCCATCTCAAACAGGTTTCTTATTCAAAAGTTTTTACAGAATGTAAATGCGAACGACTAATCTTATATTTTTATACTACCTGCCTTTTGCGGTTTCACTCGTTACTGCTTCGTGCCTATGAGTCGTAGCGTGATCTAATATAGCCTATCACCTTCCTCAATAAACAAACCTATTAATGCAAAAAGTATTTTTCAAATTGCTCTTGTAGTTCCGGAACATATTCAATGCAAACAAAGAAATAAATAAATTTTTTCCTCTTTATAATATTAGCGTAGAATTCTCGACGACTACTTTACAATTAAGTTTTCATAGTTTAGTTTTTCTATAAAAATATTTAATATCGTATAAAATCTTGTATAATACAAAAAATATTTGCGAATACCATTAAGTATAAACAATAAAATACCTACTATCTTTCGACGTTAAGAAAAGTTAAAAACTAAAAATCTTTATTTAAATAATATTATACAGCAAGCTCCGTTCGGTCAATTAAAAGGCATTGCTTTTTGTTCCAAAGCTCGTATTAGCCAAAGAAAGCCAGGTCGCACGGACGCAACTGGATCCTACGATCGTCGACCGGTCTGACCGGCGCGAATCCTGGTAACACCGCCTATACTAGTACGATCGATACACGTGAAATCTGTGTATCTGTATATTCTGCAGAAGGATGTTTATGTAACATTGCTCTAAATGCATAGCACGTTTAGCGAAAGTCTGCACGACGCGACATGAGGCATTTTCTTAGTAACAGTCCTAATAAAAATTGCCAGACGCTGCCAAGGATTACAAAAACAAACTTTAAGTTTAACTGGCCAAAGATAATACGTAAGTACTTACCTACATAAATTATTACTGTAAATCTAAGCATTTAGGAACAGAAAAAAAAGAAATTGAACAGGAATAAAATAAAGCACAATATTATTGTCATATTAAAATAATTCAAAATTTTAAAATCAAGTGGATACGGCGTGTCTCTAAAATTGAATTGAATTATGAACACCAAAAATATTTTCGTCAAAATGCTTAAATATTTTTTTTAATTTACTCATAAAAAAGATGTGCTTACAAACCTAACGAATACAGCACGATTAATTCTTTTGATAATTCTTAATGAAATTTAAATACGTCTCGTAATTGCAATCTTTGCTTCAAAGTAATAAACCTACTTTTGTGAAATCAATACTCCTGTCCATTCATGAAGGTCAATGCGAACCTGTTTAAATAGTACGTGCACATAAGGAAAAATAAATGAAATAATCTGAGTCCACCTAAATCAACTAAATTGACAGACGACGGAAGAAAAATTGAAATTCTATCACCACATGCAATGCAAACATGGCACAATTTTTTCCTAGTTTTATGCATCGTTGAGTTTATTTATGTTCGTATGCTTTTGTGCTTTTAAAATATTAAAAAAATTGCTTCAAATATATATTTATTTATAATATAGTGTAGTATCACAGCCTGCAAAATGTCTCCCTATTGCGCAAAGGTCTGAGATTAATTTAAAAACAAATTTAGCATTTTGAAAATTCAACAGTGCTACCCATAGTAACAATAGGACTTCTCCGCTCTTGCCAATAGACACTTAATGACAAATTACCTTCGAATTTGAACAAAAGGTAGGGGTCCCCCGACCTCACAACTATTCTTTATAAAATATTGATTATAACTCCCGGTTTTACTCGCGTTATAGTGAGCAGCTCTACCGTGACTTTATAATAATATTCCTATGAGTTTTAGCCTGTTGTTATAAAACCTGTGCAGGAACAAACTATTGATTTAAACATTTTGTTAGATTAATAATGAACATATTTCTTGTTCGTTCCATTAAAAGTGGGTACTTGCGCCTTTTAAAGTGCATATGGGTCTAATGTTGCTGCGTTAGCCTCACGTTCGTTTAAGAAACCTCATAAGGGCACGTGTCGTCACACCGATTGCGACACATACGAAGCATAACATTAATAATATTCCTAGGAAATGTGTATTAACTATTCTATAAAAAAATATACGGAATGTTTGCAAGTAGTATAAACAGACCTATTTTCTATTTCAGTTTTTCGTAACTTATGTACTCGAATAGGACAAAAATAAGGCAAAGTAATAATTATCAGCCTAATTACGCGGAGCTATCTCTATCGCAATAACAGTTGAATAATTTCGTTTTGGTACAAAAGTCAGAAATCAACTATCAAAATGTTGGCATTTTGTAACAACGATAGCTCACCGTTATTAGCCTGCCGACAACCAAAACACCAAATTAAAATATCTGTTTATTCGATTGCTTTCCAAATTTACAAGATCATCCACTGGGCTAGTCTGAAGATTGCCTAAAAATTTCATTAAAATCGTTTCAGTCGTTTTGGAGTCCACGGGTCAACATAAAATATAGGTAGGTACTTACAGACAGCGTATTTTATATAATGTAGATAGAGAGAGAGAGAGAGAGAGAGAGAGAGAGAGAGAGAGAGGGATAGGTCGGTCATCAAATACATTTATACGAATCAGACAATTAGTAATAAATGATCGACTTTCATCTGATCGTTAGCGTCAAATATTTTCATAACGTTATAGCCTTATCAAGTTGCTTTCTCGTTAACGTGGTCAAATAGAACTTGATCAATTGAATACCCCGTCAATACAATTAGCGGAGCGTTGTTGTGAAAGTAAACATTATGGGCACGTGTTACTTTGTATTTATTTATTTAATATCTAGTTATAAGTATTTTATTATATATTTACAAATATTTTTTGTACTTCGTGGAACTTGTAGTGATGTTTAGACGATACAGTAAAATACTCGTAATAACAGACTTATTTATATGCACGTTTCAAATTACGTTGACTTTTTTATTTCATTAATTGGACGCTGATAAGCAATACTGTGTTAAGCCACACGGAGTTAAATTTAAGGAAATGGCGTCTAAAACTGACAAACCTATACTTAATAATTTTTGTTTGAAAAAGTATATATCAATCTTTTCTTTTATATTTTAATGAAATGAAAACATAAGAAACTCTGTACTTATTTAGTTTAGATTACTTGAAAAAATCATAATATATCAATATCTCAGAATTAGACTTTTTTAACACACATTATTGCTCAACAAACGTTAAATGATTTCTTTGAATATAAATTTTATCTTCCAACCTGAACTAGAATTATTAACTAACGGACACATGATTGTACTAATGGATTTCAAAAAGCAACATCTTTAAGTATTTTGGTGTAGATTTATTGCTATTTCGTGGTCATTCTAAAACAAAAAGTAGAGTTCTTCAACGATAATCTTATCAACGAAGATGTTATAGAAGGTGCATTATATTGTAATCTCAATTACTGACTGTCTCTTGTGGTTTCACTTGCGTTCTTGGTCGCTCCTATGAGCTAAAGCGTGATGTAATATAGGCTATAACCTTCCTCAAATCCAATCTAATCTTAAATAAACTATCTAATTAGCAAAAAAATTTAAACAAATATATTAACAAAAATAATTTTTCAATTCGAACCAATAGTTCCTGAGATTAGAGCGTTCAAACAAACAAACTCTTAAGCTTAATAATATTAGTATAGATTACTCTTAAACTTAATAATTTATATCATAATATAAATTCAAAATATAACTTAAAAATCAAAATATATTAAAAGTATATTTTTTAATATTTATGATTAATAAAATTAATAACGATCTATTTTACTAATATAAAGATCTCAACTGCGTATCTTATAATATATAAAGTTTGAATACACTAATACATATATTTATTTGCGTCTGGTGTCAGATTTCTTTTGCGTTATTTAATATTTAGTCTTCACAATCTGAAGCCGGTTTCAACAGTCCTACAATCGCAAGTGGATTACGAATAAATAAATAAAAACTCATCCACTCCCACGCTGCAATTAACATTTCGCTTTTTTACGCTACAAAAACTTTTTTATTACAATAATTACATCTCGGCTAAGTGCGGTCAACGGCCTTCTATCGCCAGCGATAATACCGAACTGATCTAGATTTTCTTGTTTTATTTCCTTTGTAAATAAACGATGATAAGGATATTTGCAATAAGCAAACATACATTCGCGGAATTCCATGACGAATAACTGATTAAGGATATCGTTTGGTAAGAAATTTTAGTATATACCCGAAGTTCCATAACGGATTAGGTACAGTTATATTGAAAGAAAAAAATTAAGTATATTTAACCATTCAGTTGAGACGCTTACCGTTACTAAAGTAAGTTTTAATAACAGTCTATACTATTTAGTTAAGTTTCCGACAGTAGGCACCTTTCTCTCGACAGTAGGTACTCGCCTATAAATAACTGACCTATTGTATTGCTTCATGAAAGTGATTTATAGTCAGGTATACAAATCGACCTGTTAGGCTGTTACCTATTGGGAACGTCGCTCACATAATATATGACTCCTATACAAAACGATATCTAGCCGATAATATACTTCCTGAGTTGCAGAGTCACGATAAATGGCGACGCGTGATTTCTTGTGAATACAATGCACTTCATAACACGTTTCCATTTAAAGTATACTTTCGTTTGCAAAAACATATTAAAAAATAAACACGTTAGATTGTCGGGCTCGGTCAAACGTCTGATTTTTCTGCCGAACGTTGCTAACGTCGCGCCTTGATGCGTTCTGATGCTGTTAAAACTGCGGGTGGCGATTCGTAAACATTTACGCTGCATCGTAAAAAATTACGACGCGACATCGTCCCGTGGTACGATGATGAGACTTTAATCGATGTCAAAACGTAAGTATCTCTCTTGACTGAAAGGTAACGGTTATCGAAATTATTCCAATCCAGTTTACGATTTGCATTCAAGGATTGTACAGGTCAAATGACAATCGATCTGTGTAAAGATCAGTAACGTCCAGACTAGAACTATAAGACCTTGATAAAAATAATGGATATATAAACTCAAAAGATAAAGAAATCAAAAAATAAGTAGCGATAAAAAGTTTACTAGAAATAACTATCACAAGACATTTTTTAATGTTCATAAGTAACATTTGAATTCTTCAAACATTGAAACGAGAATTTTGTCCTTTGGCATGGAGAGCAAATATGATTATTTGCTTAGAGAGGAGGCAAAGAATTCATTATGTAAATAAAAAAAGCAATACGCGTTACGAGCGCACAGAAATGTTAAATACATAAAATAATATACTTAACTACTCATAAATAATTGAACGAAAACATAAGCTTCATAAAAATATTTCCTTTTAACTAATTAAGTATAAACAGTTATGTTTGCTTTAAAAAAATCACATAAATCATCGTCATGATATTAATTAGAAACGTATGTAAATGTTTACATTAAAAATATAATACACGCTTAAAATATTGTTTTTTCTACTTTGAGAAACACTGTAACTGGTATTCATTTGAATATTTAGGTTTTGGTAAAAAAGGGTAATAATAGAAATTCCTACAATCGAAATTTTGAAATAACTCATAATAAATAAATCTTCACAAATTCACTTTAATGGCGAGCAGTGAGCTTTAAGACAAGCTCTTAAATCAGATCCTTAGGCATTTAACAGGTTAACCTTCATAGTGCAAGTACAGCGCAACTGACTTTTATTTAAATTATCCAATGTGATAATGTCCACGAAATATAAAAACAATCATGTCGTCGTCATGTCGACCTACATTACAACTGAGGTCACATATTACGTTACCAGAACTGCCCAAGCGACGCCCACTTACATATGAAAGCAATACGTTAACAATTAAAATGTCATTAAAATTTTGTACGCTACTATAATCTTTGTCTGTTCATACTAATAATATACACTACAAATCTGAAGAGTTTGTTTGTATGTGCGAACAAAATAATCTTGTAATCTGATAGGTAATTAAATTAATAAATGGTTTTGCTTTATACCTAACCTAATCTAGGACGAATACTATAAAACATTACGCGGAACAGTAGTTTTAATAAACCATAAACACGAACGAAACCGCAATGAAAAGCCAGTACCTACAATGTTACATATAAATACAGAAGTCTAAGCAATAAGCTATTAAGCAAGTAACTTATAAAATTACAAATCAATATTACTACTCGTAATATTTTAGATATGCATCAGATACAACATAAATATTAGCTACCATCTGTTGGACGCAGACGACGAAATTAAATATTTATATGATTATTTGATTAAACGTTATTTGAGCAATCATTTGTCATTGACCGATAGTTAAAATCTAATCGTCATTGTCGACTCGAGTAGGTGGTCCGACCTTATGTAGGCGTAAAAAAATTAGAAGTGAACTTATAAGATATACGCTGACGTATATGCATTACAATCCTATTACGATGTATATGATTAAAGATTAGACCTAAGAAAAAAAAGAAACTTTCAATTTTTTTTTATTACATACAATTTCCCTTGTATCACTCACAGAATGAAGACGTATCTGACAACACTTCATTCGTTAAAATCAATCACGTTTTTAAGCTTTAAAACTTACCAAAAAACTGTCATACTCACAAAACACACTACGCGTTTTTCACATGTTCGTCAATCAAATGTTCTAATTTATTATTTTGCAGAAACTTAAAAAAATAGAGGAAAAATAAAAATCGCTAACTCTCTGTTAATTGTAGTCATGATATAATTTGCTGCGTCTATACGTCAGTAAGCCATTAAAGTTACGTGATATTGCATGATATACTCGTAGAGTACAGACAATGCATGGTTGCTATATCACCGAGAGTAAGGACTCATTAAAAGCCAATGAGGTCGATCAATATTATGATGGAACGTACATCGGTAAGTCTTGATTAAAAATTCTCTGAAATGACTATCTGGGTGGATTAATTATATTTCAATTACAATTCTGTTTCTAAAAGATGGTGCTAAATATTTACTATGGTAATGTATTAACAACTAACACAGTTCGTAATAATGTCATAGCCTGCACAAGATAAGTAAACAGTAGGCGGTCATATAGTATTTGTTGTTTGATGGCTGGGAGCGGCAAAGGCCATATGCTAATGCATTGGTCTCGTCTTGTTTTGGTTGACAAGTGGCTTACAACTCTTAACTAGCTAACACTTTTACTTTCGAAAATACACAATGTTTTATCCCGGAGACTTTATTTAAATATTTTTCATTTACTTTCATATCATTCAAACATTTTTACAATTAGTATCATAAAAACATAATCTGTATACAGAACGTAAATTCTACGATTCAGAAGAGATTGCCTAAAAAACTTTATACATAATTATCCTTAATTGGTTTATTAGATTAGAATTAAATTATTCAACCTCTCGATTCTTGCAGCATCATCTAATAGAGTTAAACCCGAGAAATATTGTTTAAAAAAGGAATGCAATACATCCAAAAGAAACGCCTATTAATCACGGCCTGAGGCGTCTATTGAAACACGACTTACCACTTCCTAACTATAAATTATTATATTATAAATACGATGAATTTAACAACGCGTTTTATATCGTTAAAGTTTTTATGTTAAAAGAAAGGCTGAAATTTGTATTGACATTAATTATTACTCTAACACAAGAACAATTAAGCATCTATTACTACTAAGTAGTATTTAAATATGGTAATCGATAATTTAAAAATATGATTTTCATAATGCACAGATAAATTTCATTAAGAAACGTAAGTCTAAGTAAAGATTATATAAACACGAGTTAATCAAGATAGCTAGATATACCTAATTGTACAATTGTACAATACAGTTATCCAATAATACTGTACTATCTTATAATTTTAATATTAATCTGTTTATAGAGGAAGTGGGCACCGCTGGCCTGTCCACTACCTGCTGCTCGGATATGGGTACCTTGCACCTGCTTTACACAAAAAATGTATACAAACTGGTCTATTTTTGGGGACCACTATAATACACCGACTCCGAGCCAATGAACTGTGAATTATTACTTAGACGTCATGTTTTTATAATTCTATTAAAAGAATATCCATACACTCTTTTCAGCATACTGAATCATCGAGCACGCCGTTTTTATGAGAAAAAAATAATCAGTTTCTTAATCAAACAGTAAACATTTGAAATCCGTTACGAAAGATGTGTTCGCAATTTTAGTCAATAAAGTTTGCCATTAAAAAAAATTGACAATATAATATTTATTATTAAACGAACGAAGTTTCTCTCGTTTAAATATAAAAATTAAATCAGCGTCGCTATCTGTTATAACGGATTATTGAAAGATTAAAAAATACTACTGTTCGCGATGGCCCCATTCACTATTCGTATTCAGCTAGAGACATCGCTCTGGAAAGAAATAAAAAAAAGAATCGGACCGGCTGATATAAAATTCTAAATTTGAATCTCCCCCGCCTTTCTCAATAGGACGCCATGCCATTATATCACACGACGCGGTTTTTTATGAGTATGACACAGCGTTAAATACCTACGTAATTATATTAAGTTCTTATAACGACTATAGATATGTTACCTTCATACTATTTAACGTTAATCAAAAGTCAAACCAAATCTCTGTCCATTTCCAATTTCCACAATTCGACTTTTAGATGGTAGGTAGACAACGACTTTGGGATCTTAAATTCCTGGGCTAATAAATAAGTTCAAGATACTTATTGGAACGTAGATTTCATTTCCTTTTAATTATTAAGATTATATCTTTATAATATGTAGTGATGTAGTTCCGTGTAATTAAGATTATCTCGACTAAGTAGTTTTGATTTATCCGGCTCGTCCGCGTTACTAACTGTTCTTGATCTATGATAATGTGTTTTACAAGAAACTATAATTTTTTCTTACAAGAAGCCACTGTAATGTATGGATGGATTTTCTCACTTTAATGTTACTTATCTTACTTATCTTGTAAAAGTTTTTGTAATATAAAAATACATTTATATCAATTTTGTTTTCATCATTAATGAAATATTAATTTTTATGACTTTTAAAGTATAGAATGATACGTACTACAAAATTAAACAAGCTGCGGCATTTGAATCGTTCACTTGACTAATTGTCTGTTATTAGGTATATTATGTTGTACCTATTTGCGGTCTGTCATACTAACCAAAGAGTATACAATAACTAGACACTAGCGGTAAAATCTTGACATAATTTGTAATCTGCACGGAGTTTATTAAAGTTCACGTCAAGCATTTTTTTATTTAAAGTGAGCTTACAGCTTCATATATATAGTATATACAATTTAATAACCTATATCATAGAATATTTAAATAGTAAAAAATATAACTCATCGTATTGATCGAGTAAAGTTAGTAGGTCGAGTGCGGATGTGTGGTCCGCGATCACTACGACAACCCCCGCCGGATCAATAGCGAATATGGAACAGATATAAAACTCTGATTATTCGCTGCAACTTCGTAACTACAGTTCTCTTTTATAACACACAATTTCATAATTGCCAGCGATAATCATTATCATAGATATACAAAACAGTAGAGTAAGTTATTTTGAACGTGTTAATCTGTGTTCTCCATATCTCAAATCTCTCTCTAATCTTAATTTACTAGTCAGATTAAAAAAAACATTGCTGCGTTAGATAGCCCGTTTAATCAGAAAATTTATATGTTATAAATATTTACGCTGCAAATCATAGAAGTAAAGTTTCAAAAAAATTAGTAAATAAACAAACTATACAAAATTATTTCGACGACAAAGAGGCGTTGATCGAATGTGGGTTGATTTTCTAACAAGATATTAAGAATAAACTGTAATAAAAATACATTATGTTTTAAATTATTTTAAAAGAAAATCTATCAAGTTTCCTGCCGGTTCTTCCCAATAGAGAATACATTACAAACCAGTGATAGCTTTATAAATAACTAAAACAAAATTTGCTTGTAACCTAACGATCCGAAATTGCTTTAAATAAGCCTATTTGAATAAAGTATATTTTAATTTGAATGTGTATTTTATCTGTCTTAAATTTGCGTATAAATGTCATACTTATGCAAGTCCAACTATACCTTTAAGTTATATAGTAATAGTATCAATTCCCTTATAAAAAGTATAGAAGAGTGGGTTCTGTGGATGCGAAAGAAATATTAAACAGTTTGCGGTTAGTCTCTATGACAACGGGCCGTGGATCAATAGCACATCCTAGCGAATGGATTGCAGCGAACAAACATTTAGTTATACATATATTCCTGTGTTTTGTGTTTTACATTCATTTATCTATATTTATTCCTTTAGATTCGACTTTTTAGTTCACAAGCATTTTAATTCTGGTACTCCAATGATAGATTGCAATATAAAGGCAAAAAATTAACATTTTAATCGTAATAATTTCGTTACTATCAATATTATATGGTTTTTAATGTTATTAATTATAAGATAATATATTTTTATGCTACTGCACTCATTTGGGGTCATCTACTATTAAAACGATAATAATTAATGTTCAAAATAATATGGATATAAAACAAAGATAATATTTTTTTATAAATTATAAGTAGATATAACAATGCTTCTTAATGTTTTCATTATAACTCTTTCAATCGTCTGTTTTATATAAATTATGTATTATATTATCGTCGAGTTATGAAGTTAGATTTATTATTTGGCTAGTTGTTTACATATATAGTATCCATACTAATATGCGAAAGTAACTCTGTATGTCCGTTTGTTACTTTTTCACACTGCTGAACCAATTTTGATGAATTATCGTAAAAAATTAGATTAGTGAATTTGGTGAAGAACACAGGCTACTTTTGTCGTTAAAGAAGTGAAATCTATACTAATATTATAAAAAGTTCAAATTTGTTTGTAAGTTCGTATGATTGAGGTAATCTCCGCAACTCTTTTGATTAAAAAAAAAATCTTTTTGCGTTGGATAGCCCGTTTATTGGGGGTGGTTATAGGCTATTACATCATGCTACGACTCATAGAAGCGAAGCAGAAACAATAAACACGAATGAAACCGCGAGGGGCACCTAGTAACAGACAAAACTTTTTAACGCAAACGAATTCACAGAAACTAACTGGTATTTAATAAATATTTTGCATAGCCTGCCTTTTTTAAACCAAGCGAAAACATTACAAAAGTGACCTGCGTTAATAAATGTCAGGATGGCATTTCTATATTTGATTTATTAGCACCCCGGTTACTCCGTCTCGGTCGACCTACTGAGCCATTGTGTACTTTGATAACACAAATACCACGAACTTAACCTCATTTCTTGTGTATCATACGCGATACACATTCGAACATTTATGTGTGTGAACTCATCTCGTGTATGTTGGGTTTTATAAAATGTTTATGCATCATCTGGTTTATTACGATGAAAAATAAATAAAAATATTCATACAGTATCACTTAAAAATCTTTTTTATTTTTAATCTATCTAGATAACTATGGAAACAGATAATAACTAAGATTTTATTTTAAAAAGAACCAATTTAAATGGCATAATACGAAATTTCTTTTAATTAGATATACATACCTATTTATCTACCTGTTATTTTAATTTAAAGACAAAAATGCAGAACCAATTTTTTAATTTTTTTTTGGAAGTTTTGAAATTGGAAGATGAGGTTATGAAATAACAAATACTAAAAAAACATACATCTCCTTTTTTAAAGTTAATCGAAAATTTACAAAGTACATGCAAAGAGGAAATATTATTATGTTATGAATTATGTTTTAATGTAAATTAGACACAGTTCATAATATTATCGTGAATTTTATCAAATCAATCTATTTATCTAACAATAACATTACTAGACAAGTGCGTGATACAATATAAACTTTGAAAACAGTATGTCTATCAACCAGCATGCAGCAGTAAAACAGAGTTGCAAAATAACCTCTGCCCCTTCGTATAGACATTCAAGATCGGAGAATAATTAATTACTTCAACTACTACTATTCAATAAGAAACGATTATCAATTAATTTCTTTATCTTTTTTAATTAAAAATGCATATTATATGAAATTTATATAGGGCCTTATTACGTGTCCATTTTTGCGTACTCTGCTTTCCTTTTATGGCTGCAGCGGAATGTTGCGGCCAAAATCCAGTCTTGTTTTAAATTCCGAGAAGTTGAGCGTTGAAAAAAATAATTTATGCTCCTTGAGAATTCATCTCTTTAGCTTTTTAATCAAAAACTGCTTTAAATATTGAAAGATAGAAACAAAGACGTATGAGGTAATCTTAATATAACTTACATTTGAAAATGTAATACATAAATCATAAACTTATTACCTTAATTATTATCGACCTGCAATTAACTTTGTTTTCGTGTATTAGGTACCTATATTCTATTAACGTTCTATTACAGTCATAATTCACACATTCCCAAATATGAAACTTAGAATTTTATTTGAAATATATTTAACGTCGTTTTTAAATTAAATTGAGCATTGTACAATATAATTTTATTTACTTATTGCATCATATGCACTAAGAATGTCACCTTCATATGGTTTCATGTAAGTAATGTAAAACAAAATTTCTTACGATACTATAGTTATACTCGCAGGCTTTGGTCGCTGTCCATCTATAGGTAGGTACTTTATTGATTGATTTACATATATTGTTTTCATATATGAACATTTAAAAAAGTATAATGATTATATAGTCGGCACTACAAACTTTTATAGCAGGAATACAGTAAAGCTAATTGATTGAAATTATAGAGAGTGGTCACTTTTATTCTTGGTTTTAATGTAGTGGAACAAAAATATTATACCTACTCATTATCCATTAAATTGTTCTATAAATACACGTCTCATAGCGAGACATAAAATTACCTGTAAAGCTTATTCACCTGTATAATATTTAGTAGTCCTGCCATTAATATATGTTTTTTTCGATATTATGAATAGACTGAAAGGCGGTAACTGCACTTGCAAGTTTTAAATAACCTAGTAAAATTTACTTGGGTAACTGTACGTATAACGTAAGATGTGATTATAAAATAAAGTCACTGACAGTAAATATAATATACGTAATTAGTATAAGTCTATGAGCAAAACCTACAAGTGTAATTATCACCTAACGCAGAGTTTTAATATAAAGTAAAACTTTCTAAATTAATTGATAAATGCAACGACCAATAACTTTATATGTACACAGCATTTCATGCAATCACGCGTACATAGACAAATACTATGCAATGTCTGAAATGAATCAATCTCTCTGCACTTTAAAAGAACCGGTAGATATTTCCCAACTATCTGCTAAACCATGAAAATTGGTATGTAGTAATCACGCCCACAACACACGAAATAAAATAATAAATATAAACGAATTGTGTAACATTTACAAAACGTTAAAAACTAAAACGTATATAACGTTGGAGAAATTATTAGAGTAATAAGTCGTGTTATAAAACCGAACGTTTACACATAAAAGTCTAGAAGCTAAATATTTTACACGGTGGGTGTTCAAATTATCTTGTAAAAAATCGAATAATTGATGTTGCTCAACTTTTGCTGTTTATCTTACATTTTATCAACGAATTTGAATAAAAATTAGTCTTGATACGAGTTTCGTCAGTCAAATGAGTCATAACAAGAACTTTTTACAAAAACATTACGTCTTAAGGCTTCCGGTGACAGCTTGAACGTCGCAACACAGTTAAATTGTTATAATACTTAACTAGTAAATAATTGTGTTATATTATATTTGAATACGAAACGGACATATACTTTAATCTTTAATATTTTTGAAAGTATTCTCTAACTAACCACACAATAGCAAAGTAAAAGTTTCAACTTTTCTGATAATTAACTAAGGACATTGTTTCCAAATTACCAAAGCCTGAGAAAATATTTTTTCACAGCCATTCATCTTACCTACCTTCTGAATCTTCTCACACCAAAACAATAAGTCAAACTGTCTGTTGTTTGCGATGAGTTTAAAGCAAACGCAACAAGTAACGGTAAAATTTACGAATGCCATATCGGCTTACGTTTCACTGCGTGTTCTGGGACGCTCGTTACCATTTTGGTAACAACTATATACGCAACATCGTTAGGAGATGCAACTTTCATGTCTCATATGTCTTTGAAGTGAAATCATAAGCTGACATTTTAAGTCAATTCGCTTTTGTGGAAAACCTGATTGAGTGAATAAACTATTGCTTTAGTTTACATCAAAATATTTTTTCACGCTTAAGAATATCACGTTAAGTAATAAATTGCCTAAGCTTAATGGTATAATACTAAGCCATTATATGTTATGTATTACGAATATCAAACTTAACCAAGTTAACAGGATTTTTAATTAGGCGAAACCATACGACTTACTAACACAAGTGTCTGTGTAACCTTTGACATGCTGAAATCAAGAACTCTGAATTAATTTCCGGCCTCAAAGCATTCTGCTTGTGATCTTTTAATGGAACCGTGTCAAACGTACTAGCTTATATGGATTCAAGATTATGAATCAACTTAATTATAGGTCTATTCAAGATATAAGTTGCTATAACACCCAAACTTCTCCGAACTAATTAAATTGTGTCGTAACATTCATGAACTTATAACATTGCAAGTAGTATCTTCCAAATAAAATCTTCGCTTACAAATTATTACTAATAGACACACCCACACATGTTTATAGTTAATTTGACCAATTAATGTTTGACTTGTCGATAATAATTAACGCTTATTTTATTGGTTAATGTGCACATGATTTATCTTCTTATGTGACATAAACAATGTAACAGAATCAAGTATGAAAATGCCTTTTTTGGCGTTAGAAACTTATTTTACGACGCATTTCGGACTAGATTCTGAGATATAAACATATATTTCTCAGAATCTAGTATGTATAGGTAAAGAGATAGGAATGTGAATTGAGTGTAGTATATATGGAGAATTTAACATTACACTTTAATGTTTGTCCTTAACAGAAAAGTAAGCGTGTTTGAAATTAGACTTGTAGGTTTTGAACTTCAATGAAATTTTTATAAAAACTGATTATATTTTTAGATAACCATAGAATAAATTCGTTGTTATAAAACACGCGCGCAGTTTAGATAACATCGTCCGAATACGTATTAACAACTTTCATCAGCAAAAAACATTATGTGAATAAAATTGGAAACATTTCTTTTAATATTCCTATTTTGTTTAATCATATTCACGGTGTAATTTATGCTATGATAAATAACAAGCACACAAATTTTATTATAATCAAACGTAACTAAAAAAATTGGCCGCCATTTTGTAAATTTTAATTTTAATAGCGTATAGTCATCTGCAAACCACATACCATATGGCGCACTTACGTCAAAGGTCGTAATGACTACACCAGACCTCGTGTTATTGAGATTGTCATTCGCAGACCAATAACAAAGATAAAGCATAAACAGATGTACCTTTTAATAACAAAACACCTACGCATTTAAAGAGAATCGATAAAACTTCATGCAATGGTATTTCTATTAAAATATATTAAATAACAAAAAAAAAATTAAGACTACTAAATGTAATTTAAAAAAAATGTATCAAACTCAAAAGTCTTAAGATTTTAATTTAAACAAAAATCATTATTCTTATAGTAGCCTTAATTAATGATATGATATCTAATATGATATATGTAATATATTTGAACACTTCTACGAAATTATTAACATATTATTAAATAATTCATAATTGAAAAAAAAATCAATAAGAAAATATGGCATATTATCCTTTTCTATAGTCTATTAATTAAAACGTTAATTATCCAAGACATAATCCATCTTTCCGCTCCTTTCTTTCAGAAACTAAGTTACTTCACCTAAAAATACAAGTTAGGAACGCACTCGTAGATAGGGAACATGTCAAGATGCACTCGACCTGCTCATTAGTAGCTTTCTTGACCGTTATAGCACAAGAACTAGAACTAAACTACACCTTTGTTAGAACATTATTAACAACATACACGTAGATAATAACAGTTATGCTCGAGATGACTAATTATGTTATAAGAATATCCTAAAATAAACATATATTGTCAAAACAATACATATTTTACTGAAATTAATATAAAGATATCCACACTAATATTATAAACGTTAAATTAACGATGTATGTTTTTATTACGTTACCACCCTTAAACCAAATTTAATGTTTTCTTGTATACTATTTTGTACTTACATACATAAAAATAGATTCAATATTTAATTCAATTGTTTAGTTTAATGGATTTTAGTTGTGCTATATGATCGATTCGATGTTGTAGAAACTCAAAGGCTACTTTTTCTCGCGAAACGTCAAGGGACATAAAATATACGCAGATGAAATCGCTGAGACACACTAGTCATAAAATAAAAGACCTGTAACCATTGCAATTAACAGAAGTTATAGAGGAAACTACAAATACTGTATTTCCATTTCGGTTACGTGGCTAAATCAGGCAGGTAACCTCATGTACCTTGTATGATAAAAATTGCTTTCAGATAAGCAAACTTTCGCAGTTGGTACTTTAAAAGGTCATCGCAATTTATCAGTATTAATAATTACGCGATATCCAATACTCGCGACGGATGACGAAGTTACATTAAACAGATATTTTATTTTTAATTCGTTGTTCGTTTCATCCAAAATGTTTTTCTTTTCAATTTTTTTACTAATCATTTTGTGCCCTTTTTTGTACATTCGTTGTGTGTCTCAATTAATCATGCATCAAATTTAATGTATGAAATAATTTTAAAATTAAAAGCAACTCGACCAAAAACATTTAATAAGACCAATTCCGAAAGAACTCTCATTGTTATCGTATTGCATAAGTAACAAGAAGGTCTTCTTAGATCGCAATATTTTATAATATAACGATTCTCGTCCAACTGTTATACAAATAACAATTGAATTGTGTTCTACTCCTGTCATCATTTATTGATATAAAGTAACACTTGCATGTCATAGTCTAAGGCTCTGATAGAACCACAGCAAGTGCGGACTACTTGCATGTAATGTAAAGTGACACATTCCTCAATTGAGCCGTGACGTGCCGAGCGATCTCAAATTGACGCCAATTTGTGTCTCCGGCTGAGTCACATACGCTCGGGTGGTTTCATGTGCAGGGTTCCTGTGACCTCACTCGAAAACATTGAAGTCTGCAACGCATGTCTCTTACCTCCAGGAGTTCCTTTAACAAAATATTTAAAACTTTTCCTTTTTGCTCTTAATGGCGTTAAATTTTCTACTGCAGAACATCTGTTCTATTTTTTTCTTTAAATAAGTTTTCGAAAAAATCTAAATGCGAGTATTAATTGACTTCCTTATACTAAAATAGAATATAAATCAAAATTCTACGGCCAATTGTTTATGAGTACAAGAAACGCGCGTTCAGACGTCACCACAAATTACCTAATTTGTAATGTCACACCTAAAATTAATTCAAGTGGATGGATGAATTGTGTATTAAATCGAATATAGTTGCTCTGAAACCTAAAATTTTCACAATTCATCCAAGTTATATAAATACCTAAAAACAATACGTTCGCAGACAATAGTCATAATAGAAAAAAAGTACTCATATTATTGATTATGTAACAGTCAGAAATAAAAAATAAGTACTCACGTAGTACCTAGAAATATAATCATCCTTCGCTGACCTTGTACGCAAATAATTGGGAAGATTGACGCAATTGCGCTGTTCCCAACACGAACCTCACGGGAAATACGCCGAGAAGTATTTCACATTATATTTGCGGTTATATTTATTTGTTAAATCTTGGCAATATTTTACGATTAAAACTATTTAATAATATTAAGATATGTATAAAGGAAATAATGCTAAATTTCCATATAGTAAGTAATTATGTTAAATATTTATTTATTGTGCTTAGACTCTGAAAAAAAAAATGACTGTCGTTAAGTAAAAAAATTTATCAAATTAGATTGAAAATCCTCTTAAGATAATATCTATGGAAAGACCGAATCATATAAATAGGTAAAGTTGACATAAATCCGACTAGTGAACGCGTCCGGACGTTTATTGCAGCTTTCGATAAATTACACGATATATGGCCAATTAAAATGGTAACGAATGCCGATACTAAACATTTTAAGACAGGCCCTTAACGTTTTGTATATTTTTAGGGATATCTTAAATAATCTGGAAGTTTCGTATGATTTAGTATTTTAGTCTATTTTTCATTAACAATACCCGTAACGATAATCACGATTTTTCAAACATTGCTTTTCATTATATATTTTCATTATAAAAATGATTCAGTTCAATCATTCGGTCGACAATTTCTCATCTCTAAGTGGTATAAACAAGCCATTTTTGTCTGCTAAATAAGAAAATCAAGAAAAATAGACTATAGATAATCATTGATACCATTTTCGAATTCCATGAAAGTAAACTGTTATACTTTGTTACAGAATGTGGTGGACGATCACTGGAAATTTCGGGAACATTCTACCGATTGACTGGACAAAGTCCTTTTCAAGGAAGATGCACATTCCAACACTAAACCTCAACGATAAAAAGGTATAAAATTATACTTTATACAATTCTTACCTACTTTAAAAACCCTTGCGATAAAATAATTCACGACACATTTAAAAATTATTTCACTTATAATAAAAAATACCATTCAAAATTTATTCCTGTGTTCATATTCTTATTATTTCTTAAAATAAAAGTCCCGATGTATATGATTCACGACTGCTCCAATTCCACGCAGTATATTAAAATCTAAGGTCAGGCGTTTGTTTGTTCCACTTGCAATTCATATCACACAGAAGAATATAAATACAAAATAAAATATGTCAAAAGAAGAACGCCGTCATATGTAGATCATAAAAGGTTTCTTTGAATTTCGTTATTATTATGATTAAAGCTTACGGAGAATCTTATCACACTTTACTTAGACCATAAAGTTTACTCGATTAAAAATTAATTTTATAAATATATCTAATTTTAAACTTGTCACATTTTATTTCTTTGATGATGATGAAGTAAGTAAAATAGAGGAAACTTTTATTTTTCTAAATAAATTACTTACACTTACTTGGGTCACACTTGGGTCTTATTAGCTTTTCAAATTTTTAACTCAGTCGTTCTTAATATTTTAGTGATGAGGGACTATTTAGGAAAATTTTGTCTCACGATGTATTACCAACTGTTCGCAAGTAATATTAAGTATATTGTTGTTAAAACATTTCTAACCATAATTACTTATAGCAAAACAGTTGTTATTTTGACATTCCAAATATACACACATTGTTATTTATCTGTATATTTAGGGGTGGTTTCTGCGTCAAGCAGCATCCTCTGCACTGCTGCAAATCATCTACTTTAACCCATTGAAAATATATGCTACTGCTACTAACTAATCAAATATTTCTTTACTACTGTTTTAAAATTTAAAATCATATATAGTATTTAATTGTATTCAAATTTCAAAATAAATTAAAAGTACTACTTATTCATAATATACTTACCTAAATAGTGCTGACTTAATTGAAGCAGCATTGAAGCTCGTTCCCGTTTTGCATAATACACCATAGAAAAATATTTCGGAGAGCTGGACGCTATTCATGAGAAATGTTTTCGACCATTGTTGCATAAACAGCAGAGTTCACGGACCTCCAAATAGTGTTTTAATAAGGCTACTTCAGTTTTCTAAATGTAGAACATTTCTTTATGTATTTTTTTTGTTTAAAACTTTTTGCAAATAAACAATTGTGTGTTTCGTAAATAAAATTTCTAGTTAAATAATATGAAGCGATATATATGACGTATTTATATATTTACCAACCTTTACATATATTGAAAATGTTTAACGGGTTAAATTATTAATGAAATAAACACTTATAGTTTACAGTTTACTAATACATAATTATATCGTGTTTCAAGCATCAAATTTATCCAATTTTCAACATCTTACGTAAGCCCATATAGAAAATATTTTCCAAAACGCTAAAGTTTATCATCATGATGCAGCGTGGCGTGGAGCGAGCGACGCGGCGGCAACTCGTAAGTAGGCAACCTTATAGGCCCGTCTCGCACTTGACCGCTTGATATTTTTTTATTCCCTCTCTTATCCACTTGTTTTACTAGTTCTCTCCTTTAGGAACGAATTCAAGGCACTTTCGCAAATGATTAAGGATTGTTTATCTTCTAGGGTGCTATGACGCCGGACGATGAAATACATAGCTCTGAAGACGAAGCGGTCGCTTCTGACTTGGATATGCACGCGCTGATCCTGGGTGGTCTACATCAGGATCACGAGTGCCCAGTGAAGACTGCGGATGAAGTGAGTAAAATAGAGGAAAGATTTCTTATCAAATGAAAACAATTGATACGCTTTCAAGCATTTCTGTAACAATAAAGTGAAACTCAGTTCTTTGGTATCATTTATGTGTGTAAAACATTTTCAATATGATTTTTTTATCTATATGAATTTTGATATTATTTCCTTTGTTCGCTTTTAATGATTAATCTGTGTTAATAAAACATGCAGACGTAGACTTTAAATTTCTTCAGGTAGGTTACCTAACCTAAGTAGTTTTCTTACTTTTTTTTAGATGTAAACTCCAAAAATTATAAATACCTATTACAATTCAAAAATGTATACTACTGCCTTATTACCTATTACTATTTCATATTTTTAACTGTACATGAGTTTTATTTCCAGTAACAAATATTTAATGAAATATTTCAGGTGATACAAGAAATAGACGACATGATGCAAGAGACTCCATCGTCGGAAGGCGACCTGATAGAATACAACGAAGCTTTGGAGAAAGGCAAGGAGGTGCTAAATTCACCGCTATATGAAGATAGTGAGTTTTACATACTTTTTTCGTATAATAATAAATACACTCATATATCATCATCATATATAATAGACTTGGCAAATGAGACATGGATTTCTTGCAAAGGATTAAACGTGAAAAAAAATCTTAAGAAATTTTTTAGAACATTAATTTTCATACGTATTTAACGAAAACGATTGGATTGATTTTAGTAAATATTTTACATTGCGTTTCTTATCTTAAATTTAAGTACGTAATAATAAGACATTTTTTACTTATTTTAGAGCAATATTCATGAATCTGTTACTCTTTATTCAATATTTACGTGAACGAAGTAGCGTTCCCAGTTGCCTGATAAATTACATTTTCATTGAAACTTGATGGATTTTTGATTGCTTACGACGTAGTCTCGTCGCATGCTTGTTCAACATCTCGCTAAGCAATCATCTGAAGTGAACTTAATAATGCAATTATTCTTTTAGTAAAATAATTTATCAGTATTAACAAGATAAGTAACCATAAACATACTACAATTTTTTATATATTATTTTGTTTTAGATATTTTTACTTTTTACATTTTTAATAATAGTCTGCAGACTACAGACAATTCTACAAAACTCTAAGTCTTTACATTCGCACATTTTGTTTTAATTTTTTCAACTCTCATCTACATCTTTTTTCATTTGTGTAACATGTACATATCATGCACCTAAATTAATCAATTTATTATTTATTTTTAATTTTATTGAATTTAATGGCACCAATACGAGATTGTCAGGCCACCGGAATACATATTTTATTGTAGGTCGTACGGTACGATGCATAAAACATAACGGCCAGCGGTCGAAGCTTCATAACTCGTTGTTAACATAAAAATGCTTTACGGCATAACAAAGACATGACGTTTCATCGCTTTTAGGGATTAGAGCTACCATTAATCAGGAGTTTCATGGATTCGTAAAATTGTGTAAAATATTTGAAAAAGATTCGAATTTTAGAAACTATAAGAAATTTACTTTAACAATTTTAGGCTTGTCTAGGTTTTTCACTTGTAAGTATTATAAAAACGATATATTTATAATTTCATCACTTTAAAGTAAATATTGATTTTAAGTTATCATGAATTTTTGCCCGTGCAAAATACAAACAGACTTAGCTAATTGGAACAGCTCTGCGGAAACTTTTTTGCCTATCTAACATAACCCGAATTATTAATAAAATAGCATAAATTACAATAGTATAATTAAAAAATATAAAATATTAGCATAATTAAAAAATAATGATATTATTTTAAATGGTCACCCCAGTCATAAAGAATTCTCAGTCCTTCATAAACATTAAACAATCTGTCAAGAATAAATAAACATCGAGGAAACCGCGCGAGATATTCGATTGTTTGACAGACAACCGATACACAGTTGTTTAATTTGTTATTACATAAACAACATCAAAAATCAATGTAACTCTAGACGTTTTTGGACAAAACATTATCAAACGTCTTATATTTATACGTTTAAAACTAATCAAGTAACCTCAAAACATCCATAAAACTAGAACCATGTAACAAGAAATAAAAATCGTAACATTATTAAATAATATAATAATTATTTTCCTTATCGTATTCAAATAGCAAAAAGATATTAGCATTATCGAATGTCATTTTATAAAATCAACAATTGTAATTTTGCATACATCGTGTATGTAACACGACTCATTTGTTTTGCTTCATTTGCTCCGAGCCTGAAACATATTATTGGATGTGGCTTGTAGTTAGGAGTGATGGACGCAAGATATGCCATATCTGATTGCTAATTACGTAAAACTAGCACTACCAACATATATACATTTTAGCAGTTAAATTAAGCATTTTTGTATAAAATTCAGAAATTACCTACAGCGTGGGTAGTTTTAATATCGCTGGTTTACATATAACTGGCTGGTTATTAAATTGCATAGACACGTCCGAACTGTCAACAACGTGACATGGATTTGATGTCGCGGATGACCGATGAAAATCCAACTCTTCGGAAAACGACTTGTCTGAACACAATTTTATAATTATTTATTAAAGCTATTTTCCGAAATACAATCTAACCTGACCTGAGCTAATGACATCTCAAATTGATATTCGCCTACGTCTAATACTAAGTCCAGCGATTTTATGTCGCTAAACATTAACTGCCTTACTACAAAAGATTTAAAGAGACGTTAAACGCGTGTTTAAAAAAATCCGTACTACAAATCCGCGTCTAAGCACAGTTTTGATTTAAACATGCTTTGGATATAGATTAACATACGTTTAAGTGAGTTTAATAGATGTCTAAAACCTATTTCAGCTTTCAAATGTAACGTATAACACTTTATCAATAACTTTTTTTTTATGTTTATTCGCTGTTAAGCAATTTGGATAATATTTTAAGCAATGTTAAATTTTTAAACACTGTTTAGATAGACACGTGTTGAACATGGTTTTAATGCGTCTTTTGTAGTATGACAGTAAATGTTCATAAATGGTCAGGTCCACAAATTAACTTTGACGCCGCTAGTCATCGTCAGCTAAAGTTACTGCCGTGAAGGCCCAATATAACAATGAGGTCACGTCAATGCAGACTGCATTGACTGATATGACCAGCATGCTAGATTATATTTCCTAACATACCCTAAGTTACATTCATCCGGCGTGGTTAAAAGTCCAATAATTTGTTTCAAACTTACGTAGAAAATTCTTAGAATTTATTCGATTCGAGGATATCTAGATTAATAAGATGACGTTGGTGTTTACAAATGTGTCGAGAGAGCGTTCACCTCGACAGTTTCGATTGATTCGCACATCTTTTGATCATTGCTCTCGATATAGACATCAAAGTTTATAGAGAGTGTTGATTTTTTTTCTCAGTATCTTCTTTTCCATTGAACTCGAAAATGGAAAGAGATATATTAAATTAGTAAGAACACCAGAAAAATATATCATTGCATTTATAATTCAGGCTTGTTTTAAAAACACAACAAAAAACAAACTGTTTGATAATATTATTCATACATATACACAAATCTTATATTTATTTGACGACTCATTGTTTTTCTTTGAGGTCCTGTAAAATAATGCGGATGCCTATAAATGAACTAAGGAGTTCACATCTAAGAAGATTTATATGCCAGATCATCATATGAAATTAGGCTACATATCATAATTTAATAGAAAATATAAGTGAAATAAAATAATACTAAAGCAATTCAATAAAAAATATCTCAATAATTAAATTACAGAACTTCGCCAATTATCGCTAGCTCAACTGAACGAAATATTCATGGAACTTGAAGTTCTCATCCGAGAGTTCTCGGAGACGCTGATAGCGGAGCTGGCGTTGCGGGACGAGTTGGAATACGAGAAGGAATTGAAGAACACGTTCATATCGCTGCTGCTGGCGGTGCAGAACAAGCGCCGGCAGTACCACATCGAGAAGAAGAAGCGGCCGGGACCGCCGCGCTCGCCCAACCTGAACAATAGCCACTCCGAACCGAAGGTGCTTTCTAACTAATATTATAAATACAAATATTAATTTGATCTCTTATTACGCCTTAACTACTTAATCGATCGTTTTGAAATTTTGCATAAATGTCAGGGGTATCAAAAATGACATAGGGTTACTTACAAAAGAGGTAATTTCTCGGTTCTGTGTTTTGTTTCCCGTTTCTGTTAATGTGAGCGAAGTCGACGGCAAAGGCTAGTTTTATAGATAGCTTTATTAATAAGGCGATTGTTTTTTTCTTTTATCGTATAAAACTACAATCGGTCTTTCTAAATTTTTATGGAAAGATAATGTAGCAGTGTTAAGCTCGTCCTTGTTAATGTTTAAGTATAAATTAACACATTTAAATACATAGATAAAAAAATAATAATTTACAAGATTTTTCAGTGTGTAATAAACGAAAAAAAAAACGAACCAAACCCCGTAAAAATATTAAATTTCACAACGTTCCCGCTTTAGTTTTTATCAGAAATTCCGAACAAAACTTGAGTGAACCGGATGAGCATTGGATGAGCATTTCAATAACTGCTAACCATCGGTTCGAGAACAAGATAATTTTTTTTACACAAACACTAGAAATCGCAGTGGCGCTTGCTAAATTGGAACTAGTGGTCATCTCTTTTGGTCCATATTTTCTACATACCAAATCAAGTAAGCTAATAAATTATATTTGTTTCCAGTATTTGACCACGGTGATACCATTCCACATGGACAATGGACCCCCCGACAATCAATCTCTCCAAGTTCTTATCAAGAGTAAGTTCCAAGATTTATTACATTAACAATAATAGTAAATATTGATATAAGAAATGCCTATTGAAATTATTTATTCAATTGTAAAAACAAGAGTGGTACGGACATATGTGAGTCTAACCCATTTCAGAACTAAAATTCTTAATAAGCTTTGATGTCGTTAGACATTATAAAACCATATAAATCAATAGTGTTCAATATTCTGAATAAAACCTCTCGATGACCAAAAAAGTGGTCTGATGTGAAATATATGTCAATTACGTGGAAATATTTATATAGTTTGAGTTATTGTACGTTGGATCTGGATTGATTCCAACTTTTCGTTTGATTGTGATAAAAAATTGTTACCAGTAAAACTATTCAATTAGTACAGGTGGTGCAAGTCCGAATTTTAAAACTCGATATTTGTCAAAAATGTATTTAAATTGTCATAGTTTTTGATTTATAAACGATCAGAATATATTATTTAATTCAGTAAATATTTACTAAGCGATCATCTATGTATGAGAAATGATTGCTAATACTTTTCCTTTTATAAATTATTATTTTTAAATCGCCATTTTCAAATATCAAATTGTATAAAATACAGCTATATTAAATGTATTCACATTATTTCCAGTTCTAAAAGCAATCAATGAAGACAGCCCCACCGTTCCGACGCTGCTAACAGACTACATTCTCAAAGTCCTGTGTCCAACATAAACACTCATACAGATTTAGCTAATACATAAAAAAATAATGACTACGTTTGCGCTCATAAAAAGCTTTATATTTCTTTAAAATTTAACGCACATCCTGCGGGTCATTGTGAAACAGTATCTATGAGGATAAAATGTTGCATAGCTAATAGCTTTCAACTGTTAGGCCTCTGGTCGAAAATAAATTCAAAATTCATGTCCCATTTTAAACAATAAATGTTTTGGAGCGAAAATGTAGTTATGTTCATGATATTCATAACAGATTATTTAAACATTTCAACGTCAGCACATTCTATTTAATATTAAGCCATTGTTTCATATCAAAACAATATTAAAATTTAATCTGTGTATCGCAGAAGCGGTTATGATAAGCACTTTTTAAATATTTAAAACAAAAAAATTTAAAATAAAAAAAAGACGAGTACAGATTAAAATAACGCTCGCACTCGCAACTGTGTCTATGCTCTCGATGTTGCCATGTGTATTATAAATTTATATTTAAAAAAAAAATCTTTATTTTTGGTATTTTAAGTTAATATTGCCATAAAACTTATTCTCATATTCGATTTAATTTTGGCATATTTATGATTTATAATACTTTTTGCATAAATGAACTGTGATATCGTATTATGGTAGTTTGTTAATTATTGCTTCCTTTTAAGATTTACTTATTCTGTGCTGTTTTCAATTAAGGTTCATTACATTTTATTATATTAATTTAAGATTATTTTTAATATTCTCTGAAAAAGTGATGTAAATATGATGAAGAAATAAACCGGAATTGTCGTCTCAAGATAAATATTTAGTAAATTTAGTTATTTTAAGAAGTGAGAGCTGGAGAGGCTTGTAAATAATAATGATCAGCTTTGCCTCCTTAGATATATTATTGTAATTTCTATTTTTAACGGGCTACATTCTTAAATTATTAACATGAACGACTTTTAACACGAAAAACTAATAAACAATCTCATGCGGCAATATTAAATATACCTTTATAATTATATAGTAAATGAACACTGTTATAGTAAATAGTAAACCATAAAATATGAATTAATTTAAGCCCAAACAACGTTATTCTTGTCATACTTTTTTTAAACATCGAATTTTGTTTTTTTTAGTAGCATATAAAATAAAATAGATATGTAGAATGAAAAAAAAAATCATTTTAAACAATTAATTTTTCAATAAAATTAAAATGTCATATACTGCGAGCACTTTGCAATATAAATGTAGATTTAGGTTACAAAATTATTAAATATAGGTTTTATCTCTAGTCTCAACGATTCGTAGTCATAATTTTGTTAATTTTAAAATATATCAATTTATAAAATAAGAAAATTCTACAAATACTTTATACAACCGAAAAAATGTTAAGATAATCTTACAAAATTACATTAAATAATCGATGACTTTTCGTAAGATTATTTTTACATTTCATCGTTTTGACAGCTCGAAAAATATTAAATAAGAAATTAAATTAAATGCATGATACTATGTGTAAAGTTGTTGTTGTGATTTGGAAATTTTTTAAATAAAATAAACATTCTGTTTTGTTCGCAATGTAACGCGGAGGCTTATGTCGCACACTTTTAAATTTTTGTGTAGCAACACCAATTTGTTGTATCTGTAATTGTGTAGATAATGGGTGAGTAACAGTTTAATGGGAACGAATGATAAAGGTCTATTGAAAATGGAAAGTATATAAATGAAATCGAATAGTTGTGATATATCATCGTCATTATGTAACCTTAAACAGACACACGATGAAGAGATAATAGTGATAACAAAAGTAGGTTTGACATTTACGTTACGAGGATTGACATCTGCAAATATTATAAAAAAAAAATAAAAAATATATATGTAACGTCCAGGGATATTTTGTAACTATAGAGATATGTTATGTTAAACTGTTTAAAGTTAAAAAAATTTACTTATTTCCAACTATGACAAACTCGTCAATTGTCTTATTGGCCCAAAGATTATCTCGCTTGTCATACTCAGTCGCTGGTTGCTAGGTAACGTCGTCGCAAGTGGTCGGCATTTTTGATGGCAAAATCCATAAGCGTATTACATACATGTGTGTCTATAGTTATATAATATCATTGATAACATGAAATCATGATGTTTTACGTAATACGTAAATTACGAAATGCCGTTATTTGCAATAATTACTGCCCACATAAAAATGGTAAAAGAATTGATAATAGATAGAATTAACTATTTCCACATTATTTATTTATGAATAATGGTCTATTGTTTTCACGTTTACTCGACATCGTTGGTCTGAATAAGGAATATCGATTATTTTTATCATATAACTAAAAAATATCGATGAAATATTTTTATTTCTTGTCTTAATAAATTAAAAATATTTTATGGATAATAATAATAAAACCAACTTAACTATCAGAATGGACGCGTGGTACCTGGTCAAAATAAAGGAGCTTGAATTAAATGTTTTTTGTTTTTTTTTTTTAATATGCAAAAGAAAGTAATCCTTACTCAAGAATCTTATGAGTACTTATTCTACTTATGGATCTACGGTAAATATCGTAAAGGCACTGCTACAATTATATTGTTTTACAAACTCTTAACAGTTGAATATAAATATTATGTATTATTGTCCAATTTTAATAATACAAAAAAAATCGCACATGCTGCTCCGTACACAGGATTTCAACACGAAACTTCTTAAAATTATATTTCTCTTTTTAAGTCTCTCTACGTCATATCTTTCTTCGTTTGGTCATAAAGTAAGAAAGTAAAGAAAGATGTACAAAGACGATCTTATCGCTAAGATAGCGATTTCTTCCAGACAACCTTCGGGCATAGGACATAATATCGTATAAGCGATTTGGATGTGCAAACTAAAAAATATTTTTAAAACCACAAAATGTAGATTTACATTGATAATTATATACATACAATATATACATGTATGTAAACATATGTACCTATATGCAGATATGTAATAAGTATAAAGTTAAATACTAAGACGTGTTTAACGACACGTAATGTGTTTTAAGATGTTTTTCAAAACAAGCGTAAGATTGAACTCGTCGTACAGAAAGTCAGAGAGATTCCATAGACAAATGGCTTTAACTTAAGAGAAGAAGTAAAGGAGTTTTTAAAATCAAGTTAAGATTAGATCGGAGAGCGTTCATGTTTGTCACAAAGAAGCTCAAAGCGTTCTTTAAGATATAAATGTAATTAGTTTTTAATGGCTTTAAGCGTATTGGAATACGTACGTAAATATTATTGATACTATAATTAATTTTTAATCTATCATTGATAATATTTGATTTTAGTAAAACGTGATACCTAGATAACTTTTCGGCAGGATGACATGTGATTTCGTGTTTTAAATGTTCGATAAAAATGTTAATTGTATAAAACAACTTTCGCTATCTTCATTACTTTTTGTATCTATAATTTATTATAACATTTTATCATCAAAATGTAGATAAATACGAAAACAATTTAATCAAACTATCAATTAGCTTTAAAAATATTAACTGTCGAAAATAACAGTACATTGATGCATATGAAGACGGTAATTATATAGGTAACTATATATTTTGTTATATAAAATAAAGTCGAGTTAGTTACATCCAAAGAGTTACACCATTATATGATGGCGATATTTATGGCCTTAGATTTGTTGGATTTCTCTCTGCTCCGAATAGCAGATTAACTAGATATTTAAACGTCGGAAAAATTCACGAAAAAAAAATCATCACACATTCTATATGGAAGAATTAAATTACATACGTAATTAACTTTCAATTAAAACAATGTCAATTGATCCTTTATAATAACACCTAGAACATAAATAATAGAAAATAGAAGAATAATAGAATAAAGAATAGAGATAATTCTAGACTTCTTCCGTTTTAAATATTTGAAACAATTAATTAGGTACATAGATCCTCCTTGATGACCTTGGGCTGAAATCCGCGCCAGACTCTCTGAGTTGTCAAATGCTGAAGGGTTTAAATATTCATCGTAGCTCTGTGACGATAAAACACTATCTCAAAAAACCTACACGTATTGTATAACATACATTAATTGTGAACGGATGAGCTGAAGAGGGTACCATGTTGTGCTCCATAATCCATCCTCCATCTTTCTTCTTAAGTGTAAAAAAAAATTTTTTCCCAGCCAGCAGTGGTATGATACATTAACAGGCTATTACTAATAACTTTTCAGAGGGTTTCAAATTAGAAAATAAGAGGATGTGTGTAGCTAGAAACAGGTCTAAGGGACAATTTATGAGACCACGGCCTCCTTGTCGACCGACAAACTCTTATGGAAAAACAACTATTAGTCGATGATTTTAGTTAAATATAGCTTAATAGTTTAGCTTTTACATTAACTGGTTTAGTTTTAGTGACTTTTTTAGAAACTTGTTGAGACATATTTTATTTATAAACTTTATATATTTTAAGAAAGATAAACAGCAATAGTATTTCATTTTTTTTTATTTTAAGCGTAAGCACACCATATCGACCCACATATGGTCTAAGTCTTTTTAATATAACTTATATTATCACCATAATATTGCCTAAATAAGTATGACCAGCAATTTTGTTATATAATGCCTTAAATAAAGTCAAACAAATTATGTAAAATAATTTATGGACAGTAAAATTATAAAAATACAGGTTAATCCATGTGTTGAAGAAGGAAGTCCTTGAAAGAAGTAACCCTTGCGAAACCAGACGGGAAGCCTCCTTCGCAATTGTTTCTAGCGGTGAATGAACTAATGCCCACCTGAAAAAGAACAATTTTTTAATTAATCAAGAATGATAATATAATTTTATCTATACGTAAAATGAAAAAAATCTAATTCCAATCTAGACTATCGTCTGGCCTACGATAAGAATCATAATTACGTTCTTGAAAAATAATTGATTGATTTTTTTTTTATTTATTTAGATTAGAGATTACACTTATGCTACTACATTTTGTGGTCATCTATAAAAAGACAGACAGAATTCCTTTGAAATTTTAAAATGCCACCATTTTCTTTCCAGTCGTTTGTTGAGCGTTACAAATGTTTCGTTTGTCCAATTTTTTTGCTTGTATCAAAGAATTATTTGAGGTCTTCTTGATAGTATGTATATATATCGATTGAATACGGGCGAATAAAATGGACTTGCGTGGTCATATTGGAAGCTAGAGTTCTAGTATATAGCTTACTTGTAATTATTAATATATTTATTAGAGTGTGGACGAGTAATCTGTCATAAAGAGACGGAGGATGCGTACTGGCGATATATATTAGTAACTAAATAATCAAGGAGATACCTTAAAAAATACAATATATATTTACTTTTATATATTCCTAACATCTCACAGGTGACTCCTAAAATATTCGATATTATCTATCCGCACGACGACGACTAAGGGTGACCGCAGTCGGGATCAAAACCACCGGCTTATTTTGTGTGGACCTTAATTATTAAATATAATGTAATTATGTTTAGTTTGTATTCAAAATTACATCTGTTACTTCAACCGGCGGACATTTCCAAAAATAATTGACTGCACTTCAAATTTCAGTGAGTATTTACATATTTCACTTTATAATTTAATTTAATAAGAAAATAGGTATACGTGATATGTAAATGTTGCAAGGCCGTAGAAGCGGTAATAGGCGGTTTAAAACTAATTTCCTTAAAAAAGTAGCAAAGATATCATAAAAGTAAATATAGATTATATTTTGTCTTTGGAAAAAGTCTCGTTAATTAGAATATTGTCAGCAAGCTTCCCCTCTATGATATATTACTCTAGTCCGCTCGTGCTAAAACACGTATTAAGATAAAATAAACCAAAACTCCGGTACAACAACAAAAAACACAACAACACTAGTAAAACATTGAATGGTACTTACCAAAATTTCCTTTCCGTCGCGTAAGATAGCAAGAGGTCCGCCGGAGTCACCGCCACAGACGCCGATACCGCCCGTGCCGTCGGTGCAGAGCGTGCTGTCGCGGACGACATTCGTGCCATAAATGCGCGAGCACTGCCACACCGTGATCACTTGCAGATTGACGTGGCTCACCATTGTGTTCATTGATACACCGGTTTGTGCTGTGTGACAAAAATTTTAGTTAATACTCCTTCTCACAGCCGGCCCTAACTATATCAGCGCCCTGAGCAAGTGATTGGCGCTTTTTCAGCCAACTTCCAACTTTATCGTTGTTTATTTGTTTTTAAGTTGTAATATTGTTTATGAAAATATATGAATTTTTTATTAATTCGATTGAAACGCAAAGTTTTAAAATTAAATAAAGTAGTGAAGTTAAGTCGACCCGATCGGCGCCCCGTCAGCCTGGGCGCCCTAGTTGCCCCACCCTTGAGTCATCTGTGTTCCTACTCTATACGGCAAATAGTCTAAGGGCCTGTTTCACCGGGTACAGATATAGTCCTTGTTAGCTTTATCCACCTAATATAAAATATCATATAAATAATATTTTAACATAAATTAGGATCGTGTATTAAAACGTTTAAAGTCGACGTTACCGTTTTTATTAGTAACTTTACCAGGGAGTTCGATAGTGAAACCGAAAAAAATATAGTAGCGAACCTTATCCATTGGAAATCGTTACATGTCAGACAATTATTTAAAACTTTACCAGGAACCGGTAAACAAACCCTAAATTGACTAGATCTATCTCCATTAGAAGTATATAGTATTAGTATACGATAAAGGTGATTTACTTTAAACTTTTAGAAAATTACTTAATAGATAATGTTCACGAGGAAATTATAGTCTCATAATTTTATTTTAGCTGCAATTTATGATTATAATAATATTATTAAAATTCTCATTACCATTGCTAGTCTTTCCGTATCCAGAAGCTGTAGCTATTTCTCCAACGAAATCTTCCCACGAGTCAGACGGCAACTCAATTGGCTGGATTGTTGCTGAAATATTATATTTAATTGAAAAAAAAAACACAATATTAGGAATATGATTCGGCAACGTCTGTATAATTGTTAGAATTTAAAAATAATTTTGTAATAATTGGTATTTTATTTTTGTACTTTCGTCGTCCAAAATTATTAGTGCTTCAAACGACTTAAAAGGGACGAGGTTCTCATTTCATAGCATATTTTTTATGTTTTTTACTCTAAACTCCGTCATTTTTTGTTTGAATGGATATGCTTACAAATTTGTCTCATAGAAATCGGTTTAGTAATTTCGTTTTAAAATAGTAATAACTAGTGTAAGTTTATCCTCTAAGTAAACGAATTTGTATATTTTGTTTTTAAAGTCGGTACCTTTTTTTCTTAATTATTAAAATACTGAGGTTCTTTAAAAATAAATATCCCTAATATCTAATTTAAAAACGTTATTGGAAATATTTGCTTCAATTGAGTATACGAGACCAATCAGTTAATTTGAAACAATATAAGCTGAACAATGTTTAATATAGATAGCAAAATATAAATATTTTAAATAAACTTACGTGTAAATGTAACCTTGTATGGTAAGTAGATAACGGCTACATCATTTGTTAAATATGGAGAAAACCATTCGGGGTGGATCACAACATTCGACGTCGGTATTCTTAAGCCTCCATTGAATAAATAGTGGGATCCCAGAACCACGACAAATTGTCTAACATAAAGATTGTTAGGAGTATCCCAGCAGTGGGCAGCCGTCACCAGTCGATTGGCACTGATCAATGATGAGCCACAGGCGGACGTGCCAGGGTGGTTGAAGAAGGTGATGACCAAACCAGCCTATTTAAAAATAAATACCGTTTAATATTCTACGCCATTTATCCTAAAATGTAACAGATAAAAGTGAAATACGTAAATAACCGAGTCTAAGAATTCAAGGAGTTTCAAGGAATTGATTATCCGTGACAATTATCACGCAAATCAGAATGTACCGAGTTTAGATTATTACTCTATATAAATGTGCAAAAGTTTTATGTATTCCGTGTTTTCTGTATGCTTCTGTTAGCTAGAAAAATGGGAATGGGAAACGTCGATTTAACTTCGTTATCGTGTAATAAAGTCCCGAGTTTTTGCTCATCACGATTTTTGTCATAATAATAATAATAATAATAACCAAGGAATAGAATAAGAACCAAGGACAATATAGTAACAATTGTAACGTTTTAAGTAATAAATTTATCATTGAATTATAATATACAAAGAAATACTCATATTTATATAAATATGAATAGTGTAAATCGTTAAAGTTTAAAATATAAAAAGAAATACGTCAACAATGCTCAATAATCGAAGGTGCCAATTGAAAGTGGAACCGCCTTTTTAGAGAAGAGTTTAAAAATATAATCCAGCTGAGAATCAATTTAGGTGAGATGATACAGTAATTTATAACGGCGACTTATAACTAGCACCAATGAGTTTTTGAGTAAATTAATCTTGTGTTCGTTGTTAAAGAAAAACGTCGTGAAAACTAGGATGAGAGGGGCTAAATGACATTTTTTTTTCTATCTTAAATTTTTTTTTTTAATTGTGAGACACATATTTACACGGTATGTTGAATTAGATTGCTATTTTTCTTTTTAATAAAATAAAAGAAGTTTTATCCCAACCAAAAGTTTTAAATGCTGTTACTTTAATGCAAAAATTGTATTAATCGCAACATATACACTTACCAGATAGGGATAAGCATTTTGGGGCGCTTCACTCCCACCTACGATCCTGCTTCCAATATTTCCTCCGTTCGCGAATATCTTATCTTCGGCCTCCTTTATCCTGGTCGCTGCTGGGATGCCGATGTCGATGTGATAGTTAGTAGACACCTCGACAGTGGCGGAAGCCGCTGCCACCAAACAAAGCCCGACCAACACAAAACTACGCATTTTTACACCGGCGGCCCAACAGTTCAACAAAAACTGAATTTCATTATATTTATATACATCTTATCATTTCAATCTTATAACAAAATTGATAATTTCTGATTTAATCCAGGATAATTATTTTTTTGAAGCGATAAACGATCGCATGAAACTTTAATATTTATTTATAAATATACCTATTGTACTTTCTTGAAGACAGTCTGCTTGATCTTTGCTCAAATGGACGTTCCAGAAAGATACATACATATATGTGAACGAATAAAGAAAATGTTTTTGATAAACAAACTAGCACCAAAGGCGCTACAAAATCCACATATGTATTTAAGAAAATTATTCTTAAGATTTGAATTTACAAAATGTAAACCCAATCTAACTAGGTACGCAGGAAACAGCGGTATGACCCGCGAACACCGGGAACTACTATAGTATTCATACGTTATTATAAATATATTATATATATGTAAATTCATACGTTAGTAGTGATACCAACGTTTAGATTTCAATATTTATAGAACGAACCTTTGATGCCGATAGTTTTTTGCCCAATAATTATTAATTAAAATTATCGAATGTCATTTGATTAAATCAACAATTGTAATTTTGCATACATCGTGTAGGTAACACGACTCATTTGTTTTGCTTCATTTGTTCCGAGCCTGAAACATATTATTGGATGTGGCTTGTAGTTACGAGTGATGCACGCAACTTATGCCATATCTGTGCGCTAATTACGATAAACTAGCATTATCAACATGTACATTAACATTTTAGCAGTTAAATGAGGCGTTTTTGTATAAAAATCAGAAATTATCTATAGCGTGTGAAGTTTGATATTGCCGGTTTTTAACAATTAAGCCTATGGTTTATAAATAGACACGTGCGAACTGTCAACAACATAACATGGATTTGATGTCGCGGATGACGGATGAAAATCTAACTCCTCAAAAACGACCCGTCTGAACACAATTTGTAAATTATTTATTAAAGCTCTTTTCCGAAATACAATCTATATATACAGATATGTGAATAAGATAAAAAATACGTGTAATTATAAAGTTAAATACTATGACATGTTTAACGATAAGTAATGTGTTTTTATTTAGTTATATAAAATAAAGTCGGGTTAGTTACATCCAAAGAGTTACACCATTGTATGATGGCGATATTTATATTCTTAGATTTGTTGGATTTCTCTCTGCTCCGAATAGCAGATTAACTAGATATTTAAACAGCGGAAAAATTCACGAAAAAAAAATCATCACACATTTTATATGGAAGGATTATCTTATCTTATCTTATCTTAATTGTGAACGGAGGAGCTCAAGAGGGTACCATGTTGTGCTCCATAATCCATCCTCCATCCTTCTTCTTAAGTGGAAAAAAGTAAACACTTTTCAGAGGGTGACAAATTAGAAAATAAGAGGATGTGTGTAGCTAGAAACAGGTCTAAGGGACAATTTATGAGACCACGGCCTTCTTGTCGACCGACAAACTGTTACGGAAAAACAACTATTAGTCGATGATTTTAGTTCAATATAGCTTAATAGTTTAGCTTTTACATTAACTGGTTTAGTTTTAGTGACTTTTTTAGAAACTTGTTGAGACATATTTTATTTATAAACTTTATATATTTTAAGAAATATAAACGGCATAAGTATTTAATTTTTTTTTATTTTAAGCGTAAGCACACCATATCGACCCACATATGGTCTAAGTCTTTTTAATATAACTTATATTATCACCATAATATTGCCTAAATAAGTATGACCAGCAATTTTGTTATATAATGCCTTAAAATAAAGTCAAACAAATTATGTAAAATAATTTATGGACAGTAAAATTATAAAAATACAGGTTAATCCATGTGTTGAAGAAGGAAGTCCTTGAAAGAAGTAACCCTTGCGAAACCAGACGGGAAGCCTCCTTCGCAATTGTTTCTAGCGGTGAATGAACTAATGCCCACCTGAAAAAGAACAATAATAAAATGAATCAAGAACATTAAAATAATTTTATCTATTCGTAAATTGAAAAAAATCAAATTGATAGGCTGCCTACGCTATTGGATGTGACGATAAGAATCATAATTACGTTCTTGTAAAAATTGATTCTTTAATTTTTTTTAATTTAGATTAAATCCTCATACATTCTATATTCATCTATAGAGAGACACATAGAGTGCTTTCGAAATTTAAAAATAGCGACCACTTTCTTTCCAGTCGTTTTTTAAAAGTTTCAAATATTCTCCGTTTTTCCGATTTTTTTTTGTTTGTATTAAAGAATTATTGTAGGTATTCTTGATAGTATGTATCTATTTCGATTGAATACAGGCGAGTAAAATGGACTTGCGTGATCATCCGAAACTGAGTCAGTAAGGACGAGTAATCTATCATAGAGAGACAGAGGGTGCGTACTAGCGATATATATTAGTAACTAAATAATCAAGAAGGTACTATAAAAATACATTATATATTTACTTTTATATATTCCTAACATCTCGTAAGTTATCTATCTAATAATTTAGGAGTCACCAAATGGGTGACCGCAGCCGGGATCAGGACCACCGGCCTATTTTGTGCGGACCTTAATTATTACAGAAACATAATCTAATTATATTTAGTTTGTATTCAAAATATTCTTTCAGTAAATATTTACATATTTAACTTTATAATTTTATATTAATAAGAAAATAGGTATACGTGATATGTAAATATTGCAAGGCCGTGGAAGCGGTAGTAGGCGTTTTAAAACTAATCTCCTTTAAAAAGTAGCACAGATATCATAAAAGTAAATATAGATCCCATCAAAAACAATACTTGTCAAAAAAAACCAAGTCTCGCAACTCAGTTGTTCTACGGTAAAAAGTTGTGAGATCCATGTAATACTTAAGCGACTTCCTGTCTTAATACGTCCACTCCCGAAGACCACGATCGTGGTCCATAACAATTGAAAATCAATTGTGTCTGGAATTTCAGTACTCGAAACATTAAGTTGTTACGTAATAATTGACAGCTTCTTATGGTGACGCATCTCAATCTTAAAAATCTTTAATGTTTTATATTTATATGTGATTGTGAAGTTATTTAAGCAGTTATGTACCTATCTAGAAAAATTGAAAAATTTTACTCGACTTGGCGGGTGCACTACCGTGCCCCCAAATATTTTAGTTTTTCCTTGATTCATACACCAAACACTATTTATATTCCAAATTTGAAGCTTCTAGGTCTGCTAGAAGTGCCTTAGAATTTTGATGATTGGTGAGTCAATCAGTGAGTGAGTGACAAAATTCAAAAACTTTGACCCGTTATAATTCTTAAACTACTGGTTCAAATTAAATGAAATTTGAAATATACCGTCTTTACAATGCCTGCATGGTTACTGAAAATTCAGTCTTTTAGTTTTATCCAAAACGAAGTTACAAGGGGTCGAAAATGGCCTGAATTGCTTCGAGAAAAGGATGGTACGGCCGTGCCGCTTTTTTGCTCGACTGCCGTGCCCCCAGATTAAGGTAAAATAAATCAAAATTCCGGTACAACAACAAAAACAAAAACAAGACTATTAAAACATTGAATGAAACTTACCAATATTTCCTTTCCGTCGCGCAAGATAGCAAGAGGTCCACCGGAGTCACCGCCACAGACGCCGATACCGCCCGTGCCGTCGGTGCAGAGCGTGCTGTCGCGGACGACATTCATGCCATAATAGCGCGAGCACTGCCACACCGTGATCACTTGCAGATTGACGTGGCTCACCATTGTGTTCGATGATACACCGGTTTGTGCTGTGTGACAAGAATTTTAGTTAATACTCCTTCTCACGGCCAGCCCTAACTATCTCAGCGCCCAAGTGATTCCCTTGGCGTTCTATTATCCATCTTTAAAAAAGGAAGAGGTTCTCAATTCATTTGGTACTTTCTTATGTATGTTCCCCGATAACTCGAAAACGAACTAATTATTTTTCGTTATATTTATTTATTTTTAAGTTGTATTATTGATTATGAATATATTAATGTTATTAATTAGATTGAAACAGATAGTTATTAAAATTAAATAAAAGTAGTGAAGTTAAGTCGACCCGATCGGCGCCCCGTAAGCCTGGGCGCCCTAGTTGCCCCACCCTTGAGTCGCCTATGACTATTTGCCGTATATAATAGGAAACTCTATGGCAAATAGTCTAAGAGCCTGTTTCACCGGTTACAGATAAAATCCTAGTTAGCTTTATCGGGACTAATCCACCTAATATAAAATATCATATAAATAGCATTTTATCATAAAATAGGATTGTGTATTAAAACGGTTAAAATAAATGTATTTATTAGTTACTTTACCAGGGAGTTCGATGTTAAAATCGTAAAAATATATAAGCTAACCTTACCCATTGGATTTCGTTACATGTCGGATACATATATGTATGTATAACAATTTAAAACTTTACCAGGAACCGGTAAACAGGCCCAAATTGGACTAGATTTATCTCCATTAGAAGTATATAGTATTAATATACGATTATGATGCTTTACTTACAACTTTTAGAAGATTACATGATAATGTTAACGAGGAAAATTTTAGTCAGATAAATTATTTTTGGCTACAATTTATGATTATAATAATATTATTGAAATTCTCATTACCACTGCTAGTCTTGCCGTATCCAGAAGCTGTAGCTATTTCTCCAACGAAATCTTCCCACGAGTCAGACGGCAACTCAATTGGCTGGATTGTTGCTGAAATATAATATTTTTTTGAAAAAAAAAAAAAAACAAAATTAGGAATATGAGTCGGAAACGGCTCGAATATTGTTAGAATTTAAGAATAATTTCGTAAATATTGATATTTTATTTTTGTACTTTCGTCATGTCAAATTATTAATGTTTCAAACGAATTTAAAAAAGGGACGAGATTCTCATTTTATAGCATATTTTTTACGTTTTACTCTAAACTCCGTCATTTATCATTATTCTAGGAAACTGTGATTTTTTTTTGTTTGAATGGATACACTTCCAAATTGGTCTCATGGAAATTTCATCGAAATCGGTTTAGTAATTTAGTTTTAAAATCGAAATAACTAGTATAAATGTATCGTCTAAGCAAACGAAATTGTATATTTTGCTTTTGAAGTCGGTTCCTTTTTTACTTAATTATTAAAAAATGAAATACTGAGATTCTTTAAACACAAATATACCTAATATCTTACGTAAGAACATTATTTTAAATATTTGCTTCAATTGAGTATACGAGACCTATCAGTTAATTTGAAACAATATAAGCTGAACAATGTTTAATACAGATAGCAAAATACAAATATTTTAAATAAACTTACGTGTAAATGTAACCTTGTATGGTAAGTAGATAACGGCTACATCATTTGTTAAATATGGAGAAAACCATTCGGGGTGGATCACAACATTCGACGTCGGTATTCTTAAGCCTCCATTGAATAAATAGTGGGATCCCAGAACCACAACAAATTGTCTAACATAAAGATCGTTAGGATTATCCCAGCAGTGGGCAGCCGTCACCAGTCGATTGGCACTGATCAATGATGAGCCACAGGCGGACGTGCGAGGGTCGTTGAAGAAGGTGATGACCAGACCAGCCTATTTAAAAATAAATACCGTTTCACATTCTACGTCATTTATCCTAAAATGCAACAGATTGCTAAAAGTAAAATAAATAACCAACTCTTTATACGAATTCAAGGAGTTTCAAGGGATTGATTCGCCGTGACAATTATCATGCAAATGAGAATGTAACGAGTTTAAATTATTACTTTATAAGAATATACAAAAGTTTCATGTGATGTATTTCGTGTTTTCTATATGATTCTGTTAGCTAGAAAATGTGGGGAATGTGGATTTGACTTCGTTATCGTGTTATATAGGTCCTACTTTTCGCTCGTTACGATTTTTGTCATAGAGAATAAAACCCAAGGACTATATACTTAAAATCGTAACGTTTGAAATAATAAATAAAGATTGAAATAGGTCTTCTATATCTTATTGCGTTCAATGAATTAACATATAAAAATAAATACGTCAAACAATACTCAACAATATAATGAGTGCATCTATTGTTACAAAATGTGTATGATTTAAAATTATCAAATTAATACTGCTACTGACAATTTTACTTCCTTTATCATACCATTTCTACATTTAAAAACTTATTATGGTAATTTTAATGAAATAAGAACTACTAAAGGCTTAAGAAGAACGCAGAGGCTCTAATGGCCATTAATATTGCATTATCGAACCAGGTAATGCCAGCCCATCGAAGGTGAGGTTTAATTTGTAGAATATTAAAATATTTTGTAATATTTGGACAAGTTGCACAATTGAACGGCACCGCCTTTTTAAAGAAGAGCCCGACTACGAAAAGAATAAAAGTTTAAAAATATAATCCAGCTGAGAATCAATTAAAGTGAGATGATACAGTAGACCAATTTATAACGGCGACTTATAACTAGCACCAATGAGTTTTCGGTTGTTTTTGTGTTAGTTAATTTTGTTAAAGAAAAACATAGTGTGTAAACCAGAATGAGTTGGGCTAAATGACAATTATTTTTCTTTCTTGAATTTTTTTCAAATTGTGAGACACGTATTTACACAGTATGTTGGATTAGACTGCTATTTGTTCCTTTAAAAAATTAAAAAAGTTTTTTACCAACAAAAAGTTTTAAATGCTGTTACTTTCAAGCAAAAATTTTATTAATCGCAACATATACACTTACCAGATAAGGGTAAGCATTTTGAGGCGCTTCACTCCCACCTACGATCCTGCTTCCAATATTTCCTCCGTTCGCGAATATCTTATCTTCGGCCTCCTTTATCCTGGTCGCTGCTGGGATGCCGATGTCGATGTGATAGTTAGTAGACACCTCGACAGTGGCGGAAGCCGCTGCCACCAAACAAAGCCCGACCAACACAAATCTACGCATTTTTACACCGGCGACCCAACAGTACAACAATAACTGAATTTCGTTATACTTATATACGCCTTATCATTTCAATCTAATAACAAATTGATAATTTCTGATTTAATCCAGGATTATAAATTTTTATTGGAAGCGACAAACGTTGCGAACGAAGCGACAAACGTTCGCATTAAACTTTAATATTTCTTTATAAATATACCTAGGTATGTACTTTTATGCTTTATAATTATTATTCGCATTAAACATGTTATTTTGAAAAACGTCGTTAATAAGGTCGTTTTATGTATTTATAAAGCATTTGATTGTAATGTACACGAAAAACTATTATAAAAACTAAATATGTGATATTAAAGATAAAGCTAATGATCTCGTTGCTTTATACTTAATTAGCAAAAATAAAAAACTGTATTAAGAAGACAGTCTGTTAGATCTATGCTCAAATGAATATTCCAGAAGGATCAATTTTTATTTAAATGTAAGTTGCCTATAATTTAAAATGAAGTCTCCATTAATTTTTGGGAGCTTAAAATTTTACCCTACCCTTTTTAGGGTTCCATAGTAAAAAACGGAACCCTTATAGTTTCGCCATGTCCGTCTGTCTGTCTGTCTGTTTGTCTGTCTGTCTGTCTGTCTGTCCGCGGCTTTGCTCCGAAACCCTTAATACCAGAAAGCTGTAATTCGGTATGAGTATACATATGAATTACGCCGAGAAAGTCGTACAATAAAATCTTAATAATATTTTTTTTTCAGGGTGTCTTCCCTATGTGTTAAGAGAGACCAAAAATTTTTTTCTCATTTATCCCATGTTGTGGGGTATCGTTAGATAGGTCTTTTAAAAATGTTATAGGTGTGGGAAAACCATTTTTCCGAACGACGAACTGTTTCCGAAATATTAAGCTTTGAAGTGTTAATTTTTCTTAGAGTCAAATGTCCCCCCCCCCCTCTACCCACTAAACTGCTGCGTCTAAAAATATGAAAAATTCACGATAGTGGTACGTATAATGAATTTAAAAGGAAAATTATCACGGCTATGTGGGTTCTTATCGTTATCGAGTTATAGATGATCTAAGTAAAAATAAATATTTCACTTTTTAAAGCATCACATTATGTAAATATTAATAATTTTAAATTAATATATGAATTTAAATAAATAAATATTTAATAAGTTTAAATTAAAATGAAATATAAAATAAGGTATAAAACAATGTCTCAATAAAACATGTCGCGAGTGATTCTGAATCGCGCTTATGAAGTTTTCAACCAAATCTCCATAGATTTCATAGGCGCTAATCAGGAAGGAAAATTATCGGCGCTAAGTATATTTTACAAGTGTTAGAATAATAAATAATCGACGAACATATAAAGTTCAAAATCGTTAGTATAATTCAAATTCAAACATTCATTTTACATTAAAAATATTTTAGTCTCGAAATATAAAGAGAAATTAAAAATAATTTTATAATAATAAAAGGTTTAAAATTGTAAGTACGTATATTGTATAAACTGACTTAAAAAAGGAAATTCCCAGTTCGTCGTAAACTTTTTTACGAAAATAGGTACTCGAAGATTGCTTGACCGATCTTGACAATTCTGACAACTACGGAACCCTACATTGTGCGTGGCCCGACACGCACTTGGCTGATTTATTTTCCTTGTAAATTTTCTTTGGTGAATAAAAGGATTTTAAGATGTAAATGAAAAACTCGAGAATTTATAGTTAATTAAATTTATTTAAAAATATACAAACATTTAAACGCCATTATGTGCACATCATTTTTAAAGTATTAAAACAATCAATCAGTGAAGTTTTTCAATTCAATTCAATGCTTTGGTAATGGCTTTTAGTTGTGTGAAGTTTTTAATAAAGCACTAAAATTGTATCATTATTGTTTATACCTCTCACAGTGATATTTATAAAAAAAAGTATTTTTGCAAAAGTGTGTTTCTTTCAGTAAAAAATACATAAATTGGACGGTGAATGTGTCAAACCACTAAAAGTAAAATTCGAAGATATGTATTTTGATAATGCGCCACCTATTTAATGTGATTCAAAAGTTTTTCAAGACATCTAAGCTTAACGGAAAAAAGTTTCTTAATTTAAAGTTTCGAATTTCAAAAGCGTTTCATATTTTGCAATTTATAAAATAATCTTATATATTATAAAAACCCATTATTATTTATTATATATTATGTATTATATATAACATATAATATGCATAATACCTCGCTGACATAATTATACAAATAAATATCAATTCAGATAACGTGTCTTTCATAAAAGAACTTTTTTTTTAAATCTCTGTACCTACTTAGTTTTGGCGGTTAAGCTCTTAAGACTAAGATCTTTTATTACATTCTAAAAACAATACAATTTTATAATCCAAATAAAAATAACAAACAAATAGTAAAATTATTTTTACTCCAATGCTGTAGGAGTATTGTTTTTGAGCATTTATATCTTTAGCATGCTGTATAGCCTAAACTGTTTGACGTATTTCAACACACGAGGTGCAATTAAATTTGTCTCAGTTATAGCAGTGACATAGACATAGCACATGGGGTAATATTTCTCGGATATTCCATGAGAAAAGAAATAACGCGGGAAATACCGATCTCCAATACCTTTTATCAGATTTCAAAACTTCTTCGACCAATGGAATGTTACATTTTTATATATACAGGATGATTCATAAGATTGGCTCAGTAGGAGAAATTTAAAACTATCAATGTTCTTGTTCACAATACGTGCCATACTAACATTAATTTCTCACTATCTTCTCTAATAAATCTTGCTGTAAGAAATTATAAAATAAGAATACATTTTATTCCAAAAACTATTAGGTTTAATTCTCAATTCGTATAGAGTTTTTCTTTTTTCTTAACTACAAAAATGGTAGTTCTTAGCAACAAATTTTTCTAGCGTTTATAGTTTCAGAATGATTCATCCTCATGAATCATTCTGTATATAATTTAATCGAGAACAATGCCCGTGGTGGCACTGATCCAGTTCAAGTGGTGCTGCACGCGAGTGAATACGGACGGCAGGGCGTTGTTGCAGCCAGTCGCGGCTACGAATGATGCGACGCCCACCTACAACATGCATTTCTACAATAAACCTGTGTAAATTGACTACATTATTGCTGTCAACCACGGAGAATACATTTGGGGAAACCAAGTGTATTCTCCATGGTTGAAAATAAGTTGATACACAAAATTATCTTTTTTTATACGTATATAAAACGACCTTAAATTAAGAACTTATTTATACGAAATTTAAGAACTTACCAATATTGTTTCTCGTGTTAAATTAGAAAATATTGTCATGGGCCCGCCATTGTCACCCTGAAACGACAGTGTTACCTTAAAATGTGTTAATATTTTATAATTCCTGCGGGCATTTTCTTCCCACTCTACATGTGTATTAAAAAGTTTTGTGTATCTAAATTATATTTTTGGTTGAACCGCTGCCCTTCATCTCGGTTTAACTTATTAATAAATTTTAATAAAATCGGTTCTACGGTTTAAGCCTCGCTTTGATGATTGCCTTTAAAAACTTCGTAAATTCGACTCATTAGAATTGTAGTGCTTAAGCAAAACCGTACGAAAAAGATTATTATTCATTAATGGCATACAAGTGCGAGGTGAAAAGAAACGTGATGCAACTTATTAAAATAATCTGTAATCGAATCGACAACGATAAATATATAGAAAATAAAAATATGTTTTGAAATAAAATATTCTTTAGACGTTGTAGATAATAATATTTATGGTCCCACCGACTGATAGTGTATTTAATAAAAACACCAAATCTGGAATGATATAGTCTAATCAACATGTCATAAAACAAGCTTATTTTTAATACTCTAGAAAGAAGATACTAAATTTAAAAAATCAAACCTAATCAATTTCTTAATTATATTATTTGATCTATTGTTAAAGCTTGTAGCTAGATTATATAATTATTGAGACGATAGAGGATATTTAAATTCGGAAGGAACATAATTATGCTAGTTTATGCATTTAGAACAATTTCGTTTTTATACTAAATAAGTCTAAATTACATATTTACATGCTTATTTCATACAATACAAAACTCGTTCCTTTTCTACGTGTACGAAGACGTGGGTAACAGCTACTTTCGACGGAAGAAAGGCAGACTTTCTATCCACCCAAGAAAGAAAACAAATCTAACAATTAAATTTACTTGAAATAATAATAAAAAAAACCGCACCGATTTATATATGGTCCTATATTACGATGTAAAATCGTAAATTACGTTAGACTGTATCATATAAATTGCTGAGATGTGAGGCGTTAAAATGTAAGTTAAAGATTATTAATTCATCATCAAATTTATTTGGAAGTCGGATAATGGCTAAAAATAAATTACTGTACAGCGACGCTACGCTTCTTCCAACAGCTTAAATCAACGCTAAATAGATGATGATTTTACCAGTTTTCTAAATCGAGTCTATCAAATTCCAAAAGTTTCCGCGAGCGACGCCGCGAGCGACTACTATTAGTAATTTAGCGATATTGGATTTAGAATTAAATACTTAACACTAATACTTTCGTGGGTATAACCCTGTCGGTGTTAATTATAAGATAAATCACAGTATTATAACTTATTATACGATAACCAGTGCCCGTTTCATACTAGATATATGTAATCAAATCGCATTAGTACGTTATCTTTAAATATAGGATTTTACCGACCACAATCATTCCATGAAAAAAAATATGACGACAATTGTAATAATATCGATAATTATAATGATAATTTGTTTATAAATTATTAAATGAAATAATGACTACAACTTTTTTAATTTTTAGTTCATGTTTTAAGTGATCTAAAAACGTGTCTTCATTGTATGATTCCGTTTATTTATCCTAAAGTATCCACTCTAAGGGATATAATCCGAATTACGTGTCCGTTTAGCCACCACAGCTGGAGTGGATAAACGGAATTCGTATATCAATTTAATTCCGATTAATCCCCACAACTATTCGACTATGTGCAATCAAAAACACGATTAATTTAATTTATCAATTTGAGTAAAATTAATTTTGTTTCAGCTCGTTAGTAAAATTAATTTGGTTTATTATGTTTATCAAAATTCTAATAGAATATATTTAATATACACCCTGGGGTGGAAAATCGGAAGATCGACCAGAATGTAATTTCGACAGACACGCGTATCCTATTATCCTCCCTAGGGTGGATACTTTAGGTTGGATAAACGGAATCTTCCCTTTCATTGACCGATATCGATAACAGCATATCATCGATGCCATTTAGAAGCAGCAACGATATTATCTTATTTTTTTTTATTCAACAAAGAAGCATCTATGCCGTATAAGGTAGAAACGGCATTCCAGTATTGACGACGAAACTGACGTTTACATGGTCTGCACAAATAAGGAATTTTTGTCTTCTTTCTGTCACAAAATAAAATCATTTTTCGGTAGATTTTGTATGCTGTACTTTAATTGCATTAGGCGAGAATTACACTTGAAAGTTAAACTCTTGTTATTGATATAAAACTCTGTAACGTTTGTAACTTTACGATGTACCATGTGATAACAACCTTACGAAAGCTGAGAATATCAAAATAAAGGCAATGACAAACAAATTACGTAAATCTATATGAAAGTCTGTGAGCAAAACCTATAAGTGTAATTCTCGCCTTATGCGATATAAACGTGATAGTTTATATCAAGAATTTATAGTAATCTTTATATTGAATAATCTTAAATAATACAGATAGGGTACGAATAAAATAGATTACTAATTTACCTGTATCATAATCTAATATAAACTTCATTAATAGGTTACTGTCGCAAATTACATCACGATAAAATGAAAACAAAATATTTTTACTTGATTTTTATACACGAAAGATATAGGTATAAATAAATTCTTACCTTACAAGTTCCTGAATATGAACTGAACCCGCATATAAAGTTAGGCGGTAAATTGTTAGAGAAAATAGTGTTGCATAGAGGGTCTGTCATTATTGTCATAAACTTCTCCCGAAGAGTTGGAGAAATAAATGTGACTTCTGGTGAGAAAGAAATATTACGAGCGTTAGTTGTGACATGGTCGAATGATTCGTACCTTGCCTGTGTAAAATAATCTATCTAATATCTTAAAACAGGCAACTCTTGTGTATTTTTGAATATATAATCTGAATCTCGAAAACGTCTACAATGATTTTCATGAAATTTAGTTTACAGAGGCTTTCAGGGGGGATAAATCGATGTAGCTGGGTTTCATTTTTAGAAAACGTCGTTTATTAAAAAAAAGTACCCAGCGAAACTCGATTCTATAGATACGAATAATAATAGGTAATAATAATAAGTTTTAAACTTTACTTTTTACTACTTGTACTAGAACTTTAATGTCTTTTGTTAATGTTTTGTATCCGAAGCGTGCCCTATCACTAAGCTTTCATGACAGTCCACCATGCGGACGTTGAAAGTGTTAGTTATAGGTATAGAGAAGTCAATATGTAGTAATGCATTAATGGATATAATTATATTTATGCGTATCATAGTTTCCTGAATATAGATAAATAATTAAAAATAAGCCTCCGTCGTCGTGCATTTCATGAACCGTAATATATAGAACTGAAATTTTCCAGAATGTGTACTTCTGTTGCCGCTATAAATACAAATAATATAAAAAACTCTTTCGAGTCGATTTGGACTTAACAGATATTTTTTTCATCATATTGTAGCGCCCGTCTTGTTTCTTTTACAAAATTATTTAAAAAGTACAAATGTTATATCTTGTCTACTTCTATGGAACTTTCATGTGCGAGTCCTACTCGTACTTGACCGGTTTTATAATCTAGTTTAAAAATTGGCCTACCTCCTGAAGCAGTTCCCCAACCAGATACAGTAGCGCCGAAGCCAGCAAAATTTGATGAAACCGTGTTTAGATAGGGCAAGCGGACGATGCCTATTGTTTCTGAAAAATAGTCATGAATGTATATCATACAAAATTTTTGTACAGTATAATAGCGGATCTGACAGACGTGGTCCTGCCTAAAAGCAACGCCACCAACCAGATTCTAAAACCATCTAGCAACCCTTTTAAGTACACACTAAATATTTCATTAAAATCAGTCCAGACATTTAGTAATATATATCTACAACAAGGACAGGAGAAATATAATATATAAAGATCAAAGGTATGTATGTATAAAGTGTAAAATATACACTTTTAAGTCAATAAATTTAATTCCTTTTTTTAATTAGTAATTTTAAAGAAATGAAAAGAAAATCCAACAAAAAAGACATAAAAAAACCAAAGGTAGTCAAGAAATGAAAAATAAATACCAGAAGTTTGTATAACGTTGGCCAGTTTCAAGAGGGCGAGATCATTTGCAAAAGTACTCGGGTCCCAATTCGGATGAACAATTATTTCTTCTACGTTGACCATTCGACGCCCGTTCTCGTAACGATCGTACAGTGAATGGGCGCCCAGTATAGCCTACAGATTAAAAAACATATTTTCGACTTTGAATCTTGAATTGGTTTTTTAAATTTTGAAAATCGAATTAAAAACCAAATTGTATTTCTATTAATAATATTAAACATCTCAAGATCTTCTATTTTTATGATATATTAACGTTCATTCTGATGTAGAGGTAATGGCATAATAAACCTTCACCATTCCCGCTCGAGGGTAGTGTTTGTTATTTTATCTACTAATATAAATCTGGATATCTGTCTTGAGGATTGTGCCTTGGAGAACACGATAAACTTCCAAACGGGTTGTTATCATAAACACCCAATAATGATAACTATCAATCTAACTTGCCTTCAAGAATTGCAAAGGTCAGATGACAATCACTCTACGTAATAATCAGTATTCCATCAAATCCAAACTAGAAAGAAAAATGGACTTTAGCAAAGAATGCTCAAAAAGTACGATATGACAAACAGGTTGTCGCAACAGTCACTGTAAGTGAATAAATCGCTAACGGTAACAGGTTCGATCTCCGCTCACGCTACATCCGTATTGACGACTATCGTGGTCTGGGTGTTTGTGTTATGTGTTGCCGGAATCTCTACACCGGATCATGAGAACCTAATGTTAAATTATTATTAATACTTCATTGCCATGTATCCATCTACCAGTAGAGTGGAAATTTTAAAAATTAAAAAGCTTTATAATAAAACCTGGCCAAATGTCACTGCCTCGTTCCCATGAAAGCAGCAATGTGCGGCCGTCAGGACCCACTGTTGGTGAATAAGGGACCCGCCGCAAAAGCCTATGTCACCCATTGCCCCTACCCGAAGGTATAGAGCTGCCTGAATTGTAATAAAAAAAACCATTGTAACTTTAAATAATTTCCAGAATAAACGAGTATTACTGATGATTGATGAAAAATTAAATACAACAGGACTTAACTGATATAAAAAAAAATTAAGAAACCCGACTGCCCAAAAAAAAGTTACAAATATTATATTTATACCTAATGTTACTTTTGATGGGTAAAAGATGTTTTACTTCGCATAAGTGGTATTACCCGCCTAATTCGAGTTTCCATGGAAATTACGGGAAAAATTATTCTATGATACCCACACTATTGAGTTCAATTTAATGACACTTCATATGTCGGTTTTGGTTAAGGCTGTAGAGCGTGCCAAAGAAATATATATGTCTACATATGTACATACATACGCTTAAGCCTTTCTTCGTTAGTCGAGTGAAAAAGATATTTAAGGTTCTTTGTATATGTAAGAGTCCTGTTCAAAATCTTACGTCGTCGTCTGTCCCACCTTTAAAGGGCTATCTTTTGAATCGTAATAAGTATCTAGTTGTAATTTTACACGCCAAGTTTGACTATAGTGGTACGAAACGATCTTTGTGCGAATCGCATTTTGCTTATTTATTTTTAACTATATCTCTTACGTTATATATGAGATGAATATAATGACAAAGTAAAATAACGTAGGGTTTGCGTTTTTATTATTGTCCTCGACGGAAGAAAAGTATAGTCCTGTCCTACCTTTCCGGGGCTCAAGACTAGAACCCTAGCTCTATAGAAGCTCGTTAATGGATAAAAATCGTATGTTTAAATCTACATGGGTAATCATTAAACTAAACGTTAATCAAAAGTTTATCAATCAACGATGATTTGTTTCCTAAAAGGCTTCAAATTATCTGTGACGGCCATGATTAGCATTATACATATATGTGGCTGCCACTGCGGTATAAAAACTAGCACATTTCTTAATTTATTATCACTCCATTAAGCTGTGACCGCGTTAATAGGTTACAAACATGCCTCTTCTCCAACTTCGTTTAATATAATAGTCTATTTTCTATTACTATGCATAATTATACTGTTATAATTACAATGTTTAATTTTTATAACATTTGTAGTAAATTTATTTTGTCTATAGCAGATATATGTATGTAAAGAGAATTATTATTTCTTAAAACGGTTAGCACATATATTTAGAAAAATCATTGTTATGTATATTAATTAAAAAAAGGTTAAAAGAAAACTCAAATATCTTCGGCTAAGTCAACTTACTTGAAATGGCCTAGAATTCCGTTCACTCATAACGCCTCCAAGTATCCTTTCATTTGTTCGTGTGTCACATTCGCCATCACTACATGAACTCGAAGTATTTATTAATACTAAAAATACCACTAGATTAAGTACTGTATTGTATTTACACATTTTTGAGAATTACAAATGATTATTTATTAAATATGTTCCCGACAGCAAACCCAAGATTAATCCAATTGGTACGACACTCTTAAACTAGGATGAGAAATTATTTATCTTGATATGTGACGAATTTATCTTTTATCGCCAGAAAGAATGTCTATCACTCATATCTCATTCTCAACATATTTCAAGTGCCCGGATATCAGGTTTTAATGTAGCTATTATACCTAAAGGAACGGGTTCATAATTAAAAACACAAAATTATTTGAAAACATCATTTATTATATTTTCCTCAAAAAAGTAAAATTTTGAAATAAAATATTTAAACATAGTTATACATGCTGTAGTGTGACGCAGGCGCAGAATTACATATTCGACACTCACACGCGCAGTCTATACAATAATAATCATAAACAAGACGAAAACAGAACTAAAAATGTGTGATCGTAACATCTAATAAGGGTGAAAAATTCAATCGTACGTTATAAGTAAATTACATTTGTGAAATGTTGGCAGTAAAATAATCATTAAATTAAAATTTAATAATATAAAGACATTATCTCTTAAAAGCACGATATGAGGCATAAAGCATACTTACAACTCGTATTATCATAAAGATGCGCTTCAATATCGCTGTCCACCCTACCACCTAGACTACGCACCTCTTAACATTACCATGGATCTATGAAGAATATTTGATAGAAATTTAATTTTTTAAAAGCGGCACCCATTAGCCGACAGCGACGTCGAAGTTCGAATGAAGACACTTCAATGGAAATTATTTCTAATTCAATTACGTAGCGCTCGTTACCGGCGTAACGAAGTCAATCAATAAAACGATATCCACTTGGTAAATTAACTATGTGTTGTAAATGCGGTTACAATCATATACATATCTCGTCTATTATCAAATGCGATTAGAATTCCGTTTCGATCTCTGCTTGGTCGTCGTCAGTAATCTAATAAAACATCTAGGATAGTTTAATTTTCGGTTCAATCGAACGTCATACATTTCTAGTTCAAATGAATTTACACTATAATTTATCAGTTACATATATGATATAAGTATATAAATAAATAATATATATTTTTCCATCTGAATTAAATACTAAAAAGTTATCTATTCATAAATAGCGACGCATTTAGATTTTCATAAAATGTATTAAATTTATAATCGTTTTAAGATACAACAATTACACGTCGGGGTGGGATCGTATCATACTCGGATAAAAATATATCTTCACTCGCTCGGCGGCCCGAGCGATAAATACGATATCAGACGAAGGCGAACAATTCAAACACTCAAATATCGAACAGTCTTAAATAACGTTTTTTTTGTACGCAACAAAATAATAACAAACATTTGACAGTCGTCAGTGCGGCCGCTCGACACAATTTCGTCATTAGCAAAGCTTACGGTAGCAAGCATCGTGAGAAATATGCGGCGTCCGGGGGCCGGCCCTGCGCGTGCGCGGCGCTCGCGAGCACGCGGCGAGCGCGAGCACGCGGCGGCGCGAGCACGCGGCGGCGCGGGGCACGGGGACGCGGCGTGCGTAATGCGAAACGTGATGCGGGCGTTACGAGCGGCTGTCCGGCGCTTCCTCGCCGCTTAGCTGTGGACAATCGGCGGGCGTGAACGACTGCTCCGGACTAGACGTATCATGTTAGTTAGACGAACGGGTTAGTACATAGCGATAGCTGTTAAACATGCAATTTCGTTATTAGTGACCATGCTTTAAATATTTAATTATGTTTAGTATAAAAAATATTCATAATTTAGTTAGAAGAATAATAACTGTAACACAAACTTATAGCACAAATTAACTAAGGTTTTTATAATAAACATAAACATTATTAAATTTTCTATTATCTATACAAAGCATGATTTCATCGGTCACTTGATAAATAAGCCACATTAAAACACTGTGTATAGAAAAAGCGAAAAAAAAACCGTCGCAATATAATTAATATTGTATATTTATCTAATTTTATCAAAAGATCTATACACATTGTTTTATACAGCACCCCGCGCCCATATGTTATTTGAAAAACCTATTCATTACTTCCCATGATAATAGAAATTAACTAATCCTAGTAACCAAGTCTATTACAAATTTTAATAAAAATATAATTATGTGACTTATCCTTTTAAGATTCAAGGACATTTATACAGTATTTAGCGCATATTTAAAAGAATTTAAAAAAGATATTAAATGGGAAATAATAAACGTAAATGTATCCAAGAACCAGACGGAAATGTACTACGTATAAACACGTCTACTAACACGTAAATATTATATTATCTCGGTCGCGCTCGTTGCGAAACAAATAAAAGCATAACCTTCAAATGAATGAGACAACATATCCACAGGCTTCGAAAAGATAATACTGCTGATTATTTTTGTTTATTTGATTATATTTAGCTCTTTGGAAGTAATTTGCAGTTAATTCCCAATGAATACGTTGGGTTTTAGCAAAGCAAAAGGCACTCTTTAATGTTGTTTTGCCCATTATATCTGTTGCGCATTATTTCATCATTTGTCAAAAAATTATATTTATCTATTCTCATTATCATTCATTTAATTTTTTATAATCTGACATAATATATCTGATAATTATTCAAGACAGTGAATAAAAATAACATTCTTGAAATGCGTAATCGTTTAGGATTGCCAACTCATCGATACGCTGTGATACAGTTCAGAAATAAATATAAACAAAAAATGAAAGGAGAAAATGGTTAACTAGAGAATTCATAGAGTAAAATATTTGTTTAGACATGGGCGAGTATCGTAGAGAAATAGGGAGGATGATTTCGTTTATTCACCCAAAAGTATCCACCCTAAAGTTGTACTCGGAATTGCATGTCCATTTGGTCACCTGCCGCGGTATAAACGGAATTTCAGTCCGATTAATTCTTCCTATTTTCCACCCCAGTGTATTAAATATACTTTTTTAAGAATTTCGTTAACCATAATTAACCAAATATTTTTAGTAACGACTTTAAATAAAAGTCATATTACACATATTGAAAAATTAAATAAATCGTGTTATCGACTGCAAATAGTCAAGGGGAAATAATCAGAAGAGAATTAACATACGATTTCCGTTTATCCACCCCGGCCAGGGTGGTGAAACGGACAAGTGACTCCGATTATCCTCCTTAGGGTAGATACTTTGGGGTGGATTAAACTGAATTATTGGTTAGGGTGAGAGTGAAAGCTAAGGGGCGAGCGTGACTGTCGGGCGTAATGCTGGGCCTTCATAAGGTCGACTTTGTCTGACAGCGATATTAAACTCATCGGACGCATATGGCTTTTTAGTGACATTGTCGGCGAGTCGCTGTGAACTCAAGTAGCTTGTAAAGACTCAGCATTACGGTTATGCTGTAGTGCCTTAATTGGATGCTGATAAGCAATACTATGTCAAGCCACACAGATTTTATTTTGAATATGGAATGCACGTGAAATTCGAAATATTAAATTAAGAAACTTTTTTCCGTATTAATTTAGTTTAGATAATTAGAATTTTTTTAACAACGTTAAATGGGTGACTCATAACCAAATTTGACTTTTGTGGGTTGACACAGTATGGTCATCAGCGTCCGATCGCTCAGGCTCGGGCGAGAGTGCGAGCGCGACCGGCGGGGTTACGGACGTGCGGCCGCGGGCGGCGGCGCTCGGGCGGCGCTAGGGCGAGTATAGGTAGGAGAGGGCGCGCACTGACTTCTTCTTGAGCGTGAAGAAGGAGCGGCGCTTGGGCTCCTGCGCGTGGTGCGCGGGCAGCGTGTGCGAGCGCGGCGCGGGCGCGGCGGCGCGCGCGCGCAGCGCCTCCAGCCACGCGCCCATCTCCGCCTCGTCGTGCGCCTGCAGCAGGAACTCGGCGCCGTTGCTCAGCCTGAGCACATACATATGTTACAACTGAATCCTCGAAAAAGAAATCGGCTTCAAATACAAAATACACAATTTCATTTCATTTCCTTCCTCATTTTCTCGAATCGAATCAATAATATCATAGAATACCCCTACATAGAAAAAAACTAAAGTGACCGAATTAAAAATTCACAGTTGGACACAAAACTCAAAGAACGTTATACACTAGAGAATTCAGCATATTATTTAGACTTTCAAGTGTCCCAAAAAAGTTGCGTATTATCTGGTTCAAATTCTTCCAATTTTTAAACAGCAGTCCCAAGACCTTTTTTGTTTTTGAAACATCAAAATAAATTTCTCAAACCTGAGGCGGAAAACGTGCTTCTTCTTGGTGTAGTTCGCAGCGACCTCTACGACGGCTCCGTTGAGGTCGAGCGGGGCTTCCCCGCGCCAGTGCTGCTCGGGCGCCGCCTTATACGCCTTCTGGTCCTTGTAGAACGACATGCGCCCGTCCTTCGCGACCACGTACACCTTGTCCCATGACCTAGCAAATTACAACGATTTAATGTAACGGTCTGTAAATATCCCAAGCAAAGGAGAACGTTTTAGGGCAATTAGAATTTCTCCCGACACGTGCAGATTTCCTCGCGTTGTTTTCCTTCACCGAGCATAAGATGATAAACACAAAGTTAACACATAAAAACTCAGCGATGTTCGCTAGAAATTGTACAATATGAAAAAAAAATATTGTTTTAAATTTTTAAATAAACATTTTGATTGTTAACTTTTATGCATAAATTATTAAATTACTACTTTATTTATTTCCAATTATGATAAAGATTATCATTTACCTGTTGGAAGCTCGTTTAGCTGCCGACTCCCATTCGTGTTTACGAACTAGTGTACCTTCCACACCCTCGTCCTCGCCGGCGGGACTGGCGCCCTCTGTGTGACATAAGATTCAAAAATAATGCATAATTCACGTCATAAAAATATTGAAAAGAAGAAAGTGAAAAAGTAGAAGAAAAAAATTGGAAGTCATGATTGAACTTCATTATAAATATCAATATTTTGAAATAGCATAATTAACTGAAATTCAATCATGATATAAATAAGGCAAAAAATGTAGAAAAAGAACACAGTAACTATGATTTAAACTTATATATTTTCTATAATAATAAACACTAGTGATAATTTGATACTAAACGTTTTAAGCTCTAAGCTAATTCGAATAAAAGTTGCCTAAATAACAAAAAAAGTGACACGCTCAAAAGTAAAACTTCAAAGACATGCGCTCACAAACACAGCACACTCAAAGCATTCTTCGCGGACGTTCACATTTATTCGGTAGAGTTCAGACGTGGATGGATCTCTCGATGATCAAACTATAATATAAACAACTGATCTGCAATTAATAGTTGATCCTTGCGATAATTTGGTGTATAATAGTAATTAATAAACATAAATATTTTATCACAGTTTTTGAATAATCTATGGCCTAATAATTAGAGGTCGCGTCCGTAAATTGCACCGTCTGCCGTCTTACTAAATAAAGTAAAATATACATATATTTATGAATACATACATCTATAAGAGACATACAATATATAGTAAACTCTATGGGCTTTTACAACTCTGTATCTGTAATTCTTTAATTTTTTTAATTATTCTATTCCTTAACCAAATATTTAAAAAAAACAAACTTAAAAACTTGACGGATTAAAAATTAATCTATTCGTCTTTTACTTTAGAGTTTATATATAGTGTGATGTGTAAATTAATATCAAAAATATTTTTATCCTATCCATCCACCTCCGCCCGCTACCGTGGGTACCTTCATCGTCGCTGTGGTGCGCGCCGGTGAGAAGCTTCTTAGCGGTCCGCCAGCGGAAACTGCGGAAGGGCGACTTGCTTCGCGACCGCGACTTCACCTTACCAGAGGTGGACGGCGTTACGGGCGTCGAGCTCGAGCCGGCTGCTGTTCGACGTTGCGGGAAGAGTAGGTTGGGGGACGGGACGTGTGCGATAGTTGAGAGGATCGTTTCGTTTGCGAAGTGCGAAATGTATTGGGAAATTGTGCAGATGTTTGATAATAATAAAGAAGATAAGGTTTAAAAATAAAAGACATCAAATAGCAGAGAAGAAAATTATATGTGACAACGGGATGAAAAATTGTGAAAAGGGACGGGTGGGGAAGAGGGATAAAAAAAGAAAAAAAATTCAAAGCAACATAAAAACAAAACTGCGTCGCAGCAAATAAACAAAAGCATTGTCATGCTAATTGTTTTATACAAAACGAAAAATTTAAAACACTTAACAGTAAAAACACCAGAAAACACATGTTAGAATTAATACTCATGCACTATACAACCATACACTGCGCGTCATTAGTAGAATGAGTACAAAATTAATAAAAAATATTATTGATTGTCTTTCTAAATCTACACAGTTTTACTTGTAGCGTGGTGATAAAGTTGATTCTAAATTCAATTTTTAAAACATTCAAAATAATTTTCGAATAAAAATATAAATTATACCCTCAATTTGAGTTTATTTTTATTAAACTAAATATGAAATATATTTCCTAATAACTTTTGCGAATCAAGTCACATACAGGAAGCAACTCCTCACCCGCCACGTGTTACACTACGTGTCATACTCACTGGAGAGGCGTGCGGGTTTAGCTGGCGTCTGTTTCGACGAGGAGGGGCGGGGCGTGTCCGGCAGCGCGGCGTCGGGCGCGCGCGGGGTGGCGGGGGCGGGGGCGGGGACAGGGGCGGGGCTAGGCGCCTCTGCATGCGTACATCTACGTGCTAGTTACGTCTACTCTACACGCTACGTGCGTACATGCTAGGTTATGCATGCTACGTTTTGCTTATGCGTGTCTAGATGTTATTTAAAATTATAAATATATTATCTTTTTAAATAACAGTGAATTTTTAACAAATAGTACACGCATAAGCAATTTGGTTTTATACAAAAACATAAAATCATGCATAATACATAATATGCACTCAATAAGTTTAATGTTAAATAATAAGTATCTAATTATCTAAATTACCATGATCTAAATTTCTATCCCTTAAACTCTTTTGAACTTTTTGATACGAGAAAAGATATACATATAATAGTTTTATCTATATTTAATAATTAATACTGATTTCATTTTAAAGTGCTTTAAGCATGGCATAAAGTTTAAAAGTAAAATAGTCACAAAGAAATAAGTAAACACAATTAAACTTTGTTGCATAGAATCATAATAATAATATATGCATGCAAAAAAGCGAGCTACAATATAAAGCCGTGCATACAAGTGTAGCGAGAAAGGCTTTCGCGGCAGCGATAAAGGATACCTACCTTCTACGGAGACGGCATCATTGAAAGAGAAGAACACAGTATAAGTTGATAGCACGTTATTTTATATAAAATTCGTTTTATTTTTAAATGAAGACATGAAAATGAAGAGTACGAGTATCAAACCATCACCGTGATTAGCGAGTGAAATTATATAAAAAATATATATGTATTATAATAATGTACTAAATATTCATGTTGGTTTATATAAGTTTTGATTTTATTTTCTCACAAACAACAATAGCTGTTTTTGAAAAAAGTTAAGACTAGAAAATAAGTTAATTAAGTAATACTTATACGGGATTAATTTCAAATTTTATAAACATAATATTTTATCAAGCTGATATTGTTGTTTGAATAAAAAATTTAAGTTTATGTTTTTAAATATATTTATATCGTAAATAAGCGTGAAAAAGAATATAAAAAGTACGTGTTACAAAATATTTAAAAATAATCATACCTTTCATATCACGACTTTATCGCTTCTGTCTCGTAATGATTAGTTGAAATGACGACATCATATACAAATATTTTGTAACATCTGATTGTATAAAAATCGGAAATAGTGAAATAAATAAAAAATGAGCAATGATGCTAAGTCCTTCACCTAGAAGATGAAAAATAGTGTCGTGGATACGAAAAGGTGCAACGTTAAGAAAATTGTGCTTAGCCTTATCTAATAGAGCCTAGAAAATAAATCCGAGCCTAATAAAGTTTATAGCCTTTTAAAGCTGCTAATTAAAATGAAAATTAAAAACAATCTACCCCGTGGCGTTACTAGTTTAGAGCGCAGTGTAACCCGTCAAAATTAAAGACACCCATTTTAATTACTACGATGTTTAAGCACATGCGTACAGCCGGGTATCTCTTTAAATCGGTAGGTTTATATAAAGCGCTCTGGTTACCTGGCTGGGAATGCGGTCGCTCTTGGGCCTTCTCAGCCGCTTTAGTGGATGTTCTCCTTACGACTACGCGTGTGCATGTGTGGACAACACATCGGTAAGTAACGTCCCTTTTGTCTCACACGCGAAACTCGGCCCGCGAAAGAAAAGTCCGAAGTTGTTAATGAAATTTTTCTATACAGGGTGTCAACTGGGAATGTGTTGGACATTTTATTAGTGTTACCAGAAACGACATTTTAAAGTAAATAAACTGAATTAATTTTATTTATAATTATTGTTTATAAATAAAAATTATACTGTACGAGCCTACAAGATCCACTGTTTAATTTTTTTTATTAAAAAAATAATTCAGTTATAAGCTTTTAAATATCGATTCTGCTAACGTCGTTAAAATGTCCAACGCCACCCTGTATTATTTGACTTTTTAGAGGTAAGTAAATTCTTTCGCGGGTCGATTAAGCGATACAAAAAGGGTAATTTCACATGGAAAGCGGCAAGCGACGCCGTAAGACTTTAGGCCTTATCGCAGTGCGAATGTGCTAAGTCTTTTATGTTTAAAAATATATTTTTTAGTTTTATTTTTAACTATATATTTAGTGTTATTTGATATTGCAAATTGCAAGCAGCATTCCACCAATTAAGTGGTGAAAATTAGTAGAAATATTATTGTATAATAATTTCGAAAGTTTGATTCGTTGGTAGTGCTAAGAGATACATGCGTGCTTACATTGCAATCCGTGAGTCGAAGTGAGGTTAATTTTCGAAAAAGTTGTGTTTTCCATTATCATTAAATAAGAATTTAATTTATATTCTAATTTTTTTAATAATTTTAAGTAAAAATTTTATCAACTACTGGTTTCATTTCAACAAGAAGAAAATATTAAATATAACTAATCGAAGATGATGAATCTTCGAAACTTTCGATGCGAAATAGATAAAATATTGCTCAAGAACATCTTCAAAACGTTCGAATGTCTATAATAATTTCAATACGCGCCTCTAAAGGAGAGGAGTCGTTGAGTTTCTTTTACGATCTCAGAGATATTTTTCGATATGCAATTTGGGTTACGGAACATGAAGTTTTAAAAATGAACATGAATAGCACATCTTGAAAAAGTATCTCTTCAATCGAAAAGCGCCCTCATGGACACCTTTATTTATAATGGCCTTACAGTGGCCTGTAATCGCTTGTTATGTCATATTTTTGTTACTCTCTGATATCTTTTTTATTAAATTTCATATGTACGAGCGCAATAAAATATCTACAATGGGGAAGAGGGCATATTGAATATTATTAACCTAATAATAGACAATATTATCATAGACAAATTATAGTCTATAATTACTTTTACGTTACAACAATAATATTTCATAACTATAGATATCACTGTCTATATAGATATATCTCTACGGCAGACCGGCTAAAGTCTTTGCCTAATTACCGATTCGAGTTTAAACTGTCAAAAGTTGTCACAGATTTGAACGTCGAATAATACTTAAGGTATCTATAGTTACAAAATATCACCGCGTAGTGTCCGGCATCGTTTCGAAGAGGCACCGAGCACTCACCCTGCGGCTGCGGCTCGGGCTCCGCGGCGCGGTCGACGGCGTCCTGCGCCGCCGCGGCCGCCGCCGCCTCCGCCGCCTCGCGCTCCTGCCTCTCGCGCTCCGCCGCCTCGGCCGCCTCTTGCCGCCTCTTCATCTCCTTCACCTCGAACTGCGTGCGACACTCGGTTGTTATATCTTCCGTATAGTGGTATAGCTTGATTCACGTAAGTCTAAAAGTCTGAATACGAAGCGATTTATAACTCGCGTATGGCACAGTCGAGTAAACGTTTAATGATAGCTGTCTTTAATGATTTATAATTTCAAAGATTGTTTTGAAATATATTAAATATCTCATTAGATTTAAAAAATAGCGTACATTTTAACTTAACTTCTATGACATTTACTATAAAAACTTAAACTTTCTTTTCTTCGTGATTATTCTTTTTAAATAATTAAAAAGAAAGGTTAATTGATTATTTATATATGTATGACTATAAACTTAATGAATTCATTTAATTATAATATTAAATAATAAAATTAAAGAATTTTCTTAACAGCTGTCCTGATAATCATTTAGTGTTCTGCGCAGCATAATGCGCATAGTTCAGACCTTAACACTTACGTGAAAAGAGGTATTTTAGGGTATGTTCCGATATACATCCAGCTTGCTGGTCAGTCTTGAGGCTAGTGCCTAGTGCGAGTTTTTCTCACTACTCGATTGTGGTAAACGCAGATTTGTATGGAATTGAAACGTCGTCTCATGTTAACCAGAAGGAATAAAATAGTGAGTATAGTGAATGAAAGTGATAGCTGAATTGAAATGAAAACGCGTCTGATTCGTGGACTTTTGTATATTCGACAATTCAGATACGTTAATGTTACTTCATTTTATGTAAAACTTAATCGGGTATTTATCGAAGAACTCGCACTAGGAACCAGTTTTTAGTAACCTTGCAAGCATGCCTAATTGCAATAGGTGATATCTCGTTTGACGTGGAATAATGTCAATTCGAGATGTTAGTAGCTTCGGGCAGTATTTCGGAACACACCCTCAGCATCGGTAGCGAAGTCAAAGCCGTTCGGGTTAATGCCGGCTAGATTTGGCTAGTAACGATTTCTGGCATTCGAATGAAATATATATTTATTTTCATTATGAAGCGATTTTTATAATTTAAAAGTAAAAAGCTAAGTTCTTATTTTTTATAAATAAAAATATCGATATAATTCGCACATATGACAATATTCATATTTAAATCATATTTCATAAAAAAAAACTTGTAACAAAATAAAATATCATGCAAAATAGAAAACAGTATACAAGCACACATAAAGCTCATGCGATATACCAACTCCACACTTACACTATCCAAATAGTTATAGTACCATGCACCCTCCGGAAACAACAAACTGCGTGTTTGGGACAACAATAACAGGGACGAGGAGAGGGGAATCGTTTTCACATCTTTGCCTAAATCATTAACCGCCTTCATACTACTCGTTAGACCGGGTAATGATAGCACGGCCACCTCAGCCTTCGGTTCACTGTCGATAGACTTCTTTCTCCACGATAATCTCTTCATTAAACCCTTTATGCTACCGGATTTGGAAGACGATTCGCTATGACTCCTCACTGGTCTCAGTAAAGATACATTTGGATAAACGTGCTGATAGGATAATCTTTCCCATAACATGAAATCTATTGACGACAATTTATCATTCGACCTATCATTCTCTGATGTATATTCGAAGAAAATGGAGCTGTATATTTCGGGAGATAAGGGCGTTTTTAGAGGAGTCATCGGCGGGCTACTGGTTTCGGAAATCGTGGATAAGCTATTGTTCGTTACGACCGACCAAAGATATGAATCATTTTTCGATATTGGTTTTTGTGAATAATTTATGTTTAGATTTCTTTTAAGAAACTTTTCGGGTAATTTGAATTTATCATTCGTATTTATTATCTCGTATACAACTTCTCCAACTGGTCGAACAGTTTTAGTAGCGATTTTTAGTGAAGGTTTCTCACGAGTGGGAGGGGGGAATTGGAAAACAAAGGATGATTCGTCACATTTATCCCAAGGTTGTGCGGTAGGCCACAGTGTTGCTGCTTTCTGTTCAAGCTAGTAGTAAATTAAAAGAAAAAGAAAATTAAAAGAAAACCAAACACTACAACTACACAGCAAATTACAACAAGCGATTAATAGAAAAAACTAGTAAAGAAAAACTAAAGTCCACTTCACATGAGCCACTATCAAGACTGAATTTGATATTTTTACAAGTCAATTTTAATTATTTTGTTAAAGGATGCTCTAAGAGGCCATTCAAGCATTACGTAAGCGCCAAAGTGGCGCGGAGAGTATGATTTACTTATTTTTAATAAAATGGGGAACGAGATTGGGGTGTGTATGATGTTGATGTTGATGTTAAGAATGTTTATTTAAGTACCATGTCAATAATATACTTAAATAAATATTAAATGTATATTAACTAAATAGTCCATAAATTACTTATTTCAAGACTTGATGACTGCATCGAAACATATATGTACCAATTTTACGGGAGGGTCGAATAAGATCTTTACCTCCTTCTGCTGACAAAGGGGAAGGGGTAATAAGTATTAAATTTTTATATAATACTTGAACGGCCCCTAAGTTAGTATAATGGTACGGATAAGAAAGTGGTAATGTTAAAGTATCTACAGAAGAGCCGCAGTGCCGGGCGCCCACTCACCGTGGTGAGCCTCTGCAGCGCGCTGAAGCGGTCCTCCTGCGCGGCGGCCGACTTCTCGAAGGCCTCGTGCTTCTTGATGAGGCTCTCCACCTCGTCGATGGTGTGGCCGAGCTCCTGCGACATGAGGTAGGGCTCCTGCGCGATGAGCCACGCCTCCGCCACCGCCGCGTCGCGCGCGAACTGGTACACCTCCAAAACTGCGAGCGGAGATATACCGTTAACTCTTAATTGCATCATTTTTATATTGCTTCATAAAAAAGTTTATTTAAAGAGCCTAATAAGCGTTTCATTTTTGATACACCGTACATGTAAAGGTTAAAACGTACATATTGTGATAGAATCATTAGACTGTAGTCCACTGACTACAGCTCATATGTATATGTGTTGGCTTGATTGAAAAGTTACCACTTGATTGGGATTCTGTGGCTTTATAAATTACTATTATTAAAATAAATTATTATTAAAGTTAAATATACAAAGAAGATAAAGATATGATTATCTATAAAATTAAACTCTTACGAAATATCTTCGGTTTTTTTTTTTGTAACTTATTATATTGTTGCAGCCGCGTAAACTAAATTTTGGAGTGTACGGCGAAATATAACTTTATTAGCCCGCTAATTGAATAAAAAGCGATGCAATCGCAGCGACTCACTGAGCTGCAGGTTCTCCCAGCGCTCCTCCCAGCGGCGCAGCAGCGCGTTGCGCTGGTTGGTGAGCTGCAGCAGCTTGTCGCGGATGTCGGGCGACGCGTAGTGCTGGCGCGCCAGCAGCTCGCGGCCCAGCCCGATGCACGCCGTGAACTTGTCCTCGCGCGTCTCGATCTCCGCCTTCAGCGACTGGTGGTTGTTCATCAGCAGCTCCACGCCGCTCACGTCGCTGGGGTTACAAATGTTCGATAGCACAAAATATATTTAGGAAAAATATAAACCAATTTCATAATCATTTTTTGATAAGTAAACAGTTAAAAAAAAAACATAATCCAATTTATTTTACTAATAATTACTAAAAACTGTTTTATACTTTTAAAGATCATAGTTCCATTTAATCACAATTAATTCTTAAAAAACATAACATACTTATTCCATTTACCTTGATTTTAAAACCAAACTGTTACACCGATTTTGGTACTTTAGGTAAAAATTTTATGGGTCCAAATGAAAATTTCAAATAAAAAAGGAGAATAGAATCGAACAAGATAGCGATAGTATGTGTCGACTCACCGCGGCTTCTCGCCGGTGTTCATGGAGCGCACGACGTCGTCCATCCACAGCGTGAGGTCGCGCACCTGGCTGAGGAAGCGGTACAGCTGGTCGGCGTCCTCCAGCTTGGCGCGGCGCGCGGCGCACGCGGCCTGCAGCGCGCGCCACGCCTCCGCCACCTCGCCCTCGCGCCGGCTGATCTCCGCCGCCTTGTCGCCCGCGTACGACGCGCCCAGCCGCCCGCACTCGCTGCTGATGGCCTCCACCTGCGCGCCCGCCTCGCTCTCACATCGCTCCGGCTCGCTCACGGCTTGTATACACCGATATATACGGATACGCAGGAAACTATTTCAGTCTCACGCCGTCGTCGCAAATGGATTATTTTATCGAACGTTTTTAGTATGCGACGATGATTTTATAACTACAGATATGTTTGTTACGTTCATACTATTTTTAATTAAAAATCTATACCTATTTCTAACTTTGCCAAGCTCGTCACTTTGGAAAGTTAGTTCAAAAATATTATTGGTATATTAGTGTCTAGATCATTTAGACAATTTTAAGTGTCAAATAAACCGTTGCAATAATTATTATTGTGCGTAAGTTTAGGTATTAACAAAGACCTTATATATAAAATACTTCTCTGTGTACACGATTTCCCATATACAAAGTGTAACCTGGGCACGTTTTGGATATTTTACCGGCGTTAGCAGATTCAATATTTTAAACTGAAAAAAACGAACTTGACTCGTTCAAATTATTTTTCATAAATGGTAGGCGTACCATATATGCATTATCTATACGAGCCTATAAGATCCAAAGTTTCCTCGGAAACACCTTGTATATTTGGAAGAGTGCCGCGTGTAAGATGTAGCGCACCTGCTGCTGCAGCGTGCTGAGGTCCTGCATGAAGTTGTGGTGCTTGCGCTGCAGCGCGCCCACGCTGATGGCGTCGCGGCCCAGCTCCTCGCTCACGCCGCGCGCCTTCTCGTTCACGCGCTGCAGCGTGTCCTTGCAGTCGTGGAAGTACTTGTGCAGCTCGCGCGACGCCGCCAGCATCTGGGCGATACACGCGTTCGTTTATTACAATTCGTTAAAATCGTGGTTCCAAGTACCTCCGAAAACAAATTATAAACACAATATTAAATAAAAAAATATTAAGTACTTTAAATTATAGTACATATCCCTTTAATTGTATTGTAAATATTTTGTCGTTTAGATGTATGTAATAACTTCACAATATGATGATGACACACAAATTTTAATAATAGAATAACAAAGAGAATCATTAATCTACTCTTTTTTTTTTTACAGACTAACTTAATACTCCCTTCAAGCAATCTCCTGTGTCTGACTGTGTGTATCCTATCACTAAATTAGAAAACGCTAGTTTGGATATAAGTAATTTTGGAACTAGAAACGAAACTGTCACGAGTCCCCTCATTACCTGCGTCCGGGTGTCGATGAGCTCGAGCAGGTCCTGCCAGGTCTCGCGCAGGCCCTCCTTCCACTGCGCGATGGTGGCGTTGTCGGAGTGGCCCATGGCGATCATCTGGTCCGCGATGCGCTCCGCCGTGGCCACGCGCTCCGAGCCCACCGCCTGCGTCTCGCGCGCGAACTCCTTGAAGCGCTCCCACAGCAGCTGCAGTGTTAAGAATAGAGTAAGACTTAGGTATTAAGAATTTGTAAGCGGTACGAGCGGAATATGATAAAAAAAAAACTAAAACTTAAACATGAATGCCATAGAGATGTCGTGAAATCTTAACCAAAAAAAGCTTAATTCTATTGACTCGTCGAAGGGAATCACATTTTTAATTTTCATATATAAATAAATATTATAGCATAAGTTATGTTCATCCATAGACCGACCATTCCTATGATATTACTATAAAAATTAAAAATTGATTCAATATCTAACTCCATAGTGATCTCACCGTAACATGGTCGTAATCCTGTCCCAATTCCTGTGAACTGGCAACCAATTCTCTCTCGGTAATCCATTGCTCCAGGTCGTCGACCTCGCGAGACAGCTGGAACAATCGTAGGGCTTCGTCCAGCTTCGCACGTCTTTCACCTGCCAAGTCCTTCAGACCAGCATACAGCTTATCTACTTGTGATTGCTTCACGGAAATCTGTTCACTGCAAGGTAAATAATAAAAATTATGTACATAAATATTTTCATCAGGATAATATGAGTTGTATATGTATGTATATATATTTAATAGTGTATGAGCAAGTTAAAATTTTGTCCTTATTCCTTAAACTACTAATAATAATAGGAGTTAAAACTCACCTTAGCGGATGTTCTTCGCTAGTCAATTGGCGAACAGTTTCTCCTAACTGTCTGATAGTCTGTGCATAGTCATCTACTGCCTGTTCCAATATTTCGTGTTTCTTCATCAGGTTTTGCGCGGAAATCTCGTCTTTTCCACGGTCCTCTACCATCATGTAAAGTTCTTGTTCGCTCATCCACGCTTCAGCTTCGTTCGCGTCAAACAGATATTGCTGAGCCTTCTCCCATTGGGCCAGGTTGTCCTTACGTTGATCGATGGCATCTAAAATATAGAGAGATTTTAATATGATATTACTCAACGCATGGTTATTATCCATTGTTTGAAGATATTTAAAGAGCAAATTTCAACTCACCTTTAAGTTCTCGCCACCGCGCGGTGAGCTCTTCAATAAGTGTTTTGAATTCGGGCGCATCTTCGTGTCCCTCGTCAATCAACTTCTGTCCATTGGAAATAACTGTCAATATTCTTGGCTCATGGTTATCTGTCTCCGTCTTTAATGACTGATTCTTCTTCTGTAACATCTGAACATTAAATAATGAATTTCCGTAATCGGTGCTGGTCGCCAGAGGCATCTTTTCGTGAATCCATAATTTCTCATCCTCGACATCGCGACGGAATTGGAATGCTTCTTTCTTCTTCGCAAGATTTAGTTGGCGCTCCAACAGAGGTGCCTTGAGCTGCTCGAAACGTTGCTCCACAGACTTCTTCTTCTCCTTAATTTCTTCCATTTTATCTGGAACGGTCTTTTGCAGGTATTCCGCTTGTGTTTCGAGTTCGGTTACCTGCTTAGCCTTAACAGCCATCTGAGTCTCGATCATCTGTTGCTTCTGCATTAGAATATTGACAGATGCCAGATCAGTGCCAGTGTCTGTGTTCTCGATTTGTTTCTCTAGCTCATTCATCCATGAATCGATATCGTCACAAGTCTGGTGGAGAAGAACCTCGCGATTCGCATCGAAGAGGCGTTCACCCTTTTCTTTAGTTGTAGTTTGAAGATTTTCGAATTGATCTTGAAGTTCGTGCATCTTAGGTGAGATGATTTCTACAAACTCTGGTTTTTGTTTCATGAGTTCTTCAGCCGCATTCTGGACCGCAAATAGGCGTTCCTTGTTGGCCGCAATTTCTGCTTCGAAAGCTTGATGGCGAGTCCATTTGGAATGAATGGTCTTTGCTGAGCGGTAGGTGTCATCTTGAGCGGTAACATTCTTCTCTTGTACCCATTCTCCAAGTTCGTCACAATCCTGAAGGAATTGATGAAGCTGTAGTTGATCCTGCAATTTCTCCATCTGCTGAAGTGCCTTCTCACGATTAGAATCGCGTCTCGCACGAATACTCTCAGCTTTACGTTGAATTTTGTCGGCATCGAAGTGTCTCTCCTCGACGAGTCGGTTGGCAAATTGAACGACCGAGTTGATTTTGTCATCATTAGCTTCCATTGTAGTAAGGAAGGCTTCATGTTCTTTGATCGTATTCTCTGCCTGTTCCAAGTTCACAGGTGGCTCAGCCTTGGCTAACCTATAAAAATATAATTGTCATATAGTCATATAAATGTACATACTATTAGCTAATTGCTATTAGCACGGAAGTGTTACTATCTCTTCTCTCATATAACATAACATGGTTGTATAACAATGTTCCCTTCCAACCTGTGCTCCTGGTGCGCCAGCAGCACCTCAGCCTGGCGGGCGTCTCTCTGCAGCAGCTGTAGCTCGAGGCTCTGCGTCAGCAGCTGTTGTCTGTTCTCCCACATCTGCTGCAGCTCGGCCCAACCTTCACGCAGCGCCTTCAAGCGCTCGCGCAGGAACATGTACTGCGGATCGTCTTGGGTCGAAGGATCCTATACAAAGAATCATAATAAATAACTTTGCAACAATACATACATAAGTAGTTATGAAAATTTCTCTTAGTAGAAAAATACACTTACAGCAGTAATCTTCTCTCCATACTCCATCATCTTAGCATATTCATCCTTGTAATTATCGATCTCTTCCTTGATAGTCTGGTGTTGAGATAGCAACTTCTCTGCTTCTGGCAGACTTGCGGGTATATCTGTTAACAAAAGCAAAATTTTCGTTATGTTGAAGTTTTGGTTTACGTTAAGAATATAATTTCTGAAATAAGTATTTGCGTGTAATATTGTTACCTTCTGAAGCGACATCGGTCTGAGTCTTAGTGAGCCAGGCCTGGAAGTGGTCGACGGAGCGTAAGAAGCGGTGCAAGTCGCCAGCTTCCTCCAATTTCGCATCGCGTTCCTTGAGCTGTACAAACAATTACATACTTTTAAACCAAGTAAATAGGGTACTTTTACTCTTTATTGCGTTAATTATATTCTTCTGAAACAAAATAGATAATTCTGTTATTCCGAAACTAAATTGGTTACAACTACAGCTACTTTTCTATGTTTTTCCTACTTTTTAGTTTCATATATACTGACCATTTGCGTAAGCTGATCCCAGTTGTCCGTGATAGTGTGGATACGTTCGCGGATAAGACGAGCCTCATCGGGATGTTCATCCTCGATGGCGCTGGCCTCGTTCTCCAGGGACGTGATACGTGCCTGAATAGCAGCCAAATCGCGCTCCATACCCGACAGGCGACGTTGTAATGTCATTACACCTGTGTTAAGAATGTTATTTAGTTATAAATGTTCAAAAATTACATTTAAAACAAGATATATCTCACAATTTAATCCAAGTTTATAATTACTGTTCATAGCCTATAAACTTCCTCCATTTATAATAGGACAAATATTTTTTTAAATCAACTCGATACAAAGAAGTGAAGATGTTTAGGCGTGTTTATGCCAAACCAACAAAGTCTTCAGCTTTATATAATTACTATTACTATAAGAACATGGAAGGTTTGTTACTATTCAAGAGCATTCGACTGCGGCCATACGGCGTCAGTAACATAGTCAATGTGTACAGGTTTAAGTACTTGCCGTTGAGGTCCATTTCCAGATTGTCGGTCTGTTGCAGAATGCGTTTCTTATCTTCGATCCAAGACACGGTCTCGCGGCACTCGATGTAGAATGTTTGTACGCCTTGTGCGGACTTGAGATCGTCCTTCTTACCCTCCGCCTAGGATTAAATTTTTTACTTAATTATATTAAATGAGTTAAATAAGTTTTTGATGAGTCGAGATGATTTTAGTTCGAACACGTCGATCTCAACTGGTAATCACGGGTGTAACACCCCAGCTAGCATCGCTAAGTTTTCAATTTGTGTTTAAATTCATGTTATGTTTGAGGGTGAAGAAAATCATTATGAGGAAATCTGGGTTCTGGATCTGGATCAAACTTTAATAGGAAAGGAGGCCTTAGCTCAACAATGGGACATTTACAAGTTGTTACTATTAATAAGGTTTTTGTTTCAAAACTTAGAAATAGTTAATAGTCTCTTACATGATAAAAGTTAAATTATAAGTCTCAAGTTGTTACCTTCTCTCGCAACGAGCTCCAAGCCTGGTTGAGGGCGGCCTGTCTCTCCTGGATAGCGGGCGCCTGTGGATGCTCCACGTGGATGAGCTGGCGCGCCAACTGGTTCACAACGGCTACTCGAGACGCGTTCGCGTTCATCTCCTTGTCGAAGCCGTCGTAACTGGTAAAGAAATGATAGGATATTATAATACTAACATATTTAAAAATGTGTCAAAATAAATCATTTGTACTAATATAGGAACTGCGATTTCATTTAACAATTAATTTCAAAATAATCGGTCCCCACAACTTCGTCCACATAGAAACTTGACGGGGTGAGCCCTTCACGTTTTATTTTCGCAACCAAATGATCATGTCTTTAATAATAATATTGGTAAGCTAACTCAATTGTACCTCTAAACTATATTACAGACTTGAACACAGTCGTGTAAAGCTCACCGGTGCTTCATGATCTCGACGTCGTCGATGTCCTTGGGCGGCAGCATGGTGTCGAGCATGCGGTCCTTCTCGGCGATCCACTGGTCGGCCGCGTCCGCCTCGGCCAGCAGCTTGCACAGCGACAGCGCGTCGAGCAGGCGCTGCTTGCGCAGGCGCGCCAGCTCGGCCAGCTCGCCGTGGCGCGCGTCGATGGCGGCCAGTCGCTCGCGCACTTCGCCGCTGTTCGCGTCCTCCGGGCTCAGCTCGCTGGCCTAGATAGTATACCACGTCGCGTTATTTGATAGCACATCAAGCTAACATTATTTTAAATATCGTTTAATTTACTTGTATTTTTGTTTCTTGTATTTTTTTAGGGTTCCGTACCTTAAAAGGAAAAACGGAACCCTTATAGGATCACTTTGTTGTCCGTCTGTCCGTCTGTCTGTCTGTCTGTCTGTCTGTCTGTCTGTCTGTCTGTCTGTCTGTCTGTCTGTCAGGATGTCAACCCGTTTTTCTCAGAAATGCATAGACGTATCATGTTGAAATTAATATCATATACTCAAGTCTACGATGACATGCGGCCGTGAAAATATTAAAGTTCTAAGTCAACGCAATCAAAAGATAATGGAAAATATGTCGTATATTTTGACCATTTTAGCGTTTTCGCAAGGGAATCAAAACCTATAGGGTACTTCCCATTGACCTAGCACGATGAAATTTGGCAAGAAGTAAGATCTTATGGTAGAAATAAAGGAAAAAATCTGAAAACTGTAAATTTTTGTATGTATGTTTGTCTGTTTGTAAGTTTGTCTTTCAACCTTTTTCTCAGAAACGCGTGAAGGTAACAAATTTTTATCAACGTCAAGTACTCAGAGTTGTAATTACTAAGAGCTGTGAAAAAATCAAACTTCTCAGTTAACGCAATCAAAAGATACGGTCATTTATATCATACATTTTAAGTATGATAGCGTTTTTAACGTTTTCGCAAGGGAATCAAAACCTATAGGGTACTTCCCATTGACCAAGCATTATGAAATTTGGCCAGGAGCAAGGTCCTTTAGTATACATAAAGGAAAAAATCCGAAAACTGTAAATTTCTGTTCGTGTGTCTGTCAGTCTGTACGTCTGTCTTTCAACCTTTTTCTCAGGAACGCGTAAATGTATCAAGTTGTAAATTGATCAAGCGGAAAATATATTAATCTTAGAATTAAAATTATATGTACTTGTAACAAATTAACATAGAAGTTGACCATGGTCAAAAAAACAATTTTACAAACACTGAGAAGAAATTTGTATCAATACGAAAACATTAAAAAGCAGCAAACCTTTATAAACAACGCAATGCAATCTATATATCGCAGCTAACAAAATGATAGCGCGATGCAGCGTACAGCTAATGCCATCTATTACAACATTATGACATTAACTGTGATATAATTCTGCTCGATTAATAAAAAAATTTATTTTAATTATTATTTAAACGCGCTAAAAATTATAAAATAAACTTTTCATTTAAAAGTTTTATCGTCGATTTATAACGTCATTACGTAATTAACATTCAATATAAGAGCTTCACGCGATTTGATTTAAGTACTCGTATTGACTTAGTACGAAAATTTTAAAATTAAATTCAAACAGATCGAGTTATTTAATTTACTTATTTATCTACACATATAAGTCTTCTGGTTATTAGTAATATAATTAGTTATTTATAAATAAACAATTAGTTTTGTTCGAATTAAGGACTAATTATTTTCGTCTTGGCAACACTAATATATATTTCGATATTTTGATTGATAATGTAAATCTAAGTATTTTACGAACATAGTGCAGGGGTAGTAGAGTGTAGAAGAATATAAATAAAAATAAAACGAGAATAAAATATAATATAATTATGTTGTTAATGTCAAAGTCAATAAGTTAGTTCATTGAAATTGTCAAGAGATGGCGCTAGGTGTATCCTGAATCGCGCTATAACTTTTTTTTTTTGAAAGTATAAGGTGTATTAGTACTTAAAATAAAATTTTGTGTTTCCATGGATTGCATCCATGATTGTGTTTTAAATTAAAGTGCTCCTAAGTGGTTTCAAAATAGTTTTTGGGACGTGATCCATATTTACATAATATTTGATTATATTTAAGCGACTTCTAAAAAGGAGTGTTTTCAATTCGACCTTGTATTTAATTTTTTTTTTATGTTTGTTCGCCGATTACGCCGCCATTTGGGTACCGATTTTCAAAATTTTTTTTTTGTTTGAACCACTTTGGTTTTGGGACCACCTTGGAAGTATACCTTATACTTCCCATTGTCTTCAGGTCAGGATCAGATGATGGGATCCTGGAGAAATTGAGGGAACTCCTCAAATATTATAGGCAAGCGTATACCGATTTAGGTATTTTTGATAGTAACTTATGTTGGAACTGATGATGTAGACCACAAATGGCGTAAATGGGTTAGTCTTATATAGATTTCTATAAGTTTGTACGGAACCCTCGGTGCGCGAGTCCTACTCGCACTTAACCAGTTATTTTTTTTTGTTTAGATCGTTTTTATATGTGTACTCTGAATGTTTTTTATTCTAGTTGTGAGCACGTAACGACAAATGCAAAGAATCACAAGAGCAAACCGAGATGTAAACATCCGAAGAACATATTTACTATTAAACAAATAAATACGAAGAAATTTGAGCGCGAAAGTATTTTTGCGCGTACAAATACTAGTGCCCATATTGATTATGTTACAATAACAGTACTTCTACAAAATTATTTCACTTTATTAATTTTATATTTTAAGTATAGTTTCCATGTAAATTTTACCTGTTGTTTTAGTTGTTGAATAACATTTGCGTAGTGCTTGAGTTCGTCAGTGACGTCCTTGTGTTTCTTCAACAAGCTTTGCACTTGCGCTTCATCAACGCCCGTATCCTCGGAGGATACCAGCCTGTAAAACAATCATTAATTAAACAACTCTCGTTAATAGCTTAGTTTTATGTCATGGAAAACGAAATTCTATTTCAACTTCAACCTTTGTAGATTAAAGAATATAATATCATAATAAATATAGAAAACAAAAATAAACTGTTTATTTTTTACGTTTTTAGGGTTCCGTACCTTAAAAGGAAAAACGGAACCCTTATAGGATCACTTTGTTGTCCGTCTGTCTGTCTGTCTGTCTGTCTGTCTGTCTGTCTGTCTGTCTGTCTGTCTGTCGGGATGTCAACCCTTTTTTCTCAGAAATGCATAGACGTATCATGTTGAAATTAATATCATATACTCAAGTCTACGATGACATGCGGCCGTGAAAATATTAAAGTTCTAAGTCAACGCAATCAAAAGATAATGGAAAATATGTCGTATATTTTGACCATTTTAGCGTTTTCGCAAGGGTATCAAAACCTATAGGGTACTTCCCATTGACCTAGCACGATGAAATTTGGCAAGAAGTAAGATCTTATGGTACAAATAAAGGAAAAAATCTGAAAACTGTAAATTTTTGTATGTATGTTTGTCTGTTTGTAAGTTTGTCTTTCAACCTTTTTCTCAGAAACGCGTGAAGGTAACAAATTTTTATCAACGTCAAGTACTCAGAGTTGTAATTACTAAGAGCTGTGAAAAAATCAAACTTCTCAGTTAACGCAATCAAAAGATACGGTCATTTATATCATACATTTTAAGTATGATAGCGTTTTTAACGTTTTCGCAAGGGAATCAAAACCTATAGGGTACTTCCCATTGACCAAGCATTATGAAATTTGGCCAGGAGCAAGGTCCTTTAGTATACATAAAGGAAAAAATCCGAAAACTGTAAATTTCTGTTCGTGTGTCTGTCAGTCTGTACGTCTGTCTTTCAACCTTTTTCTCAGGAACGCGTAAATGTATCAAGTTGTAAATTGATCAAGCGGAAAATATATTAATCTTAGAATTAAAATTATATGTACTTGTAACAAATTAACATAGAAGTTGACCATGGTTAAAAAAACAATTTTACAAACACTGAGAAGAAATTTGTATCAATACGAAAACATTAAAAGCAGCAAACCTTTATAAACAACGCAATGCAATCTATATATCGCAGCTAACAAAATGATAGCGCGATGCAGCGTACAGCTAATGCCATCTATTACAACATTATGACATTAACTGTGATAAAATTCTGCTCGATTAATAAAAATTTTTATTTTAATTATTATTTAAACGCGCTAAAAATTATAAAATAAACTTTTCATTTAAAAGTTTTATCGTCGATTTATAACGTCATTACGTAATTAACATTCAATATAAGAGCTTCACGCGATTTGATTTAAGTACTCGTATTGACTTAGTACGAAAATTTTAAAATTATTTTCAAACAGATCGAGTTATTTAATTTACTTATTTATCTACACATATAAGTTTTCTGGTTATTAGTAGTATAATTAGTTATTTATAAATAAACAATTAGTTTTGTTCGAATTAAGGACTAATTATTTTCGTCTTGGCAACACTAATATATATTTCGATATTTTGATTGATAATGTAAATCTAAATATTTTACGAACGTAGTGCAGGGGTAGTGGAGTGTAGTAGAATATAAATAAAAATAAAACGAGAATAAAATATAATATAATTATGTTGTGAATGTCAAAGTCAACAAGTTAGTTCATTGAAATTGTCAAGAGATGGCGCTAGGTGTATCCTGAATCGCGCTATAACTTTTTTTTTTGAAAGTATAAGGTGTATTAGTACTTAAAATAAAATTTTGTGTTTCCATGGATTGCATCCATGATTGTGTTTTAAATTAAAGTTCTCCTAAGTAGTTTCAAAATAGTTTTTGGGACGTGATCCATATTTACATAATATTTGATTATATTTAAGCGACTTCTAAAAAGGAGTGTTTTCAATTCGACCTTGTATTTAATTTTTTTTTGTTTGTTCGCCGATTACGCCGCCATTTGTGTACCGATTTTCAAATTTTTTTTTTGTTTGAAAAGGTATACTTCCAAGGTGGTCCCATTGTCTTCAGGTCAGGATCAGATGATGGGATCCTGGAGAAATTGAGGGAAGTCCTCAAATATTATAGGCAAGCCGATAGTATACCGATTTAGGTATTTTTGATAGTAACTTATGTTGGAACTGATGATGAAGACCACAAATGGTGTAGATGGGTTAGTCTTATATAGATTTCTATAAGTTTGTACGGAACCCTCGGTGCGCGAGTCCTACTCGCACTTGACCAGTTATTTATTTTAATAATTAAGTTATACAAATTAATTAAGCATTTCATGCTTACCGTAATGTGTCCAACATCCAGTTGTCAATGTCGTCCGCATCCGCGAACAGTTGGTGGTAGCGCACGGCTGCGTCGAGTCTGTTCTTGCGGAGAGAGACTACGTCTAGCAGATGGTTCCATTGGGACAGAATGTCGCGAAGACGTTCCTATGAAACATTTTGTAATTCATATTAATGAATTACTTTCAATTTAATTAAACTGCTAAGACTAGGAGTTTCCTTTAAAAAATAGTAAGTTATTTATAAGAAAGATAACAGTGTAAAAATGAAACCCCCAAATTGATATTATATAAAAAAAAACTAGCTAAGAAGTTATTTTTTAAATTATACATTCACTTTTATTATTCCATTTATCACCAAACTTGATTTATATATTGCATATAACAGAGACGAAAAGTGATAGTATCTTGTAAATGTAGTTGTAGCTGACATGGAGCCCACCTGTATGCGGTCGGCGCCGAAGTGGCCCTGCGAGATGAGCTCGTCGCCGACGGCCGCCACGCTCATGAGCTGCGGCTCGTGCGCGTGCACGTCCGCCTCCAGCGCCTTGTGCTTGGAGATCAGCAGGTACACTGCAACGAGGGACTTAGCATAATACTGCACTTAAGGAGAAATTAATTTTCAAAATCATAAAAAAATATTCAAAATAACAATTTTTATTTATTTTTGATCTACCATGGATTTGATAAATTTCAAACGGAAAAGGACCGTGAAATAAATTCAGCTAAAATTTTTTCTTGTTACGTTTTTAACATTTAACAAAGAGTTCATTACTTAAAAAAACTTTTAATGGAATTACTCTGGAATTCTTTTTTCATGTGCAGGTTTCCTGAACGAGTGGAGCACTACTTTTACCTTTTTACTCAAACATTAGATCAATTGAATAATTCCTATTCGAATCCACACGATCAATCGTGCAGTTACGTCAATTGAACAGTTTTTGAGCATATACTTTAAGATTAATATTATAATTGTTCCATATACATTGTGTTAGAAACAACTTCCATACTAACCGGTGGTAAGATCATGGCCGATGTCGTCAACAGATACAATCTGTTCCTTCTCCTTGATCCAGTTCTCTTCGTCAGCCATGTCCCAGTAGAACTGCCAGAGTTTGCGGCTATCTTCGAGACGCTTTCTAATAAGTAAGAAATAAAACATATTAGTATATTCTTGCATTAAACCTCACACGATAATTTTAATCGTTTGCGAAAATAACCAAAGCATAATTAGAAACAAACTGTTTGATTTGTGTCTGTTTAATCTTGCTAAATATAAAAATAGTGTAGGATAATCGAGAATTAATGAGTATTAAAAAATTAGCTTTAAGAACTACAGAAAGATTTGAGAAACTATATTGATTTATAAGATCAAAGCCATTAATCAAATAAGGCACTTCTTTATTACACCAAATATGATTAGTGCAAGATCTGAGAAATGTTATTGTTACTTAATGATTGGTAATTAATTATTTTTACTTAATTATAGACAAAGAGGTTTATCGTCGCAGATAGTGAAAAACCGCGTATCTAGCTTTTTTATAGTCTTTTCAATCAAATATTAAATTACATTATTTGTAGTGTCATTACTTTAAGTATTAATTTTAAGAACATCTATTATATAATTATATAAACCTAGCCTGTTTTTTATTAATAATGAAATTCGATATTTGATTCAAAAATGGATATTGCAAAAGCTAGTTACGCGGTGTTACACTATCCCCGACGGTATAGTAAAATCAATCACAATCACCTGCGCTCGACGGCGAGGTGCACGAGCTCGGCGTAGGCGTTCTCCAGCTGCTGGATGCGCTCCACCGTGATGGCGGGGTCGCACGGCCGGTAGCCGCCCTCCTCCTGCTCCAGGAAGCGCTGCGACTGACCCACCACCACCTGGAAACATCATTTATATGGAAACACTATGTACTACTGGCGTGGAAGAACCTAGCTATAGCCCACTGACTACAGCTCGAGTTATACGAAGTGACTCGACCACCAATGTGGATCACAGAAGATCAGCAATTTTTTTCGAATTTCGATTCAATTAATTGATCTTTTAAATTAATTAAAAAAAACAATCATTCGATTTGGAATACGATTTAGTTAGTCAAATTGTTTAAAATGTCGAGTGCCCTAATTCTCTTACATTATATATATTCACTATTAGCGTCGCATTTAAATGGCGTCTCATTTCTTTTATGTGAGCCTCGGCATAGTTCGAGGTTGGAGCTATTAAATAGCGGATTTATTTCATGGTAGAGCGTTTCAACGTGAATCGGTTCAGAATATTACATGTACTTTTTGTATAAATAAACAAAAAACCTAGCGAATATAGTATAATGTGATTTTCTTTGATGCATGAGTTAAGGTTTCAATACAACATTTATGAGGAAGTGTAAAAAGTATTACACCTCTCGATTTTAGAATATCAATGAGTATTAATACTACTAACCAATTAGATGATGTATGAGAAAATCTTGTATTGTTACCTTAACACGTTCTCCCAGCACGTTGATGTCAGCCTCAACCAGCGCATGCTTTTGCAACAAATCTTCTACGCCCATAAGATGTTTGCCGTAGTCGTCTGTCAGCAGACGCATTTTGATTTCTTCCATGGAGTCCAAGATGTATAACATTTCCTGTAATAAAAAAAAAAGTTAAAAATTCAATATATAGCAACCAACTTAATTTATCTTAAGTAAGGGTGTACCTATGATTTAATTTAAATTAAAAAAAATCTTTCAGAGTCCATGTAGTCACAATTTCAGATTAACTGCGAAACTGTCTGTATGTTATATTTTCCCTCGTAATTATTTAAATTATTAATTAAATGTAATATATAGACAGATTGGACTTTCTTAAAAGAACGACATAACTAGATTTAAGAAAATTTTCTCAAGCATATAAGAAACCATAGGGGCCTATCCGCAAACATAGGCAAGAAGCATGGGCGTCACCTGGAAGTTCTGCTGCAGCTGCAGCGACAGCTCGAGGCGCGCGCGGCGCGCGCGCAGCAGCTCCAGCAGGTAGGCCCACAGCCGCAGCACGTTGTCACGCCGCGCGCACACGCGCTCCATGTCGTGGTAGCTGCCGAGGAGTACACAGTATGTAAGGCGAGAATTACATTTGTAAGTTTTATTCTCGAGAGCGATATACAACAACACAGTTATGAAAGCCGTGAATGACAGATGCAAAACTATGAGAAATAAATTATGTAAAATGAATATAGAAAAACTTCCATTCGCGACCTATAACTGTCAAAATTAAGGCTAACTGCAATATATTTTCATATTCCCTAACGAAATTACATAACCATTTAAAAAATTGAAAATGGGTGATTTTTTTGGCACACTCACAATACATATCTACATGTTTATGTTTAAATACATAAATAAAATATTACTATTCGATTTTATGCGAATTATTTAATATTCTAATAGCCAATATCTCTCACTCACCGTTCCGCCTGCAGTTCAGAGCAAACGGCCACAACGGCCTGCACTCGCTCTTCATACGCGAAGATATCGGTCTCGATGGCCTCGTGTTTCTTAGCCGCCGCCTCCACGGCCGCGAGGTCGAAGCCGAAATTGTCTTGACTGACGAGCCGCTGGTTCTCGGAGAGCCACGTTTCACGCATCTGAGCTTTACGGTTGAATCTGTAAGTTAAACATACTATTAGTATTGTTTATCATTTAATGTAAAATATTAACACTGATAATGGTTGTTGATTGTAATATAGTTTGGATTTTATATATTAAAAATATACATTAATTTGATTTAGATATATTGAGCAATATCCAAACTGATCCGGTTTGAAATATTCTGTTTCTGTTTCATAACCTCTTTATTGAAAAAAGCTATACTACATTACGCTACGGTTTAAAGCGCCGATATGGATCGTGCTACCCTCGCGCGGCGTGTGCGGCTTCCGGTCAACTCCACACTAGTATAACACAGCACGTACCTGGCGGCGAGCTGCTCCAGCTTCTCCTGGCGGATGAGCTCCTCGCGCAGCGCCAGCTCGCGCTCGTGTTCGGCCTTCTCGAGGCGCTCCCAGGCGCGGTTGATGTCGTGGATCATGCGGCCCTCGCGCGGCGTGTACGGCTTCTGGTTGGCGGCGCGCATGCGGGACTGCAGCGTGAAGAGTAGCACCTCCAGGTTACCTTTCTCGACGAATCTGTGGAGATCGATATGCGTTAAAAAAAATTCTAATGACTTATACACTGGTTGATGCCTATGACTTCCGTCTGCGTAGGAATTTTCGTATTCTGTTTCGAAACGTAACAAATAAACAGTCAGATAGACGGAGGTAGAGTTAGTTCTAAATTCATTAATATTTAGATGAGAGTTGATATCTAACTTAGGTTTTAACTATTTTCTATCGGTCTGTTTGCAAAATTCAGATTGGTATGAAACAATTCAAACGACTTTACCAAATTTTTTGGACAAACCGTTAAAAAGAATATCAATTTTAATAAGTATTAAAAAGATAAATCTTACTTGGGTGGTTTCTCAACAGTGCGGTAGTTAGCGAACTGTATGAGCTGTTGACGCACGCCCTCGAGCGAGTTGGCGAATGTTCTGTCTCCTAAAGCTTCAATTGTGCGCTCGATCCATTGCAGAAGATCGCTAAAAACAATAATTGAAATACATTAATACATTTCATAATTTTCGTTTATAAACTATAATAAAATAATAAAATAGAATAGTATAGTGATATAATAGAAAATTATGTGTCAAATTATGATCTACTTAGCTAAAGAATCATACAACAATTAAAATCCTAATAACAAGATGTCAGTACATCATTTTGACTATTAAATATTTTAACATGAAATATAATACAAATGCTCCACAATTACCTGGTGAGTGATTCATACTCCTGCATCATCTTCTCGTTCTCCATGGCGATACCGACCACCTTGCCAATCCTCTTGCCCTGGACCGTCTCTTGCTTCATCTTGCTGAAGTAATGATAGTATGTAACCACATATGTGATAATTGACCTCTCATCCGGATGCTCCACCGCGATATCTGTAAACAAACATTAGAACTTAATATGGAGTCATTGCTTTCATTCATGAAATTATATTCACCAGTGTCTGCTACTCTAAGTCAAAGATATAGATATAGTTAAGACTAGATATTTTCCAATAACCTAGTGTGTGGCAAGTATAATCATTGTTATGTCTTACAACTTGCAAACTATTAACTTATAGTTCTATCACAGGATTACGATATAATAAATATTTTTAACCGCCATAGTGAATCTCAAATCTTCAGCAAAAAATTTTCAACACCAACCTTCAGCATCCAACAACTTGGTAAGACCAAGCTTCTCTTCAGCCACGTTGAAAGCATTGTTCAGATTATGAATATGATTGCTTCTGTGTAACTTCTCAAACTGTATGAGATCTGGTCTGTGTTTGTGTATGATGGCGTTGAACGCCAACCCGTCGCGCCAAGATGTCGTGAAGTTGCGTACATTCACGTTGTTATAGCCGGCCGTTTTCATTTGACACCATAATAGCAGTGCGTCCTTAGCGGACTTTGTCTCTTTGTTGTCTGTTTCTTCGATGGTAATATCTTGAATCTGTAATAAGTAAATTATTCTCAAAAAAAAAGTTATTTCCGCCATTATTTGTTCACACTATTCTTCTAAGTATAATAATTTTACTGTATATAGCTTATTTTATATATTACTTACGAATATTTAATACAAAATCGTCATGACAATCATTTATGTTTGAAACAGTCATGGTTCAAAAAATTCACTAAGTCAAAGAAATGGTCTATTTAATACCAACAGACAAGAATATAATATATGAACAACAGACCTGGAAACGCAGGATAATAGTCCAGATAAGACCCAGGTTAAGTCTGGCATTGCCATCGACAATGTCATGCGAGCCCATATTTTCGAGGTGCACCCGCTGTTCGCGCAGGAATTGTAAGGCCTTGTCCACGTTCTCGAGGCAGTGAATACGCATTTTGCCTTTTGTCGGTCGAGGCTGAAATGGAAGATGTTCAGGTAAATACTTGTATTTATTTAAAGTTCAACATACACATTCTTTGTAACCATCCCTGAATTATTGACAACATATTGACTACTTTTTTATGCGTATGAATAACGCATAACTGAAAAAGAATTAGCATTAAAATGTTGAAATTTTCGGCGTACAATGATGAGTTGTGGTATCTTAATTAAGATTTTCTAATTTAGGTAAAAATGAATTTAAATGTATTAATCTTCTCGATCCGCGGTGTACTAGACATACTGTACATTAACATTGTGCTGTCAACTATGTTTTTGCACTAAATGTCATACTTCATTGCATCTGCATTGTTGCTTTATGATATACAATAGGTATATCATAATTAATAGTAGGTACTCAGATAAAACCCAATGCCCTGACACGAGAGTTTCTTGGGTTTGCATTGATCCTTATTTAATTGATCTAAAAATATAGGTACTCTCAAGGAAAATTTAGTACTATACACAAATTGCATCGTGTCGTTTTGACATTGGTTATTACATTCCTTTATGATACATTTGAACACTGTACATGAATATATTTGTTTTTGAACCTATAACACTGTAATTGGTATAGAACAGTTTAAATTTACTAACCAATCTTTCGCCGGAGAGCACTTCAAGCAGCTTGATAAGCATCTTGCCGTCTCTCATGTCCACGTTAAGATCATTGATGCGGCACCCCACTCGCACCAGGTGAGAATTCACCCATTTCTGAAACGTCTTCTTTTGGACGCTCTCTCGTTCGTCTGAAATAATAACATGTTATTACTCGTTTGTTTTCATAGCGAATCCAAAACTCCCCATTGAAACTAATTAAACTAAACTAATTAACGAATTAGGGCACGGAACGATAAATAAATCTAGGCTTCCGATAATCACATTAGGTTCAAATGAAAATCTACACCAGCGAATCGATATAAACGGCTGATCTGATAAAAACCACAAGACCTTCGACATCGAAATAGAAATATACGTAATAGACGATCATTACAAATGTACGAACTAATGTAAATAAAATAATGATTAACACATTAGCCGCCAGTGAGGGCGACCGGGGCGAGGCACCCGCGGCTCCGGCCTGGACCGACCGCCCGCGGGAGGCACGACCATCGCAATAGCCTGTGAGGCCTACATGTACGTAGTTATCGGAAACCAATACAGGTAATACGAGATGCAGCTCGTATTGCAGTACGCCTTAGAGCGGAAACCGAGGTTATACAAAAGTGCAAAGTTAATATTTTAATATGAGAAAGTCTAGGTAAAATTTAAAATTGTATGTCATACATGTTTATGCATCGATCTTACATCCTTATTTTAACAATTACATACATACTCAATCCACATAAGCCAGACTATACGAACAGCTCATTTTTAGCAACAAAGCCGTCAATAACAAACTAATTTCTTGCACAATATTTTACACTGATTAATAATTGTTTTCCTTATAATTGCCGCCAAAACACACAACGATCTTACAGTTTGTAAACACTATAACAGTTCTAATTCCATAAAGAACAATACATCAATGTAACTGTATACACATGTAACCAACCTCTCAGCTCACACACGACTTTATCATAGTAAAGTTCCAATCCAGGCACTTCAATATCGACGCCGCGTCTTATGAGATCGTAACACTCCGTCGATGTCATATCACCAGCGCCGATTGACTGAGGCGTTAGACGAAAGAACGGGAAGAATTAGAGCGACAAAATTCAACTGGTCGCTGGACAAGGATATTCGATACGCACGTTCCAGATGTCGACAACACTCGGCTAGGTTTAATGAACCAATGCTGTTGTGAATATTATTATTTTTTTTTCCTCGATCCCGAATCACTATTTAAATTTTAATACACTTTTAATTTCTTGTAGCAAACGTTTTTGACGTATCATGGTATGCGCTGGTTGATCGCCGATATTTCATCGTGATCACGTCGAAGAATGATACTAAATTTCTACATCGTGATAGTATCAGATAACTCATATGTTATAGATAAAACTACTAAAGAGTTAAAAAACAGTAGTATTGAACTATTCACGAACTACATCCAACTGTTCGTGAACCCTTTACTGTAGGGAAAACGGAAACAGTGGCTATTGCAATGTCATGATAAGCGCTATAGGCGAATATATTTATAAGGTTATGTTTTCCTCATTATCATCTATTGTAAATATAATTCAACATATAAAAATATGTATGTATAAATCATCTCTAACTGGGACCGTATTAATTCAATTTATTATTTCATTAAGTTTCATGAAGCAAATTAAAGTAAATACTCGACCGTGTTATCGTTTACCTACATTTCTGTGTCCGTATTATTATCGGCAATATAGATGTTCTTATCGCCGAGCATATCGTAACATTTACACATAAGCCGATCGCATAAGTACAAAATATTATTTGTATTAGGTATTCATGTTGCTAATTTAAAATAGGTTAATATTATGTAACATATTGATGCGAAATAGAAATGTGTCGAATAGGTATCAAATGCTTATCGTAAAGGTTCAAGACCGGTCAATAGAATTAGTGTAGCTCGCCAAATCTTTTGTCTAAGTCTTTTTTTCTAGCTAGATGTAATTTTAAATTGTTTTCGATGACTCGACTTCTTAACAATAGCTGTAATTCACATTGAACTAAATAATCATAATATTATTCAAATAAAAAAAAATTAAGACCGTAAATTTTTTGCAGTAAGACAAAAAAAAAACTAGTTATATACTGGTAACCTGTTTTAGAAATATTCAATTTCTTATATTCTATGCACTCGAGTTGTTTATACGTTTATCACGCGCATTTTTGCGTACGTAATTATAATGGATCGTCTTCTCGATACAAATGTCAATTAATTGTATTTGTATTAAGGTTTACACACAGTACATTCGTTTCTCATCCGGTTTGACATTTACAAAAGCTCCCTACAGTTCATAAACATGTGCAACGAAACAAAAACTGCAACTGCAATGCGTAAACACGTCAGTTGCGTAAAAAGCGTCATAATTATTCATAGGCTCTAAAAATTTAATATAATTACGTTTCAATTAAAAAAATATTTAGTTAATAAACTACAAAATTACCAATAACATTAGAACTTTAATTGATTCAGAAATAGGCTCAGGCAGTTTTTCAGAAAAAAAACGTTCAAGAGTTCTGCATTTGTGAATAGACACTCAAACTTCGATACACATTACAGTGGCCCTATAGAAATCAAGCTCCAACGTTCTATTGTATCGTGCAGAGTCGGATCGTGGGATCAGCTTTAATCTAGTGCACACTTCAAACCAACGCCAATCTTCATGAATGCCCTGCGAACTCTTTGGGTTGAATGCTTATAAACTGAGAGGATCTTTATTTAGAATAACGGAATTGAATCGAAGATTCGAAATGATTAAAATAAGTTGGTCAGCGTATTATCGTACACACATCTTGAAGCTTTTACTTCTAACTTTTTTTTGTTAGTCATTGTGACACGTTTAATCGTTAATGCCAACATCATTATGTTTAATAATAATTAATAATATTTCTTTCGCAGAAACTTTTCTCAGAGTAACACGCATCAATCCAAAGTGGGATACAGCGATAACCCTAATTATCAATCGGAACAGTTACTCATACAATAAGTAAAACGAAGTAATACCTGCAAGCGCTTTGATGCGCGATCGTTCGAAAAGCCTTGAGGAGGAGTTGCCGCCATCGTACTCGATCTCGTCGATGATCTCCTGGCCATGGCCGATGGACGGGTCCCAGCGGGACACCGAGATGTCGGTCGTCATCGCGACCTACTGCACCTCACCGCGCCACGCTCAAATATCTGAAAAGAAAAGAAAATTATATTCAATTTTATGTCACTATTAGTATTAACAAACGTAACTGTTTTCTATTCTAATTTGAACATTATTTGAACAATACATAGCAAAATATAGTACTAATATATAATATAAGTTAACAGTTCGGCACTTATTTGCTATTTTAATAATTGATAAATATTTTTATGGAACTACTCCAGTAGATAAGATATTATTACCATACACTTTTTTCTACACACACAAAAAATTACTAATCATAACTTAAACAAAAAAAAATCACAAGGCGTTATCATAAAAAAATGTGGCGGTGCACTGCAGATGAGTTAAGTAATTACAAGGCGAAGTTTGAAGTAGTTCAAATAAGTTTTACTCAACGTTTTGTCAACAAATATCGATTACAAAACACATTCCGCCTTGAATATATTGCTCATGTATTAACAAACACGCTAATGAAACAAAACACATGTGCAGTTAGCGTATTACTGATTTTAGTTTACAAAATGAACGGTAAACTAGATCAACTTACAAAATTTGCTACATAAATTATTTTCCTACGTGCATGTTTATTTTCAATGTGTACACCGGTCTCGGCAAACTGCACTCTATAAGAATTATTTACCGTGACGTCATCTCGTGATAAGATTAGATATTTGTTTTCTAGAGCACTATCAACACGCCCAATCCAAGTAATACCTGCTTTTGTGGTTACTTTGTATAGGTAAATCTATAAAAATAAATAATTTCGAAATTGCATCAAAACAAGGGGAGTCTCTTCTCCTATTAAGGAGAAGGTTAAGACCCTTAAATTCTTAATGTATTTTTCTTTCAAAAACTAAGTGATGTTTAATGGGCCAAAAAGAAATTAAAAAGAGTCATCATTGCCAACTGACTTCGAATTCTAATTATTCCTAATTTATACTGAGAAAATCATAGCACCAATTATAAAATAAAATACTATTCCTAAAAAGTGTGATACATATTATTATTTTAGGAACACAATATTATGTTGTTTAAAAACCACAGTGTGCATTTAAGGGTTAATAATAATCAAAGCTGTTTCACTGCGAGTTGAAGTTTAAAGCTACCGATAAGTATTAAATTATTATTAACTAGCGACCTGCTCCGGCTTCGCACGAGTGCTAAGTAGTTTTTTACGATATCGCGTTACAAATCTTTTAAATTCTCGGCTCTTGTCTTCTATGATATGCATTTATTATACATATAAACCTTCGTCTTGTATCACTTGGTTTATTGATAAAGGCCGCATTAAAATACGTTGCGTGGTTCAAAAGATCTTAGCGTACAGTAGGCTTAAACAAAAAAAGCCCAGAAATTAAAATATTTGAATGCCATAGTATACATTTCTGTCTAGTCTATTATTATTCGTCTAGTCTTCTCAACATTGAATTCGTTTAGAGAGGCCGAGTTAATTGGTAGTGAGCCTCTTAGCTGTCCTCAATAGACACGGCCTCTCGACGCCTGAGCTCATACGTGCAAACTGTTTTAATTGTTGTTTCGTCATAAAACGCAATTTTCACGCTTTAATATATGTATAGTTTTCACTTTTTAAAAAAATCTTAAAATATCTGGATAATTTCGTTGGGATATATTATTTTTAGTTTTAAGTTTTAAGCTAAGACCTCGGTTAACAGTTAGTACAAAAAAATAACTCATAATGCAATACACAAAAAATTATGTTTGTTTGCATGTGCATCAGATTGTGAAAAAACTGTCGACTACTAGTTTTCATTATCAAGAAGGTTATAGGCGTATTTAAAGATCAAGAAGGATGCACGCATGTCGTACGCGCTAGACAGAATAAAAAGTTTTTACGATCATCCGGGTCTATTTCCTAAATATTGGCAACACACTCGCAACTGATATATAATGTCGTAGATGGTTATGGACAACAGTAACCACTCAACATAAGGTGAAAAAGTCAGCCAGTTCGCTCCCTTTAAAAAAATATATAAAAAAAATTATGTTAACACGAGCGAATCCTTAAACAAAAGTTAATGTAATAAAGTAATAACTAAAAGCTATCACTAGATCAGCAATTTAATATAATCCAATGTTTAGTTGCCTACTGGTTTTCCCGTTGAGATGTACTACAGAAACATCACGTACATTAAGAGAAAAAAGGAATCGAAATATAAAGAAAAATAATCATTTGTGGAAATTAAAAAAAAATCTAATTTTATACAACGCAAGTGACATTTGATTTTGATTTGACCAAAAAATGTCAAGCGGTTAGCCAAAACATCAAAACAATTTCGCATTCGTGTATTATCGGTAAATAGATTTTTAAACGTATCTTTTTTTATCTAAACTTTTCGGTCCCAATAACTCAATGTGCCAATCATGAAAGATTGGTGCGCCGTTCTTCAGTATAGCTGGAAGAGATAGCAAATCTTATCTATTTTCACATAACAATAAAGGTATTTGACCACAAATCCTTGACCCAGAGGTCGAAGGTATCGCGTTACAGACGCAGAGCAAGTTATTACCGTATGTCCTTAGCGTGACGCTCTTTTTGTTATGTCAACTATGGCTATATAAGGAATTGCTATTTCATTAGTAACACGTGTCTCGCCAAATGACACGTTTTATAATAGTTTATTATCATAATTAAATTATTAAATTCCTAGTTACCTATTTAAATCCAATTTGATGAATTAAATTGAATATCAGAAATAAAAATGCCTTTTTTTTAATCTATCTAATTATAATACATCTTTCATTGTTTATCAACGACTTGATTATTATATACCTATTCGTAAATTTAAACGACCTTGAAGCGTTTATTTCGGCTGAATATGATTTCATATAAAATGCCGCGATGTTGACCTATCGTCATGCTGAGTAACAAATCTACACTAATGGTTTCGCTTCAAGCGTAAAAGACAAATGGATTCATAATATACAAACAATATTTTTAAAAGCTACTTTAGCCTTTACTTTAATAGTTCGATAATAAAAAAAATTACCATAACTTCATAAATATTTATATATAGACTCTTTATACGATTATATTTTCAACAAATCATTTACTTAAAATTAGATCAAAATATGTATTGTATAACTCAAAGGTGACTGACTGACATAGTGATCTATCAACGCACAGTCCAAACCATTCGACGGATCAGGCTGAAATTTGCCATGCACGAAGATGTTATGATGTAGGCATCCGCTAAAAAAGAATTTTAATTAATTATACCCCCAAGGGGGAAAATAGGGGATTGAAGTTTGTATGAAACTTTGTCAATTTTAAACCCATTTAAGACTTTGCATGCTACTATGACGGAGGCATCAGACATCGCAGACGAAGTTGTGAGCATCAGCTAGTTACAATATAATTGATACGCAAAAAATATAAACTTATATATGAATTAGATATTACAAATACAGTCAGTTTTAAATAATATATAGTTAGTGTATATAGTATATCAGTGTATCACAATCAGTGTTGAAGTGACTTAAAATGAGTAAGCGAGGAAAATAAAACTGAGAAAATTATGAAAATCATGATAACGATGACGTAGTTATTAGACAGTAATACCTATATAAACATAGGATAAGTAAAGAAATACGTAAACGATAACGAATACATTTCATGAACGTTCGGTATACTATAATTCATTTAGAAATGAAAACGTAAAATATTTAGTCTCGAGTTTTCGAAGCAAAGAATGAAATTCATGAAGTCAACGCGAGCTGGGCGTACAGAGTGCTCAATAATATACTTATTCACGTTTTGAGATTTAAAATTGTACAACAGTTTCTAACAAACTTTAGAACCGAGTCGCAAACCGTAAATAATATAAAACAATGAACAATAAAAAGTTGTCTCGTGAGAAATCGACACAATATCCAGGACACGCCAAGGTTTTCCATGTTCATTTTACATTACTATACATTTAACACGCACGGGTTAAACATACCTAGTTTTGTTTAAAACTTTTGATTTATATCAATCGTGTTTGTATTTTATAAATATACAAATAAACAACAATACTTACCCGTGATAACCTAACTTATAACTTAGAAATATATTTGTCCGTTGCATTAATATAATGTATTAAATTACTAATGAATTGAAAATATTATTTTTAATCACTTAAACAAAACAATTTGCTTCAAACAGGCTGTATTTATGTAGCGGTTAATATATAAAGCCGTAAATGGCTTTCGAATCAATTTTAGTATGATATAAGCCGTTTGTAACATTATAATCAATAATTTACATATAACCGGCTCCACGTCAAGTCTGTTATAAGATACTTATCACAAATCAATAATGAATGACGAAATCATTGGAATGAGTAATTCTATCAATATTAATATCAATAAAAATAATGAATCGATGTTTCTTTTTAATAAATTAGTTTAAAATAAATATCAATATTACTACTTTATTTCAGACACAATCATAGTAAAACTATTATAAGTTACGCAATGAGATGGACAAGACTTCATTACAGTCAGTATTAACTCATACAAGTAGAATTAATGTCTCATAATTTGTCTTCGTTTCAAGAAACAAATGTCGGACAAAGCGGGCGTAGCCAATAGACAAGTGAGGACGTTGACCCGTGGGAGGCAGACATGGCGTCGGTACACCATGGGCAACATTAAAAAAGCCACCATGCATAGGCGCAGTGCGTACCCTTCGGCCATTTGTAGTATACAGATATCCTTAGAGCCATAAAAGAACCTGGTCGTGTGGTGTTCAAAGATTTGTATAAAAAAGAATTTATAATCATGTAAATCTAAGTTGTTACATAGACTCCAAGAGCAGTGAATCATCTATTCGACTTATAAATAAAGTTGATGTTATTCACATTATAGTATAAAAAATAGATACAATTGTTGTTTTGCGTGTTTTGTTATGTTTGTTAATTATTTTTAAACAATAGTATTTGCTCACGGTAATAAGTTAAAAACATTTTTTTTTTATTTTTGTTACATTTAATAATTAACTTTGTAGTTATACTTTACAATACTTTATAAAATCAGAAAAAAATAGTTAGGTTAGGTTAGAATATTTAATATCATTATGTTTCTTAGTCTCTCTCACTCACAAAACGAAACGTATTTGTATTACACAAATACGTTTCGTTCACGCCGAACTTCTGTGAAAGTAAGTTACTACCCCAATCGAGCCAGCCCGTCTACGAGCAGCAGTAAGCTAGGCTCTACCTCAGTAAAAGCAAGTCTTAGAAACTAAACGAAACCACAAAAAGTCAGACCTATAAAAACCCTAAAAAATATACCATAGCATAAATTAACGAAGTAAACATCAATGATATTTACCGCAGTCGTTAAACACTCTCGAGGCCTTTCAGTTACCGTGGCGTCCCCCGTACTTATCACATCAACCGAACCACTAGACGTCATGCAATCAAGGAGGGGACAAAATATAGTTTCCTCTGTCGCTAATCGCTAAAACGCGTACAGAACACGCAAAATATGTAGGCGATTGTAATAACCAAGGACATGGGAATAGAGCTGAAAATTGCATGGTTATTAAATAAACTCGTAGCAACGACTTGGAAGTCTCCGGCGTATTCCGGTTTGGAAAACGGATATCCTGTCTGCAGCGTAGAAATAGTTCAGCAACATTAAGAACAGGTTGATAAAGAGCATGCTCAATAAAAATAGCCGACATTTCTCTTTGATTTCATCGACATTATACAGATTGCCGATTGTTATGATTAATTGCGATAACACCTGCCTATATCTTATTACTACATTCCTTTACTGTGTTCACTTATATTCAAGAAAAGAAAGACGCAAAATGTTTCGTTTCGAATTAAGAAAAAATTAAGTAAAATAAAAAAAAAGCATACATATTATTAAACTCCAAAATAATAATTGGAGTAGCGTTAGCAACCTCGTCCATTTTATTGCTTGAGTCAACTCAAGATTTCCTGTTGTCTAAAATAGCTTATGAGGCCACTAGTATTGGCATCTTCTATTTATAGCTAGCAATTTTTAACACCGGCCGTTAACTCGTTTTCTTATGCATTATCATATCTTTGTTTTAATGAGAAACTTCGTCTTTATTAAAATCAATTGCAGTGTTTCAATTTTTTTGGAGATAATTTTTGTACTTAATTCTTTTTTATTTACTTTTTAAACATAAGATGAAAAACTCATCAATCGTTGTCAAAAATTAACCGCATTCACACAAAAAAAAGTTAAAAAATGCTAATGTTCGACATATTTATAATATCATCATCGTTACGCATTTGGAGAACATGAATAGGAAATGCTAATGAAAGGTGAGCGTATCGTACTCGCACACATCTGCTTACTAACCATTTCAAAAACAATAACGCGTCATTACTATGTGCATTTTGTACCGTTCATTCAAAACCGCGGGAAGCTATGCGATTTTAATCACGGTAACCCATTAACTGGCCTTATTACGGCTCTTATTGCATTGTGTTAAAGTATATTTTTATTAACACTCGGAGTAACTGTTCCTGCGGATGCAGAACCTAGTTATTTACGGTTCGTCACAGTACGCCGCGTGCCTGCCGCTAACAGCCTAACCGCTTCTGCATTTTAACCGCACTCCAATCTTTGTTTTGTTTGTTTTTGTAATCAACCTTCGACTTTTATTCCTATTCTACAGTTGAGCTTGAAAGAAATTGTACAATGTCTGTCATCGGGATTTCCGTTATTGTTAGGCCGTTGTTACAAAAATAAAACAAATTTATTTTTACATTTTTAACGTGAAACTACGTAAGTGATTCATGTTGCACGATATTTTTTACACAATATAAAAATCGAAAGTTCACGCAACGCAATATCTTAAACAATCTATAAAATTCTGAATAAAATTTTGCTAACGCAAAATTATTTACGAAAACCGTTCCCACGATCATAAAATTTTCGTGAAGTTATTAAATGAAGTAAGGCAAGGCACGATTTCCAGCTACCAACGAATGTTGACATCAGACGGCGCTAAATATAGCGTCATTAGCTCCCACTAGTGAAGTTTTACTTGACTTTTCACCGATTCGCCCGATAATAAACACGATCTCCATTTTCACAAAATGTTAACATCACTAGTTATAAGCAACAAAATTGTTGGCAGAGATATAAAATAATAAAGACTACTACATAAAATTAACTTATAGACAAGTCTTATGACTTTACGTACTTTTTATTAAATATACAATTAAACGGTAATGTATATATATGTCGGTGCGAATGTAATATAATACTTATTAAATAAAATAGCCTGCCAATTGTTTTGTTTATGTTTTTGTACAATATATACCTAGTAGTGAATATAGACCGATATATTTCACAATGGATGAAAACGAAGTATACGAGAAGTCTAACAAAACAACGTTGCAACAGTGAAATAAACTTAAACATTTACGCTACATATACACGATCCACTCATACATTATAAGTAGCAAAGGTCTAAACAATCTAGCCGAGGTTGGAACGAATTAGCGGACGAACTAACAGGTACTTCCCATGTTGGTTGCGGAGCACGGACGAATCTATTAACCCAAATATAGACCGCGCCCGAGCCTTGCTTGCCTACTACCATAAAATATTCCCTCTCTTTCTAACATAGACACGGAAAATTAAAGATAAAATATATATTTTTAAGTTCAGCGTGGCAATGACCATTGCCCTTCAACTATGAACAATTATTTTCCTACAGTTTAACACAATCGGTTTGAAGGTAAAATTATAGTGAGCTAAGATTGAAAATTTTCATAATTATAATTATCCAGCGTAGATAGCTGATGCGTGTTTAAATATACACAAACAGAACGTGACGATCGAAAACGTGACGTTCACAGAAACAAAGGGATATCCGGTCAGCGCGGCCACCTCCAAATAGAAATCTCTTTAGTTACGGGAAAGTGCACGTTTAATAGAATATATATTCGCTTTATAACGCTTAAAATTTTTTAAATGAAATATTTCTAAACATAATCGTACATTTATAGGTCCCATATAATTTTGATCTAAGTCGATAGTTTAGTTTTCGATTTTTAAAATTGAAATATGTAACTGATATAAGTGTTTCTAGACGAAATTGCGTATTTTGCTTTTGAAGTCGGTTGCTTTTTTTTAAATTTCCTAATTATATGTATAAACTAACTTATAACTTTTTTTTTAAGCGGACGACATACTTATATAAATATATATTTTAAATTTAAAGTGTGTTTGAAATATAATGTTGACATTAAGCGCAGCTACTACATTTACGAAGATGCCAATCGATCATTCATCATCGATCCTATTGAAGTCATTAGAACACTTTTCCACTTTCAATCACCTTTCTCGCAAGTGATAATAGAATTTATTGGCACTCGTCGAACGGATATGTCTCTATTTCCCGATTTATTTCGGTAGATGATTTTCACGCATAAACTCGATGATTTTATTTTTAAATTCGCGTAGGTACATTGCTCTCGATATTGGGACTGGGTAAAACGAGGCCAATTGCTCTTACTTTGTTTATGGTTTTAATAATAATCAAATCGTAACATTCGTGTAAATTTCATTCTTGCACGTAATGTTGGAATGCTCAAAAAATCTTATTATCGAAAGTTTAGAATTTTACATAAAAATTAGCAACATTACTTTCCAAATATTCTAATGTCGTAGAATTGAAGAATGGTCAAATAATGAAATGTGTTCCATATAAGTCACTGTATTTTTTTTTCTAGGAAAAATGATTACGTCATTCATTCAAATAGACCAGTCGTCATTATTATTATGACTGCAACATCTCATAGCGGGCGGGTGAGTTAAAAGTCAATGAGACCGCGCGTGGGCGTCGGCACTGAACTCTACTCGGCAGGATGAATTTCATTAGTTGCCAACCACATACCTTGTAAGTGTTTCTGTGGCGCTTGGCATTTAAGATTCTTTCCTAGACCTTTTTGTGTACATTGTTTTTTTTTTAAACTTACTTGAATGTCAATATGTCAATACATAACTGCTAAAATTGCCACTGTGATTTTGGTATTAGAGTTGTTGCTTCGCATCTATAATCCACTACTCCTATAACGAACAAACAGGCTATCTGATGCAAAAAGAATTCTTAAAATCGAACTGAGTTTTTATGATAAGAATAGTTAAAAAAAACTTGCTTTACATATTATGATTTATTTATAAACAATAGTCACATTCCAATTTACAACAAATCAGCTTAGACTTCCCATGTAGCCACACTATTACCCCGCTTTTATTTCTGTTTAGTACTTTAACAGTTATTCGTGCAGAACGAATCATCCTCACTTCTGAGAAAATCGTGCTCACTAGTGAAGCGTGAATGTGTAAAAGAGTGAGTTTCGTGTTGGCAGCCGCATCAAACATTTTTATTACGTTCCTGATATATTTACAATTGATCGCATGTCTCCTCGAAAGGCAGATTTGCAGGTTTGTTTGATACAGTGATGTTACGAGTATGACATAAGCGCGATGACGTCAGCGGGCGTTGTCGGCTCCCCGCAATGTGCCGAAGGCCGGCTGTGTTTGAGCGTCTGACCGGTTTTATAGCGACACATGCACTGCGTTGAACGATCCCGGCTTGCAAGTTATATATTATTATGTCAATCGTTGTATGCTGAAAGAACCCGTCTATCTATTTCATTTTTAGTAGCAATTTCTTCTTAAGATTATACCAAGTTTTTAAGAACTAACTAAGCCGCCAGCTTTCCTAAAAAAAAGGAAAGTATAATTGGATTAACCCTCCATCTATTAGACTGCTAAGTTTACTCTGGATGCTATTCTCCATTTGAATCCAGAATTACATAATAATCTCAGTAGTAATAATAAAAATAGTTAATGGAGCAAATTTCCTCAGAGGAAATTGGTATTAATCATATTAAAATCAACTTTAGTGCAGCGAGTAATGACCACGCCCTACGCGTTCTTCGTCCGTAGTCTATACTGCGATGACGTTATCTGTATATTTAGGTCAATATAACTCGTTCATTAATATAGTAAAACAAAAGTTTGTTCTATTAGACCGCACACATGCGATTTATGAAATGACAAAAATACCATTGATGGAAAGAATCTTTGAGTTGTTGTTTGAACCTTTGAGAGTTGAGTTGTATCTATGAAGAGCTTTAGTGAAGGCAATTTGCGATATAAATTCAATTCAATGTTTATATATCAATTGTACATTGTGGTCGTGGTTATCTATCAAGTATCGAATTGCAAAAAAACAAATACACATATTTATTATGATTAATACACGTATGTATGTACATCGTTCAGTTTAAAGCATGTGGTTTTTATTGCACACAATTTACCTAAATGTCACGCCATTTTACCTATTTTGCGTGTAAAATTTTCTACTATTATTTTAAACAGCATTTTACAATGCTCTGGTTATTTATAATATTACCACAATGCTACATTTATGAAAAAAGTCAAGAATCGTCTTTTCAAATAGGTAGGTAGTTATATGTTTTAAAAAAGCTTTAACTATCAATTTTAACTGTTGTTTATTAATCTTTAAAAACAAAATTCAATGTAAAAAAATTACAAGGGCTTAACTGCGTAATACTAACCATACACTAATGGCCGGACATGATAAGAGTTGTAAGGGTTCCTAATAAGTAAGAAACCTTAGAAATTATCGAACCATTTAAATTTAAGGTGGGGCATAAACTGAACGGAAGAGAGAGAATAAGAATCCGTTAGTGCAAACGTTCGTGTGTTAGCACAATATGAATTATTAACCAAACGCAAGAATTTATCTGTGATACTAATTTATACTCTTTCCAAAATCTTTAAACCTAAATCTACAAACAACTTTGTCACTTTTTTAGTTTTTAAACTTATTTAAATTAAAGTAATAATAAGTATTAATAGAAAAGTCGCTTTTTAATACAATACTTAATGTAGTATTTTCAAAGTTCAAACATATAATTGACATATGTACTAATATTCATGGAGGAATTTACGTCATATGGCAATTGGAGGGACAATTGGTTTAATGTAGGTAAGTGTTATTAGGTTGCCAACCGTACTGTTTTCAAAGGACATAACCCAGTTTTTAAGGTCTCGTTGACAACTTTACACAAGCATCGAGGTTTTTCATAATATAACGCAAACTTTTCAAAAGGTTGCACAAAACGTCTCAACAAAGCTTGGATCATTTCATTGAACTTTGATTCTCTAATCTAAGTCGAGAATTATTTTTGGAAGTTTTACTCTCGCAATTGACGTGAAACAATTCTGTAACCTGGTAACAATTACATAGGTTACGAAAGCTGTGTCTGTCAAAAATAAAAGCACTGACAATAAATGTTGATTGTTTATTGATGTTTGTGTTTAGTTCACTGTGTTCGTTTCTGTGTAAATATATTAAATGTAATAAAATTAAGATGTAAATAAAACATATGAGTGTCTCATTAATATTAGTTGTATTTTTATACTATATATTTATTATATTTATAACGTTTTTGTGTTGTTTTAGGACTAACAATGAAATTCACACTATTTTAGGGTGTTTTCAAAATTTATTCAAGGTTGGATTCTCGACCCCACCAATCAATCTCCATCGTGTTTTCTCCTTTCCACATTGACGAAATAACATGTGTCTAATTGGCACAACTAAAAGCCATTAACCAAAGAATTGAATTGAAAGCAATGACAGAAAGCCTTTGTAAATCTTTAAAAGTCTGAGAGCATAACTTTCACTGTAATTCTCGTCTACGTCTACCTCGTTACAACCACTATAAACTTATGTAACTATACAGAATCAACTTTGCAAATTGAAAAATGCATTTTTTTTTATTTTCTCAAGGATATTTTATATATACAGATATGTTACGTTCATATTAATTGACTTTAAAAGCTTTTGTTTGAATTTGTTGGCCCAAAGATAGTCTCGTGTGTCATATTCCGTCGCTAGCTAATTGCTAAGCAATGTAGTCCAAAGCATGCTGGGTTCGATAACCCATAAGCTAATAAAAAAACATATCCAAAGTCATATAATATCACTATATTTTGTCCTGATTTTACGCATTTATAGATGGCAACTCTAAACTATGAACAATATCGTTATCCGTATAGCGAATGTTCAACCTTGCATGAATAAATTAAACATTGATTACATATAATAAAACGTCGAGGGAAATAGGACAGTTGAAATGAATTTACTACAAATACTGACTCTTCATTGCAAATTATTATCAGATTAGTTATTTTGATGATTGATATGAATATGCTTATATTTGTCCACTACACATCAACCGATAACACTATCTAATTAATTAAATAGTAACGGGTAAATATTAGCACATATTTCGTTTGATGATTAGGACATTATTATTGTAGAGTCAGGAGTCAAACTTATCCGTTGATAGATAATGTGCCGAAGAAATCCTGGAGGATTATTATTATTACCGTGAGCTACCGATCTATCCTCACGCGATACATTTTGACAATTAATATGTTTGGTTTTAGTACGCAATTCAAAAATCAACTGTCAAAATAAATCGTATTGTATAGGCGGTAGCACACTGTAATTATTGCTTGCCTCGTTTTTGTCGAATTGCAGTACTAGATGTTTTGAATTGACTTTACACGTCATTAGTCGTCAATAGATATCATTTGCTCTAACCAAATATTCTGGATTGTATTTCGAAATACTCCCAATGTGTATATCTTCAATACGTTAAGATAATTATATACATGAAACAACAGAAATATGTACTTTTATATCCACAGTATAACTAAGCTGTTTAAAACAATTGGAAATTTATTCCTTAAGAAGAAAATAACATCCTATTATAAATTCTCAATGTGCGCTCTGTTTGTGTGTTAACAGACCTATGGAATCAAATAGGTCAAGCATAACTGTAAGCGTTTGCGTTTCTCGGAAAAGTAAAAAGAACTGTTTGTTTTGAGCTAAATGAAGCACAAGGTTTGAGTGAGTGTATCCCATTTAACTTTGACCTCGCTGCTATATTAATTGTAATGAAGCGAATATGTGCCGATAAACACTTAAGAATACAGTAAAGTTGAAGGCTGAGAAGATCTTATTATTATTTGATTTCGCTTTAAAAGTTTTATTGTTTCATTTAAAAATGAAATCTTGACACTAATCCCTCGACCAAATTTCATCATAGCAGCAGTTAGCAGCAAATTGGCGAGATGGTGTGTAATTTCATAGAATGATTTGGTGTAATTCACAAATGAATGGCTCGTTCTAATTGGCTGAAATGATAATGAGGAAGAGAAAAGAAAATCTCAAAGGGTAACACAATGAAACTTGCATACATACATTCTGTTGCATAATGTCATGTAACACTTTTACACGCCCCGCTTTGATCATTTTATAAAGGAAAGATTATTAGATCTATTTTTAGGTTACAGGGTCGGGTGAGTAAATTTTCACTTCATTTAAGCACTTCAAAACTTTTGAGTGATTTTACAGTTTAATTAATACAGATGTATCGATCTTTTGAGTGTTAATCACCGTCATTTATATTTGAAAAATAATATCATTCTTTAGTCAATGGCCATGAGTTGTGCAAAAATTTAACAGACAATTTTTTTTATTATCTACATTAATTACTACAGTATATCTAATTGTTTTTTGTCATTTGCTATCGTCTATTTTTACTACATTTATTTAATTGTCAAGTTTTAAAATCTCTACTTTTTAGCAAATATTATATTATTTGCAAGATTCCTGCTTAAGATATTATATTAAATTAATAGTTTTTTTTTTTTTTAATTACATGAATATTCTGTTCGTTTCGGGCTTAATATAAAAACAAGAATTCCGTAATTAAGAGTAAATATAATTACAACAATTTTTTGCCAAATACTTTGGATATTAACTAGTCAACGAACTTAATTTAGCTACTTGATGTCAAACGATGCTTTAAGATTCATTAATAAAAGTTAAACATACATAGATGTGTGCACAAAAATATAATACAAAATACAGACAAGACAAATCAGTAAGTAGGAATTTGTATATTTTTATGATTAGTATAATCGAATCAGGTACACTTTTCATCAACTGTGAACGCAGAAATATTTTCGTAGAAATGTAAAAAAAATAATAAACGCAATTTAAATATCTCTACCATAATATTATTCACTAATATAATATATGTATTCTCTGTTCATCTCAATACAATAAAAATATTCGTATAATAATCGTAAAAAATAAAACTAAAATGGACCACGTCCATGACGACTCGGTATCTTTAATCCATTGCATCATAGTTCATTCATAAGATGATATCACAGTTACTAGTAGGAGGATGACCGTAAGACGGCTTGATTGTCGCAAATTGCTGACCAACAACCGGCAAATTGTTCTTATGGATTGAATGCTCTATTCAACGTCTAGTTGTCAACTCTTGCTTAGTTTAACAGAAAGAAACGTTGTAGGTAAATCATGTTACTATATTTTGTAAGTAATATAGATACAAAATTATTGTTGATTTAATATCTAAATAATTTTAAACCACCATGCAAAAGCAGCCATTTGTTATGAGTTTGACGTGTATATATTTTTTTGTATTTGTTTTTCTGATTTAGATACGGTTTTCTGTTTAAAAAACTACCTCGATCACGTGATTTCATGAAAAGGGATGGCGTTTAGCTATAATTTATGAAGATCTGTTTAATTGTTTTGAAGATCATCGGGTTTTTTTACTTGTCGAAATTTACTATATTGTGACTTTAATGATATTACTTGTAAAAAACATTGTAGTCATCAGGAATACTCAACTTATAGCAAAAGTCTTGGCGCTCGTTGAAATTGTCTCAAATAATAAATTGTTGGGAGTTTTAATTATTAATACGTTTAATTTTACTGAAATTAAATATTTTATGCTGTTTTAAAACCATAGAATGTCGTCATCTTCTGATATCAATCTTAAAAAATATGACGCTATATTACACCACGTAATTTATCATAGAGTCGAATAAACAGTAAGGTATTATTATACAAATTAGTTCCCGTCGTATCAGTCATTTAGATTAGCAATTGATTTCGTATCTGGACTATATCAATATAGGATATTATAGAAGCGAATGTTCAGAAAGCGGTTGTTACGTGAGGCGGCGAGTGCAAGACGGACTGGCTCTGAGGTCGACGACCCCGGTAGAGGACTCAGGACTCACAGCTGAATATGAAATGTGATTTTTTTAAAACAATGAATTAAAATTTCATTTTCTTCCATGAAAATACTTTAAATGCGTAAAAACTGAATAATTAATATTTTCCTTTACAAATACAAATGATAAAAGCACTTAACAAAAAGAAACATAAAAAAAGAGTCCAGCTTAATTTTCGCTGCGACCTCCTTTTAAAAACCGCTTGTTTTTATTTAAAAAATTCTCATGTAAACGCAACGTTATTTAAGATATTATAAGAGCATAAAATTTTGATTATGATAAGAGTGACACTCAACAACTACAGTACAAGATAATGAAAACAAGCACACTCAAGTAATAAAGAATTATTTATTGATCATATAAAATATATGGTGTATTGCGTAATAAGGTAACGTATCTTCGAAAGCCCATATAAGCCGCAAATCTACTCGACTCCACAAAAGCTTTATTAGCATTCAATCACCGAGTAACTTCATAACAGTACACAAAGGTACATAATAAAATTCGAGTCGGAAACGGGTTCTGTACGGAGTAATGGTACTCCACAATGGCACCGTTGCAGTAAGAATACTTTAGAAAGTCTACTCGTACGAACGTTTTGTTAGCGCAATTAAGGTTCTCGTTGCTCAGATATGAAAGGGCTCAGCAGTTCATGCTTTTAGTTTGATTTTTTAAGCACCATTGAAAACTATTTTTACGTATTATGTAATATATCTGTATTAACTAATACTTCGCATAAGTAGCTTTTAGGCAACTCTATAAATAATCTAATTTTTTTTCACGTATAGTATTAATGTATGTTTTTAAAATTGAAATCGCGACTTTTTACTGGTAATTTTTAAGTCAAAAGAAATTAATTTGCTATTTAATACAATTATATTACAAATGTTAGTTTTACGTTTTAACATTAAATTGAATAATTTCATCATAATCTCACATAAAAGCTTTGGATTTTTGCAGAGATATATTTTAAATAGTGATGAATATATACAAAATACTTTACAGCATAAAACTCTAAATTCAATCAATAAGTGATATTCATTCTCGACTTACGCTTTTCCTTTTGGTTGTTAGTAGTTGCGATAATTTTACACCCGCTACTGTCTAGTTCAAACTTATATTTAGACTACTATGTATGAAGCAGATTCCTAAAACCGTAACAGTGGAATGTATTATGTTTATTTAATCGAATATTTCATGTATGAGTTAAACAGAGTATCTGTTATAGATTGCAGTTCCAAATATTTACAATCGCCAATTTTATAATTGAAAACATAAATACTTATCCAATTTTATTTAATTATATCATTTCATGATAAAATTAAGATTTTAATCGACATAGCTCCAATCAAATTAACTATATCAATCTGCTAAAATCATAGATGCTTAAGGATAAAAAGAAAGTACACACATATTTCTTTTAAAAATGATACTACATTTCCTCCAAACGCCACATACATTATAACGTTCTCAGTCTAAATATAAATTGTTAAGACGATTATGTCACATCGTCTCAGAGGTCAATAGGCAGTTCAAACAGCGGGAGATAATTAAGAGCCGAATTTCTTGATACGACTCGCACGATTCATATGTCCTGAGTAAACGTACATTTATTATTTCTAATAAAATCATTAGAAATGTACAAAGTGCAGATAAGGTTAATAAGGAACAGGTTAATTGTAGTTAATTAGTGTTTATTGAACCGGATAAAGTTATGATCTAAAAGTTAGATAACAGTTTCATGGCGTCATTTTAGAAAGGATGACTTTGACATAAATCTTCTCTTTTGTTATGGCCGAAACATAAATGGGACGGCCTGGCTGGTAGCCAGCTGGTCTTCATTTGCAGGACATCAAAATATTGACACTGAGAACGATCTGATGTCTCACAACTGGACATCGCGTTACAATTTAGTAATTCCTCCGAAATAAAAACCGTATTGTTTACATATGATTATTTTAACAGTATTGAGTTTTAATTTAAACAATTTTAACTCATTGACTATAATTGGCGTGTAATTTTAATAGGACACCTTGAAATTCCAATCGTATTATATACTGTTTTTAAGCATATAGATAAGAAAACGGTAAACAGCACGATGATGTTGTTTACACTCGCACAAACAATTGCATTTTTAGATATAACGTAACATAAATTAACTTTACAAACAAACCAGATACTAAAATGCATGTTTGTGAACTAATTATAACGAGTAAAATGAAGGTCGCCATTTAACGGAATTATCATCGAGCGAGTGATTAAGTCATAACGATAACAAGGAATATGTAGAAATCGATATATGTAATACCCTATATACAAATGAATAACAAGAATCGATATTTGCGACAAATTGATAGTCGAGTAAAAAGTAATTTGTAAATGCAACGAATTCATTGCAAAAACAACCGATACATAAGTAGGCAGATTCTTTTTGCGCAATTACGGCCAGCTTAGTAAGTAATTACTTAAACGCTTTAGCAGTTTTAAATAAAAAAAAGTTATCTTACGATTCTTAGACACGTTACGAATGTGATGAAATATCACAAATTTAAAATGCGCTTATCATTTTATGCAAGTGTGACATGCACCTACGTGTTAATCTTATATACTAAATACATTTCGTAATCGGATTTATCGATAATTTTTAAATATTATTCATTCTATATATCTTATATGAATTAAGGTCATAGTTGATTTCGTTCAGAAACATTTTATTAAGAAAAAAAATTGTAATTTTTATTTCGAACGCGTCTAAGTAAAAAATCGATTCGAATGCGGTTTCGCCAGATACATCTCATTTAGGCAATGCAAGTTAAACCGGACCTGCAACTATTTCAATATTGCATGGCCGCTGAGTATGTAACTCTTGAACAAACAATCGTTGAGTTTAAATGGTACGATGATATCATATGTTTTTTTTATCATCACAAACAAGCTAAGTATGCCCGAATGTACTTGACTCACTAAATTAGCGAGAGAACGTAATAACAGCGGTTATTGTTACACTTGAACTAGAATAGCGTACGGCGATATGCATATTTACATTTCTTGTGTTTATAATTTATATTATATAAGTTTACGTTGCAGTACAAAAATATTGCTGACGTAGGTAGAATAAATTTCGAATACGTATTCGGTTCCAAGACCTTCGCCGCCTCAAATCATTATATTATTGTAGTCAAAAAATAGTTTTTACAGCTTGAATCTGTTTAATATTTTGCAATTATTATGATTTCATATTAAATAAAAATTCGCGATAGATATATGAATGCTGATATGCAATGCTGTGTCTAGCCACACGGACTTCAATTTGAGAAAAGAACGGCGTCTAAAGATTTCGAACCTATTCTTAACACATCTGTTTGAAGAAGCATGTATCCATCTTTTCTTTTCTATTTTGATAAAAAATATAATTAATTAATAGCAGATAGGCTAGTAAAGATTTTTATCTTATAATAAGTTTTTCAAATATATGAAATTATTGCATAATCCAAAATATGGAACTCACTTCAATATACTAAACATTTGATTAAAAAACTTTTTTTCGTACTTATTTAGTTCAAATAACTTAAAAAAAATTGTATAATGTTAAATACGAAATGCATTATCAGAATACATCAATATCTCTAAATTTGACTTTTTGGGGGGTTGACACATTATTGCTTATTAGCATCCAAATATCGTTACTCTCGATAATTTTGGAAATATTATGCATTAACAATTTCTTGTCCTAGAAAAAGGTTACATCGCTTTGGAGACACTGTTTTCAGTCTCTTGTCAATATCTTAAAATATGGTGTCAAGTTATCATACTATATTTATAATTTGAATACAATTTTTTTTTACAATAATATTTTTACAATTTGCATAACAACCATGCAATATTATTCTCAATGTAATACAAGATTTGTGTAAGATATTAAAAAGAGGCACAAATTAGTATGACGTCATTCCGTAACATTGAAGTATAAATGCCAAAATAAATGCATTGTAATATGACATCACCGAGGATGACACGGTCTAGTGGACTTTTGTGATGTTGTGATGTTATCAGCATTGTAATGGCCCTTGCCTCGTATCGATAACTGACCACATAATTAGTTATTAAAATTTAATGTTCAATTTATTGTACTACTTTGGTTCGTAATAGAATATTAGGACATATCCGATTATTATTACTTTTGTATTTTCAGTACTTACTAGCACTTGTGCAAATTCCGAATCAGACTCAACAACTTCATCATAAAAATACCTTTTAAAAACGCAAAAGATGTAAATTCGAGGTCTTAGGCGAGAATAACATTTGTAAGTTTTACTTTCGTGAGAGATATAAAACAATTCTATAACCTAGTAACAGAAACGATCCTTACGATAGTTACGAAAGCTGTGAATTTCAAAAATAAGTAAAATAATGAAATAAACTGTGTAATCTTTATGGAAGTCTTACTGCAAAACTTAAGAGTGCAATTCTCGCCTTAGGTTATAAAAACAGTATCTGAAATATCAAATCGTAAGAACAGGCACAAAATATTTCTAGACGCGGGCTGTTATGGCGTCTGTATACCGTATACATGACCTCGATAGCTGTGGGAGACGAACACGCGCATTCCGATTCGAGATGAGACGATGAATTGATATCCGTCTAATATCCGTTGAGAGGAATGAAACAGTTTTTACGTTTAACGAGACTTCGTCTGTGTATACATTAAGAACGTTTATATTACCTACATGTACCTTACATGTCACAGTTTAATATAACTAGTGAACTAGTGAAAAAAAATAAGGAATGTATTCCATTTTCACTATACCAAAGTTAAGAGAAATATGCGGCTTTAACCATATTATATTTGGACGCTGATATGCAATACTATGTCAAGCCACACGAACTTCATTTTGAGAAAATGGCGTCTAAAGATGTCAAACTCATTCTTAACAAATTTGTTTAAAGCGTATATATACATTTTCTTTTTTAATAATACGTATATTTAATTAAAATTAGATAGATATAATAAAAGTTTTATCTAATAATAAGTTTTACAAATATATTAGATTCTTGCATATTGCAAAATTTTTAGCAATATTCGAAGCATTTAATTAAAAAACTTTTTTCCATAGTTAGTCATATTAGATACTTGAAAATTGTTTAAATAATGTTTAATTCATGACGTAATATCAGAATACATCAGTATCTCCGAATTCGACTTTTAGTGGGTTGACACATTATTGCTTATCAGCATACATTTAATCTATTGTATTACTAGACTATGTCTAAAAGCTGCGTTATTTATACATTTATTTTGTTGGTTTTTTTTTTGGAAATAAGGCAAATTAAGGACACAAGGTGTATTTAATAAAAAAATTGTAAGAGATTTTCATTTACATTATTTTAAATCTTGTTTTATAATGTAGGAAAAAATTCTTATCTTATTACGTATCTACGAAATTTTTAAATTTCAAAGTTTACATATATGTATACTAAACTAGTCGAAAAAAAAGATTATATCTAAAATTTATCTTCTACAAACTTACGTAAGTATTTATGTTTCCTATGTAACTTAAAATGCCTTCTGATAATAAAAGCCTTACTCAAATATTATCACGTTCCTTATGACATAACATCATTAACAAAACACTTACAGACATAAACAATTTTCAATGTTTTAAAATGTTGTTAAATGGATTATTTTATACTTTAATTTTGAAACAAACTTAATAGATCGTTTGAGTTAAGTTTACAATAAATAGTAAAATAGGGCTTTATTTTAATTATTTAAATGACTTGGAACTAAAGTTACTAGCAATTGTGTATTAAAAATTACATAAAAGGAGGCATGAGACAAATTATTTTAATTGACCTTTTAATTGAACGTGAAAACCATCTCACGATGACTCATGGCATTGCGCTCCAGAAAAGAATCGTTCGGTTGAAAAATTGGTCTGTCTAGATAGGTCCAGGTCCGCGCCTGCTCTCTATACCTATTTTGCTAGCTTTCTAGGTCATCGGGGGGCGTGGAAAGAGACAGCAGACAAATTAAATTGAAAAGAGAATGCGGAAACTTCGATGTAGACTAATAGGATGATACGTTATTACTTTGTAATAAGATTGGAAAATAGCTATAGAACAAAACTGAACACTTCTGACTCTAACACGACAAAATTTACAATTAACAGAAAGTGAAATAAAGTCTACATTTTTTCTATCTAAGAACCTTCAAATGTATTAAAGCTACAAATTAGGCTATTGTCTCACACCTACAGACTTCCTAATTAGCGTAAAACTTATGACATCATCCGTCAAACTATTGATCTTTTCGGCTGATATTCGCGAAGGCGAAGTACTTCTCTACAGTAATAATTAACAAACCGGTACATACCAATGGTGATCGATGACTATCTCATATCCGCACATCCAATAAGGGATACACGACACAGATTTTATTAGTTCCAAAAGGTATGAACACACGGACCGGGCGCGAACGACGCACGAGCGCGTCGCGGCACAGTTTGCTCGGAGTGAGCAACTCGGGCCCGCAATATCGATCGGGAGCTCCTGGCGCCGGCGGTCCGCATATCCCTAGTACACGCACGCCCCTCCCACTTTTGTTGCCAACTTGCCACCCCACAATACACCCTTAGTCGCGGCGGATTAATAGCGTGACTTGTAAATGTTTGAAAAAATATTTAATTATCAGAAATAATGCAGGAATGGTTAATAAACATTGGAAATACTACTTGGTCTTTATCATCTAATTTTGCCTTTTATTATCGAGTACAATATAAGAAATCAGTATGTGTTTCATAATTAACTTAATTATAACCATTGTTAAGAGTTTTGGTATTTAATCAAAATTCAGGGACTTAAAATGGTATTGAATATGGCAACATTATAAAACTAATCTCCTTTTCTCCCCTCACACGACCTTGTCTATTTCCTCTTCAATACCTATACCCCGTTCTATCCAACTTGCGAATTGTATTATGTCCGAGAGCCGGAAAATAGGTAGCCATGCCATTGAACTTTGATTGAGGATTAAATAGGTTATTTTTTTAGGAAAATATTTAGTCATATTAATTTTGCATTCATTGATCTAAGACTTATAATAATTACGATTTTTGTTTGATACTTTGTTACTAAAATAACTAAATATGTAATAAGGAAAAATATTATTAAATTTAATTTAATTAATTTGTTAACCACAATATCTTTCACTGTCAAAAAAAATCTTTTAAAAAAGAAAGTTCACCTTATACAAAAAAAATATTTTAGTTTATTCTAGAAGGCCTCTACATATATCTCCTTAATACAACACTAACAATTGACTGACTGTCAATGCACAACTAAATCATGTGAAATAATATAATAATATAACAAACATAAATAAAAAATCAAAATCAAGTCCATCACTTAAAGCTCAAAACATAGAAGTTAAAGAAAATATTTAATTCAACCTCTTATAAAATTGTCAGTGAAAAATAATATCATACACAATGGTAGAAATAGTATTAAGATAGACTAAGAGTCTATAAAACAGTTAATACAATTTATTTCAATATAAATAAAACCTGTCTCAAACAAATGATAAAATTAATTATGTATGCCACAATGCCTTTATGTGGCATGCATTATGCAAGTAAGTCCTTGAAATACTTACTCAGAATCTCATCAGCCATCTGGTGTATTAGAGGAGTCATGTTGATATAAATACATCTTTTATTTTATAATTATGTAAATTAGTAATAAATGTCATAGATTTATTAGTTTTAATTCAACAGGTTATTTACTTTTTATTAACCAACTTCCAAACAACCCATTAAAAAAACACCTGTACAGATTTCATACATTCTGTTTTTGTTTGAAAAATTAAAATAAGGATGTCATTCGAGTAAAAGAAATTACATATTTTGCTTTGGAGTCGTCACTCCTTTTTTGAAGTCTTGTTAATAGTTAATATTACTTAATTAATATTAGTTAAGGATATACAACTTTGTAATATATGAAAACATTTAAGTCACAACAAAAATAGTTTACATTAAAAATTAAATATTTGTCAATAATGGAGAGCAAATCCATGTTATACAATCACTCGCAATAACCAGCTGTTATAAGGTCAATTTCTAAAATTCGGTAACATTAAGCACACCTTTTGTTAATGCTGAAGTATTTTATGGAATAGAATAGTAAAAAGATACCATACAAAGTTATGAATCAAACAACATCTAGAAGCAATGTTAGTTTTTCATTAAATTAAACAATTTGTAGCTTCAACAATTCTGCTCTCATATACCAAAAAGTCGCCAACGGGACACTATTACTCAGTCACCACTTTCTGTCCATCTATCTGTCTGTTACTGGACTTTATTACTTGTTAACCGTAACAGGTAGATTTCAAATTTTCAGTGTGTATTTCTAATGCTGCTATGTCAATAAATGTCCCACCGCCAAGCAAAGGCCACTTCTCCCATTAATTATATATTCTATTACGCTTATCTATTAATCTAATCCACCTTGCTGTTCCTGCAGGTTGGCACATATAAATCTTACAGAATTTCTCTCTGCACATGCAGATTTCCTTGCAATGTTGTCCTTCATGGCCGAGCATGAGATTAATTTAAAAACAAATGTAGCACTTACAAACTTAGCATTGCTAGCCAGGTTTGAACGCATGGTCGCCGGTTGAGATTGAAATGTTCTAATCACTAAGCAATCTTAGCTCATTTTATAACAACAAATAAAAAAAAACCTATCATATGTCTCCCATTTTTAATTATTTAATAAAATTATTAAGTACATAGTATTTTGTGTGTATATCCAAACTCTTCATGTCAGAGTTCAACTCACACTTGACTAATTTTATTTATTGCATTGGGTATCAATTGGTTAATGAATTTAATTTGTGGATAACCTGTTACAAATTATCAATTCAGCAAAGCCCGTATCTCTATAATCTATACTATCTGACAGATAATATATTTCTATTCTATTAGTCTGCATTTAAAAGATAAAATGTTATGAAATTTGTATTGAAAGTAATTATTTTTATTTTTTTTTTTTTTGTAACAGTAAAGAATAGGTGAGTGTGGATTGAGAATAGATTATTATAAAGATTTTCTTGAGAATAGAAACTTTTAAAGACAATCCATGATGTCTGTCTTAGGTACAATCTAAGTATGAATTATTTCACCGTACATTTTCTTAATACAATTAGCATATTTCTACAATATAAGTAAAATTTAGCAACAATACTCCTGGATAGTAAAAATGTCTAATTTGACAGAAACACCATTATAAAATGAATATTATGTGCACAATCTACTATTACTTAAATAAAATTTAATTACCAAAATTTGTTTACCCAAATCGAAATTACCAGACAGCTTCTATAGAATAAATATAAAAATAATAGTGGACAATTAGTATTGTATAATTATGTGTGCATGTAGCAAAATAATGTAATTGAATGTGCTACTCAATAAAACTATTTTTTTTTAATTATTTTTATGTTAAATAGTCTGTTTAGAAACAGGCTAAATAATATTAACGATTTTTTCATTATTGATTATTATGACCAAATAGCAAGAGGAATCCTAAATGTGGATTTGGAAATGTGGATAATTAACGATAATGCAAAATATTTCTATCTGTACAATTGGCTATTATTGTCTATTTTATTCAAAGACTAGCTGGCATGATTTGAACTGCCACTATAATTCTAAAAGAATATAGATTTTTATGCTAGGAAACCTTGAGAGTGTACCTAGAAGGCCCTATCAAAATATCATCACAATCCATTTAATGATTTCAAAACAAATATCGTACAAAGCCACAAACATTCAATTTTTTATATAGATTTATAAAGATTATTTACACTTTACACTAACTTTTTATGAGCAAGCAATTAATCACTCTTAACTATTTCTTTGATTTTATGAAGATATAAAGCTAAATTAATAATTACTTAATAAAATATTAGTGATAAATCTCATTTATATACCATAATAAACAGCTGACCTTGTTGCACAACAATGGACCGCTATCATAATGATTTAAACGCTTAGCAACATGATAGTCACAACCCATTGGCTGCAACTGCAACCGATAAACTGTAATCATTACCATTCATATTAACAGATGATGCTATTTATTACATTTTATATAACTAAAAATATCATTGACTAATGAGTTTTTAACTAACATTTTAAAATAATAATAATAAATAATATTTTGCTTATATAATATTCTACTGTATTTGATATATTTTTAAGTAATCTTATCTTTAAAATTATGTTTTTTACATATGAAAGTTATCAATTTTATTTTAATTTTCAATTTCTAATTGTATTGTTAGTAGGCTTATTTTTTCGTTGCGAAAATAGTCACTAAGAAAAACCGAGTACATCATTACGAGTCACCTCAGTGGGCCTCCGAAATGTAAAAATCAAAATTGAATCCAATTGGTGTGAACGGCAACAACATTCTTATTTTTATACTTTAGTAAAATTATATCTTACCTTCAATCAGAAATAATAAGTAACGCCTCTCAGCACAGTTGACACACATAAACGTCGACACTCACAAAATATCACTCCAGTTTCCAGGACTACCACGAATTTCGTACCCAGGTCAAATACAACACAATTAATATTAATTTTTAGCCGGCTTTCTATCGTCAAATCATAACCCGTTCACTTCGTAAAAACTAAACTTGTAAATACTTGCTATTCATATATAAATCGTCAAAATATCATCCGCGACTACGAGTACGAACACGGCGTCCAAGGCAAGGCAAAAGATCGCCGCGAAAGCATCACCTTACCGCCCATGTCATAGACTAAATATATTACAGACGTAATAACGATGACAATTGATAGAACTCAATCTTTTTTTTAATTAATAAATTTTTCAATGTAAAATACATTGGAATATATAAATTTTAATATTTACTTTGTGTTTTTAGCTTAGTAAAGAAATGGTGGATAATAATATTATAAAAAAATATTATACAAGTACAAACTATCTACATCATTTTTCTTTTATAAACTAAAATAAAATAGACTTCATATTTCATAAAGTTAAATTATGAATTGTTTTTATTATAAATAAACTTAACTTAAAAAACTGATTTTATTAAATAAATAATTGTTGTATTATTTTATTAATACATGCCTACTTTTACGTGCGCAGTTTAGCCAAACGTACTTTTTTTTCCAAAATTGTTATAATATAATGTAATACACAGTTATTTAGATTAACGTGTCTTCAACATTTAATCTTGCTATTGATAATTTGTAGGCTTGGGTAGTTCGCGAACGACCTAGGTGGGAAGAGCGCTCCTTTAGGTGAACTATGCGAACTAGTTCATTGAAAATCCCGCTCTTAGTTCTTTTTATATTTCTTTTAGCGTCCACTTTACTAGACAGTGGCGCTATGTGACCAACCGAGTTATTTACTTTTTTTGTACGCGCCTTGATATTTCGATATCGATACTAAACAACTTCACATCCCCATGGTTGAAATTTTATCAAATCATATGAAATCATAACAATCGTCAACTGAAGTATTGCTGGCTAATTATTAAACAAAATACTAATACGATTTATGTCTTATTTTACGGTAAGTTTAATTAAAATTAAAATTTTTCTCTTTTATTTCCATTTATTGATACAAATAATTGATTATTATTATTATATATCGTGTTAATTAGCGATATATAACCTAAATAATCATAACTATATTTTTTTCTTTATTTATTGTTCTTATTAAATTATTTCAAAAAAAGAACTAATGAACTAATAGAGCAAACTAGTTCATCCTTGGATTATGAACTAAATTGAGCGCTCTCTGTGGTGACCGGTTAGGCCCAAGACTAATAATTTGGTACTTCTGATTCGTTAATTAATCTTTGTTAGAATGATGTCATACACCAGCATAGACTGAATGGAGAAGACCGAGAAAGTAATCAATTTATTGTCTATGAAAATTTTCGGATATTCCAATAAAATAAAAGTTTTATTAAACACTTTTTTTAGGTTTACAAAAGCTTTATCACTAAGTATAAAATATTTTTAAAAATAGTTTTTATGAATCATATAATTTTAAAGTGATTGCAGTTCTTTTTTCATCTATGTAATGAATCCCTTCAAAATTTTATTATCATCGATTTTTTAGACAATCACAGATCGATTTAATTGCTGTTGAAAATATTTACTTTTTGAAGTTCAAAATGCATAGCCTAATTTTTATTCTTTAGTATAGAAATATTTTTAAAATTATTTTTAGTTTACACTTTTTGCAGAAACCAAACGATGTCATCGATGCCACCGAAAATTGTATCCTAACGGACGTGAACTCGTAACAGACCAAAAAAATGTAACAAAATGGAAGCACTACAATGACTACTTTAATATGAGAGAAAATATTATTGTTTTTTTTTATTAGCTATTCCTTGTAAAAGTAGAAATATAGGTTTTAAAATAAGAAAATACTTTGAAAACCCACATAAATGTGTTTATCAAAATTAATTAAAATTAGAGAGAGAGACAGGGAATTAACGAAAAAGTAATTATGTTCAATGATTTAGTTGATTTATTCTACAATTACTACGAATAGTAAAACTTGCCTTATGAAATTGTTTGAAAGTATGTTTAACACTTTTTGATGTCTATACATATATGGATGTTAATAAGCAATAATGTGTCAACCCACAAAAAGTCGAATTCGGAGATATTGATGTATTCTGATAATGCGACACGTATTTAACATTATTTAAAAAATTTTAAATTCGTCTAAACAAAATAAGTACGGGAAAAAAGCTTCTTAATTTAATGTGTCGAATATTGAAGTGTGATTCATATTTTGCTATATGTAATAATAATCTTATATATTTAAAAAACTTATTATTAGATAAAACTTTTTATTATACCAATCGGCAATTAAATTTATTCAAAATTTTATCAAAATAGAAAAGAAAATAATACACGGTACTTGCATTAAGAACACAATTTTAAAAAATTTTGTCTGTCTGTCTGTCTGTTTGTCCGTCCGCCTGTTTGTTCCTGCTAATTTTTGAAACGGATGGTCCAATTTTGACGGAACTTTCACTAGCAGATAGCTAATGTAGTAAGAAGCAACTTAGACTACTTTTTCTTAAATCTTATTTATTTTAATTTTTCGCAGACGAAGTTGCGAGCACCAGCTAATCCTATATAAATCTGCGTTACTTTACCACAATCGAGCAGTTAGATAAACCAGTACTAGGTAGACAGTATAATTGAATGTAGGAAGAAGGAAAACATCTTTTGTTCTGTGTTTAAGTGTGCTTAAAAAGTGTTAAATTAAAATGGCGTTACTAGATGAAGTTAGAGGATAATATTTCAAAATCAAGATCATTAAGATAAAATACATCAGTTATAGTAAAGTTATAATATAAATTAAATTAAATTAAATTTTAAAAATATAATCGAACAGATTTTTGAATAATGTTTGCAATGTGAATTGCCAATAATGCCGACGTTTTAAATGAACTGAAATGTATGTTTCTTTCTCTTAGCATCCTATTTTACTTAATCGTCAGCTGCTAATTTCACGGCTATGCAGCTACGCTTGCGTTGTTTACTTAATGCATGGCGCTATATACTTTCTCAGCTTAATACCCATAATTATAAGATTGTCTTCCTCAGAGGCAAATCCAGGATTTCAGTTTGGAAGGAGTTTTGATATTGGTCATATCTTGATCAAGTATCTATGATTGATGGTTTTAGTGTTTACCTTAGTATTATATTACCAATCGGTTAAGTATGAGATTTTAAAGAATGTCCGTCCTAAATCTCATGGCCGGTTGGTGACCTCCAACCACCTGGGTATAGTTGAAAATGATTTTACGCTTATTTTGATAATATAGAAATGGTTTTCAGGAAAAAATTAAATTAAAGTCATTATTTTTTGTCTTTATTGTAAGTGTAAAAATACACAATACATATAACTTCAAATCTTCTGAAAGTTCATAATATTATCACATAAATTCAATCAATATTCGACAATATTGTGAAAGTATAAATTATTAAATAAAATTGATTTCGAGGAAACGCTAATGTTTTAATACTAAACACTTTTAAAAATAATAAAACGTCCCACACCTTACATGTTTTTACTTATGCAGTAAAGAAACCAAAATTACAAAAGCATTCCCTCAAATTATAAACTTCTCATACAGAGTAATACTAGCACTAAGTATATAAATGTTATACAAATAGTTTTGTTCTTAAAAACTAACATAATATAAATTTACAACATTGTTGCAATAGAATGTAGAATTGGAATTCTTGTCATAAGAATATTGCAACTACTGACAGATAGAGGGCGTGGATATGTCATTTGCTCAGTCATTTTGTGGTTTAAATTATTTATTACGTTATTATTATCTAGCCAACCAAGCTGGTTTCTGTGCCAGAATTCATGTTTAAAATATATCATTGAGAAGTTCCAAATATGATAATAAAATCAACTGTGTAAGAAATATAAACAATAATGAAGAGAATAGAGAGCAAAGTAAGACACTATAATAAAAAAATAATAAATATCTAATTTTTATAGGCTCCGTATCTATTACTAAAAATTCCTACTTTTGTAAAGATGTATAATGTAAATGACATTTTAAATAATAATTTAAAACGCTCTATTATATGGCCAGTTATTGCTAGACGAAGAATGATGATCTAAATATGGACTATCAGTGAGCAGAAGTTTGCTTCCACTCAATCCAGAACTGCTGCTTCCACTAGAAGAGAACATGCTCTTGCTTCCAGTGTAGAACGAGAGAGATGTATGTATCGGTTCTCGCGTGATTCGCCGTCTCGCTCGCACTAGTGACGCGAAAGCGATTGCTATCGCACAAAGGAATATGATCCCTAATATACAAAAGGCAAGAGCCATTTTTCCTGGTGAAAGACAAATTGTTTTGTCGCCGGGAGAGAAGCCTCGTACAAATTCATCTTCACCTTCTACTCTTCTTGAACCTGTAATAAAAATTAAATGTACTTAATAAATTATGATCACAAAGCTTATCGTTTTCATTTTTATCTATACTAATATTATAAAGAGGAAAGATTTGTTTGTTTGTTTGTAATGAATAGGCTCCGAAACTATTGGACTCATTTCAAAAATTCTTTCACCGTTGGAAAGCTACATTATCCCCGAGTAACATAGGCTATATTATATTTTTGTAAATAATTAGGGATCCTTACTTAAAACTCTAATAATGTAACCCAAGGTGGAAAAAATTGACCTGAAAAATTTCTTAATTAATAAAAACTATGAATAAAAAAATTCATTCCAAAAAATTCAAACTTCCTTTATAATTTTCCTTTTTTTTTGAAACCCGACGCCGAAGGGTGTATGTGTGTGTGTGTGTGTGTGTGTGTATGTACCCGTGCGAAACCGGGGCGGGCCGCTAGTATGGAATAAATCAATGATTGTTAAACTAGACATTCAGTAGCAGAGTATAAATATGGATAAGCTAATAGTAAAAAATGTAACATTACATTTTCTTCGTTATATATGAATATTTTGTGGGAATACACGCAATGTTTAGAAGAAAAATAAATCAATCAAAGATTCTTAGTAGGACATTGTTATAATTTCTATTTTCTTTTTTATTCACAAGTGTACTGTGTTGCTTTCTTCAGAGAACACCTACCTCTTATAGAAGCTTCATCTTCTAACTCAATATTCGGCGCGAGAACTTCAATACTGTTATACACTTCAAGCCTGTCAATCACCAGACCCCTCGCTTCTTTATCCAACCGAGCTTTCCTCACCAAACCATCTTTCGTGTGCTGTGGTTTCTGCAAGGACTTACAATCGACATGGGGACAAACCCCTTTACATAATTCTATGCCACAGGAGAGATGCAACTTTGCTCTATCTGGGAACTTAAAAGCGGCAAATGTAGTCACAGCATGTTGGTACGTCATCATATTCTTAATGACGTTATCAGGATCAGATCTGTCGAGCTTTATTTCGTTGACTGGTTCTAGGTCTGAGGAATCGATCTCGCCTTTTTGTTTGTGTCTGTGTACAGTCGGTCTGTTGAATATCGCTTCGTCTATGGGACAGCCGGCTTCGTCTAAAAGTTTTTGTGATGCTTCGCCTAGGCCGTCGTGTGCTACGCAGTTGGTTACTCGGAGACCGACGCCGACTGGAAATAAGAACGTGGAAAATGTTATAGGACAGAATTCAAAAATATATATGATTTTAATAAAACTTGTAATTAGGAGAGTTAGGGTTTATGTTAGACCCAATTTTTGTTGACCCGGGCTTTATATACTTCACAAAACCCGGGTAAACAATATGTATAAAATAATATATACAAAAGAGTTATTACAGGCTACCATTTTACGGTAGGACGATGTTGCCGGCGAAAACTGGTGATATAGGAAAGTAATAAGAAAACATAATAGTTTTTTTATTACTTATCTATATATCAACACATCCACTGCGGGACGTTTTTGATATCGTTTTTAAATAAAAACAAAAAAAAATGCAACATTGAATCTTGTATGCTCGTATAATATAGGCATCGTTTATGAAAAATAAATAAAAAAAATAGTTTAGTCTTTTTAATTTTGAATATCGATTCTGATACGCTAGTAAAATGTCCAACACATGCCCAGTTGACACCTTGTATAATCACTAACTGAGTAACAACTTTAACGTAAACAAAATACGGTATATATTTACTTGTACGATTTGACAGACGCGTTGGCGCAATGGTCACTGCAACCGAGTAAAGCGCTAACGGTCGCGGGTTCGATCCCCGCTCACGGCAAACGTTTTTATTGGCCATACAGATGTTTGTCGTGGTCTGGGTGTTTGTGTTAGTGTTGTGAGTGTTTCCGGACCCCCGACACAAGGTCATGAGATCTTAATGGGGCCGTTGAGTGCAATGCGTTATTTATTATTTATTTATTTATATTCCTAACACTCGCCTGGTAAAGTGCACTGCACGAGCAGGCGGGTGGGCTGGCCGACCTCCACGCGCGCGGGCTCGCGGCCGGCCGCCGCGGGCGCGAGCTCCATCCACGCGCGCGCCGCCTCCAGCAGCTGCTGCCTCTGCTCCAGCTCCACAGCCTGCTCCCAGCCCTGACGGTTACGCCCTGTCCTGGAAACACACACATTAGTGTTAGAAAATAACAGATATTTTGGTATATGATAGAAGACAAATATTCGAAATACTAATGTTGCGCGTCTTAATCATTTATTACAAACTACCTTATGGTCATATGACATGCATTAGCTACTATACATAAAAAAACATACTACATTTCGTCTATAGTACCTCGTTGATTAGTTAGAACCCCAGTTATAACATAACAGAACAGTGACGTATTTACTAGCAGGCTAAGTAGTATAATATTAAAAGCTTTGTCTTATATGTGGAAGGTATATACACTATAAAGCTAAAGAGCTGGTTTATTACTTTGTTCGATGCACTATACCAGAAATCAGATTTTTTTTATTTAGCCCATTTATTGAGGAAGCTAACATTTCATTACGGCTGAAAGGAAAAAATAAAATAATATAAAATAACATAGTATTGAACACAAAATAAAATTGTAATTCTTATAATACCACCTACGTAATACTATAGTATAGGAGCTACGGTGTGTATATTACATTTATTTATGGCGTGATTATCTATTAACCTAAGTATCTACATCGTTGCCAATTCAATCTGAGGTCCAATCATAACTATAATTACAAGTTGTACCGAGAATATTATTACCTCATGCGTTTTCCTTCTTGTCCAGTCATTTCTCGTAACCTGGACTTAATGACGCCCTCCAGCGCGGAACTGCTTATTCGTACCGCACGCGGTTGCAATTTACACCTGTGTCGTATTAAAATAATTTAGTATATTATACACATGTAGGTACTTTAAGTGTTATATTTACATTAACTTCCTGTATTTTCATAGAACTTCTATATTAGGGTATATTTTTCTTTGACAAGGTACCATAAAATCATATCACTACGGAAAAAAAACAAATTATATGATCGTTACTAACATTTTTAAGTTCTTTTTTGTTATTTGAAATTGTATTGTGAACGTACTCAGAATTATTAATATTTTGTAATAAATGTACACATCTTTTGAAATTAATCATAATAATAAGCACTAGTGCACTAAGTATCTACATATATCGGAACAAGATGTGGCTTTTTCATTTAATTTTAAGAAGGCTGTGATTATTTTAAAGCTACATACATTTTATTCTCAAGAAGATATGTAAGGTAAAATTAATACATACATATATATTTTTTATTATCATATTATCTATATGACATAAACTCATGGCCTAGGGTATTACCTAGTAAATATCGATCGTAATAATATGTTTAAAGATTGATAGAGCTACTTGACAGGTTTATTACTTTCGGTTCGCTCGCACCACGCCTAACCTTTATCAATAGCAAATGTCAAGGTTTACCAAATACTGACATGTTGCTCTACATAAAACGATTTTTATCTACCGCTCTATCGAGGTTTATGATAGTCATTATGTTGTACGAATTAATTCATTATTAAATGCTAAAGATATAAATTGAGATGTAATTATCGTTCGCCAGCGGATTTAGATCAAACGTTTATTTAATTTTTATTATTAAACTTGTAAAACTTAAAAATATTAAATATTTAATGGAATAATATTATAAACTTAGAATTTACTTAAATAGTTTTTGTTTTAGAATTAAACGAAATAAAAAGTTTTATAGGTACAATAAACAATTATAACTATGAGGATAAAACAAAGGAGAGTACAGTTTTATATTTCGACTTAAAAAAAAAATTTTTTGCTAAAGCGTAACGTGCTCTCAAAACAACATTATAATGTAATACCTCGAAAAATTGAAATTAGGTACTTTAATTTTTTATAATTTAAAACCCTTAAAATTTATTAACGTATCCTGTAATATGATCTCAATTTGGTTTAATATTACTTCACTGCGGCTAGATGTAGCTCACTGACTTCAGCTCATATGCAGGCTGTCTCGATCGGAGCAGTTCCATACTCTCTAATAAAAAAGCTATCACAGCTTTTTAGCTAATATAGCTGTGTTTCGTATGGAGAGATAGAAGGAGCTGGAAGTGAAACTCCTCTCTTCCAGTCCTTTTCTTACTTCCTATTCCCCATCTTCCCTCATTCCTTTTTAGGCTGGCAACCGTTTTGTGGCTCCTCTGGTGTTACAAATGTTCATGGGCGGTGGTCACTTAACAACAGGTCACTCGCCTACTATTTTTTATAAAAACAAATATTACCTGACAATTATTTCCTGATCAGAAGACTGCTGTAGCTGCCTGTCCATTTGAACGATCAGTTCCACGGTGTAGTACAAGTCGTCGTTGTCATCTGGCTCTTCAACTGTAGTGTTAATTGTAGATGTTCTTACACCACATGCGTTCGATGGCAATTGAATGGAAACTTTTGTCTGCATTTGACCTATAAGTTATAGAATATTTAAAAAATGCAAAATAAAAGCTTCACTACTTGATATATATTTTTTTAAGTGTTACGGTAAGACAATATAATATTTTAGAATAATTATATTTACCATTTTAATTTAATTGTACAAATATTTACGCAATTATGTTAGATGCGGTAATTTTATGTTAAGTTTTAATGCCCAGTTACATTGTCTCTAATATAGAATTCATTTTTAATTATGATCAAATCTGAAAGACGAAGACTCTTTTTCTTTTCTTTCGAAGAAATCGTAAGTGAATAAAGGGACAGTAACACCTTTATATTAAAAGAAATAAATTAGTTTTGAATACACACCTTGTACGCGACATTCTCGGGAGAAATCCTTGCTGAATACAAGACCTTTGAAAGGTTTTTCCATGTCAAGATGAATGCTAATCGAGCCCTTATCGCAGGACGTCGCCACGTCCTTGACCTGATTGGAACGAGCATGAATACTCGATATCACCAGGGTTGTGATTAATATTCGACGCCACATGACGGCGCGCCCTGAAACAAAGTAATGAAAATTATATTATATATAAAAATAAGGCGCGAATTACACTTGTAACTTTAGTTCGGTGACTTAGGTACATAAGATTTACATTGTTTCCCTGTGCTATACACGGTAAAATATTTTTTATCGGTGACATATTTATTGAAACTTGCAGTTTATGTATGGTGGTTCTGGTAACAATTACTAGGTTAAAGAGATTATTTGATATTTTAGTTACGAGAGTAAAACTTACAATTCCCGTCTAAGAAATATACTATTATCTGTAGAAGCTGCGGTTAGATTAGCGGTCAAAGCGGCGGAAATGAAAGCAATTCGAAACAATTTTCTGTAGACTAGATTAAAGGACTGATTGTCGCAATCCAGACGCGTAAAAATAGCTATAATTCCAAAGACAGGTGATTTTTTTTCCTAAACGTAATTGGTCATTACTCATTAGAGATCAGTGACCAGAGGATTATTACAAGGTAAGTTTTTACCTATAAATGCGAGTGTTTCGGACATTAAAAAGAGATTTTGTAGTAATTTTTATGTTGTAACGATTATTAATCACTTTCTTGTGCTGAATAAACTACTATTTTATAAATATTAATTTATAAATGTATAACAGTTTTGAGCATCTTAAATAAGAAGCATTATTCGTAAGTTCATGTTAACTTTGAATAAAGTATACATTTCATATCTATAACATTTAAATTTTATTTTTAAAGATGATAATTAACTAATTGAATTCAGTAATGTTAATAAATTTCGTTATAAAATACAATTAATTTTATCAATGAAAGCCTATTTATGATCTAAACAGTTTAAATGAGCCACTAACGGCTAATCGAAATGGGCTATCAAAGATTGTTAGCGAAGAACGGAAGTTTAGCAGAGTAACGGTGTCTAACAGAGGAGATTCTTGTTTTCCATCATAACTATCAATTGTTTTAATAATGGACATCATAAATCCTTACACAGAATTCTTTATATCTTTGTCTTACACTACGAAATGAAACCAGGATACCTACTAAATAACTAGAGCTCGAAAATAGTAGGTGAGTCGAAGAAGTTTAACGGTAGAAGGGCCAGCGAACCGAAAATCTTATTGCTATGATTTACATCATATCTATACTTATTATGTAAAACGACACGCGTCGTTGAAGATGACAAGAGGCTTTTTAGATAAGTAAAGTAGGTACAATTATAGAATGAAAAGAAATGAATTACATATTTATATATATATCAATATATATATATATATATATATATATATATATATATATATATATATATATATATATATATATATATATCAAAATATATCTCCGAATTTTACTTTTTGTAGGTTGACACATTATTGCTTATCAGGGTCCATATATCTAGAAAACTTATTATTACATAAAACTTTTTATTATAGGGTCGGTTGTCGAACAGTGAACCAACCATATACAGTGAACCACAGCTATATTAGAAAAACTGCGACGTTGCCAATTTTACCAAACACGTTAAAACATGCTTCGTGGGTATCCTTACCCTTTCCCGTAGTTAGCCGGCGGCCGCGGCTAGAGTGTGACGTATGGCAGTAAATTGTTTGATTCCCGCCAAAAAAATATATTTTTGTCACGTAAGTATGTCGATTTTTGTATATTTTGTTATTTATTATATAAACAAAAGCCATGTGATGTTGAAATTGTTGTAGTTTTAGTCATCCTATGAATATGTTGCGTTGTGACAATTCAGTGTATAACTATTGTTTTTTTTAATGTTTTTGATGAATAGTGTGTGTATTGAACAGTGAACCAGGTCTGCATGGTACACAGTGAATCGGTTCACTGTGTACCTTGTATACTGTTTCTTGACTTGGTGACATTTCTTTCTTATTGTTTTTTTTTTTTAATTCATTAATATTTATAATTGTTATTATGATTATAATTGTTTCAGAATGCCAAGACCAAGTACTAAAGAACGAAAAATAGGCAAACACACAAGAGAGAGTATGATAGCAGCATTAAAAATGGTAGATAATGGGACCTCTATAAGAACCGCGGCAAAAACTTTAATGTTACCGTATCCGACTTTGCGCCGATATGTTAAAAATAAAAGCATACATGGTGATAATATATCACTTGTACCCAGATATGATATTAATAAAGTGTTCAGTCATGAACAAGAACTAATATTATTAAAATATTACAAGGACTGTGCATTGATGTTTTACGGTTTGACTGTCAAAGAATGCAGACAGGTAGCTTATGATATGGCTAAGGTTAATGATATTAAAGTACCAAGCTCATGGGAAAGAGATCATTTGGCAGGCTTGGAATGGTTTCGTTCCTTCAAAAAGCGACATCCTGATATTTCAGTAAAGAAACCAGAAGCTGTGAGTCTCGCAAGAGCTACCTCATTCAATCGTAGCGCTGTCGAAACATTTTTTAATAATTTGGCAGAATTGCTAAAACGAGAACCTAGATTTGTGGATGGGACTCGAATATTCAATTTGGATGAGACCGGCACAACCACTGTGCAGAAACCTCAGAAAGTTGTAGCTCCAACGGGTACTAAAGTGGGTAAAGTGACAAGTGGAGAAAAGGGCACCCTTGTCACTACGTGCTGTATAGTTAGTGCTACAGGTCACGCCCTGCCCCCTGTTATAGTATTTCCTAGGAAAAACTTTAAAAACTTGATGATGCACGGTGCACCTCCAGGTAGTCTAGGGCTTGCAAATTCTTCAGGTTGGATGAACAGTAGCTTATTTGTGGAGGTTATAAAACATTTTATAAAATGTTCAAGCACGACACCAGAAAATCCATCTTTGCTAATAATGGACAACCACGAGTCGCATTTGTCTATTGAGGCTCTTGATCTAGCAAAAAAATCTGGTGTAGTGATTCTGACATTTCATCCTCACACTACTCACAAACTGCAACCTCTAGATGTGGGTTTGATGGGCCCTCTAAAGACCTACTACTATTCCGCACTTGAATCATGGATGCTACAGAACCCCGGAAAGCCAGTCACTATTTACGAGATAGCAAGTTTCATTGGTCATGCTTACCCTAGAGCCATGACTCCACTCAACATATCGGCTGCTTTCAAAAAATGTGGTATTTTTCCCTATAATAAGGATATATTTCCAGATGAAGAGTTTTTGCCAAGTAGCGTGTCAGATCGCCCCGATCCTGTGGTACCTACAAGTGAGAATTCTGAAAATATTGGCATGAATAGAAGCAGTTTTCTGCAGGAAGGAGCTCCTCTAGACATACGACGTTTAAGTAATGATCCCGTTGTTACCCCTGATCGAGAAAGTCCATCTATACTGTCACAAGATTATAATATTTACATACAAAACGTTACACCGCCAAAGGAACCAGTTGAAACGTGCGGAAATGAAAACCATCAACTGAACCAAGAGCTCATCACTCCACAGATGTTCCGTCCTCAGTTAAAAGCTGGTCCTCGCTCCAATAAAAGAAGACGTAGAAAACTGGGCAAAAGCATTATAGCTACAGATACGCCAGAAAAGGAAAAAATTGCTGAAGAACGTTCTGCAGTTTTAAATAAAAAAGGACAGCACAATAGGAAAGTTCTACAAGATTTTGGAAATGAAATGCTTCCATCGACTAGTAAAATTAGAAAAACATTAAATAAGAGAAATAATAATAGAAGAATTATACTTAAAAATGGCAGTGATTCAAGTGAAATAGATGATATAATTTTTGAAAGTGAAACAGACCTAGATTCGGAACAGGAAGATAATGAAGATGAAATTGTAGATGAAAATTTTCCTAATTTACAGCGAAAGCCAATCATTGACGAATATGTTCTTGTAATGCTTCAATCTAAAAAACGGATTGTTTATTATATTGCTAAGATTATAGAAATCGAAAGTGAAGATGAATATAGCGTTTCGTACCTGAAATTAAAAGATCGTGTTAATAAAAAATTTATGTTTCCTTTAGAACCTGATATAGCCAACGTAAAACTTTGTGACATTAAAATGATTCTCCCTCCTCCTCGCATTATTGGTACAAAACGGTTGATACAATATATCTTTAATGTCAACTTATCTTTGTTAAATATGGCGTGAATAACTGATATTTTTTTATTTAGACGTTTTTTTCTAATGTTTTTTATTCGAGGCTCTTTAAGGCAAAATGTAAAAGACTGATGTTAATGAAGACTGGTTTAAGGTATAATAATGAAGAACCTGTTAACGACCTTTTCGTTAACAGATTCTTCATTATTTTATTTATTGTTAATTATCCAAAGATGTTTCTAATTTACCATTGTTATGTAGATGATAATTTAATTTATAGTTGAAGTTAATTTCTTTATATTCTTTTGTTTACCACAATTATTTAAGTAAAAACTGCTTATCGTACCATCGAGAAGTATGGTTGATAATTATTTAAACAGTTTATTAGACGATTTCTTTAAGTTTTATTTTGTTAGAAGAAGTGTTTTATTTTTATTTGTATTTTGTATGATCAAAATAAAAGAAAATATTAAAAACTGTGTAGTTTCTTTTACATTACAAACATTTTTAATAATATTGAAAGCGTGATTCTCTTTTGAAATCATTCGGTTCAGTGTAAACTACTAGTAGGTTCACTGTGTACTACCCCTAGTACACAGTGAGCCAAATTTCTTTTTTTTTGTAAAACCTCCTAACTCTGTTATTTCCTTCCTATAGGTTTCTACAGCCCGAAAAGATGAATTGTTATGAAATGGTTAAAATGATAACACCAAAGCTAAATTCTTAGCTTCATTTTGTAGAAAGTTATATGACTTAAGAAAAAGGGTGGTTCACTGTTCGACAACCGACCCTACCAATCTACATTTCAATTCATTATATTCAATCATTATACCTTTTATCAAAATAGTAACGAAAAATGGATATGTACGTCTTCAAACACATTTGTTAAGAATAGGTTTGACATCTTTAGACGCCATTTTCTCAAAATAAATCCGTGTGGCTTGTTTGACATAGTATTGCTTATCAGCGTCCATTTGTAGAGTGTTACAAGTGCGTTTTCAGCCGCCAGAAGCAACTTAGCGAATTTTCCCTTAAAGTTGATGTTAATAAGTGCGGTTAAGATTTGGATAACCATACCTAAAGTTACGTTTGTGCTCGTTTAAGACGTTGTTACGAATAAATGCGTCATTTATTATTAAGCGTAATTAAAACTGTAAATGTTCACATTGCGTGCGTCGCGCGTGTGAAAAGACAACAAAAAAGGTTAAACATATTATTTAATAAAATAAAATTAGTAGCATAGTTAATACTTTTGATGTAACTCTTCATATTTGTTCCAAATTTATTCTAAACTAGCTACGTTTAATTACATTGGATTGTACTGTGAAGAATTGTTTTTTTTTTTAATTTTTATTATAATACTACAAAAATAAATTTAAAAATGTATAAATGTTTCATTTCAACTGTTCCTCTGTTAAAATACATTTGCATCTAGCGATGATTTTTAAATATCGGCAAATGGTAACATTATTTGTAACAGCAGGTGGCAAAAGCTTAAGCAATATTTATTTCAACGAACTTAATGTGAAACAGATATAGAACGTAACGAGCGTTACCATTTCGAAGTAGCACAATTTCTGGGCCATAAGAGACTTAATTTATTGATATCAGATTAGATTTAGTACGTAACGGACACTTTTTATTAGTATCGTATAATTATAAACCTCAGCAATAAATGAGAGAAAGTACGATCATATCCCACAGTCGCATTGTAACTTAAATAAATAATGAATTAATCAATATCGAACGAAGGGGAGTATCCCTGAAATTCTATTCAGCCATCCATTTTAGTAGATAATTTTAATTTAATTGTCATAATAAAATACAAACCAAGATTTATATATAGTTTGGTTATTTTCATGAAATTATAAATACTGTAAAATAGATTTGTTTATCGTTTACAAGTTTTTTTTTTAAATAATGATATATCGAAATAAACATCTTATCTTTTATCAATCTGAATATAACTGAGATATGAATAAAACAACGTTGAATGAGGCCTTTCCTTAAAAGCGAAAGTGAGAAAGATATGAGATAAAATGTCTCGTTTTATAGATGTTTTTATATTTAAATTTTTATTTTATATTCGTTCAGACTATTAAAAATGATATTTTTGTGTAAATTTAAAGCAAAATAGGATATTTTTTTATATATACATGTCCTCTTATTTTTTTATCAGCAGGAGGGATGTCGCATTTATCACTCAGAAAATTGGCACTGTACCTCAAAAGGTAGATACTGCATGAAAGGTAGACGATGTGACGATTCCACTCGGACATGATTTGTACAATAATTCATGAATTTAGGTTTATCTATTTTGTAAATACAATATTGTCATTAATTTTTCATTGAAATTGAATTGTTTTAGCAAGTAAATTTCTTTCTTCCTGTATAGATTAGGAAAAATAATAACAAACTTTACCTGAGGCATAATGGCACAAAAAAGTATCAATCGAAAAGATTTTAATAAAGTTAAAAAAAAATCAAAACGAAAAGAAATGTAATAACCTTTTCAGTTATTTGGTTTAATAACCAAACTATTAAACCGATTTTGATGAAAATTGTACCTATTTGATCAAAGATGGAATAATTAAAATCGGTAAAGACACAATTCTGTCAATTTTACTTTATTAAAAAAAACACTAAAAAAAACAATTGAGAACCTCCTTTTCTGAAGTTAGTTAAAAGATCATATGCCTATAAGACTTCCGTGCTTTTAATCCAACCATTGATTACACGAGCATGAGAATCGCGTTAGTTCTAAGATATCATAAATCCCATCGTAATAACATGTCAGGAGATAATAGCATTTATAATTTTCACCTTGCGTCGTCTACGTGGCTGCGCCGCGGGCCAGGTTCAATGCCGCCCAATTTTGAACCGGTTGTAATTACCAATTTTCTTCAAGTACAATTATATATGTGGTTACGGATTATTGCCTATTAGTTCGGATAACGTTTCTTAAAGTGATTTATTTCCGGGTAAAAATACTTGGAAACAAATTGAACTAGTATATTTGGACGCTGATAAGCAATAATGTGTCAACCCACAAACAGTCAAATTTGAAGATATTAATGTATTTTACTACTACGCCACCTATTTAACATTATTAAAAAAAATTCAAGTCATCTAAACTAAATGAGTATGGAAAAATGTTTCTTAACTCAATATTTCGAATTGCAGGTGCATTCCATATTTTGAAATTTATAAAATTATCTCAAATATTTAAAAAGTTATTATTAGATAACATATTAAATAAATCTATCTGCTTTTGATTCATTATACATTTTATCAAAATAGAAAAGAAAATGTATTAAGAATAGGTTTGACATATTTAGACGCCATTTTCTCAAAACGAAGTCTGTGTGGCTTGACACAGTATTGCTTATCAGCGTCCATTTATTAATGAAATATGTTATTTTATATCTTGCGCAATAATAATAATAATCATGATAATAATCAAATCTATTATCCGAGTAATATAATTACGCGTCGTTAAAGTTGCATCTTTTACGTGAGTTCATTATTTTTGTTGCAATAAAAATATTATTTTTGTGGTTTTATTTTATTTATAATGAAATAATCAAAACGAATTGTACACAGAATAAAATCTGTATATAAGTAAATAATTATTAATTAGAATATAAATAAATAATATAAAGCTATCTTAGATTAATTATTATTTAGGTACCTACTGTTACTAAAAACCCCAACATCATTAAAAATATTTACCAATTTTTTTTTCTTTTAGTATTATGACACAGTATAACATAACTAATAAAAGTTTAACAGTCTACGACCTTAATATTGCCTTTCCTCGTACACCATTAGTGGCTTTGGAAAAATGGCAAACTAGCTTTAATTTTTTTCGGTAGCTTCGTGTCGTAAAGTTAATGTAGCACAACAAATCATTTTTGCGGAGTGAATTTTATTTGCACACATACGATAAATCTGGATCTTATAAGTATAAGAAATAAAATTATCTGTCCATGATTTTAAAACAACTACCGTATCCTAAGTTCACTTCACTTAATTTCATGTTATCAGAAAACTAGTTCACCAGTAAAAAATTTCAGATAATTTTCGTCACGTCTAAACTGCTTTTGACCAATGACTTTTTCATACAGTAGATAGGATTTCGGCGGTGAAGGAAAACATCGTGAGGAAACCTGCATATGCTGGGAGATATTCTGACACATGTATATCCGCCAACCCGCAGTGGAGCAGCGTGGTGGATTAAGCTCTAAACCTTCTCCTTAATCGAAGAGGAGGCATTTGCCCTGCAGTGGGACATTTACAGGCTGTCACCAGATAGGATTTCTCATATATGTAGGTTGCTAAGAAAAATAATGTTACACATGGTTTCCTTAAGAAATTTAACGCGGACAACACTGCGGGCATAAGCTAGCTATTATATCTTTAGCTCGACGAATCATTACTTTAAATCGTTCTTAATGTTCAACACCGTTACCACGTTTCGTGAACATCGTCGATTTAAACTATTGTGACAATTTCGTATAAGATGTGTATTGAGGATGTGACCTTTTAAATGTTTCGTAAAATACATGGAAAGTTAAAAATTACAATTGTAAAGTTGTATGGTCTATATCTATTTTTATGTTCTATAGTATCGAAATTAGCTTTATCTCGAAATTTCCATAATCATAGATACCTACATTAACTCGCTAACTGAGAGTTAAATGTGTAAAACTGTACGCGAAGATAATTATTTCTATAATTTAATTCTTTTTTTTTGTGACGTCAAAAGACTTTAGGTATCAAATAAAAAAAAATGTTTTCTATTTGAAATGATAAAAAATTAATTTTCTTTCTTTGTCAAATTATTCAAGACGGTATCTTTAATAACCACTATTTTGAATCTTCAATAATACACGGTTGATTTCATTTAAACGCACTTGCTTGAAATACATCGGTATTAAATGATAAAAATAATAAAACAAGCATGTAATAAAGTTTAATTTTGTAACTATAAAAGTAGCAAAATATACATTTTTCTTAATAGGTTAAACATCACGTAACCGAAGTTTGAAATTTTTGACATAGTAATATACAGATAATCACTGTCTACTGCTTTATACAAATTTATTTACATAAATAAATATATGAATATGTAGCGTTACTTACGTTAATTCAAGTAAATTATTCATTTTTCAAATGGATGGATTTTGTTATCCATAATGCATTAAACATTTTTATGGTGTAGCATCATGCGCATGAATAGGCAGCAATATGGTTCCACATATCTATACATTATACTCTTTATTTATTTATCGTTTTGAAAATGTTTCAGCAATGTCCGTAAACAATAGAATAATCCATTATCGGTGTTTATAGGTAGTGTTACGATTGTAATTAATAGCAATTGTCCAATTATTTTGACTTTCAACGACATTCACGCAAATGCGTAAGTAATACCGTCCGGTTGACGCATCGATCTATAATACTAGGGATCAATAACATTTTTTCTTTTATGAAAAGTTTTTATATTTTGATATTTTTTATTAAATCTTATTTTATTTTAAACTGTATTTATAATAACAACCCGAATTTACATTGAAACGTTTTGTTATTTTTTGAACCCGTAGAGGTAAAATATATTCTTCAAATTTAAATGGAACCACCTTGAATACATACAATTTAATAAAACAAAGAATTATTGAATTTTTGGACTCAGTAAAATCTAAAAAGAAAATCGATATCTATTCTTTCTATCTATATATTATGCATAAAAATATATTTATTATAGAACATAGCATGTATATACCTGTACATATAACATACACATTGTGTTATATGTTTTATTTCAGTGTTAAATAATTTCTCACAGTGACTGTGAACAAGTTTCTTTGACATTGGCTCCGTAACAATCGATGAGTTTCGCCTTTTTACATCGTCTACAAGAATGGCGAGTAACATCGATGGAAACAAATTGTTACTTTTAATTGGTGTTCATCGGGAACTTGATAAATATGTCAGTTTAAGAAAGTCACGGTAAAGCATTTAATTGATAATTATTTTAAATTACTAACGATCTGTAAATTATCAGGCTAAGACAGCTTTTATGTATGTATCTACTCTCGTGTATATATGCATTGTTGGCAATGTAATAAATACATAATGGCTATCAAAATACGAAATATTATTGTAGCTAAGTATGTTTCATTTCATTCGAAAATTGCGTTAATCAAATCACGAAGTTACGATGCAATAAATTACAAATAGCGAGTGTGTCCTACAAATAGCGATTAGTATGAAATAAATATTACTATTACTTAAAGTGCTTTTAAAATTAAATTTTTCTACATTGTTAGAGCCCTTCCAAGAAACTAGATACATATATGTAGGTATAGCCTATTTTTATTTAGCTTATTTAGCAGACAAACAAGGGGTAACCTAAACTGTCCTAACCTAACCTAACCGTACATAAGAGTTAGAAAGTTGGAAAATTCGTGATTTTCGGTTCGGGTATTGTCACCAAATAGGGCAAGTAAAGAAAAATAGACTATACAAGGTACATACACCAGAATTGAATGTTATAGTGTATAATAATATTATTTAATGGAGTGTAAGATTTATAGAGTATTAAACCAGACTTATACCAGTATACCAGCTGTAGCAATATAATTGCATGCTATTTTAAGTGATGCAAATTATGTAATTGAATATTATTTTAAAATTACAATAAAAGTTGCAGCAGACCGGAACTCAAACCTGCACTAGTCAAGCATTGCGTCAAAAGTTTTCAGTACCAATTAAGGTAAAGCTTATATACCGCAGGGGTGGATGAACTTACTAACTACTTTAACTTGGTACAAAATATCTACCTTTCCCCCTTCTCATTTTGTCGTTAATTAATATATTATCTTTATGACTTTTTTGTTTCGTGATTTTTACTGATGTTGATTGAAATCATTAGCTTTACTAGCGGTGCCCCACAGTTTTACCCGCATTAATTTTAGGAAACGAGCACGCAACGGTATTTTTCGAAATATAATTTTTTTTTCTGTTTTTGCAACATTTTTATTGCTGCTCCACACCTACTGATTCTTACGTCATCTTCTATAGCGTATAATAGATTTTTTCAATGCGATCATGTTCCTGGGATTAACACGTTCAACCCAATTAATAAACAAAATCTTTACCTTTATAATATGTCGTCTATAAATATAGACTGAGATTATAAGTATATGTCGTATACTTGTAATCTCAAGGTCACTTTTTTGGCATGATATTTGACGCAGTTGAAATTACTAACCGTATCCAAAAGTATTGATTACCATTTTTACTTAAAATTCAGTTAAAATATTGTAAAACAATACACTGAAACTAGATTATTGCACACATGAAAATATATATTGGTTGTTTTGTTATTGTCATTATTAATTTTTCATATAGGTAGGTATTGATTAATTCTTAATGTGCTCGCTTAACTGGTATGCAATGCTTCAAAAAGTTTCTAGATTTTTCCAGCCAGGAAAACTCGAGGGCGTCCCCAAAACCAACACAAGTTTAATTATTATCCGAACAATGGTTTCGGAACGTATAGAGGACAAACATGCAAATGTTGATTTTTATTTTTATAGAATGTTTTACTTACAATTCTTTGCTTTGCTTTGACTGTCCTGGTCGATATCTTTTACGAGTTTAAGTCAGTGGGTCACTCCACCACAGAAAATTGTTCAAGTTGGACAGATAGTTCTTGAGATTACTTTATAAGAATGAAACACATTTCTCAGTATTAAAATATTAGGGTAAACGGCAACAGTTTTTATTACGTAATTGTATAGCCCTTAAACAGTTTTTTTTTAATCCGTAAACAATATTAAATTTAATTTGAGGTTCGTCAGTAAGACCACATATATTGTACAGATTTCAGAATTACAGATAGTTCCCACTTGGCCTGTCATAATCATACCCCAGTAACCCTTACATGAATACCATTAACCCATTAAGCGAACAACTAGTACACGACCGCCGGAATGTTCTGTGATTCTAACAGTACCAAGGCAGCGATTCCGTTACCTGGTAATGAGTCTTGCCGCTGTGGGACGACGGAAACCCGAGAAATGTGTTTTCTCGTAAATACCACGATAACGGCAGAACACACGTAAAAGAGTATTAATTTCCCATAACTGGAAAACGGATGACGCCCTATTAGTTATTACAGGTTTTAGCATTTTGTAAAATTGTCTTTGGTCTACCCATCATTAATTTTATGTATCATATGTACTAAGAATTACTTTTAAAAATTCTTCGGTATGTCCATAGAATGATGAATTAATTTACAAAGACCGCACTGCGGGAATTTTAGTGAAGTCCAAAGTTCAAAAGTGCTAATGAAACACAATAGCTTCATTCTTCAATTTCGACTTTCATAAATCAAGTCACGAATGTATTATAAATAAAGTGTAATACATCTTTTCCTAATTTTGTTTATTTAAAATTTACCGCGCACTTTACTCGACTTCAAGACATACATTTGAAGGTACTATATTCCTAATTCTCACGTTTATATTTCGTGAATGTCAAGCAGGGAAAGTATGCATTACAGTGCATTTGCAAATCGAGGCTAACAATCTGTCAACCCGTCAAGACTGCGTTCGTGATCATCCATCTTTCGGTATTGCTCATATCATTAAGTGATAAAATATAGCGAAGAAATAGTATAAGGAAAATTATAGAATGAAAGATCCGAAAAATTATACAAGAAAGTAAACCGAGTATTGTTATGACAACAGAGTGTCATGTTGTTACATTTTAGTATTTATAATTATATTGTCGAAGGAAAGATAATAGTGTTGATTATTTTAGTTACAGATAAAATATAATTATATTCCATTAACAATGACACAGTAATAAAAGAAAACATCATTTCACATGATACTTAGTTGCATACAACCGCAGTTCGCAACGGTATCCGTCCAGAGTCTAGACACGACTTACTCAATATTACACTTTTACTAGAGATTCTGTTATAAAGCTACAGAAAATATAGCATAGATGTAAAATAACCTGTTAGATCTAACGTGCTAGCTTTGTTTGTGTTTTTTACCAATCCTTTGAGATAACAATATTTTTGCCGTGATGTAGCTTTGCTAGTCTATGTGAAGGTATTGTTAAGACTAAAAAAGACACACTAAGACTTGGCAAAAGACACTAATCTATGTAAATAGTACACAAATTACTCTTCTATTAATTATCATGTAGAGCTTTGTTGTTTCTAAAGATTGCTCACTAATTGGATTGGCTTAAATTGAATGAGGTTTTTAAAATAGATACGTATTTGTTAACGGTTTTTACTTACAAATTACTCATTGGGGAAAAGGAAGAGTGAAGAACTGCAAAAGATTACATACGCAAGAACGTATAATGTCTTATTACAAAATACATTATGTAATTAGATAGATGTATATTACATGAATATATTTTCAATTTATAGTCTCGGAAACAATCATCGTAGTAGAGATGTAAAGAAGAGAATTTGGGGTAAATGAAAAGTGAAAAATTGTTAAGTAATAACTTTTAATTGGTAAAGGTAGGTCTTCTAAGACAATTAATCAGCATCAATCTTTAAGAGTATTAAGAGACAAATACTCTGTCGAGCGAGATACAAAGAAATAGAGATAATAGGATGCGACCGCTTCAAAATATAGCCTCTAATTAAACCATAAACCTTTACATACGCAATCGACGATAACATCAGTTTACTTAATAGCTATTGTGGGCCACTCAATGTTCTTTCACCGTAGACACCTGTCAATTTGTCTGCCCATGATGAATCTTTTGTTGCACTCGTAGAGGCATAAAGCATTAAATGTTTTCTCTCGGTATAACGTTGTATGTTTGTTCTAGTGTTGTAACACCGTTACTTGTCATTAAAAATGTTAGTGTATTTTTGTGTACTTTTTTATTTTACACGCGTTCCGTTATTAATTTTATGATATTTTTATTAGTCAACAGTGACTTAAATAAATTAATATGTAAACGATTTTTTTCTAAATGCTTATTAATTTCATTTTCGATCGCTTACTAAGTTTTTTCAATTTATTAATATTTTGAATCTCGAAATGTTATTAAAAAAAAGTAATAAGTAATATTTATCAAATTTATTCTGCACTCGTTTAAAAAGTAATTGAGGTACTGAACATAAATAATCTTAAATGAACTTCAAATTAAAGATTGTATCCTCGTCGTCATTAGGTAAAGAAAATGGTAGATATCTTGACGTAACTGAGGCTGATCACATGTGAATCCGGCAGAACGCTTTCACTCTCGCGGCTTCGTGCGATTGTTATCTAACTGGGGCCGCGCAAACACTGCTTAATTCTTAAATTATAATATATCACGGTGACAAGCAGTTAATACCTATACTCTACCTGCTAATCAAGCGATTCCAAAAAGTAGTACACGGAAAAAAGTATGTAATATTTGTTTTTTTTTTTTAATTTTCAAATCTATCGGAAGAATATATGTAGATTGGCGAATTTTCGTATTTTGCTTTTGAAGTGGATAGTTTGTTTTGTTCCTTTAAACACTTTAAGCGCATGATTTTTCTAAATTTAATCTATCTTTGGCATTGTTATTGGACAGTCTGATTATTTTTGTCCTAGGAAGCTAATTTATTAGAAAAGTTTACAGGCCACGAGTCTCCAATAAGTTTCGTTTGGGTTTCGTTTTTTAAATATTAAGCTCGTTGATTACTTTGTTAAAATTTAACACGTCAAGACTGTCTGAAGTAAAGTTAATGCAGTTTATTGTTATAAAAGTGTTTGAGGATGTTTACCGATTCATGAAACACAAGTTAATTTTGTATAGAACAAGATTAAGTTTTTGTCATAAGTTGCACTGCATACTTATGGTTCGCACAAAATAGTTCGGCGGTCCTCAGTTTGATGACCCCTGTTATAGGCTACTTAACATCACGCTACAACGCGACGTTGTTGGTTACAACAACGTTTAACATCAAAGCCTTGAAAGACAGCTAAAGATATTAAACTAGGAAGTATACAAAGATAAATAAGTAAGTAACACCGTAGATCAAAATAAGTCAATGACCTTTCTAATTATAAAGGCCGTGGAGCTTGACGATACCATTAAAACATCCTGCTTTGAAGAGAAATAATATATAATGCAAATATTTTTACTTTTTAATGTATTATATAAAAACTAGCGCGTTACCTAAATCTCGGTTCTGTAATAACCTCGTCAAGCCCTTTATATTACTGTGAAATTCGCAATCTGTCTGTAACTATTGATACACCTAGTTTGTAGATGGATGTGTCTAGTAACTATGTTGGTACATCACTCACCTTTAATGTAATTATGTATAACGTAATTCAAGCGCTCAACATATGCGTGGAAATGTCAATAAAGCAATATGCGTTTGCATTAAAAAGTATAATTATTATTTATTCAAATACATAATTTTAAGCATGAATACTAACAAAACAATATGAGCTGTAATTTAAATTGTTTATAACAAAAGTTATTATTATTATATTATTGGTTAATATTTCAAAAAACATTTGTTTTTGTCCAGTATGTGTGTATGTACAAGAAGGCGCAAGCTAACTTTTCAGTAATTTTTGAGATAATGAGACATACAAATGTTCATTAAAATAAAAAAAATACTGATCGGATTTTTATAGAGTTTTCGTTACTTAAATAATATATGTTTTTCAAAAAAGGTTATAGTATGTAATATTAAAATATGAATCTGACGAATATCTTCGGATATAGATAATGGAAAACAATAACAGTTCTTTCAAAGTCGGTTCTGTTTTTCTACGAGAACAATGTTATCTTTGTACCGAAACCCTAATTTAAATCCAAGCAATAATAAAGAACTTCATATAAAATTTGGTAAGTCAAAGTTTGTGAAATTGGCAAGAGCTATTAAATACACATTCATCAGTATCACCTCTTGTTCCCAGCGAAGCGAGACCGAGCGAAACATTCCCGCTAATTAATATCACCGTTTCTCATAACGTTGACTTGTACATTACTTCAGTTTGATAAATGTCTAACCACAATGTTATATTTGGTAGTTGTTAGACATTTCTAAATATCATTCTAAGTTAGAACAATGTAGACCGCATCCATACTAATTATAAGACTAAATGCGAAAGTACCTAATTCTCAGTCTCACCTATTGATGTTATACGTTACATGGTAATTCTATTAGACTGTTATAATAAGACGGCTAAAGGATTGATATTAAAAATTAAAAAAAATAACCTACAAAACAAAATAGGGGTTGAATAATCCTTAGAACGGTTTTAAAAATATTTCTACATTGATCTAGCAGAAATCGAAACCTTTGCGAGCTATGTCACGTGTATGATATCTTATGCACCTTACGGTAGTTTAGAATAAATTATGTGCCTTATCCCTTTTTAAAACACCATAATAACGGTTCGTGTGAAGCGTTTATTAATCATGCTTATCATATTTGAGCAAAGGAAATGTTTATTTCTAGAAACTGCAATTATGAAGATTAGCTGTGATAAGCGAAGCTTAAGTTCCCGGTTGTTAAGATATATTAAAATCCAGTTAGTGTAACATAGTCTTTGAAGTGATGTGGCTGACACTTTTAGTTAATGTATTCGTAAATCGGAGGAAGTATATAATATGCGTAATGTGTCCACTCAACGCATTTAGTATTTAATTTTTTTGAATGTGTATATTAAGTTTATCGTATCCAAAAAATTGTTTTGCTCAAAAATATTGTAATTTTTTAGTTAATTTCTACGAATCAACAAGATAAGGTTTCTCATTTTCTTTATTGGTATATTAAGATTGAAACTTTCACATAAAAAGGATAAGTTTTTATAATTTAATATATCAAATAGTCTCTTTTAATGTTGAAAAAAAAAAAACGTTTAGTTTAAAACTAGCTCACGCTCCGCGTTAAACGGACCGCGATCCCGCTACATCGCATAATTATCAAATTTCATATCCTTATCACGTATCAAGCATGTCTAGAGCACCATTACTTATAATTTATTAAACATTAAAAAATATCTTATTGCGGTGACATAGAGCTCAAAATAGAACAGCCTGGATGGAGAATGTAGTACAGGATCAATCAGTATGGTTTCCTCGTGACGACCCCTTGTACCTGTGACCTACAGAACCTTGACTTTGGTTTCGTGAAAGTCGAGATCATAATTGGTTTAGTAGTAAATCCATTGCAAGCTACTATTGAATATAATAATAGATAGTGTGAGTGTCCTCGGTATATAAATGGTAATGATACTGATTATAATATTTAATCATTTTTATGACTTGATGATTTGAATATCTATCATAATATTATAAAGAGGTAAAATTGTTTATAAGTTTGTTTGTAGGGGGTAATCTCTGAAAGTACTAATCTGATTAAAAAATATATTTTTGAGTTGGATAGCCTGAAAATTGAGGAAGGTTTTAGGCTATAGTATATCACGCTATGATTCAAAGAAGCAAAGCAGTAAAACCGCAAGGAGCAGCAACTAAAGTGTAGAGCTTAACTATTGGCATAAATTCAAAAGGAAAGTCACAAACAGTAAAAGTGATATACATTATATTTATCTTTTAATTAGTTACCATTATTGTGTTTAATGTCGTATCACATATAGTTTATTTTTTTAAATCGTCTTTGCATTCAACGTAATATTTTAAAGTTCTTACAAAATAGACCCTACGAACTAAATGAAGGTAAACTCTCAGTCATCAATTACCATAGGATTCGTTTCGAAACCAAACATCAACAACGCGAGCTCGCGAGTTTTTATTAATATTTGTATTGGTTGCGTGAGAAATCCCATGGGGTCATAGTCCTTGGCTTGGCTTATTTATTCGACTCACGCTATGCTTGAATTAAGTGCTAGAGTGACAGCCTTATAACTTTAACGTTGCAGCGTAAAGATCTATGACGTGTATCGTAAAAAATCACGAAGTGGCATCACATCGTAGTATATATGTATATATACTACGATATACGATATAAGTAAAGTAAATGTCCCACTGATGAGAAGGTTTAGAGCTTAATCCATTCATCCTACATCCATTAATGGTACGATATGATTTTTTATTAATCAAACAAAAAGTTCCACACTATTATGCTTATTCACCCTAGGGGGGATAATCGGAATCTGGTCTTCGTTTAGCCACCCTGGCAGGGGTTGTTTCTTCCAATTATCCCTTTAGCTATGTACAATCAATAAACACGATTATATAACTTTTTAATTTGTGTAATGTGATTGTGAAGCTCGTTACAAAAAATAATTTTGTTTTATTGTGTTTAACAAAATTCTAGTAAAATCTATTTAATACCTCAATATAACATGGAGTGAAAAATCGGAGGAGCAATCAGAATGAAATTCCGTTTATCGATCCCGCCCGGAGTGAATAGACGGACACGCGATTCAGGTTATCACAATTAGGGTGGACACGTTGAGGTGGATAAACGGAATCAACCAAAATTGCGTTACGAGTTCGTAGTTTTTCAAGACGTGACGTCGCATTGTTTCACGACGACGCGTCGTGACGTGCTACCAAGCAACGTCGCATCGTGATAATGTGTTTTGGCACTTATTCAGATGCAATCTCACAATGTATGTATATTATTATACTAATTGTGTCATCCGTTCTTAGACATTTTCATCGTGTAAAATAGCGTGTATATCGTCACGAACTACTGAGATCAAGGTATCTTCGTCCAGAAGCGCACGATTCAGTACGAGTAGAATAAGGTTTAGTTAAGAGTACTTTGATGGTTAGCAGCGGTCAACATTTCTAGCTTATCCAGTTTGATTAATGCGGCAAATATTTATATGTGTCATAACTTGTATAACGTAAGTATTTACGTAATATAATGTAACGACATTTTTGTGTCGGTTTGTGACTTTCCATTCCAACTTTTTTTTTGTCTAAGGATTCCTTTAACATTCTTTTATAGTACTAACTTTTGCTCGTGGCTTCGCTCGCATAAATGGAGATTTCGTTTTAAAATAACACGAATATACACACGAATTATTGATCATTTCTATCTAGAATAGTGTACTTTTAAAATGGTACCATAATTTTCAAAATAGGTACTCGTATAGTGGTTCCGTACCTACAAAATTCGCTCTCACATTATTATATTAGTATATATATATATATATATATATATATATATATATATATATTAATTGTAACGCTTTTACGATGTTTAAAAATTTTATAGCTTATTAATGTAATTATGATCGAAATTTCAACGGAATATATCATAAAGTATACAATTTGTATAAAACTGTTTAATTGTCCTCGTAGTCGGATTAAGTCCAAACATAAATAAAAACTTTATAGACATAAACTCAGAGAATGACTTTAAGTTCGTAATAAAACCATAACGCCAGTGAAGTTCACCGGACCCTTTTCTAGGGCATAACTCACCGTTATTTGACCGTGACCGCCCAGAACGATGACTTGCTCTATAGTCTGCTACCTATTACTGATATTACCTAAGAAAACACGCCACACTAAACTGACCCTTACGTCCTTTACCAAGATCAATGTCATCGTTAAAAAACTAGACTGGTCATGAACACGTGTGATGTAATGAGAAGCCCTGATGTAGGTCAGGCATTCCGTTAGATGCTGAACTTGTCTTTGCATAGTACGGTATCGGTTGCATTATCTGTGCTAACGAGAAAAACGCGTCATTCTATGTATAGATTCTTCATACAGGCAATAAAACTGTCCGGACATAAGTTTACATGTAAGTAAAAATTATAGCATGTTTGAAAGATAATCTTTTGCATAAGGTTAATTTTCTTTTTGATTCGTTATTGCTAGAATAAGGTTTGCATATAAGTCGGTGATGATATTTTTGTATAAGGAAGAAAAACAAAAAAACTCAAAATCGGTTCTCAATCGGTGCAGAAATCAGTGAACAAACATAAAAAAATACATATTCAAATATAGAACCACCTCCTTTTTCAAAGTCGGTTAAAATAATATTAATATAAGAAAACCAGTATCCGTGCGAAACCGGGCGGGACCGCTAGTATTAGATAATTTACAGATTTTAATGTAGTATAATATAAAAGAAATTCAAAAGTTTATTTTAATAGCATATTGTATTCAATGATTACGTACTGACAAACTAAAATCAATTCAGAGTAGGTAATAAGTCGTTTTCAGTTTTCATTGTTAATGAAAGTAATTTAAAATTTAATTGACACTAACAAAAAGATGTAGAAACGCTCGAAATTAGTGGAATGACTTTCTCAAAGAAATAGTACGATAAAAAATACGTTAATATTATTGTATAACATTTTATATTATAACTGTTATTGGTGCTGTTAAATAAGATCAAGAGGAATGACTCAATTGATTTATTTTAATGTTTTATATATTTTGGTTGAATATTTTAGTTTATATCGTAATCATTTAGTATCTTTTGATTTATCAATAACGTATGATTCGATATATAGTATCGATAACTTACTTAACTTCGCTTAAAATAAGATTTAATTATGCCTGATGACCATCTAGGTAAAACTTTTCTGTCTGGCTGGTACAATAACTATAACCGGCTGGAAGTATACAAAGTTTTACCACAATCGGTTGAACGATGTAATAGAGCATAAGACACGAAGAAAAAAACAAACATTAATTTTATTTATTACAAAGCCTCCATTTATACTTTGTCTATCATTGTGAGATTTACAAAAACTCTTGAGCAGAAAGACAGTCCTGATGGAATAAAATGACTCCGAACATAATTTCGTAAGACTATGTGGTAAATAAAAACATTAACGATGTCCTCATTTTAATTTTTAACACTTTGTAATAAAAAATATTTTTACTTCTGCAAAAACCTTCTTTTCATATACATAATCTGAATCTGATAAAATAAAATGCTATTTAAAAATTAACAATTTTCATAAACTTTTACATATTTAATTACCGCATTACAATTTCCTTCCCGAGAAACAAGCGCTTATTATAATTTACAGCATACCAATACTGAACGCCTAAGGGGAATGCAATACCGTTATTTGAAGTAAACACAGGCAAATCATGGCTGTCTAGGATGCGTGGGCCGGTTAACATATCCCATGGGTACGAAACAGGAGCGCAAATTGCAATAAAACATACGCAGATATCGTATTAGCATATAGACGAATAAATTGCTTTGCTTATTCAATCATGTAATGCTTGGATAAACTAGGAAGTAATATGTTTTGCTATCGCCTGGGGCTGGAAAATTAAGACACTTTAATCCATACAAATTGTTACATTTAACTAAAAAGATATAGAGTATTGTTAAAAATTGAAAAAAAATGGTTAATTAGCAATTGAAATACGTTAAAATATCCACGAAAATTTCAATCTAATATCTACTTATTGCAATTAAAAATATTTTTTTCAAGATCGGACAGACAGACAGACGGACAGACGAGGCTTAGTAATAAGCACCCATTAGTTTTTGATTTAGAAACTTTTTGACTTTTCTTTACTAAATATCTTTTCTTGTCTTATTACTTCACCTGGTGATAGGAAGGCTTGCGCATTTTTCGCCCATAGAATCGGAATTGCGATTCAAAGAAGAAACGCTGCCAACATTCTTGCAACCATTCCGCGCGGACATGATTTATACAGTAATTATTACGTTTTGTAAATAGTTACCTTTCTCTTTTTTGTATATATATAACTAAAGAAGCGTGAATATAATTATGAGTGAAAACGCTTATGACGTAGGTGTATTCCAAAATAAATAAATCAAATACGAAATTACAAACTTGACATTTTGAAAGTAATGGTGACAAAATTATCAGTAAACTGTGCCTTAACACAAACTATCACTTTAACTAAACTTCAAATAAGAGTATACGAACTAGAAAATACGAACAATTGTTTGAACAATCTGTGTAAAGGAAAGCGCTTGGAAGTAACAGTAACGATAATAGTCTAATAAATAGCCTTAAGACAGCCGGTTCCCGTTACCCGAGCCCTGCGGATCACGACGGTAATTTGATATCATTCGCGTTGTACCGGCGAACACTCTAGCCATGACTATGAGTGAGTCAGTTATAACGTGTGTAGGATTTATAATTCAGAAGTTAAGGCATATTTTCTAGTTGAGCACGTTAAAATATATATGATAAAAAACTTATCCTTCTTTTTAAAAGCCCAAGAAGGCTTAACGGTTAGCAAATCCAGGGAGGAAGGAGGAGGCTAAGGAGGTGCGCAGCACTGAATGCATCTATTTGTTATAAACCTAAGAACCGATAGGTGAATTAATTAAACATGGTTCGCTTTTCAAGTATTTTCGTATTTAGCTTGAAAAAGCATATTTTCAGCTAAGATTTAACCAAATCAAAATCTTGGATTCAAAATTGGTTAAACGTTCCGCCCCAACCGATATCCTGGGTCCGCTACTTTTCCAAACATATGTAAGAAATAAGGAACACACATAAGACATTTATTTACAGACGTCAGGCTATAATACATCTTATTAAACTGATAAATGTTATTTATATAATATGATTAAAGTATATGTTAAAATATATATATTTTTGACTTATCTTTTTGCAGATTACAATTTCCTCATTTATACATAGCTCGTCACGTATAATGAAATCTAACGAGCTGGCCATGGTCATAGGAGATAAAATTAATATACTTAAGTAATTTACACCATAACAGTTTTTAAGAAAAAATTAATACAACATTTAAGTGTTGAATATTTAATATTTGATAAAAAAAACAATATTCATTTACTGTATTTTTACATGAACAGATCGATTCAAACATTAACAATCAGAGAAGGTGGATTATTATGTATTTTTCTAGTAATAATTATAATATATAATGAATATCAAATTTAAATAATCAGTAAATAAAAATTAATTAGCCACGAATAACAACAACAAATGACACATAACAATGCCAACTATAAACTATAAACTTAATACTCAAACATATTTTTTTGTGTAGACGAGTAAATCAATTAATAGCATAAAACGTTATTTTCGGGTAAGAGCAAACAATTAAATCCATACAAGTAAATATCTCACGTTCAATGGGGCCGTTAAACTTAGGCTCGCGTGATACAACTGGCGGAAGTACAAGGCCTAAGCCATTCGCAGTCAAGTGCAATCAACCTGAACCTCATTGTTCAGTAGATAAACTGTTATCGAAGCATTCTCTACCTCCTGTGAAGCGAGCCGGGACTACATGGCAACGTGTGTTTTGTCTTCTTAATAGTCAATATCGGCTTGATAGATTTAATACGATGACTCTATAGTATTACTACAATGTTATAGAACGTTGTTTATTGCGTATCTGCTATCGCTAATGTGAAAGAAGTCTTTGTTTACCGTCAAAAAATTCAATTCGAAACGGAGCGATTTGTTTGAGATTATTTTCATATTTGAGATTAGAGTCGAAAAGGTATAGAAAGCTACAGTGCTGAAAATTGTATGATTCATTCAATGGATTTTAATAAGTTTTAGTTATAGCAAAATATTAATTCTTGATGTTTTAAGATTTCACTTGAATTTCGATTAATCTCGTATACCTATATTTTTAAAAATAAATTTTATGTTATGGAATGTTCAAGACACTTAAATAATTTCAAAACATCTAAAAGGAAGGTCACCTTTGGAACTAGATACCTACGTTGAAATTTTATATAAGTATTAAAAGAATTGAAACGATAAAAAAGTTAAAGATATATTGTAAGTATATAAATTTGCGTAAAAAAGATCAATGTGTTTCAATCCAAGCAAAAAATATATTTTTACATTCATGTAACAAACGCTTTATTCATAGAGAAAGGTGCAAGTAGGCGTTCAGTGTAGGTCCAGTTTAAAGTTAGTATTTGTTGGATGCACGAACTAGATAGTAGCAAATAAATTGGAAAATTTATAGCGTTCAGGTTTAGTCCCACAATAATTGTATGTCGCTATCGGCACGTGGGACTGGTTAGTGTGAGAATATACGTAATTTATATATTTGACACATTTCGCGGAAATTAATGTAAAGAACTGATTTATCGAGGTCAGGCATTTAACGGCTTTTAATCTTTATAGATCGGCTAAATCTAGTTGTATTTGCATACATCTGTAATTATTTCGTTTATACCTAGCTCGCATGCGGCTAATGGTTCCAATTTGTTGTTAATAAAATTAAATGTACTTTAATGATGAATGACGTAACTTAGTTTTAATTAAATTAATTTGTCTCTAGTTTTTATGGTTTGGAATGCGGTAGTGCCGTTTAGCATTAAAAGCAAAAAAAATACTAAGGTAACGCACTTTCAAACATTAAAACGAAAATATTTCCTTAATTGAGAAGGTTTTATCCTTGGTATGCGAACATCAGTCGCTATGGAGCTATAGAAAATGGGGCACCGTTATGTACACTGCAAGCATTCCAATGTTTTTATAGGAATTTCTTGTTCCCTGGCAGACAATAGATATTAGAAAATTTATATCACAACATATTTGTTTTACAAAACATACGATCACATATTTACTTAAAAATGTATTTTTAACAACAAAATAAAACTAATTACGAATTGAACTTACACTAATATAAATACGAACTTTTTTATATACAAATCCATAGACTATAAATTAAAAAAACAACATCCAAAACACATCTGTCATGTATTTTTTATTCTTTTTCGACACTTAAAAAAATTATTAAATAAAATGACCATTATCATAAATACAGAAATTAATAAAAAAATATATTACAAGGTAAATCCGTTTAATTCTCATTATTTAAAAAGGAGGTTAATGTCTATCCGCATGCGACATCAATAATCGTAATCAACTTATTAGCAATCGCTTCCAATTACAGCCATGAGATGATCGCTTGCCTTAATAGCTGTAATTTTGATTTTATATGTACTTTCAACTGTATATATCGTATATAGATACTTATACAGCTGTATATAAACGTTCTGAGGTTACCATCGCTTACCCGTAGGCTATACTGGCCTCTAATATTATGAAAGGTAAGTCTGTACTGTAATATTTATCTAAAAATTTGGTTTTTTTAAGCACATTAATATAAGAATTTAAAAATTCGATTAAATTTTTTTGCGTCATATGAACCCATTTACAGAAGACAGTTATAAGCTATATAATATGCTACGTTACTATTTGTAGATTTGGAGTAATTATTATACCTGTACCTTTTACATATGCAGGTAAAATTGAAAAGGACAGTTAGTAATAGTAGACTCTATATATACTTTTTACAAAAAATATTTAGCCTATTATTACAGGATATCAATACACATCACAGGATTACCGTAGGGCAAAAATGGATGACCGATATAAATAACATTTACTTATACTAATAAAATAAAGAGAGACCAAATTTCGCATGTGCGGAACAAATTCATGAAACAGTAAATTTATTTTTAATTTTATGTAGGTATGATATGAGTATTATTTTAAATCAAAATCTATATTAACATGAGCAATGCTGCGAGCAAAACCTTATATACAATGTTCATATTTGTAACGTAAAAAATATAACTACATATGTCGTCTAAATATGTTCATACCTAATCATTACCTAAATATTGATTATATAATAATTAATAAGTAAATAAAATTATAGGAAAAAAATTATCTTAAGAATCTCTACATCAAATTATGTCATTAAGAAATGAAAATATTTAAATGTATTTAATTAACAATCAGTAGGGGCGTGTACGGTTGCGCAAGAGATGAAAGCGTACGGCGCGCGTCATCATCGGATCTGCATTTCATTCTAATAAGATTTACTTACAGCCAATGCACTGAGATGCAACACGCAGTATGCATTACATATGTTAGATCATCTAAAGAAATTAAATGAAAGTCGGGTTTGTTTTCTAAGGAATTTCTCGCTAAATTGTAATATATAAAAATGGTTTATTTCATTTGAACGCACTTATCTCAGGAAAGTTGTTTTCCAATTAGGTAACCCATTTTCTATAGAATTTTATAGGCAACTAGCTGGCTCTCGCGGTTTCACTCGCGTTTTTGGTTACTGCTTTTCTCCTATGAGTTGTAGCGTGATGCAATATAACCTATAGCCTTCCTTGAAAAATGAACTATCTAACACAAAAAGATTTTTTTCAATTCGAACCAGTAGTTCCTGATAGGCGCGTTCAAACAAACAAACAAACTCTTCAGCTTTAAAATATAAGTATAGATAAAACATTACGCTACGGTGAATACGACCAAAGTTGTAATCTTAAATACTAAGTAATTGTATACAAATCGAACTTAGTTTATGATTGAGGATGTATCTACTGGTCTATTCCATATATCTTTTTAGTTCTTAACACATAATGCAACAAGAACTAAGCACTAAAACAGCCAATTTTTATGGCTATGTTGGCATGGATACGAGATCGGCATCAGGTTGTTTATTTTTAAAGTTTTCGTAAGTAGTAGGCTGCTATGACGAAGCGTTTATTTATTAACTTTAATTTATGTAAGCATACGATTACAATTTTGATAAAACTCACGAGAAAGCGTTTCCAAGCATGCAAAGCATGATTACGAAAATCCGATAACAAATAATCCAACAATTCAACATACGAATGTTTTGCAAAAAAAACATCACGTAAGACAAGATTTAAATTCAAGATGTAGTCTAGAAAGTCTAAATCGATGTACTCGTGCATATAACATGATACAAGTGTTGATTTCCAATGAATTTGCAAATACTTTATTTACTATATTTAAGAATCAGATCTTTATGCAATATCTGTTTTTTAGCGGACTCGTTTTGTGTAAATGTTCATATTATTGTCGCCACTCAGAACTGTGAGTGCGAATTAAGTAATCATGTTCCATTAAATTGAAAGTCTTTACGATTGGGGGTTTCACGAACAAATGCTCCCGTTTTATATAGATACTATCTGACCCGTTGATCAGTCATCGAGCGGTATCAAAAGTGATTAAAGTACTAAAATGGCTATTAAAAAATAGTGGTTGTTGATAAAAGAGTAAAAATTTAGAGTTGTATGTATTTTTAATGCCAGATTATAAATAAAAAAATAAAATTTTATCCAAAAATAAATAAAAAAATGTTAAGGGTGAATAACAAAGGGTATGAAAAATAGATAGTAGCCGAGTCTCGGACCTACGGAATATGCATTTACAATTTGGTAAAAATCAGTAAAGATGTTTCGGAGGAGTAACTAACTCACAATGTTAGTGACTGACTGTGACACGAGAGTTTTAAATATAAGATTTTTCATTTTCAAATATTAGATTACAGTTTTTACGTGAACAGATATAAATCTGTAGTTTTTAAGTAAGTAGGTATGTTACGTGCCCTTTTTTTTATATACAGAAATAAAATTCACATTTGTCGCCAGTTTTTTTGCAGCGTGGGCTATTATTAAATGGCTTTATATTAAATGTCATAAGAAATCTTACAAGGTGAAGAGAAATAATGAAAAAAGTGCATAATGTTTGAATTAAACAGATGTTATTTACGACATCGCATTAAAAATACGCTTATCTTGTATCTAGTGTATTTACTATAGTAGGTACTAGAGGACTCTACATTTTAATATTTTAATCACATTTAGTTATCACAACAAGTAAGATATTGACCAGTTATGCTTATTGATTATAACCTATTTGTAGATTTCTATCGACTAGTTTATAAATAAAATTGTGTAGGAATTTTAATACTTTACCATTTCTAAATATGTAGTTTAGTTACGTAATCATTTAAGTATCTGCATAATTGTAACATTTTACTAAAAGATAAAATATATAATAGTGAAAGATTTGTCTGTCGCTTACGTTTTTATTGCTGATTCCACTTTAATGAAATATCAATATGTTTCAGCTTTGGTGAAGTAGGTACATAACACGCTACTTTTAAAATTTTTTTGTGGTAAAATAGTAATGTGAAAGAATAATAATGTTTTTATGTGTAATTTTTACACTGGGGCGCGCAGAAGCTACTCTATAGTCTATACTAATGAAAATGCAAAAGTTTTATTTAAGGTAAAAATTAAACCGACTTCAAAAACGAATTAAATAGATACACATGAACAATTTTTAATTATTTTTTACAAATTTAGAATTCGGTGCCATGTAAAACATTCTAAGTCGGTTCCAAGTAAATCTTTTTACGTATTATTAACTGTCACTGACGCGGTCATCCAGATATAATACATAATACAGTCACGAAGAAAAGCTGAGAATTTCAAAATTTGTCATGTGATGTCGTAAACAACCACATTGTATCCGAGCGAAGCCGAGGAGGGTCGCTAGTATAAAATAACAAGTTTAGTAAGACTATTCTGTAGTCTGTACCATCATATGGCGCTTATGGCTTGTACTGTAAGTATATTTCTTATGTTATTGCCTCTTTGAATGGTAATGCCAGTCTTTGAGCTAAGGATAAACTCTCTTGTAACTAGAGGAATCCTACGCTTTAGTATTTGCAGTACTAAAATTTCAAGCTTATTACTTTAGGGTCCATAATTTTAAGCGGCGTTAAGATAACAAGTGCAAGCATGAATAATATCACTATACTAAAGTTAAAATATGTTAAAACACGTACAATTGTGCATATATTTCTTGTTTTTTTACGATTTTTACTTAAATTTTAAATATATTGTAATAATTTTGGTTCAATAATTATTATTTACCATTAAGGCACACGGGGCTCGGGCCCAGAGACCCCATTTTCACCAAGGCCCCGAAAGGCTGAAATATTCGCTCAAAATGCATTTTTTTATTTGCATCGATGTAGCCCATTGATAAGTCTAATCTAACAAAAATATCTAACGAGTAAAGGATAAAGTTTTTTTTTTTACTATCTGTCAACACTGAGGGACAATAATAATTGCCAGTTATATTAATATTATGTAGTTTTATAATCCGCTATTATTTGGACTATTAAGTGGGCTGTCTACTTATTAAAAAATATCTAATTTAGTTTGACCTTGGACGTTTAACGCTATCACGCAAAAATATTTTTTCAAATTGGCTATGTCTTCTAAGTGCTAAACATCTCTTTAGGTAAATAGTTATTATTTAATGAATAAATACAAAATTAAAGTTAGAAACTTTATTTTTCACTTAGGATGTAAAAAGTAGGACATCACTAATTGGTCTCTTTAGTACGTGTGACCAATAATGTAAATAAAGTCTTCGTTTAGAAACATTATGTACCGGTAAATAGGTTACTACACTACTACTGAAGATTAATGTCTTTTTATGCCCAATTACTTGATTAACGACGAAACTATAAAACAAAATATTCAATTACTTAATTTAGTTTTTAAAATCTGAAAATAGAAAATAACATGTAATTATTGACATAGAAAATAATAAGTTATATTCATACTTTAATTTATATGTCAAAAAGTAACTTTATCTACAACTAATATTGAAGTCATTGTTATTGTTTTCAAAAATGAGAACAGTAAATATAACTTTTAAAGTTTGCAAACTTTTGTTAATTAGTTTATGTGATCCTCTTATGAAATGAATAGCTGGCAAAAAAGCACGCAAGACACCGAATATTAAGGTCACCGCCGCCAATGGACATTTGCAGCACCAGAGGAGCCACAAATGTGTTGCCATCTTTAAAATGTATAAAGGAGGGAAGGAAGTGAGGAGAAGATTAGGTTTTCAAATCTTTCATTGACTTGAATTTTTAACTCCTAATCTAAGTTATATTAGCAACTATCGATTTTACAGGATATACCTACTTTAGAAAGTGTGCTCGATATCTTCACGGCCTTTATAACTTTTTCACCACAGAAACAAAGCAAAACACCATCGTCAGGATCCCTATCCTTATGTAGTCGATAGGGCACCAATGCAATCAAACGGTTGACATCTATGTTTTTGATAATGATTTCTAAGGTATCACACTCTTCCATCATCAATTTTCCCAGGGTTTTATTACATGAGTGTCTCCAAGGAAAGAGTAATTTAGCATTTTCTAGCAAGCGGGTACCAACTTAGAGCTTACAATCAGGTTTGGTTGCGATCAAGTGCTTCGCTATCTAAATGTATATAACTCAAAGGTGACTGACTGACTAACTGACATAGTGATCGATCAACGCAAAGCCCAAACCACTGGAGGGAACAGGCTGAAATTTGGCAGGCAGGTAGACGTTATGACGTAAGCATCCAGGCAGGATGAAACTTTTTAAATTTAAATATTCTTGCCATTCCTGCACAGACGAAGTCGCGAGCACCAGATAGTTGGATATAAAAAGAAGAATATGCAAAATTTTATGCTTGTAGTCTCATCAACTCATTCGTTCCCGATTAGTCAGTCGTTAAAGTTTTATTAAGGAGATATAAAGACGAGTAATCAACTGTCATAAATGCACGTATTCTAATTGAAGTAATCACAATAATAACCACGTAAGTGGTATACTTGTTGTTAAGAACACTCAGAGAAAGGATGTCTTATATCGTATTGAACAAAAATCATTAATTTTTTTTCTTTCCTGTTGCTTTTTCTTTTTAACAACTATAAGGTTACTTTACACATTTCTAAAGATAAAAGTTATGCGTTTAAACGCTGAACCAATAGCGTAAAAAAATAATGTCAGTGAAGTTCTAAGAGTGCGTAGGTCAAAATTAGCAGCTTAAAGAGCGAAAAAACTATTATTATTAAAATGTCATTTTTAATGATATATTTATTACTTCTTGTACTTTAAATTTCATTTTAATTAATAATCACATCTCTGTAAAACTATGCAGTTCTTTCGCCTTTAAAACTGCTAATTTTAAATGACGCGCTATTAGACTTTCATGGACGATAACGTAGTTAGTGACTCTACTTTAAAAAAGAACAGCAGGACGAAGCTTTTTAAAAGAAACTCGTATTTTGTAAGTCCATTATTTTGTAGAAGGTGTATGTGATTTCCCGAATTCAATTCAATCGAATTTTTGGTGTCTCCTTAAACAAAATACTAACACATGTATTAGCAGTTTTACTCTCAATGTACTATTGTAATGCGTTACTTAACATCATTTGTTTAAGTCAACTGCGTCACGTAAACCTAATTTTTCAACACGACTTTGTTGGTTAATGTGTTCTCATTTAGTTTGAAGTGTCACGAAACCTTTAGATTCGTAGATGTGATGTTCGAGGGCTTTTTTACTTATATAAGGATCCATATTAGAGTACAAAATTAAATATAAAAACTTTCTTTCTTTTGTTATCTTATATACAATTATGGCAGGAATTTTAACGGTTATTGATTTTATGGAAATAAAAAGATTTAGTATTTAAAAATCAATTATTCTAATTGTGTAACTCAGAAAAGCTCTACATTTATTTTCACCGTCTAAGAAAGTTAATAATACATAATATTTAAAATAAAATATAAAGAAATATGCTCATAAGTTTTTCTTTGCTTATTTTTAATCTTTGCTATTGTGCTTAACGGTTCCGCACACCTTTAGTTTAGTAGTTACTTAAATAGCACTTTCAATCATACAAACGAACAAATCAGCTTTCTAATATTAACCTAAAAATAAAGATTTGCTTTATCAAACTATCGGAAAACTAAAACAGTTGAATATATTATAAATCGTGTTAAACCGCAGGAGTTCATAAGAGACACATGCATGATTTTATAAGTAGTTACTAATGGGGTGTTGTAACAAACACAATGTAAGATGGTCTACAATAGGACTGATACAATGGCCGAAGGTACGGCGGATATTTTGTAAATCTCTATCGCACAATTACCACACACGATAACCTCAATTCAACTATGTAATATAATTTCTACAGTAATTAACTTTGCGAGGATACTATAAATAATTGCCTATAAATCTAGACAGAAATATATTGTGTCGAAAATTAATCTTGGAAACTACTAGCCCTATTCAAAACATTATTTTGCGTTAAATACCAATAACCTATCTTGAATACAGTGTATGCAGTGTAATTGAGATAGGTTTTTGGTTTTAAAAGATCACGCCACGACCATATTTTTGTCTAAAAACGTGGGGATAATCAAAGGCATGTACTTTTATAAACACTACGTCAAAGAAAATAGTATTAGAATGGGAAAAGCGTTCGTTCCATATCCTCGATAATATCGCGAACACAATCTGGTAAAAAATTAAAAAGAAATGTTCTCTTTGAAACATATAGGGTTTTTATATAAATGATGACATGATACAGTATGTGACCACGTTTTGTTGACGTTTTATACAAGTTAGCAGTATTGTCAACACTATGGAAAACCTGAGTATCTAAGTGGTCAAGATCATTAGTTAAAAGCCGATTTGTATTCAGGTACGGTTACCTCGGGTTCGGGCGATACATGGCTGCTGATAAGCAATAATGTGTCAACCCATAAAAAGTCAAATTCGGAGATATAGATGTATTTTGATATTTCATCAAAAAAAAAAGAAAATAAAAGATGAATATATATGTACTTCTTCAAACAAATTAAGTAAGAATAGATTTGACATCTTTAAACGCCATTTTCTCAAAATAGTGTCTGTGCGGCTTAACACAGTATTGCTTATCAGCGTCCAAATAGCCTTCACTATTACTTCAATTAAGAAAATATAAGAATTTTTATTCCATTTCTCCTTTAGCATAAGAATATGTTGTAAAAATTATAAATTTTGTTTTGCTGGTAAAAATTATCGTTGCCTTATAGGCTCTGGTACAGTACAGTCTGGTACTCTAGTACACCACATAATTGTGGTGTACTGCGCTGTAACAGAATTTAAGTTCCTTTTCTTTTTATGTGATTTGCGATTATGGTAATGGTATTTCAAAATCAATAAAATAATGATGTTTCGGTAAATTAGAACTATTAGATTCAAGTAAAAACTCCTAGGAATACGAGTAAATTCATACATATATTCGGTGGCTTAAGCAATGTGTTTATGAAATTCTACTCATATAATAGGGTAAGGGGAGTACACGCAACAGTTGTCAAACTTGGACAGTAACTAAGTAGGTTACTTAGATTACTGTTTATATCAAGTAAGGTTGGATATAACGTGTATGTCAAGATACTGCTACACCTAGTTTAGTTATCCGGTTTTATCTGTAACTGTGTAGAGACTAATACTAGTACTTATTAATATAACGAGGAAGTACATATAAATACCGACTTTCAAAGTGTCTAAAATCCATTTTAAAATGTTAATGCTTTAATTTAAATCCAATTTAATAAGAATTTATTTTGAACAGGCAATCTATATTGATATTTTTTTTTTGTATATAACATAACACCTACTTTTTTCATTTTTGAATGCGATCTTAGAATTATTTAAACTACCTATATTATAAACATTAGTACATGTTAGGAATATATCATAAAAGTAAATAATACTGTATTTTGTCTATGGTAGCTCGTTGATCAGTTAGTTTTTATTATCTATCGGCAGTACGCACCCTCCCTCTCTCTAGGATAGATTGCTCGTCTTTACTCTTAGAAATATATTCATAATTACGAATAAACTAGTTACTAGAACCCCAGAGATAACTTAACAGTACAATATTAAACGTTTAAAATAATTAATATATAATAAAAGAAGTTTAAAAATTAATTTTATAAGTACTTATAAAAATCTATGATATTAAGACAATTTAATTTGAAAAATAATTCGTTAAATACGATGACTAATAAATATAACCGAGAGAGAGATATAATAAGTCCATAATAAAAATTGGTGTTTATAAAAGAGCAGTTCGTAATATCTTAAAATGCTAATTGTTTTTAACTCTTTCACCTAAAGTGTTCAATTTTAATTTAATTTAATTTAATTTGTCTTTTTTTTGTGTGTTAGCTTTAATTGGAAGCTTGATTGATTTGTTATTTTTGTTTTACATTACAGTGTTTTTAAAATTGTTTGTTTCCCAAATAAATAAATAAATACTAAGAGAGAGCGAATTTTGTATGTGCGAAGTAAACTTCGGAAATACTGAACTTATTTTAAAAATTATGATACCATTTGAAAGGTACAATATTCTAGATGGTCATAGGCCATATTTTATAAACTTATAGTTATTATTTTAAAACTAAATCTACATTAACGCGAGTAAACCCGCGAGCTTTTGTGAGTTTATAATATAATTTCCAGCTATCGTATAAAACAATTGAACTTAAGATTATCATAAAAAGCAATTTTTAATTGTATCTGTCATAAAATTCAATAAATACTGGTTTGTTAGTTACATCGGTAGTAAAGCATTTCAAGATGCTAGTTGTTAAGCTCAACTGTTTTACGACGAACTCTATGGTAGAGGAGCCCAAGAGGGGATTTGGGCACTTAGTCAAGACCGGTAGATTAATATATGGGGGATACCTTGCACCCAGTTGAGTACTTTTACTGTACATAAACTCTTAATATAGAGACATCCGTCCAGGATAAAAAATCAGAATAGTAAAAAAAAGTAAATCATTTAAATATCTGGAGCGCGTTATTTTAAAATCTATATGTTTCGCCTGTATGTCCTAAATCTGTTGACCAATAATCTGACGATTTTTCAATTATATAATATATATCGTCGTAATAACGATTTTTTTTACATATTTCAATAATCACAGAATTTACGTTACGTCAAAATCGTCAGAATATTGAATGAGAACTTTGTTTGGGACTGGGGCTAGATACTTGCCAGCCCTTAAATATTCTGACTTCCTTACCCCCACCGTGCAAGTGATTAAGCAACCTCTATTATTAAAGATACGTTAGGCGTGTATAGTATCAATGTGTGACGCACTTTATTTAGATCCGATGAACGGGATTTACTTTATATATTAGTTTTTTTAATCATCTAAGCTTCGAAATGTAATAGATCACGACGCTCGAGTAAATTCAAATTTAGCATCCCGTGCTCCCCTACTACTATGATAAACTCGTTATTAAGAAAATTTCTTAGACTAATCCGACTCATAATTAGTAAGTCGGCCATAAATTTTTAACGATGTAACATATGCCTGGTTAACATGAATAAAATATTTAAATTATACCTATTATAAGGAGGAAAGTTTAGTGCCTTATCTATTTTTATACAATTTTCAATAAATGTAATTGTATACTTACTTACACGTAATAAATTTTTATTGCAAGTCTGACATAACTTTATTTTAAACTATACCTGGTGGTGATATTTTGAATCCATTGTTTGTATGGTATTTAAAATATTAAGGCTTTAAGTAGATATGGAAATCACTAATATAAAATCATTCCACACCATTGCTACCTTTTTAAATTGGGTCATTTTTTACCCACTTAGCTCATAAACAGTAGTTACACCTTTCCTTAAGATATTTTTTTTAAATAAGCAATCGTAAGTAACATAAGTAACTAAAAATAAACAAATGTTTCTGTATTGTAATTTCAGTTCGGAAAATCATTTTTTTTTTTTTGAGTATAATAAGGAAATAAATCATACCTACTTCAGTTGCGGCTGCTTATTTTTCCGACGTTTAAATTAAAGGAAGCCCGAAGTATAAATCTAGGAGACGACAGTAAGGACGATTTAAAAGTAAAGCATGTTTTGAAATCGAAGAAATTTTTAAATATAAATTAAAATATTGTCGAAATTTTAATAGTATTATAATTTTAAAAATTTTGTCTTCTCCGACCAGAAAATCTTGGAATCTTTTATTCCAATTTCATTCTCTCTATCCTAAGCTAAACCTATATCCATAGTCGATCGTATTACACTTTCGAGAAAACTAGATTTTAAAAACTTTTTTAACTATTTAAATTATGGCTAGGAATGGCATGATAGACGTATATATTATCTTTTTTCTGATTATTTAATAAAGGGTATGCTAACAGATCACGTGATTAAAAATACTATAAACATAATCATTAGAATGTTTACATAATTTCCTCTTCCTGCACCTTGCTCCGGCTGAATAACAAACGACGAACCATTAGCGATGCCCTCAGCGGAACGGAACGACTGCTCAAACGATGTCCTCATTAGATGTCTCTATGCAATGTCTATTGCTTCCAATAAAGAATATACTATGAAATAATAAATAAAACTTTCAAATATGAAATGAATCAATTTGAAATTTCGAAATTAACGACGATATATATATATATACATATCGTCGTTAATTTATATATATATATATATATATATATATAGAGCTTGCCCCGAGTACAATAAGCATTTTGGGAATATTGACATATTTCATTTGTCTGTAATTAGGTTCGAAAATAATATTTTTAATAATATTAAATTAATTTAGTTAATTACCATATAAATTTTATTGTAACATAATTTTTGAGTGCGTCTTATGTGATAGTAATTGGTGGCAACTTCGCTGGATTTTGTATTATTTGAATTCTATTAATGTAACCTGTTTTATCTATATCTGTTTGTTTCATATTTTATATTAATAGACACTACTAGTAAGGTCAGGTTCGGATTTTAAATATAATAAAAAATATACGTACGCAGTAGTGATGCCGATGTTGATAGATTTTAACGATTTCTATTCTAATACTTAATTAAGTCCCGTAACCAATAGTTCCAGTAATCTTCGCGTAAAAAAGGATTTCATTTAAATATCAATGACCTTTGTAAATATCTTATAAATTTAATATATTATAATGAAATAAGTAATTCATTAGAACTTCATTCATAACAAAATATAAAATAAAACGTTAATTCAATTACAAGACAACATTACAAAATTTTAAATAAATGACTGTTGTTGATTATAGATAATATTATAATCAAAGCATAATATAAATTAAAAAATTTTGATGACGGCACGAGTTTTTTTTTAATTTTGTTTTGGTTCTCATGTCAAAAGCCAATACTTGCGAATAAACTAACTTTCATTTGCCACAAAAAGCACCAATATAACTAGTTGATTTTATTTTATGAACACATTTAAATTTTTTTAAGCTCACGAATTTCTATTGTACTTTTACTATTATTGGGTTACGAGAGGGCCAGTTTTTTTCTCAAACTCAATAAAGCTGATGTATTAAAAATCAACAACTTCTGTATCAATAAATGAAAAAAACGTTAGTAGTGAAATAAATAATAATACGGTTAAAACTACTCGAATTACTGGACATATTATTAATTTATTATATTAGATAACTTTATTGTTTTTAGAAATTGTAAACAAATACCAAATCTTGAGAAATAAATAAAAAACTTACCTTTAAATATAGCTATTAAGAAATAATCCACATCTACTTTCTTTGTATAAATACAACACTGAATATTTTAAATTTGAAATAAATTTACACGAAATCACATTTATAAGTTGTTAACATTTTTCCCGCGCGTCTTTAAATTTTGAACGCGGCAATCGTTTCACGTGTGGCGCGCCGCTCGCTTGTCTATACACTGAATGTTTTCATAGCATCTTACTTCTAAGTTTACGCTCTTAACAATTTTAACGGGATGCGCTAGCGCAAGATTAGATGTCTATTTGATAACAAGGCCTACATTAATAAAAATACTAGAAACATAATAAAAAAACACCATTATTAATCATGTTTTTTAAAGATAAACATACATTAAATTCATAGTTTAATCTACTATTATAGCTGGAAGTGTTTGTGAGGAACAGATTTTGATGAAACTTTACAGTCACATAGCTTATACGTCAGAATAATAACTATATAGTTACAATTTATGAAGATATTAAGGGAATTAAAAATATTTTCATAAATGAAAAGTTGAAAAAAATCAAACAATGATTATAGAAAACAAGTTTATTTCGTAATTATCTATTCCCCATACATAGGTAAAGATAATAAATAGTAGATAAAATTTTTAATCTTAACAGTAATACTACTTAAAAAATATTTCAGGTTGGGACTATCACCACTAACTACTTAACATAAATAATGCCATAAGTCATACCCTGGTTTTTATATAAAATTTCTCTACTAAAACCAATTTTTATTCCACGATTTACTAAAAAAATGCATTTTTTTATAATTATTTAATTCAAAAAACAAGGAACTTTTAAAAGTCACTTACATTTTTGTAGAACAAAATAAACTAATTGTAAGATAAAGCACAATTTAATACCTCCACCATTTCAATTTCAGTCTATAATAATTTTATCACAATTTTTTTTCTAAGATAAAATAATGACAAGGAATATTGTATAAAGAAGAGCTTTCAAATATAGGAAAAAATAACTACATATAACTTGATATTGATTTTTAAAATAATAAATTATTACATTTAATTATTAAATAAGTAATAACCAAAAATAATAATAATACACAGATAAAAAAGAGAGCTCAGTTAATTTCAATAGAAGCCGAAAATTTAATTTAAAAAATGTGATAATTTTGATAATAAAAGTAAGTTTTTATATTAGTACTAAATATATATTTTCATTATATTTTAAGAAAACAATTTAAATACAGTAACCAGAATATATTTTTTATAGGCTTCTTAAGTTTGGTATTAAATGAATTCTATTAAGATAAATGGTAAAATAATGAATTACTTCATGCCAATAGGAAAAGAAGAATGAATAAGATAATTATTTTAAAATATGAAAAAATTGTCCTTTAATTAATTAACAATGAAAGAAAAATATAATATATTTAAAAGCCTCGCAAAATGTACTTTTAGAATAAAGGAGTGTTACCATTCATTCACTATTGTTTTTCGAAGGAAGTTGCTTTGTAATTTATTTATATACTTTAGGTACTTTTATTTACACCAACGCTACATTAGATACATGTTTCAAAATAATATTATAAATCTCTTATAATTATATCAAAATGATTATTTTTAAATTGAAAAAATTATATTGTAATAATTATGTTTCTTCAATGTTTGGGTTTTCAGAGAATAGCTGGTGATCATTATAGGTGCGGAGGTATTTTTTTGTAAATATATACAACAAGAAACCCCATTTAAGCATCATGAAGGACCATATCATGCGGATGATTATGCTTGTTTGTATTGGTAGAATATCTGAGGATTTAAAAAAAAAGGGAATCTATAATGATTACTCTATAAGATACAGTAACTATATTAAATGCAAATATCAAATATTACTTACCAGCTTTGTAATAGATCTCTAAAAACAAATAAAACAGTGTAAGGGCCATTCCAGATACAAAACCGACCATACCAAAATCTCCAATGTATTGGAGAGCCTTTCTAGAAAAGTTTACATGTAAGGATTCTTTGAGATAGTGACAATGTAGCATGAAACTCAAAGATGCATGTATGCCTGGAACATAAAGGACTTATTAACATTTCAGAAAATATTGTGTAACGTTTGCATTTCATACAAATTTAAAATCTTGATTCACATGTTGACATCATAGATAAATTAAGAAAATACTATGATAAATAATAACTTGTTTTTCTACAAAGTGCAGACTTATGATTTATAAAATATACGTAAAATAATATTTGCACTTGAATCTTGTGTGAAAGTCAAAACATTTACCAGATAATAACGCCCACATCCCAGCTTCAATGTTTGCATAAACAATGCAAAAACATATAAAAGCTGACAATCCTAATATTGCACCTATAGCGCTTAGCGCTATATGAATTTTAGTGCGTAACATATTTTTCCAAAATAGGCTTTCAGCTATACTCTAATGTATTTGAAATAAAACACAATTTTACTTTTATCACATTAAACAAATATAAAGAAAAGTATTCGACTCAACTTATAGACAAATACCTGATAAGCGTTGACGTATGTCAAAAAAATGCAATTTACATTTTTTTTGGTCAATGTCAATAAAGTATCTTTACAAAAAATTGAATTCATAATTTAAGAATTCAATAACTACATTAATATTAAGCGATTCATAGTTTAATATATTTCTATATTTTATTGATAGACTATAAGGTTTTAAACAACTGATCATTGCTTTGGCCTAATGTTTTTGATATATAATGATAGATAAATAATTAATTTATAGTTATTTACATTCTTCTTATATCTAAGTTATATTCATTTGATGAACCATCGAAAGAATATTCTCGCACAGATTGTGATTTGATAAAAATTAAAACTCAACTGTCAAAATTATTGGCAACTAAGGTCTGTCAGATGTTTTTGTGTTTATGCTATTCTAATTCACTTCTTGAATTGTAAATATTGTATTGCAAATGTAAAAAAGAAGACGCCTTATCGCGTATCGTACAATATATCAAATAATTTATATAACACCAATACTACAATATTTTAAACTTAAGACTTAATACAAAATGTGCGAAGACAACAGGGCCGGTAGAGTAAGTCAGGCTCAAATGATGAAACTCTTAGAACTATTAAGTGAAAAAGGAGTGTTAGTGAACGGTAGAGTTGTATATAAAAACACAAACAGACAAGCATTCTGGAAAAATATAGCTTTACAATTAAATAATATTGACAATGGAGTTCATAAAAATGTTTACAAGTGGTGTAAAGCAAGTATTTATATATTTGTGTTTTTAAATTATAATGTATTGTCATTATAGTTATATAAATACTGAAATCTCTTATTACTTAATTACATTTAAATATAATAACAAAATTTTTATAATAACATTGCTAATATGTGAAAGTTTGTGAGAGTATCTCTATATATGTTACTTTGTAATATTTTAACCAATCATCAGACCGTAATGAAAATGGAAAATGTATTTCTTATCTATATTAATCTTGTACCCTGTAAGAAGGCTACTTTTATCCAGTAAAGTGCATTTGGTATAATAAACACTTGTAACAACTTGATCAATCTTACTTTCAGATGTGGGCCGATTGGAAGAATAAAACGAAAAAAAAGGCTGATTCTATATTAAGTAAAAAGAAATTAAATTTAAACCAGATTCCATCATTTACTAAACTGGAGTTTAAGCTATTAAAAATGATAAATTATCCTGTCAATGAACTCATGCATTGTCTCAACATCGAAATTGAAGTAATGTGATTTTAGTTATTTATTTTATTGAAATCTATATTTATTGATAGTATCAATATAGTTCTTAACAGGTTGAATGCCGGTATCCCCGCGCGGAGTCGCCGGCGCTCAACCTGTTAAATCCGCGCGGGGATACCGGCATTCAACCTGTTAATATATAATATAAATCTATACTATTAAAGTATAACTGGATGTTTCACTCACTTACATTCAAAAACTATTTAACAGATTTAAATGCTTTTTAAATAAATCAAAAGTATGCCGCTCAAGCCACATATAGAATCTGAAAAATATAAATGGAAACATAAAAAATAACTAGTTTTCTTTCATATTACACTATATGATCTTGATGTAAAGTCCTTTCAATTATAAACTTTACAATTTTATAAAAAACTAGATTAAATTCAACAAATACAAGCATTATAGTACCAGCTTCTACCATTGCTAGGTAAAGGCCTCCTATATCAAATTGAAAAGATGCATCTATAGTCTTCTCTTATTCGTTATTGTTATATTTCAGTCACACAAACAAGTTTGCAACAAGAACTGCAAAACAAATGAAGACCAAGTTGGTACCGACTCAGATGATCTTAAAGATTCAGAAGATGAAGAAACCTCAGGCCTCAAGTACTTTAGAATAAACACTATCCTAAATAATCAAAATGAGGATACTCATATATTTATATGTATGTAATAAAACAGATATGATAATGACAAAAATAAATTAGTTTTCAAAGGGTATCTAAGTTAACCATGTAACTGTTACCAGTTTGAACGAGTTGTTTCATATCAGTTACAAAAAATTAAAATTATAAAAATTTAGTACTAATAAAAATAAGTTATTGAATATTGTTTATTTGTAAATATATTTAAAAATGTATTCAATAATAAAAAGTAATAATAAAAGAGAATTGTTCTTACAGTAATAGGATTTAAAATAATTATTTTTGAATTACAGGTAATGAAAAAAATAAATTAAAAATTGAACAAGACAATGGGAATAATGAAACAGCAGAAGGTAACAATTTTGAGTATTTAATGGAGAAGGTACTTTTTTATGTAGTAAAAATATTAATTTATTTGATATTTAACTGAGAAGTAATGATAAATAAATTCTGACATTCTGTGTATTTACTAAATAAATGATATATTTACCACATAGGTGAATTTTTTTACTCTATAAATGAAAGGCAAAAGAAAATTATAAAAACATTTTCAATTTTTTAGGTGGAACATTGGGTGATTTTAATAACTCTGAACAATTAGGTAGATCAAAATTAAAAACAATTATCGATTTAGAAAAGGAGACAATACACCAAAAGAATGAGCAATTAAGACTAAAGGCCCTTGAGCTTAAGCTTAAAGGTGATGAGTTAAAACTAAAAGAAATTGAAGTAAATAAAGTAAACTTCTTAACAAAGCTAGAAGAAGAGAAGTTGAAGTGTATGAAGGATATATCATTAACTTTGAAAGAGTTAGTATTTTACCTTTAATCATTAACGAAATGTAAGTTTCATTGAAAAAAAGTACCTAAAATGTATCAAACAGAAAAAATTAAAATATGTTTAAAAAAGTTACAAATAGTTTTACTTAGTACTTAATTTTTTGTAGTTGTTATTTCTTAGATGAGAATTACTCCTATAAGTATTGCTTTCAGTATTTCATAAAGATTTACAAAAGTTGTTTGTACACTTGAAAGAATTTACAATCAACTTTTTTTTGACAGCCACAGCTTTTGTAATGCTACCTAATTGTTTTATATTCATTGCGAGAGTAAAACTTACAAATGTACCTCTCACCTTAGGTTTCTTATTAGATGTTTATCCTTACTGTTCCTTCTCCACAACCACAACCACAACCACAACGATTGTTTGATCTTTAAATGTTGTTAATGTTTATTTTGAAAATGGTATTGTTATATGATTTTTTTTTTCAGACTATTAGAGTGGACTAAAAATAGCAACACTAGGTTCCAAAATGTATTGTAAATAGTCAAGAAGAAACACTTTCAAATTTATTTTAAATATTAAGAAAATAAATGTTTACAATTTATGAATCTCGTTAGAATTAAAAAAATAAAACTGGATTGAAAAAAATATGTTTCTATTTTATTACACCTTTTTTATTAGTTGAATTACAAACAACAAAATGTTTTAAACATTTTAAGGTATCTTTAAAAACAATGAACTACAACCATGCAAACAAACATTGACATGATAATTGTATTGCAAATTTTAACAAATAATTATTTTATATTTAACATTTTTTTATTTTTATTTTATAAATCTTTTAAATTGTGACCAATCATAATCAAGTCTTAACAATATTCTTAACTATTAAAAACAAGCATATTATGTAATATTTGCAACCATTTTTACATACATAATATAATAGACTTTTTTGATAAACCTATTAAATATATAAAATATCTAACAGAGATGGAATTTTATACCCTATCTAAATAAATGAAAAAAGAATCTATATCAATAAAAGAAAATATCAACAATAAAAAAAAATTTCATGTTATTTTAAATGTAAACAAAGTGGTAATTGACAGCAATATTGCTTTTAAAAATTATATTTTAATACAAAGAAAAATTGTCTTCTTGAAATATAAGAATAATAATATTCTTAATAGAATTACACACTATTATATAATTACACACTAATATAGTGTTTTGCTGAAGTATTTACTATAAATAAATATAAAACTTTATAAAATAACTATGCCTTGAGGAGTCTTAGATAATTTGGTCTCAGTTTACTCAAAGTAGCTGCATCAAGCTCTGATCTTTTATGTATTCTGAGATGACTCTTCATATTGCAACGTTGAGCATATCCCCGGCCGCATATAGGACATTTGAATGGAGTCTCACCTGTGTGAAGTCTCATATGTTGTTTTAAATAGTCTTCATGATAAAAACTACTGCCACATACAGAACAAACTGCTGGCCTTTGACCTATAAAAAAAGAATTGTACAATAATATGAGAATAAATACTTTCTTTTAAATATAAATAGTAAGTGGGTTTTTATCATAGTCTTTCAGTACCATATCCTAACTAATATTATAAATGTTAATGACAAATTATATTTGCTCTAGTTTAATAAATTAATAATAAATTGTTATAAGATCTTACTGTCATACTACAAAAGACGCATTAAAACCATGTTTAACATGTGTCTAGCTAAACAGTGTTTAAAAATTAAACATTGCTTAAAATATTATCTAAATTGCTTAACAGCGAATAAACTCATAAAAAAACTTATTGATAAAATGTTATATGTTACATTTGACAGCTGAAATAGGTTCTAAACATGTATTAACTTAAACATATGTTAATCTATATCTCAAGCATGTTTAACTCAAAACTGTGCTTAGACGCGTATTTGTTGTATGGATTTTTTTAAACACGCATTTAACGTCCGTTCAAATCTTTTGTAGTAAGGCAGTTAGATTTTGGTACCCAGAATACTAACCATGTTGGAGGCAATGCCTAGCAACTAGCTAATGAAAGTATGAGAGGCAAGAGTATCCTTGGACCAACAAATTCATTAAAAAGCTTGTCAAAGTTGAAAGCTAGTCAAGATTTTTAATGTCAATAGTATGAACGTGTTTATAGTTAAAAAATTTCATTGTATTTTAATTTTTCAATTGAAAACCATGCAAAGAAAAATCATAAACAAAATAAAAAATATATACATATATCACCTGTGTGAGCTGATCTTTCATGAACAATTACAGATTTGCCACACTTGTATGACTTGTTACAAAAGGTACATTTATATTGTTTCTTTGGTTTCAAATGTTTGTCGTGTACATTCCTATTGTGATTACTAAGTTCCCCTTTGAAAGCGAATCCACGACCACAGACTGCACATATAAACTTTTTATCTTCATTATGTTTTCTTTTCATATGTCTGCTTAAATAATAATCAGATACAAATGTTCTTAAACAATGTGCACATTTGACAGGTTTTCGGAAATGTATATTTTTCTTATGGGCTGATAATCTGTCTTGGTTTTTAAATACTTGACCACATAGATCACACAGTTTCGGTGGATTTGGCTTCTTTATTTTTGCTATTTTCATTTGAACTCTTTTTAGTTTTTCTGCTCTCGGTTGTAATAGCAAATTAGATTTCTGTTGTGACAATTGTTTAGTTTTGTTGGAGTTTAAGCTGAAAATAAATATAAATTTAAAGTAAAAGAACATTTATTAGTTCTTAGTTTTTTTTTATACAATCTTTCATTATAAGTAATAAATATTATTATGTGATTTATATATAATTATATATACAAAAAATAATTAAAACATTTTAATTTGTATTTTATTATTTCATTTTATCAAAATAACTTTTGTCTGAATTCTTTAAAATAATGTATTTATAATTCTAAAAGTATTAATTTCTTCTAATTTCTAAAAGCAGTAGTTGATAATTTTTAATTTTAATATTACATTTTAAGTTTTTTAGTTATTTCATGTTTCCAATTTTTAATTTCCTAATTTAAATTTAAAAGAAATATTAAATAAATTATAAATATTTCAATTTAGAAGGTAAGGTAAAATAAATATAGTAAAGAGAAAGGAATTTCATAAAATAATTTAATATTACCACCATGTTTCTCCATTCCAAGCAAATTCGCCTTCCAATATGGAAGATGCTATTTTGTTTGTGACTTGTTTATTATTTGTTTTAGAACCAGAGTATCTTTTTTTCTTTAAGACTTTTGATACCTTATCTTTCTCTAATTTTAACTTTAATTTGATTTTTATTGGTTTGAAAACATCTTCATTTTGATTATTTACATCATTGTTAACATCATTTATATACTCATATTTTATATTTTCGGTTTCAATTTCTTCCTCTGATTGATCGTTACAACTAAAACTATCAAGTTCCACACTTTCGTGCTTTATAATATCTAGACCATTTTCCAATATTTTACATGTGTCTTTGTATTTATTGATGAAATTACATGTCGTGTCTAATGTATCATGGCATTTCTGACATATAAAACGTGGGTAACCGTGTACATCTTCTATCTGTAAATAAGAAATAATACTTTACAATTTAAGTTAAACAAAAATTTTATTTGATAAATTATAAATATACCAGCCTTTTCTTTTAAACATAACGCAAGTTTAGATTGTATATCAAAACTTTCAACTTCATTCTTTTCAAATATAGGCAAATTGGCCCCATTTTCTAAACAAATTCTGCACAGACTTATTGATGTATTTTCATCCATACTTAATACAGAAAACAATAATAAACAACATTTACAATAATATTAACATCTTATGATGTAAATATGGTTCATTCATTTTTATATATTTAATTTTTTTAGGCATTTGCGAAATAAAACAAAATGTTGTACTGATATGGCAAATTGTACATTAACTTGTTTGACAACAAATCTCCATTGCTTGACTTGACAAATAAAGTGTCATATTATTGACAATATTAAATGTATAGATTTGAATTTCGCTTGTAAAGATGTTATGGTCAAAAGTATAATAATAAATAAAATATGTTAAAAAGTTTCAATTTAAATTACTTTTATATATTTATCATTATTAATAATAATACTAAAAGTCATTTATCTAATAAGAATGTAAATCGGATACGCGTACAAAAATAAAAATTTACGAGGAAGATCACAAGACCAACCATAGACACACATTTATCACCAACTTGTCTTCTGTCATCAGGTGATTGGGATTGGGAGTAAAAATCCTGAATAGGGATAAAACGCCAATATTTTCTTAAATCAATATGTCTGGAAAAGATAAATTAGCGATTTTCCCGTCTCGGGGGTAAGTTTACCATCAATATTTAATTATTTTAGTACTATAAATTACAACAAAATAATTTACAGATAATACGATTTTAATTTTGCGTTTTAGGGCTCAAATGTTAATGAAAGGCCGTCTGGCTGGAGCACAGAAGGGCCATGGTCTCTTGAAAAAGAAAGCAGATGCTTTACAAGTTAGATTCCGCATGATCTTGAGCAAAATTATCGAGGTAAGATTAATCAATTTGACACTGCAGTATTATAGTCATATTTACATTTTTAAAATAAATTGTGTTCCTTTAATAAGATTGTCAATGTTTTGTACATTGCTTTCAAAAAAGGATATTTTGATTGATTATTATAATTTAATATGTTTACATATGCTAAAAATATCCACTACTACTGAGTAATTTATGTCATTATATCATTTTACTAAAGCAAATGAGTTTTCTATTTTAGATTATTTATACCTATTTCCAATCAGAATACTTGTAGTTTTTACTAGGAAGATCCTACAAGAAAATTAATAGTTATTATTAGAGGATTTTTTTAATTACAACAATTTTTTGCTATAAGCCTTATCTTAAACATAAACAATTGCTTATTTCAAAATTTGCCTTGTTTCACGTAAGTATGTTGGTGTGAACACCAGGAGAGTCCTTACTTGCGCATGATACAATTGAATAAACAAGACTTAACACTTAAAACATTGATAGTATATTGTCATAATTTTATTGCATTTTCGACCATTATATGACATTTACACTTTATTTGTCTTTATTTGGCTTATTTGATAAAAAAACACGTCACAAAAGAAATATCACAACATTTTGTACAATTAATTCGGTGTCAAAACAACCATCCTGCTGTCTAATTTTGTGTTTCGCGCAACATCATGCGCATAGTTCAGCCCGAAACACTTATGTGAAATGAGGAATACCATGTTGTATTTTTTAAATCTTTTCTTATTCACCTTCTGAATGTTTTTATGACTGTTAACTTTTAAAACTTAAAGTAAGAAACTTTTAATCAAAATTTATCATGTTTGCAATATATTTGGTAATACTTATTGAATTTATTATAAATTTTAAGAAATTTGTTTCTTAACCTTAGCTCATAATAATTAAATAAATTATTATTTTTAAGTACCGAAAAATGTACAAAAGGCTTTATTTAAAAAAAATATCTTAGTAGTAAAATGAAACAAGAAAAAATTAGTGAACTATATTTTTATATTTATACTATGTATGATTTTTTTCAGACTAAAACCCTTATGGGTGAAGTGATGAAAGAGGCAGCATTTTCACTGGCAGAGGCTAAGTTTACCACAGGAGACTTTAACCAAGTTGTACTGCAAAACGTTACTAAGGCTCAAATCAAGATCCGATCCAAGAAGGACAATGTTGCCGGTAAGCCTTCTGTACTAGTTAATACAATGTTCTATGTGAAGTTCTTACTATTAATTAATTGTATTTGTAATAGTTTTTTTTAATGCTAAATTTAAGAAGTTACATAATCACAATATTATATCATATTGGAAAATATTTTGATATTTAAACATTTGCTTTATTTATTTCATCAAATGCTTATAGGCAGTGGTGATAACTTTATTTCAGGTGACCCATGTGTATGTTTGTCCGCTATTCATATTTAATACAGAAATATACAGGGTGCTTCATGATTTCTAGTTTTGTTATTTCTTATTGCATGAATAGATTGTGTGGAATAAAAAAAAGTCAGAAAACATCAGTGTACACGAGTTTTATTTGATATACTCATATATACTCATCTTCATAAAACATTCTGTATAGAAATACAACACAAGCTTGTCATATATATTTCAAAATGTTGTAAGTAATATAAATATACCTTACTGTCAATCTATTAGCTATTTATATTATCTTTGTAACAATTTGAACCACCAATTCACCGTATGAATGTCAGAAAAAATATAATTTAACTTATAGTAATAATATTGCCCATAGAATTTATAATTATTTCTTTCCAGGTGTCACACTCCCAATCTTTGAGTCGTACCAAGATGGTTCTGATACATATGAGTTGGCTGGTCTTGCACGAGGTGGACAGCAGCTATCTAAGCTTAAGAAGAACTTCCAAAGTGCAGTGAAACTGCTTGTTGAATTGGCTTCGTTGCAGACATCCTTCGTCACCCTGGATGAGGTCATTAAGGTCACTAATAGGCGTGTTAATGCTATTGAGCATGGTAAGGATCTTTTTTTAACTTAAGAACTGATTATGTAATGAAAGCATGAATGAGTCTTTAGTGTAGGACTTTATTCAAATAGTAATATTGAGACTTAAAAAGTAATTGAAATTTTCGTGGAATACTATGTGTTATCATTATAGATATTAATAAATAAGAAAAATAACAAAAAGTGAAAAATTTGACAAGAGGTTCCTCTTTCATGTAAATTTTTTTCAATGATTTGTTTGTCCTTTTTATCTTTAAAACACAAATGGTACAATATAAATGGATTTAATGAGTTTTGATTATAATTGCCCAAATCAGTTGTAAGTTGAATTGAACCCTTGGTGTGCTAAACTTACTTGCGTTTTGTTGGCTTATTATATGATATAAAATTAGAATATAAACAAATAATATCATATATAATTCAAGTTATCATCCCACGACTGGAGCGCACACTTGCGTACATTATATCTGAGCTGGACGAGCTGGAGCGTGAGGAGTTCTACCGGCTGAAGAAGATCCAGGACAAGAAGAAGATTATCAAAGACAAGGCGGAAGCGGCAAGTATTTTTTTTTTATATAAATTGTCTAGTTTAATATTTTTTCGTAATTCTCACATAGAAAAAAACATTCAACGAAAATATTATCAATAATTGCTATGCTTTGGGATTTTCATCCACCGTGGCTACTTTATCAAGCTATAGATAGCCAACCCCCTTAGGTTGGCTATCTATATCTAGTGTGAGTTTACTAAGTCTACTGGAAAATTTGCGTTTTTAGATTTAGTATGGACAAACAGCGCCATCTATCGAGAAACGGTGGCCGCTGTTTTTTGTTCATCTAGACATATAAAATCACTTTTCCTGACTGAGCCTAATCCGCTGGGGCTACCAATTTGAAATTTTGGCTTTTTAGGTGGCTTTTAGGTTGTAGGCATCCACTAAGAAAGGATTTTTGATTATTCACCCATAAGAGGGTGAAAAGGGGTAAAAACGTTGGTATGTAAAATCTTATTCCGTGGTCGTATTAACTAAAAACTTAATACACCTAAGTCTCGGTGATAGTAATGGAATGTAAAATAGTAAACAGGGTACTATTATTCCACACTGGGGTGCAAGGGAGTAGTAATGTTTGTATGGAGAAAATGTCTTTTTTTGGCCGATTATCCTTAAATTCAGCACAAACATTACTTAGAGAGGAATATGTATCCCAGAATTTCAAAATCATCTCTTATAATGACGCTAGAGGATATTAAATTTTGGAACGGTAAAAATTTCGCTGGTAGATTTATTCAGCTGAAATTCCAAAATGCTCGTGGCTTAGTCTGCACGAGCAACTGCTGGTATTAAATAAATGCTTTTTGATATTTTCTGATACTGGAATTTTCTATTACATTCTTCCATACATTGACTAGCCGAGTCTCTAGCAAAATTAGCGCTCAAGGTATGCAAAAATTGCTAAAAAATACCGATCGGAAATTATGTTATCGAAAATGATCACAACTCATACTAGATTTTCTGTACTCAACTAGATGTAGACCATGACAGTTGTACCATCTACATATGTTAATATTATTAAAGAGTTCTCAACTATTAAAAATTCAAATTACAATGCATTGCTATTTTTTGTATAAAAAAACGTGATCAAGTAGTCGTTCTGAAGATGAGCAATGTGAAAAAAATATGCTAGAACACAGAATCTCTGTCTATTATATATTTTAAACTTTCGCGATTTATACTATTCATATTTTATATAGCGGATCTTATCGCGATAACTGATGGTAGTAGTACTTTTTTATTGCTCGACGTTTCGACGAAGTTGTATCCGTCGTGGTCATAAGCTGACTATCTCTGTCCATTGTCTGTTTCAAACTTACATCCCTTTTAGGGTGAATTTTCCAATATTGTTCTTTTCTAGTGGACTCCACCAGAGTGCCTGTCTTTTACGTTATACTAGAAATTCGATGCATTATTATGCTTATCAGTTTAGACCATGATGTCTGTCCGTCACTATCACATAACGTCGTTGAGATCGTACACTATAATACAATGCAATATAATTTTAAAATGTATAAAAACCCACTGCTTTTTATATTATCACATCCAGCTCTTTAAATAAAAAATAATAGATTTATTTAGACTTCTCATAGTGAGACCCTCTATGAGTTATAAAAAAAATTTAGGTCTCTTCGGATCCTATTTATCCAGGTTTCACTGTATTCGTTTAACTGAAATAAATTATATATATTAGGCACGAATTACATACTTGTAAGTTTTGCCCTCGAACTTTCATAAACATTTACATAAGGTGTTTGTCATTGTTTTACACCTGAAAGAATTTACAGTCAGGGCCTTTATTTTTGACAGCCACAACTTTCATAAGATTACGTACGTAACTGTTACCAAGTTAGAGTTGTTTAAAACGATAATTATATTTGTAAGTTCTACTCTCGAGAGCAATAAAAACAACTTTGTAACTTGGTAACAAATACGTCGTAAATAGTTACGAAAACTGTGCCTTCAAAAAATAAGGCACTGACAGTAATTTTTTTATAAAAGTCAGAGAGCAAAATTTATAAGTGTATTTCTCGAAATATATGAATGACTTAAAACTTACAAATGTATTTCTAGCCTTACAATTAAATTATATGTAAAATATATAATATTATTACAGAGAAAAGCTGCAATGCTCCTAGCAAGCAAGGACGTACGCGACAACATCGCCAACTTACTGGACGAAGGGGATGAAGATTTGCTTTTCTAGATTCCATTTAGAACCCTATTTAATCCTCGTAGTGGAAGCAGTCAATTTGGAGCCAAGTTTTACTTTAATTGTTCACAATAATATTTTTAATACTATTGCATTTTGTTATTATTATTTTATTTCCTATTCTCGCACGCGTCTTTTTTAACAGTATTATTGTTTTGAAATAAGTTTCGATTATATTCTTATTGTTATTAATAATAAGGAAAATTTTATTGGATTTTTTTTACAAAGTTTTGTCCAATATGTAATCATAAAAACTACATAAAAGGTTTCCCATTTTGACTGCGTAAAGAAATTAAATGATATTACAGTGTTCTTAGCTCTGTACATATATTGTTGTCATTGTTGTTCGCTTGAAATTATAACTTATCACCTCGTGTTATGGTTTAAAATCCGATGGTACGTAAACATTGGCTGTCCGTGCATAAATGTAGGTTCTTGTATGTAAGCATTCCAGCAGTTTTGTTTAGTTAATATACTTAAGATTTTATTTGATGAACTACGAAAAGATATTCATTTATTATCTGACTGTAACATTTGTTATCTGTGGCACATGAATTTACATTATCTGTATACACCGTAGTTTAAAATAAAACCTTAAGATCGGTCTGGAGACCGTTTAAGCTTCAATTAATTGCTTAAAAGCATAAATCTGTTTAAGTACACCCGAAATATTTATGGTTTTTGAATTGTTGTTTGATAATAGATCAATATATTTTAAGTAATTATGTAAATACAAGTTGGTGAAATATTAAATATGATTATTGATGAAATCGTTGTTTTTAATCAATGATTACCTTATAATAAAATAATTAAAGAATCAATGGAAAGAAAAAATATCAAGCTTTTTAGCTTACAGCCGATAATGAAAATATTGTATTTTTAAAAGATGCGGAAAATAATGCATACAGTGAGTTACATATTACATATTTACTTTTTAAGATTTTTGAAGAATAATCACTATTACAGAAAAATACTTCAAAATCCTTTTTCCATAGGAGCTATGGAGCTTAGCTGTAAATTTATTTTGAACTTTTTTTAAAGGGCCAAAACAAAATTGCGATGGCTTCGCAATGTGGTTCCTTACGATGCACAAAAGTACGATGTTTTGAAGATTAGCCCAAAAGCATCAGGAAGCAAATTTTAACAAATTGATTTTTTAATTATTATGCATAGGTTATCTAATTCTATCAGTGGTTTAATCGTCTACTTCGAATTATAAATACATTGTAGTAACAGCTTTGATATTGAATTATCAAAGAGACATTTATTCATGACTATTTACTTTTTAAACTTCGTAATAAAAAATAAGAGAGCTCTCATAATTTAAAATTTCTCCCTACTTACCTACTAATCTTCAAGAATCAACATATATAAGAGTTGACAAATATTACAACTTGTGAGTAGACGATTAAGTAAACTCGAGAGAAGAAAGTAGGCACCTTGACTATACCTCATATATTTTGTAGTTATTTTTCAAATTATGTAGTTAAAACTTATTTACAAAGAAGCTTTTCCTGAATTTCATTATATTGAATATGGGGCGGGTGGTGAGTGTTGTGAAAAAACAAATTCATTTAAGACGTATTGATTTGTTTGTAGTAAAAAAACTTGTAATTATAAATTACAAATGAAATAAAAAATATGTTTTATTATAATATTGACATGGATACAACGATTATAACAAATATAGTAGGAACATAAAAATTAAACAAGTCATCGAGTCTTATACATATCGTATGATTTGTGAAATATAAAACATTTGGATAATATGATTCGGATAATCTATCGATTTTTTTGGGTAAGATAATATTTGTTCCCATGTTTCTTTAGCAGACCAAACTCCACAGCGCATCTTAACATTTTACTTATAGATTTTCCTGTTCTTTGTGGATTGTCGGCCACTCTATAATGGCGTTTTAGTAAACCTATCACTTTCCGTGAAGTTAACCCATCTTTTGAAGGTATCTGGTGAAATGCCCATAGCACAATCGCAGCTGGTACGGACCTCTTCAGCCCATGTCTAATTCTCGTGTAATTTAATTTACTCCGAACACTGTGTCCTGAGTAACACGATGTACACAAACTGAAAAATGAGTTCGAGCGCATATATTTCATTTTTAAAATATTTATTTCGTTAACAACTAATTTAATTGGAATGAATATATTTTACAATTTTTTTTGGCGCGGACACTAAACTTATATTGACAAAAATGTATAAATGTATACTGTTGTCAAGATCAACAATGAGTTTATTGTCAATATTAAAAATATAGGATTCTACATAATTTGAAGGTTTTATTACAAAATAAAAAATGGTATATGTAATAAACTTGCACAATAAAAAACATATTAATGCTTGTTTTAAATTTAACTTACTTAATACTAATCGTATACTTCAGACTACTAAAATATAAATTAGATATTTATCAAAATTTGATACAATAAAATTTTCTACTTATCTAACTTATGAAACTTGATAAATCAATCGACGAGTCGGCCGACTAGTCGGCGTTCGTTCAACGAAAGGAACGTATCCGGTAACCGGGGGGTGAATTATTGCGACTTCATTTACTATGACGCGGGCGTATTCCGCGATGAATGTAGAACAAGCTTTTGTGCCTCTTATGGATACGTGGCGGGGAAATTTCCTTGTGTTTTAGCAGAGAACGGTAGAAATATGCACTTAGTATCTATCGTATTCGAACTAGTTTATCGTAAGGGCTTAAAAAGTGAGTTCAGGACATGGAAAAAATATTTTAAAAATCAATATAACACTTTCGGGAAGTAACATAAACTTTAAACATTGGTTACTATTAATTATACCTATATTAATTATGCCTTATGGTTATTTACGGCGAGCAAGTGGCTGTATTTAAATTTATTGTTTTCATTTATTATTTATTATATCATAGGTCGGGTTAAGGCTACCTTTATCACAATTCTTGTTTGTTATGTTGTAATCGTTATGATGTACTCGTTTAATGAATAGCAAAATATTAATACTGTTGAATGGCCTTTCGAGAAGGTTTCAATGATAAGAATTTAGAATACCAATTCAATATGCAAATTTCTTATGATTATTGTCTTCCTATAGGACATAGACAAATAAATTAGGATTTAATTTAATGTAGGCCTATATGTATAGCCTATTGTATAATAGGCTATGCTTTGGTTATGAATTACTAAATAAGGCCTGCATGTTAAAAATGGAAAAGGCTGTAATAGTAGCGGCCAGACATACTCGTACAAACGTCCCGCAGGAATATTCTAGTGACCAATATTTGCATGGATTTGAAAGGGATTGTTTGATCGTCATTCACCCTGAAAAATATGAATTAATCGTCTATTTTAACTATCATTACACTGACTTCTGGTTGACTAATAACGTAGTATTTTTTTACGGTCGAAATACCGATGTTAAAGTTCATATGTTATTATCAATGATATTAAAATATACTATTTGACGATGAAAATTTATACCCATTTCCAACTTTGGTAAGTTCATTAATTATCTTGTTGGCCCAAAGATCCTCTCGCCAATCATACTGAATCGTTTGCTGGTTGCTAGGCAATGTAGTCTAAAGTGGTCGGAAATGTGGGTGCTAAAATCTGTGAGCTTATTCGTTATATTGTAACCCTGCCTATACATATATTATCATACAATATCTTTGTCGTTTACACATCTATATATTATATTACCTATTAGATACATATACTGGTATGTATAGACTCTGAGTATACGAGCTAAGATTAATTGTTGATTTGTTATTTTTACAAGTTTAGTTAAGATTGTAATGGCCGGTAGTCTTATGTAAGTACAGTTTTAAACTTATAAATAAAAATTAGTGATTAAACACATCACAGTTAAAATGAAATAACTAGCCCAAGAAATATACGCATATTCTTTTTTTATAATTAAAGTGATAATTTGGAGACAAATAGAACGAAGAATAAGGTTCCTTACTGTAACTAAGAAGAGTAAAGTAGAGTTTTTAATCATGTAAATTTTAAATATACGAAATACGGATATTTGTGAAATCTTCCAATAGATATTGTTAGGTGAGAATTACACTCGTAAGTTTTGCTTACAGATGTTTATATAGATTTACAAACATTGTTTTTATATCTGAAAGAATTTACTGCCAGTGTTTTTTTAACTCACGGGTTACTTAGGATTAACTACCAGGTACTTGTAACTGTTACCAGGTTATAGGGTTGTTTTATATTAGTTACAAGAATGAAATTTACAAGAGTAATTCCCGCCTTTTGTCGGCTATACTATAGTGTATGCCCAAAAGTATATGATGAATTAGCAGTCTATTTTTCGAAGTGATTTCTTACAGCAAAATTAAATTTCAATTCTAATTTTCGTTCAGTATCTCATAGATGCTTAATGAAAATTGTTATTATATTGAAAAAGTAGTCTACACTTGTTATTTATTTATCTCTATATTTGTAAACTATAGTTTTATATTACATATTTACAAAATTGTAAGAACATTAGAAACCAATTAGAAGCCTTAGGGCGTTCTTATTGAACAGAGCGGACGTTCCACCAACCTACTCGATAGAGCGAGGAAAACGTATTGAAACTCTCTCTTTCTCTCTTTGTACTTCGAGGCAGCATTTTACATTACATTAAAGTGTAATATAAATAGTTTAATAATTAAGTACTGTTAAACGCTATTTATTATTTTTAACTGACACCCAAAAAAGGATTACTGATTACTCAAAAACGGCTGAACCGATTTTGTTAATTTTTTTTGTTTGAAAAGATATATTCTTATATTTATTCCATTTTATTTTTATTGAAATTAATTACGTAGTTTGGTTTTACAATCAAATAAGCTCAATGATAGTTCAAGTAAACGAAATTACGTATTTTGCTTTTGAAATCGGTTAACCTTTAATACTGAAAATCTTAATAACCATTAAAATATATGTATTTATAAATGGTCCATGGATGTCATAGATTTATGGAGACCATAAATAAATCCGTAAAAACAATTTTACGCTGATATGCAATACTGCGTCAAGCCACACGGACTTCTTTTCGAGAAAATGGCGTCTAGAGATGTCGAACCTATTCTTAACACATATGTTTGAAGAAGCCTATATCCATCTTTTCTTTACTATTTTGATAAAAAGTATAATTAACTAATAGATAACACGCTAGTGAAGAGTTTTATCTAATAATAGGTTTCTCAAATATATTAAATTATTGCATAATCTAAAATATGGAACTCACTTTAATATTCTAAACATTAGATTAAGAAACTTTTTGCCGTATTAATTTAATTCAGATAACTTGAAATATTTTTGTATTATTTTATATACGAAATGCATTATCAGAATACATCAATATCTCTAATTTTGCCTTTTTGTGGGTTGACACATTATTGCTTATCAGCATCCAATTAGGTTCCAAAATTGAAGAACAGCAAACATGACAGATTGTCAGAAAAATTTCAAAGCTGTAAGTCATTCGCCACTTGTTCTACTATGTAATCTTTGAAATATTAAATTTAATATTACGGGTATCTTGAAAGTGTATAAAGCCTCATTTAAGAGTAGCAAAGGCTTTCAGCGTTTCTAGTATTACGTTTGATCGAACAAGTCTATATTTAAAACTGCTTCACCTTTTATTTATAGATAAAGAGGTCTTACTTAATACTAATGTTCTGTATTTATACGTTTATTAATAACCGAAATCCAAAAAAGACGGAGGTTTTCAATTCGTCAGGGACTTCATTTTAAATTAATTATGTAGTCATATATTTTAAACTTTCGCGATTTATACTCTCTCTCTCTATATATATATATATATATATATATATATATATATATATATATATATATATATATATATATATATATATATATATATATATATCAAAAAGGTACTACTACCATTAGTTATCGCGATAAAACCCGTTATATTTTAACTTTTAAACTTTTGAAACGTTAAATAACATTGCAACGGTTTGGATGTCCACATGAAACGAACTTTTTCATAACGTTATGAGTTTATGATAAAAGCTCTTTGAATATTTACAAATTCCATCGCAGGAAAATTTTGCTTTAAATTACTATGGATATAACTTATGATCACAATATTAAATCGGCATTCTCTAGGCCCAGTGATATTTGGGAGTAACTCAAAGTGAAAGGAGGAAAATCTTTAGGAGTTATTAATCTAAATTTTCATAACATATTATAGGCCTGCCTTTATGACTTGATTGATATTTTTTATCCGTAGAAGTCTAGAGATTTGAACAACACAACTACATATGTAATTGAACTTGTGTGCGTATGCTATAAGTGTGCACATATTGTGTGAGCATAAACTTCATACATATCGCTGGTTTTCAAGAATATCGTAGTAATTCAAAATTCTAACAAATAGAACTAAGTATGTCAAAAGACCATAAATCTTTGATGTTTTATTATGATAACAATTGCGATGATGAATTTTCTTTAAATCTAATTAAAGTTCTAACATCGAGGGATCGTTTAAATTTTGCAGGTATGCACACCAACACATTAATAAAGAAATTTAAAAACCTCATTCCCTAAAATTCATCATTTTTAGTTGCATCCATATTCTTGAAAAGCAGCGATATCGTGTGAAATTTAGTTTTTACTTTATCACCGTAGTATATTCCACATCTTCTTTTCTTATTTTATAAATAACAAAAAAGGCTAAAACAGGTAATTCACTGTAAGTAAATAGTTCTTTGGTAGTTTTATTTATCTTTAATTTTCCACACGTTTTCACCAGCGTTATTTTAGTTCTTGCAAAATTGACGTTTATAGTTTATAATTTGTTCTTGTGATTGCTTAAACAAATACATTCATGTTTTTTTGTGTGATTTAAAATGAAAATTCATATCATTGTACCACGATGCGATGTCGTATCATAAATTTTTACTATGCACATCGCAGATATTCATGACGCGACGTCGTATCGGGGTTATACGTTTAAGCTGTGTGCCGTAACGTGATCTTTAATAACTTTTAATACGCGAGCAATTTTAATGTAAATTGAATTTCTCAAATGTAGATCTACCACAGCTTAAAGAAACAAACTCTAAATATTAATATTAATAACAATTATTTTAAAACGAAAACGATTTCACTTGCTTAACCTCGGATGAATAGGATTTCTACTACTTCTGTTTTTATAGTACTTTTATACTTTGAAAGGCTATGATTGATTTAGGTTTAGGGTAAACTCCCTCACGATACCGAAGAGTCTGAGTAACTATATATGTTAGTCCGCAAAATAAAGACGAAGGGTCTTTGCTATACTCATTAGCAAAACAATTAATTAGTACGTTAATTACTCGTTAATTTCACTTTAAATAGGGGGTTTTTCTGTCAAAAATAATAATATTTAAGTTATTTTAAGGCAGTTAATTGGTAAATCGTAATTGCATATTTATTATTATTTAAGAAAAATGTTTTATAAGTAATTCTATTTAAAGCACTTTTAGAGAGCCAAGTTTAGCCCACGGATAGAAGAGGTAGGTGTTTAAACAGAAATCACGAGGTAAAAGCCGGATAAGCATTAAGTTTTACTATTATTCAAGTTCTATGTACATTTAAAATTCATTTCAATAATCAAATAAGATGGAAAACACCGTGAAAACTGTATCTACAGAAGAGTGAGGTGAAGTTAAAACCGTTTATATTTTTTCAAACTATTTTCAACACACGTCCCTGTCTTAAACGGCAGAGTTTTAAACAATATTCTGTAGAATTGCTACCAAACTTCACAGGATCAACTGCTAAGCTAATTTAAAAATTGATCGAAAATTTCATCAAAATCGCTTCAGCCGTTTTGAAGTACATAAGCAAAAAACATATGCCAATTTGTTTTCGCTTTTTTTCTTTCCTTAGAGGGAAAAGGCAAAGGTATTACACCGTACAGCCAAACATATGTCAATTTATACATACATTACTTTTTTCTGCTGCTAGGTAAAGGCGTATCTGAAAGAGAAGCGCACAGGAATTTATCATTTTATCCCCGAATAACAATGTCATACTCGCTGTTATGCTTTTGTGTTCAAAATGCAGTCTAAGTGACCACTGTGGTCTGTGTTATTTCAAAAACAAGGGAGGGCCTGTTACGATACCTTTGGCAATAGAAGCATAGTTTATACCTTTCGCAATGTCAATATCTTTAGGCGGAAGGGACCACTATGTTATATGTGTATGTATATGTTTTTGATCATTAATTATTCTGCTTTGAATAATTCGTACTTTGGCAATGCGAATGTAATTTTGGTTGTCTGTCTGTATATCTATCTGTTTGTTACGTTTCCCACATAAACCGATGAACCAATTTTTATAAATTTTGGTATAGAGATAGATTGGGCATCGGAGGCTACTTGGAGGAGGACACCGTTTACTTATTGTCGCAAAAATAAAATCTGATGAAAGTTTCATTTCAGACGCGGTGATGCGTTAATACAAAATATATCAAAATAGATTATTTTTCTATTATACGTATATATATGTGCATATATATTTGTAAATTATTGACTGCGAACTGTTTATGAGTAATAATGCATAACGTTTGTAATAACGTTGAAAATATTGCATGAAAATTCTCTAGTAATCTGCTTTATTTCTTGGTAGCGGGAGAAGGGGTGACTGTGGGGTAGGAAGGGGGCGGGGTGGTTTGAGTGTTGTTCCCTGTAAACGTCACGAGTGATCATCGTTTGAAAACTTCGGATCTACGTATAAGCGTTGTAAAAAATGGTGGCTTTAGGTTATTTAATCATTTGCGATTATGTTACTCTTTGAATTTAATAAAATCTAATATTTTAGTGCTGTTAAGTTTAAATAATGGTGTTATTAACGAAATGGATAACAATTCTTATGGCATTACGACAAGCAGCAAATTACGAACAATGATCTTTTATAGCTAAAGTGATGTTATATTCATACTATTTGAAGTTAAAAAATTATACTCATTTGCAATTTCGACAAGCTTGTCAATTGACTTGTTGCTACGCAACGTCGTCCGAAGAATTCACCATTCAGCATGAGCTTATATATCGATAATTACATTATATGGTTATTGTTATTAATATATGATTAAAAATTTTTATGTATTCGAACAGTAGGTACGCTGGTTTATGCTGGTATATATCGATAGTTAAAATTAAAAATAAAACTGAATGAATTCTGTTTTTTAATTCTTGTTCATAAATGATGCCTAAACGTATGTATATCTGTCGAGCCTACAATATACAACGTTTAAATAAAAAGAAATAGTTTCGTTTTTTTTTCTTTTTAATATCGATTCTGCTAACACTGTTAAAATGTTCAACAAATGTCCATACCCTGTAATATTTTGGTCTTAAAAGGCTATTGACACTGATATTGTATTGGTATAGGAGATGGGTACTAAAATCAGTCAGTGTTAAAATTGTTAGTACTATAAGCACCGCGCTGTATATAAGCTACGTGAAGCTCTATTGATCTTCGGCTGCGGTTCAACAACTTTTTTTACTTAGTCATAGTGCCGAACTACATAGTTTAGATCTATTTTTTTAAGTTTAGCATTTTCTGCATTAAAATGGTAATTTTTTGTAGTTTTTGTTTATCCCTTTTAATTCTAAGCAATATGTTTGTTCAAAAGAAAACTTTGTTATTATTTTTTATTTTATAATATTGTAGAACGGAGTCATGTGTGATATACCTACACAGGCGCCGGGACGATTATTTTCAAATGGTGTATGGTTCTTTTCTGTATATATATGTGCCACGTGCAGGTACAAAGTGCATTGTTTTATAAAAGTCCTCGTAATGATAGACATATCGAACGTATAAACCAGGTTTCGAGGCCCCCTTGTATTTTCTTACCGCCGCGCTGATGTAGCCATATTAGAATATTTATTAATATTGGTTTAATTATTATATTACATGAGTTATTGTTTTATTGATTATATAGATTTTTTGTATTTTTAAAAGTATGAACCTTCTTACAGTTTAAGATCTGTCAATGTCACAGATAAAATATTACAGAAGGCCAAAGATAAAGATATGAGATCTCGGAAAATTTTAACTCATTTCCATAAACCAAATAAAACTGGTAGTAAAATTTGTATATTTCGAGGGTCTTATAACTCTTACATGACAAAAGAATATTTTTCTGAATAATCAATTAATTTATATTAGAATTTAAAAAAATATCGCTACATGGCTTAAAGATAAAAACTTTGATATAGTAAAGAGAGAGCTAATGCTGCTGGAATAACTGGAGTTTTCTTAAAATTCTAAAAACTTTTTAGATTTCCATTATATTTTCTCTCAACTTCAACCTTGATTAAATTAGATTGAAATAGTTATTAAAATAATATCAAGTAATCGTTTACATAATAGTCAGAATTCGTCTACAAAATATAAGTACCTACTTTGAGCGATGTATTATCATCCGCAATTTAAAATTTTTGTGACGTTACTAAGTAATTTTAGTTCACTGGTAGTTACATGGGTTATAAGAGAAATAAATAATTTGTTATTTAGAACAATCTTTTCCTACGTAGACGATACGCCGAACTATTCAAATAAAATAAATAATTGTTTTAATAGAATCAGTTACCAATGTAACCAAAGTATTTATTAATTTTTTTAAGTTAAAAATTATTGAGAATTTAAGCGATTTAAAATTATTTATGTTTGGGTTGTTTCGGTAATAAAGATATACTAACTATATTTCTTAATCAATTACTAGTATTTCCCTAGAGTTTCGGCGGCCTTCCCTCAAGGTCCATTTAACGAAGGCACTAACATACGAGTATTTCTATACATTTTATATGAAGTTACATGAATCTCAGACGAAGATACATAAATATTATAAAATTTAATTTTATAAAACTACTACACTATACTTTTTCTGGGCTAATATAATTTTTTTTAGCACTTGGAAAATGGGAATCAACGAACTAATTGGTCAAACACTATCACTATCAAAATATGCATTATATAATCTTATTCGTTAAAAAAATACTCAAACTATAAGTTACATAATATGTTACATATTTTGATAGTAACGGATTTTATCAATTAACAGCTAAAAAGGTGCAAACGTTTATTATTTTAAATAGCAAGATGCAGTATTAAATATCTTTCTCTAATCTCTTTAACTAAACTTGAAAAAGCCCTATTTTTTGAGTAGTTTAAATTAAATATTCTTAAAGTTTTTTAAACAAAATCGTCGTTGTCTTTGATTTAAGATAATAAGATTCGAATATACTTTACAATGTCTCTGAAAGTTTGAAATAATATGGTAGGTCATTGCGTAGTGCGGTACAGAGCAGTGGGTCGCTGTGATCCAGCGTCGGTATATTTATTAAAACATCCAGCGCTCCTTAAACACTTTATGCAGAACACTTCATACTCGAGAAATACAGACTACACATAGCACATGGGAAATAATAACAGTCGCCGACTCTATTTTAACTTATAAAAATGTTTTACGTCTATTAGTCTATTACAGTTTAACGATTAATATATTAGGTAAAAATACCTACATTATTGGTATGATATAAATGTTTTTATCTAATAAAATATATACTTACTAAAATAAAAATGTAGCTATATGAAGTATTTTCTATATCATAACATGAATCTTTAAAAATAACTCACAAACTAGCTGAAATACGTGGATAACAATATTTCAAGTGTCACAAAAACACAAAACAATTTCGTACAACGTACATACGTACAGTCGTACATACATGTACATTGTACAAGTACACACAGTATAGTACCAGCTGTCTCTACAACTGAAGGTCACAAGCGAAGGCTAAAACCATCCCTTTCTGAGTTACTGAAGCTTGTTTTTTAATGAATAATAAAGTCTTTGTAATATGTCTGTAAAATGTTTCTACTACATAATAACTTGCGAATTTCATAAATACTAATTACAAATTGCCTATTTGTTGAATCGTAATGATCAGTCTTTTCATATCTTTCATATTCTCGTATTGTATTGGCATCTATATTCAAACGGACAATAATGAATCGTCTTAAGTCATCCATTCTATGAAAGGTCATAAAGAGCAAAAATATAATATTTAGATTGGCGATGAGATATTTCTAGTCAAAGAATTTTCTGGAACATTATTTTCTGGACTGTAATATTTTTGGTAGAGCGTAGATATTCTTTTGTATACATCTAACACGATGGTAGGGGTTGCAAATTCGGCTAAGCATCACTTAGTTTTTAAAGTAATAAAGTCTTTAAAATTCATCTCGTGCTCGGCGGTGATGAAAACACCTTCTGAAGAAATCTGTATTAGTCGTGAAAATTCTGAAAGATGAATATTTGCTAACCCGCAGTAAATGAACGTGTTAAAAAGAGAACAGGAACTTTTGGCATTAACGACTATTTCTAAATAATAATAATAATAATATGTTTATAAACAATGCAATTTAAGAACAAAAAAAAATCAATTAATTTATTATATTAATTGTTGTTCTTTTCATGTTAGTCTTTTTTAAAATCACAATTTAAATATGCGTGTGTAATGAATATGATACGTAAATGGAAAAGTTTTATGCGACAAAATAAAAATCGGTAAAACTGAGTTGTGACGAGAGTGGTTACGCTAATGGTCAATATCCGTTGTCCCAAATGATCTGTTAAATAACCGGGACGGACTGAGAGAAAGTTATTTAAGCCTACACGATATAGTGTAGAGCGTTACTAAAATTTTACGATCGAAAGTATTTTTATATATATATATTGACAGTGCCCCGTGGTTTCAACCGTGTTATTTATTAATAAACAAAATATAAGTAGCCTAGTAGTTACTCCTAATAACATTTGATATCTGTGAGTGTAAGTCCCTGTAAAATTGGTCCAGTCATTTCAGAGATTATCCGAAACAAACAGACGGATAGACAGACAAAAATTTTAAAAATTATGTTTTTGATGTAATCATCGTATATACGTTCATATATGCATGCATATATTTAGTTAAAAGCCGTTAATTTGAAATTACAAACAGATACTTTAATTTTATTTATTAGTATAGATAGTGATAAGAAGTTCTATATTGTATTTATTACTTTCATTCTAGAACTGTGTATGTACTGTGAAAATATAAGCTTGAGTGTGCTGGGTGAAGTATTGAGGTTCGTACTGAAGGTGTGGTATGTAAAAATTGCGTTGGTTTAGATCTCAATAGAATGTCAAATTAATGTGCAAACATGAGTTTTTTGATATTATGCTCTGATTCCTGTTTTATTTTTATGGTTTCATACAAAATTCTAGATTTAATAGATTATTCCAACCTATAAATATAAAAATCAAAGGTGACCCGGCTGACATATTCACTGACTGATCGATTATCTCCTTAACACTAAGATAGAATTTTTGAAAATCCATCCCTTAAGGATTAAAAGTTTGTTTGGTATCAAATTCTTGAAACAGGCGAAGCGGCGGGGAACTGCTAGTTGAGTTACAAATATAATTGCCATGTCGCCATTTTAGCATATTTCGATAGTATTATGAAAGATTTACTTTTAATTTTTTATTTTTCAAAATTATCATACATCGCAAATGATACTTATTTGTGTCACAATGTTGCGAACTAATTATTTGTTCTTCTATTCTTTATATAAATGCATAACTTTCGGCACAGACAAATGACAATAGTTGGTCTCAGGAAATCCAGTGTATTTCGCGTTACAAAAAGACGCGGTACGTTGCATATAATTATTCAACGTGAACAATAGAGCTACTTCGAGGCATCGTTTTTGGAGAACCGCAGAACGAGAAGGTTTCGAGATGTTTTAAAGACATTGCTTTTTACTATAGAATAATTTTAATTTCATATTATGTAGTTGTCGTTTAGTTAAAGGAAATGAGTGTTTGGTTGCAATAAATGTTTCCTTTACAAGCATGATTACGTGGTGTAGCAATTAATTATAGAAAAAATGCTGTAAAAATTTTAATGAGTAACTATCTCTTCATGTAATAAAGAGTATTTATCATTGAATCCTAAAAGGAAAAAGAAAATTATGCAACACAAATAAAACGTATTTAATCTAAATTTAATTTAAGCTAGGAATATTAATCTTAAGTTGGCTGACTAATTTTCAAATAGCATTATAAGGTTGCATAACAACATATTGTAATATGCAACGCTTACCACGCCTGAATTATAATAGACAATAAATTATCGGTATATTTATATTCTATCTATAAAAGCATTCGCATTTCCCCCGATTTATCCACACGTGTTTTGCCCCTCGGCCTTTTAGCTACAAATTTCGATACGATATCGTCGTAACTATTACAGGGGGTACGGTGTAACGGGGTCGTCAGACGACATGTGGCTGAGTCAACTAGTTGGTTGACTGGTTGGTCGATTCTCGTATCGCAGGCGACAGTTTTAACTTTTTCTAGGCTTCTTTGTTTTGTGTCTTAATACTTTACAGTTTATATCCGCTTTTATTACCATTAACAATTAAATACAAATACATTAAACACTTAAGTATTTTTTTAATTTAACCAGTGGGCTAATTATAATTAATTATCGCTATCAAATCACGTAGACAGTTGATTTCTGATTTTAGTATAAAAATGCGATCTTTAACTGTCAAAAATCAAAAATCAACTGTCACTTTTTGTTGATTTCTACAACATTATCTCCCAGATTAGTAATTGTAAAGTTATTTGATAAATTAAACATATTTCGAGTCCATTGAGACTAGTCAATCCATCTTATTTGTTTAATGATCAAAATGCCGATATAGAGCAATAGTTTGATTACCAATGTAGCGAATAGCCTGTCTATTTTAACGCTGGCCGGCACGTGATCCCGCATACTTACACATACGAAGCGTTGCATTCGCCTCGTGTAACACAATCATAATAAGCAACAATGTATGTATATTTCACATAACCTTATAATCTCGAAAGCTCCTTGTGTGCTAAACGGAGTGAAAAGAAACTTATTTATACGATAGTGAATTTTTTAAAATTAGAATTGGAATTTTTATTTTAATACAAGTTATTTTTTTTCATATTTAAATATTTCTATTGGTGACTTTAATTTTATTTACTTCTGTCGTCATGTACTTAATTATGATAAACAATTGAGGAAAAAATAAATTAAATGCAATGATTACACTATAAAATAAATAGTTTCTCGTTTAAAAGTTTGATTTAATTTTTTTATGTTTATAAGTTGTTCCGACCGTTTATCGGAAGATGGCGTTGAGCGCTGTTAGTGAAGTTGACGAAGTATTATCCATGATTTAGAACTTTCAGAGCTATTGATTATTTTAATTAATGACTGTAGTTTTTGTTTGTTAGATATTTATTACTAAATGTATTCAATTTAATTCATAAATTAAAGCAATAACTAAAATAATTGATTTTATTTCATAGTTGGTATGTTCACATTTTAAAACGAATTATGTTTGATATAAAAAATATAAATCGCACTCTTAGAATTAAATTGACCGAAGTCAAAATCTGTGTAATACGAAGTTGATTAAGATAGTTATTAAAATTTTTGTTTCATATAATTCTGTGGTTTATGAACTTATAATTAACATCTATGATTTTGAAAATAATAAATGACTATTCTGTCAACAGTTACATTAAAGTCTAAAAAAAGTACACAGCGTAAAATGTTTATAGCGTTTTAGTCCACAATTTTAATTTTTCTCTGTTACTTTAATATTAAGCATGCGATGTATAGTATTAATAAATTAATTAATACCATATAATAATACATGATCATTTACCACAGAAACATGAAAAATATTTATGTAATTACGCATTGGTGATAAGCTTATAAGTAAATAATTATTAAAATTAACAAAAAAAGGTTTAAACTTTATGTATACATACATAATAATTATATTACTATAATTAACTAAATATTTTGCGACACGATTTTAAACGGCATTCTGAAAAGAATCTCAAAAATATATATAAAAGAATTTTAATGAGTAAAGACTAAGACACAAAAATCACATCATTTAGCTAAGTCTGCGACAGATAAAAATTCGTATCCTCATAAAGGCACCGTTTTCACCTTTTTGTGGTACGTGGAGTTTTCGAGAGGGAAAAAAGACCCGCTCAACGACAGCATCTCACTGGTAACGCCCGGCAGATATACGGCCGAATTCCACTTCAGGTGGTACACTATAGTTGGATGCGGATAAGCAATAATGTGTTATAATAAAATTGAAGTTATATAAACTAAACAAGAACGGAAAAAAGTTTCCTAATTATTTTTTTCGAATTTCAAATGCGTTCCATAATTTGCAATTTATACAATAATCGCAAATATTTGAAAAACTTTTTATTAGACAATATATTAAATATATCAATCTGATTTGAACCTTTATATTCCTGATATCAGCGTCCAATTATACTATAGTACTTACAAAGAACTCTAGTAGAAACTGTATTAATGGATGAATATCAGAACAATTCTGAGAAAATGGCGTCTAAAGATGTAAAACTTATTCTTAACAAATTTGTTTTACGAAGTATATATTCATATTCTTATTTTTATTTTGACAAAATGTTTTATTATGTAAAAGCAGATTGGTACAAGAAATATCTAAAAATAAGTTATATAAATATATTAGATCATTGCATATTGCGCATACTTCAATATTCGAAACATTAAATTAAAAAACTTTTTTCCGTACTTATTTCGTTTAGACGATTTGAATTTTTTTTTGAGTAATGTTAAATACGTCGTGTATTATCAGAATTCATCAATAACTCCGAATTCGATTTTGAGTGGGTTGACACATCATTGCTCATCAAAAAACTAATAACAATTAAAGTGATAATAATTGTCATGTTAGCTATATTTCTTCGCGCAGTGTGGTAACACCGTTAGAAACCGTCATAGACGTCTGCTCGCTTATTTTGTCCTCTTTCTCCAAATAACGTAATAACCTAGTGGTACTCGTGATATCAAGCAGTATATGGTCAGTAATCTACTCCGTATTTCACGTTTGCTTACATTTATGGATAAAATAATTTTCTGTTATTATATTTATAACTATTTACCTGACTACGCGATGTAAAGAAGGGTGATGTGTTTATCAGCCTATGTATGTATGTAGCACTTTTGTGGCATTATTTAGACTAAACTACTGGGCCGATTTTGATAACGGACACGTCGTTTAATTTTTCATTACAGCGGAATGTTATAGAAAGCATAAAATTTCGAAAAATAAAAATGGACGATATTAGACGCCATAATGTGAAAAAAAAAACCTTCTTATTCTTGTTCCGCAGTCGGGTTCTTGATTTTTTAAATTCATTACTTATCTTTTAATTTTGTTTTTATATCGTAATTACTGTAGGTATTTATTTCATTTATCCCTAATTTTGCAGCAGTAAAGATTTTTTCAACGACGTTTTCGATCGAGATCAATGTACATATAACTTCATCTTAATCATTGCATCTTTGATCTTTTTCGTAACTCAAGTGCTTTCACCGCCAGGCTATTCAGCTAGCTAGTATCCTTAATCGAAAATACACGATACAGTCTTTTATTAATGTCGTCAATCGTATATACTTTGTTAAATAATTATTGTTTTAAATAGACAAACGTCATTTTGTTTCATATCGCATTTCAGCACTTTCGATCTACTAATACTTATCTAATATCTTCTAGTTAATACCTATCTCTTAAAATATTGATCCGGTTTATAAAGTAGGTGGTAAACGACTTTGACTACGGTGTCCTTTACCTAAATTCATAATTGTTTAGAAATAAAAGAGGCTAAAGTTCACATTACTTGGTTTTCTTTTGTTATAATTTAAAAGTTATCATCTTATAATTAAAAAGAAATATGTCATTGCAGTAATACTACACAAAGTTTTAAATATTTTATTTCTGTAGTAGTTCGCTATGAAAGCAACCAGACCAGCGATTTTCTTTTTGACCGCGTTGATGTGATTAACTTTATTCCAAATGAACCTACTCGTGTGTTACATATTAGTATATAACAAAGAGCATAATTGTACTCTTTAACCTCATAATTAGATGATACAATGTGCATACTAAATCAACATTTTTTTTATACATATTTCCATATTGTGTTATAATTAGATTTTTCCTACTGCTTCGCTTGAGTTTATGTAGAGTTTGTTATGCCGGAGGAATGTATATAGGTTTTTTTTTCATTCCTCAAAAAAAGTACTATTTAGTATTATTTATCTGGATAAAAGCACCACTGACAACTCATAAACATAATTTCACCATTATTGGTTGAGTTATTGAGATGTGAAAGCGTACATTACATTTATAATATTAATCAGGGCAATAGTATGATATAAATACGTGTGCTCACTTGCACTCACTTATTCATAACAGAGTAATTTTCCGAGTATAGGGCTCGCCTTACTAAGCACTAATTAGATTTTATATATTTCCTGTAATATCCTGATTTACGTTTCTAAGATATTCGGTTCTAAGTAAGAAATTCGATTACGAAGTAATACATTGAACTTAACGTTTTCTGATTTTCATAAAATGATTATAGCTTAATGATAAAATTATACAAATTTTCATGAAAATTAGAATCAAAAGCGAGGAAACATTTAAAACACTAAAAGGCCTTCACACACCGGGAACGGCAGGGCAAAGTAAATTTTTCTTTATTCAACGTAATTTCATTCATAACAAGTAATAACAAGGTAAATTCAAATGGTTAGTTAAAGAACGAACATTTGTTACCGTGGATTCATTTTCTAAACATTGGAATCTGTAGCTTGTTAGGCTTATTAAATACAAATTTACGTAAGATAAAACAAAAATACTTTGCCGTGCTGTCCCCAGTCAGCGGAAGCCAAAAGTATTCGACTGCGTAAAGTCAATTTTTCCTTCGAAGTAATTATTATTTAATAATTACGTTAAAAGCCAAGTATTAAAAAGTATCTAATAGATAGATATTTAATAATTATTATTATGTGTAAGACGAAATAGATGTTATAGATGCATGAATTTATTAGGTGTCAGTTGACTTTTATGCAAAATATTTCAGTTAATTTATATGTCATAAATATACATATATTGGTAAAGAGAAGAGTAATTAATTATCGGGTTTCTTGTCGGTTCTTCAGGAATCACACTTCTTATACGGTGACTTAAGCGGTGTAAATATTCTTGTGAAAACGTACTTACATTAATAAAATATGGTTTGTTTTTGATGAAGCATTCTTCATACGAAAAGGTTATTAGTTATTACGACTAAATTACAACTATTCACAATTGTAAACATATTTTAACATAACAACAGAAAAATTAGATTGATCTAAAATGTGTGGTTAACCTTTATGTTTTTTTAATTATTATTTATCGTAATACTTACATAATTGATCTTAAGTCGTAATGAAATGTCTGTATACAATTATATAATGAATAAAAAATAATAATTACAATCATATATATAGTTTTAATACAACAAAATGAAACCATAATATGGTTGATAATAAGAAACCTAATTATTTTGGTATATGAAACAAAAGAACATCTGATATTAGAATTAATTTCTGAAATAAAAATTAGTTTTAGTCAAGAAAACGTAACATCCCGAACGTAATTATTTGGTAAATATCTCGTGCTACAATAGGTTAGTAGCGAAAGCCTAGGCTTTTCTTTTATCATTTTCTAGGTTTCAGCTATACAAAAGATCTTCTCACAATGCGTACGAATAAAAAGCTCTTGTTTTATGGACAGAGTCGCCATATTTCACTATAGTGACCGTGTACAATTACTATGGACCACACTTCTGTAATTTAATAACGAATAATGAATATAAACTTTGTTCGACCAACATAAGGTTTAACTTAGCGGAAAACCTTTTCAGTCCCTTTCAAGTCAGGTAATAATAAAATAAGAGATTACATCTTTGCGTAAGCAACAATAGGGCTCCCACTTATTTTATTAGGGTCGGCCGTTGATGGGAAAATAAATTTTATATCATTTATTTTAGAGCATATTTTTGTTTCGATGTCGAAAGGATATGATTACAACAAAGTTGATGTGTTGTGATAGGTAATCGGTTGTTTTAGCATTTCGTACACCACCTGTTTGGGAGGAAAGGATATTGTTTAATAGTTAAGTATGGTTATTATATTTTTTAACGCCAGATGTGGATAGGAGTTGTAAAATGTCTTTGTATCAGTATTTCATTTCGTGCATCGTAGCGAAATTAATGAAACATTTTTTTTAATGAAAGCTGAGTCGTCCTTAGCTATGTTTAAGGAACTCTACATCATGGTCACCAAATTATTTTCTATACATTAATGATTTTTGAAGATATGTGATTGATGTATTTTTTTATTAATTGACCAAAAGAGAAAATTATTTACGTGATATTATCAGAAACCTCATTTTACTCCTCTAATACCTAGACATAGACTATGGTAACACGAGATATTGACTATCTTTCACTACGCTAAGGCGATGTTACTTGGTCTTTAACGCCATTAAAATATACATATTCGTATTATTAAAAAATATATACCTTGTGAGGTCTTGGTATAAGAGGTTTTATAGAATGATTTTTCTATGTATTTTGTTATCTAAGTTCTTAGATATGTTAATATTGTTAAAACATTAATATAAATATAAGTAATTATAGTTATTTTATACATTTATCATTGCTAAATATAGTTCCTATTTAGATAGCAAATTTTCGACTTTGCATTAAAAAAAAACTTTATATAGATATTTTAAAGTTTAATATTGTACCGCGATAGTGTTTTGATTGTTAGCAACAAAAGGCATTTTTTCGTAGGCATTCACAAAGGAACAGAATAGATTACGTAGAATCTAGGTAAATTACGGTCAAAGGTCATAAAATGTATTGTGAAATGGATTTTAAATGGCCTGGTAAATTAACTTTGATAATAACTGAAATTTAAAAATTTTAAGTAATGTGTAAAAATTTGCTTTTGAATGTTATTAATAAGTGTAGAAAGTGTGTAATTTGAAAATTTAAATATTACCGTGCTAAAAAATGTTTAATTTTTTTAAGTACCTATTATATTTGTGTTCAATGCTATTTATCACTTTCTTTTATTGCTCTAGACAATTGCAAAAATAGTTAAAGTGTAGCACTTTATATTTTATTTTTTAATTATAAAAGGCGGGGCTTATAACCTGGGCTACCTAAATTGTAGCTTATACGGCCTTGTGGTGAATATTAAACAAATATTATGACTACTGTATAAACTAATAACGTAGTTGTACGCAACTTCCAAATCTCCGCAGTTTTACAATAGATGGCGTTAGAAGTTCAAAAATTAAAAAGTTTTTATGTTCAATAAAATTTGATTGCATAATATAATATTAAATATAGAAAATAATTATTAAGTAGTACAATAATTAAATATTGACGTATATTAATTTTATGTGAAGAATGAACACATTTGTCGTATATTCGCCAATGTTTTCTAGGTCAGCGGGACTTGGTGGGAGCATCGAGTCAGCGGCATAGGAAAAATTTATATCTATTTTTAGTACAATACGCTAAACTTCAATATGATATTGTGTAATTAATATTTTAATCATAAAGTACGGAGCAACACACTCGATAATCACTATTGTTGTCTAGATTTAAAAATAAAAATGTACTTCGAATCTATTGATAGAGTGTAGTACGTAGAAGAGATTAATACTTGATTTTTTTTCTGACTAAAATATTTTATACGTATAAGTAGTTTACTTTCAAAAGTAACTTTGAAGTTGATTACGTATGAGTAGTACTTACTTATAAGTAGGAGCAAAGTACGAGAAATTAATACAAATACATCGTTTTCCTGATTTTGGAAAACCCATTTTCCACACCGCTGCACGAATCCTCTCAATGTTTATTGCGTTTTTCGTCTTAGAATACTGATAGTCTTCGCCTAAAGAAATGGCAGGCATATGAGAATCATTATTTATAACCGTCACTCTGAGCCGATCAATAAAGTTTACAAAAAGGAACAATTCAATATTAAAGATAAGAAAAATGGCGAGAACGATTTTAAAACTGGTGACTTTTTTATGTTGAATAGTCCTGAGTCATACTGCATAATGCCCAATAATAGTATTTTTGTTAAACTATTATTACACATTACACCGGATGGACAAATAAAAATGAAATCTAAACCTAAGTAAGTTGTTGAATTTAAGATAAAAATTAGGGCTACATTATTAGGTTATTTAATTGTGTTATAATTACATTTTTACTATTAAAATATTACATTATATTTAAACACGTAATTTAATTCTTAATTTGAATTGAACTTCAAATAGTATAAAAAGTTATTTAATTATTATAAATAAACTTTTGAACATCTTTCAATTCGTTTTATATTTGTAAGTTATTTGAAAACATTTGTAACTTGTAATAGATTCTGGTTACTAAAAGCCATTAGACACGTCGACACAGAAGTTGAAGTGTAAGTGAAAAAAATATAAAAAAATTTAGAAACGGATACGGGACGGGTGAAGAATGCATGGCGATAGTGATGTGAGTCATCCCATCATTGGCCACCACGAAGTTGTCATTTCCACCTTAAAACGATCCCTCGATTGGACAAAATTCGAACTTATTACCAAAACATAAGTGTTACGAAAAAGATCGAGATTAATCGGTCAATGTAACGAGCTTTTACCAAATTCGTCTGCTGTTACCAAAATATGAATCGACTCATTGTTATACGATTTTGAATCTTATTCGTAGGGATTAGAGACTGCGGTGAAATTGATTTCATTTCGTCGACGTCTGAGACGTATTGTCGTCAATGTAACAGAAGTTTAGACTACATTCCGCTCGTGATAGCTGTGGTATTGTTCTTGCATTTTCAACGTTGTAAATTAAAGTTTAAGTAATCAAGTTATGACAAGGCCGTTAAGTTGGGCCTTGGAAAAACAAAAGCCATGAACGTAATACATTCGTTTAATTATCACACGATATACGAGTATGTGAAGATAGTTATCATTTATATAAACTAGACATGCCTCGCGGTTTTACCTGCTGTACTTCCCCGATTGGACTTTATAGTTCTTGCTCTACTTTCATCGGTCGCTGTGTGATGTTTTATAGCCTGTTATATTTCTTAATGAATAAGATACCAAAGGATTTTTTTATATGGTCTATTTTTATATTTATTTATTTCTTGAAATTATCAAAAGTTACAACGATCATAATAAAGATGTAGTGCACTGTATATTTTGTAACTAAAAGGAGTTTTTTAAAACACAAAGTGGTAAGTAACGCTGGCGTCTAAACTAGGATCTTTGATGAACCAAAAATAATGACTATCATTAGGTTTGGTAGTTATCAAGATTAGAGCGTTTAAGCAAACAAATTCTTCAACTTTATCTAGCAGTACAGGGTACATACTTCTATGTTTGTCTTTATTAAAACTTTTTATTTGTTACATGTCACCAGATACAATTTATAATACATTTTTTACAAGGATCACAGATGACATAATTATAGCTATTATTCTTTAAGTCACAACTGGAATAATCTGATTAATATACGTAAGTGGACCTTTTAATGTGTTTTAAATTAAAATATATTATTGATAAGTTATAAACAAGTACGTTGTTTTATAATTGTAATTAAAATTGTAAAGTGTTAAATGATATCTTTTTTTTGTTGTTAATATTTAGGAAAATTTATATGTATATGTCATTAATGAATAATGATTACAGAGAAACAAGATATGTTTTTGAATGTTTAATAATTAAAATTTAGTAAGTAGCTGTAAAGTTAAGTAGCTATAAATTTCAATACATATATACATTAAGGTATAAATTCTTCGTTAAAAAATATATATTTTTAATATATGTACATACGTGTTTCAAAATTTTTTCCGAGACTTTCGATATGTCTAATTTCACCACTGATTTAAAAACACTAGCCCACAAAACGTTTTAAAATTTTTATATGTCCGAATTTTAATCTTCACGTTTTTATTTGTGCTACTTACATATGTCTTAGTGTTTAAGCGAAAGCCAAATAATTATATAGGTATTGCTTACTGACTTATGTACGATTTATTCCAATTACCTTTAAAGAGGAGGCTATACACTTGTAAGCTTAACACGAGAATTGAATAATACGAGAAGAGTAGTACACAAGAGTAATATAAATATTTCTGTAACCTCACTAGCCTAGGTAATCTTACAAAAACTAAAGTGTCAATAAATAAGTCATCAATTCTTACACGTGTAAAGTAAGAACAAATAACCTATATAAAACTGTACGAAACTCTAAGAGCTAGTGTAATTTTCGCCTTATGCCTATACCAACTTACTATACTAACATATTTTTGAAACTTACAGCTTACGAAAACTTACCTAGTATATAAATACTTGTATACCTTCGTAAATATTATTCATAAGTAGCTTACATAATTAAGTTACGAAAGTAAAACTATAAATGTAATACTCGCCTAATATTAGTTACGATGAAAATATATTTCGTTTAATTTTTTTTAATAGCAACCGAATATTTTAATATAAAACACGGCTTCGAATAACATGTATGCAGTATGATCCTTTATGATTTGCGCTAATTGGCTGCAGGGGTATTGCGAAGGATTCGTTGGGTTTTCTCTACCACTTTGCTTTCCGAATATATTATTTTTAGCTTCTATTACGTATTTTTGATCTACTTTACTTCATTTGGATATGAACTATGAGTACGTCTATTTAATACCCATACTAATAATATTAAGGCGAAAGTAACTCTGTTTGTTTGTTTGGTACGTATTCACGCTTAAACCGTTGAACTAATTTTGTTAATTAAACAAAATCAATATTAGCCCAAGTGAAGGCGCGAGCAAAAGCTAGTAAGCGATAAAGTCATGCGATCGAGGACGCAGACGTCAAAGTTCGCGTTTATTCTTTTTATTCTGCTATTTCTTAGACGTTTTAGTGTAGTAAAATTATTTTCGCTGCTAGGTTCTTAACCCTTAAACACTACTTAATTTTAAGTGACCGTTAATATATTTGTTGTGTTATCATATATGATTGTACTTTATATGTTATTATTTTATATATATGTATAATTGTATATGTATATACATACATATGTAAATAATTTTATCTTATAGCTTTATTATTGTAAAGTATTTCTTTTTAAATTTAAATATTTTATATTTTGCAAACCTACTTATAATATTACTTGTATCTTCTTGTAGAGAACACAGAGGCGTTAAGTCGATATTTTTGTGCAACAAGGATTATGATTGAAAAAAAAATCTGTCTTTGATTATTAAAGACTAAGACTTAAGGGGACTAATTAGCTTTCAAGAGCTTTGCCATAAGTTTCTTGTATTCAATTGATTTATGCTTAAGGCTGTACTTATAACGATTTCAGTATATTAACGATACGAAGAGCTAACATTGCGCCTAAATTTTGGCTTTTTTATCTTCATCGTCAGTTTTTAACACGTTATACTTGAAAAATATTTTAGGATACTTAATATAAAGTCCTCCATCTGCATAAGGGGAAAATTAAATTTGTAAGTTTTACTCTTGAGAGTGATATAACCCTAATCTAGGAACAGATACGTCGTAAGTAGTTACGAAAGCTCTGAATGTCAAAAATAAGGCACTGACAGTAAATTCTTTTAGGACCAAAGCTATGCGAAATAACTTATGTAAATCTTTATGAAAGTCTGAGTGCAAAACTTATTAGTGTAATCCTCGTCTAAGAGTATCTTATCATATTAGTTTTATTCAACTACACAGAAAAATACGATGTTAATATTTGTTGTGGTTATGTTTGTATTACTTGAATCATAAATGTATAATCAAATCGATACCTCCCACGTAAGTTATTGTAAGCCACAAAATTGCCGTTAGCGTTTTTACTGAATACTACACGAATTTGCATTGCTTAATGCATTCAAAGTGAAAAAATACCAAAAATCTTTTTTTTTTTTCAAGGAAAGTTACATACAACAAAATACGCCTGAAAAAAGGCGTATTTTGTTGTAACTTTCAAACTAAAACGGATTAAAAGTGCTCTTCTGTAAAATTGTAATTTTGAGGTTACAACAACTTACGTGGGAGGTATCGAAATAACACTTCAATTATATTTATACTAGCCGGTGCCCGTGACTTCATTTGCACATGATTAGTACTAGCTTATTTTTTTCTCTAAGGTCTGGTCTATCTTTATACCAAAGTTTTTAAAAATTGGTTCTGCTGTTTAGTCGTGAAGGCGTAATAGACAGACGGTGATACTTTGAGACACCCTTGATCAAGTTAAACATTTCCATTATACATTATATACGTGTAACTGTAACGGTTTTGCAGCGCAAATAGCTCGCAGCTGGCTGAATTATTTCTTCTTATTTAAAACTCATTTTGGACAATTTAAAAAATATTTTAATACATTATAGCCAATGTTTTAGCCATATTATTGTAAAGTTTCATCAAAATACATTTAATAGTTTTTGCGTGAAAGACTAACAAACTTTAGAGTTTATAATATTAGTAAGGATTCATAGATTTTACTTAAGTTTTTTTTTTTTATTTCTCCTGTGTTATTTCTAAACTAATAAAAAACTCAACAAAAAATACAAGAATAATTCCGCTCCCTTAAATAAAGGACCCTTAACTTTGTAGAGACAAGCATTGCTTTCAAACTAAGATATGAATTGATTTGTTGATAAGGCTGTGTACATTTGAACCTTAAACAACAATAATATCTCCATCTGCTTAAGAATGAACATCTATAAACAATACTATCTGTTTTGTTTGTCTGTGGTAACTGAAAAAAGATAAAAGATTTTATAACGTTTCATTATAACTTATGTTGTAATATTATATTGTAATTCATTTAATAATTATTTGTTTTGTAATATTATTATTTTTTATTCATTTTGATACTCAATACAATAATCTATGCATGATTATTGTCTCTTAAAGGTCAGATTCTTGTAATTTATATTCGATGTACTTAATTAAAATTGGATATTATTTTTTAAGTGTGCTTATTAACCAAAAAGTTATTCATGTAAACATACATAATTGTAGTTATCCGGCTTCCTCAATTGGTTTAATTTAAACAGTTTTATTTAAATACAATAAAAAACGAATCTATTTTTATAATGTCTAGCAATATTATAATTTCTTTAATAATTATTTTGTTTTTATTTTAAATATGTGTGTAATAAAAATATTTTAAACATATTATGATTTGTATTTTATTGTATTTCCTTGATTAGCGTTTATTACTACTGCCTATCACCTATGTAATCATACTTATTTATTTTACATAAAATCCACTTTCACATATATTACATATAATAGGCAGAATTTTAGTTCATTACATTGTCCAATGATCCTGTATTATGAGATGATTGAATTTATTACCTCTATACAATATGTATTAAATATCTATTATGGGCCACTTTAAATAGCAATTCTGGCAGCATTCTTGCCACCATTCCACACGCACATTGATTTGTTCACAAACTATTATTATTTAGAAATATGTAAATTTCTCTTTTAATATATTTTATTGTAATTTTATTTTTAATAAATGTTTCTGTATAAAAAAAGCTTTAAATAAATTTTAATCAACGAAATTGTATAATTATAGATTTGTTATAAGATTTCCGACTACTTTGGACGATGTCACCTAGCAACCAGTTACCGGCTGAGTATGACAGGCGAGAGTACCTTTAGGTCAACTAGACAATTATTAGGAAATGGCTACAGATTTTTAACATCAAATAATATTAACGTAACATATCTATTGTTTTAAAATATTATAGTGTATATCTGCTCTGTCTATGTGTTATGTCATGTTCGCCACTCCCCTTCGTATATTGTTCTCGATTTAGCCGTGAGGAAGGGATTTCAATCCGACTTTGTTTTTATCTATCCAAGGCCTGTTGTACACGTGCCTATATCTTTACTGAATTTTGTTACAAACTATTTTATTTAATGTAACAACTTATTTTGTATTTGCCTTTTTATTATTAAAATTATATTGTTTAATTTTAACTTAATGATGAAATTATTAACCAAAATTAAACATATAAAAATGAAATATCTTAAATTCCATCGTCATTTATATTGGCATATAATATTTATAGCGAGTATCAATAATCTATGTGAAATAGTACAGGTTTTCGGTATGAAGCCATTTGTAAGTGTACCCTTTATATAAGTACGGAACAATAAACAGCATTACAGTACTTTAAAAAATTAAAATCGTGACTGTCTAATAACAATACCTCGCACTTAAAAATCCGCCAAATTGTTAAACTGCAAGAGGTCACAACGGTTCACCAATTTTGATAGTTTACATCCGCCATGTTGTTTTTTTGCTGACATCACATACAATTATCTCTAATATGATGCAAATGTACAAAATTATATACCATACAATATTAGCAACATTACTTTATTTATATATTTCATGGAAACAAGAATATTAGTGTTGTGTAACATTATTCGAGTAATATAAACGTAAATACATATATATACGTAATTTGCACTATAGACTCAAATATTTGTAAATAGTTTATAAATTGAAAACACTTTTAAGTCCAAACAGAAAACAATATTTTTAAACAATAGTATTAATATATTTTTTATTATTTTTCAACGAAATTTAAAGTAGTTTCTTTTAAGCAAGTTTCTTTTAAATTTAGTGATTCAATAATTTGACATAAATAACACACAATGAAATAATACGAAGTTATCTTTATCCATAGTATAGAGTTCGCACCCCCGCGTTACAAAAGTAGTTGGATATAATCTGTGTTTCTTTATAGCCGGGATAGATCATCCCTAAACTAAGGTCAGTCAACCCGCGGTGCACCGCTGCATCTCGTGAAGGGAGAACGCGAGGAAATGTTTAAACCACTGTGGGTTGGGGTGACAATATGTACTTAGAATGTCAATTTAGAATGAAGATGTGATGTTTAGGTTGTATTCATATCTTTGTCTAAATAAGGTTAATTCGTAATTTTAAAAAATGGTGGTTATTACTGTAATAATAATGTAGTTGGAATGGGTTATTGTTTATTTTGAATTTATAACTTGTGTGATTATTTTTTTATTTTATTTATTATAAAATATATTTTTTTTTCTGTATATTTCTATAACGTCTCTGTGGATCAGGCAGTAATAAAATACTTAAACCAATAATAAACTAAGCAACTCAAAAACCTAATGCATAATTTTACCCAAAAACTACAAAAATGATACATACGGGTACATGAAAGATTGATATAAAAGAAACAATTTACTGTACCAAACAACATTCAAGCCGCATTCCAAAGCTAAGTTTCGCGCCAAAAATTCGTAATCCGTCCCGTATGTCCACCCTACTTATGGTTCTATGGGGTATCGATTATTCTGCACCGCGCCGCCGCACCGCGTCCCCTTCATCTCCACCTAGCGATTCTAAAGCTTACACACATAAAATACGTTGCGATACACTGCCAAGCTAGATATCATTGCCTCTCGCTCTTGCAATAACTTTTTAACGAAGCTTCTCAATCATAATATACGGGGTAATCAGACACTATAAAGATGTGAAACGTTTTGGCAACAATATGTGGCATTTAATTTATGAAAAATTGGAACAGCTATCGACTTGAGAATCCGTTTAAATTCTTTTGTCGTTCTTAAAATTGCATCACATTAGCAATGCTTATTTCATTAGTGTCTTACATATTAACTAATTTGAAGTAGTATATTTAATTATAAATACTTGATTTATTTTTAGATAATATTACTGCAGTAAAAATTAGACTTATAAAATAGAAAACATTCGAGGGTATAAGATCTTTACTTCACATAGAATCGCCTCAAGGAACGCTTATCCAGATGTGTAATTCAAAACAAAATTTTTAAATCTATTGTTTTTATTGAATACTAGTTTATAAAATTTAATTTAAAATATTTTATTCAAGAGAATGAATATTTTGTCCTGTGAGATAGAGCCTTGTGAAGTTTAGTAGAGTTTCAGCTTTATATCCTTGCCAAGTATAAATAATTTCGCGCCTTACCGCTTCTCAATTGACGTGTTTTTTTTATAAATTCGTCTGTGATGGTGGTCATTACCATTTTTTATGGATTTCGGAAGCTGTTAAATAGTACTGTATTTATCAAGAAAGTTTATAGTAGTTCCTGACAATTGACATAAATATTTTCTTTCTACATTTAAAACAATCTGTTAAAAAAAATGTAGACGATAATTGTAAATATTCTATTGCTTCTACCTTTTTAAAAAATAAAACAAGATCTTTTATAAAACCATTACGACTGAGTATTTAAAAAAGATTGTATATTAATTTTATTTAAAAGTACCGTAATCGTGAAAATTAAATAAGATACAAAACGATATCCAACAGCTTCTAAATTCCATGTTTTTATCATCTGTATTTGATAAAGAAAATAACGATTCAGATCAAAATAATGTGTTGAAAATAATATCATTTCATTTATTATATTTTTCCACGAGGAAATTTGAACAGCGTTCAATGAACGTTTTACATTTACATTTCTTGTTTCTGACTTTATTATGATAAAGAATCATGAATTTAAATAAAACGCAGATGTTTTTAAAACCGGGGTAATTGTCATCCACTATCGCATCAAAATATGAAATATTCTGAGAGTTATGGGCTGCGAACACGCGAGATTTTTGTCCACAGTGGACTTAAATCCCTGAACCGTCATAAAATAAAACGGATTGACGATTGACGATTGTTCGGAAAACTTTTGTACGCGGTATTATTTTGGTATATAAAAAAGTACTCCGATAATAGTTCCTCGTCTACGCAAGTTTTAAAGGTTATTTCGTTGTACTAAAATGACAAAAATGTTTGACAATTCTTGATAGCAACTATATGCGAGAATTAACATGCAGTTAATAATAGCACATCGTCTTGTTTTGTTGCATCTCGATTACGTATTAATAAAAATTAAAAGTGTGAAAAATTAATAATGTTTACATTTCAATGACGCAAGGATAAAGTTAAACGTGTAAAATTCACTTATGTAAATCTTGACTAATATTATAAATACGAATGTGAATTTATGTGTTTTTTATGCTTTTACGTATCAACTACTAAACCGAACATCATCAAGTATAGAAAAGGACATAGAGACCATTTATATAGCCAAAAGCATTGCTCCCGAGGGGCAGAAAAATAACTTTTAATCGGTCATCTGGCATAACAAAATCGATCTAGGTGTTAACAACTGTTAGTTAAATACAATTTTGTTTTCCAGTTTTTAAAATAACACCTAAAACTACATATGGAGAGATTATATTCATACGCCATTTCATACTCGCGTCATCATCTCGCTCAGCGTCCGTACCAGACTGACGCCCAGCGCGCCGTCCTACGCGCAATTTAGCCTTTGTTTACTTTCTAAACCAATGAAGTTCTGTTAAACTACTTATCCAAATTATTAAATCAAAGTAATATTTTAGTAATATTTCTTTTGTAATAATTTTATTGAATCAAATCATGTCCTTAAAAAAAATCTAGTACCATTTCTATATCTATTCTGATGTTATAAAGAGTTAAAATTTGTTTGTGTGTTAGTAGAGGTAATTCCCGAAACTACAAGATCGATTCTAAAAATTATTTCAACAACAGATAGCTATACTATATGTAAATAACATTTGGCTTATAATCCGTACTAATATTATAAAGATGAAGAGTTTGTTTGTTTGTTAATACGTGCTAATCTCAGGAACTTCAGGTTCGAATTAAAAACTTATTTTTGTGTTAGATAGTTTATTTATTGAGGAAGGCTAAGCTATATTACATCATGCTTCGACTCAAACGCGAGTGAAACCGAAAGAGATAACTAGTATATTATATATTTTATGACAAATATCCAATTACGTTGAGCTGAGATGGCCTAGTGGTTAGATCGGTGGTCAATCTCAACCGATGATCGTGGGTTCAAACCCCGATCAGCACCGCTGATTTTTCAAGTGCTAAATTAGTGTTTAAATTCATCTCGAGCTCGGCGGTGAAGGAAAACATCGTGAGGAAACCTGCATGTGTCGGAAGAAATTTTGACACATGTATATCCGCCAACCCGCAGTGGAGCAGCGTGTCGGATTAAGCTCTAAAACCTTCTTCTTAATAGGAGAGGAGGCCTTTGCCCAGCAGTGGGATATTTACAGACTGTTACTTTACTAATTTACTACCCAATTACATAGGTACAAACCAAACGGTAACTACGCGGGCCCGCGGGTGAATATAGTATTATAAATATAGTCGGTTGTCTCGTTTTCATTTTGCAAAGGATGTCAGGAAGAATTAGTCTGGTGGTAAGTCTCAGTGAAAATGCGTCTGGCAAACCAGCCCCTCCTCAGTTACAAGACGTTTAAGGGCGAAACAGTGATTATTTTTTTTGGTGTTCAAGCTCGAAGATTAAGTTAAAGAATGTACTATTTCAGTAATATTTTTATGTTGAATGTAATTTTTTTTGCATTTTAGAGAAATAGTTTTGTAGATAGACAAAAATATATTGATAAGTTTAAAAAGCATGGCAATATCGATTAAATATACAATTAGTAAGAAGTCTATTCGGTATTTTAGTCATTTATTTAATTTAATAAGGAACTGCAACAGAAGTAAAAATTTAAAATATAACTTTAAATAATAAAGATTGTTAATGTGTTTTGTAAATATAATACTGAAAATATTTTTGTAAATATTCTTGAACATTTATCATATACATATGTATGTATATACTATACAGGTTGAGTTTTTTTACACTACAAAAGCTACTACAACTATTATAGCTATACTTTATACTTTTGGATTTGGCCTACCCAGTTACAACTCTCACCCTGTATATAAGTTGGATAAAGAATAAGCACATAACGCTTCTCCATAGAAACATCAAATTATTTGTTGCAATTAAAAATTTTTCGAACGATTGGATTCATGAAGGCTCTTTACCCGTCTATGTTGACAATTTATTGCAACAATGAAAAATATTGAATTTACCAAAACAATGGCCACTACAAGTGTACGAGTATTATGAAACAGATCGCGCTAACTCGTTAGGAACGCAACGAGAATGTTATAAGGTACTGCTAGAGAGTTTGCTATAATGTATAGTAATATTATATAAATACATAAAATTTATTTCTAAGTTTCTATGTAGAGGGAAGTCTCTGAAAGTACTGATCTGATTTGAAAAATTGTTTAAGTTAGGTTTGTTTATTGCAAAGTGCTCACTCACGCGGTTTTGCTCGTGTTTATGATTACTGCTTCACACCTGAGTTTCGTAGCGTTATGTAGCCTTCCTCAATAAACTGGCTATTCTATATATTTTTTTCTAATCGGATCAATAGTTTCAGAGATTATGTCATACTTTATAATACACTACCGGCCCTTCTCGGGTGGACAAAGTTCTTGAAATCTTTTAAACTCTCATTTATGTTTGTTTGTTATATATTTTTATATTTTAGTAAGAATTAATTAAATATTATTTCTAGCATTAAATATAGCCTATATTACTCAGCGTAAATGTAGCTTGTCAACGGTGAAAGAATTTTTGAACTCGGCCCAGTAGTTTTTTGGTTTATTTATTACAAACATATATATGTTCTTTATGAGAAATAAAGTTCTTTAACCACAAACATATAAAAATACAAATCTTTCCTCTTTATAATATTAATATATAAGTATTGATGTCAACCACTACAGCAGGTGATAATAAATTATTATAATCAAACCTACATATTTAGAAGAAACCATAATTCATTCTTTGACTTTTTGCATAGTAATAATTTGTATTTTTGATCAACGTATAGGAAAATTTTCAGCCTGAGAAATGAAAATTCTTAAGAGACCATAAAAAATTGTAAATCCAGTGTACAATGGACGAAATTCAGAGAATCAACATTGATGAAGAGGTCAGCGTACCCAGCCGCCTTTGTATCAGAGATCACGGTATTGACTACATTTGTGTTAAAAACTTATATATGTATTTATATAATATATTTTTTAATTATTATTATGTAATTCATGTGTTTTTATGAAACAGGCAGGGTACTTTAAAGTATAGTGCAATAAGGAATTAGTGTAATTCATTAATTTTTGCTTATTTTATTTTTGTTTCTTCACTAACCCTCGACACAAAAAAGGGAGATGTTATGAGTTAATGCGTGTATTGTGTGTCTGTCTGTGTCATATAAAAGCCTGTTTATTGAGGACGGTTAAAGGCTACATTACATCACGCTACGACACATAGCAGCGAAGCAGAAACCACAACGCGTGTGAAACCACGAGGGGAACCACAGTTAGTAATTTATAATGGTATTATTATAGTTAGTTAGTATCGCTAGATGTCGTCCGCGTTGAATCTTTCATCCCCTATTTCATCTACTTGATGTTTTACTTTGCGACAAAAATATGTATGGATAGTTTTATTATAGTTTTTATATAGTCTTTTTCTTTACTTGTTCTTTTTGGTAACAATACTTGGAACGATAATCACGAATTTTCGTATATTATTTAGACGCTGATAAGCAATACTGTGTCAAGCCACACGAACTTCGTTTTGAGAAAATGGCGTCTAAAGATGTCAAACCTATTCTTAATAAATTAGTTTGAAGACGTATATATTCATCTTTTCTTTACTATTTAGATAAAATGTATATTGAAATTAAAAGCAGATTGATTTATTTAATATGTTATCTAATAATAAGTTTTTTAAATATTTGAGATTATTTTATAAATTGAAAAATATGGAACGCACCTAAAATTCGAAACATTGAGTTAAGAAACTTTTTTCCATACTTATTTAGTTTAGATGACTTGAATTTTTTTTAATAATGTTAAATAGGTGACGTAGTATCAAATAACATCAATATCTCAAAATTTGACTTTTTCTGGGTTGACACATTATTGCTTATCAGCATCCATTTATCGTGATAATTTTTCGTTATAAAAAAAGATTCAGTTCAATCATTCGGTCGACAATTTCTGATTTCAAAATCTTATGTGTGGTTAGAAATACGCCATTTTTGTTTGCAAAACAAGACGAGTAAATAAAATTAGACTATAGCTCACTATTGAACGCCAGGCTGAGGGCAAATCGAAGCTTTCTATGCTCAGAAATGTCACCCCTTGTCACAACCACACATTTGTCGCATATTACAATTACGTATGATCAGTTAATTAAATTACGTGGAGATTGTCTTTGTCTATGCACTCACTGATATTATTAGTGAATTCGTCTATTATTTTAAATTCCTTATTTCTTTAGGAAATAGAGTTCTTCATATAAACCTTATATTCATAACTTCATATGGATGCTGATAAGCAATAATGTGTCAAACCACAAAAAGTCAAATTCGGAGATATTGATGAATTTTGATACTGCATCAACTATTCAACATTATTCAAAAAAAAATCAAGTAATATAAACTAAATAAGTTCGGAAAAAAGTGTCTTATTAATTGTTTCGTATTTCAAGTGCGTTCCATATTTTGCAATTTATAGAATAATTTGAAATATTTGAAAAACTTTTTATTAGATAATATATTAAATATATCAATCTACTTTTAATTCATTATACTTTATTTAAAAAAAGAAAAGCAAAGATGGATATAAACTTCTTTAAACAAATTAAGTAAGAATAAGTTTGACATCTTTAGACGCTATTTTCTCAAAATAAAGTCCATGTGGGTTGACACATTATTGCTTATCAGCGTCCATATATTTTAATATAAGTGAAATATGTTTGTATATATGTAGAATAAATCGATGTGTCATCGCTAATATATAAAAAAATAAAAACATAATTTATATTAAAAAATATTATAATAACCGTTTAATATATTTTTTATAATTTCTAATAAATTGCGAAATTAGTCACCCATTAATAAATCTAAAGAGTGAAATTCTGAGCTAATATTTCGCTCCGATCGTTCTAGATTGTTACAGATTTTAAAATGTCATTTTTCAATACCGGAATGGTTCGATATTATAGTTGGTGTATCGAAATGTGTGTCAAGCGGCTGGAGACATTGACCCCGACTTGCAAAACCTCTTCCACTACTAAACCAGTTGGTATCGGTCCACCTAACGTTTTTAGGGTTCCGTAACCAAAGGGTGCTAATGGGGTTATTAAGCTTATATAAGTCCGTCCGTTCATCTTGTCTTTTATTTGCTATATTTTTAACCAAAATAGGTATTGAATTAAAATTTTCACAGAATATTTGTATTGTAACAAAATTAAGCGTTTCTATATAAGAATTTTTAGCAGAAACGGTAATGAATATAAGTTTCAAACGTAGTATAAAGAGTGCGAACTTTAACGTGTAAGAATAATACAATAACAGAAATTGTACAATACAACAGTATACAATACAGTAATTAAATTATACAATAAATACAATAACACACATTGATCATTGGTCGTTTGTGAGTACGGAACTTCTGGTGCGCGAGTAAAACTCGCGTTTGACGGATTTTTATTCTTATTTCTGTTTTCGCGATGGTAATTAGGATAATGTATAACGTGTTGTGTTTGTTTATATATCAATGATTAAAGATCTGTGATTTAGTGCGCGTGTTTTTTTAATGTTCTTTTTATGGACTCCAGATAAAAATGTATTCAACATTCTAATATTTTTAATATATGCGTAATATGACATTAAAAAGTTTCTAGTCCATATAATTTTACATTTATTTTATAAAATGGAATAAAAAGCATCTTTTAAACACATAAAAAGGAAGGTGTTAAGAGTTTAACGTGTGTGTCTGTGGTATTGTAGTCAACAAATAAATGTATTTTGATGTCATTATTTGAAAGCTGATGTTATCGACATAGTTTTTGACTATATTAAAAGTTATCAGCTCGATTATCTATACACTATATTTTAATAGTAAAATGTTTTAGAATAGTTAAAATGTTACAGAAACAATTTTGACAGTTTTCTTTAAGCAACCACAATGTCCACTGTTTGTTTTAAGTAGCTTGCATATTATGTAACAGAACGACAGTAATTATATTTCCTTAATATCCTATAAAAATTCACGATACGATCTAAAGCACAATTAGGGAAAACGGCTCTCACACGGAACATGACTCTTCCGGGATATTAATTTGATCGTCCCTCTTTATAATTCAGAATTCGTTCCGAGCTTTTTTTGCATAATTTTATCTACTAGAAACAAATGATATGTTATAAATATAGATATGTTTAGTTCATATTATTATATTATTGTCTTAACTTTGACAAGCTAGTCAATTGACTTGTTGGCCAAAAGATATCGTCTGTCACTCAGTCGCAAGCTGGTTGCTAGGCAACGTCGTCCAAAGTGATCGGCATGCCAAAATCCATGCTCTTCTTGTGACATATTTATAGTGATATAATATAATAGACTAGAAATAATAAAATATAATATAAGCAGGTTTTGTTGCAATTATTTACACTAGCTATTTAGAGCTATCTGTGGCTCGCTTGAAATTTATTGTCACTGTTTAGCTCCTATTGTCGTTGCGTGATGTTTTATAGCCGATAATTTTGTTAATAATTGTTTTTCTTTAACGAAAAGGTATTTGCTAATCGGATCCTTAGTTCCCGAGATTAGTATATTCAAATATATACTAACCTCCGCTCAGTGTGCTGTGTGAATTAAAAGTAGCTTATATTTAATTTTAATACATAAACTATACAACTGTAATGTTTCATCAAAATTTGTGCAGTACTTTTTGCATGAATGAGAAGCAATCATCCATAAATCCTCACAAAGTTTCGCATTTAAAATACACTTAATCAGATACTGTTATCTGTATTAGGTGTTTTTTTAATACGTAGTAAAATTAAATAGTAAGTTAATTATAAAAAGATATACGATGTTATTCAATTTCCATTAAACAAAATTGAAAAATATATTTATTTAAAAAATATTTAATATTTATGATATGAGTATTAGTTATGAATTTATTAGTGATATAAATTGATATTCAATCGCGCGCTTACACTGCCCCACATTTCCTTTAGTGGTTGTTTACGACTTGCGGCGAGAGGAAAACTAGAAAGATTGAATGGAATACGGGATATTTAATAAATTGGTTGTATCAAGTATACGAGAGTACGATTTCGTTTTTAGTAAAGGCCAAAATACATATACGACTAGCTGTGCCCTGCGGTTTCGGTCGCGTTAATTTGAAAAAAAAAATTATATAATGTTTACCTTCCTTTTAAATCTGATAATGTTACCTATTTCATTGGTTTCAATTTTGTTTTCGCGTAACCCTCTTTTTTATATATTAAAAAAATATATATTTATTTTTAATAAAAGTAGCCTTAGTTACTCTTCATATCATTACTTATCTGTGAGGGAGTACCGTTAGATCGGTCCAGCTGTTTCAGAGAAGCCGGAACAAATAGACAAACAGACAAAATTAAAATAAATTGTCTTTTTAATGTAAACACCGTCTAATCTTTCATATGCATTTAGTTAAAAGCTGTTAATTTGAAATTACAAACAGACATTTCAATTTTATTAATTTGTATCGATATCTCGTGGCATGTTACGATGTCGTGTAACAATGCGACGTCATGTCGTAGGACGATGATATTAAGAATTTTAATTTAAAATCCAATGATATTAAGCCTTGAGATTATCTTGGGACCAACAAGTCAATTGACGATCTTATCAAAGTTAGAGATGAGTACAGATTTGTAACGTCAGTACGAGACGACACATCTATAGTATACATACATATTGGCCGTAAATTGGATGAATTCATTTGGCTCATTAATTAAACAAACACGTAGCTTAACTTGACCGGTAGTTAAGTTAAGCGTATTTTAGAACCAGTTTTTTATGTCATTGTTGACATTTAAGAATAGGATTTTGTGTAAATTAATTAACAAAAAATAAATATCAATACTTTAATTATGTTAATAGATTTTTAGTAATAGAGTTTTTTATTGTCGTTATAATAATGTACTGAATGTTCTTTACAACCGGAAATAAAAAAAAGCTTTTAAGCCAAATTCCAAAGATATTTCATATAATGTATTTTCACAGAGTACGTACACAAGCTTTAATGTATGCTAAAGCGTTTCTCTGAGACGCACACCACTGGAGCTTCGCTTACAGTTTAATTACAGTGATATTGTTAAATTCTGGAGTTTCATCAAACATGTTAAAATAAGATCACTATACGGACGCTGTTAAGCAATACTGTGTCAAGCCATGCGGACTTCATTTTGAGAAAATGGCGTCTAAAGATGTCAAACCAATATTTAAAAAATTTGTTTGAAGACGTATAAATCCATCTTTTCTTGTCTATTTTGATAAAATATATATTTAATTTAAAGCAGATTAGTATAATGAAAAGTTTTATCAAATAATAAGTTTTTCTAATACAGGAGATTATTTTATATTGCAAAATATGGCTCGCACTTAAATATTCGAAACGTTTCATTAAATAACTTTTTTCCGTATTTATGTACTTTAGATGACTTGAAAATTTTTGAATAATGTTAAATACATGATGCACTATCAGAATACATCAATATCTCCAAATTCGACATTTTGTGGGTTGACACATTATTGCTTATCAGCATCCATATTTTCTTTACGTTTAATTTCATACACCAGTACCGAATTGTTAGCTTTATATTATAATAATATAAATAAATCAGCCAAGTGCGTGTCGGGCCACGCACAATGTAGGGTTCCGTAGTTGTCAGAATTGTCAAGATCGGTCAAGCAATCTTCGAGTACCTATTTTCGTAAAAAAGTTTACGACGAACTAGGAATTTCCTTTTTTAAGTCAGTTTATACAATATACGTACTTACAATTTTAAACCTTTTATTATTATAAAATTATTTTTAATTTCTCTTTATATTTCGAGACTAAAATATTTTTAATGTAAAATGATTGTTTGAATGTGAATTATAATAACGATTTTGAACTTTATATATTCGTCGATTATTTATTATTCTAACACTTGTAAAATATACTTAGCGTCGATAATTTTCCTTCCTGATTAGCGCCTATGAAATCTATGGAGATTTGGTTGAAAACTTCATAAGCGCGATTCAGAATCACTCGCGACATGTTTTATTGAGGCATTGTTTTATACCTTATTTTATATTTCATTTTAATTTAAACTTATTAAATATGTATTTATTTATTCATTTAGATTCATATATTAATTTAAAATTATTAATATTTATATAATGTGATGCTTTAAAAAGTGAAATATTTATTTTTACTTAGATCATCTATAACTCGATAACCATAAGAACCCACATAGCCGTGATAATTTTCCCTTTAAATTCATTATATGTACCACTATCGTGAATTTTTTCATATTTTTAGACGCAGCAGTTTAGTGGGTAGAGGGGGGGGGGGACACTTGACTCTAAGAAAAATTAACTTCAAAGCTTAATATTTCGTAAACAGTTCGTCGTTCGGAAAAATGGTTTTCCCACACCTATAACATTTTTAAAAGACCTATCTAACGATACCCCACAACATGGGATAAAGGAGAAAAAAAATTTTTGGTCTCTCTTAACACATAGTGAAGACACCCTGAAAAAAAAAATATTTTTAAGATTTTATTGTACGACTTTCTCGGCGTAATTCATATGTATACTCATACCGAATTACAGCTTTCTGATATTAAGGGTTGCGGAGCAAAGCCGCGGACAGACAGACAGACAGATAGACAGACAGACGGACATGGCGAAACTATAAGGGTTCCGTTTTTTACTACAGAACCCTAAAAAGTGACAATATTTTCATTAAAACTATTTCAACGAGCCCCAACACGATACTTCAGCTCAGTCCGTGATGAATTGTGTATCCTGCTGATTCCAGGCGATGTTACAGTATCAGGCCAAGGTAACGCAAATATGGTATTTTAATATCATTGTAGTCCAAGTATAGTAAATCACGAATTGATCAGATTAGTAGGAGTTGCTTAAATTGTTTCAAAAGCTATAAAAGAGCTGATAACCTTGAAATGTCTAAACAGATCTTCATCTTCCGTAACGGTGGATTTAATTGTCATGAAAATTTTATAGGGTGTCTGGAAACGCTTAGAAAGACTTGTACTTTGTTTGTATGTATTGATAATCTCTGAAACTCCTGATCCTTGAACAAATCATTTTACGTTGCTCGGTAATTAAGGTATAGGCTACATTAAATCACGGCTCACATAAGCATAACCATAAACGCAATGAGGCCGCGAGGAGCAGCTAGTAATCAATAAAGATTTAATCACAATACGCAACAAATAGATAATCGTTCTGTATCATAACTATTACTTGATATCCAAGCTTCCTAATTAAATTCCGTTCATAGCTCTCATAAAATAGACTAAAATAACGCAGCCTTTATGCGAGGCACTGCTATTTGATGAGGGAATATTCCGGGAAATCGTTTTAGAGGGGCTCGCCGTGAACACCGACAAACCTTTAGCAGGTATAATTATAATTACGTTTGTGCCGGAGTGTGTTATTTTTCAAGCATCTGTGCAATACAAAGTGCATAGATACTTGCTTTTATAATAAGACAGTTCTTGTTTTGTTTCTTTAAATAATTTTATTTAACAAAAATATTGTGTTTACTATACTGTACTGTTTATCAATACATAAATAAACGCACCACAATCAACGGTCATAAAGGTCTTGTGACCTTGTGTTGGGGGTCCGGAAACATACACACCAACACAGACACCCAGATCACGACAAACATCCGTATGACCAATACAGACATTTGTGTGGGGATCGAACACGCGACTGTTGGCGCTACAGTCAGTTGCAGTGACCACTGCACCAACGTGTCAGTTTTATAAAGTTTATTTGTTTTATGATATTATTTATTGTCGGTTTGTTATTGTTATAATTTATAACCCCCGACGTAAAACGGGGTGCTATAAGATTGACCACTATGTGTGTATGTATATGGCGCCGTAGCTCCTAAACAGGTTAATCGATTTGAATGCAGTTTTTTTATTTGAAAGAAAGTATTCTAGCGATGGTTCTTAAACATGTTCTACTTGAAGCGGTCCAGCGATTTCAAGATCATGAGCTCTTTTCTTCTTAACTGCGGTAGGAATTTTAGATGCACAAAAAGTATTTGATTTACTTTCAAACATATGTGTGACCTACTTAATGACTTACTTAAGTGACCTTTACACTTTACAGTAAAAATAAACTTACAATAATTAATAAATTTAGCTTAAAAATTTGTTTTTTTTTTTAATATCCTATCATATATCATATATCGTGACACGTGCTTAAACCTTACTTATTTTTTTATACTTACATATAACGTAACCTTGTAACATGGTTACCGTATTAGTAAATTATTCTAATAGTAGTGAATTAGTATATTAACGCTAACGCAATTAAGTTACGTAAGTGTAAAACTTACAAAAGTATTTGTAACCTAACAGTCAATTATGTTAAAAAATCCTTATGTAGACAGCTCCGTTACATTTTTATTTTATGCATAGATGATGGAGTAAATTTAGCGTGTCATAAAGTCATATAATTCTCAGAAATATGGACCCCTTTAGAGAGCTTACATTTATTGTTACGGTCTCGAACCCCGGTACCGTTATACGCATAAATTGTTCGAGGGCGCATTTCGAGATTTATATTAATTAGATTGTCTATCTCTTGCTTTGCGAAGACATTTTTTAAATGTTTAAATTGGAATCTAGTTTACGGTGATTGAATTTGTGATCAATTTTATTAATAATGAATTAATTAATTGCAGTGAACATTTATTGTAATTTTATTTTAAGATAGCGTTTTATGATGTTTACTTGTATCTATATGGTGTATATTTACTTCTATATTTTATGGTTAAAACGTAAAATTAAAAAATTTAAATGTCAGTATGACATTGCTATTTGCTTGCTTAACCCGTATCATCCCAGTGATCCATTTTTGGATCTGTTAGTTCCATATTTTTACTATTTTTTTTTTGTTGCATATTATTTTTTATAAATTACTAACAAGTGATTCTGAAAGTTTCGCTTCAATCAGATAAGTTTTGGGGACTTGGGAAGATACGGGTTAAGTAAAAGTTTCCATTCGTTTCAATAACACAGTGTAACCTTATGGACCTGTGAGTGAGGGAAGAAAGAGAATTGGAAGTAAGAAAAAGAATGGGTGGATGTGGGGTAGATTCGGCTTCCGGTTCTCTAACTCACCGTATGAAACGAAGCTCTATGCTACTTCACGCCGATATTCTGTCTAAGTGCGGTACTGCCCCGGTTGTAAAAGAGTCGTAGTCAGTTCGCTATACACAAGAACTACTAAAACCACACTCTTAAATTAAACTGATTAAGAAAAGTGACAAATAATCATTAAACGTTCTCATATAATATCATAATATGTAGCAAGTTCTCAAATACATAATTTATTTATTTAACAAAACTCTTACACACACGCGGAATGATCCCTGTTAATCCAAGTTTACTAATAAGGTCGCGTCTATATTAGGCGCGGTAATTAACTACTTGACTGAGCCAACGCCGAGAGTTTTTGTTTAAAATTATTCCGCTATTCCAATAAAATATTTACAACGACATTTATATGTAGCGCGGAATTACATCAATTTTTGGTTTTGATTCCATTTTCGTTATTAACATTTTTATTTTTACTGTCGATACATATTTTTATGTTAATGAATTGTTTGCAGTAGCTATGTTTGAAATTGTTACACGAACAGTTTAGATACAAACATTTTTTAAACATTATTTGTATACGTATTGTATACCGAAAATACAATTTTATACAATTTTCCTAGATGACTCTACGTGAATACTTCGGACCTACTATTAATTATGTAATCATTTTAACTCTATTTTATATATACATATACACAAATTTTTGTTCTTAGAGCGAAAAAAGACGCTGTAAACATTTGCTAAATATATTTTCCTATCTCAATCTTACGACTGGTGAAATCTTGCAAAGTTATTTATGTTACAAATAGATTTTACCCGTATTGAATTATTCAATTCAATAAATATGCTATTAAAATTATTCATATATTCGTTAGGGAAGGGATAGGGGTTATCCTTCCAAGTCTCTCATTCACTGTACGAAAAGCCACTATATTAGCTACTTCATGCGGATTTCCTGCGAGAGTGCGGAACAGCCCCGGTCGAGCCAGCTCGTATACGAGCCGTAGTCAATGGAATACAGCTATGCTCTACAACAATATTGTGCTTACTTTTAAAACATATATATTTAAAAGTAAGCAAAAATCAATTGTATTCAATAGAAGTATTAAAAATAATTTGCTTTGAAGATCTAATTAGTAATGCCCCAGTGATCTGTTACTAGCTATAACTCGATCGGCTTTAGCTCCTCCATTTCGAATCCAACTATATCTTTGTTGTGATAAATGTAACGTAGGTACATAAACTGTTAACTTATTTAACATGTCAATTAAAATACTAATCTACTCCAACGTATGTATTTTGTCGAAGAGTTAGGAGCGCACTAATCTCAAAAACTGCTTACGCAATTTGTAATAAAAATTTTAAATTATATAAAGCGATATGCTATTAAACATTACGCTATGATTCATAACAAAGCAGCTACTAAAAACATCAAACTCTCTAGCAAGTACAGAGACGCGAGTAAATACGCATGATATCGCTAGCTTAAAGATATAAATTTTCATTTAAATAAGCCTAATTGCATAATTTTGAGTTGTGTATCACTAAGTAACGTTAAACAGTTAAATAATCTTATTAATCCCAACAAATTAGTCATTTGTTATTTAATAAGTGTCTCAGAAATTCGTTTTACAGACCTAGTGGCGGTAACATATTTTATTTCGTGCGAAACACTCGGGATTATTCCCTCTCCCGTAAAATGTTCAATTAATCCGGAGACTGGTCGAGCGACTTGTTTGTTAGATGCTCGACGGCCTCTATATAATACAACCACTATAACTTGGACCGCCACTCCCTTAGTGATGTTCAGTACTCTAGGTATACAAAGTAGGGTCTATTGAAAATCCGCAGCTCTACAGATATCGGTGCTACACAACGGACCGTAAGATTTTACGAAAATTAACTTTAAGGGGTACTTCAATGTAAACCTTTAGGAGATTAGGGTTATCACGTAAGCGTATACATTAAGCAGCTTTCGGTCACTCTTGTGGTTTTGACTCCGCTAAGTAGGAATTTCAACTTTCAAACCCAAGAGTATGTGGTAATAGATAGGTACTGTATCAATAATATTCAGAAGTTTAGAACCTTATCGCGTCCATTTGTTAAGTATGCTGTCAGAGTTTGGACAGAAACTGTGAAATTTATTAAAGTGACAAGGTTGTAATAAATCACCATTGACATCTGTCTGAGAGTTATTGGACTAATCGAATACGAATTTACCTTTAATTCATTGCTTATTTATGTATTATAACTAAGCATTCGTTGCGTAAACACAGCATATCGATTACTTGTATGATCGATATCAATCGGTATTTGTCTCAAGCGGAAATCGAACTCGCAACACATGTCATAAAAGGAAGGTATATCCTTTTTTATCCACATAAGGTAATTAATGAATTTCGTAGAAGAGATTGTTTCTACATTAGCATTTTTCTCTGAAACTATTAACAAGTTTTTAAAGCAAAATAACTTTAGGCTATAACAGTTAAGTACTTAATTTAAGTGGAGGAGCCTAACTGTAACCCACTGACTACAGCTCGTTTACGGACCGGCTCGACAGGGGCAATATAACACTCACAGAAAATCGGCGTGAAGTAGCAGATAACTGTGTCTTGTACAGTGAGTGAGTGAGTGAGTGAGTAAGAGAGCCGGACTTACCTCTCACCCTTCCATTTCTTTTCTCACGTCCTGTTCTTCTTCAACCCCCACCTACACGTTCATAAGGTTATACCATGGACGTATATAAGCGGGAGGGGCTTAGGAGATTCGAACCAACCCCCTTTTCCTTAGTATCCGACTCACTTATTCGTAGTACGATTATCGAATGGCAATGACAATGGTTTATATCATTTCTAAATAACTAATATTGGGATTTAGAATAATATCGTCTTACTACGTAATGCCCGGATAAAAAATGGTTTACCTTTATACATTTTGGAGTAGCAACCCCTCCCTCCTTCCTTAGGACACTTCCTTTTGACGGACCCCTCCCATATGAAAGCTATAGCTACACCTGTGGGTTACTATCGAAGTCGATGAAAACTTTTAATAACTTAAGAAATGTAATACCGAAAATTATATTTTTACAGTTGGTACACTGGCTAGCTCGACAGGGAAAGTACATCACTTCCACCGAAAATCGGCGTAAAATAGCTAATACAGCTGCGTTGTGAACAGTGAGTGAGACAGCCGGAAGCCTTACCTCTGCTTCCTTTCTCTTACTTCTCTTTCTTCTTTTGGCTTCTATGGTACTACAAATGGTCATGGGGCGGTGATTACTTATCATCAGGTATTCCCCCTATTTCCATAAAAAAGATAAACTTTTATGTGAACCAAATTTATAATTAAGATAAAAAAGCAACCGACTTCAAATTCAAATTACATATTTTCGTTTACTTAGATGATATACTTATTCCAATTACTTTGATTTAAACATCAAAATACGGAATCGATTTTGATAAAAATTCTATGGGACCAATTTGAAAGTATACCCTTTCAAATAAAAATAGAATGTTCAAAATTGATTAAGAACTGATGGAGTTTTAATGTAACAAATATTAAAACACACGATTATTTACAATATATCAATTTTTTTTATCATTCCGGCATTTCGAATACTTTGCAGGGATCGTGGTCATGGGTTAACTAAGCTAACGTTTGCTGTTAAGAATTTAATGTTTTTTTTAACTACCAGCAACAGTCACTAATAAGAAATTAATTTACGCGATTTCGATCCGTTTATAATTGTTTTATTTCAATAGTTAGAAAGATTTTACTAATGGCTAATTATTTATAATTGGTGATATAAATTATGTAAGAAAAAGGCAAAGGGGCAAAGTAAAGTAAGGGGCAAAGGGGTAAGAGCATTACGGTTTTTTTTAATTTATGTAAAGGAAATGGATATGTGATGGTCTGTTGCCCTTGTCCATTAATAGACATAGTTTCATAGTTGATCCTTACGTTCGTCTGCGCAGAATAATCATTCATTCATTAATATGAATAGAATACGAAAGAATGGTCTACTTCTTTTAGAAATTATAAGTTATCGATACATTAATACTTAAAGCAAAAATGTTGTATTCCATTTTATGAAAATTGCGCGAACGAAGAGAGGAAAGCTTATATATTTTAATGATGCATAAAATACATTAAATCAGTAAAAAACATTACACACACCACCATGTATTTGCCAACCACGCATATTTATACTCTTTTGTTTATTATCTGTGAATAGATTATCTGTGGTCAATCTTGAAATCGGTTGAAATTTTAATGAACTTTGGTCGAATTACGATCGCAAGGCGACCACTAGTCCATATAAAAATTTATCATAACATCAAAAATAGGGTATTCCAAGTTTTATTTTTATGACCAAAAGTGGCAAATTACCTTCAGAAAAATGTAATTTTTAAAAATTTAAATGATTAGTTCCAATGTACAGGCTGATTGTCGAACATAGTTACTAGAAAATTGTACTTTCACTGTTGAACTTAGTTGCTTTTTTTAGTCTTAATTAAATTGAATAGGATTTAAAGCTTATTAGTCCAAGAGCCCACTGAATATTTCGTACCTATCTGTTACTGATTCAAAATATATTTTTTTAAACCATATTTTGGCAATGTTTCCTGTCAAAATTATCGTGGCTATAACTGTCACAGTCAATATATAACAAGTCTTGATAACTATAGAGTTTGTTAATTATTCCACTGTTGATTTTGTTTTCTAATCAATTAAAATATAAAAAAAAAACTTTTAATAACGCTTATCAAACTGATGACTGTGGCTTTAAAAAAGACATTTCTTTTTTAAATATTATGTTGTTTTAGTATTTTTTAATTATAGGTAATAATAATAATATAGCTCACGTAGAATGTTTTTTAGGACATTATATAGAACACCTACAAATATCAACACATAAAAATGGTATTCGCCAATAGTATTGTTACATGCGGCCATATATCGATACAGAAGTGCTTTTTCTCGCAACTTTGTTTGCGTGATGTGCTTAATTTATCGACGACCGTTCGAAATGGCAACACTCAATCACGACATTGCTATTTCCTAAGGATCTACTCATTTCTCCTACACGAAAAATTACCCTATGTACTCATAAGTCAAGTTCGTTATCCTTAATATGAGTATATATTTGTAAATTTTGAAAAAAGGGAAAAGTGATAAGAATAAAAATACTAACAAGCTTATAATTTGACATTTATCTTGCGCCATTTTAAATCTAGTGACGTCACATACCATGCAACATTACACGCACAAGGTATTACAAAATACCTTTAACATCTCCGTAATGTATAACACGTAGATTTTATACACGTTCTTCATATACATATATTAAGCTCACCTTTCGATTCAGGTTATATTTCAGTATTTACTAGACATTTCGATTTGACATTAAGTTTACTTCTATGCTTCTATGGCAAGAATTTCACCTGTACATACATATATATACATTGTTTATTATTTCTTTACACATGAAAGAATTTATTTATTGACACTCTTAGCCTATGCATGATTACCTAGTTACCGTTACGAGATTATAGATTTGTTTTATATCAGTTACGAGAAATAAACATTAAAGTATAATTCTCACATATAACTTGTAGGGTAATCCTCTTTAGAAAACAAGTGTTATATACAAATCTTTTTTTTTTTAAATCGAACTGATATTTCCCTAGATTGACAGGATCAAACAAATAAACTCTTTCTGCCTTACTACAAAAGATTTAAACAGACGTTAAATGCGTGTTTAAAAAAATCCGTACCACAAATCCGCGTCTATGCACAGTTTTGAGTTAAACATGCTTTAGATATAGATTAACATACGTTTAAGTGAGTTTAATAGATGTCTAATACCTATTTCAGCTGTCAAATGTAACATATAACATTTTATCAATAAGTTTTTTTATGAGTTTTTTCGCTGTTAAGCAATTTAGATAATATTTTAAGCAATGTTTAATTTTTAAACTCTGTTTAGCTAGACATGGTTTTAATGCTTCTTTTCTAGTATGACAGTTTAGCTTTACACACATATTTCCTTTTACTTATAATTTTCTTGTATCATAAGAATGTAAGTTACAACCCACTGGAAATAAGCTTAAAATAATGTTTATCAAAAATTATTATCACTTAAATGTTTAGTTGAATTCAGTTTCCAAGTAACTCGTGCGTGGTTAATTAGAATATAAGTTTCATTCGACTTCGTCGTTAGATACATTATAGTTTTAGTTGCAATACGAATGTAGATCGCATTATAAATTTTTTTGTTACATTTATTAGTAAAATAGTTGCGCCCCATGAGACTAAAATTTAATAAATAAGATGTCTGTGGTTCAATCGCCTTAGCACCTGAACGTTTAATATTATTTTGTAATGCTCTGAACAGTTTTATAATTTTTTGAACACAAAACGTTATTTTCTCGGTATAGAGTTAAGCTTCCGGCTTTCTTACACACTATATAAAATACAAATATATAAGCTACGTATCTGAGTGTCTGTATAGTCAGCCCGTACACGGACTATAGTCAGAAGGCTAAAGCTAAGTACCTCAATTTAATTAAAATAACACATACATAATTATATCAGTAGTATATATATATCATATCTAGTCACAGACACGTAATGTCGAGTTTCTTGTCTTCATGTAAAATTAACACCTGTTTTAAGTGTAATCATAAGCAATTAAACAAAAAAAAATTTTTATAAAAAACACTCGAACGATCAGACGAATATAGTTTTATAGTTAACTAAAAAAACCAGAATCGTACCCCCGATCCCCTAACGCACATGCTGTCACATCTCAGGGGTTAGTGACCGAGACGGATGTTTGCGACCCTCCGTCCCGGGTTCGATATCCGGTCCGCTCCTAGACGCCCTTGACAATCATCCGGATACATTACCGTATAATGATTTGAATTTTTTTTTCGAAACGTTACTAAAATGTAGTCAAAAACACTATGTTCTCGTTATACTTATAACATTTCTTTGAAGTTCATATCGAATATATTATTTAAATTTAAATAATGCGAAATAAAATATTATTTTAATAATGATATTATTATATGGATACTAGATGACCCGGCGAACTTCGTATCATTTGCATAGACAGGGTTTTTTTAAATTCTTTTTCACAAAAATAATTTTCATTTATTATAGAAACTTGTATTTATTGTATTTGGTATTTTAATATTTACTTCCTGTTGGAGTTTCTTATTAATAAATATTTCAAGATCAAAATTAGCCAAATTGATTCAGCCATTCTCGAGTTTTAGTGAGACAAACGAACAGTATTTTATTGGTAAATATTATAAAAATAACGTAAAGTAATGTTATTTTACAAGTATAGATACGTTTTCTTCATATAATTATATCGTAAAAAATCTGTATCCGTGTCTAACTTTGATAAACTCGTCAATTGACTTGTTGGTCCAGAGATATACTAAGTTTTAAGCTGAATGCTAAGCAACAAAAATCTTGATACTTCACTGATCTCACATAAATTATTTTGCCGACTTTTTTTATTTGTATATTATTTTAACAATTTTTTTCTCAACCATTAATTAAATTTATTAAGTTTAAAATAAATTGGTTTAAATCGATAAGAGGATTAACAGCTTTAAAACTTATTTAAAGGAAAAATAACAAAACAGTTTGTTTTTCGCCGAAACTGAAAATAAAAATGCAATAATACCAAAGACCAGTATCGTTTCATTATTTTGCATCTAAATCTACGCTATTATTATAAAGAAGTAAAATCAGAAACCAAAACGAAACCAAAACTAATAGGTACATTTTTTATTGGTTCCGAAAATATGTAATAAAAAAAGCAGTAGTATAGTAGTAAATTAAACAGTTTTATAAATAGGTTCTTTAAAATTATTTTATCTGTATATATACAATATAGTATAGGCACATTAAAGTGATAATCAAATAAAAGCTCATTACACCTTTCTTTATTTATCTTGCCGTCAAAATGTATTATAATTAAAATGTATTTGTTACTCCTCTGGTACTGCAAATGATCGGGCGGCGACGTCACTTAAGATCAGGTGACTCGACTGCATGTTTACCCCTTATTTAATTAAAAAAATCTATTAAACAGACAAAAACACGAAAACTCTCTTTAGCTTTATCGTTTTATATAGAAAATTCATATTACATTACCAAAGACTTTATATTTTTTAACTTACTGATTAATGTGTTTTTTGCGGTGCTACTACCAAGTATTTTCCCTTTGACAGTGCAGATAATTTTATGTAGATACCGTTTCATCTGAGCTCTTAAGCAAATAATAGTAACTAACAAAGTAGCTCACGATAGTAAAATATTGTAACTAAGCTTCGGACTGCATTCAAAGATTTTTAATATCTTTTTATGAAATATCAAAGAGAAACTGCGCGTTACTTCAAACGAGTTTGTTGAGGAAAGCTTGAGTAGTATAATTCTAAAATATAATTTGTAATAACTTTAATTATTACTTAAATACAGCCTGGTCTTCACCATTTTTAATATACATACTTTAACAGAATTTACGTTACGTATTCATGTACTTTTTACTGTTGTGCCACATTATTAAATGTTATATTATGTAGGTACATACAATTAAATTTAAATCCTAAACTTAAAATCAATCGTCGGAAATTAACAAGTAATAAAAAACAGAAAAATGCTGGAAATAGATTTGACATTTCGGTTAACGCCGCTGGCCATATTGATTGAAATGAAACTATTTTAAACGGATTTAAATCGCGTATATTAATTATTTTTATCATCCCGACGTTTCGAGCACTTTGCAGCGTTCGTGGTCACGGGTAGACTAAGATGACATTTGTCTATTTGAGATTTTAGAAAATATTATTTACAACTACCGCCAACGGTTTCTTAAATGATATCTTGAATAACGTTCCGGTTGCACGCAGAAGGCACTAACTGTATCTTTTGGTCTGGCAGTCTGTTGGACTTGGGATTTTAAATTTTTAATAAGTGGATCCCAGGTGTTTGAAAGTCTCCAACCATCTTCTCTATTGAAGTTCGGATGTTTTTGAATTTCAATAGCCTCGCGTATCATTCTAGGAATGAATCTGTGTTCTCTAGCGAGGATCTGTGGTTTATCAAATCGGATAAAATGGTTAGGTTTATCCAAGGCATGTTCACAAACTGCAGACTTTGAAGAACGCCTATTCTTGACATCTCCTATGTGTTCCTTGACCCTAGTACCGATGCTTCTTTTTGTTTGGCCTATGTAAGATAAACCACACTCACATTCGAGTTTGTATACACCCGCAGTCTGTAAAGGAATATTACTCTTGATAGGTCTCAAGAACTGGCTCACTTTCTTATGAGGCTTGTAGATAGTTTTAATCGAAGCTCGCTTCAAGATGTTGCCAATTCTGTCTGTAACTCCCTTCACATATGGTAGAAATGCAGGTTGTCGCTCAACTGTGGGTGGCTTGATACGGCTTCTACGATGCTGGCGAGGCACGGGCAGCTTGTTCTGGTGGAGTGCAAGCTTGACGTGGTGTAGCTCGTCCTCTAGGTGTTCAGCATCGCAGAGATGGTGGGCTCTCTGAAACAAAGATTTGCCAACGGTAGCTAACTGGCTAGGGTGGTGGTGTGAGTCACCATTGAGGTATTTATTAGTGTGTGTGGGTTTCCTATAAACTGTGTGACTTAATGTGTTGTCAGGATTCTTGATAATAAGAATGTCAAGAAAAGCTAAAACATTATTTGCCTCTAATTCCATAGTAAATTGAATGTTATTATTAATAGAATTAAGATGTTGTAAAAATGCAGACGTCATATCACTAGGTAATATTGTGAAAGTGTCATCTACGTACCGCTTGTAAAACCGAGGTGTGATTGGTCCGGAGTGAAGAGCCCTCTCCTCCAGGTCTTCCATGAATAAATCGGCGACCACGGGGGATACTGGAGAACCCATTGCAACTCCGTCGACTTGCACATAGAATTCATCATTCCACAATAAATATCCAGATGTCAGGCAGTGATGTAACAGCTCTGCATACTCAATAGGCATGTTTTTTGTTTGTAGCTTCCTCTTGACAATTTCGATGCAGTCTTGTATGGGTAGGTTGGTAAACAATGACTGGACATCAAAACTAACCATTGTCTCATTGTTGGCTAATTTGAGATCTTTGATTTCACCAACAAACTGGTAAGAATCCTTCACATAAGCTTCCGTGTGTCCTCGGAGTGGTGATAATATCCTTGCTATGTGTTGAGCCAATCTATATGTTGGTGTATCGATTTGGCTTACAATAGGATGCAACGGAGCACCAGTTTTGTGTATTTTAGGTAACCCATACAATTTTGGGGGCTTAGCACATGTAGGCACGAGTGATTTTTTATCCAGATTTAACTTTTCTTGATGTTTAGTTATTAACGCGGATGTCTTTTTGAGAATAGTATTAGTAGGGTCTTTTGTCATTTTTTTATAAGTTTTTTCATCCGATAAGATCGCGGTAATTTTCTGGTTATAGTCACACGTATCCATCACACATGACTATAACCAGAAAATTACCGCGATCTTATCGGATGAAAAAACTTATAAAAAAGTAACAAAAGACCCTACTAATACTATTCTCAAAAAGACATCCGCGTTAATAACTAAACATCAAGAAAAGTTAAATCTGGATAAAAAATCACTCGTGCCTACATGTGCTAAGCCCCCAAAATTGTATGGGTTACCTAAAATACACAAAACTGGTGCTCCGTTGCGTCCTATTGTAAGCCAAATCGATACACCAACATATAGATTGGCTCAACACATAGCAAGGATATTATCACCACTCCGAGGACACACGGAAGCTTATGTGAAGGATTCTTACCAGTTTGTTGGTGAAATCAAAGATCTCAAATTAGCCAACAATGAGACAATGGTTAGTTTTGATGTCCAGTCATTGTTTACCAACCTACCCATACAAGACTGCATCGAAATTGTCAAGAGGAAGCTACAAACAAAAAACATGCCTATTGAGTATGCAGAGCTGTTACATCACTGCCTGACATCTGGATATTTATTGTGGAATGATGAATTCTATGTGCAAGTCGACGGAGTTGCAATGGGTTCTCCAGTATCCCCCGTGGTCGCCGATTTATTCATGGAAGACCTGGAGGAGAGGGCTCTTCACTCCGGACCAATCACACCTCGGTTTTACAAGCGGTACGTAGATGACACTTTCACAATATTACCTAGTGATATGACGTCTGCATTTTTACAACATCTTAATTCTATTAATAATAACATTCAATTTACTATGGAATTAGAGGCAAATAATGTTTTAGCTTTTCTTGACATTCTTATTATCAAGAATCCTGACAACACATTAAGTCACACAGTTTATAGGAAACCCACACACACTAATAAATACCTCAATGGTGACTCACACCACCACCCTAGCCAGTTAGCTACCGTTGGCAAATCTTTGTTTCAGAGAGCCCACCATCTCTGCGATGCTGAACACCTAGAGGACGAGCTACACCACGTCAAGCTTGCACTCCACCAGAACAAGCTGCCCGTGCCTCGCCAGCATCGTAGAAGCCGTATCAAGCCACCCACAGTTGAGCGACAACCTGCATTTCTACCATATGTGAAGGGAGTTACAGACAGAATTGGCAACATCTTGAAGCGAGCTTCGATTAAAACTATCTACAAGCCTCATAAGAAAGTGAGCCAGTTCTTGAGACCTATCAAGAGTAATATTCCTTTACAGACTGCGGGTGTATACAAACTCGAATGTGAGTGTGGTTTATCTTACATAGGCCAAACAAAAAGAAGCATCGGTACTAGGGTCAAGGAACACATAGAAGATGTCAAGAATAGGCGTTCTTCAAAGTCTGCAGTTTGTGAACATGCCTTGGATAAACCTAACCATTTTATCCGATTTGATAAACCACAGATCCTCGCTAGAGAACACAGATTCATTCCTAGAATGATACGCGAGGCTATTGAAATTCAAAAACATCCGAACTTCAATAGAGAAGATGGTTGGAGACTTTCAAACACCTGGGATCCACTTATTAAAAATTTAAAATCCCAAGTCCAACAGACTGCCAGACCAAAAGATACAGTTAGTGCCTTCTGCGTGCAACCGGAACGTTATTCAAGATATCATTTAAGAAACCGTTGGCGGTAGTTGTAAATAATATTTTCTAAAATCTCAAATAGACAAATGTCATCTTAGTCTACCCGTGACCACGAACGCTGCAAAGTGCTCGAAACGTCGGGATGATAAAAATAATTAATATACGCGATTTAAATCCGTTTAAAATAGTTTCATTTCAATGAATAATAATCGCGAAAATCTAAGACAACGATATGGCCATATTGAATTTACGGTGACGTCATATCTGTCAGTGATACTTCTAAGAATTCCAGAAATCTAATGAAACCTCATTTATAAAAATTCTTTGAGGCCTTTCATCTATTTCTTCTGTCATAAGAAATTTCTTAAAAAATAACGTTAAAATTAACTTAGTTTTCGAAGAAAAATTTCAAATTTAGCAATAACCGTCAACCGTTTGTTAAATTTATAAATATCGAGAAGAGAAGTGGTATTACGTATGATTCATGTTTCAGTTTTTTAGTTAACTTTTTTTTTCATTATCTGTTGGTATGCACCATAGATTAATACATTACCCATGGACATAATAGAGTGAAACGAAACATTTTTATGGTAGTAGAGACAGTTCATAAATGTTCCGTTAGCTGGATAGCGTCCTCGTCATTCTGAGTTTAATGCGAGACGTTTTTGATTTTGTTTTTGATATTGACTGAATTTTGTAAACACAAGAGATTTATGAGTTGAACGTTATGTAAATTTAGTTAACAAGAAACCACAAAAATTCCTATAAATAGATAAAACTGCAACGAAATTTCTCTATTGTTTATATATATAATAAATTATTTTAAAGATTAATCAAAGAATATGTCTTTATGGATAGTAATGCAAAAAAACATTTTTGAAGTACCTATATATTTATTGTTTCTTTTTTTTCTTTTAGTCTGTGTACAATTCGATACAAAATTTCTGTAACTCGATATGAAAATAGCTCATCCGGTAAATATGAAACGTCCAAGCGAATTAAATCGCTCATTTAATAGTTGTAATTCAGAGCTCCAAATAATTAAGCAGTACCAGATTTTCAACTACACATTTTATTAAATATCGAGATAACGTTATTTTAATATAAAATAATTAAAAAATATGTTATTAGGTCAAATTAAGAATAATAAATGCACAATAATAAAGCGACGCCAGTCGACTATTACAAAAACATAATCGTGAACAAAAGTGGTTTGAACATCATCATGATACCGAATGCAAAGCAAGTAGTAACCACCCATACACTATTAATCATGAATACAAATTTAATACTTACATATCTTCCATTGCCGTTTTACTTTACCAAAATATTAAACGCACGAGAATAATCTTCAATGGAATACAATTGATAGGAAACGTTAGAGATGGAATTCGCATGCGCCGCGGTCGTCTCGAGGGCGTACGGTAGTATTTTCGATAAAGACCTTATATCCATATCTGTGATCATATAAAATGGACTCTGTGTGTTAGGTTTTATCGTTTAAAATCGGTTGTGTGTTTTATTAAAATAAGGTGTTCGTCTACATATGGAGTCGTGTCCGTTGGTAATCGTCCGCATTCGGGTGTCGCCGCCCGTCGCGCACGTGCGCTCCCTAGAATGGAATATGTAATATTGTCAGTTTGTACAATCCACAACTAAAGTTGTTAAGCACGTATAATTACGATTTAAATTAAATGAAATGTAATGATGATTATGACATGATTTTATACCTTCATTGTATTCGAATTGATAATTTTTTTTTTTAACGTTGTTACATGCATTTAGTACATTCGAAAACTTTTTTAAGCTTTTCAACTGAAAAGCTAACCATTTCGAAGTGAAATGCCTTACATATAGCTTTAGTTTTGTATTAGGTTAACAAGATTGAGTAACTTATCGATGATATAAAGATATTGTATAATTCGAAAAAATATATCAAAACGTAATTCAATCATATTTGTTAACAATATAATTGTTAACAACATAATGAATTTAAAAACAAGATACAAGATAACGGTAAATTTATTTTATTTTGCATATTTGGTTTAGTACATTGAAAATTAATAAACGTTTTTTTACGTGTTAACATTTCTACTCGTTATTGGACCTGACAGGTTATTAAGTTATTTTTACTTAGAATTTTTTGTTCTTTATTTTATTGAAACAAAAATCTCATTATTTTTATAATCAGTATAAAATATACCTTTGTCTAAATACAAAACAAAAAATTAAAAATAATATTTTGTAAACTAAAAGTAGACTTGGCATAAAATAAAAAAGTAATACGTGACCTACAACACTTCTACTTCAAGAATACGCGCGCCGATATAGTGTATACTTTATATTCTTTAATAAACTATTATTTTTTATGAAAGTTAAAAATTAAGGGCCTTATACATTACTAAAACATTTTAACGAAAATATTTTGTCTTACTTATTTTAAAGGAAAAGTTTATGATTGAAAGAAAGAAAACTAATTATATACTTAGAAAAGCTTTTGAATAATAAAGCAATTGTATAATGTATATATAACTATGTACTCATTTATGTATATGGTTTGTCTTTGGTGGGTATATAACCTTGGTATATGATTTTTACATTAAAATTCGTATCACGAGCAAAACCCTTGGTGGAATGACATTCGAAAAAACTTGACGTTTCTTATTTATACTAGAAAAGGCGAAGTAAAAACAACATAATACACAATACGAATAATATACCTACACATATTTGTAGCTATATACAATATATACAAGAATTTTTTACATATTTACGATAAATATATAGCAGATATTTATTGTATGAATAATACTTATTTAATTTTAAAAATACTGCTAAAATATCATGTGTAAAAATTAGTTAAAACATTAGTAGGTACAATTTTATTGCATTGACATCAGTTTTCAGATTTATAAAAAAATAAATGTATGCTATAACATATGTATTACATTAAAGATTTAAAACAATATTGAAACAACAGTTGTTGTGGTTTAAGGAGATGATTTCATTCGTGAAAGGCGTGCAGACTCCCACTTGTAACGAATCACGCTATACCATTTTGTGATAGTATTGTAGTCCTTATATTAATGAAACTAAGCTATATTTTCCTATGATAGTATTTTTGTTAATAAATTATTTATTTTAACTGTATACTGCATAATTTTTGTTACCAACCTTGGCTGTAATAAGCTAAAGCTTTGAAGCTTAGTTAATATCTATGTTTATGTTTTCTTGTCTATTTGTCTGTTTACAGCCTAGATCAAAACATGGGTATTTAATGAAGTATTAAATTGATTGTTTGTTATTCCAAGGCATGTTTAAGATTTTCCTATGTCGCATTGCTAAAACTTCTGGTGTAACAAAGTCTATACGATTGTTACTTTCAATCAACAGAATCTACTTCAAAGTGTGCTCGTTCACCCATGATGATTAAAAAGATAAATTTTATTCATAAATTCATATTTAACAAGGTATTCTTGTATAGTCAGGAAGTCAAATTCTGTCTGTCGTATCAAACCATCTACTCAGAATTACGGGGGCTACAGACATACGGAATTAGGCGCCCTGACTATATATGTATAATTGTTCTAAATATAACCTTGTCTCGTGGTGTCTGATAAAAGCTAGACTCCTATAAATGTGATGATTCCACTATCAATAAAAAAGTGTGTAACTTGAAATTCTATGATGATTCATGAAGTGAATGTTATTTTTTCATAAGAAACATATTTCGCTAAGGACAAATTTTGATTTTCCAACATCACGCGGGAATACACGGTTTGAATATGTAATCAGATTTTGATACTCTGCGTAAACTTTATTGGGTATTCAATATAGATTGAGTCGAGACACCTTAACTTGTTTTAACTGAACGAATACATTAACTGATGAAAGATATAAATTTGTTATTATTAATTCGAAACTAATAAATCGTCTCGTGAAAGATGACAATATCGTTTAGTTTAATTTAATTTAGTAGTTGTAAATTAGTTAATTGAGCAATATTTCGACAAATATATGATGATAAAAATGTATCAAAAACAAAACAACATCGCAGATCGCAATTACATTATTCATACATAATAAAATAAATAATAAAATTGTTAAGATGCGGGAATTAAGGTCCTGTGCAAAGTTTTATAAAAAAAACCAAGAAGTAAGTAAGGAAAAAAAAATCATTTAAAACATGCTTATTTATACAAAAATACGAAAGCGGAGCTTTTGTTACCTTTTGAAAAATGTTTTATAAAAATTATAAATTTAATTAAAATATAATCTATTTATATTTAGATTAAGAGATTATAGTGTTTATTAATAAACTCAAAGCCCTGATGCGAGCCTTTCACATGACGTCAACGCTTACGAACTATCATTTAATTGACCATGTTCTGGTAACCTTAACCTAGTCAGACTTTTTTCTATTTACTACATACATACGTAACTAAGTTTTTAGTGAAAACAGAAGACATTTTACGTGTAATATACGTATACATTTATTACTAGACTACAAAGTTAAGGCGAGTAATGTATTTCTTTTTAACTCTCGATCAAAAATAAGTGTGTTTCAGTTTCAGGTCGGTATCTGTCTATGGCTCTAGCTCCTCAATTAATAAACCAATTTTGATGCGGTTTTTTATAGTTTAAACTTTTTTAAGACTTTTTAGAAGTCTTTCCTAGACGAAAACTTCTACGATTTCTAAGTTGTATCTATTATTTTACCATAATTTTAATATACCAGATTTGTAATTTTCACTAAAAGTTCTTTGCTATTAAATAGTTAAGTTTTTTTTTTGTAATTTTTAAGTTCATTTTTAATTGTTTATTTCACCATAACAACAGATTTTTGTTAATTCGAATTAAGATTCTGGCAAAAAACTATTTCTTTTTATCCCTGAAAAATCAGAGGAACAGCTCTTATAAATACAAAAGTACACATATAAATGCAGCACAATCAAACTAAGAAGGTACGTTTCAGGTATTAAGTAATCGCAAGATCTATGCTATCTTTACGTCAGTCGTGTTATCGTGCACTATAACGCATTAGAGCCTTTAAATTACAACTTTGAATGCAAAACTTATTCATCAAATTGTTTCAACAATACAACGTACAAATGACCTCCGCCTCCCACGAGCGAGGTGAATCAATCAATTCAAGGTCTGTTTCCCAGTAAAAGGTACGACCATTTTGTGGACCCGTTTAGGAACATTTCTTCGTATATACTGAAAGAAGAGACGGTTCTTGTAAAACTGGTTACAATAACTAGATATAAGAATGAAGGTGTCTTGCGTGTTCAATCATGCTTATGTAAGCATATTGTATATTATGGATATGATTTTGAAAATTTAATTCGTAAACCTTTAACTGGGGCCTGCGAGAAAGTTTGGTACTTATTTTTTCTTTTGTTTGCTAACGTATCTAAAGTCGACTGGGAGAGCTCTATTTAACTGAATAAATTATGTAATTGTTTTAAATTGTTCTTAATTTCAAATTCGTTTCCTAATAAATTTTGTGGTTCTAGGATTCACGAAGTGATTTATTAAATAAATATGACATCCTACTTTTTGGTTTCCTCAATTGTTTGCAAAACTTTATGGTAAGCGTTATGTAATCCTAAAAAATAAAGGACTTTAAAAGATCATTAAATTAATTGTCGATGACGTTAAATAAATTATTATAAAAACAATAGTTCAAACATATAACTATTGTAGTTATCATCAATTAAAAAACCGGCTAAGTGAGTGTCAGTAAACGTGCATAGTTCCGTAGTTATCAGTCTGTATATGATTTTTTATAATTTATACGGTTCATAACCTAATTTTATTAAGCGTTTTGCACAATTAACAACTTTATCTAAGTAATTTCCAGACATACGGTCATAGCGAAACTGTAAGAGACCTAAATTGACTAGGTTATCCTAAAAACGACAAGGTTCTTATCGAAATACACTCAAAATTTATATCTTAAATGTTTCAGTACATGTCTCAAAACTGAATACGAATTGTAATATTGTATCATCGAGTTCGGGAACAATTGATAGGTTTATGAGAAGATATATTCCACCACTAGCTCCACAGTCACAACTTTGGCTATAAATCTCGAAGGTTCTGTCATAGCTTTATTGTGCTCGTACGCAGATTAAGCGATGTTCGAACGACGATATTTCTTAAGAAACCTAACTTTATTCTTAACTAGACGCTTTGAAAGCATACGTTCTTTAATATTGTATCGTAAATATAATGATAATAGCAGTGAAATTTTGTATGTTTGTATGTATGTATGTTTTTGCTGGTATGGGTATGTTATATTATATATCCAACTTTGATAACCGGGGGCTAATTATGATAAACTTTTGCTAGCAAAACATTTTTACTGTTAAAGAAGTGTTTTAGTACAAATATCAATTATCAAAGAATTGTTAGAATGTAACATTTTCTTGTAGTGATATTTTTACGTAATTATTCTGCTTGACTTTTAACTGATAGCTAAAACGTTGACAGCTTAAAAAAGTAAAGAAAGGAAATAGGAAGCAAGGAAAGGAATTTGGTAAAGGTTAGGCTTCCGGCTTTCTCTTTCGCCGTACGAAACGTAGTTATATTACTACTTCACGGCGATATTCTGTGAGAGTGAGGTACTGCCGCGGTCGACTCTATCGAATGTAGGCTGTAGTCAGTAGGCTACAGCTAAGCTCTACCTCAATATACCAAACAATGAAACATACTAAGTTCCTCGGTTTATAAACTGAACATATAGTTGCTAAAATAACGAGGTAATTTCAACATCAATCCGTTTAGTGGTTTCACATAAATCTCGGTTAATTAGACCAAAATTAATCGATAATTTCTAATTATTTTACATGGTTTAGGTTTAAAATATCAAGTTAATTAAAAAAGGATATTTTTACTAAAAATCTTGATTGTCTAACTTAATAAGCTACCGGAGTAAGTAAATTATCTTTGCACATATATACAGTGAGTTTTTTAACTGAGCGATGGTCACATCTGAAACTAAAAAAATAGCGAAATATGCTTATAGGAGTGTCGGAGTTTGGTGAAAACTAAAACTACAACCACTTATAAATTCACTTTATATGTTATAAAACATTTGTTATGTGATCAAGTGTTCATTTTCCGTCTACTTACTCATTGATGTTTTGTATTGGAAAACAACAATACAAATTATTACTGTTTGATGGTACAATAATTGAGTGGGTGGTACCATCCTAACTGACAAATCTGCATTGCGCTCTACCACTCATGAAGTGATCGGATTTCAAATAATTTTAAGTTTTTATAATAAGTAATAGAATGTCTTAAGACTGTTTAATGGTTTCTTAGTTCAAACATACATTCCGAAAATGTCTTACATTAAGTGTTGACATTTGCGAAAAAAATGTTATTATTAATTAATTAACTAATAGTGTATTAAAACAACAAGAATTGAGTAAGATACAATAATTATGTTTGTTTTTAAAAAATAAACAAGCGATAAAGTTTAAGAAACTGTAGCCCGACTACGGAGAAAAGATTACATTAACTGCGTATTAATGAGTACAGTTGAGCTGTACGTGGCGTGGTCTCACTTTTGTTTCAACATATATATATATATATATATATATATATATATATATATATATATATATATATATATATATGTATTTATATACATTTTTGGAATGTACCCATTAATTCTTTTCTTTTTATATCACTATGATTTGATTATTTAATTTTTATTAATAATTTACGTATACCATAATATGAAATTTAAGAACAATTCATATAGCTTATGTCAAAATAGAAACAATGACGATATGAATTATACTAAAAATTTCTAGTAATTAAAACACCATTATTTTAATAAAATCGAAATATTCACTGACTCAGGTTCCACAAAAACAAAAAATATGTAATTACCATCATTACCCATCCTTGGCCTTACCGTAGTCAGGTAAAAAATAAAGCTAATCATTTAATTCTCACTTTGTTATATTCTGAATGAATGGCAAATAAATACAAACCTATAAATTTATATCCATAAAAAAATTAATGGTAGTAACAAAAATAATTTTGTAACAATTGTACTGTGTTTGGTAATGGGCCGAATTGTATTATATTGTACTATACATATAACCGTAATATTATTTTATCTACGATATATTTTTCTGCTGGTAATTATTACGTGATTACCGATAGAGGGTATGTTACATACATACGATTCCCTTATGTATGTTTATATATATTTTATGTATGTCTAATTCATTGGAATTATCTACAGCTTAAACCGTTGAATCGTTTGACGCTTATTAACGTAGGTATAAGGTGTCATTAAATTAGACGAATTTATTTAATAATATATGTATGTATATTGTTATATGATGTAGACGTGACTTGGAGTGTTGCCGAGCAACGAGCTGTTGAAGTCAAGAGGGAGAACATGGTAATATACTATTACAAGACACGTGAACTATGAATCTAATGTAATGATTATTAACTTCGAGACTCTTTAAAAATATTTTTTCCCACAATCAACGCTTTCGTTTCTTGACTAGGAAAATTATTTTTTCAAAAACCTAATAATGTAGTTTTAGGTTTTATAAAAATAAGATTCCTTTGACTATTTTTCATAATTATCTATAGAAATAGTTTCAGATTGGGCTATCCACGCTTACGTAAAAAGTTCATTCTATATACATATAATCCCGATACCGGTGGACGGGCCTGTAGGCTTGGCTTCTGTGTATGTATATTTGCGTATAGCTTGTAGGCAACAGCAGCCCGGTGTTGTCAGTTATTATGAGCTATAAATCGCTCATTATGCACGGGGGATGCGGTTGAATGCGTAAATCTGTGCAAATGTGTTTTGATACCTTTAATGTAAAAGGTTTATCGTGTATGGTAGTATCGAAACGTTATAATAGTCACTATTATAATACCTCGTGGGAACGAATAATATTTTAACTACTAATAGTTGTTCATTTACCTTTTTAGGATTTCGGAGAGTAAGACCATACGGAACCTTATTATAAGCCTCTGCTGTTTGTCTGTCCGCGTGTTGTACCTCATAAACCATAAATAACAGGTAAATTGTTAAATTTTTTTAAAGTGTTTATTTCAATTGCCGCTGTGCTTTGTGTTTCTTTTACAAACATATTTGAAAAGTACATTGTGTTGGTATATATTTTGGTATAATGTTCTCACTTCGTGTGCGAGTTCACTCAAACTTAATTCGTTTTGAGGACCTATATTTATAACATAAGTGAGATTAGATTAAAAAAATATTATACATAAAACAAAAGTTCGTTGTTATCACAGTTTAAACATTTGTGATTTTAAAACAAAATAAAATCATCGTTGATTATTTAACTCCAATAGCGATTTTTATATATGCAAAGTAAACTCCGGAATCAGTAAAACTATTTTTAAAATGATGGGGCCATTTTAAAGATATATAATAATAGGTAAATCGATGTATGATCGATGATATTATTTAATAATATCATCGATCATACATACGATTATATAAAGTTTTTTATATAAAGTTTTTTTTTTTTTTATTAAAAAACTAAACCTTTTATATAATAAAAACATAAGGTTGTTTCTAAATTAACGCATTCTTCACGAGACATTGTTTTTATTTTTGAATGTAATTTCCCTGTTCAATATATCACAGAGTCGCCATTGATTGGTAGCGAAGATACAGTTCGGCCATTTCAACTTTTTATCAGGGGTGCCTTGCCCGGTGTTAACCTCTGTTGAATATTTATACAGAACCCTCCCTTCGAGACGATGTGTTGTAATCTGCTTGCAGTAAAAAATATTTTTGTTTGCTTACCGTCCTTTATGTGAGAGTTTTTGTTCATTTTGAATATAACAATTATGTAAATTTTGGACACTTTTGTCTCGATATCGTTCTTTAGTGACGATTTAACATTTTTGAGTTTATAAATTTATAAATAAAAATCAGTAAAATTTATGCCCTACTATTGATACCGTATGAAAATAGTCTATTTATTTTTTATAAGTCGCATTACATCCATGGACTCGTAATAACCTATGCCCTTTTTCCGATTAATTGGGTAACGAGGAGGCGTAGGGTACAACGCTTTGTACTGTACATAGTACAGTAATCTACCTAAAAGTAACAGTCACTTAGAACTAACTTAGGTCTAACTTAGTATCTAAAAGTATACGTTGTATTAAAATAGCACGTTACTTTACAGCTGATTACTGAAACTTAAGTCAAATATTTAAGTCCAATTCATCTATTAGAGGCGTCGCTATTTTGTTTTGTACTTTTAACCGTCTCTTGAGAGCGATTCAAATTAAGTAGAATCTAAACGCAAGGCCGATGTAAAAAATCGTTTTATCGTACATTTAGGTCGTACTGAATTTCATTTTAAAAAGGGCCGGTTAAAATTAAGTCGTGTTCAACGGAGTGATTGATATGAGTATTCAGTATTTTGTTTTAAAGTATTTGGCTGTTGATCGACTTTTTTGTATTATTGTGGTAGAGCCTAGCTGTAACCCACTGGCTACAACTCGTGGCTTGTGTAGGGAAATACCACACGATCACAGATAATCGCCATTAAGTAGCTGGTATAACTGCCTTTCATGTTAAGTAGCGTAAATGTGATTGATAAATTCTATGCTGTGTTAACGGTGTTTTGTGTGAGAGCAATAAGCAGGATCGAGATCTTTGAGGCCTGGACGAGACGGAAGCGACAATTCACCTCCTGACTCACGCAGGTAATTAATAAAAGAAAAGCATTTTTTTTTTTGTTTGTATTTTGGTTGTGACAACTTCTCCATATTTTATCAATAGTAGCGTGATTATTCATAGCCTTCGTTTATAAAATTGTTTAATGCACACTTTTATGATATTAAAATCGCCGCTTCTGACATAACCACATTTAAGCAAACAAACTCTTCAGTGAAATATTACATTTAAAGTACAGATAATACCAATGCTCGCTATCTATCACAGACTATAGACAATGCCACCTGCCAAAAAATTGCATAGTATTTAAATATCGTATAATTATCCTATATCATATGGTCATGGGTATAGACCGGTAATATAAATAAGATAAAACTAAGCTTGCCATACCCCACCTGTCGCCAACTCCCACCTGTCCTATACTGAGGCGAGACAAGTTTTTATGGTCTAATAACACATCTTTAAGTTCGATAAAGTATATGATTTAAAGACTAATACTCGCACCCGTCTTTGTGGTCTATTGGATTTTTAGTAAATAATGTTACTGTTTATAAAAATTTTACTATGAAATAAAATATTTGATTTTGCAAACACATCGTGTTTAAATTCGCTTGCAAACTTATTGATAATTTTTAAAAAGTAATAAATAAAACTTTGGGCTAGGATATTATTTTTTACTAGCTATATGTGTGATATATTATAATTATGGTTTAGACTAACAATAATGCTTTTTTAAACAAATTAAATATCTATGAGAAATAATTAATTCGTGGAAACAATTCACACAATGGAATAAACAATTAAAAAAATCAGTCAAATTGAATATGAAGTCTAAAGATCATGTGTTGAAACCACATAACTTTCTTTCACGCATATCAAAGATGGAGGTGAACATCCAGATGTTACAAAAGTCCTAAAAGCAAAATGTCAACATAATACCGCTAATCTTTTTTAGATTACGAGGTATAGATACGCAACACATCTGAGAACGAAGGTATATAAACATATATTAATATGTAAGTACAACCATATTTACGTAAGAATGGACGTCACGCCGAAAATAGTCTCAATGAGTTCACAGATGGTCAAAAAATGCGAACGGAAATATTTTCGAATGTAAATTGTTTCTACGATTTCAATATTTTCGTAGGTTTGCAAAAGGAAGAACAAATTATCTTGATACAAAATAATCTTGATAATTGTATCAAGATTGTTTTTTTTCTTTAATTGTCACAATTATTGAATTATGACAATTAGTGCAAACGACAATACACTGTATCCTGCTTTTGACATGTCAATTTCTAATACACCAACGAAAATACTACTTGATTGTTCTTACTGAATAACTCTTATTATTATGACGCTATAAAAATTACCATTCCTAAAACACATAATACCAATAAATATCGGAGGCCATTTTATTGGAAAACCGCGAAATTGTAAATATGAGCAGATCTTAAAATCGAATGGATTATAAAGCGAATATTTGATTTAAATATTGGTGTTAACGTTATAAAAATGGCCTCACGACGCGGCAAGAAAATGAAACAGAACATGATTATCAACGTAGTAGAACAGCTGCTTGCCGCGAGCTCAATAAAATGTTTAACGTAAATTTACAAGTATAAAATACATTGCTGTTTTTGTTGTAGAACGTTATTTAGCAACCCTTGTTCACAAATTAATGCATCATTAAATAAGGAATACGGTAGTCAATAAATTATTCGGAGTACAAGTCACGTAACAACATACAAACAATGATTTAACGCACACATACACGACAGCCCTCTTTTGAGACAGAATGAAAGAAGCTATTTCCACGGGGTATCTATTGACGTAAAATGATAAATTATTCTTTACCGCTATACATTTAAGGTGTAAATTGCGTGTGAAATTGTTTTTTGATGGTAAATAGGGGCAAATGAATGAGACGAACTGGGCGTAGCTTTGACATCGATGTAAAATTGTGATCCCTTAACTAGATTACTTGTTGAAAAATAATTGTTTTATTTTAAACTCTATCACAGTAAAAATAGATAAGAAATACGTATAATTTTAACCCAATGATTAAGTCATAGTGTTTACATCTTTATCGAAATATATTTTTTCTTTGCGTTTTATTGATTTTGTATGTACATATATATTTATTCGGAAAATAAAATCATATTTACATTCGTAGAGTTCGGTTTTCGATGTTTTTTTGTTTATAATCTATATCTTTAATATTCAATAGAGCTGAGCTCGGTTCAGGTAAAACATCCGGTCTCCTAATCGCCGGCATTATATTTATGACATATTTAAATAGGTGGCGCCTTGACGCCCGTCTAAGGAATTTGTAACATAAGGTCGATCACATACAACAATACGCGTTCTACTACGTTCAGTCTGTTATGATGTCTAATCGTCGTAATTAACATATTAATACATTTTATTTCATCAATAACTATGACAATTTTTACCTTTAAAAATATAAAGAAATTACAATTCATATTAATGATTAAGTGTAGTTTTTAAAAAGGATCGACAAAGACTTTTTTTTAATTTAAAATATTGACATGATTTATTGTTATTTATGTATAACGTAAATATAAATGTATTTTTGAATTACGCAGAAAAAAATATTAACAACATAACTTTGTTAACATTATAATTACTATTTCTCAGACAAAATAGAACGGCTCAAAATATAAAATTATTATGAAACTTACTTTTGCATCACACGGACACTTATAAGAAATGGTATAAATTACATCTAGATGAAATAATAAATAAAATAATCAGTAGAACGAAAACTGTTTATTAATTGTGTCCCAAAACCTCGTGTAGTGTGAGGCTGCCTAATTCAACGAAAGCTGACAACAGAAGACAGTACGTGACATTTGCGTTAACAGTCACGCCTTTACGTTTTCGTATAATAATTGGGCAGCAATAAACATTAATACATTCTGTACACTAGGCAATAACAACACTACATCAGTAGCGTTTTGTTATAGAACACGACTGTTGTGTTCATAATCGTACTAACAACTTTAAATGTTTGTTGTCTGCCTGTTTGTTTATTTGTTTGTTATATTTTCACGTCTATACTGATTTATCGATTTCGATGAGTTTTGGGACGTGATGAAAAGGTGAATAAAAATTTCTAGAAATCCACCAAGCGAGGCTCATCTAGTAAATTATTTTATCAAAACGGGCTATTCCTGCTAAGATGCTATGTGATATATACCATTAAGTTTGGTTATTAATTATCAAATTGAACTAACTTAAAGTTGAAGGTCATGCGCATTGGCGTAAGAAGGTACTAGATTGGGTAGCAATTACCACCTCCCAGAACACTAGTCACAAGAAAACACGATCCCAAAATATGAATAAATTCTTCCCTTATTCTGTAATGAGTTATAAGTATATAAATAAAATATTCTTCTTCCTTTAAAATTTCATAAAAAAATTGTAAATGTAAGCAAAATCAATTTTCGTAAGTTTTTCTAGGCAATAGTTAACTAAAATTAAAAATTTTAAATACCTCCAATAAAATCATTGAGACCCATTAAACGAGTCCCAGCATGGTACTTCTGCTGTCAATTGGTGACGAGTTGTGTATCCTACTGAATCCAAATAATGCAACATCGTTACGTCAAAGTTACGTATGTACGTTATTTTAGTATTATTGAAGTCACATTAAATTTAATAAATCACAGTAAATTCCGATTCGATCAAACAAGTAAAAGTTGCTCAAATCCTTTTAACAACCATAAAAGAGCTGATAACTTTCAAACGTCTGAACAGATCAGCTTTCAAACGAAAAAAACGCATCAAAATCGGTCCATTCGTTAGGTAGCATACAGACAGATACACAGAAACACACGTCCAACTTATAACACCTCTTTTTTGATCGGGAATTAAAAGAAGATCTTGGTCTATTATGGTCACATGAACCATGCACGTTCAGCCAAAGTTATTGCGACAAGATAACGATTTACAAAGTCGTTGTTGCAAATGTAGTATGGATGGCTCCTTAAAAATTTCTTATTGATATTTTTAACATTTTCAATGTCACCTTAAATTTTTACTTAAGACTTTATAAATATTTAATCTTAAATTGCTTAAGGCTTTACTATTGCTGATAAAGCTAATATTTAATTATAATAAGTAAGTCAGCATATTATTATTATAAAATTAGTCAAGCATAAGAAGTGTGTATTTGTTTTAGACGTTTCATTAAACTTTGATAATCTACGATATTGTACAACTAATGATTCAATTTAATTAATTTTTTTGGTTAATGGCTTGTGCCAATATGTTACGTACCTAATATTTGACGTTAAAATTCCCATTCCCATTTCCATGTACCCATTTCCAATTTTTTTCAACAAGTTCGTCATTTAATTTGTTGGCACAAAGATAATCTATCGTGTCATAATCGAATGCCAAAATCGATGATCTTATAACATATCTATGATTATTTAATATAATTGGTAGGTATTTAGAAAACAATGAAACACGTGTTATGACCGAACGTGACATTTGTTTTATTATCCTGTTAACATTCAAAATCATTATTAAGGCTGTTAAAGCTATTTAAGTGAGTCATGTCCAAATGTTGATAAATTCTTACTTTGGTTTTCCATTTACAATATTGATAACATATTTATTATATATAATAATTATTTTTTCGTTTACTTACAGTGAATTTAAAAACACTGGCCAAGTACGAATTATTTTCAGTTCTCATTTAAAGAAATTTAATTACTTTTTACGTCTTATGTCAAACCCTACAAGGGTAAACGAAATTTTAGCTGTCTGTACTATTGAATGTCTACATACGACATGAAATAGTCCCTAAAAACATCCAATAATCCGTAATGCAATAGTGTGGTAGGTTATGCTCATTCTCCTTAAGAGCAGCGGAGGCCTTTGTCAATAGGTCACCATTTACAGTTGATTCAAGTTCAGTATGGTTTTAAAAATTAAAAGGAATTATTAGAGTAAGAAATACTAAAAAATAATCTCATTTTTTTTTAAATAACGGGGAAACGAGCGTCTAGGACACCTAGTATTAGGTGATCACTAACGCCCATGGACATTTGCAGCACCAGAAGGGCCACGAATGTATTGCCAGCTTATAACGGCATAAGGGATGAATGGGAATAGGGCGTAAGATAAGGAATGGTGAGAGAGAGGGGAGGGGGTTAGTGTAGGCTTTGTTACTCATTGTATACCTCGATTCGCGTAAATGTGTTGGTCTGAATACGAGGCAAGTCCGAATTCGCGCATGGTGTAGTTGAGTAAACAAGACATAAAACAATGGATGTACATATACGAGCTTGTTATAATCTTACTGAATATTTTCAGTTGTTATAAGACATTTATCATCTATTTATCTTTACTTGACCTATTTGGCAAATAAACATATCCACATATAACAAAACTTACGAATCTTGTAACAATTACACTGGCTCAGTTTTTTTTTTAACTATTTGAGACACACTTCTGATATGATTTGAACTACAAACTACCAAATAAATTAAATAATAATGTGCATAAATTATATAAACAGTATTTAATAATTATAATGAAAGAAATGTCTTGTGTCTTGACTTTCCCGGTACCTAATTTGTGTTACAGAGTAATGCGCATAATTCAGACCAACATACTTACGTGAATCGAGGTATACAAAACGCAGCTTCATAATAACTTCACGCCGATCTTCTGTTACAGTGAGGTACTGCCCCGGTTAAGCCAGCCATACGAGCTGTGTCAGTGGGCTCACTACCTTAATAAATCAGTTCATTCGCTGACTTAACATACCGTTAAATAACACACGTTCGGTAATTATTATTATTATATAAATAATGTCAGCGTGGAATGGTCGCAAGAATGCTAGCCTCGCACACTGATTTAACGATACGAAATACCGTTTTGCTACTCGAATAATGAACCTTACTTAAGAACGAGGTATTCCTTACGGACCTACATAGGTTTCGATTTGGTATTGTTTTTATTTTCCGATAATCCATTAATATATTTGCATTATAAATTACGTACTAAATGGACTATGTCCTTCCGAAATAATTTTGTATTTCTATTAATAAAATAGTTTTTACAATTGAACAATTAATCACAAAAATAACCCCTGGCAAACAAAAAATTAAACAAGGAAAATTTCTTTATAATATTATGCGGATTATTCACAATGAAATTAAAATTAGACTTAGTTAAATACTTACAAAAAAAATTTATGAAGAATGAAAATAAATAAAATGAAAATAAATTATTTTTGAATCGAACAATTTTATACTAACGTAAGTAATAAAAACCGTTAAGTTTTTTATTTTATCTATTTAAAGTCGGATTTACGTGTTTAATTATTCTGCGTTTAATAATGTTCATATTAAATTAGGAAAACTATAACAAAATTACATCTTCAAAGTTTATGTTTAAGTTTATTCTCTCTTTCATGTGTATGTATATTTTTGAAACAGGATATTGTACTGTCGATGAAATAGCATTGTATAAATTCTTTCTTTTGTTTAATTATCACTATTATGATTTGGCGCATTAGCTTTCATTATTTTATATAAAATGACATTTAATTGCGTAATATTTATCGGTTAGGGAGAAATATAATTTTATTTTGATATTTAAACTGTTTTAATGGTAATGTTACTGCTGTAATAATCATAATTATTTGAAGATTATGTATGGCGAAAAAATTATGATTAGAATTTATATCTTTAAAAGTTTTTTTTTTAATTTATAAAAAAAATCTTGACATTGTTTTAGACAACGTTTAGTCACCGACTTTTTCACTAAATTATGTGTTCGGATATTTTCTGCCTGGTTATTTAATTATTTAGATACTCGTTACTAAGTACATTAACTTTGAAACGTTTGTAAGGGTTTACATATATCCAATGAAAACGTATCATCCACCTAAATTAAACGGGAGAGTTCATACAGATTAATATGTCATTAATACGTTATCAAAATACGAAAGATTAACAAGAATTTCAATTCTATTTGAATGCACAAAAGAACTAATTTACCCTGAATAGTACAACATAACGAAACTTCCAAAAAATAGTACAATGAAAAATATACCTTGTTGTACAATGTTAGGGTCAAATTTTGAATGACTGATGATAGAGGCCATTGCCACAAACACACAGGCCAATGCCACAAACACATGTTGGCGCTGCATCACCACCTTACCTGACCCACCACGCCCCCTTCTTTGCAGCCGAATGTTTGAGAAGCGGGGGTAAAATGGGTTGAAGTGGGGGTCTAGCTGGTTGGTTCGCGTTATATGAGTCAAGCCGGGGGGCGCAGGGACGGAATCAATGAACTCAGTCGACTCGACCGACAAAAGGACGTTTCGCTTGGCAGGTAATTAACTTAATATCAATCCTTTTTTTCTAAAACATAATATGGTTAAGCACTTTAACGCACGACTTGGGTCTCACTCTGACTGTCTTGAGGTTTTGGGACTAAAATTATTTTACGAGGAGCGTCATTGGGAATAGTTAGTCTCGTCCACGTAGGCGAGTGTCAAAATTATGAGTATATTCGAAGGCCGTTTGTATGTTAGCGGAAATTAAGGACGTTCAACTTAAAAGCTTTCCGCGAATGTGAATATGAATGTGACGTAAGTTTTAACAATGGTACAACATGTTGACAAATGATTGGCATCTTGTGTCGACCCTCGTCATCTCTGTAAAAGAATTCTTGCACTGCAGTACAGTACGGTAAAAAACAATAGTTTGTAAAGGTCTACTAAGGTTTTACTCTTGTTTTATGTTAAAATGCTAAAATTAATTTTTGCAAAATGTTTACAGTCTTAAATATATTTTAACACACGCGTTATTTTATTTTTAATTGACTTGTAAGATACTTGGATTTAGACATATTTTATCTTACTTGATGTTTGGATATATGGATGTTGTTCTTTTACGTAAAAAGTACTAAACCGATTTTGATGAAAATTACAGTAAAATACCACAATAGTACATAGGCTAATTTTTATCTACAAAAAATGCCGGTGAAGCTATGTGAGTAAGTTCTATTTTTATATGAGTGTGTTAAAGTGTACAACTTTATTAAAATTAAGGTTCTCTTTTCAATCATACTAAACACATGCACTTTTATGTAATGTATATGAAGATATTACCTGAGATTTAAGTTTATACACCGTGCAGGTATAGTTTTTTGTACTGTATTTTATAGACCCAGATGCGGTCAAAAGCTAGTTTACAGAATGCGATGTCTTCTCTTGATTACAACTAGTTACGGGCTCGGACTGCTTCGGAGAGTTCTCTTTAACGTATTATATGCTACTATACTAGTATCATAAGAATATGATAGGTAGTAAGCTATGCTAGGAATTTGGTTGGTATGGCAATAATACATGGTTGATGAGATGATAAATTCGTTGATATTAATTTATTTTTTAAATTCGAAAAGGCTTACAGTTTGTTTGTATATGTGTTTGTTCTAATTGTAAAAAATACCTAATCAGAATATTATCCATAGTTTCTGAGTTAAGTGCGTTGAAACGAACAAATTTAATGAACAAAAACGCGAGGGCAAGGCTTTTGTTTAAAAAAAAAACAAATGTAATTAATGTTACAATAAGATTTCATCAATTTAAATAGGTAATAATACATATGAACTATTCCACTTATTAATTTAATCTGCCTATGTAAAATATACGTAAAATTAATTAAGATTATTTAAACGAGTAATTGGAAAACATTGACTCTACAGCGTCTGTAGACCCTAACAAGTTTAATGACTTGTTAGACGACCATTTACAAGTAATATTTTAAAATAATTTTACACGATTAAACATTTATTTTAGGGTTCCTTTGCCAAAAGAAATCCTATCGCTAAGCCTTCGTTGTCTGTCTGACTATTCGCCTGTTCTATCTTTATAGGGCTATACAGAATGTGGGATATCGAGGGGATGTAAATATATCTGGTAAAATCCCCTGAAAATATATTCATTGAGATCTTTTTAACGAACCCTAACACTGACATTCCGATGATTCTGTTATAGTCGATGCGGAGAGACATTTGGAATCATCAGAATACACATATTTTGATGATTCCAAATGGTTCTGCAAAATCAGGTCAAGGTTATGCAATAATATAATTTTAATATGATTCATAGTATAGTAAATTTCAAGTCGATTAAATTGATAAAATTTGCTCAGATCCTTTTAACCATTAGAAAAGCACTTATGACCTTCAAACATTTGAAAAGATCTTTATAAATTATATCTAAGACTCATGCCGATCAACATTAGCTTTCAAACAAAAAACTTCATCAAAATCAGTCTATTCGATAGGGAGCTATGATGCCACAGACAGACACAGATACACACGTTACAACTTATAGCACCCCGAGTTAAAAATACAAAAAAAAAATACGAAAATAGATTGTACTGAACATATGCTGAAGTATAAATCGCGATTTGCTAGTTTTATTTAAAAAAAATAGTGATTGACGAGCATCGAATTCTGAATTAAGCGTGCCTTATGGTAGAACGTTTATAATTATGAAAATGAAAATGTCACTCAAAGCATTTATTAAGAGATTGAAGGACAAAGATCTTCGGCCTGAGAGACGAGAAAGTGCCACAGAACAATGTTGCGATCTCTAAAACTAAATTTTAACTAATTATTTTGACATTAATTTATATTGAAGTGATTTTAATAATTTAGGTAAAACGACTTCGTGTATTTTTGGTCGGATCCAAATGATTTAGTCATAAAGATTATTAAATTACTTAATTAATATATTTTTCTAAATGCTACATTTTAAATCTTTGAACTTTGGTACCATTTCGAATACTAAATAAGATGAAATGTAAAATCATTTCGCCATATTCATATGAATTGAAAAAAACTGACTTTTAACCTAATAGAATACTCTTTAAAAGTATAAAATACGATACAATTTTATAAACATTGTAAATACTCATTGAAAAAGATATCTATGTAATGTACTGTACTTAATTAATATATTTTTCAATTCAATTCCACACTAATAGTATAAATGCGAAAGTAACTCTGTCTGTTTGTTGATACTTTTAAATTTCTAAATAAATCGTCTTTTATGAATTTTGATTTAAAGATAGACTGAACCTTGGAGAAGAATATAGGCTCTTTTTAACCTCCGACGCAAAATACGTGTTATAAGTTTAACGTGTATATCTGTGTTTGTTTGTATGTCTTTTTGCTGTTTGGTTTAAGTTTTGGGTACAATAACAAATTGTTCATTGTTGTTGAAATTTTTAATGTAAAAAAAAAAACCTACATTATTTCTTTCTCTTCTACTTAATTTAACTGAATCGATCGTGTAAGCATTGTACGCTAGTTATTGATATATATATTGAGGACTTTATTGTACTTTTCCAACTTTTTTTTATACAAGTGTAAAATATATATATTTTTAGGGTGCTTAAAAAAAATAAATAAAAAGAGATAATAAAATCAATAACTATATTATCATCGTGACAACCTTACCTTAGTCTTTATAAAACATTCGATTCATCTGTATTTAATAAACGAGACAAACTGCAGACAAACGAGTCATTTAAACACTCAAGTGTTCATTCGTACTCGAACCCATAATCCTTTAGTAGAGAACCACAAATTATTTAAATTCCATATCAAGTGGTTCAGCCAATTATTCAGTTTAGTGTAAGTTATGGCCGAACTCTAAACCGGAGCTCGTTGTAATGGTGAAGAAATCTGTTTGACTTTGATAAATTAATTGATGTACGGTACCGATTCTAGAATAAACATTACTAATAAATATAAACTATATGAATAAATACTATACTAATAAATAAAATTTAAGTGCCTGTTGGTAATTTAAAATTAACAGCTTTTAATTAATCGCATATGAAAGTCTATATGGTACTTACATCAAATACATAACTTTTAAAATTTTTATGTGTGTGCCTGTCTGTCTGTTTGTTCCAGTGAATCTCTAAAACGGCTAGACCGATTTTGACGGATCATTCACACAGAGACAGCTAATTTTATATGGAGTAACTTAGACTAATTTTTGTTAGAAATTTTAGTTTTTTTGGCATATTATGTAATTATAGATATGTTATAAGCTAATTTTGGCAGCCAGACTGCCGACTACTTCGGACAACATGTCCTAGCAATCAGGTAGCGACATAACAGACGAGAACAATAAGAAGCCGACATGTCAATTGACAAGCATCAAATAATACTGGACTAAATTATAATTTATTTTAGTTGATGCAACGATAAACAATTTATGAAAATCTTATGAAAGTTACAAGTGTAATTTTCAGCTAATGTTAAGTGTATGCAGAGACGCAGCACGAGTTAGTGTCAATTCTGACAGGTCATGACGGCTGACGCGACGCGCGTCGTAAATATAGGTTACTAGCCTATCTGCGTCGCACGTGCTTGCGTCCAAGATTGCACAGCTGTTTACTGCTTTGTACTCAACTAGATTTTGTTAGCGTCTTCGCTTGTGTTAACGTGGATTTTCTTTTAAATTATACGCTTATATCTATAATATAAAAATGAATGCTTTAATGTGTTGCTAAGCGCAAATCTCGAGAGCACCTGAATTGATTTCGCTAATTTTTTTTTATACTTCTAGAAGTAAGAGGATGGATGTAATGGTGTTCTAATCTAAAAAATATAAAAAATTGCCTGAAAAAGTCTAAAAACAGCACTTTTCTATATTCCCATACAGAAGATTCGTAATAATAATTTAAAGTCAATTTGAACTTTAATACCATACCATAAAGTTCAAGCGTTAGTAGAGAGGCTCCGTGAAAGTAAAACAATTGAATGACGTTAGTATCGTATAAATGTTCATGTCAATATTTATCATATATATATTGGTAACATTGTAACATTACTCAAAAAACAAACCTTTTGTGGTAAAATGTAAATTGTCTGTGGTAAAATGGTAAATATAATTTTTTGTCGAATTAACGCAGGTGTAGCCGCGGGGCACAGCTAATAAATAATATATAACCTATAAATAAGGAATAATGTGCCTTTCAAATAGTTTCACTGGTTTACTTAGCACATATTCGCTCTTTCTTTATTATATAAGTATAGATTAAAGAAATTGCTCTTCGTTACGCTATCAGGAACTGTGTCATAGTTGAAACGCTTAACCTAAATATATCCTACACAGAATTAATTAATAAAAAATATACTTACTGATTTTTGATAAGAAATCTGTTAAACAAATTATAAAACAATGATATTAATACAGTTTTATTTTCGTTAACAACGCAACGAGTGAAAGTGACAGAACAAATTATTATGTACTCGCTAGTTTTTGCTCGCGACTTCATTCCCGTGGACCGTTCTCTTTGAGAAAGCTAAATCGTTTCGTTTGCGGTAAAACGTTGCTTATCACTTGCTAGTCTAGCCTTAATTTAATTTTACTACGTAACACGGTTTTGAGTTTATTGTATTTTAACTTCTTGTTGCTTTTAATGTAAAATTAGCTGTGCTCCGCGGTTTAATCTGCGTTAATTTGATGCAAAATAATATTTATATACTATTTACCTTTCCTGTTTGAATCTCATATTGTTCACTGTTTCATTGGATGCATTATGTATCGTGTATTTTTTTTTTATATTTAATAACAAGTTAAAAAAAAACTAGCCTAAGTTATTCCTTACAGATCAAGATTTAAAAAAATGTGTTTCTGGTGTAAGTACCATTTATACTTTCATATGCATTTAGTTAAAAGTTGTTAATTTGATATTATAAGATACTTCAATTGTATTTATTTGTATTGATGTCAAAGGCAATCGTGAGAGACGTTTAGTGTGTGTAGATTCTATTAATTACGAGAAAAAACTTTTTTCTTCGCTCTGATGGTGGATATTATCACTAATTATTTAGATTGTTCGCCTTTAACATTAAATAGGATATTTTAAATTCAATTGTTTACTTCAATGGGATTGTATTCCGCCTATACTTGTATTTCACATACGTCATTACCGCGTTAGAAGGTGGGTGTAAGGTAAACGTGTTTTATAACAAATCATTAACGATCTAATTGGTAAACACACTCGTAATAGAATTAAGATTTAAAACAATCCTGATTGAAATAATATTAAACACTTTAACTGTATATGATTTGATTTATTTTTTACCGATCAATGGACCGATTTTGTTACTGTTTTCTTTGACTTAAAGGTGATATAATCGGGATAGTTCTTAGCTATAATTTATAAAGATCTGTTCAGACGTTTGAAGGATCTCAGCTGTTTTATATTTATCGAAAAGATCTGAGCAACATCTACTGGCCTGAGCGAATAGAAATTTACTATACTTTGGTGATACAAAAATAACATAGTTACGTAACCTTGACCTGACGCTTCAGTATTATCTGGAATCAGCAGGATACACAACTGCTCACCTTACAGCAGAATGTATCGTGTTAAGGCTCGTTGAAATGGTCTCGATGAATAAATTGTCAATGTAACGTTGTCTTAGATTTTTAGGATTATTACTCATTGAAATAAACCTATATTAAACGGATTTAAATTATTAAAAATAATTAATATACGCGATTTATATCCGTTTAAAATAGTTTTATCTCAATAGATTATCAGTGGTTTTATACAATTTATCTAATTCTATATTATTTATCTACTACTAGTTACGTTAATAATGTTTTAATTATAACGGATGACCATCTAAAACTTATTTCTATAGAAGTATAGATAACAAAGTAATAGGTTACATTCGATAGTAGTTTTTTTTTTAATTCTCAGAAGTACAGCATTACGATAACCCTTCCGAGAACACAGCGAAGCTAATTCTAAAAGGTTTAAAACAATAAATAGTTAATCGTGACTTTGACTGTTGAATTGTGATTACTTTGCAGATTATATTAATAAGTGTAGCTATTAAATATGTAAATTTTTATCTATAGATAAAACAATTTTTCGGTTTCATAAAGATTAAATATTATTCCATGCTAGCTTTTGATCGCCGTGTCGCTTGCGTAAATGTAAATTTTATTATAAAAATAATGCGCATACTATATGTCCCTTTCAAATGGTACCATAATTTTTAAAATAGGTAACGGCTCAGGAGTTTGCTTCACAGGTATAAAATTCGCCCTCTCTTTCTTACAAAATAATGTTTGTATCCATAAAATAATAATTTAGCGCGAGTTGAAATGTAATTTTTAAAAACAGAAAAACGACTAGCAATAAGAAATTATTGTCTAGAAGCGAATTGAGTATAAGAAAAATGACGTCATACGTTATTTCTTAGGATTAATTTGTAATTATTATTTAAAGTTTTATGCAAAATTACTTAATCAAAAACTTTATGGTCGTTTTCTGTAATTGCTTATCCTACGTGAGTTATAAATGCCAAAGTTTAAATATTAGTAACTAAATCACGTTTTAATGATTGAATAGACTTAAATGAAAAACCTGTCAAGTGTGTGTCGGACATGCACCTGAAGGGTTCTGTACAACCGTAAAAGATTTATCATTACACACTTTTTAAAAACTTTGTAAATGAAATAAGGGAGATGCTACAATATTTATATTAGTTTAGAATTACGTATGTAAGTTTTACTCACGTAATTGAAATAAACAACTCTGTAAAATGGCAACAGTTACCTTGAAAACGTTATAAAAGCTGTGCGACTATCAAAATTAAGGCACTGACTATAAATTACTTCAGGTATAAAATAATGACAAAGAACTTACGTAAATCTTTATTAAATTTTGAGAGCAAAAAGTCTGAGAGCGAAAAGTCCCACTTGCATTTGTTATTTGTTGATTGTTGTTAAGGTAACACACACTTTACAAATTTCAACTCTCTGCTTATGGTTCATGAGATAAATCCCGCTAGATAAAACCGACGCACGGATAGATAGAGAGACGGATGGACGAATTTCGGTGGCTCTTTAATAGGGTCCTGTTGACACCTTCAGTACAGTACACTAAAAATTATTTGTAATGGGAATCTGTATGTTCTGAAGTTGTATAATTATTTTAAAAACTTTAATGTTTGTATAATATCATAGATTATTATTGCTTTCAATTTAATAATATACATAAAATTATAATATTTTACGTACGTACGATACCTAGTGTTGGTACCATCGGTATATCGATAGTAATGTAATGTTGTTTTTTATAAATTTTATATTTTTTATTTATTCATAAAATTAATTGTTATTTCAAATATACGTGGGTTGTTACACAAAAATCAATACTTGTTTGCATTTATTTCGCTTCCAACTCTCTCGCCTTCTGTATGGCGAGAATTGCATTTGTAAGTTTTATTCTCGTAACTGAAATGAAATAACTCTGTAACCTAGTAACGTAAAGAAAGTTGTGAATGCCAAAAATAAGGCACTGACAGTAAATTCTTTCAGGCGTAAAGTAATGACAAACAACTTATGTAAAAATTTTGTCTGAGAGCAAAACTTATTTTACTTATTCTCACCTAGAAGCGCTTCTACAACCTCTACCACAGTGATAAAAACATTATAATTATTCTAATGTTATTAAACGTTAATTAACTAAAATAATGACTTTAAAATTCAATAGCTAAAATCAAATGGATGTGACGCACGTTTTATTCGTTTATATTACGTGAATTCTAAACTACGAGGCTATAAATTAGACGGGATTAAATTGCTCTAGATAGGGGACGACACGAATTTGACCTAGAAAGATGAGAAACGGGAGTCAAACACGAAAAAAATTGCCGCCTCGATTCTCGAATATCAGTATCGAGTGACTACATAGTCGATTGCAATACGTCAATCGATTTAACAATGGAAAAAATATTTTATAATCTATATTAATATGGTGTGCTGAATTAATGACTTACTGGAGCGTGTAAATTAATGCTAAAATTATGTTTGTAAAATATAATAAAGGTTGTTTTATTTGAGTTTTACTGAGATGGCCAACCATAATTTATAGTTAACAAGTTTTTCTCTTGGCTTCGTTCCTGTTAACGTAGAAATACTAATCTATTATACTATGCCTATAACCATCGCGTAAATGCAAACATTAAGTCAACAAAATGTATAAACAAATTAATATTATACTTATTTCATTCCAATTTAAGAACCACAGATTTTATAGTAATTGAGAAGCACAGTTGTAGGCAATCATTTAACTGTATTATCTCCTACAACAAGGAAATTATCATCATCATTATCTCCGTAGCATTTTCCCGGTTATATTAGGGTTTGCTTACTATTCTAGTCCAAATATTGACGAGATACTGATTTTTACACAGAGCGATTGCCACCTGACCTCCGCAACCCCTGAGGGCAAGCCAGTAAGATCATTATCAGGTGATTATGATAACAACCGGAACCGACAGCTTTACGTGCTCTCCGAGGCACGGTGAGGAGATCCATAAGAACAAACACCCAGACCGGAACAAGTATTCATACAAATATAAATATTTGCCGCGAGCGGGGATCGAACCCGCAATCGTCGGCTTTAGAGGTACATTCAGCAATACACCAGAGCGTCGTCTTCTACAACAAGGAAATGTATTTTTCTTTCAAAAATCAATTGCTTTTAAAATATGAAAAGTGATTTCGATAAATTAACTTCGAAATCAAAGATTTATATTGTTATTCGATTGTTTTATTTATAAAACTGAGTGTTCTTTAAGACTTAAGAAATAACAACCTTCGTTATTTTTTACTGGGAAATTATTCTTCTTCGGAGTTTAAAGCAAACATTGACACATTACGACTATTCTTAACGGGATCGCGAGAATTTATTTAATTAAAAAGAAACTTGGAACTAGGATTCGAATAAAAGTTACTTAACATAAAATTGATATTTTTATCAAAAGTTACGTTTATCAAATTAAAACTTTATTATATACTTATGTTATTTATAAATATGATTTATCTTGTTGACGGACAGAAGGGTTATTACGCGGAGATTATATTATATATTATTAAATATAACTATATCATTTATTATATACGTAACGGTTTCAACTTCGAGTGTTAAGAATGGATATAGCATATACTAAATTTAATGAATCAGTATGTTTTACGGCGCAAGAAAATCAGTCGGTCAGTAAACTTGTTAAAAATATGCAAGAGAAATACAATCCTTACTTATTTTCTGAATGCGAAAGTAACTGTCTGTGTGTTACGCAATCAGGCCTAAACTACTGATCCGATTTAAATGAAATTTGGTACAAAGATAGGCAAGAGCCTGAGAAAGTATATAGGGTTTTTAACGTGATAAAAGGCTGTAAGGGGTTAAAATAGGGGTCGATCAATAATGACAATAAATAGGGGTCGCGGGCACCATATAACTTTTTATAAATAAAAAACTTTATATATAAATAATATAGAAAACGTTTTATAAGTTTAGTTTCTAAATGGCGTCACTTATCTAAATTTGTTATCAAAGAATCTTCCAAAAGTCATCTTTTAGCGATTTCGCACAACTACAACTAAGTTAACTGTTTCTTAGACACAAGGTGTCGACTGCTGAGAAACTTTGCCAAGTTCTAGAATCTAGATAGACAAATCGCTCAATTGAAACTCTTTGACTGTTTACAAGATGAATTTGTTTGATTCTTTTTCTTTATAAAGTTTAGGATGTTTTTTTATTTGAACTTATTTTAATTATTTAATTCAATTAAATTCTTTGGTTAATGGTTTTTATGGATGGATAATGGAGAAATTTTGTACATAAGCTTCACAGTGATAATATGTTTATACTATTAATAAAGTTATAACATTTGGTTCTGTATTTGAGCCGTCTAATGCCGATGCTACCAGTTTAATGCCAAATTAAAGAATTTATTCGTTTACAAACGCATATAGCTTAAAGTAAAATAAATAACAAGTAATTACAGAAATACAAAAATGTACGCGCTCTGTTCCAGATAATATTTTAACTTACTCGTATTTTACTTACAAAAAGCAATTTAAAATGCACACTATATACCACACTGTATAAATAACAATATTTTTTTCGTAATGTTCCATCTATTCGCCCCGTCTTCACATAGGTTAGTCATTTTTAACCGATTACAAAAAAGAGTATGTTTTCGACCAGTATGGGTCGAATGTATGGTGTGTACATATATACATTTGTATTTCCGCGATTTGGGGTGTTGTTGGGGAATTGTGTTTTCGGTATTTAATTATAGTGTATAATATATAAGGCTCTGACGAACATCTTCGTAGATATACAAAGGAACTCTTCAATTACTAACAACAAATGATTCGCAATGGCGGCAATCGTTTGTTCACGTATTGGTAGGTACAACAATAATCCTCTTTGAAGTCCGTTATATTTTCTACGAAAACAATACATTTAATTATTTTTATATTTAATTATGTATGTTATGTTATATTGCGTAACACACTGACGATGATAAGAAATAATGTGTCAACACAGAAAAAGTCAAATTTGGAGATATCGATGGATTCTGATAATGCGCCACGCACTTAACATTATTAAAAAAAATCATTTAAACTAAATAAGTACGGAAAAAAGTTTCCTTGATTATTTAATGTTTCGAATTATACCTGCGTTCCATATTTTGCAATTTACACAATAATCTCATATATTTGAAAAACTTATTCTTAAATAAAACTTTTAATTATACTAATCTTTTTTAAATCACTTTACCTTTTATCAAAATAGAAAAGAAAAGATGGATCTTCAAATAAATTTATTAAGAATAGGTTTGACATCTTTAGAAGCCATTTTCTCAAAATGAACTCCGTGTTCTAAAGTCTAAAAAGTGTCTCTGAAGTTGCTAGATATATAATAATGAACTTTCAGTTTGCAAAACAGTGTACAGAAAATATCAATAGTATATCAGACAATTAACATTTGTATTAACAAGAAAATATAACATTTTAATAAACTAAAGTCAATTAATACAAAAAAAAAAATTTAAAAAAAATTATAATTTATGTTTTTATTATATTGATTTGATTCTCGTACGTAATCGATGTGTTCCATTAACATTGCGCTCATGATATTGCATGTGACAGATTCGAATTGCTCGAACTTTGAACAAAGTAAATAAGTCATTTAAAACAATGTGTAATTTAGTATTTAAAGTCAATTTTACTACTGGCTATATGATTAGTCTAGCTCAGATTCTAATAAGTTTTTGTACTAATATATGTAAGATACTATAGATCACTCTTTGGTTTTAGTTTAATGTTTCGTACCTCTTTTTAATATATTTATTAAGTTACACGACGATGTTTCTAATCCCCCGGAAAGGTACTTTTTACTAGATTAATGACGTAATCTGTACCTCTGACAGCATGTATAACAATGTACAATTTCACGATAATCGATTGAGTAGTTGAGGCGTGAAAGCGTACCAACAAATAAACTCAAATTCGCATTTACAATATTAGTTAGGCAGTTAGGATAACATATTTGATAATATCTCTTCAATACAAGGTATTTAACCTTATAATTATTAATTCATTAAAATGACACATACAAAGGCTAAGGTTTGGTAACGCTAAATAAAGAAGCTTGTTTGAAATTTAAATGGCTTCATTGACTTAATTTTTACAAAAAAATGCTAATGTTTCTAAGACAAAGACGGACAAAAGAACCCGCGACAAGAAAAAGAGAGGTCTCAGATGTTAAAATGTTTACTGATGGTGAGACAACTTAAAAATGGAGTTTATATCTTGGCATTACAATTTATTTTGTAATATATAAAGCTGTAGTATTTGTTGGTTTGTTTTATGGAGCTAATCTCTGAAACTAACAAGCCGATTTTTTATGTTTTGTTTTGTTTTTTTTTATATAGCCTATGAGGAGCAGGAAACACAGCGTGTGTGGGCAGGGCGGATTTAGGCTACGGCCCTGGGGCAACCAGAAGAGAGGGCCCCCACGACAAAAATTTTTAACAAAAAAAAATTTTCAATCCTAAAATTCATCCTTTCATCCATGCATCCATTCCTTCAATTATCCAAAAGAAATTTTTATTTACTCACTACCACTAAAACATTGTTTTACCAATTTTATTCGGAAAATAATTAGAAGCCTACTCTTCTTTGTTGCTGAAGGGCCTCCACTCCTTGAAATCCGGCCCTGCGTGTATATATTACATATATACCTATTTCTTGTTATTTTCTCAAGAATTATTAAAATCTTATAATGCATTTAAATGTTAGATTTATAAATATCTTGTTTAAAAAAAGTTGTTTCAATAACGTTTTCCCACAGTAAGTCTGAAAAAAATATTACATTGTAAATGTTTCGTCATGTCAAAATACATACTATTTTTAAATATTAGTAGTATACTATATTTTATTCCTGCTTAGTCTAAATTCATTTATAAATAAACATAATAAGTTAATTAAGTACATTAAATTTGAAACAAAAAAAAATTCAATATTTTTTATGTTATAAAATAATAATATTATAGCTTCAAACTTTTAAATATACTTAGTAATTTAGTGTATACAGTCATTTTTATTTAAACATCTTAAGTGAATAAAAACATTATTAATATTGAATAAACTTTAATCATATAAAATATAGTTTACAATATATGTAGTTGTAGATATATTATTAGAATGCATAATTATAGAACTTTCCGTCTTACTTTATACCAAAACCACTTATTGAGTAAAATAAAAAAACTGCTAACAACCATCAAAGCAGTTGTCAACGGCAATAAAACACGATCACATAGCACCTGAGACTATTTTAATTATCGAAAGTAAACACTACGGAATCTGTTACGGGAGTTCATAAATGTAAATTGGAGGCGCGCATCCCGTTTAGCGTCCCCCCCTCCCCCCACTCACCCCCACACCTTATGCCCCATTTACATTACACGACTTCGCGGCTACAACATACACTCGACGCCCTTTGAAACAAGAAAGTGAAGGACTGCCATCTGCGCGTTTCTAACTCATGGTGCTTATGGTGCTTCGTGTCGGTGAGGTGTCGTGTCGTCGTCGTGCGTTAGAAAGGTTCCGTTGAAACGGGGCCGGCTGTCGGCGAACTGCGGTGGCCTACCATCCGACTATTCAAAAGAAATCAAGTTCGACGGTCAAATAGCTATGAATTTAGTTTGTATTGTGAGAGCGGTTCCATTCGCTTGAAACGGAATGTATCTCCTTTAAATATTATGGACATTCAACAACTTATAAATTTTAAGTGTGAACTTAAGAATAATTCAATAGTATTTCATTTGTCTTTTTATTTGTATACAAGTGGATATTTCTCTCTTATTAAGGCTTCTATATGTCTGATTACGATATAATTAAATTATCTTACCTTAGATTTTAAGCTAAAATGTTTGGTCTACATGATATATTGTTGACTTTTTTTTTACTGGTCGTGGATTATTGCTATTTAAGTCCAGGTGTTTATGGCAGACTTTGTGTTTTCCGACCATTCGACGAGGACCTTTTCGTAAAATTTTACGTCATCGTTCAATTTAATTGTTAATTATTTTATTTATTATTTCATTTAACAATTTGATTGCCTCAAAAAATAGTTCAAATTAGTTGTATTTGATCATCCCTATTTATGGTAATTAAAATGTATAAAAAGGTAATGCAGAATTTAGCTAATACGAGTGTGCTCTATTTTAATTATTTTTAACGATTTTGTATGTGTAAATATTAAATAAGGTACAAATGTACTATAGAGTATATATAAATAGGTACATAATGTAATCATTGTTACTATGAATTGGTATTTATTTATTGTATGCAGCTATTCAATCTCGAATTTTCTGTTATTTGGATGGAATACTTGGCATGTCTAGTTATCATGCAGAGACTGCTTATATCGACTTTCAATATATTGTTGTTAGATTGGTAGAAGTGGGGACTATAAATGGAAATACTATTTTTAGTACCGAATATAATATATACTCGACAAATAAAAAAACATGTGTTAAGCTGGCTTCAAAAAGAAGTTAGTGTACAGATTATCATCTAGGCGAAGATCTAGCAGAAACTGTTGGTGTTATGACTTTTAATATAAAAAAAATAATCTTGAATAAAAAAGTTGTGATTATGACTATATACTTAGCTTATATTAGCTTATATGTAACGTGAATACTTTAATGAAGTTTTCAGATTTCATTGGTTGCTAATAGTTAAAACATCTCTTAATAAAATAATCAGAGTGAAATATTTCGTTTTATTTTTAATTCAAAACATAACAGAAACCTTGTGGCTGTAAAAACTAAACTTTAATATAATTACATGGACAAATAATCGCTTGAGAGTATTTTTATTAAAACCGTGAAGTAAACGAATCAGTTCGGAAGATCATTATCTTTTAGATTGTCACCTTAATTTACATATGGGGGTAATATCAACTCTTAATATATATTATTATGTAGAACATAATATAAAATTACTGATAAAGTGTAAACGTGTATCCCGACATCATCGGCCCGGCGTGGGAACTTGCTTTACGAGTTTCGATAGAGTTCCCATATATTCCGCTACTAGGGACGTGACGCCATTATTGTACAGCTACAATCCTTGTGGATAATTCTTTGCGTTATGTGATTGATGTATGATAAAGTTTATTTTTATGAAGTCTACGAAGCATATTGTGATTTAGTTTTCTACTTTACTCATAGTTTTATATACAATTATGGTTATGAAGATTATTAAGGGTATGGTATATTTAATGGAGCTTATAAAAATAAGTTGTGTTCTTTTCGAAAGAAACAGAAAAACAAGCCCACGCACATTAAAATAGCGATAACTACCAATATTATAATAAGAGGGCCTCTACGTTAGATACCTGCGCTCGAAACGAATTGGTCATCGAATTTTTATAGTGTTATTGTGTTTCAATCGTAGAATTAAAAGTATCTAACGTATTAAATCCAGGAATTAAGCTATGTCCATTCCGAATTTCACTGATATTAGTACACGACGATCTCATCCCTTAATCGCGAGTTGAAATTTGGGTTAGCACCATTGAGTTTTGAAGAGCTAAATTTGTGTTAAATGAATCTCAAGCTCGGTGGTAAGGAAAAACATCGCGAGGAACCGTGCATGTGTCAGAGAAAAATCCTGACACGTGTATATCCGCCAACCTGCAGTGAATTGGCGTCGTGGATTAAGCTTCTAAATTTTCCTAAAAAGGAGAGGAGGCCTTTGCCCAACAGTTGCCTTTGTCCAAAAGAGCCGTGGCGACTTAACAATATTTTATCTCTGTTTTACTTGAATTGATTTGATGAATATTTTTTTTACGATAAAGGAAGGTAAGATTGTACGCTGTTGACGTCACAGACACTATTTTTTGTTAGGGCTTGCACAGACGTAGGACAGTTATTGACGTATTTTTATACACGCCAAGGGCTGAAGGATCGCAAAACAGTTATGAGTAAATATTTTGAGAAAAAGATAGTAGGTACGCCCAGTGCCATTGCCCATTTGTACAGATCCTTATCATTAGTGAATTGTAATTGATTTTAAGCATTCGGTTATTTCTTGTTGTTTAATGTATAATGATTTGGATATTTCCGTTGTTAAAAAAATTACTTGTTGTTTTGCTAATAAATAAATATGTTTATTGATGAAACATTTTCTTTTTATTATAATTTTCCAAGTTGAGAATTCTATTATAATAATTTTAGTCACAATGTTTATGTTCTATATTATTAACATGAGTTTAAAAAAAAAACAGTGTTTTTTACGTAAACTAAAATAAATTTAAAAATATACAAATAATTCCACATGTATTCTTGTTAGTAAATCTTATTTGTATTTCGCTAAGCTTTCTCTAAAGATTTGCATACAATTAGTATGCGTTTCGTTGATAGAGTATTCTGATGATGATATTACGGTCTTATTCATAAAGTTTGTTGAACGTACTTTCAAATTAATACTGTCCTTGTTGTTCTAAGGACACATTTTGTTTCGAAAGAAAGGTACTAAAAATAAAGACCTACTATTAAATAGCTCAGAAGTGCGACCAATATTTTAAGAACCTCTTTTATTACTTCGTCCTCGCTATATTTTATTCCCTCCCTTGACATCAACAACCCGATGATAGGAATTATCCAAGTCACGCGTGTATCAGACCCGTTAACACTGTTTTATCTATAAGTAGATATATTTAATTTTCAGTTTCTTTTGACATCATGGACATTTGCAGCGCCTGAGGAGCCACAAATGCGTTACCAGATTTAAAAAAGTAATAAGGGCTGGAGGGGAATAGGAAGTTTGGAAGGGAATGGGAAAGGGGTTGGGGTTCCAGCTCTCTCACGCACTGCACGAAACGCTGCTATGTAAACTACTTCACGCCGATCTCCTATGAGAGTTATAGTGTCCTCAAGCTAGTCAGTAAACGAGCTGTCAGTGGGCTACAGCTAGACTCAGTCTACCGCTTATTACACGAGTAAATACACTGTACATTTATTTTGTATTTGAGATAAAATAATAGAGGTCTATTAGACTCACTTCATTGTGTATTGTGTAACTAAGACTTTAAAAAAATGAAATCGACTTCAAAACTAAAACACTAAATAACAATGCTTCAAAATAGATCCACTCGTTAAGGAGCTACGACGACACAGACAGACAGATACACACATCAAATTTTAACACACCTCTTTTTTGGTCGGGGTTTAATAAAACGTTTCAACGTTTTAAAGCTAATCGTTGTGTCTGAAAGTTATACGAGTAACATATGTATCTACGTCTCGCCGAAACTAGTCAATATAGATGGGTTCAGGAATAATTTTGAAAACTGTATTTTTTGTGATTGCAATACTTTAAGGTTTTTTAAGGTTGGGAAAAACTAAATTACTTTGAATGAGCGCAAAATCTTGTTGATAATGAAATATTTATCTGCAGATTTAGTGTATTACTGTATTTAGTATGTTACTTTCAGTAATTTACAGATAATACAGAAAAGAAAATAATCAGTATTCCTAGTTCATTTATGATATATAACTTTTTAATTTCGTCGATTGCTCGAATAATTTCCAGAACCTTGTTTATCACGGGATTTTAGCTGTTTTTCTCTCTTATTTCAAAGAGTGCAAGCTTTTAAATGGAATTGAGATTCATAACTAAACGCAGACGTGATTGGGATCACGTAGACGGTGGCAGCATTTGTGAATATTGGTATTTCTGTTCGAATGCAGGTATTTTAACCCTTATAAACATAGTTTTTTACTACATCATATTAAAAAAAAAAAACATTTTAAATAAATAGACTAATCAGTAGATTCATGGAAGTACCGTATAAAAAATCTGTATCTAATTACAGGTCATGTTAAATATAAAAACACAGTCAAATTAGATGTTTAGTAGATTTTTTAATTTATAGTGAGTGGGTTTTAAAATAACCGTTTTTGATACAACGTGTATTTAAGGTTTAATACAATATGTTTCTATTATTTTAGTGATAATTAGCTTTTGTCCGGCTAACATTATCGTAAATTTTGTTAACAGATCTTGTATATTTTCTGAAAAAAAGCATGAAAACTGGCAAAACTTTGCGTATTGTAACAAAAATGAAGCGAAGAAGAATGTGTTAAATATTGTAATAGTAAATAGACGTGTATTAAGTTTACTTGCGATACAAAAAAAACGGACCACTCACTTTTCCATGTAGTAGTGTGGAAATTAGTTTTTTGGTAAAAACGTGTGTCTTTATGACTTTTCCGTGGTCGTAGGTATGCCAAAACTGTTGCACAAAAAACGGTTTTACATATAAATTATAGCAAAAAATTTTTACTTTCATCGAAAATTAAGCTGGAAAAGAAATATTAAAAAAAACTTACTTTGGCATCTTTTTCCAATATGGCGGCGCCAACGAAGAAGGTACGAAGTGGCAAAGAAGTGATTAGGAAATAAATGTCAAAATCTATAAGAACACCAATTCTCAAAACTCCCGGAAACTTTGCGAGTAACCTCTACTGTTGTAGCATGAAATGCAATACTATTCATTGCATCTACATTAGTTTACGCGGCGCACACCAGTAAAGTTGTCAGACAAAATGATTTTTTCCGATATGCATTAATGATAACAATTATCGTCAGGTTGATACCCTAATGAATTACACACCAAAACATAACCTTTCTTGTCAGTCTCTCCGTCTATCCGAAACCGCATGAAAACCCGTTCAATAGTTATTAATTTTTTCGCATTCAGACAGAAAGACGGACGTAGCGGAGGACTTTGTATTCATATCATTAACTAACATTTATATAAATATTTTTTTACATATATATAAAAATAGCTGGCAAACGAGCAGGTAGGACACCTGTAAAGTGATCACCGGCGACCATAAACATTTGTAGCAAAGGAAGTCTCCTTCAGATGCGTTGCCAGTCTAAAAAGGAATAAATGATTAAAGGGAATGTGGAAAGAAATTAGTCGAATGGGCGGGGGTTAGTCTTCCAGTTCTCTCATTTATCGTAAGAAACGCAGTTATATTAGAGGAATGTACAAATTAGAATGGGCGAGGGTTACTCTTCCAGTTCCCTCATTTATCGTAAGAAACGCAGTTATATAAGCTACCACACGCCGATTTTCTGTGAGAGTGAGGTACTGCCCCGTTCAAGCCAGCCCATGAACGAGCTGTAGACAGTGAACAGCTAGAATCTACCTTAAACGAATAATATTTAATAATACTATGAACTATAATAAAGATTGGTTTTAAAAGATCAATACTTAGACTTGTTCATTGCTAAATTATATAGATAAGGAAAACTAGGATAATCACAATGCTAAATACAAACGCTATTTTGAATAGTGATTTAGCTGCTCAGAATAATAAATTATATTCATATCTTCTAGTATTATACAATGGCAATTCAATGTATTTATTGTTTTGAAGTCAATTATTATAACATACAATATCGATTGTAAAAATCTATTACCGTTTTAGGGAATAATTGTACCAGGCCTCAAGGCCTATCCAGTCTATAATAATATGCTAGTATAGGTAAGTCGTATAGTAAGGTAGGAGGGGGGTTGGAATTCCCTAAACCTTAGACTATCGCTATCAAAACTGCTATCTTCTTTGGTAATAAATACATTTGAAAGTTTTAATTTCGCAATTGACCAGAAACAACTCTGTAACCTGGTAACAGTTACCTAAGTAACCTTACGAAAGATGTTGCAGTCAAAAATAAAGGCAATGATGGTAAATTCTTTCAGGTGTAAAGCATGTTTGTTTATGAAAATCTAAATGCAAAACTTATAAGTGTAATTCTCGCTTTGCAATTGATTTCTGATTTTTCTACTAAAAGGCCTTCAATTGTCAACATAGCACGTTTCGATAGCGATAATTTTTTTTTCAAAAAGACGTGAGAAACATGGAGTTTGGTTGAGATCACTTCATTCAAAATAATATAAATTGTTATTACATTGTTACCACTTAAAAAAGTAATTTGACTAATTCGATGAAACATTCTATTATTTTTAAAAATTTAGAAAAAATATATAGAATATATATTTTTTCTAAATTTTTAAAACCTTATATATTTTGATTAATGAACTGTTTTACTTTAGGAAATACTGATGTAAGAGTCGTTATTCTATATTTTATATCTGAATAGGATTTATTTAGCAAACGACACGATATTTTTGCTTTAGTGAAAGGAATGAAAGAAATACTGCAGTCTTGAACAAAAAATCTAGTTCTAGCTTTCGTGTTCTAACTAAGGCTTTGATGATAATATTAAAAAAAAACTATGTAAGGATGTTATCAATTGAAAAAAAGAAAAACAAAAAACCTCTAAAATGCAAAAGACAAGCTAAAAACTCTCTCGATAAAATCATCTTTTAAACAGTACAACACTATTCATCAATTTAGGAGTTATGTCATAGAATGAAACACATACATATATATTAGAGACGTTATTAAAAACGACGATTAAAAAAACCGACGACGGTGATTAAAAAAAATATGTTTGCACGGCTCTATAGGAAAAAAATTGCATTCAATTTAAAATAATTATTTTTAACGCTAAAAACTATTTTATACATTTACTATTTAAACATTTCTAGTTATTATATATCTTTTGCATTGAAAATAAATCGAGTAAATATTATTCGCAGTGCTTTTTTTAATTTTTAATGCTACTTGAAGCACACCTGCTTTTTCTAATAATGATCCGGATTCGATATCCGGCTCTCAAACATTAGTTCCGGTTTGTGTGTTATTCGTTTATAATGCGGTCTAAAATCGCATTGTGGAATGTTTAATAAAGGCTCGCTAAATTATGTGCTAGTGTGCGTGTAATACCTCCACATTAAGTTAACACAAATGAAATAGTCCATTGTTATACCATCAGTAGAAATTTGATTTTAGTGACTATCCCCATTTCAAACGTCCGACTGGATGAAGCAGTAGACACGGCTATCATTATTATGTAACTAACTGCGCCACGCATTTTCGCCCGGATAAAATTAGTTTATATTTTAAACTGGACCACTAAATATTTGAACAATTTTTTTTACTAACAGGTACTCCTATATATTCTGACAGTTGATTTCTGATTTTGATACTTAAACAACAAAATCGTCTAACAAAAGGTATCGCGTTGTAATAGTGATAGCTCCACGTACCTTCCGTATTATCTATATGTAATGTAAAAATTTGAACGTGACTTTCGGGCACTTTCATCCAATTTTTGGATTAATTTTAAACTTTGTATTCTTATAAAGTGTGCAAAGCTAAATCGATCTATTTTTTTTATTAAAAAAATAGCTGGCAACGAGCAGGCGGGACTGATGTTCAGTGATCACCGCCGTCCATGCACATTTCCAGCAGCAGAAGAGCAGGAGCAAAAAATGCGTTGCCAGCTTCAAAGAGAATATGGGATGAAGGGTATAGGATACAAGGAAAGGAATTGGAGAAGGTGTTAGGCTTCCGGCTCTCTCACTGTACGAAATGCGGGTATGTTAGCTACTTCAATCTTCGGTGAAAGTGAGTTACTGCCGCGGTCGAGCCAGCTATACGAACTGTACTCAGTAGTTTACAGCTAGGCTTTACCTCAACCACTTAATCCATCATCGGTTTTTTGATTTGTCATAAATAGTACTTGTAATAAGTGTAAATAAAATATTTATAACATTTAAGGCAAAGCACCCTATTTGATGTTAAAAATCTCTACTCACCTCCAATTTTGATAAGCTTGTCAATTGACGCGTAGGCCCAAGGCTTCTCGCCTGTTATTCTCGCTAGGTTGCTACACAACGTCGTCTAAAGTGGTCAGAATTTCAGGTGCCATAATCAATGAGATATCTATAGTTATATAATAGCATTGAAGGTTTTCTACGTTTCTGTTTTACATTAAAATGATTTTATTTTTGTTAATCATCCAATTCTTATTTCAAACTAACAAACATGCATAGTTTTAAATTTTGCATGAATATTATTATTTTAATATGCTTTTTAAGGTTCCGTAAACAAAAAATACCAATTGAACCCGTGAGATGAAAAAATGACACGTTATTGTTAACGTAAGAAAAAATATCTTATAATCTTTAAACCACAAAATAAATCATCTTAATACAATCCCAAGAAATTACGTACAAATAAACAAATACAAATGCACCAACGAGTATCATAACACTCGTATCTTCATATAAAAACTTGCAGAAACCAAAAAAAATAAGCTTGCGACTAACCAAAAAATCAGTAACGTTTGAAATGAAGCATCAAGGTCCTTTTTTATGGAATAAGACAATACTGAAGGGTTTAGCCCACCGGGCGGCAGGTAGAATAATTAATGCCCCCCCCCGGAGGGGGCGCGTACAAACGTTCTCAAATTGGTATGGCACGCTTAGTTGCGTTTCACTCCTCGATATTAAACTTAAGCTTTTACATTTATTAAAGGCTTGATGCAGTTTTGGTAAACTGGAATCAACGCTAACTGAAAAGGATTTGCGGTTTTTTAAAACAAGATTTAAAGTAGCGTTAAGATTACTTTCATTTTCTTTAATTAATATACTTAAGTAATATATTCTGGCTTTACACGAGACATAAACTACTAGCAGATAAGAGCTTCTTCACTCCCTTATATTTGATATGATTTTGTATACAACCATGTTTAGACCTTTTTTATCGCTTTTGGGGTGTAAAAGTGAAAATTTCTTTCTTAGTAGATACTTATAATATAAAAGGTATTAACTGCCAAAATTACAAGTTTTTAGCGGTTTAGGCGCTGCATGATGAATCGGTCAGTCAGTCAAGATACTATATATAAGCGAAGGGTCACTCACATGATCATCACAAAATCTCAAAAACGAAAAGTGCTAGGAGATTCAAATACTTAGTGGTTCTTCGTAGGACATAGGTGCTCACTAAGACTGAATTTTTCAAAATTCGACCACAAAGTGGGTAAAACAGAGGTTGGAAGTTTGTTTGTAAGTCCTATGTTAAGCGAGAGTGAAACCACGAGAGACCGTTAGTATAAGTATATATGTATCTAACACAACTAAATATTAAATTTTGGCGTAATAATATGATGACGACTTTAATAAAATTTTGAATAGAATAAGTATGTACAAACTTTGGTCTAATTAGGTACTAGTACATATAAATCAAGTTTTACAAACAATATTGTGGAAATACTGCACGGTAGAAATTAGGTAACTTATAGTTAATAGAACAAAAAGATATACAAGCAAAAGTTTTAAACACCGACATGAAACTAACAAAGTAACTTCAGCTCTTTGGCTTTCTTAAAGTATGCCACTTGTTTCTTTCGCCGGTAACAAGTAGTGAGATATATTACAAAAATTTTATTACAGATATGTAGGTCATGATACATTCGTGCTTGTTATTAAAAATTGTAGAAAATACTTTAATAGAATTAATTTAGTATGAATGATACCTAAATAAAAATAGAAACATCATTAAAAATCTTCAACGTCGATTGTTTGGGTATAATAACGTCATATGCCTTTTATGATGGTAGCGGGTTCAATTCCTGCTCGGAGACAGATATTTCTATTTGTAGGTACAAGGTCTGGGCGTTTGACCTTGTGGGTTCCCCTAACGAACCCCGGAATACACGAAAAGTCGTCGGGCCCTATTATTATTCATTATGACAAACATTTAATAATAATTGTTATTTTAAAAGTGAAATTGTACTGGTTCCTTTTTTCTATATTAGTTACTCACATTAAGCCTTACTATAAGATAATTGTAGGCTACGTTGTTTGGTACGTTACACATTAGGTATAGTTAATTATGACACGGCTAATTAAAATCGTAAATTATTTTGTATATGTGTATTATCTTAAAACGAATTCCATCTTAACGCCATAAGCAAATACTAGAATAGAATAAATTGTGTCCAAGAGTCGAGACCGTAAGTCGCCTGTGAAGGCTTACGTCTGAAACACATCTGTACTAATATTATACAGCTGAAGAGTTTGTTTCTTTGAACGCGCTAATCTCGGTCACTACTAGTTTGAATTGAAAAATTATTTTTGTGTTAGAAAGTTTATTTATTGAGGAAGGCTATAGGCTATATTACATCACGCTACGACTCATAGGTGCGAAGCAGTAACCATAAACGCGAGTGAAACCGCGAGGGACAGCTAGTCCTATATATAAGTTTATCGAACTACCCATTTAGCCTCTTAAAGTTACCAAAAAAATCTAACTTTAGATTCAATATTAAGATTTTATTCAAAAAGTGCTTCTGGAATATATTATGTGGTACAAAATATCTATTTTATTACGATAACAATATATTTAAAAGAAAGTTCAAATAAAAAATACAACAAAAGATAAAATATTATATATGTATATCAAGGACGAAAGATGAAAATGTTTTCACATACATTTTTCACATTATTTCTTCGGTAAATAAATTATAAATAATCAGAGCTGCTTACCTAGAATAACTGGCTATTTAATTTCGTTTCTCATTTAAAAATGATACTTAATATTAATAAACAAGCTGTAAACGAAAAGTATACAAAAACGTCTCGACTATATTTTGATTAACCTCAAACGGCTGAATAAGGCTCGACAGAGCTACGTAATTCTTTTGAGTTTAACGTTTTTAATCCGACTTTTTCATTTGCGACTTATTCAGTGTTATCGTGTTTCGTAAAATGGATGTTTCATACTTCCTGTGGATTATTTTGTATTCATAAAAGTTTTTTAAGGTTTGTGATTAAGTGATTACGTAGGTTGTTAGAGGTACTGACCTATGCTCTATCGCTGGTTCCCAAATTGTTTTTCCTATTTGCCATTTCAAGAAAAACAGAAGTGATAAATAGTGTGTATTTCTTCTCGCAGGAATTACCATTAAAGTAAAGTTTTACATCATGAGTTTAATGTAGGCAATATCGACTTAAAAAAATAGTCCATGCTGTATGAGCAAATGAACATGACTAGACACTAATCGATTAAATATAAAATTGAAAATTAAAAAAAAACAACAATCCTTTCTTTGTAACCATTTTAATAAGGCCCAACTCGCTGCTTCTGCTTTGTGTTGCTGAGGAGTTATGTATCCTGCAGCTTCCAGGTGATGCTTCAGGATCAGCTCAAGGTTAAGCAACTATGTCATTTTAATAATATTCATTGTATAGTAAATTTCGAGTCGATTAGAACACTAAAAATTGCTCAGATCCTTTCATCGATACCGTAAAATCGATCTAAATTACATTAGCTTTTTAACAATAAAAACTGTATCAAAATCGGTCCATTTAGGAAGCTACCATGATACAGATAAATACACAGACACACGCGTGAAACTTATAACACCCCTCTTTTTTGGTCGGGTGTTAAAAATATGTGTATATAATAATTAATTAGAAACGTAATAATTGAAATTGATTCGAGAAAATGTTTAACATCACAATTAATTAATGGACAACGATACTAATATTTTCTTTGAATCGTGGATGTAATAAACTTTGCGATCCATGCCAACGAAATTGTTAAAATTAATTACATATATCGTTTTATTTTTCGTTCAGTTTTTACAGTAAGAACGCAAACGTTGTATTAAAAGTTTCGCCGCCCACCGTTTAAATACCTCAGCGTGGTTCATCCCAGGGGTGATTTTGTTTAAACTAGTTGTCTAACAGAGTTATCTTCATAATGAATTATAATATTGTAAATCTTAATTATGTATTTTATTGAATAATAAATTATTATATTTTTATATTCGAATTATAATCATCATCAAAATTATTAATAAATGAGAAAGATAAATAAATAAATTAAATTTATCGTGAATTATTTAATTCGTAAAACTTTTTATTTTTTATCTGTTCTTAATGATTACTTGTTAATATATGAAATATATTTTAAAAATATAATAATAGATACTAAAGAATATAAAATACTAAGCCCATGTTTAACCACTACACAATTGACGAATTTGTTTGCACATACATAGATATGTTTATGAAATATTCTATATATGAAAATTAAACAATTGAATGTTGTTGTAATTGATTATGCTTATTTTAAATTTTAAACTTTTTAGATATAATATAAAACTGTATTTTTTTATGTATAAATGAAATATGTAATTTGATTTTATGTTTGACATCATGTAATAGTTTTTATATTAGTGTAATTGTAATAAGTTCACTTTATGTTATATATTTTAAAAATTTGCACGCCGAAATGGCAGAATATGATGACCTTTTGTAATAAACATCTTTGTTAATCCATATTCGAGCAATTAAACCATTACTATTATTAAAAAATAAGAATATTAATGCAAACTAGATGAAGACTAATTATTTAAAAATATTTTCATTACTTTTTACAGCAGGTTAATTACAGTGAGCTACCGCTAATAATAATATACACGATACAATAACCATCCTGGTCTAAAATAAATTCGCCAATAACACATAAATCCATCTCGGCTGATACGATTACTTTCACGGTATAACAAAATATACGAAAAAAATACATCGTTTAAGACGATTGTCGCTATGCATGATAGGCAGCAAAAAATATTTTAATACACTTTTCACTCAATGTCCCCCTTTCCTCTCAAAATCCCGTGCTCCTGTTCATCGGTGGTCTGAAAACATGCACAACACAAATATAAACACCCAGACCTGGAATTCGTATGGACTTTAGAGATCTTTGTTATGAGATGGGATCGACCTTTCGGCCATTAGCGCTTCAGTCGGTGGCCTGCAGGCTAATTACGGTAATTTTAGTTGATTTCTAATTTTTGTACTGAAACGAAATAAATCAATTGTCTAAAAATATTGCGCTCACTCTCCTTATCACTGCGCACACCTATTGGCGCCCATGACTTCTATGATTGTTAAAAACATTTATCTTAGTGTAATTTTTTTATTATTTTATATTCGTATGAAATCAGATCGGAACTTACTTGGAAATTTCATTCAAAAAGACAATATCGCAGCGTTTGAAAAATTCCAAACAATAGATGATTGAGGAGTGAGCAATAATTTTATCATAGAGTCTGATTCTTTTAAATGGAATCGTCGAGTTCGGTGATCATTCGTTTTGTGACCGTTAATTGAAACTTTTTCCGATATTTAACCCTCAATCATTTAATCCGCTTTTAACTTTCGAGTTAGTGACAATTGAATTGTTACTTTTAAGCCTTTGCAAAGTACTTATTACAAAATTGTCTTTTTTGTTATGTTCGGAAACTCATTGTTCTTAGCTAGTGCTTTTAGCCACGTCAAGTTTAATTATTTTAGGACTTGCCGGATTGGTTAATTTTTACATATACTGTTCCGTTATTATGAATTGTAGATGAAAGTCTACAAAACTTTCTCAATAATCAAATTATCAAAATTTTCTGAGGTTTAGTACATTTAATAAAACATATCGCCTTTGTTTATAACATTAACACAAATCTATTTTTCAAAATCGATATATCAATTTAAAGGATACTATTTTAGGGATTTAAAAAACACAGGAAAAGGTAATTATATAAAGATGCCTGTTTAATTCATGTTTGTAAAATTAGATTACAATGGTGTTCTACGAGATTTTAAGCTGCCATAAACTAACTTCTTGGCAATACCGGCCCATAAACAGCTATGAAAATGGCGCGATTTCCCAATAAAGAAGATGGGTGACATTTTAAATTAGCTACACTAGGGCTAGCCTGCGGTTTGGCTCTCGATTTAACGTTAATGCAACTGTTTTACATTAACATACGCTAATAAACTTTGTGTAATGATTATTCGGTTACATTCTAATAAATTATTTGTTTAAACTAAATTCACAAATTGACACTCTGTGTTAAAAATGCAATATTCCTTTAAAATGTAACGCAAATATTTTTCCACTGTAATAAGCTTAAAAGAGTTGAGAACTACGGAGTTCCTTGCCGGTTCTTTTCGGTAGAATCCACATTTCGAATAGTAGTTTCACGTAGAACTGACGTAACAGATTTAACTTAAGGTAAGTAAATGTAATTACTTAAAATGATGATTCCAAAATGTCTGTAAAGACTTCTTTTATGAAATATATTTTCAAATGTAATTCCTTCATAAAGTGTAGAGGTATATCTTGGGTTTGATTGAAATTAAAAGATTATTTGACAAGTATTAATGATCGCATTCCCACTGTATATCGTGTCAGCGCTTATCCAATATTTCATATTCAAAAATATTTTTAACAGAATCGAAATCAATCCACTGTCAATTAAGTTCTTTATATTGAAATTTTATGTTATTCTTGTATGTTCTTTGTGTCGAGATCATTGTAGTTATATTATGTTTTTGTATATAATAAAATGGTCAATAAATATAGTATTATTATTAAACCATCTTTTTAATTAATTAATCGTAGAGATTGAAAAAACTGAAATCGTAACTACTTTATCCCGACTTCGGAATTGTCCATGGGCGACGGTGATAACTTAATGTCAGGTATTTCGTTTGCCCGCTACTCCCGTAAATAATATTCATTCATTACAACGAATAAAAAAAATTGTTTGTATCCCGATAGAATCAATTGTGATATTACAAATCCTACAAATCCATTGCTCTAAGTACTAAAAGATATTTTAACACAATATCTATGTAGGTTATCAAACAAAGCATCTGCAAGCGTTCATCGGCTTCTAGTTTTCTTTTCTAACCTATATAAGCCCAAATCTGGAGCATTTGTGTGAAAATTATCAAAGCGAAAAGTCATAAGGACTTCACTATAATCATAAGGAACCAAGTTTTCTGAGCCGAGATGGCCTAGTGATTAGAACACGTCGATCTCAACTGATGATCGCGGGTTCAAACCCCGGCTAGCACCGCTGGTTTTTCAAGTGCTAAATTTGTGTTTAAATTCATCTCTTGCTTGGCGGTGAAGGAAAACATCGTGAGGAAACCTGCATGTGTCGAGAGAAATGCTGACACATGTATATCCGCCAACCCGCAGTGGAGCAGCGTGGTGGGTTAAGCTCTAAACCTTCTCCTTAATAGGAGAGGAGGCCTTTGCCCAGCAGTGGGACATTAACAGACTGTTACTACCAAGTTTCCAAAATTACAAGATTAAAGTATGAACACAAATCGCAGAAACTGTAATATAGAAACCAACATCTCGTGTAAGAGCAGTCGTGACAGCCGGTTATTGAGTTGCAGCTAATATCCGCTAAGCTATCGGAGGCCTTGAAGAAAATATTGAAGAATTTAAAAACTTGACTTTCAACATTGTATCAATTTGACGTCACGAGCTGGCAATAATTAAGCAAAAAAGTACGACAAAAGTAAAAAAAAGTAACATACGCAAATGCCTAATTTATTTACTGTGTTAGGACAGCATACACATACATATTTTATTATATATTTTTTTACTTTTTTCAAAGCATGTATGTACCACTATTACACATAGTGTAAGGCACTGGTCTTTTATCATATAGTTACGCAAATACGTTCCTTATATGATAATAGTTACTCAAGGTGTATACTGATTAAGTTATTGCAATTTAATTTGAAAAATATTATCTTTTGAGCACGTTGTAAATGTACGTCTTTTTTTACTTATAATTTGTCAACCGAGCGACTTATTATCAAACACCGCGAAACTTGTATAGATAGGATAGTAAAGTAAGAATTAAAAGCATACAAACAGAGAAATGGGGATTCAAAATAAGTGCAAAAAAGAAGTAAAAAATAGAAGAATGTAGTAAAAAGTAACCATCGAGATCTTGCAATAAAAACATTAAAATGTAATAAAAATATTTTTCAAAGTGATAGATAAAACCAATTTGAATAAACGAAATTGACTTTAAAGTTTATATACTATTATTATGTTGTATATAAACTTAAATGTGCTTCTGTTGTACTGATATGTTGCAAAAACTAAAGATTAAATAAACGGATTAAAATTATCTCCCAAATATTCACGTAATTTAAATTAATTATCGGTAGACTATAATGTACATTTTCATTAATCCATATTGAATCGTTCATCGGATGCAACAAGCATGTCAGATTAATTTAATCTTTTATTTTAAAGTCATTTAGGAATACTCTAACTTCATTTTTTTTATAAAAATAACGTCAGCCTGACCACCTGATGATCATCTCCGCCCTTGAATACCTAATCACCAGAGAAGTCACAAATGCGTTGTCTACTTAAAAAGGAATAGAATGAAGATGAATATGAAGCACAGGAAAGGCGCTAGACTTCCGACTCACTCACCGTACAATACTAACTATTATACGCCGATTTCGCAATAGTATTTTCCAGCCCATGCACGAGCTGTAGCCAGTGGGCTACAGCTAAGGTCTATCATAATAAAATTATTCACCAGTTCATTATTAATGACAGTTAAACAACAAAAATAACTATGTTTCGGAAATATCAATTCGCAGACGTACAAAAACCACGCCAGCCATATTATATCTCCGTCGAGCCGTTGTGTTCGCGACTTTAATTGCGCCGATATTTATTAAAATACGACGAATATTATCATTACATATGAAAGTTTATGAGGCTAGATATTTGTTATTAGTTTCACAATAACTAATAATCGGATTTTGATGAAGCTTGACAATAGGTATTATAGCTTATTAAATATACATAACATACATAACACATAATCTATATTTTTTCCTTCTTTTTAATCATTTTTATACCACGTAATATTAAATTTTATTTATGCGATATGATGTTTATGGACGGATAAAATGTTTTCAAATACATGGTTTAGAATTTTGTATTAATATTTCTATTGAGGTAGAGCCAAGCTGTAGTCTACTGAGTACAGTTCATATACGGGCTCAACCAACCAAATCGACGTAAAATAGTAATATTGCTGCGTTCCGTGCGGTGAGTGAGAGAGTCGGAAGCCTAACCCGTTCACCAATTTATTTCCTTACTTCCTTTTCCGTTTCATCCCTTATTCCTTCCTAAGCTGTGACTTACATTTGTATGTACGTGAAATTGTACATATGAGATAAAATATATCTAAAATTAAAAAATAAAATTAAATACAAACTCATTTGCCAACCGTTTTATTATTGAACAACTATAACAGTGTCTAATGAAATTCAAAGCATATACATTAGTTTTACCGTAGTTGGTTAAAATAAGTTTACTTTTGACTTTTTTCGCTACATCGTTTTATCAAAGCATAATAAAATAATATGTGTACATGCTAATTGCACACACACATGCAGCATCTTTATTCTATAACAGATAATGTATTATTACTTCTCCACTACAAACATAAATCTATATAAATAAAAATCAATACTTGTATGTTTGCTCTCTGCGTTCCGAAACCATTGATCGGATTATGACGAAACTTTGGCAGGGCGTTCTGGGGACACCCACGAGGGTACCTAGACTGGCAAAAATTCTGTATACTTTGCGTGGTATAACAATGCAAGCCTGGTACATCTAGAATGCTATAAAATTACTACTATTATATCCGTTTTACGGAAATACACGTATTTTGCTGTGGTAGAGCCTACTTGTAGCTCACTGACTACAATGTATTCGGGTTGACTCGACTGGGGTTGTACTTTCACAGAAAATCGTGAAGTAGCTCATAAAATAAGCAGTATATTATAAAATTTAGTTTTCATTATTGGTTAATTCGTTTATAATACGCAAGTAATTTTACATTTGACCGACCGACCAAAAAAGAGGAGTGTTATAAGTATGTCGTGTGTGTCTGTTTATCTGTGCGTCTGTATGTCTGTGTAACGATTGGACCAATTTTGATGCGGTTTCTTTTTGAATAGATTGAATAGATTGTGGAGTGTTTTTTATCTTCAGTTTTAGATAATCACAACATCAGCTTAATTGTTAAATTCTTTTGAAACATTTCATTAACATATCATTGATCTTAATAATCATCATAATAAGTATAAAACTGCTAGATTTCCCTCGTGGTATATCACGTGTCAATGGTTACTATGATCTTATGTTGTATATAATAAGGGCATACCGTCTTATATTATAACCTATAACCTTCTTTAATAAAAGAGCTGTCACAGAGTCAAATAATTTTTCAGTCGGATTAATGGAGCCTGAGTTTAGTGCATTCACACAACATCACTCTTCAGAATATAGAACGGGATGCTGATAAGCAATAATGTGTCAACCTATAACAAGTCGAATTGGGAGTTATTAATGTATTCCGATAGTGCATCGTGTATTTAACATTATTCAAAAATATTTTAAGTCATCTAAAGTAAATAAATTCGGAATAAAGTTCTTGAATTAAATGTTTAGAATATTAAAGTGTGTACCATATTTTGCTTTATAAAATAATCTCATGTATTAAAAAAAACTTATTATTTTATAAAACTTTTTATAAGATCAATCCATTTTTAATGAATTATACATTTTATTAAAATAGAAAAGATTGATATATCTTCAAACAAATTTCTTAAGAATTGTTTTGACATCTTTATTATCATAACCCCATTTTTCTGAAAATGAAGCCCATGTGGCTTAACACATTATTGCTTATCAGTCCAACTATACATTATATGTGTATAGATATGTAATTATACAATTAAACAACTTCCAAAAGGAGGTTCTCAATTCGTCGGATTTTTTTTATGCATGTTTCCTAATTACTCGAAAACGACGTTAACGGTTTCGTTTTTTGTTTTTCTTTTTTTTTTCGTTTTAAAGGGTATGCTCTCCCATATATCATATTTTCAAGAAAGTGATTGTAGTGATTTTAAGATCAAACTGAAAAAAATAAATTATCTAAAACGAAATAAAGTATTTTGCTCTAACTCAAAATATACTTTATTCAAATAGGCCTTTATAAGCTCTTTCGAATCGTCAATTAACAAATTTGTAATGTCAGTTCCACGTGAAGCAACCACCGGCTTGCAATGTGGAGTCTACTGAGAAGAACCGGCGAGAAGCTCAGTAGTTACTCTTTTAATAATATTTTTGTATAATATTGTTGGATTTAATTAGCTACAGCTATTCTGCGAGAATGTCAACGCACTATTATTTCATAAACTTTAATTTTGTGAAGCTGTTGCCTTTGAAATCGATTCCCTATTTTTAAAAAGTCTTGAGAAAATATTATTTTATTAAATGTATTATGTAAAATGTTGATCTTATTTTATTACATTATTGTCATAATTTATATTCTTAATATACCGATCATCCTAATTCGTCCTGAGTATTAGGTATTTCGGTTGAAAGCTCGATGTTCAATGACCTCGTGTTCGCACCAACCTTGCGCGGACCGAAGTCGGCGCGACGCTCGAAATTCAAACGTTGAGACAATCACTCCATTTTGTTTTTCTTTTTTTTTAATATTATATGAATATTTTTATAAGTGGCCAGCACTACAACGACACTAAAAAGATTACACATATTTATTACGAAAAAAATCGTATCGTAATTAAAGTGCGCATGTGTGTGTAGGGAAATATATCGATGAGTTGATACAATTGTATAGTAATTCTTTACATGTTTATATTGATTGATTAACCGTTATCAATAAGAAAGCAAAGAACTTCTTTTATTTTACTGGATAAGATATTACATACATCGATTAACAGGTACGATGTTCGCAATTTTTTATCAGTTTTACAGTTATTAGGCAAGGTTTCGTGTCATTCTAAAATCTATTATGCGGTACGCCTTGATCCGAGGAAGTCGATGTGTTCCGGTTGAGCGGTCCAGTAGTTTAACATTTTACGAGAGCAATAAAAAACGGCTTTTTTTAATGACATTGTGATATACGACCCGAGGAATATTGTATCTAAGTGGTATTAGTATTATTGTTTTTTATAAACTGTTTACATATTCACATGGCTAAACAAAAACTGTTACCACAATTAAGAAAGTTTAAAGCCGTTTATTGACAATAACGTGTAAAGAGCCTTCTACAATTATAAAAAAATAAATTAAAATTAATCGAGCACGTGCTCAACACGAAATACGAGATGAATCTGAGGTCCATTCCAATATGTCAAGAATCTGCTCTGCCAAATTTGTAAAAAAAATATCGTTATAAGTTTATTAGCTTTTGAAAAAAAAAATGTAACAGACACTTTAACTTGTATATTATTTTAGGATTAATATTAATCTTGTTTTATATGAATTACTGAAACTTAAAAAAAAGTGCCGGTTAGAAAAAATTGTTTCTTATAAGTAAATTAAAAAGTCGATAAATACTTGAAACGGAATGGGATTACGGAACCAGTGATGGTATTTGTATGAGATCAATTTAAAATAAATGATATATTTCAAAAAAGATATATTTGAAAATCGGTTAAGAAATGACGGTGTTCTGAGGTAACAAACATTTAAAAGAATACACTATGAATACATACGAATGAAAAGACCCTTTTTTCTGAAATTAATTGACAAAGGGAATGTGACATATTAAATTATAATCTACATCGTCCGTTACATAATTATATCGTTTTTGTTCAACATTCAAAAATGAAATAATCAAAACTTAATTAATCAAAAATCAATAAGATGTCATCGCAAAGTACCGCTTGTTATGTTCACCGTAAATATGTATGTTTTTTAAACAAAATATCAAGACTATAAAAAATTCTAATTTATTATATGTCAATTAATTGGTCAGATTTATATACGTTTACACAAACGTATACTCTCTAGCTCTTATACGCTAGTATAGAATAATGGAAAAATAATATACTAATGAAGACCCGCGGCTTTGTCTATAAGGCACAAAATAATAGTGTTGATATTTGAAATATATTTCTCCAGCTTAATTTTACGTGACTTTCTGATGCAACATTTTCAGCAAGTATAATTTTATAATTAAAAAATAATGTTTGTTTGTCTGTTCCTATCTTATACGCTGCCCTGTACATCCGATTTCGATAAAACTCTGTCAACTTATTGTTTTCCACTTATTACGTACCTTTTAGACAGAAAAATAAGTTAAGGTCGTCCGGCAGAACAAAATTTACATTCATGCGAAAAAAAGCCGCCAACAATGTTAGCAATCATCATTAATGGACTTTAATAAATACAAGACTTTTTAATAAAGAGGAACTAATTTCGACCCACGGTTGTAAATTAAACAAAAATACCGTTATCTCCTAATCGATGAATATACATAAAATATATATATTAAAAATATACCCAACGTTCTCAATGAACCTCGTCGTTTTTGGAAGTCAGTTAAAAAAAGGCGCTAAAATTTTAATTAATTCTCGATAGCTTTAATAGTTTTGTATGAAGTGCACAGACACGAAGCGAGTTACAACGTTATTTATACAGATATAGATAAGAAACGAGTTTAAACCTTTTGACACTCATGAAAACGATAACACTAGTCATGCTTACGGTCGATTGTGATTATTATGATTCGAACATCGCGTATAAATAGATAATTGGATGTCATGACTGCCGTACTTCCTCAAGTAACCATTAATTATAACATAATTAACTTTTACGCTTTCCATTAGTTTATAAAAATAGTAAATATTCGAAATTTCAAATCGTATAGCATTCGATTATTTGATAATAGCTCTAAAAGTTTTTAATTAATTATAATACATTTTATCCACCATCTTTAATTTTGGATGACGTCACTTTTATAATGACATACGACCGATTTATTGTTGTGTACTTATTACAACATTCGTTAAAACGTTTGTCTCTATATTTTAATAAAGTATATATTCTCTTACATTCTTTCACGCCATGGACGTTCAATCGTCCTCATTAGCTGCGTTTTCACTGGTAAAATGGAGTCTCTACGAATAAATGGTTTATTCTAAACGAAAGAAAATATTGTGAGGAAACGTGCATTTTTTTAAAATAACGAATCGAATGATCACTGTCGCTCTTGAAAGTTTCCACCACCACATCCGCATATGCGTTGCCAGCCTATAAAGGAATGAGTGATGAAGGGGAATAGAGACTAAGGGAAGAAATGGGGAAGGAGGTTGAGTTGTCGGCTCTCTCACTCACCGTAAAAAGCACAACTATAATAGCTACGTTACGTCAACATTTTATGAGATAGGCTTTAATAGAAAATATAATGTTGTTACTATATTTGATAATATTATAAAGATTCCAAGAAAAGTGTCCATAATGATATAAGTAACATAAATATATGTAATTAAATATATTCAGCTATAAATATTTAAGTGTATTCAGTTTACGATATTCATAATATTATTAATAATTAAATTACACAACCATCAATACTTATTCAAACTATAAAATTATTAATACTCTTGAAATGACTATGTATTTATATAAAAAAGTTAAACGTCTATACTTTGGAAAAATAAGTAAATAATTATTGTAGATAAAAACTAACATTTATAAAAAAATCGATACCTTAAGTCATTTAATATACTATATTTATACCAAGCCCGAACATAAAAGTAAAAAAATGTATCCAATACATCATCAGCCCAGTACTTCCACTGATTTACATTACAAAACAGTTTCAATATGAGTTGGTATTTATAATATCTCAGTTATTGCACTAACATGATAAGACTGGTCACGCTCGCTTAAGGCCGTTGCTTGCGGTCACTGTTGCGGTTCAAGGATCACTTAAAACTATACTCCAGTCGTAACATACGTCATGAGCTCTCGATTACCTAGTACTGATTAGCATTGAACGGTGTGAGTACACTTTATTATTTTGTTTTCATGAAAGCCATTGCACTGATACGACAGTAGAAACGCTCGGCCACGTAAATGCATCGTGTTCATAATCCACTTTACATTCTTCTCGAATTTATGATTGCCTGGTATTTACACGATTTTATTATCTTAAAATTTTGGGAATACCCGGCGGATGAAGCGGTGTTTTTGAAACGCGATGGAGTCGAATATTATAAATTGACCATGGAAAAATTATTGTGGAATATTATTATAATTGTTGTTCAAACTTTAAACCAATATGTCTCATAAAGCACTTTGAGGCCCTAAGTTCTATCGATAACCGCAAGCTGACATGTTATGTCGTATACGTCCGCAAACATTCCAGACCTGTCAAGCACGTATCAATTGACTCACTTGTATGTCGCTTTAGACAAACTTCTAAGCGATATAGATGATTTTAAGTACAATATAAGGATGTATTTCTTATTTATAGTAATTAAGAAGTCATTGTACCGACATGACAAGACTGGTCACGCTAGTGTTAGGCCGTTGCTTGCGGTCTGTTGCGGTTCGAGGATCACTTGAAACTATACAACTCATTATGAGTTCATGATTGCCTGGTAGCATATATTAAAAGGTGTAATATAATTAACATCTGTTTTATAATTTTATTATAAAATAATTAGAGTTAATAATAAATTAAAACATATATGAGAAATATATATATTTGTTATCTATTTATATAGTTTTATTTTCTTTGTAGAATAGTATTTATGTTATTTACTTCAAATGCCCCGCAACAATGTAAATGTGCCAGCGGTCGCTACACTGAGCTACTTGGTAACAATTATAGTAATGTCCAACTGTATTACCGAGCAACATAAATGCACTCGCAAAATAATTTACATCTAGTAGAATTTAGTTAAGATATAGCATATTTAGCAACTTTAATTCGAAAATGGATACAAAAACTCTTGGTCATTACTCAGTATAATTACCAACCAAAATGTATTCTTCCTCTTTAACTTCTATTTTGTATCGTTTGAATAGAACAAGAATAATCTTTTCTCATTTTAAAATTAATGTCACTGACATTAAACGAAACGATTTCTAAAGAAATGTTTATCTTATTTACTACGATTACACTTATCAAAATCATTTATTTAAAACTGATTCTCAGTTAGCGAAAAAATCGCATAACATATAAAAAAAAACATTTGAGTTAATTAAAAAAAAAAACAACTAATTTTATTGAATGAGACTTGGGGAAGAAAAATTCAAACCAAATACACTATAGAAAATGGAATTAAAATGTTTACAAAAGAGAGACTTAAACATTTACAATTATAATTATTACTGTAAACGTAACAAACAGACAGACAGACTTAATTACTTTCGCATTTATATCAATGGATTAGTATGTATTAATATCAGTATGGATTATTAGAGCTTAGACATTTGCCTGAATTTAATTGTAAATACAGAAATCTAACTGCACATCAGATTCAATTGATATGGAATGTCAGACGTCAGCCGGGCACTTGTGAAAGTGTTGTAATCGCGGTCAACCGTGTACAGCCTCACGTAAGGGGCCAACCAAATATAATACACTACAATACGCATAATGTCTACGTCCTTCCGCTTTGCAACGCGTGTAAGTCAGCTGCTTGCGAACAGCCTGTATCAACGCGACTTGATTTGAATTGCCATTACAATTTATTGCCCGGTTTCAACGTGTTTTATAACTGCCTGCCAAGGGTCAAAACTCATATTATTTGATTTTATAAACATTACCTGTTATATAGGGTTATAAGCAATAACGCGTGAAATTAAACGTTAATTATACATTATGCCTGAAACTATGTTAATGAAGAATATCATACGTTAAAAATAAAATATAAATTAAGCAAACAATTGTCCGTTACATTGTACGTGTATCAAGATAATAATTATGCATTTCATGTTTAATTGTGCAATGAAATAAACGCTGATGAGTTGGATTATTAACAGACTTTATAGTATCGTTTCTGTATTCCGTATTTCTAATATTTTAACTTGAAATAATTTTAGGTTCTAGTGATTTTTTTTTCTATATTTATGTGAAAACTATTCTTAATTATTTCAAAAAAATGTGATAGTCAAGTTCCTAACTCTCACTTATTCCTACACCGGGTCGTGTGACGTCACATATCAATTGGCATCCCATACGAGCGCTAAGAGCAAGTAGCCGGATCAGACGCGCTACAGTTCAGTACAGATCTGCCAACTGCCACATCACGTTCACACGGGGTTCATTCCACCACAATAACGTCACAGCGATTTCAGGCCAAGACGCTGCGCCGGCGGCGCGTCGTAACGTGCGAGAGAGAGAGTGCACTACATCGCTGATGCCTGATAGTGCACAGGTGTGCGCGCAGGCAGCCCATCAGCTGTTCGGCTCGCTCGTGCCCGTTGCTCGAATACCGCGTGCACTGCGGGCAGGCACTAGGCAGTCGGGCACAGGCAAGGCAGTCTTTGTCGATAACCGCCCGCGGGCAGACGTGCGACCCCACCGCCCGCCTCGCTGCGTCTCGCTACCGACTCGTTTCCCGCTGTCGACCGAATCCACCCATGTGTTAGTGTGCATGTTTGTGTATCGTGTTGTCACCGACGCGGCGATCGAGCTCTTTGTCTAATTAGCAGGTAGGCAAATGCTCCAACTTTTTTTCGCTTCGGACACAATCGGACTACTTTTGAATTTAGACTGATTTTGATTTGATATTATGTCCGGGATTGAGAGCAATTTGCCGAATGATTTGCGATGATTTATTAATTAGGAATTTTCTTTTTTTTTAATGAAACAAAGGTTATACTTTTATTAGACGATAAAACGGACCGAAACAGGTTTTCCGTGGAAAGGCATCTGGCACGCACTAATTGATATAGCATCAACTCTACTGACGTTTGTAATTATTATGAGTTAATGTAGCGCTGGGATATGCGATTGTTTACCGTTAACTGTACTTTGATTATAACTTAAATAATATTAAAAAAAAATTATATATTAATAATTAATTTCTAATTTACAATGAATATTTAAAAATAGAAACCGAAAAAATGAAATAGAAAGACTTAATTAATGACAGCTTGACATAACAAATTGACCTTGTACGTGATAGTTTGAAATCTTCAACAGCCTATTTGAACTTTTTATTGTTATGCAAATAAGGGCTATTTTCAAACGACCAGCGGCGAGAGAGTATACGAAAGTGGACCTTATTACGAGCATAATTAACATACATATTATTTATTTAACGAAGCCATTTAATTATTACGCGAAAAAAGCTAAAAGTAAATAGCGCTGCTTTTATTAATAATCAGTTTAAATGATTGATAACAGGGGTATGGAGGGAGCGTGCGGGGTGGGGGGGGGGGGGGATTGTTCGTGACGCCCATGACGTAACCAATTGGTATGCGATGGTGCGGACAAAGAAATTAGTGTTAGATACAGAACTTTCCCTTACAATTAATAAACAGTCTTGCACGGATATATAATTAAAAACTTAATTGATGACAATTAAATAATTAATTTATATATTTTTTTATTAAGTCATTTTATAATGCGTATGTTTACACTATAGAAATTATTACAGCTGTTAAATATGGTTTTAAAATGTTAAAAAATAACGGTGTGTATATGACATATTCATACAAATTAAAACTAAAAATAGGATATTAGTATTCGTTAAAAATTAGTATGTTAACAAATTTATTACAAATTGTATTTTTTAATAAATAAAGTATTCGCCTTTGATGAATAAGGATTGATTACTCGATGAGATAGGAAGACCAGTGAAACGACTCTATCTTCTACGAAATAAGAGCTATATTTAAACACGAAACCTTTTACTAGTAAGACCTTACGACGTTCACGTTTCAACGATTTTAAATTTATTACACCGCTTTAGTCTGAACATAGGGATTTTACTAATGATTAATCAAAAGTTTGTAATAAAATGACAAATTATAACATCCAGAATTTTAACTAACATTCCTTTATTAAAATTGTAGTATGAACGTTTCCTGAAACTTAATTTAAAAACAAATTAAGATCACTAAAGCAGCCCATCTGTATTCATTACTTCGATAAGAACAATTACTTTCTTGCCAACTTGCTATGGCGATGCTCATTATGCGTATCTGCGATGAGGACAACTTCACAACGTAGTGGCCGCGATTTTATATACATAATTATTATGTATAACAGTTTTCACTATTTAAAAGGCTTTTAGCGTGTGAACGTTTTATAAAAATTTGTAATTTCATTGGTTTATAATATACACTGATATTTCTTAATAAATAGGAGCTAAGCTGTAGTATTTGGAACAGACATAGATATTATAATTTTAGTTATACATAATGTTTAATTTTTATAAACAATAAAATATTATAGCTGACATATTTTATTTATATCAATATAGTAACATATGAAACTTACTAATGCCAAACTCACACAAGCATAGTCAAAAGAAAAAACTTGTTATATATACATATATATATTAATGCCTTATTTAAAGTATATAAACAAAGAATAGCTATAATAGTTCAAGAATGCAATCTAACATGTCTGGATATTAAAATCATGCGGTAAATATATTCTCACGAAGTTAGACTATTATATACCTATATTCAAATTCAGTTATGTATCCCAATAACATTCATAGTGGACATGAAATACTTCGTTTTTTTTATCAAAATTATATTGCTAGCTTGATATTTGTTGTTATTTTGCTAGAAATGATGAATTTAGAGTATAACTTTATTTTCCTCTTAAACACGTACGCTAAAACTACTCATTTTACAAAAAAAGGTTTGTACATAAATAACAGGAATTTTTCTCTAGTTTTTTTTATCATTTATATTTTTATCGAAAAATGACTAGGTATATCTCAAAAAAAAAAACTTATATTTTTATCGAAAAATGACTAGGTATATCTAAAAAAAACTGTTTTTGGCCGCCATTTTTCCAATATGGCGGCGATAAATATATAAGATCACCAATTCTCAAAACTCCTTAAAAACTTTCATTACCAAATGACTACAGTATGTCAGAAAGTAGCGTTACATTTAACGTAATTACCCTGCTATAAATTACTTATACATGTCTCCATTATATGATCGATGTTGCAATATAGAAGACTATCATATATGAGTAAAGTGTTTCCATATTAATAAATTACATTTATTTAGATGCGATTGTATCAGACTTGTATTAACATTGCCGTTTCGATCATATTTGGCGTTATTGTAGAGCAGCGAATGGAACTCGACAGTGAGTGCAGAAGAAATCCAACTTTATTACTAAATGTATAAAGTTGAAATTCACTTGTAAGTGTATGGAACTCTAATAAGGGCGGGGAACGTCTCGCAAAATAGGGTGCAGCCAGATCTCGCTGAAATCCATATTACGCTTCCAAACACTATTCTTTAGTTTTGTTTAAGCACAAAGCATATTCGACTTTATGCATTTTGCAGTAAATATTAATGTCGAATAAAATCCTAAATTAGTAATATCAAAATGGAAATTAACAAAAAAAAAATAGTTTTTCTAAATCGTGAGTTGACGTGAGTCTTGTACATATAGACTCAAATATTAAATATGTATGAACTTTTTTTACTTGTACATAATTAATTTATCACTTGAACTTGTATCTACATATAGCTCATAGTTTCTTGCGGCTTTGCACGTCTTGACCACAGTTCTTTCAAAAATTAAATGACAGTTCCAAGAAAATTCATTACTTTTCGTAATTAACGTCAATACACAAAACACACAATGTATACACAGTAAATAAAGAAACTTGAAAAAAACTGCATAAAAATAAACATTTTATTCACTGATATAATATAATTAAGATGTTGATGTTTAAAATAATCAGTATACATAATCACTCTCTTGTTTCTTGAGAACAAACAAACTGTTAGTTTATACGCGCTACTCTCAAGAATTTATGGATCGATTTTAAAAATTATTTTTGCGTTAGACAGCTTGTTTATTGAGGAAGCTTATGGGGTATAAAACATCGCGCCACGACTCATGAGAGCGGAGTATTAACCATAAACGTCACGGCATGGGGAGCGAACTTTAATGCGGGCGAAACTGCGACCTACAACCACTAAGATGGTCTTACTAATAAAAGTTACCCATGACATAAAGAAATGTAACTATTTGAAAAAACTCTACTACATATTTTGCGTGTATTTTTTGCCTCATTTATACTAGTCTATTAAAGAGAGAGTGAATGTTGTATTTACGAAGTAAACTCTGCAATTATCGATATATATTTTTTAAAAATTATTTAACAATTTATAAGGTATTCTAAATGGTCGCAGGCTACATATATTTATTTATTGCTCTCGAAAGTAAGATTTACAAATGTAATTTTTGGCTAAGAACATACAACACAAGCGCTGAGATCACGACAAATGTTCCTATGCTCTATTGTACAAAAATTTATTTATCATGAGGGAGGGTCGAATATACGACATTTCGTGCAGGAGTCAAAGCAATGATCACTGTGCCACCGAGACGTCCAAACAATCACAACTAAGAGATCGACAAATAAATATATGTATATTGTTTATAAAACATGTTAATTTTAAAAAGTATAAGTAAAGTACTGAAGTATGACTTTAACAAATTGGAAATAATATTTTTATTTTTTTTATTTTTTGTTAAACAAAGACTTGTTTGAAAGATTACAAGTTCACGGTTCCCCTTATCAGTTATCAATTGATAATAATGAAATAAATACTGACTGCTGATATATTTGTTTTTATTGTATGACTTTAGGGAATTTAAATAACATAAAAAAGTAAAATAGAAATATTTATTTGCATGTATAATGAGAAAATGAAGATCTGTTATCGGGGATCTGAAGATCGGTGCCACAATCACATGTCGGTTTTAATTTCGTTTATAAATTTGCTCAAATTAGGAAAAAAGGTTAAATTTTTATCAAAAAAGAAATTTTTTGGTGAAAAAATCAACACCAATAAATAAACGAAATTATTATCTTTACGATACATTTAAATATATGTATTGTTTTACAAATCTTAAGATAGTTTTATACGACTGTTAGTTAATAAGTTGTATGTATATTAATAATGTTACAATTTTGTTAAATTTTATCACATGATACACATATTGTTATTATCACAATGTTTTTTAATAAATGAAGATCGATAAATAAATAAGATCCAACAAAAATCAATTAAAACAAATACATTATATTTATAAAGGCGTTAATACAAATGCTTCTCAGTACTAGTGTATGGGTTTGAGACTTTTCCATCGACTTATTCTATCAATAAAACCTTTTAACAGAATAAGTTTTTAGTTAAATATTTTTTCATTACAACACTGTCTTCAGCTTAGTAATTAAAACATTATAATTACCTTAATTAATGAAGACCAACCCTCGCTGAAGGTTACATAATAATTTAGTGATAAATTTTTCATAATTTAAAACATAAAGCTTGTTCGTATTATAGGTTCGTAAAATAATCGGTGAAGAGTTTGTTTGTTTGTTTGCTTGAACTACTGATCTCAAGAACTTGTTCTCAAGAACTACTGATTCGAATTAAAAAAAAAACATTTTGTGTTAGTTAGTTTATTTATTGAGGAAGGCTATAGGCTATATTACATCACGTTACAACTCATAGTAGCGAAGTAGTAACCATTAACGCGTGTAAAACCGCAAGAGACAACTAGTGTGATAATATATCATCTAAACATCGCTATTTATTTAAATGAATAATAATATAAGGAGATTATGCAATTTTATAATTCGTTTAAAACTTTCTGAAAAAGGCAAAATATACGTTTAAAATATCTAGTAGCTACTCCTTAAAAAAAAACTGTATTTTTTATATTGAGTTAACATTCAAGAGTCGCTTGAGAACACTCGAACAATGGATACCTTATCTAAAACATAAACCCGTTCATCCTCTTTTAAAGAGTTTAGTGGCAACAATTAGACTGAATTGTAAATAGTCAAATTAGCGAGACATTTGCTTTTACAAGGACTAAAAAAGCTCAGCTTGCTAATGACCAATGAAAAATAAAAGGTAAACTGTGCTAATTTCTAGCCACTTCATCATAATTATTAAGCCCTGTAAGTCACATTCAAAATCGCTGTTTTATTCGCGTTTATGGTCACAGCTTCGCTCCTATGAGTCGTAGCATGATGGAATATAGCTTATAGCCTATAGCCTTGCTTAATAAATAAACTGTCTAACACAAAAATAATTTTTCAATTCGTACCAGTAGTTCCTAAGATTAGCGCGCATTTAAAAAAACTCTTCAGGTGTATTATATTAGTACAGATGTGTTTCAGACGTAAGCCTTCACAGTCGACTTACGGTCTCGACTCTTGGACACAATTTATTCTATTATTTGCTTACGGCTTCGCTTGCGTTAATATGGAATTTGTTTTAAGATAATACAGATAATAGTCCCTATCACAAAATATCTTACATTTCTATAATTTAAGCACGAAATAACGACTTTAACCGAATTCAGAATGTTCCTTTTTTTTCTTATAATATAGCGTGTATCCGTGCTACTTATGCGCAAAATATTCTGCCAATGGGACGTATATTGGGGAGTATGTTTCACTTTGATAACGGTAGTGTTGATATTTACCCCACTGACAACATATATTATCAGCAAGAAGTCGTGGACGTAAACTTGAACGCACGGATATCCGACGAAAATCTGTCTCCCATAGCGTCACATCCGTTCTCAGCGATCGACAAGACGTGCAGGATTAAGTCATGTTCATTAGTCGTGACAGCTCGTTGCGTCCGATAAAACATTCGGGTTTCTACAGTTGTATATATGCAACGTTCATACTATTTGACGTTAAAAATATAATTTCGACAAGCTCGGCAATTGACTCGTTGGCCCAAAGATCGCTAGCCGGTTGCTAGGCAACGTCGTCCAAAATGGTCGGCAATATGGGTGCCAAAATCAATGAGCTTATAACATATCTAGTTATAATATCATTGCGTTTTAGTCAAAATTATTATTAGTTTTAGTCAAAAGTGCTAAAGCTGTGGTGTGCTTGACTACATTCGCAAATTCACATTAAAGCAGCGTTGTGGATTAAGCTCCTAACCTTCTGCTTATTATAAGAGGATGCCTTTTCCCAGCGGTGGGACATTTATAGATCGTTAGCGTTGTTACAGATAGCTTGACTAGAGTTCCTAATAATGAAATTGGGATTTTTGGTCTCCATTTTCTCCCGTCTGATTTTCTTGGATTTAACCGTGTTTGTCCGATGTTTTAACAGCGAAAGTGTTAATGCGAAAGTTTGAGAGAATTAGTTACTGTTTGGATGTTTGTTGCTCTTCAACACAAACACTTCTAAACAGATTTTGATAAATCTTTGTAGTAATATAGCTCATACATCAGAATAACTTACAGGTGATTTTTACTAAAACATCACGCGGGCGAAGGATAATTAAAAGTGTTCTATAAAAATATTAATTTCATAAACTGGCCGTAAAGTATTCAGGTTGCATAAAACTCAGGATTTTCAATCGCCTCGTTTACTATAAACCATTAAAACCATCTTTTACGACATTTTACATAATAATAACGATAGCCCTTATATTTCTAATAAAAGTAAAGATAAATCAATCATCAAAATAACTTTATGAAATTTAATAATTTATTAAGTATATTATTTAATATTGTTATTAATTATAAATCAAAAGATAATGTGTCGTATACTACTATTTATTAATAACTATAAAACACGACCTATTAGAGAAAACGCTTGAAACTGAAGTACTAATTACAAGGTTCAATTACTTAAAGACAATGTCAACTTGATAATGATTACGTAAAAGATAAAACGTAGGACATTACTGGAGGAAGATCATTCGTATTCATGAAATCAATGTCAAAGAGCATATTTCCTCAATCTAACTCAGAGGAACGACGCTTGTCTTATTAGATGACTCAATTTTGATAAGTTAACTAGTAATAACTACTTTTGAGTTGCTGAATACATAGTATTCCTTGCTGCTTGGCTTGATATGCTTAACTCTCGTAGAGCATTGCATTTATAGCTAGTAGGTAAGATAAAACAGGTCTATTCTTTTAAGATAAAAAACCTTTGTTACTATGTAATGGAACATAATTATTTTTTTTTATATTACGAGTATGAATAATGTAATGAAAGATTGTCGTTAAAATCGTTTTTTTATAGTAAATAGAAATGCAATGATAATGATATTTACGATCATAAAATTAAAAAGTATTATTACTACTACTAAATGTATTATTGTACTTATATAATGTGTACGTTAAATATATTCATGATAAAATCAATATAACCTTTTTTTTTAGCGTTATTAGAATAAGTAGGTATATAGATATAATTATATACCTAAATGTAACTTAGAATTATGTCGACAAAAAAGAGGCTTCAAGATGATTCACACAAGCATGTCCTTCAAATAGTTTTGGTTGAATCAGATTTTTTGGTTCTCCTAATATTAAATAAATCGAGTGATGCCGTGTTTAACAGTACGTTTCGACAATTTTCAAGCGACTTAAAAAGAGGAGGATATTCTCAATTTGTAATGCGTTTTTTTTTAATATTTGTTACCGCACAATTTCGTCATCTATAGTCATTTTTAAAATAGTTTGTTTTTCGTTTGGAAAGCTATACTTTCAAACTTCAAGTATACTTTATACTTTCAGGTTGGTCCCATAGAAATTTCATTAAAATTGGTTCTGTATTTTGGTTTTAAAATCGAAATAACGGGTAAAAATGAGTCGTCTAAGTAAATAAAAGTACGTATTTTGTTTTTGAAGTCGGTTTCTTTATTTAAAAAAGTCTAAGTTACGCTAATAACGTGCAACCGAAATACATGGAATTCAATTAGCAATAAAATGTTAACGGGACAATAATGAGCGTTGTTACAACACTTAAACAGATATGAAGAATAATTGACAGGAATCTGAACAAATAATTAAACTTCAAGATACAAAAGAGTAACTTAATGATGCCCTGTCTCTTTGCGCTCACAATAATATCGTTTTATTTCCCCAAACCGTACTCCGACACTGTTATAAAGCGGAAACTTTTCTACAAAGTATCCAACGATTTGTAGGACAACCGGTCGACGGATTGTGATACGTGACGGCAATGAGAACTTACACGCTCGCCCGCTAGAGGGCGTTACCGGTCGAAATAAGACAATTTAGGCCGACTAGTCCTTTGATGGATCTCGTATTCGTTACATTTTTAATTACTTTATCGTCTCCTCTCTGTTAGTATACGCATTGCTTTATAGAATCTAAGGTTCCAATTATAATAGGGGTTATATTATGTTCCTCTTTATACAATATTGAATATTGTATTGCTTTAATAGGAATTTACATAATTATAACGAAGTTATTTTGCAAGGACTATGTACGGTCTTAAGTTCGTTTGATTACAAATATTCAATATTTACAAATTCGATTGAATATGTAACGTATAGGCGTATGTGGTGCTCAATGTTCATTGACACAATATCGTAGTAGTTATTTCCCAGAGTTAGACCAATCAGCTGCAAATGAGATTACGCGTGGGTTAGCGATACGTAACTTCATAATATTGAAGGCGAAACATCGTGCTCCATTTGTTCTATATTTTAAAATGCAGTTGAATTATTTTGCTGTCTCAATTATGACTTTAGTTTTTTATGGCGATGACACTATTTTATATACTTATATAAACTCATTAAAATTATAATTACTTATGCATTTATTTAACAAGATTATTATTAAGTTAATAACGATTATTTTTGTTAAAATCAAATGCTATTGGATAATCAAAATTGTATTCGCAATACTATAGACGAACGATAGTATAATAAACGCGCAGTTTTATTAACACAATAAACATTGTGCTCCTCAGTGTATACCTCACGATTTCATTGAGCCAATGCAGCCGATGTTGACAATCGCAGAGTTGTGACGACATCGCTAAAACGATTTCTATTCCACTCAAAGCCCTACGTAACAATACCGCGATTTATACCATCAAAATAACACTTCAATTCTTACCATTAACATTGCTGTTGGTATGACGCCGACCAGAAATTTTGTTAATTCAACCCGAGCAATGGATAATGTTACGACTTTCATGCCGTTTTGTGTTTCCTCTCGACGACCTTGCTCGATACAAACCGCGAATAATAACAAAAAAAACATTGTTTTGTTTCGTGAATTGTTTTTTAAGAGGTAATTGCTAAAGTAGCTGGCGATTCGGTTTTAATAGTTTCAACAAAGGATGTAGTTTTATGCTTAATGAAGGTAGTAAACAGTTTATAACGTTGGAGAATGTTGTCTCGTATAGAACACGAAAAAATTGTTTCTTTATTTTATGTATACAAGGTAAGAAATAGTCAATATTGACGCCATTGTATCGGCTTTATGAAAATAACTTAAATTTCTTGTATACTGTATGATTTGTATTCCAATTTCAATTCATCCGGATTATTACTGAGCCAGTCGGAATGCTGAACGATAAGGTACGGCAAAGCAAATGAATCTTCCTCCAGCTAAATGAAAGCCATCCGATATCAATATTCATCCGTTCGATATCAATTAATAACACAAAAAAAAAATTGTGCATTGCGGTTTTTATATTCGGCTGAACGAAATCAAATTAGTGCAGGTCGAAATAATATTTCTGCAATCTATAAAATTTAAGTCTCGTATAAGGCGACCATTACACTTGTAAATTTTACTCTCGTAATTGATATGAAACAATTCAGTAACCTAGTAACAGACGTAGTAACAATTACCTAGGTTAGGAAACCTGTGTGTCAAAAATAAGGCGCTGATATTAAATTTTAATAGGTATAAAAACAAATATTAATCTTATGAAAATCTGTAAGTAAAACTTACATGTGTAATTTTCGCCTAATAGCGAATGTAATTATTCTGTAAAAGATTTCTTATATTGAATTTTTAGATTGTAACGAATCGGTAACAGTTATCTAGTGAACCGTTATGTTATCCAAACTGTCCTATCCCCACAAAGCGTCTGAAATTTAATTTAACTTTTTCCCGGTTATGTACCGGTAACGCTTTATTATAAAATGTTTATGTCGCCGAAATTTATTTGAAATTGTTTACCGAGGATGAGATTAAAATATTTAAAAGCTTCAACACAATAGTAATGGTTGTCGAAAAATGTTTTTAATATCGTAATGTCGTTAATTAAAATTGTCTTACAAGGTTTTCAGAGAGAAATGTTTATTTTCTGTTTTTAAAATATTATACGCTACTTTATGCTTTGTCTGTATTAACTGTTATTGTTATTATACAGAATACAATATTTTTATTTAACATAATAAGTATATAGGTACTTAAATAGATGAGAGAGCTAAAAATAAGCCTTATGGCTGGCATCACTCATTCAGGGTAGAGCCTAGCTCTATGACTTGACCAGGGCAGTACCTCACTCTCAAAGAAGTTCGACGTGAAGTAACTAACATGGCTGCATCTCGTACAGTTAGCGAAAGGGTCGAAAACCTCATCCCCTTTCTCATTCCTTTTTAAGCTTTTGTGGCTCCTCTGATGCTGCAAATGTACATGGACGGTTATTGCTTAACATCAGGTACCCCGTCTGTTCGTTTTTATACATATATATAATCAATTAATAACTTTAAAACGTAATTATATCTACATGTATGATCATCAAAATGTTACCAAAACCAAACGGTAAAACTATTTCAAAAAGGTCAGGTGTCACTCGCTACTAATTTAATTATAAAATCATGGTTGTGTAGTAAATTCATGCTATCCGACAAATAGTTTAATAAAAACTTTACATTTTGTATCTGCTAAATCAAGTTATCGAAATAGTGCACGTCATTAAGACACGCACACAGCCTTGCTACTTGTATTAAAACACTTTATTACGCTGTCTTGAGCGTCCACAGATAAGCAACGTTATTTAAATCGCTCTAAAGGTTATTTTTTTTACATCGATGGTGCCGCTATTTGGTTGTAGGAAGCGTCGCGACCTCAGTGACGTCACGAGGCCGCGCCGCTCTCTCTGGCTATGAACTACATATCTGCTTATTTATTTATCAAATTTGACTTCACCCTCCACTTCGCCCCAGTTTTTCGGCTTTTCGAATTATGAAAGTCATAGATCATAATTCATAGTCATTCTGTTTGTATAATACATTTATAAGCATTATTGTAAATAATATAGGTATCAAAGTAAATTTACCGATCGTATCAATGTGTTTAGTATTGTATTTTTGTGAATATGTTGATGGTGTTTTGATATATTTTAATAGCTTGGGTTCAGCATTCTGAATGAATTGAAATAAAACTTTCACTTAATGCAAGCATAAGTTGCGGTTAAATTATTAGTTAAACTTCATCGCCGTCAAGGAAAATGTTAATCCGTTAGAGCTAATCGTTAATTGGAAGCAAGCGTAAAATATTTAGGCGAACTTAATCAACATTCAAAACAAAAGTGCTAGTTAAGTCGTGGCCCTGAATCCGCGTGACATTTAGATCTCGTTTGTAATTACTTTCTGATATGGGAATTGATATGATGACATTTATTCTGATGAGGTATTTATATGCTGAAAAATTAATATGTACCTACCTACGTTATTAATATAAAATGTATAAAATTCCCTATCGATCTAACGTAAAATCAGTGTCATATAAACAAATATTGTCGACCCCAGTGTAGCTTTTATTTCTATCCAATTAGCGAAATCAATTAGCATTTGTTTGTTTCACATATTAAATATCATACGCTTTTAAAATTATTATAGTATGCTACAGATTGTGTACTTAGTGCTTTTGAAAAATTATATCACTTACGTAACATTCAGAAACATCACAAGCGTAAATTACGCGACAGGAAATCCCTGATCTCAGCACGTTATGAAGTTTTAAATAAATGAGATATGGACGCACAATTAACGACTAAGAAGACAATTGGTTATCAACAGTTTTTTTTTTATTTTTTATTTACTAAATTATTAATAGCGTTAACAATTAACAATTCTCATAGTATAATGTAAGTAATTCTTAATACTTAAAGTTAATCTACAATAACTGTATTGTTTACGGTAGTAATCGCTTCATCGCGACACTGCTACTTGTATGGTGAGTTGTGGAGGTTTATAGGAAAATAGTCTTTATTCGTAAACACATAAAGTTGAAATATTCACACGTGCAAGTTCACTTGCTTGTGTAGCCGAGGTGGTTGCGAGCGACGACTCAAATATCATTATTTATTCAAGATAAGACTCCGAACATGCGCTTCTATTGGTTCGGTTTCGTGCCTTCAAAACACGTAATCCACGGAGCTTGTCTTAATAAATATTTGTTAGGACAGTGAAATTGATCAGATAAAGTTGACTCTAACGATTCGAATTTCAAAATTATTTATTCAAAAACATAATAGTTTTTGAGTATTCGGTTAATATTTTTGTTTCGTAACGGGGACTTTTAATAATTTTAATGTAAATTTTTCTTCATATTGACAGTTTTTTTAAAGAAGCCATAGTATGCTAGATGGTGAAGCACGCAAAGATGTATCTGGGCCTTCAATTTGTAACATAATACAACACACATACATAAAAACAGGTTTGTCCTAATTACAATGATATCTAATAAAATAATAATAATAATTTCTTTGAAAGAAATAATTGAAAATAAAAGTAGCCTTTCTTTTTTAAAAAAAGCTATTTTTATTATAAGAATGATATTAAATGTTAGCGTACGAAAACAAATGTTCAACTTGATTTCAATAACAGTAATTTTAATTTCAATTTTATTATTGTATTTTATATTCTATAGGTAGCAAAAATATAATTACGATTATTTACCAATGAAAATTTAATTAAATCATTTTTGTACGAGCATTTCGTTTCGATTATAATATATATAATAATTAAGTAGGAACTTTTTTCTACTTATTATTTTTTTACCGTATTCTGCAGAAATTCAACAGAATAAAAAAATAACTACAAAGGACATCATTCATTCATTTTCATATATTTTTGGTTCAAATGAACAGGTGCGCGTTTAAATAAATTAATGCCATATTCTCTATGAATTTATTCGTCTATGCCTTAATTTGTTATTGTTTTATTTTGTCACAGATTAAATATTGTCCGTCTAAATATATATAATTCAAAGGTGACATAGTGATCTATCAACGATCAGCCCAAACCACTAGACGGATCAGGCAAAAATTTGGCATGCAGATAGATGTTATGACATGGGCATCTGCTAAGAAAGGATTTTGATTAATTCTAACAAGGGGATAAACTAGGGGATAGAACTTTGTATGAAACTTTGTCAATTTTAAACTCAAAGAAAGATGAAGTCGCGAGCACCAGCTAGTTGTTGATATAAACGTTTACAATGATTGTTTTCTTTCTTCAAGAAATAAGCTCTACAAATAAAATGTTCGTTTTTGTCGTCAAAATTTGAATCGAATATAAAATGCCTTCTTGAAAAATGACACTTTTTTACTTGTTATCACCAAACCAAAGTTATATAACAATGCTGTTTTTTTAACATTAATAGTTATTAAGATATAAGCGTTTGAAATAAAGTAGCCTTTATTTATATCTAGTAGGCAAGTTGTATTTTATAGTATTGTAGTGTTTTATTTAAAAAATTCAAATAATATATAAACGTCCGAACTGTGTCCTGTATTACTAAATCGGTATAAGCGATGAGCAATATTAATATGAATAAATATTTCATTTTGAAACATTATCGTTTAATCTAATGTATAAAAATCAATATTTGTTTGTTCGTATTTCATGCACTGCCCTACCGTTTAGCCGATTGCGATAAAACTTTGTCAACTTATTGTTTGCACTTGCGCGAAGGTTACACTTAAAGCAGATAGTGCGCGTTTCGTACAGCTTAATATAATCTAAGTATATAACAAGAACAAAAATGCAGGAAAATATTATATTTGCTTGTATATTTTATTTATTTTCTTTTATTATCCTCCTGCTCTATTAAACTACAGCAATCATAACAATATTAATGTAATTGTTATTTTTGTATATTTCTAATTTGATAATATATCAAATTAGAATTATAACGGTCATACTATTTTATGTTAAAATCTGTACCCATTCCCAACTCTGACAAGCTAGTCAATTGACTTGTAGGAAACACTCGCCTGACATATTTAGTCGCTGTCTGGTTACTAGGCAACGCCATCCAAAGTGCCCAAAATCCATGACCTTAAAACTTATTTATTATATAATATAATTCTTTTTACCTAAATTAAAAACCCTTAAAATTGTAAAAAGAAAGGCATAATAGAGAAAAGAACTCTTTAAATGTAGTAGTTATGCATACTGAGTTATCGTAGCGCCGGCCTTGTTCGTGTTTATCTGTAAGTCAATTACAGAATGCAATACACAAATGGAACGCGCCATAGATTAATAATAATTACTGCCCGCCACTTTTATTTACTTTGAATTTCGAACGCCCGAATCAATCACCATCGGGAACGAATTAAAAAAGTAACGAACTTTTTTTAAATTGACATTTTGTAATTAGAAAAACTTTATCGGTTTTAAAAAGACATTACCACTAGCGGAACATCTATTTATTATTGTATAATTTAGAAATTGTGTTGTATTATTTTATTAATATTACTTTTCTTTTCTTGCAGGTAATTCAGCTTTCCTTGACATCAATACATTAGAATGCGTGAGTAGTTGTTGAACCGCTTTTTTAATAAAAAATAAAACGTTTCAAATAAAAATTCAAATTTTACTAAGAATTTACTCAAGGCATCGTACACGGTAATCTCGTATAGAAAAAGTTCATTTTAGCTTGTAAACGGCAACTGGGCTTTAGTTTTGCTACTACATAACGCATATTACGTGTACAATTCAAATTAGGTATCGAAATATTCATTAATGTATTTCAATAAGGACTGATTTCGTTGAAATATATTTTAGAATTATTACCCATTTTTGACCGCAATAATATTATTTATGAATATTTGTCAAACAACCAGACATAATTATTCTCTAAAACTGCTTTTAAACCAAATTAAATTATAATGAGACATAATCAGTTTACAATCGCAGATTATTACTTTTTAATGTTGTATTATACGTTTCAAGTCTTCAAATAAATTACATTCTTAAATTTAGACGCCTTTGGAATAACCTAATTTTGTTTACAATACTTATCAAGGTTCCAAGCCCCTAATCTCTAAAAGTAGTCAATCCAAGGAAATCGAAAATATTATACAATTAATGTTTGTTAAATATTATCATATATTATTAAATACATAGTCAAGAACTCGTATATAAAATATTATTAAATACAATTTAACATTCATTTGGAAAAAACAAAGATTGAAATTAAAATCCTTAGAAAAATATTTTTTTAAATATCTTTTCTAGCATTTGTATCTTTATTTTAATACGAACTTCAGCAGCCCTGGTTATATAATCGATAACATCATTTACAAACGTCTAATATACCTATCTACTTATACAAGACCAGTTTTGAACAAAGCGATTTGATCTCAACCCGAGTCAAGGTCGAAAAAATGAAACTAAGCAAATGATTAAAATTAGGTTATTCATGACAATAATATATAGATTAATAAAACTATATAATTATTAACATTGACACTATTCGACAGTAATTAAGAGCATTTTGTACGTAAACGATATTTCTCAACGGTCCGGCCTTGACTCGTGTCGGTAACAGCGCGCGAAACGCACTACCCACTACCCACACTGAATCAGTTATGTCGATAACGCGTCTACAACATAGTTTGCGCTATATTTATTCGTGTTAAAACAACAATAGCTAAGTCACACGGAAATGTATAACAAGTATAAGGTATTTTTAGTGTTGATTTTCGGCCGGTGAGATAGCGGTGCGTGAATCGCTAGTACCAGGGGAATGACTGCGATAAACGACCTACAAAATGTTCGTGTTAAAGTGGGTCGACCTCCAACTGTACTCGGCATCAATATTCGTAATTAAAGAATTTCATTGTTTCGTTGTCCTGACAAATATTGCAGTGTAAAATCCTTCTTTATTATTTTAATTAGTGAAGTATATTCGCATCCCGCTTACGCTATCTCTTCCCTAATCGATATGAATTTCTTTTAAAAATTATGAACTACTGGCTTATTAAATGTTATCTTTTGTCCGTGGATTCTCTCCTTAACGTAGGTTTTGTTAGGCCGGACGAACGTCTAATTTTTTTTTCAGTTCTTGTTTATACGCCTGCTATACATGTGCATGGATAATTTCATGATGATCGGATGAGTAGCTGAGGCGTGAAAGCATAACAAACAAACAAACTCAAATTTAATTTCATCATCATTAAAATATCGTTAATATTTTTTTATTAATTATTTATTAGTATACGTATTAAAAAAATACATGTTTTTATTTTAATTAAGATTTTATTTTCGCTACGTTCCTTGACATATTTAACGTCAATGTAAAGTGTTTGAAAGCGAAATTGCTTTTACCATTGCATAATTACTTCACAAGAATAATTTCAGTGGGTTAGATTTTAACAGCTGGTATAATGATTTCAATTAAAGATATAAAGATAGTTAACATACGCATGAAAGATAAAACAATAAGCTTTTGAAGATTGATTATTTTCTGTTTGAAATGGAAGTGTTTTTCAGCAGTACAGACAGGCTTAAAATTATTGAATAAAGTTCTGTTTCGGGTTGACGGTATTTTATTTTACTTATATTTTTTGCATATATTTTTCTTTTTGACTTCAAAACGAATTGTATGACTCGACTACCCGAGAACGACAGCATTATTTTTCTTGTGTATATAAAATATGTTCATTTGTCTTTAGCACATTTTGCATATGGAATTTTATTATATATGAACTGTTAATTCACCTTAATTGCGAGGGTGACAGAGGCCAAAATTTAACAAAAAAAATTTAGACAGTCGTTTTATTTCTTTCATTTTATATTATTAAAGTCTTCTTACTCTTTCTGTTCAAATAATTTGCATGACCCATAACCTTAAATATACACGTGTGAGTTGGTATTTAAGCATTAAAATATTATTCTATGTATACTATTATTATAAAGCTGAAGAATTTGTTTTTTTATTTGTTTGTTTTTTGAATGAGCAGAAAGTACTGTTTCGAATCGAAAAATTCCTTTTGTGTTAGATAGTTTATTTATTGAGGAAGGCTATAGGCTATATTAGATCACGCTACGACTCATAAGAGCGAAGAAGAAACCATAAACGCGAGTGAAACCGCAAGGGACCGCTAGTTATTGATAAATGACTAGAAGACTATCTTAATATTAAAGCTGATGAACTATAAAAATCGATAAATACCACGAAGTTAAAAGCAATGCACCTATTATATGTAGCTGGTTGTAAGAATGCGTAAAATTGACAGAGCGTGAAGTTTAAACGCTCCTATCCTTCGGTATTTGCTTTAATGTTTTACAATTAAATGTAAAGAAACTTATCTATACTAATATAATAAAGAGAGAGCGAGTCTTGTATGAGAAGTAAACTCTGTGATGATTAATAATATTTTAAAAATTATGATATCATTTAAAAGATATTCTAGATGATCATGGGCAATATTGTGTTATATAATGAGCGTATTATTTTAAGACAAATTCCTTATTAACGCGGGAAAGCCACGAACAAAAGCTGATATTATTATAAAGCAAAAAAAAAACAATTTTTATATTTTCAGTATTTTACCACCTTTATCTCAAAAGCCCAATGATTAGATCCTTAAAACTTGATAGTGTAGTTCTACACATTGATTGATAACAAATAAGGGTTTTTTATATACTAATTCATTGGAAATGTGTATTAAAATCATAAAAAATCATAAAAATTTTTTGTTACAATGAATTTTTTAGCAATTATAAATGGATAATTAGATATGTAATGTACTCTTGAATCTATGCGGTTAATAACAAAATATTCACGTCACAATTAAACACGTCATAAATATTCAGCCTTACAATCTATGTTTTATCCTTTAACTTTCACAGATTATATTCGTATAATTTAAATAATAAGTCTCAAATCGAATAATGTTTTGTAACATGCATAATTGACGCTAATATAACTGCTATATTTAGATTTCCTACAACACACGTAGTACACAATTTATACTGACGCAAGCAAAACATAGAAAACCGAGTTATTCTACGGTTTTGCTCAAACACACGTAAATACTATTACCATAAAATAGACCACTGAACCAAACATTCAAAAGATTGATCAAACAAATTGGTGTAATAAAGACATTCAACAAAATATTATAAATACTTTTTTCATCCTCACATTTTACATTTTAAATGTCAATACGATAAGATATAATAACATAGCATTATCTACAATAGTTAATAATCAACCCGACACGTGCGCTTTACACTTACATGTATATTGGCCGTCCTTTGTTTTTATATGAAGAGAAAGGGAGACAATAAAACCTTTATTATGCAATACGCAAGTTATACTTTTTGCGTGGTTATGACGGTATGTGGCGAAATAATGAGTTGTGTAGAAACGTGGAAGATACGAAAATATGAGAGGGGGTAAGGTGGCTGTGATAGAGGTTGCTCCCCGCCCCGCAATGAATAACAAAATCAAAGACAAATGTACCTGTGTGAAAAGCTGGGTTAAACATTTTGGGCATTCTAACGTAAAACCATTACCATATATTCTATTAAGACGTTGATTATAAAATAACAATAACCGCAATTATATTATACACGTGTAATTCCGTTAAAAAAAATCATCATCATTTAATTAGGTTGCTATGACGTAATATTAATATTATTTGTAATAATTATTCATTTTTATCTTTCTTAATTTATTTAATCTTCATTATTTACATTCATAAAATATATCAATTCGATTTTGAATTCGTATTAATTAAAAACACTTTACGAAAATGATAATTTACATGCCAAGTTTAAAATGCCATGGTAAATACATCGATGCATTTCGTCCTCTAGGGTACTTAACATCTCTTGAAAAATCCCGTCATTCCTCTGTGGGAATAGAGGGGTCTGAGAGGGGATTTCGCGTTACGCCTATAGAACACATTTTCACCCGTATCTATACGTCTCTGAGAACTTTTTAAAAGGGCCGATGTCAACTTTCAGACGATAATATTTAGTCTCTTTGATAGTTTATTTGTTTTTATATTTATGGTAAATTTGTGTACTTATTCGTAATGTAATATAACTTTAAAAAATAAAATTAGTTTTCTACCCTGAATGTGTATTTATACTGTTTTAATTATTACACGAAAGATAATTCATACGATATATGTTATGGCAATACTATCTTCATTATAAAATATGGGAATTAAGAACCATTCACTGATCATGAAAAAAATTTAATTCAAAAAATTATTTTAATGGTTGAACGTTTATAGGCATATTGATTTTCTGTAAAAGCATACGTATAGTTAATTAAATTTATAATATCCTATTTTCCTTTGTTTAATAAAAAAAAAATTATATCAAAATGCGTTTCAAATAGTTTTTGTGAAAATAATGTTGACATAAACTCGGCTCACCGCGTTCTTCGCGACAGAAAGCTATAATTTACATCTTAATAACGGTCCACAGTACTATTTTGTTTTAACTTGGAATTTCTGCTACGGATTTATTGTTAAGTTTGATAACCAGTTAAGATGAACTTATTTAATCATATTTCTGAAATAATACTAAATATTTATAATCATAACTATGACGAATCTGAAAGTGAGCTTGATTACGAATACCAAATAATTAAGCCGTGTAAGATGTGTTTAATTTTGCATTGAAGTGACTCGTGAGTGTGAACGTTATTGTGATTGCAAATGTGTTCGACTGTTTCTGTTTTTAAATCAATGCAAATGTATTTACACTTAGCTACATAATATATTGTACTCAGAATTATTAAACGAAATCATATATATTTATTACATTATAAATAAATAAACTTAATTAATAATTTGCAACCAAAAATAGCGGATTTTTGTATCTAATCGTTGACCATTTAAATACAATTAGCAACTGCAATCTCAGCGTATAATCAAAATCATTTAAGTAAACAACCCTATTCTGTAATTTCAACTCGCATTCGATATTCGAAAGGGGCGAAAGACGTAATTAATCGAGCAACTTCTGTCACTACCCTGGTGCCTCTCCCCTGCCGTGTAAACTTCGAACGGACTGGGGCTAGTGAAATGTGCCCCTAATTTTAGCGAAATTATTTCAATTTCATTCTATTTTGAAACGTATTTAATAGGAATAAGGTTCTTTTTTATTATTTTTTCCAATGTTTGCAAGCAAAGGGCACTTTTTCAAATATATAATTGCAGGGGATTGTGGCTATTAACCACTGACAATCATATTACTGAGTATTGTATTGATTTCATACAATTATTTGAATAGGTTTAGTGCGCGCCAAAAGATACTAGTGTCAGTAGAAGTCATATCATTTGTTTTGTTTTAATAACACCGGTACCATAATAGAGTGTATTTTTGTCTAACTAAAATATATATAAGTACTAGACTACGAAATAGTGTCTTATTTAAATTTATCTTAATTTCTATTATTTTCTATGAATGTAGAATGTAGAGTAGTTCTTTTTATATAAATTACAATGCAATAAACATTGAAAACGCGTAAAAACACCCCGTCATTCAACAAAAAAATATATACACATATAATGTGTTAATATCAGTGATAGCATTCTGTCCCGCAATCGTAGTGATAAGATAAAAAAGTCAACGTTCGCTTAAATAAACCATGATAAAGTACATGGCAATGGTCCAATATATTTGTTTAATCCGCACTGCATAACAAGTAACTTGAGACAATACGGCCGCCATTTTCAAGGATTCCCTTGACTTGATTTAGGCTCTGTGTACCGTTTGATGTACTAATTCTTTTTTTTTTAATTTTCAATATATTATAAATAAAAAAAAAAATTAAAAACACTTTTAATCACGCGTTATTATTTAGGTATAAATTATTATAAATAAATATTTTTATTATTTGCTTTTATTATAAGTTTTCATAACGTTTATCCAATTTCGATAAAACTTTATGAACTCATTGTGTCCACTTGCGCGAAGGTTTAGGCATAATACGAATAACTTACAATAGGTGGCGCGCGTGTCGTATCGGAAAATGTATTCTACATGAACTGTAGCGAAGTCGCGGGGCAAAAATTTTTCATATAGCTTTTCAGAAGTACATATTTAATAATTTGTGTATCCTATTACATTTATGTAACGAAATTATTGGACAGTTTTAAAACGTCAATAAAAATAAATAATGCATTTGAAAATAGAACATTAAAATTGATTCGCAATAAATTTCAATTTGCTCGTTGCGTTCAAATTATTAATTTCAGAGCCCCCTAGAATCCTGCAGCGAATTCTTGCATTGTAGCAGTAAGTCATTAAACTCGATACGGCCGCATAACGGTCCAGCGCGGCGGCCTGCACCGCGCTTTGGCTCAGAATGTTTCTGTTACTTTACTAACTTCGAGCGCGACCAACGCGTTGAATAAGACCGCTCCCACACTGGGACAAATATCACCAGGCCTGCGCAAACGAGGGATAATGTTCGGGGTACTTTTTATCCGTTGAAATGGAATGTATAGAAACTGTATTGCATAAAGCACACGAGGGACTAAAAGGGATTAAACCGTAAAAAGTATACCGAAAAACGAAAAAATTTTGTGACGGACAAATGTGCCTTGTCTGTGCAGGCCATTGCGACTGAATTCCCATCCACTATTCAATTTGAAGTAGTAGACTTTGAGTTTTATGATGTGACTCTTGAACGGAGTGATAAACACAATATTTTTAATGGCAGTGTAAAATTAAACTGCGCGTAAGTATTCTGCCGTTAATGATTTACATATACATTTATCAGTATTAAACATTTTTTATTAAGTTATTTCATTGTCATATTATAAATTAAAATTCACGAAATATAATACTTATTACGCTTATTGGCAGCACGTATAAACGGTAGTAACAATAACAGACTTGTTATTTAATTTGTATGCAATTACGTTTCTATATGGACTCGGCTCGCGCTTGGACGCATCTGTATCGTTCAAACGATTTTGATCTTTATTAACATCATCATAATGCCTATTATAATATGGTAATCAAACACAGTATTAGATGTTTTGAAAGCACGTGTAAGCATCATGCTTGGAATCCTGTAATTTATCATAATACTAAAGAATCTTCTTTAAAAATATACATACACTAGCTTTTGCTCGTGGTTTCGCTTGCACTAATTTGATTTTTGTTTTAAATAATACACATATGTATATACTTAAAATACATGGCCTACGACCATCTAGAAAAATGTATTCTTCAAATCATATTAGGTTCAATGATTCTGGAATATATTTTGCTTTCTACTATATTAATATAGGATAGAGATTATAATTGAATATTTTGATATGATTACTTATTCACATTTTATATACTATTTAAGAAATCATTGTTGAAAATGATCAATAATAATATAAAATAGAAAAAACATGAATATACTCGCTTTTATAGATATTTGAAATTATTCGATAACGGTAAATGGATGGTGATTGACGAATATAATCATAAAAAACAACGGGAAGAGAAAACAATAGAGTTACAGAAATAGTAGGCAAGCTAAAAGATTACCCACGCTTCAACGCACTGCACGCGGAGAAAGCGTTCGGTTTCAATATTACAGGTAAATTTAACTATACGCATGAAGGGCGCTTTTACTTCGCAGTCACTGGCAGACAGCCATCTTTTTAAAAGCGAACTCTTCGATTAGTATTCTACGCTATTTCGCACGCTCAATCAAAAGAGATTTTAATCGAACAGTTATGTAACTATTTAAATTAATTCTATTTGTGTATTATCGAAACATTCACTAGTATCATGATACAAAATCACGATAAATGCTCCATAATTGTTAAAGATGCCCCACTTCGGTCACCGCATCGATTTTAAAAATAGATGTTGGTGCGTTTTCGAAGCGCGCCTCTACCGCGATAAAATACGCTCATTACATTACCGCCTTATTAATAAACCATCTTTTGTCCTTTACTAGTCTAATCAGTTCGTAAGAGACGCACGTATTGTGTTTAGGTAATTGTTATTAGTGATAAATTTCATAGTTTTGACCGAAGTAATAGAGTTCATTATCGCACACGTATAAATAGATACAAGGCAGTTTATACGCTCGTAAAATAGAAGGATGAAGTGGGACAATATGTTTATTATGTTTGATTTTAGAAGTAAAATAAATAGCGCGAAATTAGTTAAATAAATATTATTGCTCAATATTATTATTAATAATATTTGGATGTGTATTTAATATGAATTGATATTTGATTTATTCCAAACAGGTTTTATTATAACAAAATTATTTATGTGCCAGTATGCAAAAAAATTTTTCGTTTACATAATAATACATTTATGTGTACTTCTTAAAACTTTTGTCTGTTTTACTTGCGAAAGAAGATTTCAGCTAACGAAACCAGTTCTGCGGCGAGGCGCAGTGGCTCCGAATGCCGCATTAATAATAAATCACTCGTGATGTAGTCTTAATCCAATACCCTAAAGTTTCTAAAACAATTAGATTTCAACAAAACTTATGTTTAAGTTGAACTCCAAGCGTGGGTTATAAAAAGATGATTATAGCCTCCGTAACGTTAGAACAAGTAAAACGCCTTTCTAGACTCGGTCTAGATGTTATATAATTAATCTAGCTCCGACGTAAAGCAGATATTGTAAGATCTAATTATGTCTCCAGCTTCATCAGACCGTAAAATCAATGTTATATTTTGATGTATTATTAATTTTAAGACTAGATTATTGCTTTGGCTTTGTTCCTGTATTTTAAATTATATTCATTTCTGTGGGAATAATTTTATAATTTATTCAATAGTTCAACTTGTTGTCTTCGAAATAAATCAATCGTTTCAAAAGTCGCTAACCTTTATAACAGCGAAAACGCCCTTAAAATCGATTCCCTGCGTGATACAAGAACATACATACCTATGAACAAATTTTAATATACGAGATTGGTAATTTATAGTTATTTTATAGGCAACTTACTGCTTTACATGGTATATTTGGGATGATAACTATGATCTTCTTTGACATTAAATGTTGGGATAATTTGGATGACAAAAAATGTACTGAATCCATAGTGAATATATTTTTATTTTACATGCTTTCTAGATGCTTACATACTTAAATAAACATATTGCTCTAGATAATTAGGTCTCTAATAGAATATATAAATTAATTCTAAAAATAAACAATAAATATTATTAAATATTTAATATTAGCTTGCGATATACTAAATATGACTACAATGCATACAGATTATAAAACAAAGATGGCGCAGCACAAAAGCGAGGCGTACCTTTTGAAGCTCTGACTTCGCTAGAGTAAATATGTGTACAGCATTAGAGGCATAAAATGTTTACTTCGGTACTTTTTTAATTTGTACTCTGTGGTGGATGCATGTACTAAATGAGCTACGGTATTCACCCAATACATTACTCGAAACGGAAGGAGATAAATAATACTATATACGCAGGTTCGTAATCATTGGAAATGCTTTTAAAACTAGTGATTTTCTTTAAAAAAAGTTTTTATTGTTTTGGTTGTTTTATTTGAAAACAACATTTTATAAAGACAATTGTAAATTATAAAAACTGTTGTGTCATAAAAACTCATTTGTTAAACTAACTGAACAACAATATGTAATGAAATCATATTGAACCAAACGATTTAGTTCAATGTTAGTGAAATCTTCGTTCGTTCGTCAAAACGATATGTAACACCGCGACCGTTCCACCAACAAATATGTAGAGAAACTTATTATTATACATCCATCTCTCTTACACTTTTTGAGTTCATAGAATAAGATTCTTTATCCTTTTCATGTTACGCCTCCATGTAAACCTTTTAACGTATACCCCAGGCCGTGTTTACTTCACTCCTATTTAATTTGTTATCTGTTCCAGAAGTGTTCTTTTACGCTCTGGGTAATGCGTACATGATCATAAAGTTTTTTTTTACATTAAATCTTAAGTAGATTCGAATAAAAACTTGATCTTGCTACTTCTAGGTCACTGGCCATTTTATTGCCGAACGTAAGCTACTAAATTGTTAAATAAATACATGTACCTAGTCGAAATGAACGTACAGTTTTGAGAGCGTTAGGGAAAATAATCAGATATGTACATTTAAATGTAAAGATACAAATTAAGAGTATTTCAGATTATTACTTTTCCACACGAACGAAGATGCAATTCCTAAGTTAATATCGCGTTCCGATTCACGAGTGTGAGTGTACGAGGACGTACCGCATGCGATTTTGATGTAATCGCGATGTTACGTTCGAAAAAACGCGACGGAGCGGGGAAAGTGACGCGTCAAGATCGTAAAAGGTACTTACTTAGACGATAACCAAGCTAAGTTGATCCGTTACGACGCCCCCTACATTTATACAACTTTTAATATTAAACAGCTGCATCGCTATAAAGACGACCCATTTGTTATTTTAATTCGTAAACACACAACGATTCAGAGTGGAAATTGTGATAGTTTTAGAATAATCGAATATCGAAGTTTATCTTTATTGATTAAAACTTTTGTAGCATTCTAAAAATAGTTTAAAACGACAGATTTTACGATATATTTCATCTGGTAATAGTTAAGGATGTTTATGATTTACGTTGTCACGAAATCCTCAGATTGGTGTAGCGCAACCAATTTGCGAGAGCTCTCACTAGTTTGGTGGAAGTAACTTACGACACTAGTGCCCGGAATTCGTACTACTTTCGCGTAATCTGTTTGTACCAAGATCGATGCGTCCTAGTTCATCAGTGATTTTTGATACTTGTATCTTGTTGAAATCTTGTTGTGGTCAAATATCGGCTCCTATCTTTCGTAATGTGTATTATTAATCGTTCATAATACTTTTTCGAATTCGAAGAAAATCATTTAATATTAGGAAATGAAAAAAACAAATTATCGTAACTTTAGCTCTTAAATTATCTCCTTAAAACTTTTCTTAACCTTTACAAAAGTTTGTTTTAAACAAAGCAAACTCTGTAACTTATCGTTGCTTGAATTGCGCTAACTTTGTATTACGATTTTACGTAACAATAATTATGTCAAATTGTTATAATATTATTAGTAATAGGTAAATTAAAGAAAAATAAAATCTCTTAAACATTTTTTATATCACTAACTAGCTCAGATTCGTAATACAATTTTACGCTTGGATATAAGTTAAACAATTTATAGAAATTTTTATTTTCGTTGATCGTTTTTGTATTATCTTACTTTTTTAACCGATTTCAAATGTATGTATGTATGAACGTATTTATGTATGTATGAAGAAATTCTTAGAAGTCGGTGAGATTTATTTTTTAATTAGTGTAAAAGTTCCTTTATGTTTCTTGCAACCCCGAGTAACGGATCATCTCTTAAATTTTTCTTTTAGTACATCACTTTATTAAGTAAAATAAACATTCTGAAAATAATGTATATAATAATGTAAAACAATCGAACTATGTCAAAGATAAATATTTTTTTTTACATTTGATGAACATAAATGTCGTATCGGTCTATGTTTTTCTAAAATATATAGATACGATAGAAGACTTGTGGACTGTGGGATGTCTCACGTCGGTATGTCTTATTAAGCTAATCAGTGACTTAAAAGTCTAATAAGTCAATGCACATATGTAGTTTTCTCTGAAATATTTCTTATTTAGTATTACAATTAGGGCATCTTTACTTGGTTTTAGTAGTCTAATATGTACATAATATTCAATTAAAAAATTCCTTACTGCCTTAGTAATTTTAAGTAATGTTGAGAAATCATAGAAATGTGAAAGGAATTTTTATATGTAGATGTATAAAAGCCGTAAGTTAACTTCTTGATTACATAAAACAATAAATATATCTTATCTATATATCTTATTTATATCAAAGTCATCTCAGACTCTACTACCAAATTTACTTTTGTACACATGAAGAATATTTAAAGAACGATATGTTTTTTGCATATATCTTCATAATAATAACGCAAACAATTTTCACAAAAGAGTATGATGTATGAGTATGTGTACTTATATAAGTGAACTGTTTAAAATTATCTACGCTGTTATTGTTTTTCATAATTAATAATTAGGCAGAATTAGGATTGTACATTGAGACGTGAATAAAAAAATGGTTCCAAAAGTTTTATATAGGATCATATTTATTATTTGTTTCAATCACAGTCCAAGCTTTAACAGCAATAATTTTCATCAAATGATAAAAGTGATAATTTAATAACAAGTTACAACAATTATTAACATTTAAATAATCTTTATTAATGTTTCCAGACAAAGTACATTAAGGTAGTTAAGCATAATTTTCCATATGGTACGAACAAAACAAGTGAAAACAAAAAACACAATGGACAAAAGATACAATTTCGTGAATTCAAAAATTTGTATATTAAAATAAAACAAATTGGAGTTACCTCACAGTCATGTCGAGAACTCGCTCTGCCGTTCGTTATTTTAGAGGAATGAGCTGTGAATGAAACTATCTTCAGACTTCAGGCTTTATATTTCATGGAAGCCATATTAAATTTTGCTTTTAATTTTTTTTTGACACACTTCATTTCCATAATACGCGGTACAGAATGCTAGAATTGCTTTTGGTGTCATTTGTTTTAACTGACTTCAAAAAAGGTAGGGGTACTCAGTTCGTGGGGGACTTTTATTTTTATGTTTTTTCCCTAATTACTTGATGACAGTTTTACCGATTTGGTTAGTTTTTGTTTTAAAGTTTATACTCTTAGATTATTCCCAAAGAAAAAATATGGTTTTTAAATAACAGAAATAAGTGGGTATGTTACGTATTTTGCCCATAAAGTCGGTTGCTTTTTATCATAAGTCTTTAGTTATAATTGTTCAATCTTATGTAAAGTTTAGAGCTAACACAATAAAATTTAAAGTTAAAAAAAAAAAACATCATTGTATTTACCTTTATACGTGACTTACAATCTGCCTTTTTGTAATAATTACACGTATACATACTACGAAATATGTTATGTGGCTAGATATATTGCGATCCAATTACATGGACTGTGGTCGCGACGACTCTATGTATGTATGAACGAGTCGAGAGTATGTACCCGAATTTACTTCAAAATATGTTTATAAACGGAGCGTTAAAAATCTCTATCTTTAAACGCTTATAATCTAATACTCAGTTTTTCAGTAACAGCGACAATAAACGTTTCATTTCTATAATATTTCACTTTACATAAGAATCTGATACGAAAAAAACATAAAAGGAAACGTTCTAATTGACTACTCTTGAATAAAACAAGTGACTGCTGTAATTAAAAAGCTAAAGCAATTTGATACATAGCCGTAGAATACGCTAGGCGAAGTACGATGGCCTATTACATTCCAACTGCCGCACAAAAGCCTACTTTTATAATGGGAGGGTTTGCAGCACAAACAACGGTGTTCTAATGCGGCATAAAGATAAACACATGTATACAAATGCCATGTTTCTACTTGAAATATATTTTTGCGGGACAATTTTGATATTATAACGAAACATTTTGTCTAGACCGTAAAAGTGTTCCACCTTTAAATTAAATAAAGAAGTTTCGCGTTGAAATTATTACAATTTTATTTAGCTATCTTACTTTCTACGATTAAACTGAAACGGGTCGTAAATAACTTTCGGCAACGCGTCGTAAACATTCCGATGTGTTTACTTTTGAGTTTATGCGTGCGTTAATACCTGTTAAAATAACTGTCTCTGGGGCGAATTAATATATGAGATCTTCAATTGAATCCCTTTTCTCGTCAAACGAACGCACCTGCCCCGCTCCCCTTTATCCCGAGCATCTTTGAAGCATCGTTATATAGTAGTCTTCGCAGAGGCCCGAGCGAACCTATCCACAGATGTCATCGCCGCTGCGTCCAACTCGTCACACGATCGATCCGCGTTCTAAGCTTCGGACAAAGAAATCAGATTGAAATTGGCGCACTCGTCTGCCAACTGATCCACCAACTGTTTAGTAATCCACTGCGTTACGCAACTAGTTCACGGATTCGTCCGGTTATGGTATACTTACGTAGCTGCTTAATTTACGGTGTTGAAGATAATAGGCACCGTTAAATTTGCTGTATTAGTGACCTTTTGCTGATTTTTTTATCTGTTTTATTATTAACAAATATTATATTATACTTAATGTATAAATAAATAAATTGTTAATCATTTTTATCATTTAGTTAAGACTCGTGTTTTTCTTTTACATAAAAAATGTACTCGACATACGTTGTTCCTGGTTGTCCATGGTTTTGTATAATAAATATAGGTAGCAATTAAATCTGTTTCTACTTAATATACAGTGAATTAGGTCACAGGATATCAAGTATTCGAATAGTTTCAAAACCAATCAGAGGTCCTTAATCACGAGCATCGTATAGCGGTGCGATGAAAACATGAGGAATTACGCTACGCTCGTCATGCTCCGCTATGTTTTGCGTCGGTAACATATATTACACTACATTAGGCTGTTTTAAACTTTATTCCACAGAGTATTAGAGCCAGAATGTATTTAACTCCATCCCTGTCAATAACGTTAGCTCTCCCGTTGAAGGGACTTTTCGATTTTTTTTAATTTATTAGTATGCAGTTTATTTAAATGATTGCAACTCAATTCTCAATAGGAAGGTTATTACGCTAACAGGCCTTCGAGTATAGATATTTGGATAGACGCTTCCTAAATAATTCGTTGAAAATATTGTGATTGTAATTAAAGATTGACAATTAAAATAATATATTTTAAAACAAATAAAAATAATTTTATAGATAAATACTATACATATACGACCAAAACGGTCTCATTTAATAGTTTAGGTCTATCGCAGGATTGTGGTTTAAGATTATCTCCGGCCCGCTTTGGTATTCTAACCTGACTGAAATAGGATTAGATCAAATTAAAATAATTGAATTACATACCAACTGTTCATATGCAAATGTAATGATTTTTATGTTACTAATTATTATTAAAAAATATCTTATATTTTTACTTTTCTGTGTTAGGAATAATATTAGTATTAATTGTATTATGTGGTCATTTTATTTTATTTATTCGTAATGTTATATAGTAATGCATAGTACATTATGAATTTAGAATATTATGATACTCTAAGTATACAAACGTATATTTCAGCTTATGCATTTCATGTCGTAATTTATAAATTTATTATTACATAAACATATATTAGCATAAATAGGAATTGTAATAAACATAATATGAAACATTTAATAGCGACTTCTTTTAATAAGACTTGTGACAGATGGCCATAGTAATCTAGTTACTCAATAACGCCGGAGATTTGAGAAAGGCCATTAGCTGGGTGCACACCGGACGATCCACGGCGCTCCGAGGACGCGCGGCAGGAACGCGATCTAAAGGCGCAGTCGGTGTGGACGAGCCGCTCGCGATCCTACTGTACAATCTCAAGGCTTGGAGCTCGCGCTCCTCGCCACGGTCAATCCTGGATTGCGGCGCGACATGACTTATGATACATATCGCAACGCGATACATTTTGATAGATTATTTCAATTTTTTATAAGGAAACGAAACGAATCAATTGTGAAAATGGATCGCAGTACGATTGTGGTATCTCACCGTAATAACTCTCCAGTTAACGCCTCTTGAAGTGGCCCACGTGACGTAAGAACGCGGAACGCAGTGCGTCTCGGCGCGAAAGCTAGCACGAACGAGTTGCGATGTGCGCGCATCGTCCGTTCGGAATGATTCGTACAACACCACGCCGCATCACGTCGCATCGCTTTTAAATCGCCTGTAATCGCTTTGCAATCAAGTTTGCTTTCAATCAGCTACGTAGGATGCATATCCCCGATTGTCCATCATGGTGGACCCAGCAATATAATGTTAAGATAGTCTGAGGACTACAATAATAAGTTTCTAATAGATAATATTAGTTTGTACAAGATAATGTAGATGATAGCGTTCGTAGACTTTGTATGAATTGGGTTATATGGTAGGTATTTAAGTTTCATTCTTCGTTTTTATCGAACAGTTTTAAAGGAATATCTACTGAGTATTGTTCCTGTTCTTCGTGAAATTTACTTTCCAAGACAATGTTTTTTTAATAAGATAGAAAATTCTAGTATTAACATCATAAAAGGGGTTGTAAAAGCCTATTGGAGTAAAACATAAAAAGATAATATGAGATATTTTTTCTATAATAATTTTCTTGAAGATGAAAATCCTTTGAATTTTATACAACTTTATTTAAGTTTAAAGTCCCTTCACCTTAAGATAATGATTTTTCGTCCATAGAAACGGTGTGATGATACCTGAACAATTAAACGACAGTGGGATTACACTTTCTGCTGCCAAAACTTTGTCTACAACTGACTGATTAAATTAATAAACAACGGTAAAAAGTGACGTGCTTCGCACCTAAATTAATAAATAAGTTTCTTAATTTTTTCGAAATTATTACATTTTTGACAAACACAAACACTTCAGAGCAATCGTGGCCACCGGTACTGGCTTAAAAACATGCGAAAAGTTAAGGACAAAAATACATATTTATTATACACGGTTTAAATCCGTTTGTTTTTTTTATTATTAATTTTTTTCTACAACACGTTTTCATTCTTGTTAATGACTCGTAAAATTACTATTTTTTTTTTGGATGTCGTACAAACGGTCATTCTGCTTCTTGGTTATTTGGTTAGGGCACATCGTGCAGTCAGTGAACCCTTGCGCCAGACCGCCGTCAGGTCTAGACTAGTTCCAGACTGAAGATTGCTCTAAGTTACCCACATTTCTCTCATTTTGATCGACCTTTGTTTTAAATGAAGCAATTTATGTAAATCTTTTTTTTTTCTTCGAAATTTTGCATGTTTGTCACTTATAATAATATTTAACATATATTATTATTATTATTTTAAATATAATAATATTAAACAATTAAATATTCATTGTCAATGTGTCATTATTAAGTATTTTGTTTAGTTTGTAATGTGAAATATAAAATACGCAGTACACAAATCATTAATAATTATGGCATTATTTTTACAAAATATTGTAAGAAATTTTAAAAAGGTTTCTATATTAGTAGTTAGTTCATGTATTTTTAATACTTTTTCATCTTATGTATTTTGTATTAATTAACAAACAACATCAAAGAAACTTTACCACGAATTTAATTGCACTTTCGTTTGTCACACGTTATAAAGTACCCATTATTACTAATGAGCATTATACGTTATACAAAATACGCATATTATACTGTTGTAAACTTCTAAAAATATTACTCTCACAGTAACAGATAAAAAGTAATTCAGGCAACAGTTTCGACGCGGTGTCGCGGAGGCTCACACTTCTTTCAAGCGGGGAGCTGGGTCAAAATCCTTCAATTTCGTCCTGTAAACGAAGTACCGAAATATTGCCCTTAAAAACTACGTGAAAATTTCGGATTGAAATTAAATTCAAGATTCTGCATTGCCGTATTCATACGTACGTTCGAATTGGAGTGGTATTTTCTTCGTTTTCGTTGACATTATTTCAGTGGCTTAGGTATTAAGGAAAACGTATAGCAGAGCGTGGGTCAAGGCCTCTCGTATCATGCCATATTCATACGAATTTTTGTAGCAATTATTTTCTTTTATATCACTAATAATTTGAAACGTTTGCTATTATTTTTGATACAAAAAATGACACCTGTACCATTTTACAGTATATACTTATATTGTTTGTCTGCAAAGAAAAGATTAAATAAATGACAAATTATTGCGCTGAGTTTTTTCATACAGGTATCTTTATCAATAAGGCGATTAGTGTCAAGTATATTGACAGAGCACACTGCGAGCTTGGCCTTATCTCTTACACCTTATTTTGACGCTTGTCAAAATACCTACTTATGCATAATGAAGCTGTAATGTAATCGACGAGCTCTGATAGTAGTCAAATAATTATTTATTATTCAATCATATAATTTAGTTTTGCATATTTAAGAGCTACTGCTTGGAACTAAATTATATCAATGTTACCGAGTTTACGAGTAATAAAGTACGCTTTTTTTAATAACAATGCCATTGAATCACACAATAGCTTAATAGAGTCAAGGACACTATAAAATTAATTGAAATCGGTATTTAAAAAAATTCGACCTAAATATTTTTTGTTTTAGTTACTAGAGTTATTTAATAACTTCATTTCCATAAGACTTCACAATGAAGCGATCGAGGTAAAAATAATAAATACACAACTTATGTTGTTAGTCTATCCTATTTGTATAACAGTTATTGATTAAAATTATTTAATACTAATTAATATACTAAAATTAAATCACTAGATTATTATTCTAAACAATTAGTTACTTATATTTTCACACGCGTTAATTGTATACGTTGGATGGATGGAATGGATCCTGATAAGCAATAATATGTCAACCCACAAAAAGTCATATTCGGTGATATTGATGTATTCTGATAATAAGTAACGTATTTAACATTATTCAAAAAGATTTCAAGTCATTTAAAGTAAATAAGTATGGAAAAATGTTTCTTACTTAATGCTTCGAATATCTCATATTTTTTAGAAATTTATAATTATTAGCATTTCCACTTTTTATTATACGTGCCATAGTATTAAAGGCTTGACATAATATTGCTTATTAGCGTCCATATAGTCTACAGTTTATTTTTCGAAAAATGGGCTTTCCTAAGACAAAAATTTTAAAATAAATTATTTTATATATTACTGTGCTTCATAATTGTATTATTATTATTTATTAAACTTGTTTATTGTACTAATGGATGCGAAAATAAGAATTAAGATATGATTAACACAAACAATATGTTTGCATGAAAAAAATATGGTTGGAATAAAGCTGGTGTTTTAAGCCGCGTTCGATGTCATTCAATACTTGAAATCCCCGGTACGAGAGCGTTTATACACCGCTCCAGGGTCTTGGGTAGCAGAGTTTAGCGTATATGTGTGTAGTTACTGTCGAATATTTGTTTATTGATTTAAAATATTTGTAAAATAGATGAAATACATATTCAACATGGTTTACATACTTAACTAGTTTTGTGTAATGATAATAGATCTTTTAATTCGTTAAAAGTATATCGATTCTAAAGTAATGCAAAGATCCTATTGGTTTAACTAAATATAATTTTCAAAACTTAAATAAAATTTCAACTTTTCTTCTTTTGCTATAATTAGATTTCAAACTTTTTAAAATATAACATAATCAAAAGATTAACGAATATTTCTTATATGTAATGTAAAATAAGAAATATTATTCCAACACATAATACTATAATATTTAAACAAATGAATGAATAAAGAATGATATCAGTAATACATAAACTTACGTTAAGCAATTTTTTTTTTAACAAACATTTACTAAATTCATTTTAGAGTGAAAATTTCTGACGATGTCCCGATTTCTAGACGAAAAGTGTTGCTTAATTTTGTGCACGTGCTTATAACGAGGGTAAGGGCGTTGCTTTGTACATGTTATGTGAATCACCGTACAAATTACGCTTCGTAGATTATTATTGCAAAATATTAGTAATATTAAAGCTATGGACATCCGCATTGCGCTTAAAGGGCTATACATAGATACTTATAAAAAACATTGCTTCAAATAGGTTAATTACACTAATACTAACGCTGTGTTTGACAGGTCTGGACTATAGGTAAAATTATAAGCTTCCTTAGGGAAAGAATTACACTCGTAAGTTTAATTTCTGTAACTAATATAAAACTATAACCTGGTAACAGTTATCTTTGAAACATCACGTTAGCTATGAGTTTCAATAAATAAGCCAGCAATAATAAATTCTTTTAAGCGTAAAAGCAGTAATTATGCAAATCTTACGTAAGTTTTTAAGCCAAACTTAGAAGTCTAACGCTCGCTTTAAACGGTCTAATATAAAAAATCATTTTGAAATCGTATTCATAGATCTTGAGTATTAATGAGTCTAAACAAACTTATCTTTAGATATAATATAATTAAATGTATGTTTAAAAAAAATAAACATAAAAGTACCGTATAACAATGGCTGTTAAAACTTTATTATCCGATTGTAAATCAAACATATTTAGTATGAAGTACTTTATACGTTATTATTTAAAGACTTTGTGGCTACGAATCATTAACACGTCAACATGTATCGGATTACATCTTAACTACCGTATAGGTACTTATTGATAAAACGTATACATTTATATTTATTACTATAAAGTATATTTCATCTGTTACACTGAACTGGATTCCTCTTTAAAGTAAGGAAGGTATTGTTATCGTAAAAATATTTTTATTATAATATAAAGGGATTTCCCTTTCCATCCATTGTAACTACTGTACTACTGTAATGTAGAATGAAAAATAATATTTTGGTAGATGTAGAATTTAAAAATTTAATTTTAAAAATATTTGTAACATCTACATAGTTCTTTTTAATTAACATTAACTGGTCTAAAGCGGTGCTTTATTCGACGAGTTTCGTGTCACTTTTTCTAATTTTTAAACAAGGAAATAATGACGTAACTACTATAAAGTATTCTTATGCTATAAACATCTTTTTTAGTTAATATACGTAAATATATATTTTTATATAACGTCAATATCTTATATGCTTTGAACACTTAATACAGGACATGATATGAATACGAAGTTGTCGAGAATCGAATAACTTTGTTTCTAGTCAAAATATCTCACATTATACTGTGTAAATAGCGCCCTTAACCCAGTCGCAACATTCCTAATACAAATATTGTTTGTCTGTTTGAGTTTCACCTCTCCAACAGTACGAAAACATGCTACTTGGGGATAAGAACTCTATTACGTGTTGATTCATGCCTTCATCTCAAAACTTTACGAGTAATTGTAGTAATATAATTGCCGCCAAGGATTCCTTAATAGCTTTAATGATGTTTTTATTTTACTATTTTAAAATTAAAATGTGTTTGGGAAGTATACAAAGTAGGTTTCTTTTTCGTGTCGTATGTGGGTAAACTCGATAACTCTGACTATTTTCAACCGAATTATTTATTGACAAAGATCGTTGAACGATTCGGTTATTTTTTTTTAATTTAAGTTCTTTTTTAGGGTTCCGTACCTTAAAAGGAAAAACGGAACCCTTATAGGATCACTTTGTTGTCCGTCTGTCTGTCTGTCTGTCTGTCTGTCTGTCTGTCTGTCTGTCTGTCTGTCTGTCTGTCTGTCTGTCTGTCGGGATGTCAACCCTTTTTTCTCAGAAATGCATAGACGTATCATATTGAAATTAATATCATATACTCAAGTCTATGATGACATGCGGCCGTGAAAATATTAAAGTTCTAAGTCAACGCAATCAAAAGATAATGGAAAATATGTCGTATATTTTGACCATTTTAGCGTTTTCGCAAGGTAATCAAAACCTATAGGGTACTTCCCATTGACCTAGCACGATGAAATTTGGCAAGAAGTAAGATCTTATGGTACAAATAAATGAAAAAATCTGAAAACTGTAAATTTCTGTATGTATGTTTGTCTGTTTGTAAGTTTGTCTTTCAACCTTTTTCTCAGAAACGCGTGAAGGTAACAAATTTTTATCAACGTCAAGTACTCAGAGTTGTAATTACTAAGAGCTGTGAAAAAATCAAACTTCTAAGTTAACGCAATCAAAAGATACGGTCATTTATATCACATATTTTAAGTATGATAGCGTTTTTAACGTTTTCGCAAGGGAATCAAAACCTATAGGGTACTTCCCATTGACCAAGCATTATGAAATTTGGCCAGGAGCAAGGTCCTTTAGTATACATAAAGGAAAAAATCCGAAAACTGTAAATTTCTGTTCGTGTGTCTGTCAGTCTGTACGTCTGTCTTTCAACCTTTTTCTCAGGAACGCGTAAATGTATCAAGTTGTAAATTGATCAAGCGGAAAATATATTAATCTTAGAATTAAAATTATATGTACTTGTAACAAATTAACATAGAAGTTTACCATGGTCAAAAAAACAATTTTACAAACACTGAGAAGAAATTTGTATCAATACGAAAACATTAAAAAGCAGCAAACCTTTATAAACAACGCAATGCAATCTATATATCGCAGCTAACAAAATGATAGCGCGATGCAGCGTACAACTAATGCCATCTATTACAACATTATGACATAAACTGTGATATAATTCTGCTCGATTAATAAATTTTTTTATTTTAATTATTATCTAAACACGCTAAAAATTATAAAATAAACTTTTAATTTAAAAGTTTTATCGTCGATTTATAAAGTCATTACGTAATTAACATTCAATATAAGAGCTTCACGCGATTTGTTTTAAGTACTCGTATTGACTTAGTACGAAAATTTTAAAATTAAATTCAAACAGATCGAGTTATTTAATTTACTTATTTATCTACACATATAAGTCTTCTGGTTATTAGTAATATAATTAGTTATTTATAAATAAACAATTAGTTTTGTTCGAATTAAGGACTAATTATTTTCATCTTGGCAACACTAATATATATTTTGATATTTTGATTGATAATGTAAATCTAAATATTTTACGAACGTAGTGCAGGGGTAGTGGAGTGTAGTAGAATATAAATAAAAATAAAACGAGAATAATATATAATATAATTATGTTGTTAATGTCAAAGTCAACAAGTTAGTTCATTGAAATTGTCAAGAGATGGCGCTAGGTGTATCCTGAATCGCGCTATAACTATTTTTTTTGAAAGTATAAGGTGTATTAGTACTTAAAATAAAATTTTGTGTTTCCATGGATTGCAACGATGATCGTGTTTTAAATTAAAGTGCTCCCAAGTAGTTTCAAAATAGTTTTTGGGACGTGATCCATATTTACATAATATTTGATTATATTTATGCGACTTCTAAAAAGGAGTGTTTTCAATTCGACCTTGTATTTAATTTTTTTTTATGTTTGTTCGCCGATTACGCCGCCATTTGGGTACCGATTTTTAAATTTTTTTTTGTTTGAAAAGGTATACTTCCAAGGTGGTCCCAATGCCTTCAGGTCAGGATCAGATGATGGGATCCTGGAGAAATTGAGGGAACTCCTCAAATATTATAGGCAAGCGTATACCGATTTAGGTATTTTTGATAGTAACTTATGTTGGAACTGATGATGAAGACCACAAATGTCGTAGATGGGTTAGTCTTATATAGATTTCTATAAGTTTGTACGGAACCCTCGGTGCGCGAGTCCTACTCGCACTTGACCAGTTATTTGAAAGGTTATAATACTTTCAGATTGGTTTCATAGAACTTGTATTAAATCGGTTAAGTAATTTAGTTTTAAAATCAAAATAACTGAAATAGATATGTCACCCGAGTAAACAAAATTACTATACGTACTTGCTTTTCAAGTCGGTTACTTTTTTGGGTTACTTATTGTTGTTTTCACGTTATTAACGTAGTGTTTTGCTTTGCACAGGCAGTGTACAGCTTGCCAATAGTTACAGCTTAAAGTTTTTGCAATCTTAAACTTGACAGTAGGTGTTAGATGAATAGATATATAAAACAATTTATACTTATATTCGACGATTAGCATGCAAGTCATTTTTGTTGTCGCGTAAATCTACGTTTGTAATGTCCAAAAATTTACTTTTTCTACTATAATGAGATGTGTCTTCTGGATTCTTTTCTTATAAAAAAGAATAGTTTATCTTTAAATATAATAAACTTGGTTTTCATAAAATAAAACGTTAACTATATATTATTAATAATTCAAGAATATAAATATAATTAAGATGTTTTTATTATATCGCATTACACTTATTACTAAACCAATTATGTTATAATAAAAAATAATTTTATACTAATTAAACCCGCTTCGAATTCGTTAGAACTCAATTCGATACTCTTGTAAAACTCTTTAGTTTTTTGTCGTCTTGCAAGGCTTGTACATCGATTTCTTACAAGCAGGTGTAGAATATGTTACCGAGTCGTTGACACTTTATGTCATGTGACATTGACAACTAAAAATAACGTTTTCAGCACTTTCGTGACTACGTCAAAAACGTAACGTTTACGTCACAACTAATATTTTTATCTGTGACTAATTATACTATAATTGTAACTCGTTATTGGCAATGTTCAAAAATAATGTTATTATTCAATGATTTATCAATAACACTCGATGTTACTAGAAATAACTTGTGATTTCATCTCGGGAATGCATAGACTACGATCATGACTGTATTCGTTTAAAGCATGTTTTGTAAGTTACCATAATGATATAAATTGTATTATTTTATTATTAGCAATTCATCTCAATACTTGTAATCTTTGATCAAACAATTATTTTTTCATATATTTGCTTTATATTGAATAAGATATCTTTAAGCTCTTGTTTTAAAACGGTGTTAATTTAATATTTATGGTAAAATGTCCGTCCTTCTGTTTTCCTCTCGCTCGTCTCGTTTACTTTTGTTTCTGAATGACTTTGAATGTAGCTTTAACAAGCATCTAACGATGCAATGGTGGTAACGTAATTCACACTAATGCCCGTCTGTTTACCGTTTAAACACATTTTTAACTTTACTTAGTTCTTTTAATTATTTTAGACCTTTATTCTACGACTTTTTTTATACAAAAATAAATATACTTTATATAAATAAATTGACAATCTATCGATCATTTTCAATCTTTATTTATTTAGTTTTGTAGTAGGTAGTGTTACAAATTGTACAATTCAAAAAGTATTTGTGTTTTAAATCGACTTCAATGTTCTAAGTTTTCAGTAGCATACGTAGAAAATATTAGACTGGCTAATGCCTTTGTACTTGGTCAACGACCTCACAACCTTAAATCATTGTTAGTTAAGCTTTACACCTTGTCATCAATAAATTGAAACTGATTTATTTACGAGGATTACCTTTTTAAGCATATCGAACAAAAAATGTGATTGTTTGAGTTGAGTACACATTACTGTGTTTTGAATACAAATTACTGTATGATTGGTATTAGGAGGCCCGCCTTCAAACTTTAATTAGGATTTGGCAAATTTCTTGTAAATGCGTTAGTAGATAATGAGTTTCATATAATATTATATATTCAAACAGACAGATAATCGAGTAAAATGACTTATTAGACGTCTCTATTTTTGCAATTTCAGGAAAACCATTTAGTAAATAACTGGAATGATTCACCGTTATTTCTTTGTCAGTTTAACTTTGTTTTAGGATTAAGATAAGATGTTTTACTCGCAATCGAAATTGGGGTCACATTTTTTTTTATTTATTTGCCTAATTCAGTAAGTAATTGAGTCGATATTTTATCATCAATTTTAATAAGTACTAAATTACAGCAATGACCAATCAGTGTCCACGTAATAAGCATAAAAAGTTGATGGGACAGTAAGTACTGTCACTAAAAATTTTCAATAATCAAGGACTGGCCTGTCACTGAGCGGACGTTAACTGCGCGCCACAAAATGTTATACCTACTTCGACTCTTATTACAGAGTATTAAAGTATAAATTAGGCTAATTCGACGGTTTCATTGCGGAACGATGTGTATCGGTGCCACAGCTGTTCGTTAGATTTCGGCGATCGTCGGTCGTCTTCGGGCGAAGCGAGCGTCTTTGTTCCCGTTGGATCGTAAACGCTGCTACGTTTCTTTTCCGACGCAAATGTAAACAAACTAGGTATTTTGTAATCAACTTGACTTGGCGTGATTGCGGCGGTAATAAATCCGTACGCTATTAGAGTTATACTTATTGCTTTTAAATGAATTTAGTTTAGTTATAAACAAAATATTAAATGCTAATAAAACAGGAATATAGAAATTAACGATCTAACAAGTACGTACCATAGATTACGTTTAGTTAACAGAACAATGTAAAGTTGTTACATTTAAGATTTTATAGCTTATAGAGTTAAACAGTAAAATTGAGTTTAAACACACAAAATAAAATATTTTACAAAGCAAAATAATTTTAATGTTGTTAATTTATTTAAAGGATAAGTAGACTAGTTGCTATCGTTACATATTATTGTATTTCACAAGCTGTTTGATCATAATTACTTAACAGCCTCTTCACACAATGATTAATTATTACAACAACATTGCAGCCCTATCGATTTTGACGCCGTGCATACATTCATATGCCATTACCTGATTATTATTTTATGCGCTACTGTAAATATCTAATGATCATTGTGTTCAATTAATTTTCTATCGCTTTAAATAAAATAAATAAATAAATTTAAGGTCCGTAATCCGTAATTTTATAAAAATTTTAGAGAAAGATAAAATGGTTAAGTAGTAGGTTTTATTCAGAAGCAAATTGAATATTTATAATCATTTATAATTTGTAAAATAATACAAAAATTAAATAAGTTATATTATTCTTTTATGAATGTCATACAACATAAAATCCTTATTGTTAAAAAGGTTTTATACCAGTGTTTTATATCTTTACTATTCAAAAGACGAGATATAATTGTTTATGGTAATTGTCGATGATACCCGCCATAGTGTGGCGTACCTGAGATGTTGAAAAACATTACAAGATCAACTGCGTTCTGTTTGTGTTGGAAATTTCCAAACAAAACATTTCTCGTCACGAGTTCAAGATTTTATAAGTAAATACAGAATGTTTTGTGGTTACTAGAACGATACTCTTACATATTTATTTTTAACCCCGACCCAATAAGAGGGGTGTTATAAGTTTGACGCGTATATCTGTGTACCTGTGTGTATGTTTGTGGCATCATAGCTCCCTCACGAATCGACAAATATTGATGCAGTTTTTTTTGTTCGAAAGCTGATGTAATACAGAAGGTTGTTAGCTATAATTTATGAAATTCTGTTCAGCCATTGAAAGGTTTTCTCTTTTCTATTTGTTAAGGATCTAAAAAATTTCTATTGATCTAATCTACTAGAAATTTACTATAATGTAAATATAATAATATCAGCAGAATACACAACTCCTCAGCAACGCACTGTTCTCTTCACTACTCAACACGACATTTCGGTGTAATTATCTCAATGAACAGCATTTCGGAGATTTTTTTAATTATCTTGTTACGTTAATAGATGAAATGTAGATATTTTCAAACATTTATTTCTGTTTACAACAAAGATGTAGTGGATATTAATTCTGCAAGTCTTAAACTAAACTATTGTTCGTTCATTAGTGAAAGTTGTTACAATTATATAAGAACTCATTCTCTATTTCTTTTTAATATATACTCCTTTATTGACTTTAAGTAGCTATTATTTAGTAGTGTTTTTAACGTGGTAAATTATTGTTTAATGCTTACATTAGTGTATTCACGTGTTATTCGCCGTAAAGATAACGGTGAAATCGAACGTAACTCTTATCTCTGAACGTCATAACGACTATTTTGCGATAAGAGATAATCCGTAAAAAATAATGTCAAACTAGCGTTGTTTCGGCTTCAAATTTTATCGGTCATTGTCTCTATGTTTGCCGAGGATTTTTAACGAAAAATCTTTAAAGACTTATATATATTTTTACTTAAACGACCAATATTATAATTGCTCGATAAGCAACATTTTATATTTTTCCTTTGAAAATTTTCAGTTGAATACATTCAATTGTAACGGTTTTTTGATTCAGTCTACGATATTCTAATGATGTTCTTTTTGAAATAAAAACGGAATTGTACTGTCCAAGCTTGAATATTATGAGACTGCGGTATTCAGAATGTCAGGTTAACATTTCGCACGTGCCTGCGCTCCGGTTTATTTAAATATAATGGAGTCTTGAGTCTTGAGCCATCATCTCTATTAAAAGCATCGATTTAACGAGCGGAATGAGATCGTACTACTGTAGTCCGTAAATATGGGTCGGCTGGCGTGTAAACTTGTTCGGAGTGCCGCGTCCCAAAGCAGGTAATGAATAACAATAGTCGAGCCATAGTGGAGAACGGATTGACTGTTCTTTAAATTGATTTGATATTAGACCCACCTACGAAATTTTATAAAAATTGTTGCTGAAGTAAAATAAATTAGTTCACATGTGAGCTACATTAATAACATATATCAGAAAATTTTTGCAATAAAATATATTATTAACAACAAAAATTCTCAAATCCCATTCAAATGCTACTTGTGACACTTAATTAAAATTACGTAATCAAAAATGAGATCGCAATGCTAGCCGAAACTCGGATTGCAAAAACGATCTTGTAGTGTCGCGTGGCGCGGCGCGGAAGTACGGCGAACGGTGCGGCCTTGCGCGGTCGCGCGCCGAAGGTGAAAGTCTTGGCGAGCGATTATTGAGCCTCGGACCAACATCCTCCTGCTTTCGGCCTAATGGTGTCATGGATCACACTACACATATCACACGTTACCTATTTAAGGTCAAATGACGTTAAAAATATTAGTATTCACGTTGAATTGGTTAATATATTGATAACGTATTCAGATAGAATAAAACATGTTCTTTTTCTGTTACGCTTAAAATTATTAACAAGTATAATAATGGCAGCATTATGACTTGAGAATTCTTCGAATGTAATCATTTCATCTCCTATCGAACATTCCCCAAACATTCTTAGAATTGTAAAGTCGTTACAAAATAAGCGAACTTTTTGTTACTCGGTTCACTTCTTTGCGGCTTCACGAATAATCAGGCAACCTTCGTAAAACAAGTAATTGTAAATAATAGCAGTAATATGAAGTTTATTATAGCCCACAGCGCAGTGCACCTTCACGCATGATTGGATAAGGCGATTTGAGGGTCGGGCAGCTGCTTGTCACCATTTGGCTCTCATTCAAATCTATTGTAATGCACAGGATGCATTAAAAGTGAAGTTATGACGATGGGACATCTTAATAGAAATTTAAATTACAACTCAGACTTACAAAGAGAGTAGTCAATGGGATAATGTTTAAAGAGAAGAAAGTACGAAAAAATAATATGATCTGCTCTTGTTGCGTATTAATATATCAGAATCTACCCGGTTGCGAGAAACAAAGAACCAGTGGCGCCAAGATGAATCGCAGTAACAAAACTCTGAAATCCTAAATAAAAACTCTGTTTTGAATAACTAATTTTCAAATTTCTTATCTTGATAAAATATGCTATAATATTAAACTATCTCTCACTTTTTAATGAAAAACAGGAAAATATATCCAATAAAAAATGTTGCTGCTAGATGAATTTTTATATACGTACGATGAGTGAGTATTAATGACACTGTTTCAGGTGTTAATTTAAAGTAGAAGAGAGTTGCTTTTATATAATAAATTAAATGCGGAATTCTTTTTGAAATTACATAAATAAGAAAAATAAAAATTAGAAAATCGGCTATGTACTGACCAGCTGCTATACGAATATTGGCTGAGAATAGAGCTCTACAAAAACTTTTTTTTTGCCTCAGAAGTAGTTGGTAGAAATATTTTATTTAATCTCTTGTCACAGTTTAGTTCTGTTAAAAACCAGTAAAATTTTAATTGAATGGTTATCCTACTACAATTAAATTGGTAGCTGTACTGATGCAGATATTGCCTTGAATATCAATTGAGCAATCTCGAAGACGTATTATTCTTACTGAGAAGTTTCATTTTCAGTTTTCATTAATAAGTTCAGCATATACCTGATATATAGTGTATGTATTTTTACAGAAATAATCTACATTTAAGATTTTATCTAAATATGTCGTTATAAATTTTAATATTCAAATTTATAAACAGCGAATAACTCTGTTAATTGAACTAAACATCTTATCAACTAAACGCCTCATTAGTAACCGAAAGGTGATATTCAAAAAAGGTCACCACAAGCGCTATAAATAAAAATGATTAAAGGCGATGGATTACAGCAAATATAATGAGGTATCCTCAAAGGGTCGTATAGCTTCAGCCCGTAGGACTGGGGTGTTTCCCAGCGCGCCCTCTGCCATCGGAGAAGTTTCTGAACGAACGCCAGCACCGCCATTACGCCACGCGCGGCAGGCGGTCGCTAGCGCTGTGGCCGTCAGTTTGGCGCGCGAAGCCGTACCATACGCACGTAGACATTACTTTCTCGATCCAGTTATGTAGTGTTCGCCTGTTTGGACAAGTGTGAAGTTGATTGTTTCATGTGATACAGCTTGTTGAGATTGGCATTATGTTTGAATTAAGCGCCTTTTTAAATAGTTAAGTGGACTTTTGAACTTTACAATTGGTGTATAATATTTTTGGAGTGTTCTTTGTAATTTTAAAGGTAATGATTATTTTAACTGTAATTTTTTTTATATTGAATTTTTTTCATTCTTTTATAATTTAATTACTTAATTAAGACATGATTGATGCTTTATTTATTTTCATTTATTTTAATACTAAATCTTCCGCAATAAAATAATTTGTCCGTTTTTTTTTATAAAATAGTATAACGTATATAATCTTTAAATTTGTACATTTCTCCCTATCCCTATACTTTTCATACTGAACGCCTACTCTTGACCTAAGCCCTTTAAATATTAGTTTAAATATCCAGCGCAAATGCATTGAGCTACGAATGAGGTCATTAAATACTTTGGCGACTACACATCCTAAGGCGTTTGAACAAGACGTTAAAAATGACGAAAAGGTTCTTTCCAAACCCATTTCAACAATAACAAAGCTTTGCGAGTTCATTGATAAAATATGTTTTTTAAACCGCCACGTTTGTCATTTCTACCTGACCAATTGTTCGCAACAAAATAGCGATCTCTTTCACTCTCAGGAGTACAGCGACATGACGACGTATTCTGGGATCATCGGAATAGGGATTTTAAATACAAAACGGTCGAAATATTTCCGTTTGACCACCATCATATAGTCTTTATTTTAAAATCATATTTCAAAATATAATTGTGTGTAAATTTTTTGAAGGCGAGACAACTTTCAACTTCGCTCATTACGTTATTGAATTTGTGTGATCGCTTCGAAATGAAAACTTATGAATTCTATTATTTATATTTTTATAGAAGAACCATCGGTTTTTACGTTATTTTAATGACCATATCTCTAATTTACCTACATAAGATTAATTCTTACATTTTTACCAGGAAATTGGTTCGCCACGAGTTTTTCCTTTGAAATCGTGTAACGACTATTCTTTTATTTTTATTTAAATTGCTTTTGCGAAATTTACCTAAATCAACTATATTATCTTTAATATTTAAATAGCTGCGTTCTTAAAACTAACATTACTTAATAAGTATTAAAAAATATAATTAAAATATAAAATTAACTTGTCAACTTTTTTACATATAAATCAGGTAATATAGATGTTTATTATTGTTTAATTATACTCACAGATTGTTCTGTAATTGACCACGCCTATCCGCCGCAATTCAAGGCCATTTTCTATTATAACTAAACTTTATTATCTGTACCGCTATCTTTTGATAACAAAGAGCACCGTTTCTGCATAAAAGCGAATATTGACACAAGACTAACCATACGAAATATGGCGCCCAAGTCGCTGTCAAAAATGTCAATCTTGACGAAATCAGAAGTATTATAGTTCTGAAGTATATTAAGTTGATTAAACATTTAAATTTATATTTAATGATGTAACAAATAGCCAGAATTAAATTTTGAACACGATGTAAGTATTATTTGATTATTGAAAAGCATGCTCTATAATTTTGACATTTAATTTAACAGTTTTTACTTGCCCAGTTATTACATTGCAAAATAAATCAATGATAAATCGATGAACGCGCTGAGTACTGTTTACTCATATTATATTTTTTGTGGCAAAATTATTTTGTTTTAAGTACTTAATGTTGATTTTCCACTATAAATTAAGTAATATACGCAGTCAATAACTCTTGAGCGCGTCGACTGCGATGCCATTACTCGTGATTTATTCCCGTTGTGTCGTGTCCATTGTCTACTGTGGCCTATTAACTTTATGCGTGCCTTTCCAAAGCGGGCAAGGTATAGCGTTCATTATATGGTAATTCTGATTAGCCCTCGTAATAAATTACACGCTATTAAACGATATAGTCATTGTGGACTGTTATATTTTAACGGTAAAAGTGTCCTACATGAGGAAAAGACTGCAATCAAACGCAAAATTATGTAAATTATGACGTATGAAGATGACGAAAACCATTAAAGCATAAGCATCATTTGTAGGGTTTGAAGTTTAGTTTAATTTAATACTTTCTTTTTTTAGGTCTCTAGAAATTAATACAATCGGTAAGATCAAAGATGACAATTAAACCCTAGGGTGTATTAATAATATCAATATACAAAAATCTTGCAACAATAATGCACGCTATCAGTCTTTGTTACATAACATACGTTATCAGAACATTTGATAAGCTGTTTCAAATAGCCTTGTGGGTTCTTTTGTTTATAAATGTTTTATCAGAATTTCTTGGAAATTGGAAGTAATTATTGGGAAAAATCTTCTATTCTCTAGCCAACCTACGTAAAATTATTATAATTAAAAGGTATATTAGGACTGAAAAGCTAGATCCAACAAAGAAATAGTTTATTCTACAAAAAAAATCAAGCATAATTTCTATGATTAAATACAATATCTAATCATAGAAATTATTTGATTTTTAATATTAAATTGTACTTCCTGGAAAATGGTCCTATAGTGGTCATTTTATTTTATAACTATGTTTAAATTGACATTACACTTCTGTGTAGGTTTAAACACGAGCATGTGGGAGTTACCTCTGCCCTTTCCATGACTAACAATGCGTTTGTAACTTTTTTATAGACATCAATATTATTTCAAATACGAGGCAGATACCACTTTCTTCAAATCAGGTTGATTACAAATCACGTTCGTATCATTACAGCACTTTTTTTGTAAGAAGCGCCTAAAATCATATGTTCATTTTGATGGGAATATAAAAAGCAATTTTGGACAATTGTCTGCCAAATCTTACAAAATCTAACTTTGTTTTAAAATTGCGTCGTTTTATGATAGGATATTACTGTTTATATGCTCATAGTACCGTTTCACGCCTACATTCCACGATCAATCACATGTGAGACCTCTTTCAAGAATGCGCTACTAACTACATCATGAGGCCTTGAGGGTTAAAATGCTGAGCCACACTGCTTTTATTCTAAAATTAGATGTATTAACGCCAAGCTGTTGGTATAATATATAAAACAGTGGACGTGTTTTAATTATAGAATCAATCAATCATGAACTGAATGAATATATTAATAATAAAATAAATTTTGAATTAATCCATTTTTAGAAAAATTTTAAATTAAATTTCAAAGATATTTTAGATTTAATCTTATTATTTTTAAGAGGCCTTATTTTTATTTCACAAATGATTGGTTTCGGAAGCCATCGTCGAATGAAAGCCGATAACTGAGTGAGTATACGCCATTTCTATTCGACAAAATTCGGACGCGAGGGTCGCTCGGTCGTTGTACTGTCGAAAACCAGAACAATCTAAACGAATAACGCTCCTGACTCAATGTATTTATTACTAGCAGTTACTCTTGTTTAGACATAATAACTGTAATACGCAAATGTTACAAGTCGACAACTATAAAAATAAAGAAAGTGATATTGATACCTACAAAATTATCAACTAATTACACGTAGAAATATTATATAAGACCTAGATTAGTTTTAACCTTTAATTGTTTAATTTGAGTTTTTTCTAAATAAAAAATTTTAGAATTTAGACATCTATCCTATAATAAGATAATGTTCTTAGTCTTTGTTCAAATTCGTTTAAGAAATCTTTAGAATTTAGTCATTGAGATGGCTCCACTTTGTGCTACACTCAATTCTCTAATTTCGTCGACGTTTATCACTCTTAAGATCTTTCGGTAGAATGTCATTTGGTTTCATGCTAGCACGCGTGTGAGACAGAGAAAAGAAAGTGCAGGTAGTGGGTAACCTCGAGCCGAGTGGAGTAAGATTTATTAGATCGTAACTGTGGGGGTCGGCAACATGCGGCCGACTGTCGCGCTTTCGTCTCGAAAAGTAAAAACAGTTCGAAAACATCCAGAATATGTTGTTTTGCTAAGCTAATGTGAGCACTGTCAATCATTGGCTTATTAACTTTGCGCAAGTTAATACAAAGTGGATGTTATAAGATTATAAATTCTGTCAATTATTTTAATGTTTTTCTCTGTGACATCAATATTTTGAGAACAGCTACAAAGTCCAGAGAAATAAATATAACTACTGATTTAATTATATTATAGAGAAATAAATAAATTCAAACAGTTTTCACTACGTAGTCAACCTTTTTTTGGCAAAATTTGGTATTTTTTTTATTGTTATTACATTAGCCCTTAAAAAACTTTGATCATGATAAACTTAATATAAAAATTACACAGTTTTTATAATAAAATTAAAGACATCGGTTTGGCTAAAAAATTATAACAAATGCTTATGCAAAATAATCATTAATTTCCAACACTTGTCCATCTAAATATCTCCGCTAATTATTAAAACGTCACATTTTCGACGCTTTCTGGAACAAAAACTTCATAATTAATTCAAATTAATGCTTCTTAATAACTTATTGTAAACTAAAGTTCTAAAGTCACTTGATTCTGTTTAAATGTAAAAGGACAGCTACAAGTATTACGTAAGAGTTGAATTTCGTTTCAGTACTTATGTAGGCAAACGTCTCAGAACTTCATCAAATTTAGAGTGGACCCAATATATTACAAGAAAGTCTAAAGATAGCACTTTTCATTCTTTAGACAATATTTCAAGCTATTGTTTTTTGACAAGAATCCAATATTTCTTATCAATATCATTAATTAAAAAAAATCGGTTTTCCTTATCTAATTCCATATTTAGCTTTTATTTTAAACTTTGTAATTGCGATCGTATCAGAAGATGTTTATTAATTTGCAGAATATTATATTTCAATTAATTGGTTACATTATGTTATGCAACGTAAAACTTTCGTGTCAATCATGGATTATGCATTTCATGACTTATTAAATCGGTATTAAATTTTTACCATTATGTATAGTTACCGATATTAATATTAATACATATAATACGTAGTCTTTACTCGTAATTTTGAGGAATTACACAAAGATTTTCCTTAATTTGTTTTCTTTAATGATAAAATAAGTACTAAACAACGAGATATTTCATCGATTTCCTTATGAGTTTTGAATTGTACTAGTGAATTGCTATTGATGATCCGGGATGGATCCGGTTATCGTGCTAAAGTGTTCTTTTTCGGCCCTTTGCAATCAGGTGCAATCGTTGGGTTTTAACTGATTGACTCGTCGCTGAAAGCTTTTGTGTCGTAAACAAATAGAACGAGTCATGACAGTCAATAGCGTCTAAATGACGGTTTATAGTCTACGTCACCCGCTTCCTCTCCGCACGTACGTAGCCGTACACGGGTGACGCAATTGGCTTTTTCAATGTCTTATCTACAGTGAGGTATACTGTCATTCGCCGAGTGATCGTCGAGCTGCGCACGCGCGCCTCTCTCGCGCGATTTAATTCTGTTTCACTTGTTTGTGTTGCCTTTATACTTGCTCACCGTCGAGGACGAGTGACGAATTGCGCTCTTTCAGTTTTTGTGTTTTGAACTTTTTGTGATATTTAACGTTTTATTTACTTGCTGTAAATTATTTAATTATCTGAGATGTATATGTCTGGATTTTTCATTATTTCTTCTGAATTGTCAGCGAGGTAGGTGTTAAAAATAATTATTGGTCACTTATTATATTTTAAACATGTTTACTAGTTTCTTAGTCAATTTATATTATGATACGATTACGATTGCGGACGGATTATATCAAGTGTGAATCTTATTGGCCCGTTTAGGCATCGAGGCATTGTTCTTTGACCTAGTACTTGCGTCGGCTCAGTTTATTATTAAATGGTATGCGTTCCGCGATACGTTAATAAACATTTATGGATACGACAACTTTTACATTTTTAACGCCTTCATTTCAAGTTCGGTTAATGACATTTCGAATAAATCTTTTTTTACAGATTGTTATATTATGTCGTAATATACATTATATTCTAAATTGTAATCATCTAACGAATGCATATAAGTTTTTCAAATAAATATTTAAATGTAATTATCATTGTTGCAGAATGACTCCGCAAGAAGAGCGGGAGAGCTCGCGAGGAGCGGAGATTGCGGACGCTTTTGAGGACGACATGTTCGGTCCGCCACGCACCGAGCCCGCCGCCAGACCTAAACTCTCTATGATCTCCGCCCGACTCCGCGCCAATGAAGAGCGCAAGCGAGTTATCGAAATTTGCTCACAGAAATTGGAAAATATCGAGGATCCTGCACGAGATCTCCGTCGCTCCGTGTGTATAAATAACACATATTGCCGTCTCAGCGAGGAAGCGCGCAAAGAAAAGGAAGCTAGAAGACGACGAGCGAGAGAAGAATGCGACGATTCTTGGATAGGGAAAAAAGCCCGACGCGCCGTGGAGGATGAATGTCTCGCGCTATTAGACGCGATACCGGAACTAGGTGATGCGAACCTCGGCTGCGCACAGTTAGCGCGGCAGATGCAGGACGGTTCGCGACAGGACGTCCTTCTGCCACCTGGACTTCTCACGGTGCTCGACTCATGACCGCGCCGCACCGCGCACGTACACTCTCCGCTGTGATGCCAGCGCCCCGAGTGAAGTACTCACGCGAGCCGAAGGCGCTCGAGTCGCTGACCGAGTTACCGGACGCGTTTTGAACAAACTCGCCCGAACGTGCCCGATGCGTTCCGGATCGCGGTCGAGCGCAACTCGCAACCTGACCGCTGGACATCTCATTGATAGAATTCTCGTTACCCCGAAACGGACAGTTGACGTTTAGCCAATTCTTTGTTATTTAAGAGAAGTACTTACTTTGTTAGCGTGTTTTTATTATTTAGTGAAAGTTGCTCAGGTGCTGCCGACGGGCACGGTCCAATTAGTGTTCGACGATCACTTCTTTTATCGGAGGACCCGCAGTGTGTTTTGTTCGCTAACACGTCGAGTCTCAGTTCAGACCAGGAGATAATATAGTGAGAACGTTCAACGGTTAACATTGGAGTTGTAGATTTTAAGCCATAATTATTATTATTATTGCATTATTGTACTATAAATAATTAAATGAATTCGTGATTAAGGTATAGTGCAAAACAAGTGGGAACGGTTGCGTACATTAGTAGATATCGTTTGTCAGCGCCTAGAATAGTATAATTTTTTTTAAAGATTTTTTATCGTACAAAGACTACGCATTCACGACCTGTATTACAAAGATAATATGTAATCTTAGACTACAACAATATTTCGCATCCGATAAAATTTGAAAGTAAAAGCCAAATGCGCTTCGTTGTGATGAGCGAGTGAGACGGCGCGCTTATTAAGAAATACTTGGAGTATAGTGGGCAATCGAATGTTACGTATTATCAACGTATCATATACCCGTAACAAAAGAAAAAACCTTATAAGTGATGACGTGTGGCCGTCGTCGACACTCGACAGCAGATGAGCGTATGTGACCTTACTCGTGTAGATTTGCAAGGCTAAATGTTGGGCCAACTATCCAACGTTTGGTCGAACGTGCATTTTAATAAGTCTGATTTTTTCATATGACTGTTAATAAAGCGATATCGATTTATGTTTTAATTTGTATATTTTGTTTTTGATGTTACCTTATCTCACAATTTACGATTTGTTACCATTATGATTTATAATTGGTTGGATATGCGATCATTACGTACTTATCGTTACTTAGCGAATACATTTTAAGTGTGTTGTCATTGTTAATTTATTTTAGACGAATGATTTAGTTTAAAATGTATCGGAATGGTAAACTAGGTTGTGCAATTAGTTTCGGTATATCGTGCAATGGAATGAGGTTGAAATATTTTATTGAAATCTTAATTGTCGCAAAATATATTGGTAGTAGCCCGTTTCGCCCCCTCTGAATAGTAAATACCTGGAGAAGGGCGGGGAGCGCGGTGGGGCGGTGGGGGGCGAAGGGTGGCGAGTGGGGCGCACCGTTCCCAGTACCTCCTGTGATATTAGCCTAGCCTGTATGTCGTATTTGTATTCTGTGCTAGTTTCCCCATCCGACTTTTTTGGAATTAACGCTATGTATAAATAAAACGCTTATTAAAATTGATTCCTTTTCTATATCGGCCATTTTATACGGATTAACCGGTTTTTCGAGTCACGTACCCGACGGTAGTGCGTTTAGATGTTTTCGTCACTATTGTAATGAAATGTAGTTGTTTCTTTTTTTTGTATGGAGTTTGTATGTTGATAAGAATTGTGTATTGTAAAATTAAGAGCTTGTATCACTTCGCCACCGGATAGCTTCCGGCATTTGATTAACAAATGAAGTCGAACGAACTTTTAAAAAATACGTTATTCAAAAAGTTACAACTTGGTAGCGATTTTAAAACGCGATAACACCGTCCCTTTCACTCGACGGAACCGACCTTACGAAAGAGTAGGACAGACATAGAGCCAACGTTGCTATCAAGTTGCTTTCTTGAATACGTGTCCCAGATCATGTTCACTAGTTGATAAATCAGAAACAACCAAATGTACTTTTAAAACATATTGTAAAACGCACATAATTATGTATTATGAGTAGAATTTTTATTATTTCACAATTTACAAGACAGAAATGATATCGTTTGGAATATTTTATACTTATGTTTTATAGTTAAAATATCGCCTCTTTTAAAACGAATCGTTGCAATTTCGTACACGTAATTTATTGTTAATATTGTTTTATTTATAGTCCAACAATAGTTTATGTAAAAACAAAAAAACATGTTTTGCAATGTATGAGAAAATCTATTTGTCTGGTCAAATGTAACAAACAACTAAATAAAAATCCCCAAGTTTTATTTTTTGGTTTTAGTTAATCTTAACCTATTTTATTTAATTATGAATTGAAATAAAAAGTGGATATTACCCTAAATAAAAAGAGGAGAAAAGAAAAATAGTGTTTATATAATGCTACTGTTAAAAATTTTAAGTACCAGGACTACATAACTGATCAAATACAAAAAAATGTCCAAAAGGATTTTTAGGTTTTTAGTAATTCTGTTAAAAAAAAGACAATAACGTTTTTTTTGTTCTTGATATCCTTTACCTAATTTATTCGGGTAACCACTTATGTCGATGACTAAGAGGAGGGCTTTACAAAGAACTTAATACTAAAAATGTTAGTCACGCATTTTAGAATAACAATAACTGCAAATTGCACGACTATAATAACAGACATTGTCTTTAACGATCATTTTTATTTATTCACTTATTAGATCATTAGATTTTTAATCGATTTTTATTTACAAGTTACATTAAAAGCAACAGATAATTAATAATATATTAAATTTTTAATTAATCAAACTAAACATTGCTAATCTGTGCCGAAGTTCTGTATAATCTGTAACATTCCCGCGCGTCATTACAGTGCCACATCTAGCGTATTATCGGAGGTTAATGAGCCGGCTTTAAGCCGAGTGAAGAAATTAAACGCATTTTAAAGTCGTTAGCAAACAAATACATTGCCAAGCTGAAGCGTTGGGCTATTTTAGAAGCATGTTATCGCGTATTGTTGTGAACATAAAGTATTTGTTATATTGTATTAATAGAATTTTATAACAACGACTATGATGAAATGTTAAATATATGTAATTAGTGATTGATTTAAAAACGGACATTTTTATAAAAAAAAAGTTTTAAAATGTTTATCGTTCTAGAACGTTATAAGAATTTCTGAACGCAACGATATTGTTTGAGATACAAATAGTAATTCCTGTTTCGGGCAACGCTCGGTTATAAAGAGGCGATGTGGACAGTTTAAAACAATAAATATAAGAGTTTTGTAAATGTTATGATTATATTATTGTGATTAGCTGCTATTTTATAAATGTTTCCTGTCTTAGGTTAAGAGATGATCATTAAATAAATATAAATTAAAAATAACGCTTTGTTTAATTTCAACACTGAATAAATTGATAATAATTAATTTATATAATAATGTTTTTTTATTACGAAAACTAATTTACTTAAAATACACACGTATGCAATAAGTTAATGATAATTCTTACATTATTATGGTCCTATTAGGTATTAAAAAAAACCACAATATTTGGATGTTGATAAGCAATAATGTGTCAACCCACAAAAAGTCAAATTCTGAGATATTCATGTATTTTAATACTACATCATCTATTTAACATTATTCAAAAAAATATGAAGTCATATAACTAAATGAGTACGGAAAAAAGTTTATTAATTAATCGTTTCGAATTTTAAGTGCGTTCTATATTTTGAAATTTATACAATAATCTCCAATATTTGGAAAACTTTTTATTAGTTAATATATTAAATATATATATCTACATTTAATTCATTATACTTTTTATCAAAGTAAAAGAAAAGGTAAATATATATTCCTTCAAACATATTTATTAAGAATAGGTTTGACATCTTAAGACGCCATTTTCTCAAAATGAAGTCCATGTGACTTGACACAGTATTGCTTATCAGCGTCCATTTATGGAATCACTACGCTGTCTGTCACACACTTTTTTTCAGAGACTATTTCACGTAGATGATTGGAATTCAGCATAGGCTTAAAAGGGAGCAACTCGCTTATAGACATAAAGTTTAAATTAAAAAGGTTGAAATTAAAGGATATATTCTTAATAGTATACAGTAACTTAATTACAGCTTATTTTTTTAATATATAAATTTTTTCCCAAAAAGTCTTAACTTAAAATAGGCTTACCTATTATCGCTGATAATAAGCTGACAAATATAATAAGGATAAAAAATAACATAATATTGTAAACAGATAGGCACAAGAAAAATATAAAAATTACATTATTCGTTAAGGTAAAATAAATATTATGATTTTGTAAGAAAAACTCTCACTTGACATTTATTTTTTTTTATAAATTAAATATTAATATCATTTGAAATAAGCCTTAAAAGATACTAAAAAGAACCTAAACTATAAATATTAGCATTAAATAATATATAATCGAAAATTTAAAAAAAACCGACATTCTTTTCATTGAGACCATTTGAACGCCCCTAGCACGATACTTTTGCTGTAAGTTGTTTAGTACTCGTGTATTCTACCGATTCCAGATTAGAATGCAGCACCATGTGAAGATTATGTACGTTCCGTTACATATATTATTTTAAATAATATATAAATAAGAATTTGCTAAGTTCCTTTCACCAAGTAGAAAATAATTGATAATCTTCAAAACTCTGAACGAATCTTCATAAATTATAGCTAAATACCATTTTGATTACATTAACTTACCACATCAAAATCGATCTATTCGTTAGGGAGCTACGATGTCGCAGGCAGACGCATATACAGAACCAAAGATGGACAGATATATATGTAAATACACACGTCAAACTTATAACAACTCTCTTTTTAGGCTAAAAAATGCCTAAATCAGCATCAGATACTGACCTGATGGTGGAACCAACAAGGAACTATACAAACAAATCCTTTCAAACAAAAAAAATCAAAATCGGCCCACAATCGGCGGAGAAATCGTTGAACAAACATAAAACATACATAAAGTTGAACATGTAAACCTCCTGTTATTTTGAAGCTGGTTAAAAAATTACCAGTTGAAGAAATAACACGTCTATAATTACAGATAGGTAGAAGGAAAATAAAGGAATTTCATTATTTGTCGAGTTAAATACAAATACCCAGGTAGGTTAAGGTTGACTTTAGATTTATTTTTTAATATCAATAAAAATTGAAATAAATGTTTTAAGAATTTAAAAAAAAACAAAATAAGAACAATAACTTAATAAAAAGGAATTTATTATTATATTATATACAACAAAGACAATCACTTATCTAATAGTTGTCTGCAGATACTGACACTGATAACACGTAATTTATCAATAATATATGAAAAAATATTTTATCTTTTAAAAAGATACGGGTAAACAAGCAAACGCTGTCTATGGACATTTGCAGCACCAGGAGCCACAACTACGTTACTAGCTTAAAAAGGAATGAGAGATGAACGAGAATATGTAGTAAGAAAATTATATTCTAATACTTTTAATAATTAAAATATGTTTCTCATAATTTGATACAATAATACTACATTTAGCTTAGTAGGTAATATTACATAAACGTCGGGTCCTACGCTGCAACCGCTGAGAATTCTTCAATGTAACGTAATGTGTTATACAAACAAACGCAAAATGTTACATTTTAAAACTATGACATCACTGACATCGTTTGAGCACACCGTTGGTTATACCCATTCATTACATCTGATGATTGTAGCTTTAATAATAATTATTTATGTATATCAAGGTACGTATAACCCATTTGCTGTTGCTCAATTAATATTAAATAATCCAGCATTACTCACCCCAAACATATTTTCAATGTCTCGTGTGTCACTCGATTCTCTAACAACTTAGTCTTTTCTTTACTTGACTTATTTAGCAGACGAATATGGCGTATTTCTAGCCACACATAAGAGTTAGATAGGAAAATATCGATTGAATGATTAAACTGAATCGATTTTTTATAACATAAAAAAAATCGAAAATTCGCGATTTTTATTCGGGCAATTGTTACCAATTAAGGGCAAGTAAAGAAAAGTACTATATGACTACATGTTTTTCTTATTACATTTATAAAAAATCAAAATCGAATTTTTGTATATACGTTTTAATGAGACACAAATATATAAAATTAATTACAATTAATTAAAATATTCTTATAATTTTTAATACAATTATTTGTTAACATTATAATATATTGTACTTTACAAAATAATCATGCACGATATTAATTAGACTTTTAAAGGTTATAAAACTAAATGCAATATGTAGCAAAATATTAAAGATAAAATGTTATTGTTGTTGTCGTGGTGAGATATTTTGATACATGTAAACATTATCCCAATCTTATATTATGATTTTAATAGTTTCACACAAATTCCTCGAACCACAGAGGCGTGTAGACATTATTAATTATGAGTTTTCCTTAGCTTTGACGTATAGGAGTTTTTATAGGTAAGCGAAATATGTAGATAAGTTGATAATGAACATGTTCTATTCAAAATGTGCGTGGCGGTTTAACTCGATTTTTTTTAATGTAAATAGCGGACAAACGTCGGTTAACCTGTTATCACCCATAAACATTTCAGGATAAGAGGAGGAGGCTTAAAAAGGAATAAGGCAAGAGAAGGGAGTAGTCAGACTTCCTCTTCTGTATCTCTCTCACCGTGAGAAACGTAGGTATATTAGATACTTTACGCGGGTTTTTCGTGCACGCGTGGTACTGCCCTGGTTGAGCCAGCTAATATACGAGCTGTCACTAGGTCCCAGGAGCAATAGATATGTTTAATTACATTACTTTTTAAATAAATAAAAATTTATGGTCACTGTTTCGCTCGTACGAGTCATAGTGAGATGTTTTAGTCCATAACCTTCTTCAATAAACAGGTTAACTAAATTTAAAAATAATCGAAGTGGACTGGTCATTGTCCAGATTAATAATTTTAAACAAACAATGTTCAGCTTGATGTAATATAGCCTATTCCTGAATAAACCGGCTTTCCGACACAAAAATATTTTTTCAAAACGGATCAGTAGTTTCAGACATCAGCCCCTACATATGTACAAACTTACAAATAAACTTTAACCTTTATAATACTATATATCTTGCAGACTAGGTTTTGCTCGCGGCTGCGCCCGCGTTAATGAAGATTTTGTTCTACAATAATACGAATATATATTTAAAATATAGACTACTAATATAACTAATGATATCATAAATATACTCATAGAATCATTTTTCAAATAGATTCAGTAAATCCTCAGTTTATTTCGTAAGTACATACAAAATTCGCTCCCTCTTTGGGATATCAGTATAGAAATATAGAATTCACTCTTAATATTTACGCTACCACGACTTAATACGATGGTTCAGTAACACGATAACTAAATCTTAAGGTTCTTTTATTATTTCCTGATAACTTGATGGTAAATGACTTTATTAATTGACCTTCAAGAAAAAAGGAGGTTCTTAATTCGTCGGGTACTTTTTTTATACTTATATACATTTTTCTTTAAAAATATTGTTTTCTTTGTCTCCAGTCATAATAAAGTAAATTTCATATGTATATATTAATACGAGTTGTCGGCTAGCGGTCCGGATTCGACCGTAATTCATTAAATTTGCAACAGATTTCCGGATTGTCTATTCGTTTTTAATCTATTCTCAATTTGACGGACGACTTCAATAAGAAACAAAAGGATACACAAGTGCGTGTGGGTCAAATACAGTAGTGTGAGTAATATTTTTTTATTGATTTAATGTACATATTTATATGCAAAATTAAAAAAAAAAAAACGTCATTCCTCTGTTTCCCTCTATAAACTATACGTGTGCGAAATTTCATACTCCTTCGTCTGCGTAATTTTCATAAAAAAGGGTACAAAGTTTTTGCTATACGCTTTAATATATAGATACAAAGTATTCCGACCTACGTGCATTTTAATTACGTGATTAATTCCACTTCGGTGTATATTGAATAGAGAACAAAATTTTAAGAACTTGTAAATTATGTTGAGATTTCTCACAGAGCGAAGAGCGCGTGGGCGACTCGGGATTGAAGCTGAAGATTTCTTGAACTGGTCTTGCCCATAAAAAATTGATCAATATTTGTTATTACGTCACGTCGTACTATATCCCAGTTAAAATTTACCACTTAATCCTGGCAAGAATTACATTTATAACTTTTAAACTTGAGAGCGATATAAAATTACTCTAGTGACAGTTACGTCAATATTAGTTATTAGTTAATTATAATTCTCGCCTTAATCATATTATTTCTTTGATTGATTTTTAAATAGCAAGGCGTAGTATTTATATAAACGTTATTTAATCTATTGATATATCGATAATGGACATTTATGTATTAAAAATAACAACGAAATGTTAGCAAAATTTTTATTGAAAAAGTGCACAACGCAAACTAGAAATATTTCCGAATGGATATATGACAAATGCTGTTTACGCTTATTCTAATTAATTGTTTACGATAAACATTCACTAAATGATAATACAAAATTGTTGGTATTAAAACGATGCGTATAAATTAACTGAATTGAAAAGTGCGTAATGACCGAAAACCTAATCTGTTTTTTATTATTTATTATTATAGCGGTGATAGATACGCTCATCCATTACCAATTGAAAAATGAAATTCTCTACCGCTGACGGACGACAGCGGAGTCTTAGTAATAAGGTCCCGTTTGCCGTATTCACATACAAAACCCTAACAAGCGTATTCTTATAAATATTTTGTTAATAAACCCTAATGAGTTTCTAAATGTAGAAGAAGGCTCTTTTAATTATTTACAAACAAAGTTATTAAAAGTAAACGTATAATTGATTTGGTAATAGTTTGACTAATTAATAGGCTTAATTATTTACAACTACTATCAAAACCGTAAATAACAATGAATAATTGTCTGAAGTTAATGTTACTTAGCATAGTGAATTTCAGAAGAGGATTATGTATTTCATATACACATTTTTAAAACTATATCTTTATAGGACAAAAAGCGAGAAAAGATAGGTAAAAAAACTAGAATTCCATTTTTGAATGAACCTACATCTTGTCACGCTTCTATGTAAAGAATATGATGTACAATAGTACAACGTGTCTAAAGATCTGTTCGAAAGAGACCTCTGCCATTATGATCTTTAATTAAAGTCGATCTAATTGTTTTGCAAAGAAAGCTGACAAATACACATATTGATAATTATACCTATAATTAATGCCAATTAGATTGTCTGAAATCATTTATTCTCAGAAAGGTTTAAAGGATAATATTTGAGAATTCTAAACAAAACTTCTTTTACAACAAACTGAAACCCATGCTTGGATAAGAGCTATTAAGAATATTATATATATACCTTCTTAGGAAACTTGAAAAAATTATCCCTTATCCTGGAAAAAAAAACCGATGCCCAGATGATATCTCCAGAAATGTACAAGGGCTCGTTATAAAATAAATTATATCATCATATAACATTATAAGTATTCCAGGAATTTTGTTACTTGCTCATAGAGTCGTTTCTAGTAAGCAATTAGTGGCTATAAATATGTTAAAAGTAAAATAATAATAAAATTACTATTCGATAAAAAAAATATATATGCTTCCATATTGATCCAATAGAAATATATTTTATCGTAATTGGGTTATTAAGCTGGTTTAAAAGTCGAACTGGTATACGTATTCAAGTAAGCGACATCGCTTATTTTTACTTTTTAATTCGCTTTCTTTTTTTAATAATTATCTCAGGTCAATAACTGAAATAAAACAGAAATATTTGTAGTAACATAATTATCGCATCGTATGATAACGGCTTTTTTCGAAACTGACATTTTTTTACTAATTAAATAAATTTATTGTACATATGTTTCTCTTTTCCTACACCCACTGTTGGATATAGGGTTGGACCCTTGGAATCTTGCGCCCGCCACTTACTTTCAGCAGTTTTCAGCTATTCTGCCAGGTTCATTTATCACTTTTGTTTGTTTGCTTTTGGTACTTTACGTGAAATCGTTAAAAAAATTAAATATCTGTAGAAGTGTTTCCTTTATTCATTCATTTCATTCTTCCATTTGCTGTCCGATTTCATTTCTTGTCCAACGTAAGTGAGAAAAATAACGTAAAAAAAGCTAACATTTATAAAAATTTAACATGTACTTCTTTTCCTTTACAGTAATATTTAACTATAAAAATATTAAATTTTTCTATTAAAAATACTCAATCCTCCATTTTTTTATTAAAATTAATAATTTTACCCCTCAAATTAATTAATTTTAAATTTCTTTTAATTGTAAATGAAATACTTTTACAAGCTCTAATTTGTCTTTCTAAAAACACTTTCCAGTACCTCTGCTTTGTTACGACTTATTTCAATTTTTAAATGAAAGTGACGGGCAATAATACGTACATATTTTAATTATTCATAATTTAAACCCAGTAACTGATACGTCGATACAACTGTATCAAGTTTCAACATAAACTCTGATATAATCCTTGCCTTTGTTCAATACAATTTGGAGACGTTTCTGTATTTTTTGCACCATTCATTGATGTTTTGAGTCAACCAAGGCTTACGTCCAGTCGTCCATCCTCTTCATATCCTTCGTAATTATTAAAATTGTTATGTAGGGACGGCCTTGGTGTTCTTATTTAAAAACCGATTAAGCATGACTCGGACCTACTTATTTTTTCTTTTTTTTTGTTATTTTTTTTAACTAGTTGACTAATAAACGTTGTCCTGTCCAAATTTCAATAAAACTTTCGTTTCGGTAATATATTTGGATCATACAAAACTTCGACGGTAGTTTTCCGAAATTTATTTTTTAAACTTATGAAAAGGAAAATTCTAAATTTTATTTACAATTAACGTAAATATATCAAAACAAAAACTAGCTAAGTCAATGCAACCATTCTTATTAATCAAGTGATGATTCATTCATTCTTATGAAACATATTCGCCAAAACTAATATTCTGTGAAAATGAACTGCCTATTAAGAAAGAAAAAGGAATGAAGATAACTCTTAATATGAGGTAGAGCCTAGCTGTAGCCTACAGCTCGTATACGGGTTGGCTCACCCTGGTACCTCACGGTCACAGAAGATCGGCGTAAAGTATAACTAATATACGCTACGTTTGGTGCAGTGAATGAGAGAGCCGGAAAAATATACCCCTCTCTTCTTCTTTTTCTTACGTCCTTACTTCATTCCTCATTCCTTTTTAAGGTAACACATTTATGGCTCCTCTGGTGCTGCAAATGTCGATGGACGGCGGTGATTACTTAACAGGTGTCCCCGCGCTTTAAAAAATATGCGAGATACCGACAAACAGATTAGTGGAGGAATCCCATTGGCATATTTGAAGTTCGAAACTTTAAAAATGTATAATAATATTTTTATAGTAGAACAGGAGTATACGAGTAATCTGAATAAACTACACATGTAAAGAGTGACTGTTTGTCAAAAACCTGCAATGTTCATATTTTTGGTGTTAACAATATTAAATAAAAAAATGTTAACGATCATTATTGAATAATAACCAGGCATGAATAGTAATTATTTTTTTTGTTGATTGGTATTTTTGTCTTTATTGTCTTTATTTATGTATTTTTTCTTTCTTGACTAAAATTATTTAATTTAATCTTAATTTAGGTTTATTTAATTTTAATTTAATTTACTATAATTTTATTTCATGTTATTCTGTCACTTGTTAAGTCGTCGATATGGTAAATGTTGTGTTGCCTATAATTAAGGCATCTTTTTATAAATGTGTTATGCATTCTTTTGGTTTATATCTATGCAACGATAATGTGCCTCGTTGGTAACCCTTTATAAATAAATAAATAAATATACCGAAGCAAATAAATCGTAATTCAATGATTGATAAGAAGAAGAAATAATTTCCCATTACAATTTCTACTCATTACGTAAAACATAATAATGATAATGTACTTCCCCAATACTGCTAACAGAAACAATGTGCACAATTTACCTCGTCAGTGATTCATACATCGTTCTATAAGGATCGATGACGATTCATACGGTCATGTTGTTAGAGACGATAGCATGATTTTATTTTATGAATGCTCTCGTAAGTGAAACGATAATTTTTGAATTATTGTTATATTTATACATTTTTATAGGACGTACATATGTAGTATGCAATAAATTAATACTGTAACTGATTTTTTTTCTATATAACTAAATAAATATACTTATTTTTAGTGTATTAAAATATATTTAAGCAGGCTATTTTTATTTACATAAATAAATTACATTTTTTTCTAAAAAGTAAAAAACATATTCTTGTTTTTTGTTACTTCTTAAATCATAGTTTGCTATTATATATATTTTTTAATATTAATAAAATGTGAGCATTCAATAAAAATCAATAAATTTCCAAAAAATTATCGACATTAACAATGAAAAATATATATATTTATTACGTTGGTAATTAAATTAATTTTTTTTTCAATTTCAATTTCACTTATTTTCTTGCAAAATATTGTAAACATAAAAATAACTTTAATAAGAAAAATTGTTGTTCAAAAAATGTGTCATTAATGTTCAACTTAACATATTAAACCCGTAACAACCTTAAACATTGAATGTCAAAAAAAAAATCAAGTCATATAAACTGAATAAGTACGGAAAAAAGTCTCTTAATTAATTGTTTCGATTTCCAAGTGCGTTCCATATTTTGCAATTTATACAATAATCTTAAATATTTGAAAAACTTTTTAGTAGATAATATACTAAATATATCAATCTGATTTTAATTAATTATACCTTTTATCAAAAAAGAAAAGAAAAGATTATACTTCTTCAAACATATTTGTTAAGAATAGGTTTGACATCATTGGACGCCATTTTCTCAAAATGAAGTACGTGTGACTTGACGCAGAATTATCAGCGTCCAATTATGAGGTTCTGTTCAGACGTTTGAAGGTTATCAGCTCATTTCTAGTTGTTAATAATCTGAGTAAGTTGTAGTGGTCTAATCGACTCGAAATTTACTAAATTATAAATGACAAATTAACAATACAATACTTGGGCAACCTTGACCTTATGCTGCAGTATCATCTGGAATCCTCAGGATAGCCAACTCCTCATCAACTTATAGCAGAAATATCGTGTTTGAGTTCGTTAAACAGGTCAATGAATAGATTGCCATGTTTTTCTAATTAAATAATAATTACTTAAAATTTACACAAATAAAAAAAAATTGTAGAGTCTGTTTGTAATTTTAAATTAACAGCTTTTAATATGAAAGTCTATACTTACATAATATAGCACATTTTTTTTGTCTGTCTGTCATTTTGTTCTGGCTAATTTCTGAAACGGCTTGAACGATTTTGACGGGACTTTCACTCACAGGTAACTATTGTTATAAGGAGTAGCTTATGCTACTTTTATGTTAATGTTACTTTTTTAATTAATAAATAAAAACGCGAAAACAAAATTAAAACCGATGACAAAGCGATCAATATCCGATTCAAGTAAAAGGTTATAGGGTAAACGTTATATAAATATAATTTTTCCTCGAATATACATATGTGAGTGAAATCGCAGGGCATGAATAAATAACAATACATAACGCATCACACTCAACGGCCCCCATTAAGATCTCATGACCTTGTGTCGGGGGTCCGGAAACATACACAACACTAACACAAACACCCAGACCACGACAAACATCCGTATGGCCAATACACGTTTGCCGTGAGCGGGGATCGAACCTGCGACCGTTAGCGCTTTAGTCAGTTGCAGTGACCATTGCGCCAACGCGTCTGTCATTATATAGGGCATAGCTAGTTTATTACATAAATGAAAGCCTAATTTGTTGAAGCCCGGATTTGTTCTCATCACTACATAGCCTATTCTTCGAAGAAGGCTTAGGTATGTACCACATTGATTTATGACATAAAGGTCATTCATTTAGTACAGCCAATTAAGTGCGCAATCGAAGGAATTCCGAACGTCTTGTAGATCGTTAACAAAACTATTAATAATTTCATTGTTTAACTTAAAAAAATAATTGATTAATCATATTTAATACTAACTACCCCTTGCAGTTTCAATCGCCTTTATGGATACTGCTTCGCTCCTGGTACTTGTAGCGTGATGTAATATAGCCTATATATACAGGATGAATTTTTTATTATAACTTTTATAGTAATAAATAATAACTGGTCAAGTGCGAGTAGGACTCGCGCACCGAGGGTTCCGTACAAACTTATAGAAATCTATATAAGACTAACCCATCTACGCCATTTGTGGTCTTCATCATCAGTTCCAACATAAGTTACTATCAAAAATACCTAAATCGGTATACGCTTGCCTATAATATTTGAGGAGTTCCCTCAATTTCTCCAGGATCCCATCATCTGATCCTGACCTGAAGACAATGGGACCACCTTGGAAGTATACCTTTTCAAACAAAAAAAAAATTTTGAAAATCGGTACACAAATGGCGGCGTAATCGGCGAACAAACATAAAAAAAATTAAATACAAGGTCGAATTGAAAACACTCCTTTTTAGAAGTCGCTTAAATATAATCAAATATTATGTAGATATGGATCACGTCCCAAAAACTATTTTGAAACTATTTAGGAGCACTTTAATTTAAAACACGATCATGGATGCAATCCATGGAAACACAAAATTTTATTTTAAGTACTAATACACCTTATACTTTCAATAAAGCAAAGTTATAGCGCGATTCAGGATACACTTAGCGCCATCTCTTGACAATTTCAATGAACTAGCTTGTTGACATTAACAACATAATTATATTATATTTTATTCTCGTTTTATTTTTATTTATATTCTACTACACTCCAATACCCCTGTACTACGTTCGTAAAATCTTTAGATTTACATTATCAATCAAAATATCAAAATATATATTAGTGTTGCCAAGACGAAAATAATTAGTCCTTAATTCGAACAAAACTAATTGTTTATTTATAAATAACTAATTATATTACTAATAACCAGAATACTTATATGTGTAGATAAATAAGTAAATTAAATAACTCGATCTGTTTGAATTTAATTTTAAAATTTTCGTACTAAGTCAATACGAGTACTTAAATCAAATCGCGTGAAGCTCTTATATTGAATGTTAATTACGTAATGACGTTATAAATCGACGATAAAACTTTAAATGAAAAGTTTATTTTATAATTTTTAGCGCGTTTAAATAATAATTAAAATAAAAATTTTTATTAATCGAGCAGAATTATATCACAGTTAATGTCATAATGTTGTAATAGATGGCATTAGCTGTACGCTGCATCGCGCTATCATTTTGTTAGCTGCGATATATAGATCGCATTGCGTTGTTTATAAAGGTTTGCTGCTTTTTAATGTTTTCGTATTGATACAAATTTCTTCTCAGTGTTTGTAAAATTGTTTTTTTGACCATGGTTAACTTCTATGTTAATTTGTTACAAGTACATATAATTTTAATTCTAAGATTAATATATTTTCCGCTTGATAAATTTACAACTTGATACATTTACGCGTTCCTGAGAAAAAGGTTGAAAGACAGACGTACAGACTGACAGACACACGAACAGAAATTTACAGTTTTCGGATTTTTTCCTTTATGTATACTAAAGGACCTTGCTCCTGGCCAAATTTCATAATGCTTGGTCAATGGGAAGGACCCTATAGGTTTTGATTCCCTTGCGAAAACGTTAAAAACGCTATCATACTTAAAATATGTGATATAAATGACCGTATCTTTTGATTGCGTTAACTTAGAAGTTTGATTTTTTCACAGCTCTTAGTTATTACAACTCTGAGTACTTGACGTTGATAAAAATTTGTTACCTTCACGCGTTTCTGAGAAAAAGGTTGAAAGACAAACTTACAAACGGACAAACATACATACAAAAATTTACAGTTTTCAGATTTTTTCCTTTATTTGTACCATAAGATCTTACTTCTTGCCAAATTTCATCGTGCTAGGTCAATGGGAAGTACCCTATAGGTTTTGATTCCCTTGCGAAAACGCTAAAATGGTCAAAATATACGACATATTTTCCATTATCTTTTGATTGCGTTGACTTAGAACTTTAATATTTTCACGGCCGCATGTCATCGTAGACTTGAGTATATGATATTAATTTCAACATGATACGTCTATGCATTTCTGAGAAAAAAGGGTTGACATCCCGACAGACAGACAGACAGACAGACAGACAGACAGACAGACAGACAGACAGACAGACAGACAGACAGACAGACAGACAGACAGACAGACAGACAGACAGACAGACGGACAACAAAGTGATCCTATAAGGGTTCCGTTTTTCCTTTTAAGGTACGGAACCCTAAAAAGGGATATATATACTTCTTCAAACAATACTGTATGGCTTAACATAATATTGCTTATCAGCGTTCAATTATTAGAATTGTTGTAGCACGCGTTTTCACGCGCTTTATATTTCGGTAGTGCCCACAATATCGCATGGTTTAAGTTTATGGTAGTCCTTGCGCTCTTATGAAAATGACGTTGTTTTATTCTATGACCACCCTCAATAAAATGGAAAAATATCTAACGCAAAAAGAATTCCTCAATTCGGACTGGCATTTCCATAGAATAGTGTGTTGAAACAAACTCTTCAGCTTTACGAGTATTATACTTGATAACTTTTAGAAGTAATTTATTGTTTTTGATATAAGATATTTAATTTATCTGTACGAGTATAGTAAAGAGAAATAGCTAATTTAGTGTGTTCGTTTATGTGGAAAGTAATCTCCGGATCCGTTGAACCTTTAAAAAATATTATAGGAGAATTTGAAAAGAGATAGATATATATGTACGTCTTTAAACAAATTTGTTAAGAATAGGTTTGATATCCATCAATGAAGTCATATATGAAGTCCGTGTGGCTTGACATAGTATTGTTTATCAGCATCCATATATGAGTACCTACTCGCGAAAATATATCTTGGGGTAATATTGGTTATGTTTTATTATTAACGTTAAACTTTTTAAAAACGGGAAACCGGCTTCTATTATGGGTAAGCAATATACAAATTATGTTAACTTTATGACAATTTTATTCCAGTTATTTCGATTCTAAAACCAAACTACTGAGCCGATTTTGAGGAAATTTCTATGGGACCAATCGGGGAGTATAACCCTTTCAAATAAAGAAAGAATGAACCAAATCAGTTCAGCTGTTTTGGCGTAATCGGCAAACATATATAATAAAAAAAGACTGACGAATTGAGAACCTCCTCCTTTTATGAAATCAGTTAAAAATAGTCCATGCAAAGCCGGGGCGGGTCGCCAGTATGAAATAAATTTTGCGTGTTTTCTTATAAAATTAATAACGATTTTTGTTTATAAGTGATAACTCTTGGAACATTATAATTTGAACTAGCGAGAAAGTTATTAAAACGTTTGAAAGAACGCATAAGAAAATGGCGTAGGGTGAGAACTACAATATATTAGCGCGGATAGAGACTGGCTACAGAGAGATTGCATGGCGCGAGCTTACTATTGATTAAAACATTTATATATTCTACTGTTTTCAAAATTACTTTGACGAAACTATTTACACCTACGAGTGGAACTAATAGTCGCTAACTTACATAGGAAAACCACGTGATTGTAATTTATTTGTCTACAAAGTGATATCTATACTAATATTATAAAAGCCGAACAGTTCGTTTGTTCGTTTGAACTTTTTTGCGCTAATCTCAGGAACTACAGGTTCGAATGAAAAAAAAACGTTTTTGTGTTAGTTTACTATTGAGGAAGGCTATAGGCCATATAACATCACGCTACGACTCATAGGAGCGAAGCAGTAACCATAAACGCGAGTGAAATCGCAAGGAACAGCTAGTGCAATTATATTGTACATAGAATTTTAAATCGAATGATAAGCTTTCACATACAAAACTTTCATGAAAATTCAGTTCTTCAGGGTAGAACTAATCGATAATATCTCGAATGAAATATTTTACCGCTTTATTAGTGGTTTTATATTGTCGTTTAAATAAATTGTATTTATTTTAATAATAATTATTGTAATTGTATTGAATATTGAATTTGAAGGGTTATTGTAAAAAGCCAAAAACGGGCTTATGGTCTTAAACTGTTGATGCTTTTTCTTTAATTATTTCATTCAACGCTACCTATCAACAGAACCCCTTTTTATTAACCCCTGACGCTAAACGTGGGGTGTTTTAAGTTTCAAATCTTTGTCTGGCTATCAGTCTGTGACCTCGTAGCTACTTAAAAGAATGACAATTTTCGATTTTAAACCTTTGGTCGTTCTTAGTTATGTTTAAAAACGATATCCTGCAATATATATCGATTTGTATTCGTTTATATAATTTAATTGTATTTAATTTCATTTATCATGTTCACAGAATTTCGAACTTGTTTACCGAAATCTTTTACCTATCATGTAGGTAAACATAATGAATATGACATATTTTAAATGGAATTTCTTTTAACAGTTATTATTTTTACGTGTTTTTATATTAATTCTCGGTACTGGATATAAATGTATTTATGGTATTATTTATTGACATGTACGTTTTTATGTGTATTTAAATAAATATTACTTTTCTCTTCTTCTAATTTTAATGTTAATAATATCTTCATCAATTTGTTTTAATATCGTTCTTCCATGTACGAAGTGCTATGGATTTTGTAGCATTGCGGATTATGAAGCTACTTACAAGCTGGCAAAGCTACAAAATTAGGTATATTTAGAATTGTTTCCTTAAACCTTACTAATATGTATTTTTAAACGATTTCCAAAAAGGAGGAGATTCTCATTTGATCTGAAACTTTTTTTATTACTCGAAAACGGCTGGACCTATTTTGTTAATTCTTTTTTTTAAAGGATATGTACTCTCGGATTGGTCTCGTATAATTTTCTCAAAATAAACAGTAATGCGTATTTTCTTTGAAGCCGGTTCTTTTTTTTTTAATCTTGTTTGAAGTACAATTGTTTTTCACCGCGTCGATAATCAAAAACCAAAACTATGTTTCGGTTACAACAATAACGCGACCGATTCGAACCTAGCAAGTGATTCGACACCATCCTACCATTCCCCGCATCTTACTACAAGGGCACAGCCCTTTGCATTGTGTTTATCACGAGGGTAACTTTTATTATCCACCAGCCCACTTGACCTGCCGCATGCCATTCAGAATCACCGTATAATACCAGACGGAAGCGACCGAGGGGGGTGGGGTAGGTCAGGCTAACTGGCGGATATAACTATTGAACGATATGTGAATTAATGGTTTGCGAAGTAAATTGATTTTACAAGTCACACATTTGGTTATTATGGTCTACAATTAAGACTATTGAGTTGAATGTACTATTCATACCGTTTGGTGTCGCTTCCTAGCCATCGTTTCGAGTTTTGTCCTTATTTTTAGTTTATATACTAATTTTTTTAATTACTTGTTATATATTGTTAATTTGTATAAATAACTCAATTGCTGAATGTACGTAAACGCATCACTTCAGAACGGTTGTCTTTGTAATTGTCTGGACAAGGTCAGGAAAGTGAAAATTTTGAGTTGAAAAATCTCCTTAATATAAAATGTCTTCATTACTAGGTATACACGAGTGAAGACGAGGCGGGCAACTAGTGACCGTGGTGAGTTATAATATAATGTCTTTATTATAATTATTCTAGTGCATTTATATAATTATGTTACAATCTAAACATATAACATTTTAATAAGTCTAAAGCTAAATTGTTAATTTTAGAAACATCATTTTCCAAAATCAAATAAACACAGAGATAAAAAATACAACATTTTTTTTAAAATACATAATGCGAGTAATAATATTTGTGCAATTTTGCAGCTACTACATAACTTTAACGAACTATTTAGCATTAGTCAGGCCTTACATTATAACTTTATTAAAGAAATGTTAAAGCGGTCCAGACTATCAATCAGAAGATAACAAATCGAACATCTCACAGTGTGCAGGGTGAAAATCACAGCAGCTACAATTTTGTAACAGAAATTTCATGCAGTGTGCGACCCAGCTTAAGGTGCGGTATTTTACAGATTATCATGCATGAGCTGGTGAATCGCTAGAAGAGGCTCGTCTTCGGTGGCATTGACGCGTTAGAAGCGAGTTTGTATTGCGCAGCTGTGCATAGTCGAAGAGCGTGGATAGTATCGTCTGTAAATTAGGACAGCTTAGAAACCTTTATATTATAACTAATTGATATCCGAGATTTCGTCTGTGTAGAGTTTTATTTGTAATAAAATTTCTTTGAGAAATGTTGGGTATTCCATACCAACTTTCATGCCCTATTTCACTGTTCCCATAGAAATTCCGGGAAATCATATACCCCATAAATATCATTTCCAAAATTTAGTGAATATATGTTGAAATCCGCCAAACGGTTGAGGCTCCAGAGAGCGTGTCAAAGAATTAAACTTACACACACGATATACACGATCGACATTTAAAAATCAAAACTCTTCTGCGGTAGTTGGTAAGCATGAAAAGTTAATAAATTTCTCCGTTTTATTTATTTTTTTAATATCGTGTTTAAATATTTCTTTCAAGATTTTATTCTCTACTTTTAGAATTAAATTTCGAATGACCCGTCGCTCGAGGTAATTATAGATTTCGAATCGAGATTATAGGTATTGTTTTAAAATAATACGCTTATCGACTTATAATAACTATGACCAATTAGAACAGACGTCACTAAATGGCGAACTGTGGTGCGGATCCGTACCGTCGTCCTATTTTATGTGGATCTTAAACAAGTAGTGGAACATGGAACAAAATTTTAACTTGAACCGATGAACATCTCCAAAATAATGATAATAACTTGCATCAACTGTATTCCAAAGTTCATAGAGTGTTTACTTAGTTAACTTTGTTATTTGATTTCACTAACGTAAATATACTTGATGATGTAAACGCCGGGAGGTGGGTAAGTTACTAAAATCTTGACTGTTCTAAAAAAAAGGTAAGATACGTAACGATCGTAAGATTAAAAAAAACGGACCCTAAATGAAACTTATTGAAGATATCCGCGTCAAACTGTACCATAATAATATAATTTTTGTCCGACTGCGCGACACAAGGTATGGTAATGTGTTTATCAGTTTATTTATGTGCGTTGGTTTGTAGCTTTGTGGCACTCCACAGTGTTCGGCCAATCTTCAATTTCAATTCAATTCTTTGGTTAATGGCTTTTAGTTGTGCCAATTAGACACATGTTATTTCGCCAATGTCACGTGGAATGGAGAAGACACAATGGAGATTGATCGGTGGGGTCAAAAATTCAACCTTGACTAAATTTTGAAAACACCCTAAAATAGTGCGAATTTCATTATTAGTCCTTAACCTAAAACAACGCAAAAATAGATATAAACATTATACATAATAGCATAAAAATACAGGTAATTTTAATAGGACAATCACATATTTTATTTACAGTTTAATTTTATTATATTTAATATATTTACACAGAAACGAACACAGTGGAATAAACACATCAATAAACAGTCAACATTTATAGATCGACTAATCTTTTGGCTGATTTTGAAAAATAATACGTCGTTTATCATAACGGCGTGAATGTCAAAGAAAGTATAATAATTTGGAAAAATCAAAATGGCCGATTTTGGTCGCCATAATGTGAAAAAGAAATAATGAAAATAAAACGAACTGTGTTAAGTAGGGTATTGTTAAAATAGGTATTTAAAAATCGTTTTTAGGTTTTTAATATCGTTCTTCAATCAGATCTACTGTTTAGAATCTAAACCAATTTAAAGATGGTTACTAACGATTGTCTATGGTCTTGGTACGCAGTCGGGTTTTTGATTTTTTTAAATTATATATTTTATAATTTTTTAAAATATATAGACAAGAATAAAAAGCGACGATGCTTACATAAAACGTGAGCTGTTTAAGTTACCGCAACATATTTTGGCAAAATGTATAACTATATTATAATTCCCTGTTCTGTCCATAAATGAAATTTTGTCAACAGAGTGATTTATTTTCAAACGCCATTTACAAAGTTACATAATCTATCTTAACATATATATTAACTTGTCCTGACTGACTCAGCGATTCATCAACGCAGAGCCTAAACCCCTGGGAATACAAAATTTGAAACTTTGGCAGTCGATGCCTTTTATGTTGCAAGCTAAGAAAGAGTCATTTGATTTACTTCTACCGGGGTTAAAAGGAGTAAAATTGTAAGATCACTAGTGATATTTACTATATATACAAACTTCGACCGGTTGGCGCGTGGTCACTGCAACTTATTGGAGCGCTAATAGCCGCGGTTTCGATCCTTGTTCATGACAAATATTTGTTAAACCCATACGAATCATTTTTGTGCTATGCGTGTTTGTGTTAATGCTTATGTGTGTATATAAAGACATCCGACAAAGAATTAGAATCATGTGATGTCAGTGTATAGTGTATTTATTTGGAACTAGCTGCCCCTCGCGGTTTAATTCGCATTTATTGGTTCGCTTCTATGAGTCTTAGCGTGTAATATAGTTTCTTACCTTTACTTACCTTTACCTTTCTCAATAAACAGGCTATGTAACGCTAAATGTATTTTTCAAATCGGATGAATCGGATTTGTAAGCAACAAACGTATTTTACCTCTTTATAATATTGGTATAGATAAAAATACATGAACATTAATGACCGCTTTCTAAAACGATAAATTATTCATTTTTTCTTGATACGGAATAAATTTTTATATAAACACTACACAAATTATGCCCAATTTCTATCGTTAGAGTGAAAAACCGCTGAAGTAATTGAAACTGACCATAAATGTCTGTATTTTATTATGACGCACTAAATGCAGTTACTGGTGTTGGTTTTGACATGATTCATTGACATTGTCCCCATAACAAGTGTCAATGAAAACTTTGTTTATAAATATAACTAAACCGCGTTTAACCCATTTAGTTTCATTTGTTTATCATAATTGGTAACTCCCGTAGCTACACTGAGATATAACATGTAACCGATGAAATTTTGTTTTGTACATGTAGATACAGATTTTAAATTCATATTATATGACGTTAAAATTTACTGATTTCCTATTAAATACTTTTTGATTACGTTAGAAATAATTAATTTCACATAAAAAAATATTTAAAAAAAAAGTTTCATCAAAATCGGTCCAGTAGATTTTGTGTAATACTCGAAAGAAAATAAAAAAACCAGCGATCAAAAAAGTGTTACGAATATTATACTATTATGTAACTTTTCATTTGTGGAGCAGAATTAGTGATCGAATATATGTATAGTTTGCGTCGGTTCGGTGCTTCCACCGATCTCCTAAACTATATATTTACTTGTCTCACTTGGTGACAATACTTTGAACGATAATCACGAATTTTCAAAAATTATTTGTCATTATAAAAAATGATTCATTTCAATCATTCGATACTCAACTCTAACTAGTTAACGTTAGAAGTACGTCATATTTGTTTGAAAATTAAGACAGGTGAATAAAAATACACTCTACGTATATGCATTATACATACACTAATACATATTCTCGAAAACTATAATCCTCCTTCAGAAGTCGGGCAAAAGACAACTATAGATTCACATTAGTATATTAGTTATAATATTGTATTACAGGTTTTATAATTACAAACTGATAGTTTCCGAGTAGTCCACGTAGAGTATATATAAATAATACGTTTTTTTTTTTAATTTTGTATTCTATACCTTTTTAGGTTTAATGTTTTTTTATCTCTTACGGCATTTTATGGAATAATATTATTCATCTTAAGCCTAAAAATCTCATAATAGATAAGTTCATCCGATTAATTTTACGAAGTGACGCGTCGATGTAGGAAAACTAACCAAAGTTTGTTTAAGCGATTCGCGATAAGCCGTGACGTCAAAATCAAGATGGCGTCATACAGTATTCTGAGGAGTATTATTGTTTTTCTTTAAAATATCGAAATTTTAAGGAAAATTTTTAAAACCAAATATAAATATATCTTGAACATTCACGATTTATACTATTCATATTTAATATAACGGGTCTTATCGCGATAACTAATGGTAGTAATACCTTTTATATTGCCCGACGTTTCGATGAAGCTGCATCCGTCGTGGTCACGAGGCGACAGTCAGCTTACTACCATTAGTTAAAATATATCACATGGATATTGAAAAATATTAATTAATTTATTAGCCAATTTAAAACAAGTTTTCGTCTTAAAAGGGATTTACAATACAATACAATAAAAGAACTAATTATATGGACGGTGATAAGCAATAATGTGTCAAGTCACACGGACTTCATTTTGAGAAAATGGCGTCTAAAGATATCAAACCTATTCTTAACAAATATGTTTGAAGAAGTATATATCCATCTTTTCTTTTATTTTTTGATAAAAGGTGTAATTAATTAAAATCAGACTGATATACTTAACATATTCTAATAGGAAGTTTTTTAAATGTTTGAGATTATTGTATAAATTACAAAATATGAAACGCACTTGAAATTTGAACCAATTAATTAAGAAACTTTTTTCCGTACTTATTTAGTTTATATGACTTCTTTTTTTAAATAATGTTAAATATATGATGCAGTATCAAAATACATCAATATCTCCGAATTCAACTTTTTGTGGGTTGACACATGATTGCTTATCAGCATCCATATATTAGATGCGATAGTTACCTATAGCTAAGCTAACATGTCCCAAAGCTAGACAATAAGAATGTCGTCGATCTCAGTCGGTGATCGCGGGTTCAAACCCCGGCTAGCACCGCTGTGTTTTCAAGTGCTACATTTGTGTTTATAGTTTTCTCGTGCTCGGCGGTGAAGGAAACCTGCATGTGTCGGAGAATTTCAGACACATGTATATTCGCCAACTCGCAATGGAGCAGCGTGGTGGATTAGGCTCTAAACCTTCTCCTTAATAGGAGAGGAGGCCTTTCCCAGCAGTGGGATATTTACAGGCTGTTACTTTACTTTTACTTTTTATACTCATAAGAGATATTGTTAATGCTTTAGGGTATTTGTTTTTAAACTTTCATTTTGCATATAATCTTTAAATATGAAAAAAACTTTCAAACGATAACTTATTTGACTTTCTATAAGTTTAATAGAAAAAAAAATGCTTTTGACATGCATTTCGAAATAATCTTAAACTTATACGTTTCCTGTAAATAAAGGTGTGTTTATGTTCTGTGTTCGCTTGGTTTTGCTCACGGCTTCATTCTTAGGAACGTAGATTTTTTTTTCGCCATTATTATAATGCACATTAACCATATTAATAATGACAGAGGGGTTATAAGTTAAAAGTCTGTATCGGCGTGTCTGTCTGTGGTATTGTAGCTCCGTAACGAATAGATCAATTTTGATGCGGTTTTCTTTGTTCAAAAGCTGATATAAATTGTTAAGCTAAGACTTAACTTATGAAGATTTTCTCAGACGTTTAAAGGCTATCAGCCCTTTTCTATGTAGTTGTTGAAGGGATCTCAACTTCTACTGGTTTAATCGAGTAAAAATGTATAACATTATAAATGATATTAAATAAACGTAGTTACATAACCTTGATCCGATGCTGCAGGACTATCTGAAATCAGCAAGATGTTCTATACCAACGTACAGCAGAAATACTGTGTTAGGGCTCGTTGTAATAGCCTTAAAAATAGATTATTGTTTTTTTTTTTAATTTTCAATTTTATATTATCAAGGAAGGTTTTGGTATATAATATATTAGCATCTGATGGAGATCTTCGGAATAACTCTTCTATAATTAATAGCAAATAACCTGAATATTTGCTGCGATCTATGTCGTATCAATGTATTCAACAGTTTCGTTTGAAGTCGAATATATTTTTTTACAAAAACTATTAATAGTATCACTTTTTTTTAACATCAATTTACTCTCACTATATCCGAAATACATGAAGCTATACTGAGCTATAGGTATCTTATGCTACAAAATCACTACATTGTGATTCGAGTTTCCGCCCACGTCTTGTGGTTTTCGGATTGTACTAAATGAAATGTTTGAGTATTCTAAAAATAAAACGTTTAAATTAAAGTTGTGATTTTTAAGATTATCACACCATTATTTTTCTATGTTTAAAAATACTATTACATTTTAATAATATTTGTGCAACACATAAGCTAAAAACTTTTCGCACAGACAGATACTTTCGCTTTCAAAATTTTTGTATTGATAATAATGCATTCGACCAGTCTAATATTTCATTTTGCATAACTGTTCCTATTTGTAAAATAAAAAATAAAATTCCTTTTCACTTTTTGTTTTATTCGCGAGAGTCGATGGTCTAAAATTTTAAATGGCCGTCAAAACCTGTTTACGTCCGTTTTTGAGACTCATGAGTGAATTATATGTTGCACTTATTTATCTAAAAGTATTCTTATATTTTTCTATATTTCACTTAAATTTTTAGAAAGGTTTTATTTAGGACACACACTGCAGACATAAATGTAAAAGTGAAATCAATCATATCAAACAATGAAAATTAAAGAAAAGACAAAGAACACAAATTTATAAAGTGCAGAAAAATATTCTAGTAATAAGATATTATATGTCCGTAGACAGTGGACAAAACTTGTCGCTGATGGAGTAGATGGACATCGACGACGTAGAAGTCCAAAAAAATGGTGAGGTGAGTTTATCCAAGATATAGAAATTGGTGGAAAATGAACACAGAGGCCTTTACACTAGTGATATATAAGAAACAGTCGACGTGGTTGTCGTGCGGCTATGATTCATATGCACATACAACCCAGCCACTCTCCAGCGCCATATACACCATGTAGGTCTAATCGTTAAAAAGGAAGAAAAAAAGGCTTTCACCAAGCTGTACATTAAAGGACTTCTTCTTTTCGTGTCGAAGACAATTTCGACGGTCCTCCCAAAATTACCACGCGGACAAAGTTCTGTGGCTTGCATTGACAGACTTTCTGTGTCGGGGTGTTAATGGATTATAAAATAATACTGGTCAAGTGCGAGTAGGACTCGCGCACCGAGGGTTCCGTACAAACTTATAGAAATCTATATAAGACTAACCCATCTACGCCATTTGTGGTCTTCATCATCAGTTCCAACATAAGTTACTATCAAAAATATGTACCTAAATCGGTATAGGCTTGCCTATAATATTTGAGGAGTTCCCTCAATTTCTCCATGATCCCATCATCTGATCCTGACCTGAAGACAATGGGACCACCTTGGAAGTATACCTTTTCAAACAAAAAAAAATTTTGAAAATCGGTACACAAATGGCGGCGTAATCGGCGAACAAACATAAAAAAATTGAATACAAGGTCGAATTGAAAACACTCCTTTTTTAGAAGTCGCTTAAATATAATCAAATATTATGTAAATATGGATCACGTCCCAAAAACTATTTTGAAACTATTTAGGAGCACTTTAATTTATAACACAATCATGGATGCAATCCATGGAAACACAAAATTTTATTTTAAGTACTAATACACCTTATACTTTCAAAAAAGCAAAGTTATAGCGCGATTCAGGATACATCCAGCGCCATCTCTTGACAATTTCAATGAACTAACTTGTTGACTTTGACATTAACAACATAATTATATTACATTTTATTCTCGTTTTATTTTTATTTATATTCTTCTACACTCCACTACCCCTGCGAACGAACGTAGTGTTCGTAAAATATTTAAATTTACATTATCAATCAAAATATCAAAATATATATTAGTGTTGCCAAGACGAAAATAATTAGTCCTTAATTCGAACAAAAGTAATTGTTTATTTATAAATAACTAATTATATTACTAATAACCAAAAGACTTATTTGTGTAGATAAAGAAGTAAATTAAATAACTCGATCTGTTTGAACTTAATTTTAAAATTTTCGTACTAAGTCAATACGAGTACTTAAATCAAATCGCGTGAAGCTCTTATATTGAATGTTAATTACGTAATGACGTTATAAATCGACGATAAAACTTTTAAATGAAAAATTTATTTCATTATTTTTAGCGCGTTTAAATAATAATTAAAATAAAAAAAAATATTAATCGAGCAGAATTATATCACAGTTAATATCATAATGTTGTAATAGATGGCATTAGCTGTACGCTACATCGCGCTATCATTTTGTTAGCTGCGATGTATAGATTGCATTGCGTTGTTTATAAAGGTTTGCTGCTTTTTAATGTTTTCGTATTGATACAAATTTCTTCTCAGTGTTTGTAAAATTGTTTTTTTGACCATGGTCAACTTCTATGTTAATTTGTTACAAGTACATATAATTTTAATTCTAAGATTATATTATTTAATTAATATATTTTCCGCTTGATCAATTTACAACTTGATACATTTACGCGTTCCTGAGAAAAAGGTTGAAAGACAGACGTACAGACTGACAGACACACGAACAGAAATTTACAGTTTTCGGATTTTTTCCTTTATGTATACTAAAGGACCTTGCTCCTGGCCAAATTTCATAATGCTTGGCCAATGGGAAGTACCCTATAGGTTTTGATTCCCTTGCGAAAACGTTAAAAACGCTATCATACTTAAAATACGTGATATAAATGACCGTATGTTTTGATTGCGTTAACTTAGAAGTTTGATTTTTTCACAGCTCTTAGTAATTACAACTCTGAGTACTTGACGTTGATAAAAATTTGTTACCTTCACGCGTTTCTGAGAAAAAGGTTGAAAGACAAACTTACAAACAGACAAACATACATACAAAAATTTACAGTTTTCAGATTTTTTCCTTTATTTGTACCATAAGATCTTACTTCTTGCCAAATTTCATCGTGCTAGGTCAATGGAAAGTACCCCATAGGTTTTGATTTCCTTGCGAAAACGCTAAAATGGTCAAAATATACGACACATTTTCCATTATCTTTTGATTGCGTTGACTTAGAACTTTAATATTTTCACGGCCGCATGTCATCGTAGACTTGAGTATATGATATTAATTTCAACATGATACGTCCATGCATTTCTGAGAAAAATGGGTTGACATCCCGAGAGACAGACAGACAGACAGACAGACAGACAGACAGACAGACGGACAACAAAGTGATCCTATAAGGGTTCCGTTTTTCCTTTTAAGGTACGGAACCCTAAAAAATAATAAAAATTTATGAGTCCAATTTGAAAGTATATCAATTAAAAAAAGAATTTCTGAAACCGTTAAAAAAAAACGGAGTTCTGAGGTAACAAACTTTAAAACAAAAAGACAGAAATATTTACAGCTGAACTTAGAACACCCTCCTTTTTTGATGTCGGTTAAAAAAAAAAAGAAAAACATTCACTATGAATTGGGAACTTCATACGTTACATACATTTAATTAATTTTTACTTGATAAGTTTCTTTATCGAATTAAAACAGATAAAAGTTAATAATCTAAAGTATGACCGATAATGATAAATTACTCGATAAAAAAACCTCAGCGCGATCTTAACGGTTCGTCATTGTTTGAAATTATAAGACGAATAGATTAAAGAAAATTATAATTATTTTATTTATTTATATAAATCACAAGCAATTTCACTATGACTTTGCAAAATTCCAAGTTACATTTAGTACTCATATTTATTTATTTCCATGATTATATAGTAAGTAAACGGACAAATATTTATTTATTTGTTTATTCATATTATACAGGCTGATTTTTTAATTGACCGTGGTTGGGCGATGCCGCAACGATAGAAAAAATATCATTTTAAATACGCAAAGGAAGATTTTGGTGGAAAATAAAACTGTATAAAATTTAATCGGATTTGTGGATTAAAAAAAAAAACATTCTGTATTATTGCACCATCTAAAAATGTTAGTAATAAGGATCAAATTCTGAGATGTCATATTATGTAGTAAGGGAAAATATTGATTTTCAAAAAACTGATTTAAATAACGATGACTTTAAAAAGTATGAATGAAGTTATAATTATGATAGTCGTTTTGGTGAATTAATAAAAAAGTGCATCTATCGCCTTCGATTGTAAATTTAATTTTTCTGATCAAAAGGGTTGCTGAAATGTCCTTAAGTGTTGTGGAGGTCATATAAAAATCGTTCTATAAAAAAATCAGTAACCTCTCAGAATCGGATTAGAATAATAAGTAGTCCCTAGTAAGAAAGGTTGAGAAAGTGCTAGGACAAAGATTAGAAAAAAATATATATAACCCAAGCTCTTATTGGGAATCATTTACATACATACAACTTTAGTATAAAAAATTAAAAACGTGGAAATTACATTAAAAAAAATTTTTTAGTGACATATTTAAACTAGATTTTTTTGTTAACAGACAGTGTTTTAATCCAATCAACGGTTTTATTTAATTACATTGTTAATTTATTTACTAAATTTATTTATAAACTAAGTATTCATATAGTAAAGAAACTAAATACGTATTAATAATGCCAATTCCCGAAAGACAAATAAACCAATTATTATATGTTTTATTTATTAATACAAATTATAGCAATTTAAGTATTTTAATTATCGTTCTTTGACGGTACCTACACGTAGTTTTATTTGTACTTAATATTTTTTTGCACTCAACTTCACCTGATAATAAGTTATGTAAGGCGATTTGATGACATTACTTATCAAGAGAAGACGAGATACAGAAATACAGATAAGCCAATAAGACTTTTTATAAAAAAGGAACCCATTTTAAAATCAAAATACGTCCTTAATTTCCTTTCCGTCAAAGAATCTTCCAGTAAATAGGAAACACATAAAAATGAAATCCCCGACATACTGGGAACCCCCTCCTTCTTTTAAAGTCGGTTGAAAACGTAAGCGTCTTACAAGTTTACAAATAAAAATGCACTAAAAATTAAAGATGCGTCTCAAAATTTCACCCATGGTAAATTATGATACTGGCGGGTCTCTAAGTCCGGCCTTGAATCACAGGTTAAAATCCGGCTAGCCCAATCCTTTTGACCCTTTAGTCATTTTGAGCCCTCTTGCCCAGCTGTGAAACATTTACAGATTGTTAATGTATTACTGTAATATACTGTAAAAATGTTGTAACACATCTTAAAAAAATATTTTTTACTATTAATAAGTATTTATTTATACGTAAGAGTGCTTAACACTCGGGACTATTTTCTATTAACTAGTCAATCAAATACTAATTATAAATGATTTGCCTTGGTTTTTTCCATCAAATTATTATAATTTGAGCCGAACTGTTTGAAGTTATTTTCTTTTGTTAATCTATAGTTCATATGATTTCTTGGTTGTATTTTGTCGGTATGAAATATCTCCCATCTCATTATCAAAACTTGTTAATGTATTATTCACCATGTTGAATAAAATGTTAGCTGTAGTGAAGATATTGAGGTAAATATCTCAAAATTAAGGTTTTTATTAAAGAAAAAATTCTACGCAGTTAGTTCTGTGTGTTTGTGTGTGTGTACAACAGCGCTAAGTATTCGTACAGGGCACTTAGTAATAATAAATTGATAGATAAATATATTAATAGATTGCGTGATTATATTCAATCATGTAAGTATCTCAAAAATATTTAATCTCATTTTTAATGGATCTCGATCTATTGAGACTTGTAGATTCAATATATATCACAAAAGGTAATGAACTGATTTTCTTTGACATTTGTTTTAATTACTATTATTAGCATTAAAATGTTAATAACTTGAAATAAGATGATTTCAAGTTATTGATTTGATTATGCATTAGAAGATTTACAAAAATAAATCCTAATGTTTGAATTATTAAAATTTAAATACATTATGTTTTTTCTGATAAATTATGATTTTGATTTTTATCTAGATATTAAGCAAATGGATGGCATGATTTGTTTACGTAAATCAAATTGATAACTACAGACAAGTATAAATAATAAATATGCGAGTAGGTATTTTGCATGTTACATCTTTTTTAATATACGTATAGCAACTATACCAGACTTTTGATTTTGTGGGGGTCTTGAGTCAAGCCCGCGCCAAGCCTAATCGGCGCCATCGTGGAACTGTCTTATATGCGCCTTCTTTGTAGTGGCGATATTAGGAAAAAATGGTTTGGTCCAATCAACAAGTCTTTTTCCGCAAGTTTTTAGTACGAAATCCAATGTAAATATTAAAAATTTTAAATTTTTAAGTATAGGTCCGGCGCCTTTTTGACTCGGCGCCGACGTGCGTCTCACGACTGCACGTATGGACAGCGCGGGCCTGGGCTTGACTCAAACTCAAACTCAAACTCAAACCAAAAACACTGCTAGAAATTTCTACAAGTCAGATAATATTATGTTAGTAGTTTATTTTATTTATTCGCAAAATCGAAACGTAAACCAGACATATCTTTTTATATTTTTATTTTTTCAAGTTTAAAAAATTAAAAAATGTAACATAAGGCATGTATAATAAAAGTTATAAGGCGATTGTGTGATCTCTATGGATCTTACGTACATTAAAATACTTACATCGTTCGCTCTCTCCTCTCGACTGGCTACGAGAGACGTACATTAAATATATTTATAGCACTTTTAGATACAATATTACGTAACCTTAATGTAAGTTTAACTTTTAATCCTCATTATTGATGATAGTACCTACGTAACGTATTTAAATCTTAAAATCATTTGATTATAATGAAATAATATTCTATATAGTATTTTATAAAAAAATATATACAGACGCAAAATTTATTGCGCAATATGAACTTAACATAAATACTTTTATAATTACTTTAAGTAGACAATTTTTATTAAATAAATAATAAGTATCACTTATCATTTTTTTTTAATTTGTTAATACGAGCATAAGAATGTTTGAAAGCGCAAAATGTTTTTTCTTCGTACTGTGTAACAGTTTAAATAACGCCAGTTTTTTTATGTATGACGTTAATTGGCTATTCAGACTGAATTTTTTTTTCAATAGAATGAAGTAAGTAACTGTAACAATGAAGTAGGGTCATTGTGTGGAAAGTTTAGTCTAAATTGAGAAGTAATGATCGACGTTACTCATAAAAGAGTTAATATATCTCAATGGTTGTACACTGAAAATGAAATAAACAAAAACAATTTGTTGCTATATGTCTACTAACGCCATCTGTTTTTTGTGGATATCATTGTAACTGCGGCCGCCATCTATTGTAAAATATTGTTCGTCAGAATTTAAGTATACCTATTTTTTATTTTGTATTTTAACTTGAATTTTATTTGAAAACAGATGGCAGTTAAAATAGTCACAGAAAAGTTCTATTTTATAAGCCTTCTATCCGGTAGATGTCACTTTAGTCAACTTATTGTTTCACGTAGTTACACTATTTGACGCTAGATAGCGCTTATACTAAAATAAATCTATCCATGTAATACAGTATTTTTCCATGAAAATGAAATTATCGGTCTTAGGTAATCTTAAAAACAAGGTGTAATCATTACTGAAATATAATAAGAACTAAAAATGCTAGATGTTTTTTTTTCTGTTTAGATATAAAAATAATTATTTACTATAAATTTAAAAGGCTTATTTTGTTAAATGCTACTAGTAAGCCGCCTTTGGTTTTTATGGGTTATATAAAGGTTACAGCCGAGATGTTCTTTAAATGTAAATATTAAGTACTTAATTCATATTAAGCCAAGGGCCAAGCCTTTTTACTCATACCGCCCGTACTCAATCCTCTTCTTGCCAGTTGTTAATACATTTTTACGATTGTTTTACGAACCATTTTGCAGCTTTCACTACTATCGTTTAATTAAAAGAAACGAATTAAATTAAACTTCCGTAAAAAAATTAAGTAACAATAAAATCAGAAACAAGTATTAAAATCCATTACATGGTTTATAATTAGTTAACGAAGAAACAGCGACTAGAACGATTTTATTTTATATCTAGGTAATAAACTTTTCACACTGAACAGGCCCCATTAAGATCCCTTGATCCATATGACTAACGATAATGGATGTCCGGAAACACATAATAAGAACATTAACTGCCTTACTACAAAAGATTTAAACAGTGTTTAAAAAAATCCGTACAACAAATCCACGTCTAAGCAGTTTTGAGTTAAACATGCTTTAGATATAGATTAACATACGTTTAAGTGAGTTTAATAGATGTCTAAAACCTATTTCAGCTGTCAAATGTAACGTATAACATTTTATCAATAAGTTTTTTTTATGACTTTATTCGCTGTTAAGCAATTCAGATAATATTTGAAGCAATGTTTAATTTTTAAACACCGTTTAGCAAGACACGTGTTCAACGTAGGTTTTAATGCGTCTTTTGTAGTATGGCAGTAAAAGTTTTAAAATCCCCCAACAAATAACTCATTGTGTGTTGAGACCATTTGAACGTGCCCCAATAGTATACTTCTGCTGTAAGGCGTTAAGAAGTTCTGTATACAGCTGATTTCAGATGATGCTGCAGTATCAGTTTAAGGTTATAAGACTATGTTATTTAAATTTTTAATATTATTTTATCATTCATAATATAGTATTTGAAGATTATTAATTCATTTCAAGTCCTTAAAATGATCTGAGCAACCTATACTGGTCTAATCGACTCGAAATTTACAAAACTGTGAATGACAAAAAAGGCTTAGATTACTCACCTGACCCGATTCTGTAACATCATCTGGAATTAGCAGGATACACAGCTCGTAACTACCTTTCAACAGAAGTATCGAGTTGGGGCTCTTTGAAATGAACTCAATAAGTAGATAGATAGCGGCGCAAATACGAAAACATTGAAAGGAGTTTCATATTTGTGCCGTTTGCCGTTGAAACCATGGGGTCCTGGGGCGAGGAAGCGAAAAAGTTTTTCAAAGAGCTGTCTTCCCGCCTCGTCGAAACTACAGGTGACCGAAGGGCTGGCGGCTACCTTGGCCAGCATATCAGTCTGGCCATACAAAGAGGTAATGCTGCCAGTGTTTTGGGCACCTTGCCTCACTGTGACATCGATAGTTACTTAGGTTTAATATAGTTATTTTTAATTTCCTTTTCTTTTTATTTTTAATAGAATTATTTGTATGATAAGTAGATTGTAATAGGACTTATAAAATTTTCAATTTTATCTTGTTTAATTCGAACCCGAAATATTCCTTACACGAGTGTAGCTTCAGATCCACCATAAGTTCACACAACCAAAGTGTATCTAATTTGAATAATAAATTGACTTGATTGATTGATGTAAATTAATTTAGCGCTTCAATGCATTCAAACAACAATACATTAATAATATGTTACATATAATTCTACTACTTCATTCACGCAAGTTGCATGCAGATCAGTGATCGAATCAATACATCATTACCAAACGTACCTCGTGGTTTTATTTGCAATTAATTTCGGTAAGTAGATACCTACTTAAAATTATTTAATGCGAGAATTAAACTTATAATCTTTGCTCTCAGACTTTCATAAGGATTTAATAAGGTGGTGTATTTTTGACATTCAGAAATACTTACGACGAATTTGTTACTGGGTTACGGAGTTGTTTTACATCGCTCACGAGGGTAAAATTTACGCATGTATTTTTGCTATGTTCCTATGCATACTAAAATTATAAAGGCAAAAGTAACTCTATCTCTTAATGTCTGTCAGTTTTCATGCTTTAACGCCTTAACCGCTTAGCCAATTTTGATTTTTGGATAGAGATAAATTGGATCTTGAAAAAAGACATTACTTTTTGTCGCGACAATAAAACGTCAAGTGATGAAATAGAGGTTTCTTTTTTTTTATTTTTCCACAAACGAAGTCGAAGATATAAAATTCTATTTCTAGTCATAGCGCAGTGTTTTATACCATACCAGCGTCCCCACGCGCTTTCACTCACGCCTTACATAGGACTTTCATACAAACTTCCAACCCCGTTTTAGCCCCGAAGGGATTAGGATTAGGGATCGAATTTAGCAAAATCTCGTCTTAGTGTCAGTGTCATAAGTCCTAAAAAGACCCCTTATACGAAATTTAAAACTCCTAGCACTTGTAGTGTCTGAGATTTCGTAATGAGTGATCGAGTGACCTTTCGCTTTAATATATAAATAGATGAAATGAATTTTCTCAATAAAAGGGTTATCTAATGCTAAGAAATTAATATAAATTGGTCGGGTAGGTCTTGAAATTAGCATGATCAAACAAGCTCTTTAGCTTTAATATTAATATTTGTTTCGATATTAACTTTATTTAACCTTCTTCAAAAAAGGAGTATCGTAAGGAATATCTCAATACGTATTGTTTGTAACCTCATAACTCCGTCATTTATAAAACCGATTTAGTAAATTCTTTTGTTTTAATCCAAAAGGGATATACTTTTACATTTTTAAGTCGGTTCTTTTTTCTTAAATGTCTTAGTTAGTTATTTTTGAGTATTTACATAACATATATATCTTAGTTAACTGATATATTGACAAATCGATAACATTTGTCGCAATCGAAAATTGTTTTTACAAACCTTTGTTTGACTCATTTTGTTAGTATGAGTCATTTGACTCGCAAGCTATTATTGCAATTAGAACCACTTCCTCTTATTCTAAGTGGTTTTTATTTTATTTATATTATAAGCACCGATGTAGCCAGATTACATTTTAGTTTTTTAAAAAAGAAGCCAAAACTTGACAAAAATTTAGTTATAGTTTTAGTTTGAACATTCAAAAAGTGCATGGTTATATATATAACTAGTCAAAAATGGGAGAAGGTATATATATATATATATATATACCTTCTCCTTAATAGGAGAGAAGGCCTTTGCCCAGCTATGGGCTAAGGCTGTTATACAGGCTGTTATATCTAACTGGCTTAGATGAGGAGTTGGGTATGCTGCTGATTGCAGATGATACTATAGAATTAGGTCAAGATTACGCAATTATATTTTCTGACAGACACAGACAGAGTTCGATCCCCAATTCCGTAAACTCTGTATTAGCCATAAAGATTTTTGTCGTGGTTGGGTGTTTATGTTAATTGTGTGCGTTTCCGGACCCCCGACTCAGGATCATGAGATCTTAATGGGGGCCGTTAAGTGTGATGCGTTTATTATTTATAAACTTCCAGTGGATAGGAACAGTAGAAGTTGCTTAGATCTTTCAACAACTAGAAAAGAGCTGATAACCAACAAATGTCTGAACGAACATAAATTATAGCTCCTGAACACACTAACATAATGACCTTTCAAAAGTTAAAAATAAACCATTTTATTGGAATGAACAGCGGATTTGTTAACTGTTTTGTTGTTGGCAAACACGATGATTTTCAGGAACTGTTGTTGTTTATAGTGTGCGCGCATCGGAGTCACGTAGCAGAGAGCGAGGGCTGGAAAACGGATCCCAATAGTAATAATGTCACAGAGTATCACTGTCACAAATGTCACAGACTATACAGTCACTTGACAGCCCATAAACCTTACGCCGATTGAGCGCAAATATATGATAAAGAAACTATCTAATCAACGATTATAGAACATTAACTGCAGTTTACATATACACAGCGAATCTATCGCTTCCGGCATTGAAGGGCTGGAGTGGATCAGGTCAGGCGTTCTGGGCTCTTGCCGCAATTGCTGGAACAGCTGGTTTATAGTAGGAATGATCTGCTCATGATTTTATGTATGCGATAAGAAGATTCACCTAGTTTTAAAATTAGAAATAATTATTATTATTATAAGCAACCAGGAAGTAGGTATGTTGTTGATATTTCCTCTTCAAATTTCTTCGAAACGTTTTTGTATCGTTCTAAAGGCCTTAGTCAGTTTAGAAGGGTGCTACAAAAGAGACAGATTATTTATATTATTCTGTTTTCTTATAATAGAACGATCGTATAAAAGTCTCATTGAAATGATCTCAATTAATAGATTTTTCTTTTTAATTTTCAATTTATTATATTGTATCAATGAAATTGAAGCAAATATAATATAAGCTTAAAAATTTTATATTCTATCACAAATAGACCCAAATAATAAATGATGTGTATGATTAAAAATATTGATAATTCGTTGTTAATAATTTAAATAATTTGAACCTTATTATCTTATCTGAATTAAGGGTTAATATATAATAAAGGGTATAAATAATAAATTTAAAATTTCAATGCACCTAGTAGGATGAGGCATTTGTGCCATTAACAACACCAATATTTAAATTCCTATTTATTGATTCAATTTGAACTTCGAACTCACAATAAAATGTAGCATAGGAAACACAAAAAATTTCAAACCATTTATTATATTCTCAAAATACGTGAAACAGTGATTTGAAATTACATAAACCAGGGTTAAAACTACGAACATCGAATATTGTTGACATCGAAATATTAAACATCGAATACAGAACATCCCTCAATACCGACGAGAAACAGCTGATTTTGAGCAAAAAGTTTTGTTAAAAAAATAAGTGGTCGGCTCGTTACTTAGTTATTAGTAAAAATACAGCGGTTACTTGATGCAGGATTAGACTTACGTTATACAGTGAGTAAACTTACGTAAATGCCGTACAAGCCACGGGCGGGCGCCTACTCGACCCTATTTTCACCACGACAGGCTTACAGCGCCATCTCTTATCGGAGTACCGAACAACGAGGTCGCATTTTACAAACATGTCCAAGTGAAGAGAGGGCAGCGCCTTGGCGCATCTGATATGACTTCCTTAACGTAGCAACGCCACTTCGCCCGTAAACAAATAGAATTAGTGTATATAAATTAGCTTATGTAACAAATAAGCTTAAATGTATATAATACTGAGGCAGAATTACATCTTAACTACGGCGTAACATTAAGAATGGTACGTGGGAATAGACACGAGCGCAAGCCCTTACATTAATCGGACGAATGCAATATATAATTATATTTTGCTTTATATCTATGTATCTGACACTAAAACATCTATATAATGTATTACTTTTGTACATCTACTTATATAATAACCGTACATACACTCACTAAGCTTAACTGCTTCGGCATTACCGAGTACCCAATGTGCGCACACAACCGTTAAACTAAACCGATTTTCAGATGCACCCATTTTTGACTAGATTATACGAAGCTCCTCATTTTGAACTTCACGAATCGCGCTTGTGGATATTATTTCTTTCGCACACGTTGAGTACACAGTCCTTTCCTTTCGGGAACTATGAGTATTGTCCCGCGGGTAAACGAAGAAAGACGAAGGGGGAAAGAGACAGAAGATTATCCAAGGCACATCTCTAGGCGGCTACGAGAGAAGTCGCCCAAGTACCTTGGATGAAAGAAGATTAAGGGTTTTTGACTAGAAGAAAACTACAAAGGCTAAGCGTTCACCCGCGCCGGCTTTGCCGCCCGTCCCATTGCTAAGTACACATAATTATTAAAATATATTTTCGCATTTTATTACATAAAATTCACGTTATGTTCTACCTACGTTAGAAAAAGAAAGCGGGCTTTTAAGAGTAAGTAAATTTAGGTTCGAATTTGTACGCGGAGTCTATATACACAGCGTACCATGGACGTTTGTTCCACAGAATCGAGAGACAACGCACAGTGAAATGATCGTGTCGCAGCAAAGAAATATTTAATATCGTCTTAAAGTGAAATGAGTATCGAGACGTTAGAATGTCAATTTAAATGATAAATAATATCAAAAAGTGAGTATTTATCTTCAATGTACATTATCTCTCGAAACGCGGTCTCGAAAACTTAATTTAAATAACTCGACTACAAGGTGACACTTATAAATTCTAGGATACTAGACGAAACTTAGACCTAATCTTAAATTCAAATAAATATTTTGGTGCAAACATAAAAAAATAACATATAAAACAATATAAATTCTAATCTGAGTTACGTTTAGTTTGACTGATTGCGAGAAATCGCAAAAAATATGTTGACTAATCACACAAGCTTTATTATTATAATGAACGTTTAGAACATTTACCACCAGGCCCGCTTTACGGTCGAAGTACAGTTCACATAATCTTCACACACATTCATTCCATAAAGAATTAATTATTCGAGGAAATAGATATAAGGAAAGGGTACAGAGATGAGGGATTTTCTAGCACACATCACAAATAAAATAGTCTGAAATGTTATTCTTATTCCCCTTCATCGGTTCAGTTGAGTTCAATAAAAAAGCATGTGGAAATAAAAGACAAATCTAACTTTAACGCCAATAGATGGCGTTCGGTGTAGTTGAATGTAGTGAATTAGTTCAAAAATGGATATAACAGCAGTATACGATATTATTGTGCTTTTAGTTACAAATTTAATGTTCTCAATTGAACCTCGAGGGAACGACAAGCGAAACGAGATCTCAACTAGACATTTTCTTAGACTTGTCTTAACATTTCCCGAAGTAAGAAAGAGAGTGTAAGGCAGGCCTGATGGGCGGTGGGAGGGAGGAAGAGATTTACTCCTTGACTTCGAAGTATTTGTAGGTAGGGTTCTCGTAGCCGTTGATCTGCATGTTGGCCACGTGTCGCTCTTCAGGTGTAGGAGCTACAGCGCCAGTCTGTTCCACCTGGAATTTAAAATGCTATCGTCAATAAATTATTGATGCAGTTTTAGTTTTCATCAAAACCAGTTCCGAGATTCCTTTAAGATTTTTTCACAATAATATTATTTTCGGATTTCGTCATCTGAAGCAAAAAATTCATCATGTAAGTATATTTCACCTGAACGAATCCCTGCGCGGAGGGCGCGCGGTCGCGGCGGCGGGCGACGGCGAGCGCGACGGCGGCGGCGGCAGCCAGCGCGGCGCCGCCCACGCACAGCGCGGGGTACAGCGCGCCCGAGCCGCTGCTGCTCGCGCTGGGCCCGCGGACCGTGAACCCCTGTACACCGCATTGTTTACATACATCTATCTATACATATATAATTAATTGTCCTGACTGACTGACTGATTTATTAACGCAGACGCTACAAACAAAGTCGGTAGTTTTGAAAGGACAGGTCGTCCTTTAAAGAAAGTTTAATTGTCTAGTCTAAATATGAACATTCGACAGGTATATATTTTAAGATATTACTTTACATTAAAAAGAGTGCTTATTATATGTTATGATTAATGCTGAATATCCCTTAAATATTTGTAAATATATCGGACATGTTATAAATACTTACGGGCTGGGTGTGTTGCAGTTCATGTTTGAGAGCATGAGCTGGTGGGGGTGGCGCCCTCTCTTCCGCTTGTTCCAAGGCAGCTCGTAGACCTTCACCCTCCGTCTAGAATATCACATAATGTTTTTAATATTTTCAGTAATAGAACAAACTCTAATATTATTTTGGAAAATATATAAAGAGTTATAAAACTATTAAATCGACTCATGATCAAAACTTTATTTACTCAGCTGCTGTCGGGGATTTCTTAAAATTCCCATATAAAATTTGTGGACTTATATGTTAAAGGGTAAAAGATATATATTCCCCAAAACGGACAACATATGCCTAATAATATAAAAATGTAGAAGCCTCACCTCGCTGGTAGATCGTCGGCTGGTTGTTTCGCTAACTTCACTGGTTTCAGTTTCACTCTCCGGAGCGTCAGTCATCGTGCTCGTAACGATTTCCTGTGAATACCAATCACTATTAAGACTTCTCCAAAAAGGGTGAAAATATATTTTTTTATTGAATAGATAATCATGACCCCAAATCCTATTTAAATAGAATTCTAGATATTTGACTCAATGGAAAGAGCAATTTCTGTATTTGGGATAGATTCTTCTCAAAAAACTTTTTGAGACGCATAACTCTTTCATAAGTGTAATGTATTGGTAATAGCTAATCGTGTTGACTATATTGCAATGTATTGAAGAACGCCAGTAAATAAGTCCCTTTAAGCGATTCTCCTACTCAGTTGATTTTAATATACTCACAGTGGTAGTGGTTTCTTGAGTGAACGCGGATCGGGTCGTAAGATCGTGTACGGAGACAGATGCGGAAGGCGAGGGTGAGGCAGAGGGCGCTGGAGAGGTCTGAGTTGTTGATACAGTGGTGGTATCTTCAGTTTCGTTAATTTCACTGGCTTCATCATCGGTTTCCTCGCTCTCTTTCACGCCATTGGAGGTCTAGCACATAATAAGATTTATTTTACCTACATCATATTTAATATTATATCCTAATTCTTGATCTAGTGCAGAAATTGATTTAAAAACAAGCACTCTGCTGATTAGTGGATCCATAGATTATGATTTTTTTTCTATTTCATAGAAATATTTTTTCTTTTCCGAATATAACATATTGGCTTCATAAAAATTAATCAAATTGTTTTAGAGGAGAATCTTGATAAAACGTGTCCTTACCCTGACACGTTCGTTCTGAATATCTTGTCGCTGACGAGTGCGCTGATCCCTCTTCGCGTTGAGTTGTTCACGAGCGGCTTGTTCTCTTTGCACTTCAGCTTCGATGCGGTCTAGAAGAAGTTCTTCGGCCTCAGGAGTCATTGACATCAGGGAAACAGCCATGTCGTCCTTCGATTGCATTGACTAAAAAGTTGTTTAATTTATAATAAACTATTCAGTATAAAATACGAGTGACCGGCTTAATTTTATAGTCTTTGTATAAGCTATTACCTGAACATAATCCTCGATAGCGGTACCGATGCTGGCATAGAGATGTGGGCGACGGCGGAGAGAAGTGAGTGCACGTTGTAAAGCACGATCAGCATCCTAAAGATAATAATGAATGATAAATTCCCTTATCGCTATAATTTATAAGATTTAATAATCTATGAAAATGCAAAACAATGTTTTGCATGTTTCTTTACTTTACCCTATTTTTTATATAAACATCTTTTAAAACCAAGTTAGTAATACACATTAAATGAACTGAACAAAACTGTTTTGATCCGTGGAATTTATTAAGTGTTTTTTATTTATATTACGCAAACATATATTTGAGTTTTTTTTTTTTAACAAAACTATAAAAATTGTGTCGGTTAATTTTTCACTCCTGCAAGAAAATAGTTGTAAAGGGTAAAAATGTAAAAAAGTAATGCTACTGTACCATTTCTTTAATTATATTTACCAAATTCAACATTTAATACCTGTAATCGGTCAGCAGCACTAGCGCGCTCGGCAGCGGCAGCCTCGCGTCCGGCGGCGGCGGCGCGGCGCCACGCGGCCAGGGCTCCACTGCGCTCGGCGGCCAGAGCACGGACTAAACGTTGCAGGCATTTTTGGACGCGGTGAGCCTGAAATATTAGAAATAATTATTATCTACAGTCTTATTTCATCTCAAGTTACATAATACCAGATAATCTCTTAAGGTAAATTCTAAATCTTATTTTTTTTTCCACAACGTGTGTATATAAATCCATTGTTTTTATTTGAAAGGCGAATTTAACATTTTAATTCTTGAATTTATTAAAATGGCAGTTTAAAGACAATTTTTTGTGCTATAATAATCGAAATTAGTTCGTACTAACATTAGGGGGGGTGTCCCGCAGAGAGCGCGTGTAGCACGCGAGCGCGGTGCGACGGCGCTGGGCGAGGTGCGCGAGCACGCGCTGCTGGTGCAGGGCGGCGAGCCGACGGCGCTCCGACACTCCTTCCTCCTCTAACGACTGTAGATGAAATAATAAATAATTTCGATTATACAGAAATATGTATTCCTATTCAACTCTTAAAGGGACAAAAACAGAAAGGAACTTTAACAATATTAAAATATTTTAGATGTAGCAAAGTAGTAATTGGTCAAAAAATCACAAAATTTGTTTCTATTTTATCAAGACTTAATTTTTATTTTGTTAATTTTAGAGTTTTTAGAAGTAACTTGAAAACGTAATTGGTGACAAAAGTTTTTGGAATTACTTTAACTATAAACCGGACAGTTTTTATGAAAAATGACGCACCTGGATGTTAGCTTGAAACTTAGCAGTCATGCGTTGACGGAAAGTCTGAGCGGCAGATGGATCTGAGGTCATCATCTGTTGGTAGCGATCTTCTAGCTCCGACCATTCACGCATCACTTTGGTAATCTGCGGAACAATCGGGATATTAGTTTCTGTCATTAAAAGTTTCAATATATCCTACCGTCGCGCGTCGTATAATATTATGTAAATGATGATATTATGAAATTAATATAAAGTAATGTTATAATATATCATTAATATTTTTACCTTTTCGCGGTGAGTCTCTTCCAGGCGTTGCTGCGCATCCTTGTAGCTCTGATGTTCGGTCCGGGGGTCGAAGTGCGAGAAGTAAGGGTCGGAGGTAGCAGTAGAAGCCTGCACACAATGTACCGGTTATCTTTATTGGCTACTATTTATGGTAAAACTAAAAGATTTTTAATGAGACATTTACATGAGCAAAAATTTTGTAATTGGTTAATTAATTTAAAAGTACTTAAATTTAATCGTAAAAGGGATTTTCACCAAATATAACAAAATATTAAGTAAATTATTATAAATTTTATAGCAAAAAAGCTGTTCTTCTAAAATTAACTACACGGTCTAAAACTGTAGTATCTACGCGAGGCTTATAGTGAGAAGTCTTAAAAAGTAACACCAACCGTAGTAGTGGTCGTAGTAGTAGTGGTAGTTGAAGTAGTAGTCGAAGGAGAGGCGGATGATTCCGGTCGTGGCCAGGCAGAGTCATCGCCATCGGTGTAATCGTCATCTTCAGCGTCGTCGTCACGGGATAAATCTGCGTCCTCATCTTCATCCATGTCTAAAAGGATTGGTTGAATAAAATTGTTAACAGTACTTTGAAGTTACAAATAAACCCATACTTTATTTAAAAGCGAATTCGTTAAAATCAGAATTATTATAATAATTTATAAAAATTCAGAGGTCAAGTTTTCTTTTGTTTTTATTAAGATTTATTGTAAGATATATAATAGTTAGTTTGGTAGAATTAGAAATATTACCATCGTCAGTGTCATCATCGTCATCATCATCACTGAGGTTAAGAGTGTCGTCATCATCATCAGTCAGAGAATCTTCATCGTCAAGAAGTTCATCATCTCGTTCATCCATAGCAGCAGAGGCAGCCAACATTTCTTCACCACCAGGGCTCACTGGAACGCCAACGTCCATCGGCTTGTGCATCTTAACGTTCTCTGTTACAAAAACAAGCTTATCAATTATAAATTTTGTCAAATCAAAGAAATAATCAAAAAGGACAATATGTTGTATCAATTTTTAAATATTAGTTGCAATAAATTTCAATCTTACCCTTAAAATGCTTAGGGCAGCAGACGAATTCGACTCCAGAGAACAGACTGATACCGCAAGGCAGGAGCATAGCAAATGTACGCAAACGGAGTCCACGCTGAGCGCAGGCGCGTCCAGCGGTTGCGTTCCAGCGAGAGAACTGCCAGCAGCGACTTTGGTTGTGGATGTGATCGAAGAGACAGCTCTCGGGCACCAGCAGCGCATCCGATTGGAATGGGCCTTCTGCCGCCAAATACTCTTTGTAGATAACGGGAAAATATTATGTGGCAACAAATATTACCCTACATTGATGATTTTACGTACAAACAAATCGTAATTACTTATTAATTTCAAATTGAAAGTGGATTTAAATATTCAATTCTAATTCTTCAATGTTAATCTAGGGAATTTATTATAGCAAGAATTAGACATAGTCAAATTATTATATTTAACTTTTGTTTTTCATGACAAACGTACCAAGACAGCGGAAGGGTTTCACCCATCTGGTAACCTTGCACTTGGCAGCGTTGCTGGAGCCCAGCTTGCACCAGTTGCTAACTTTGACGTAGTGGGACGCTTCCACAATGTTAGTGATGTCGTGGCTTGGGTACACCTGCAAAAAATAAATGTCATTCGAAATGTGTCAAATATCAAAACGGAAAATGCACTCGATGGTTTAAAAAAACATTTTTAAGAGATCATTTAAAACCCATTACTTTTTAAACTTTTGTAACAATTGCTAAAACTATTAACTTTACTTTCTTTATCAGCTGCAGGAAGAACTATTACATCGTAAGTATTTAAACTTCCAGAAAATAAAGTCGCATAAATTAAACTAGAGAAGAATCTGTAAAGCAAACAACCACAACTTTTCCCATAATGGTAAAAGTTTTCCTACAATCATGAAATTGGTATGAATATTCTATTTGAACAAAGAATACCGATTCGTGCAAAAGTTTTATCAGTACAGGCTTCAACTCATTTATTTTTCCTAAGGTTTCAATAATACAAAATATTTGATATTTTGGGTTAACTTTAAGTACATCTATACTATATCTAATAATTTAACAGTCATTAACTGCCACAATAAAACTTTTACTTTTTTAAGTACATACATACAGCATTTAATAAATATGCTCTTGCTTGTTATCACAACTAAATTTTATACATAAATCTTTAAAAACATATTTAATACCTTTAAAAAATATACCTAAGTATTAAAAAACTTTTAACGACGCCTCACCTTCTTGCAGTAATCGAGGATTTCCATCTTGTCCTTCAAGCAATTGTGTGGCTTGGTCGTGAGGTCGGGTGTCCATCGGCCGGCGGCAGACATGTACTGCGGGTGGTAGGTCGCGCCGGCCTCGCATAGCACAGCGACTTGTGGCTCTGCGCCGCTTGTCGCCTGTGAATATAAAATAGCAAATTAATTAAAATACGATAATATTTTCTTGCTATAAAAATATACAGTCAGTTTCATTGTATTTTGACATTTAGCGTGTATGTTCGTTGAATTAATTCAAGATTATAATGACTCGAGCGTGTCAGATAATTATATAGGTAGAATACTTGTACCATTTAATGTATCTTTACCCAGTATGAACACTTCATATGGCGGGGTATGTTGAGGGGAACCCGTCAGATTATTAAAAAAATCGATCCTATATAGTGATATATAAGATTGATTATCAATTTTCAATTATTTAATAAATATTATCCTAATTTGTTTTTTTTTTTATTTTAAACAAACTATTTCATTATACAATTAAATAATAGTGAATAATGTAACAAAGCTATGTAAGTAATATCGCATATTCCGTAATCGATATAAATCTATTTTTAAAAGAACCCTGAGTTGGAGCGTAAGTTAGACAAATAGTGTCTGTTCGGGACGTCTAGACGTCCTGAAAGGGTAGTTTTAGATTAAGGAAACATTGAATAAAGGGGTCGATGTACGAGGAAGTAATTGATGACTATTTATAAAATATACTTTATATCTGTCTATACGTAAATGGAAAAATACCTAATGCTTTGTTTTTAAAAGAGAAAAAAAATTTTGAATATTCGACAGAAATGTAATAACTTCTGAAAGTAAAAATTAAATATGAAAATGTAAATAGTATGTACTACAACTTGTTTCAAATTAATTTGTAGAAAGTAAACAAGTAACTCAAACTAACACTAAAATTTCTGGACAAAGTTTTGACGTAATAAGTATATTTCATGGAAAGAGGATAAGTTTATGCAACAGTTACGAACAGTAATATTATGTAATTTTGAAATATGCCTGTGGATTTTGTGTTTCGCATAGCAAGGCAGTGAGATAATTATAATAGAATAACAAAAAATAGGTTTGCAATCATATAATTTTCTTATACAAAATTTTAAAACAAATCTTCAAAGTTTTCTTTTGGTCCAGTCATGAAATTACAATATCTCAGTGATAAAAAATTATGAAGTTGTTTATGCCCTTTATATTTTATTATTTTAGCTGACATAAAAACAAGGAGGTTCTGTTTTCGACCCGTATGTACATATACACGTACGTTTGTATGTACGATTTTTTCAAAAAATATTGTTCCGATTTAGATAGGGGTATTGAAATTCATATTTTTCAGGAACGATTTTAGTATTTAATTTAATGTCAGGATGTAATGAATATCTTCAGAGATAAACAAAGCAACTTTTCAATAACTCATGCCACGTAACATCGACTGTTGGTCCATTTATATCTACAATAGTTCTGTTTAAAGTTGTTTATATTTTTTTTACAAAAACAATTTTTATTAAATAAGTCGACGACAATAGTGGAAGGTATGTACATTACATAAGTAACATACATGTCATAACTACAAAGTTCAAATTTAAACATTTTAGGATAAATAGTTTCGTGTTGAGTAAATCAGATACGTAAAATTTATTAAGTAATGAAAAACTAAAGTATTTTTTTTTAAGTACAAGTTTTAATCTATACAAATAAATAAAATTGAAGTGCCTGTTTGTAATTTTAAAATTAACGGCTAAAAGGCGAAATGCAGAAGAAAGTAAATACGATACTTACATCAAAAAACAATTGAAAAAAATTTTGTCTGTCTGTTTGCTCTAGCTAATCTCGAAAGTGGCTGTACCGATTTGACGTGACTTTCACTCACAGATAGCTAATGTTATAAGCAGTAGCTTGGGCTACTTTTATTTTAAATTTTTTATTTATAATTGAAACTAATTATATAGTGAACGATATCCGATTTAACTAGGGAATATTTACGTTATATAATAATGTTACTTCAAATTCACGCAGGTAAAACCGCGGAGCACAGCTAGTAGGAAATAAGAAGATAAAATTGTACTCGTAATATTTCTGTAATATTAACGACTGTAAAAATATATTTTTCCCATCGCCGACAAAATTACACGTACCTTTATAAAACGAAGAGTTTTATACATTCTTTTGTTACCCTTAATAAAACCGTATCCTATAACAATACACTCGCGTTTTTAATTAAAAAAGCACCTTTTACGATTTAAAACAAAAAGGGTTCAATGACCCTCGCTCCGTTTACGTCGCCCATTAGTAAATGATACCTTTATGTTACTCTTTGTATAGAAACTGAACACCGCAAACTAATAAAGAACTTACAAAAACTATAAAGAGGGCCACTTTGTTGGATTAGAGGGAGAGGGAAAAGATTTGGTAAAAGATTCTTGTAGTTGTAAATAATGTGATCATAATTTATTGATTGTAACTTTGTTGAAATAAAACTTTTAATAATGTATTTATTTCGCGTTGTATTTATTATTTTTATAATTAATAATTCCATAATTAATTTACGCGACAAATTAAAAAATAGTTTTATTTCAATGCATAATAACAAAATTCTATCTAATTTTATTGTGATTCTATAGTTATTTATAGCATTATACAAGATGTTTCCGAGCAAACATTAGCTGTCATACTACAAAAGACGCATTAAAACCATGTTTAACAAGTGTCTAGCTAAACAGTGTTTAAAAATTAAACATTGCTTAAAATATTATCTAAATTGCTTAACAGCGAATAAACTCATGGAAAAACTTATTGATAAAATGTTATACGTTACATTTGATAGCTAAAATAGGGTTTAAACATCTATTAAACTCACTTAAACGTATATTAATCTATATCTAAAGCATGTTTAAATCAAAACTGTACTTAGACGCGGATTTGTAGTACGGATTTTTTTAAACACGCGTTTAACGTCTGTTTATATCGTTTGTAGTAAGGCAGTAAATCTTGTAGGTTCATATTTGAACGCTGATAAGCAATATTGTATTTAACATCATTCAATTTTTTTTTATGTCATCTAAAATAAATAAATGCGGTAAAAAGTTCTTTAATAAAATGTTTCGAATATTGAAATGTGTGCAATATTTTGTTATATAAAATAATCTTGTGTATTAAAAAAACTTATTATTTGATTAAACTTTTCATAAGACCAATCTGTTTTTAATTCATTATACATTTTATCAAAAAAGAAAAAAAAAGATGAATATATACGTCTTCAAACAAATCCTTTAAGAATATGTTTGACATCTTTAAACGCCATGTTGTAATAAAAATGAAGTCCGTGTGGCTTGACACAATATTGCTGATTAGCATCCATATATAGGCTTACCATTCATTTTAAATAAAAATTAAAACAAAGCTTAGTTCAATTTTTTACTTATAAATATCGATTCTGCTGACGCTGGTATTTTATATCCATATCATATAATACCAGTCACATACGTACGATATAAAGTCTCACGAATACGGTTTTAATTAAGTCCAATCAAAATAGACTTTCGAAATTACTATGCTTTTTTAATTAAATTTCGTTGATACGTCAATCCGACATGTTTCAGTGAACATGTTTCGCTTTAAATGAAAATAAATTATTTGTCGCAATTTTCCGATACTATATTAATGGTTATATTAAATGTTGAATAACTTTTGAAAAATATGTCGATCATTAAAATCACGTATTTGATACTTAAATATAAAATTAAATGTGGTTTAACGATATAACACTCTATTTAACATGAAAGCATAATTATTAACATGATTATTATAAAGATTATATAGAGACGATATTATGTATTAAGAAGATTCTAGCGATACTATAAACATATGAATAAGAGGCGTTTAGAATTTACAGCGGAATAAAGAAACTCATCACACCCATATCGGTCACATGACTTACTTCTTTTAAGTATATAAAAACAACAATTTCAGATTTCTAAACACACACAAAGTGTATATTATTGAACCGTTTCAAGTAGCAGAGCACATCAGAGTTCTCGTAATTAATAATCATTGGAATCGCGTAAACACCAAAGTCAAACTCGTTACGATGTAACTCCTACTCGTATCTCTCATCGCCTCCGAAGCTGTTTCGCTTCGCTGTTAATTAGCGACTTTTCGCTCTGTTATTTCGCTTTTCCATTTCCTTTTTGGGTAATTAAATAAAGTGCACTCGCTTTAAACTATAAAGTCATTTCTGTTTTCGCTCAGTGAGATGCAATGAAGTGGGTTGAACACTGCATTTTTTACACCGATTACAGATCATTATTTAATAACAGTCTCTGAATAGTTAGCTTCGTCTGAAATATATAAACCTACATTTAATACGTAGAACATAGTTCCTTACTATGATAAATAAAAATAATTGAGCCTATTATTAAAAAAATGCTTAATGCTAACAAGATAATATTTTATTTATCGCTTTATTTTTTTTATTAAATAATTATCTTAATAAACAGCAAAAGATTTACGAGAATTATGAAAAATAAAAACTCAACTGCCTAGTAACAAAACGTTACACTTAGGAATCGGTCGAACTATTTAGGCTTAAAAAAGTCAAAACAGTGCACCAGTTTTAACAGTTTACGCCCGCCATGTCGATTTTTTGCTGACGTCACTTCAAACTCAGTCATGGTCACGGATATATACATGCGCCTAAAACACCTTACCCTCATAATAGGTCAGTCGGGTAGAAAGAATTATAATTGCAAATTTGGTAATTACAATCAAAAGTTAATAACAATTCTCTTCATCTGGCCAAGAACCAGCAATGTTAACTAACTAAGGTCTTAATGTAAATGTTTTTCAAGCTAACGAGCTGCGCTCACGATCATCAGATAATCGCGTTTCGTCAGACCAAGCGGCTCTGAGCAATGGAAGCCGAAATGAAACCATACCTAACACTTTTCTTTCAATTTTTTATTGAATAAACAATGTATTATCGTTCAACGCTTTTTAATATCAAATATATTTCTAATAATCATAAAATAAGACATTGATGAAAAATTTTAGCAGTTCACATATCTTACTCACGATTAAACCTATATTATAAATAATATTTCATCATTTTATCATACAGACATTCTGACAATAAAAAGTAATTAAGTAAATCCCAATTTACGCCACCATTCCCGCATAAATACGGTATTATTAATAATAGATTCAATTTAAACGTTCTAAGTGTTCTCATTTCAAAATCCATACATTTGACCCTTTCACACCCATTGTACCGCCTTCATCAATGGAATATCCCTGAATGTATAGAAATCGTCTTACTTGATTCAAACCCGTCCGTCACTCCATGATCACTGCTTGATATGGGTCGCCTACTGAATATTCTGAGTAGATAGCCATTGAAATTCTGGAGGCATTTTATATCGAACTAGAGTGGGATATGGTAATGTAAATTCGTTTAGTACTATTCATTACACTGTTATTAATCTACCCATAATATATAACACGTATGTATTACGAATGTTTTTGTTGGAATATATTTTTATAATATTAAATTAAAAAATAGGTAGATTAGTAAGATTAAATCTATACTAATATTATACAGAAAATAAGTTTTTAAGTTTGTATGTAGGTGTAACCTCTGAAACTACCGATCTGATTTGAAAAACTCTTTTGGTATCGAATAGCCCGTTTATTGGGGAAGATTACAGGCTATATTACATCACGTTATATCTCAAAGGAACGAAACAGTGACCATACACGCAAGTGAAGCCGCGAGAGGTAGCTAGTAAGAAATAATATGCAATCATATGTAGGGTGTAAATGATGACCAAATATAATATGTATATATAACTAAAGTATTTAATCATCAGCAATATACTCCTCAATGGCCCTACAAAACTATAACCAAAGCAAATAACAAAACTTATTAAAAAAATAAAAATGCGGTCGATGACCTCGTTTAGGAATTATAAACGTCATGAGGAATTTCATTAGAATGAACAAAATACCATCCATCCATCCTTTACAAATTATTGTTGGAATTCGAGTAAGTTAAGGATTAGTTGTGGTTTCTAGGGCACGTTCCGTTTTGTGCAACTTGGCTCGTTAGCTGACTGACAAGCTTCGAAGTTCGGTAAGACCTTACCCACAATCGTGATTTGTAGCAGCAAAATTCCTAGCGTTATTTATTTGTTGAGGATTTACAATGCAAGCACGATACATGGAATCGGAAGTAGGAAAACGGTGTGTTTTGATGAATTGCAAACATACGAGTCAAATACTAGGAGTAGGTACTAGGGTAACAAGTATATTACGAATATATTTATTATTATTTTTTTTTATTATCTTGATTTTTGCCTAGATTGGCTTCAGTTGCAGTAAATTTCAAGTCAACGAGTTTCAGTTAAAGGTAGTTGCCAGATTGGTAGATGTTTATGATTACTGCTCCGCTCTTACGTTCTAGCGTGATATCTACTATATAACCTACCACCGGCTGTAGCTAGCATGTGTTGCAATACCACCTATAGATTGTTTGGACCAGGAAACTTAATGGGCGTTCCCAGAACATCCTACCAAAGTTTCATGACAATCCGATCATCCGACCAATGGAAAATAAGAGGAGATAGAGTACGAACATATAAACATTGATTTTTATTTATATAGATTAGTATAATCATTTTTTTTATATTATAGATTCAAGTACGAAATTGAATGTGCCTTATTGATTTCTCCATACGTGTAGTCTAGACAGCTTAATGATAAATGAGCTTAAAAGAATAAAGCGCAGAATTTTCTACTTAAGTATTAAATTTCTGAAGGTTTTGATAAATTGTTATAAGTAACATGAAGTTTCACGATGCCGACACATCGTCGTAACGTTTCACGACATCATAACGTACCATGACGTGATATCACATCATCTTAGTGTGTTTTGCATCTAAAAGGAACAATAGGATCTACTTCGCAAAAACATTCTATCTATCAATAATAGATCTAACTGCCCTGCAACACTCTTGTAAAAATGATTATGGCACACAGTGCTTAGTGTGTTCTTACATATACGCAATTGTAAAGTGAATATTACATAAGTAACATGCCTATGAAATTTCAAGTACGTAGGTACTAAGATTACATTACGAATCAGTGAGTCGTAGGTACTTTCTATAATAAAAGTAATAAAATTATTGACACTGAAAAATGTCTACAATCTCGTATTAGCATATGCCAATAAACTCACGAAATATCCTTTCAGCGGAATGTGTAACGTATCAAATATAAAATTCAAATGACTATTACATTTCATATGGCACTGTATTCCGTTTGTCCTACTTGTCGGGTAAGTCCCCACGTGCTCGCGAGGACACGGAGGGGGACTAAGTGCAAACTCTAGTACAGGGTGGAAACTTCTAGAGAATTACGAGCGATCTGACGTGGCGCTGTTATTTCACCCTATGCACTCTGTTAGACAAATATTCCTTTGTCTTTTGTGGCCTGAATTAAACTTAAAATAAATACGATTTTATTCCAATAAATCTTGCCTTACCTTGCTATGTACATCTAAGTAATATTTTAGTTGTAATATTTCGCTACGATTTTTAAAACTCAATAAACAATTTTGTTATTTATTATTATTAATTTCTGCTCCAATAAGAGCTTAATTTTAAATAATTTGTAAAGGAACAGGCGGGACACCTGTTGTTATGTGATCACCGCCGCCCATAGACATTTGTAGCACTGAAGGAGTCAAATGCATTGCCGGCTCAAAAAGGAATAAGAGGTGATAACAGGAAGTAAGAAAAGGAATGGAGGACCATACGAAACGCCGATCTTCTAAAAGAGTGAGGTACCGCCAGAAAATTTTATGAGCTGTAGTCAATATATGTCAGCTAAGCTCTACTTGAGTAGTAGAGTGTAATATTAATGTAAAAATCACGAGAAACTATAATGAAATATACAGACATGGTTATTTGTTTAATTAAAAACCGTAACTATGCCATTCTGTGTTCCAATTAAGATTTACCAATCAGATATTAATCAAAGAAACTTTGGAAATAAATTGTCAAAACGACGAAGTGTCAAAATTGACGTATGACTGTGGTTTAGGCATAATCGTAAAGTTTCCGTCTTCAATTATCGGATTCCATAACGACCATCAATTCTAAATTCGCAAATCGTATTAAGAACATTAAATTTATATATAAAATCAAATACCGTCAATAAATATAACTTAACTCGTAAAATTGATTAGAAATACTCACGCCATCAATATTCTAATTTGTCGGTAGAACATAAATTCGTCTTATACCAATAAATTGTTGCGTTAACAAGAAGATTAAGTAGGGTCGATTCGTTCATTAATCATATGACGCTTACGATACAGACGCATAAAAAGCTGAATAAGTGAGTTTTCTGTTGAAAGCGACATGGTGTGGACTTGTCAAGAAGAAGGTAAGATATTACTAAGATTCAATACGGACTTTTCGGAGTAAATTCGACACAAGTGACACGCTGCAGTAATTTACCATGTGGTGAAAACTAAGAAGATGGTAAGATATTGGTAAGATTCATTACGGCTCTTCGCAGTAAATACGACAAAAATGACATCCTGTAGTAATTTACCATGTGGTGAAGACTAGGAAGATAGTAAGATAATGGTAAGATTCAAAAAACTCGATTCAATAAGTCCATTTTATTATTTATGTACTATTAGAAAAATGTTTTATAAGTTAGAATTTGATAGATCATTTTTTAAACGATTTTCCTACATTTTAACTATTCTATTTTCTATCTAGTGTCTTCGTTATACTATTACAAGATAGACAAGGTTTTGTTTTTGTATTTTCTCAAACGATAACCATCTGACCTCCTTCGGCAGATAATCTGACTTCATTTTATAAGTCTATTTTTAGACACGCTGTAATAAAAATCGAAGAAAAAATTAATATAGTGAACCAAATATTTGTTGTCAATCGGTTTGTTTAAATAACTATATCTTGTTTCTAAATAGAAGAAGATGTTCTTATTTACATACATACGTTTGTGTATTCAAAGATTTTTTCAACTGGAATAATAAATTTTAAAACCACTAAGTTTTTGTTCTTTTAAGAGCTTACTCAGAAATACAGCTTGGCAACAATTTGATGTTGAAGACAGAATTTGTTAATATTTATGTGAATTTACAATCTCTGGAAACGGAATTGGAAAGTTTTCAAACAGTATAATTTAGACTAAGTACCAAGTCTAGACTCAGTCTAATGATTGTCAGATTTTTTAATCCTATTATTTAAATCCGAGTTCAGTATCCAAGGTACTTGAATGGATACTAAACATTATTCTGGCGTTCAGTCTATGAACAATCAGTCAACTCAAAGTCTAATTTATAAACTGAAAAAAAAATGTTAAAATATTTTAAAATCCGTCAGGGAAAAATACATAACCTCGAGGCAACGTCATGTCGTGACGTTTCACGCTGCACGTGGTAAATTTTCATGACGTGACGTTAAACGTTTTACGACGTCGTCAAGTGCCATGACGCGACGTCGCACTGTTTGTATGACTATATATCTTTGGTCGTCACTCTGGTGGAATGTTTTATTAATAATTGCATCAAGCTGACGTCATTTTCCACGGAGTGAAAACTGCATAATTTATTTGCTCTTGTACAAAATAGCCCGAACTGTTGGAGAAACGCGGTAATGTCACTTAGTGTTACACCATAATAGCGCTTGGTTTTCTATTTGTCGCATAAGAAAGTGATGTACTCTAAAAATATTACGAAGTTTTAAAAGGGTTTTAAAGTTGTAGAACTACTTCATGTTTCCCTTAGACATTGTGCTGTGAAAAAGTTATAGAAAAACTGATGCATAGAAAGGCTTATGATAATAATTACACTTTATAACAGCGATGATAGTGTTTATTTTAGTTTAGTTGAAAGGAGTCCATTTTGTTTAGCGAATATACATGTATCAAAATTTCTTCCTTCACTTGCAGGTTTCCTCAAGACGTTTTCCTTCACCGCCGAGCATGAAACGAATTTAAACAAAAATTTAGCATTTGAAAACTCAGCAGCGCTAGCCGGCGCTTGATCCCGTAATCATCGGTGGAGATCGACGTATTCTAACCACTTGACCATCTCGGCTCAATTTTTATTAAAAAAGGACTAATTGATATAAAATAGTAAAGTCAATATGAATACTAAGCTATTACGTTCTAAAGAACATTCTATTACGTCGTTGTTATACGGTAAAGGTATTAGATATTCCTTACATTGACAATTCACATCATGAGATCTCACCGCCACTCAAGCAGGAAGAAACCTAATTAGCAAAGTTAAAATGAAATCTTGAACACCTATATTGGAAAGTGAGGACGAAAGTTAGGAGCAATTTAAGCACAAGTTAACGAAAGCGACTAGCGAATCACAGTTCTAAGTTTCGATGCAAATGTATGCAAATCCGTCGAGCGGTATTAAATGTAACTTGTTGCTAAAGTTATAAAGACGTTTTCTATTTTCTCGAGGATTCAACGAAAACTTTTACTTTGAAATGAATAATTACATAATTGACAGAAAAACTTGTATTATAAGTTTAGTGGGTGCAATTGGACGAGCATTATTATGACGGTATTATTATTTGATAAATGAATCTTGTTAGGGCATGATTTATTGTAAAGTATGCCAGCATGACGTCACTAGTGCGAGAGTCTATCGAAAAAAGCAAAGCCGCCTTAACAGAGCAAACGTTTCTTATTATATTCAGAAACTAGCTATGCCCCAATGTTTTCATTCTCTACTTGAATAGGATATTGTTCACTATTTCATTGCTTTCAATTTTGTTTTTGCGTATTTTTTAATTTTTTTATTTATTAATTGAAATAAATAATTTTGTTTAATAAAAGTACCTAAGTTACTCTTTATAACAATATTATCTGTGAGTGAATCCCGTCAAAATCGGTCCGGCTGTTTTGGACTAGCCGGAACAGCCAGGCAGACAGACAAAAAATTTTATTGATGTAAGTATCCTGTGTACTTTCACATGAATTAAGTTAAAAGCTGTTAATTTGAAATACCAAACAGACACTTCAATTTCATTTATTTGTATAGATGAAAGTGAGGGAGGGGAGGCAACTGGTAACTTGAATAACTGATGATGGACAACGTATCGGCCATTTTGATCTAAGTTAGGCTTAAACTTGTTTAAAGAAATAGGTAAAAGCTGTAAAAGTTATATTGTGTTAGTTAAAATATAAAAAAATTGTATTTCAAAGTGTGTTTTTTGCTTCTAATAATGCAGTTCTTTTCACGTTGAAGCTTACAGGTAATAATTTATGATGCAAAGAGATTCATCTTGAAAATTCTCGAGAGCTCATAAACAGCACTTTGGTTGCTATGCAAATGTATGGAGATTGCGTGCGGCAGAATGCTTGCGACTCTTATACTGAAGCGTCTCCATGTAATTATGGCTGACAAAGGGTATTTTTTTGTTACAATTAAAACATTACTCTTTGTTTTGAATTAAAACATATGTATGTAATTATTTTCATTTTATGTATGTAGGTGTAATAATTAAAACTATAATACATTTATGAAAAAAACTATATCTTAATCTTATACCGAGACAAATTAATGAGGTACTGACGTTAAACTTACTTTTATTATATTTTTAAAAATATATAACATAACAGTAACAAAGGTGTGGGCAAGATAGACAGAACGAAATTCAAAACTTTAATAAAAACTCTTGAACACTACAAAGTAAAGAGAAATTCTCTTCGCGATATACAGGAAAATATAAATCCATAAATCTTCAACGTTTAGTTTTCAATACCATTTTACGCTGTTCAAAATCATATGAAACGATGTAACACACAAAAGCGGGTTTTATGAAAATACATATAGCGCGTTTGTTATTCGAAGGCGAAGCGCGGTCTGTCAGTTTTATACGCAAACACATTCCCTCTTTGACCTCTGAAATTCACGCCTTTGAAACGACACCGATACATTCTCTAAACATGATAAATGGCTGAACTTGACGTAGGAACCATTTGTCTCTGAAGGCAAAGGCGGAGGAAAAAGTCGTCTTTATTTACATAATATAAGGGAGTTTCAACAGCCGCCATGTTGCTTGTGGTTTTATAATACGAGTTCGAAAGGCTTTCACGGCTTGCGGATAACGCTTAGACGAAAACATCTTTTCACAACGTCTAGACAATGTTATTGTAAATGCTATAAAATTTTATACTCTCGTAAACATAAGTGACGCGTATAACAGTTTCCTTGGCCTTTTATAGTGTTAAGAATATGTTTAGTATTCGAAGTTAATGACCGTTATAACGTAAATACTCTAGAATATTTTTTTATATAAAATCTTAATAAATAACATCATTTTACCTCATAATGTTTATAATTCAATATTTCAATAAACGTCTATGAAATAATGTAAATGTAATTTGTTTAACTCATCCTTTATTCGGATTAACATATCAGACTTTTTTGACAGTTATTTATTGATTATATTATAGTATAGTATGCCTTACAAGTTGTCAGTTTAAGAAAATACAAGAATACTTCGCGTGGGAGGTTATCGATTGCCTTCAATATAATGTCTGTTTCTCGGCTCGCCACTCGGAGACCTTCCAAGTGTTTATAACTTGGCACAAGTCGGTAAGTTTCGGTCTAATGAAATTTATGTGCGCCCTGTTTTATCGTTGTCCTTTGAAGTTTTAATTAAATCGTATTGCAAACGTTTTTGTTGATAGATTTTAAAACGAGAATGAGAATTTATCGAATAGGTTTTAATGTTTTTTTTTCTTTGAATGGAAGACTTCCATTTCATTTATGTAATGGAGATTGAATTTAATCCTCCTAGAAATAAAAGAATTGAAATATAAATTGTTCTTACTACAGATTCTAGAAATCTACTCCATCTGAAACCATTAGAGGATTACAAAATAATTTTATTAAATGCAAATTTACTTCAAAGAAAATAAAGTAAGGATTCGCTTTAGAAAATAAAAACACGCAAAGGCATTTTAATTTCCGTCTTCGCATAGAAAACTTTCAAAGAGCAAAAGATATGAACGATCGTATTTTATATGCAAGGAATATTTTCTATAAAATTTCCGATTTTTCTTTAAAGGAACCGAGAAATAAACTGTCATTTACAAACGCATAATGCAATCGACGTGATATTTCAAAACAACTATAGAACTATCAACTCAAATGCCTATGTATTCACTAATGCATTTGAATTAATAGTATTTTATACGTGTATGAATAACCAGAACCAGAATTTAAAAAAAAACATAGAACCTTCTCCTTTTTCGAAGTCGGTAAATAAAATAAAGGTTTTACAATTTTCCAATGTAACAAATTTTGCGAATTTCTAATTTTTATTTATGAAGCACATAGCATAAAAAAAATTAAATTTCTTAGTCTAAATATAGGTAAGAACTTCAACGGATCAATATGAGTATAAAAATCAGATAAGTTAAACAGCCAATCGCTCATATTATTACATAAAACGTATCCCTTTAATATTTGCCACATCCTGCCAAAAAAGCCAAAAAAGCGATGTGATATCAAGAGGTTTTCGCAAATTGTCTATCAGTGTTGATATATTATGCAATAGATACGCCATGCGATTTTCCTTTACGAAGCTGATTAAATAAATTCTATCTCTTGAAGGGAACGTGTCTCAGAGTCGAGGCATCTTGAAAAATCTTGCATATAAGATTGTATAGAAAATGTATGTGTAAACAATATTTCATTCATGTCTTTGATGACAGTTATAATAATTTTGTACATAATAACTAATGGAAAATTGAAATTTATCAAAATCAAAAAAGCACAAATTTCGTTTCATATTCACAGAATACTACTCTTTATATCAATTTTATATTATTATGTATTATATATACTCTTCTGTACTTTGCATACATAAACGAAGTCTCGGATGAATGCTAGTATAATTAATTAAATTATAGTGTACAGGTATGTTATTGATATACATATAAGATATAATACTGTAAATCAATTCGTAATGTAATGTATTCAAAATCCAATTATAGTTTGAAAGAGTAATAAACGTTCACATTTTATAAATTTATATAAAACAAATTACTTAATACATAACCAGAAACTTAATATAGAAGTCGTTCCTTCCTTTACGGTTCGCAATGGAACTTTTTATAAATTTAATCACGTGCCAGGGAGTCTTTGGAATTAATTGGGTTTTATGGGATCGCTCCTAATAACTGGGCTACTTGTTTTGAATGACAATGTACATTTTAATTGTTTGTGCCTTTTTAATGATGAGACCACCACTCATTTATGCGTTAAGTTTGATATATGAACCCTTTCAAACATCTGGTATAATTACTTATACAAAATTATAAACATATGGTATTTCATATAAGTTAAGGAAGTTCTGACTCAACGCCATCATTGAGAAGGGTATGTTAGCTAAAGGGGATTGAATTTCAGATTATACCATCGAAATTGTGATAAAATGTAATTTTGTTAAAATTATTTAAGCATTGGACAGGGTCGTGATATAAGCAGTAATTATTTTTTAATCTCGACTGGTGTATATTATTTTAATATAATGTGTTTAATTTCAAGTTTTCCTTCACCGCCGAGCTCGAGATGAATTTAGAAACATATTTAGCACTTGAAAAATCAGCGGTGCTAGCCAGGGTTTGAACCCACAATCATCGGTTGTGATCGACGTTTTCTAACCACTAGACCGTCTCCACAAATGTGAAGCACTTTATGTTTTTAATTGATTAGAAACGATTATAAAATATAATATATAAAATAAGAACTTTATTCGGTTTTTATTCATTAAAAACATTAATTTCGTATTCATTATGGACGTGAAAAATAAATATTAATTATATTCGTAAATCATATATTGAAAATTGCGGTATGAAATTTAATAACTGTGTTGAAAATAATAAACACTACATTCATTAATTATTTAATATAATCAACAAACAACTACAATAGAATTCAAATTTAATAATAATCCTCCGATGAAAATTCAATTACAAAATATAAAACGCATCGAGTACTCACTCGTAATAGGTGTTTAATTAATTTCAATTATAAAACGTTTACTGCAGCTGTGAGTCGTAAATTACAGTTAATTAGAAAAGTGTAAATACAATTAGACATATAGGTTATTTGAACTAACACAGATAGAAAAATTGCTTTTATGTTTATTGTACATGTGCGACAATTCATTTATAATAAGTACTATTCCAAAAATACTATTAATTATTTTCTTTTTATAATATAAAAACATGCACCTGGATTTTTTATTATCAACCAATAAGAAAGCCAAGAGCGGAAAGAAGTTTTTATTTTTCAGTCCACTGATAAGCAACACTATTGATTTTATTCTTGCCACAATCAAAAATATCCGAATGATATACACAAATTCCACTTAAATAGAGATATGTGTTACACTTCTGTTATGCATCTAAGTGATTCGATCTAAACACAAACACATAATAACCGCCGTTACAAAAAGTAATTGATATTAAGTTACTTGTATACTCGCATATGTACATATTTATATTCGAGTAAAAAATACTGCATCTGATTAATACTCTACAGCGCAGAAGAATGTATTCTTACCTTTATTATTTATTGTTAAAAATATTTATTAATATTTATAACTGGTAACATTAAATAAACACATTAGCGCTACCTGTTAATAAATACAATGTGAATGTAATTTTATACTCTGTAATTGACTAGTTGTTTACTTTTTTTGTATAATCTATGGTCAGCAATAAACGTTGTTCATTCCAGTTCTCTCATCGAAACCCGTTGTTTTATTATTTATCAAGATTCCTGTAAATTTCTTTTACATATACTGAAAATGGCCCAGTGCTGAACAGAGGTTCAGAGGTCGAATCTTGGTTGAGGATAGGCTTTAAAAGGCAAGATGAATATTAAAACTCAAAAAGCGATAAGTATATTGTGGCCTAACCCCCGAACTCCCCCAAAAGTCAAATTTAATCGAAAAAAACCCGCAATAAAAGTAATCCAAAAAGTTGATAACTTCAACACCTCAGTACAAACAGCGCTATTCAGTTGTTTTGATTACGAATTTAAATGGCAATGGTTCCCTTTGAATTTGCAAATCTTAGAGACTTATTAATTAATCATGTCCCATAGATACCCGTCTCTAGGGATGTACCAATTTTACGAGAAAACGTCGATAATTTAATCACGCCCGCGACTATTACAAAGCTATTAGCCAACATTGAACTTAAATTACTGATAGGCAGGTGCGCCTAATTGGAATTTAACTCTTTAATCATATATATACATATGTATGGGCTTTTAAAACTAAAATTATAAATTAATGTTTTTGCTTGCATATTTTCAAAGTTTGATAAACAATATGAAACTAAACATTACTTTGTGTCAATTTAATTAAAATATTTCATAAATAAACCCCTTACATCCAAAAGACTTTACTAAAACATGTCATAGGTACTTCCGAATGACGTACAAGTTGGCGCAAAAGTTATCACGATGTTATTTGGCTGTATTTTTAAACGAATAGTCTCAAGTTTATTTTTCAATTAAGTTGAGAATAAAATATTAGCCAAGTGGCCGCTGCTAGGATGAATAGTTGTATCCGATTGGATTCATTGGATTGGATCACTCTTGATAAAATTTTATCGTCGATAGGTTTTTTCATTCTTGACTTACTTGAGGGCTTCAAAGTATATATATACGTAATTTCAAGTGACATAGACCCTTGGTAACAAAATACCAACCTGCAAGCTAGTTCAAATCCCCAAAACTAGAATTAAGGCGATATTTCGCATTCTTGTGGAGTATAGCGATTCAGGTAAAATTAAAAAAAATTAATAAAACATATTTCTACAAGACTCCACTGTAAGGAAAGATACAAAAAAAAAATCGATTTTGTAAAATTTACTCCTTACTATGTTTTGAAATCGGGCAGGCAAGGTATTGACGTGTATTTAGTAATGTAAAATCAAAAAAGTAAAACCAGAGTTTGTCGCAATTTGCAAAAATTATAGGCGATGATACATCTTATTAGGTGATGACTTTTGCGGCAACTTGTATAATAAATAAATGTTTGATATGGGCAAGGATCGAATCCGCGATCATGAACGCAGCGACGTTACAATAACCACTACGTCAACTAGTCCCTTTTCTATTTTGACTAACGATTTCGTAATTAGTCTACATAGAATTTTTAAATCCACAGTAAAAAGTTCAAGGCGACTGACTACTACGAATAATTTACATATTGCGTATGTACCCATTTCAAATAAATTTGAACTGAGTATATGTTATTCCCTACACTCGATTCACTACAGTCCTAAAACGTAAAATACAAAAAGTAATAAGTAAAATTCATTGAATTTCCAATGTGTTTCACAACATGAGTCACCAAGGGTTCATTTTAATAATTGCGATAGATATACATAATTAATATTGAATTATCGATAGCCTGTCCCTGACATCTCTACACCGTATATTTGTGCGTAACATAAACCGTATTGATTTTGTTTGCGCGCGCAACCCTAATCCCCACCTCCGCGTGGGAGGGCGTGGGGGGTGAAGGAACAAGGGTGAACGACGTTTCGATTCCAACCTTTTTATAGGAGCGCCTGAATCCCTAAGGTTAATTCTACGATACATTACGTTCAAAGAATACGCCTTATAATTTACACTTTAAGTGGGTAACTGTACTTTATAGTACTTTAAGACGGAACATTTCTTTATTCCTCTGTGTCACGAAGGTAATCTCAGCTCACATTCTACTGTTTTAAATTGTAGCACCTACTTTATTATTTAGTTTGTATGATAACGAAACTTTATGTTATATTTATATTTTTATTTTCTTCTTTAACGCAATTTTTATTACTAATGTTTATTCTTTTATTTAATATCTTTGAAACAATGTAACAATGTTGAAATTGTGTATTTCTATTTTAAAATGTAGTAAATATACATTTTTATATTGAATATAATGACTTGATTTTGAGATTGAACAGAATTGCACATTTTAGATTTTTTTTGTTTTTTTTTCTAGTTTTGTTTTTAATAGAATATGCACTAGCTACTTGCCAATCATATTAAAAAAATGAATAGTGGCAACGTCCTAACTTCTAATTTAAAAGGAAAATCTAAGAACAAAAAGATAAAAGATTCAATATTAAGCGCTATTGTTCCGTTATCTTCTTAGATTTCAATCAGTTTCATGAAAAGCGCTTTGATGATAATGGGCTTGATTGCTTCAATGAGAACGCTTTAAACAAGATAAACGTTTAGGTTAAATTAGGAACATTTAATTACATTTTCAAGATTACTTTTATACAAAAAAAAAATTACTTATATGTATATACATAACATGCATAGGTATTGTTCTTGTTTCACTTTGATTTATTACAATTTTTTGGAATTTTCATTTAAAAATTATTTCTTTATTAGTTTAAAATGTTGTGCCATATTTTGTTAATTGAAAAAAATCCGGTCAGTCCATAGCTGAAATAGCAGGACATCTGGCACGGGATGCAGGATGTTACAGATTCAATATCTCGTAACAATGTTTTTTTATTTTGGGTATATATAAACAATTGGTATTATAGCAACTTACAAATAACTTTATAACTTCTTAAAATGTATCCACTAATCTTGCACGGAATCAAAAGTAGGTAATTTATTTTTTTAAGAATATCCTAATACGCAATTTTTTTTTCTTTTTTAAATTAATAAAGCGGAATATAAGTTACGAATTTAATAGCATGAAAATAAATGCATAATGTTAATTTCACCAATAATTCCACGTGTTTTACAATCCATTACAAATGCAATTAATGCATGCCTTGTAAAAGTAACATCTTTTACAAGGCATGCACACAAGAAATTATCAATAATTAAAACATATAAAATAAATTAAATTTATGAAACCACATAGGACACATTTAAGACAAAATTATTGACACATTACTCAAAACAATAAACACACCTACGTCCATAACAACAAAACTTGATCACAAAACGTAATAAAGTCACCATAGATATAATAAACACATCATAATACAAGCACAAAGCAAATCAAACGCCCATTTCATGAATTAAATAACAACTCAGATTCAAAATCGGATAATCCAACCCGCATTTCGCCTACAGCGGACGTACATCAATTTTAAAATGTATGAATTTTAGTCTATTTAACATATCATCAACATGCAGCTTGGATATCTCGATTATATAAGCGAGGATTTATCCTAGTACATATTACGCTAGATATTGGATGCATGAAGCGTATAATACGATGGTGTAAATCGAGTTAGGGCATTATTTGTTTTGTACGTGAAATCGAGTACCCTGTCGTAGTAAGTTAATAATGCGTAACAATGGATGGTACTATGAAAATGGTTTAACATTTTATATATGACGCGGTTCTTTGTTGAATGTTTTGGCTTTAGAAACGGTTTTATAATAAAGCTTTCGATTAGTTTATTACGAAATATATATTGTTGTGTTTTTTTTAATATTTGGTGAAAAATATTTTAGTTTTACTAATAATTTTGAAATTACATTCAAATTTAATAAAATTGAGCCCATTTTTTGTTATATTTATGATTTTATTTAGGTAAGTACTAAAAAAATATCACAATATTACTTTAATACGTAATTCAACTGTGTTCAAAAATAGTTAAATACTTTGAAAATTTAAGTAGAATTTTTCGACTTAATATTATCTTATTTTTGTTATGAAAAAGCTATTACCGGAATACATATAACGTAAAGGAAATGAAGGTGAAAAACAACTAACGTGTGTAAATTAACGCAAAATACGATCTAGTTGCAGAGCAGTGCAGGAAATTGGCAATTTCGCGTCGAACGGACCGACGGACGGACGATCGGCTATGAATATAATAAAGCTAAGTTAGGACGTCTATTGGCAACTTGATTGCAACGCAAATTGCGTTGCGTGAAAAACTTTGTTCGCACGATATAACGCAAGTTTAATATAGAGTTATTACGCGACAAGGAAACGCGAAAGCCATTAAAACGACAATATAAGTATGAATTATTTGTTTTTATTATTTATTTATTCAAGTTAGTTAGATTTTGATTATTGTTTGTTAACAATATATATTTACACTTGTATTAAAAATTGAAAACGTACAATAAAGTCCTCAATATATATGTATGTATATCAATAACTAGCGTACTATGCTTACACAATCGACTCAGTTAAATTAAGCAAAAGAGAAAACAAAAAACCCAAATTAGGTTTTTTTTCACATTAAAAATTTCAAAAACAATAAACAATATGTTCTAAAACACAAAACCTAAACCACACAAACAAAAAGAGGTAGAGGATACATCTTAGATTTTGACTACAAATTTTAATTATAATTATATCATTTGTTGTTAAGAAATAATGATAAAATAAGAAAGAACACATTTCTTTGTTGAAAATTTTCATATAGATATCTAACTAAGCGAGAAAAAGACTGTGAATATATTTTTATATGAATTTCTCATGTGCCTAAACTAAATTTGAAACCAAATATAAATTTTAATTTTTATCTCAAAAAAAAGTTTAAATTTTGATTCATCACTAGGAACAAGTTTAATAAAATATCTACTAAAATCAAAAATGTTAAAAGTTATCAAGGTAATATTAAAGTTATATAGACATTCCATTATCAAAGTATTTAATACCATAAAATTAAAATAGACCGAGTTCTTGAGAACTTTCAAATGGAAATTGTCCTGAGAGTGACATTAACAGGGAACGGAAAATCTTTTGATATTATTTTATAATGGAAGATTCAGAAGTTTTCACAGACTCTGATAAATGTACAACTTCCTTTATTTGGTCTTCGTGGTCTATTATTGGACAGTCTTTTTTAGTGTTCGAGAAGAACGAGAATAGTTTTAGTTGATTTAAACATATTTTATCTTTTTGCAACATATATGTATTATGTTTTATCGTTAAATTTGTATTTAGCTATATGTTTTAGCACTAATCATTTTTTTTTGCGTCAGAGTAACTATTCTACTGTCTATTGCTTGAAAAATTTAGCTTTTTAAAATTATAAAAAAAAAGTTATTTATTCAATAAAAATATTTGTATATATTGTCTGAAGTCTAAAAAAAAATAACTTTGAATCTTGATTGTATATCTAAAAAAATGTATTATATTCTCAAATGTAAAGAGCAAAAATTAAGTATATTAAAAATATATTTCAGTTCGCAAAAAAAAAGTTGCTATCATTTTGCGGTACAATTGATACTATGACAAATGACACGTGGACCGCATTGCGGGAGCGAAAAATATCTGTATCTGAGAATTGGCCGACAGACACACGCAAGGAATACAAATACAGAAACCTAATCCCACACAAGGACACTAAAAACTGAACACAAGTCGACAGTTCTTCATCTTACTCTGAAAATATCTTTCAAACAAATGTATCTTCTATATTGGTTCTAAGTTATACCATCTAACTATAACTGGATGCTGATAAGCAATAATGTGTCAACCCACAAAGAGTCATATTCGGAGATATTGATGTATTTTGATACTGCGTCACCTATTTAACTAAATGAGTACGGAAAAAGTTTCATAATTTAATGTTTCGAATTTCAAGTGCGTTCTATATTTTGCAATTTATACAATAATCTCAAATATTTAAAAATCTTTTTATGAGTTAACTCATTAAATATATAAATCTGCTTTTATTTATTTAAACCTTTTATTAAAAAAGAAAATACGCGTACATATGTCTTCAAACAAATTTATTAAGACTACGTTTGACATCTTTACACGCCATTTTCTCAAAATGAAGTCTGTGTGGCTTGACACAGTATTGCTTATCAGCGTACACGTTCACGTACACGTTCTTCGCAATTTTACCTGCGATTTTTATTTCCTTACTACAGTAAGGAACATTATCAAAGATTCTCAAAACAAATTCTCTATCTATGAAAATAAATTCATTTCTTAAAAATGAAATCACACAACCAAATTAATCGATTGTAACGATCAACGTTATCGTAAAAAAGCTAAAAAATCAACTGCTAAAATTACGTGGTCCTGATATTCAGTCAGAAACATTTGCATGCGAGTTTGCGAAATGCATATCAGACATTAAAGTGTAAATCTAATACGTCATATATGAGACCCAAGCTGAATATTTTGTAGTATAATATCCTGTGACGCAATCTAACGCTATCTAAATTAGCTTAGAGGTCAAAAGGCACTGCAATGCGCCTCTCGCTGCTGTCGGTTGTTTTTAGTATAAAATTCATCAATCCAGCTTGATCCATTGAAATCTCATTAAGCTGAATGTTCATGTTGATATTTATGTGTAATAGATCGTGTATGTGTGTTAAATGCGTCATCACTTAATACGATGCGATTATATTTAGAGCATACTCTGCATACTCAATACGCAATAACACATTTTGTACATTAAATGAAGTGAAATATTTTTTTTAATTTAAAGTGCATTGATTCAAACTTCTAAATTGTAAGGTTTATTTTTTCTTTATGATTACACAAGATAGAAATATTCGTAAAGCATTTAAGACAAACAAAATCGACACCGCGGTATGTAGTAGGAGGGTTTGACAGACGCGTTGGCGCAATGGTCACTACAACGGACTAAAGCGCTAACGGTCGCGGGTTCGATCCCCGCTCACGGCAAACGTGTGTATTGGCCATATGTTTGTCTTGGTCTGGGTGTATGTATTAGTATTGTGAGTGTTTCCGGACCCCCGACACAAGGTCATGAGATCTTAATGGGGGCCGTTGAGTGTGATGCGTTATTTATTGTTATTTATTTATGCCCTGCGATTTCATACATTTTTACAGAAAATGGTAGCTCACCGAAATTAGCCGTCGTCATCGATGTAATGAATAGTCTAATATTGTTTGCACTTAATTGTCATTTCAATAATCATTGATATTGTAATCTCCCGTCGGATATGTCAGTGTATGTATATGTTAATAGGGGGCGTTATCTCAAACATAAACAAAACCGCATAAGCTATGAGATTGTCTAGAAGACGTCATTGTTCATTGTTTGTCGAGGTAGTAATCTAATTTCCAATAACATGGAATATACTAGAACTGTATGTTCCGTTCAAACTATTATAAATTCGACACTTTCTGGATCGATTTAGTTAGATAGTTTAATACATTATGAAAAATAAAATGTACTTTAAAAGAACTGCCAAGGAGAAGAAAAATCAGGTTGATAAAAACGCTGCTTAAACAGTTTTGTTACAAGTATCGCGATATATCTTAATTATGACAAAGAAATATTTATGTATATCATATCATATGTGGAAATTTTAGATTTAAGCTGTGGGCATGTATGAGGTGGAATAAATGTCATGTGAGTACACTGTATAATCATATAAAAAGCATGTGTCAGTTAAGGTAGACTAAAAAAAGAGATTATTGGATTGTATAAAAGGTTTTAGTAAAAAAGAGTGACTAGTGAGATGACGTCTGATAGGCGAAAATTGAGGAGAAGGACATCTTGCTTCAACTCTACAAAAAGGGGACGAAACAGAAAAATTAGGAATTACTGATCATCGAATACGAAAAATACGTTCTTACATAAAAACGAAACAAGTTTTTTAAATATTTGTATACAATTTGTATACAAACTCTTTTTACAGTTACTAAAGTGAAACTTTAATTGATGTAAAAAACGGTTTCCTTTGCTAAACTGTATCTTCATTAAAAATTTCAGCTTTAAACAAGCTTAACCTTTAAGCTTCGTATCATAAAGACTAATTTTCTGAAGCAGTAATTTTCTAAGTAAAACGTGATAAAATAAAAGAATGTTTTATTTTCCTTAATTTTCACGATAGCTGAGCTGTGAGAGAATTTTAAAACGTTGCGTTACATTTCGCAATTAGTTGGAAGCAGCAAAGGCACTCTACTCATTAAGCGAGCGATGTATACCCTCCATTATAAGGCGAACCGGTAATCATGTTAGCGCCGCGATCATACCCTATATGAAGTAATTAACGCCCTCAGTATCTATTTTAAAATGGCTTACTCTGCTAGTAGTTTTTAATTTCATTTAATAGCAAATTATAAATTGATTACGTTCTCGAAAAGCAATATATTCAATATTTTAACTCATTTCATTAAATGTAAAACAACTATACATAAGAATCCCTTTTATTTAAGTAGGTTTATACAATAGTGTAATTTTACAGTTCATTTAGACTATTGGCAGTGTTTCAATTAATTCGTCTCTCATCATTCATTAGTGTCATCGATTTCAGTATTGTAATTAAACTAATACCGTCAATTGCGAATGCATTATCATATATCAGCAAAGTTTAATGTAAGCTTTAAATCTCATCGATTAGCGCGACCGCTCAGTAATTATTGGTCTAACATCTATTACTCGCGGATGACTGCACGGCTGAACAGCGCTTTTGTGGCGTTCAGTAGGGCAAATGAGTTTTAACTTGTATATCTGTGTAATAACAGCAAGAGTACGCTCGTGCAAATACTAGTCGAATGATTCCAATGCGGTTTCCATTGTGCAAGGTTTAGAGTCTATGTATAATAAGCATTATTGTCATTATAGCTAGTAATATATAATGATGTCGTTGTGTGTCGTGACGCATGTGCTATACGCAGTAAGGCACGTCACGATAATGTGTCATTACCATACTATATGTATGAAATCGATATGTTTTTGAGACGTCACAATACTCCCCGAGATACAAGCAAATTTTTGTCAAAATGCTTTAAACTTTTGAAAATTGGGACCAGAACAAGAAAATGATGATCTCTATGAAGGCTAAAAATTTGTGTAGAAATTTATCAGAGGATGCTGAAAACAGAAATTATGATCTAACAGGTAACAACCCGCACGCCCGCTACCCCTACGTATGAAGATGTTGAATAAAGTTGAGAAAGATATTTCAAAATATGTCTGTTTTAAAATGACGCGCGTTGCTCTAGTCATAAAGAATGGAACACTTTTATGTGCAATGTACACTTTGTTGTTGTTATCTATACTTACAAAATCTCAGAAAGAATGTAGGTACTTACAAAGACGGGGTTTTGCAAAATTAAGGGTTAAAACGGGGGCTGGAACTTTGTATGAAAGTCCTATGTTAAGAGCGAGTGAAACTACGGAGGTAGCCAGTGTAATATAAAATCAAGAAAAGACTTTTGTGATACAAGCCTGAAAATAACATACTTCACCTCAAATTGTAATATTTCTACGTTTTCCTATACAATTCTTTCAAAGCAATTATCGGAGAAATAAAATATTGTATTTTATTTGTTAAACATTTCATGTTAATATTTTATTTATAAGTCACCACTATTTCAATTTTAAAAAGTAAAAAGAATATTGTTTAAAAAACAACAGATACATAAAATAATAAAATCAAAATAAAAGTTTCTTTGTGATATGTATTTCTTAAGGCTTCATCTATATTAACAAAAACGAATATAACGCATGAATGAATATGTAACGAAAAACACAATTTTTCTCATATTTGTACTGTTACAGTTGAATACCGAAGTCAGCGTGACATCATTGCTAGCATAGAATACATTAAAACGACCACTTAGGAGTTATTGATTATGTCTCTCCATCTATTACTTGCGGATGAACGCGTCGTTGCACAACTCACGGGGCCTTGTATAGGACAAATGAATTTCAATTATTTTTAGCACATCATACATTTATAATTTACATTATATATTTTATAAGGTGTTTAAATTCCTTTCCATTTCGGCAGTGGAGGAAAACATCGCGAGGATACCTGCATGTGTCGGATCCATGGGCGTATATAAGGGGAGGGGGAATGAGCCTTGCCTTTGGTTTATATAATTTCTAAATAACTGAGATTGATATTTATAATCATACCATCTTACTGCGTGGTGCCCGAATAAAAACTACTTTATCTTTGTATATTTTGGACTTATCAAATCCACTCCTTAAACGGACCGCTCCCAGAGCTATAGCTACGTAAAACAAAATCGGGTTACCTACACCATTTATAACTCAAGAACATCTAAACCTAGTTCTCTCTGAGTAGCAGAATAACTAATAAAAACATTGGAAAAAGTTCTCAAAAAAATGTTATGGAATAAATTAATTTTGTGTGGAACGATTAAAAAGTTAACACAAAATTTATTGATTCTTAGGCGATACAATGTTCGCCGGGACTAGTGAATATAAAATCTTGGTTGTATAAAGTCCACTCAATTAAAAGATGTCCTTAATTGTGAATGAGATAGATATAAACGTTGTATTGCTATCTCTGTTTAATAGAGTGATATCGGCATCTCAATTGCGGAAGATCTTAATGTAGATAATATACGAAAATCGAAAACTGGAAATGGACAACAAGGGCCTTCTTCCAGTAAAGAATAATCATTACCTGCATAAATAAGCAGATAATCTGAAACTTCCTAGTAAATAATTTGAAAAATAACAAAATAAATAATTATGAGTCAATGCAAATATTAAGGATTATAGCCGAAACCAGTGAAAATATAACAAGATATGTATAGTTAAAATGGATCGTTATTGAAACCGGAAAATCTATGTTTCTTGTGGGTACAATACTTCATGCGAGGAAATAAAGAACAAAACGACAATGTACGAGTACACCACGCAACGAGTAATAAACTTTAAAAAACGATTAGGAATTAAGATTTAATGAACTATTTATTAGTAAATAATAAATACTCTCGCGCTATACGTAGCATAGTGTCATTTATGCTTATTCGATAATAATGGGCTATGTCACCCGATCCAATATCACGAATCCATACCTTATTGAACAAAATTGGTTCAATATTAGGCGCACTGGCACTTTATACTGCTGCTTATACAAGGTGTCGCTAACTATGTGTTGGATATTTTAAGTGCGCTATCACAATCGATATTTAATCCTAAAAAAAAGAACTAATTTTTGTAAACCTTTCTTTGTAAATAATAAGCCTATAGATATATCTATACAAGATCCAATGCTTCCTCGGAAACACTTTGGGTTGGGTAAAAAGTTTTAGTATTAATAAATCGTGTAATTCGTTTTATTCTGCAGGGTCACACGATGGGGACAAGGGGTGAGTCAACAAATTATCCAGCAACTAATATCACTGAATCACACAAATCGATAGCAACGTCTAGACTCAATGAATCAGGTGTTTATTTGTTTTACGCACGGCATTCGATTGCGACGAAACTGTTATAAGTGACAAATACATATTGTATTTTCTAACAGAACTGTGTACTGTTAATGAGACTGATGTACACGTGACTTAGAAAGTTGCCTAGCAACGTGCTGTTGTCGAGAGAAAGAGCATGGCGATGCAATATTACAAAAATTGAAAAATAAATACATGGACAATGAATATAACGTTAATATAACGTCTGCATGGATCATTCATTTCTAGGCTCTTTAAAAGTAAAGAAAATGCTGATATCGGGTGAGAAGTTGAGAATGCTTAAATATATTCTATATGTATTCTATATGTATATGTTCTATATGTATATATATAATGGTTTTAAATAGGTTTAATGTAAGTACTTATACTATATATATAAAAACCACTCATATCAAAGAAACTTGGAATGAGAAAAGAGCTTTATCCACCACGATGCTAGTTGAATTTACATGTCATAGAACTACTTTCGCAATATATAGATTTCCTCAAAATATTTTCCTTCACCACTTTAAACTTATACACAAAATTAACTCCTGGAAACTCAGAAACGATTACCCAGATTTAAACCCAAATATCGATTGAGATGAAGGAGTTCATGTTACGTTTGCATTAGTGAGTTACATTGTAATATGTGTACATTCATTTATAACACAAAAATTCCCACTACAAAGTACATAAAAAATGAGCACACAACCACATATCATAAATCAAAATTGAATAAAATTGTTTTGACGGTTCATAAAAACAGTCCATGTTTACGAAAAAAAATATAATGGAAATAAAACATTCGTTATGCAAACACATTAAAACGCAATAGATTGAGCAATTAGTGCCCAACCGTGATGAGCGGAATGTCGCATAAAACAGAGTAAAAAATGTTGAAATTTTCGGCTCGAATATGCAGTGCTATCCACAATATTAAATTAAAAAATGCTCGTCAAAATACATAAATGATTTATGATTAATCAGGCGTGGTTAAATTATTTTCGTTCATTGCAAAACTTTACTGATAACACTTCATTAACCTATATTACTTTATTTATATAATATGAAATAAATGCAAAGTTTGCTTGTTTAAACTCACTAATCTGAAGAATTATCTGTTCGATTTAAAAAATTCTTTGTTAGATAATGTAGGCTATAAAATATATCACTAGTGCTTTAAGAGTAAAGCAACAGCAATGCCAATTACCGCAATTAAACGCAGGCAAAATTCCAGGCACAGATTATATAAGTAACTGTTTTTAAAGAAACGCGATTCGCAATGTCATTCATTTACAAATACAATCTCATTGTGTTAAAGAAGCTTCAAGTACACAAGTATAAACTCACTCGGATCAAAGTTTCAATAGTATTCTGCATTCGAAAAAATAATCCAGTATTTTCCGAAATGGTTGAAATCGTGCTGGGGTGTGCCCCTCCACTCACAGCCGAGTGGGAGCCTGAATGAGTGATTGAGAGCGGAAAGCTGTTTAATGGCTGTCATAAACAGTCGGAAGTTGGAACTGTAGGTACTGAAAATTGGCTCTTTGTTCATTCATTATTACCACTTACCGAGGTAATCATTTTATACTGAACTATTTTTATCATCTGTTTTATTAATGAACCCTTTAAGATAAGTGTTTGATCTAGTCAAATTATGATATAAAGTGAAGTATTTAGTTTATTCTGAGAACTTCTTTATATATTCTATTCTTTGTCTTCTTCAAAATGTCTGCTTAATCAATATAACGTACGATACGAAATTTTGGCAAGTTAGCCATTTTGTTCCATAAATGCATACACATATATTTTTTTCTTATGGTACAAACAACGCATAGACATTAAAATGCTCTTTTAAAATGAATAGTTACATAAACTATATCTACGATATTATTTTGATATTTCTTCTAGTGGTAAACTTTATATAAATCTATATAAACCAATAATAAACTACCGAAAAATTAAATAAAATTTCGTGTGTAATAAAAGACCGACAGCGCAACAATTTATATCATGTGATGAGTTCATGTCACAACATATAAATTTTACTTTAATTTGGTTTACACTCGGCTCTCTACCAGTGATAAATACAAAATAAAGTATGTTTTAATTTATGGTACATTTTAATTTAACGAATATGTAGTACTGAATATTGAACGGCATTCATTATTAAATTGATGCTAAGAAAATATCGTCCGTTATAAAATAAATTCAGAAAATATAATAAACAGACCAAAACATATTTTCTTAATAAAATCCATCGGGAATACGCTATTCAAGGAAGTCATATTGAAAGATCTTTAATTAAACTGCACTCCGGTATAAATACAGAATATTGGATGGCGATGTGAAAAAAGACCTCGTTTCCACGGCAGTTGTCGCTCTCAGTTGATTGAATTGTCCCCAGTCTGATCGGTTCCACGGCATCCCGACAGGTGAAGTTTGAAAATAGTGAAAATTGTTTTAGAAATAAAGTTATTTCATTAAACTTGAAAGAAACTTTTGAAATACATATACGCGATTTCATTATAATTAAGAGACATTTTTGAAACATATGCAACTACTCACAATTATGAAATAATTTAATTGTAATTTAGAATCATTTTTGCTATCATCTATAATTTATCAGATTGCAAAATGGGATAATTTTGCGGCAACAATAATGAGATTTATATGAAACTATGAATAACAAGTAAGTGTTCCATTATCATTTAGTATTTTCTATTAAGGTGTTAAATTGTGTTATTAAAATTTAAATTGATATTCGTTTGAAAATATTTTAAATCTGTTAATCTTAAATAAATTATAAACTACGAAATGTATTCATATTATTTTAAAGTCATTAAATAATATCTTGTGACGGAAATCCAATTGCTGGTGATTAAGATGTACAGTGCGTACACGCACTGTACATCTTAATCAAGGTAATTTATTCGCAAGAAACTACAACTTTTTTTAAGAATATATTTTCCTAGAAGAAACCATTCCCACCATTCAGACATGATAAAGGTTTATTATCGTATGTACTACCTACACAAATTTTGTATAAATATTTATACGATAATATTGCTGGTAATGAAAGAAAGAAAGAAAGTATACTTTATTGTACACCAAGGATACAAATAATAATATAATAATATTATACAGTATTTGATGTACAATTGGCGGCCTTATCGCTGAGCAGCGATCTTAAGTAATGATTAAGTAAACATTATTTATTGAACGAAATACTAAGTGACGGCGCAGAAAATATACCAATATTAAATATATACCACAATATACCAAGAACCAATCACTTGATTTAATTGTCTGCAAGCGAATGTGATTGGTCCGACAATTTTACGAGATATGATGGATGGCTTCAAAATAGTCTAAACTCTATTTTTAGATTGATCCAAAGAGACTAGTGACACAAAACTATCTAGCTTGGATGTTATTTCATATTATTTTTAGAAAAATATATTACGTCACGTCGTGGTAATTAGCGATATCATAAAACGATGCGACGCTAGGTATCATGAAGAAAATATTCGATGTGCATCATAAAAACTCACGATTCGACGTCGCATCATTAAAGGATGATTCATTTTACATCAAACAAAAATTCGAGATGCAATGTCGTAACATTTCACAACATCATAACGTGTCACAATGCGACGTCGCGTAGTGTTTTGACCCTTAGACTTAACACGGATTCTAGCTTCATCAATAAGAAAATATTTGTTTTATCTTCTAGCTTTATAATCGTGTGTAATTGAACTTCAGATATATTATTAAATAATTAAATATATACACAATTAGTATCTTCATGTTTAGTTGTTTTGATTATCGTTAAAATATAAAGAGTAATGGTTGTTCTAGTTACGCTATTCGTAAAGTCAGCAACAATGGAAGTGATTTGGATTTAAAAGACCAAAAAGCACGTCATATCTCGCATAAAAGCATTTTTTAATTTCCTACAGAGGCTTAGAATTCAAACGTAGTTACAAAGCGACTTTCATTTCGATTCAAGCGCTCGCCACAAACGTTCGATTGACTGTCGACATCAGTGTGTCATCTACTGATTGGAAGGCAGTGTTGAGCACATATTGATTGCTTCCCTTGTACCGCGTTATAAAGGAAACACCTCGTTTTATTACTGACACAAAAATGTTTTTTTTTTTATTTGACGACGATTATCAAAGGGCGAGCTAAAGGCCACCACGTTTCTTGATTGATGGTCTTACAAATATTTTAGACTTTTCGACTTAATGATCGATCTTTTCCTTTAAGCGATTTTATGTTACATTAAATTATTTTAGCCTCATTGATTGAATATATTTGTCCTTATAATATTTCTTATGACAAAAATTCGGTGACAGAAATACCATTCGTATTTTATGCTCAAATTGATTCAGGAATATTCAATTTAATCTTGTATGATATTGGCGTACTCTTCGGGAACACTCGTTGGAAGTTTTGTCATTGGTTGATTGAAATTCGCAATTTTCCGCTGTATAGCGTCTATGTATGTATTCATGGATGATTTATATAATTGGAAAAGAGTATGAATACGTGTCTTTATTTATTTAAGCATGTTAGTAGTAACTGAAATGGGGTCTAACTTTTATAAACTATCAATATCCAATGATGTGGTATCTTTTGATAATGATAGTTTATATTATGACAATTAAAGGGGGCGTTGTGGCACAAAAAATCAGAAATCAACTACATAATGTAGCATTTTGTGATAACGATAAATTGAACGTAATTATCATTAATTAGTATGCTTTGTTTGATAAAAAAGTAGAATTAATAACCAAATACAAGTGCTACTATTTTTTATTTGCCTTTTCATCCCGTGCTATCTATTTGAAGAGTTCCGTTTCGTTCCGTTCTTTTCATTTCCGTTCAGTAAGAGTTTGAACGGCTGTTTAAAATTAAATAGTATTAAGGTATGTGTTAAACACGTTTCCTTTTAAATATTATAATTATATATCAATATACTATTAACTTTAGCACATAATTCCTTTCAAACTATACTGATTGATTTGGTAAGTTGTCTGTTCACATCTCAATTGTAGATCTATCTTCGTTTGTCTGTCTGGAATTGGTGCGGATTTGAATGTAACACATCAATATTGAATCTTAGGCCTCGAATATAAGTTCAATTTGTCTCCTATTGACACATCATAGTTCAATCCGATTCAGACACGTGACCGATTTGCAATATATGTTACTTATGTAAGAATAGAAAATTGGTTTTATAAAAGTTTCTGCACTGTGACTCTAATGCTGAGTCGGGTTTCGAATGTGTAATGTGAGTCATGCAAAATAAATTTACTGTTGTTCTATATTATTTTACTCTTTTATTATATTAAAAATTATTTGTTCTTGTTCCATCACTTATAAAATCACAAAAATTCTACTAGAGGGCTTTTGCGCAGAGCTATCGTAATCGCATTGCGATAAATTCTGACCGTTGTTTTAACATTTTTACGTTTTCGTACAAAAATCAGAAATCTATTGACTTGATTTGTAGCTATATTCGTTTTCTTAATGAAAAACCCACCTAAAATGACTTGGGAAAATTGAACTCTAAACAGTCTGTGGATTCCACAATTTATTCCGTACATAGATGAGGCGGGTTATTATTTATGTTTTAAAATTAATATTAGAATAAAAAATTAGAATAAAAAAATAATATTATGAAACTTAGTAAGTAACAAAAGAGTTGTTAAAATAAAAACGTATGTTCTCGACAAAAATGTCCAATATCATTTTTAGGTTATTCCTCTGTCCAGATTTTTCAACAATTCAATTCCATTTTAGAAAGTAAAAAAAAAACCGTCCGCATGTTTCAAGTATTAAAGCTTGGATATTGATTGCATCCACAATACCGCACAGGAAACGTTTGCTAAACTTTTTATTTTATTTTCGAGCCCTCGATCGTTTCAAAAATACGAACGTTTCTAATCGAGATTTAAAATCGTCCGACCGTATGGAGATTGATTGATTTTAAACTATTTTTCTATTTACGTCGATTTGATATGGATTGTGAAACTACTAAAATGGCGTAATTCGTTTTCAACGTATTTTGGACTCAATAATGTTTAGCCTTTGTCATTTTAATGGCATGCTACACTTTGGAGAAGAAAACAAATAAAAATTCTTAATGAAATAAAAAAAAAATAAGATTTTTTTTCTCTTGTAGAAAATGCAAAATATTCATGTATTTTTTTTCTCATTATCATTATCATTATCATCATCATCATCATCAATTAATTCATAAAACGTTGTTATTGAAACGTTAATATTATTTTAAACAAGTAAATTATACATTAAAAACTCAAAATATGTTTCGTTTCTTAATAAGAAAATAAATAAATATAACTTGAATTTAAATAAAAGACGCTTACACCAATTTTCACTTCGTTAAATTCAAGAACTCACGTAGAACGTAGCTCGTTCGAAAAGAAAGAAAATTCTATTAATTAGATTTGTTTAAAATTCAGAAGCAGACTTCATTTGTAAAATAATAATTAATTCTTCGAGACGTTTCTTATTTCATTTGTGTCAATCAATGTCTTAAAAATACTGAAATTTATTAAAAGAAAGAAATATATTTTTATAATTTATTCCAATTGGAAAACCAATTGCGATCTTAATTCATTTTTCTATACTAACTGATTCTTGTGACTTCATCTTCACTATGGACATAACACTTTATGACAAATATATTTTATTTAGCGTTATTTTAGTTGTCTTTCTGTGTGTAAATTGTCTCTCAAATATATTTGAAAGTAATTTAGGTGTGAACATTTTAAACGAGTGAAAAAAGCAATACTTTGGTGTCTGCAAATTTTTTGCATAATTTGCGATGTATGTCTTTGACTCGAAGTAAATTATGATTTTATTTATGAAGAATGCAGATGATATACAATATACCTTTAATAAATCATGTATTATCGTGTAGAAATAATTTAACTTACTTAACACCTAATAAATGACGTAGTACCCGCAATAGCCAAACAAATGAATGTATTATACAAAAATACATACATAGGTTTAAAAAGGGAACCTCAATTTTAGAAAACTAATAACTAGAAATTACTCATAAAAGTGTAATTACAATACCGCACCCTGTTATTTGTTTGGACTTTTTTTTTGTGTTCGCGTGCAGGGAACGTTGAGTTTCACACACGAACCCCGTGTCCCTATTACGTGTAACAGAAAAATGAATATTAATATACACGTATAAACCAAATGCAAACCCTGTTTTAATTGCAATAAGAATATCAATTGACGAACTTTCAATTGACACATAATAAAGTTGAAAATATTAGTATGTAAATATTTCGTAGCTAACTAGATCTTGCTACGTGGATCTGATGTTTTTAACAAAACACAATAGAATACAATTATGGTAGGGAGACAAGGATAATTACTTTTATCTGGAAAAAATTATATTATTTAGTTACGTTTTTAATATAACTACCAATATTTACTATATTGTTATGATTTTTTTAAATATAATGTAAAATGCATTACACTATTGCAGATAAACTATAAAAAGTTAATTTAAATTGTACCAATTAATATATTGTTTTAATGGCTTTTAGTTGTTTCATATAAACATAGATTTCTTCGCAAATATCATGTAGGATGAAGAAGATACTCCAACATCGTTTTCATATTTTTTTTACTATTGACATAACATATAGATACATACGTAAAACATATATACTACAATTATCATACGAAAGTTAAGTAAATGCACCTATTATCGATCTAAATGTCCGATATCGGTGAGAGTAGTAAAAACGCTCCTACGGTAGTACTAATAGGGGAAACAGCCCCATACCGCTCCCGGCCTACTCACTCACCTGGAACAAAGAGGCCATACGTCACACGTCGGCCGGTGTTATTGAGTTATCTGTTGTGTTCATTATGGTATACAACTTGTATGATGAACTGTGTTGTTATCTGATAGACTTGATTATAATGGAAGTATAGCATCCCTCGGATTGGTATAGGCCTCGAAATGTATGGTATAGATGCCTATTATTAACTCTGTATTTATAAACATAGTTAATAATAGGAATATTAATAATAGGAAAATATACCATATAAAAATGAGTGTACATTTTTTCTTGGTTATTGAGATCTTAGTTTAAGGATAAGTTTTCTACAATGATCTTAGGGTTAGCCTCAAGGACCAACTCTATACCCTCATCCAAAATCGACTTGTGTAATATACTTGATAACAGTTTTAAATGACACTTACGGATAAAACTGTATATTAATATCTGGTTTTATTACAGTTGATACCTTGTAAGTTGTAACTACAATAAATCGATGAAAAAAACAACTTTATATCGAGGTGCGGTCAGTCAATACCGCAGTGACCGTGAACTACGCACCCTTTAAAATGTAAGCTACTGTAAAACCTTTAGCACGCAACCCTATACGATCTACTAAATAGGAATGATTTTTATTACTATAACCATAATGATCATATTTGCATTTCACTCTTTTATATCCCATTATGAGTCATACAGTAAATCAATTACGGTAACATTAATTGCACTGTAAGTAATAGTAACAAGCTGGAGCTTATTATGTCAAATATTTAAAACAGAATCTTATATAAAACATTATTATTCCCTGCGTCATATTCTCGAGAAATAATCTGTGCTCTATAGTATAACTAATAAGCCATTGAAATATATACAAAAGAAGACAAAACAATATTTAAAATTCAAAGTTAAAAACATTATCCTAAAACATTCCAATTCCAATTTAAGAACTAAAGCCTTACTCGATATTGATCCTAGCGTTCCTTTTTTAAACTTCATAAAATTCGAGGCTCTACTAAAATACACTACAATAAAAAGCAACAAAAGGCGATGTACATTTTCGTTTCACAGACCGACGGCGTAGTACAAAAGCAATGTGTTTTTAACATCAGCGTTGACTGGCTCTATCGCGGAACTACGCTTCGATGCTCCTTTGTCTATATTCATAGACATTGAACATGTTTTAAAATGGCAATGAAACATACTTTATTTCACACACAATAAAGTAGTTCATTAACAAATGTTATTTATTTTAAATAGATTAGTGAAGAGGATAGTGTGAACTATTATTGTGAATTCCATAATGTGAGGATAGTGTAAACTATTATTGTGAAAAACCAATAAAAGATGTTTTTGTAATATTCTATTTTGTCTGTTTTCTGTCTAAATGTGCAAGTCTCACGTGAAAACTACTGCAGGAATTGAAATGAAACCAGAAATTAGTATTGCTTATTATCCAGATTCGTAAATATCATACAATTTAAAACGAATTGCATAGTAAATTTATAAAGAAACCGTTTCTCTAAAAAAACGCAAATCATTTTAAATCACCATAATGAAACCTCGTCAAAATTGTCACTATCACCGAACACGTAACCTTTAAAAATACCAAAAAGGCATATAAAAGCACAAACACAAAATGTAAATGAGAGTAGCTCGCTGAACTGAATATGTGCCAGCGGTAATGCCTCTTAATGAAGGTTCGCTTACGTTGAAATTCTCCAGCTAATGAATTCAGAAAATTCACTGCCTTCACACTCATCAAAGTCTCTCTTCGGGTGTTGAAACGCCACGTGTACGTACGTACAAGACGCCTGGTTATTTTTAATCTGTTTCACGCTAAACATGAAAACCGGAAAAGTTATATTTCAATTTAACGCAAACAAGCGTACTTCATCCTTTTTTTAACCGTGAATTAAGTTGATTCTTTTGATATATTTTTTTTTCATTTACTGTTTGATTGTTGTTCGTAATTTCATTTTTTTACTGAATCATTCATTGTTTTTTCTTTAGCAGTTACAAGATGAATTCACTACGTGTAATATGAAAATACCTTACCACAATTGCCAGATTTTTTTTTTTTCATGAAAGTATGTGGTAAATAGGTACTTGCGTTTCGTACGGTGAGTGAGAGAGCCGGAAGCCTAACCTCTCCCCTAATCCTTTCTTCACATCCTATTCCCTTTCATTCCTTATTCCCTTTTAAGCTGTCAAAGTATTTGTGGCTTTTCTGTGCTGCAACTATCCAATAGCGATAATCATATAGCATCAGGTATCCCATCCACTCACTTTTTAGAAACGCTTTATAAAAAAAAAATCACATTTTATGTAACGAAATTTACGCATATAAAGACATTTAGAAATAAAGTATGTAAAAAAATTGTAATTAAATTCACGAAGAAGAAAATAATATAAATTTCACACGTAGAAAGGTGTAAAATCATTTTTCAAGTTCATCGCGCTCGCGGAGAACCGTAAACGGAGCGCGAGTGCAACTTGGGCCGTAAATAATAACTTGAAAACTAATTCAACCAAAAACGGTTTTACGGCTAATCGTAAATCTCGCGTATTTTATGAAAAGTTTTCTCTGAATCCCGTCGGAATTCCAGAATTAAGTCTCGAGCTTTCCAAGGTTTAAATGGAATATTATGAGACCTGAAATACGTGGCATTTTTGCATCTTCTCATTAAACGAAAACGTAAAAACTGTTTCCTACTTGAATTTCATACAAAAGACCTACTGTTTTTATAGCAGTAACTGTTTTAGGTAATTTTAAAACAAATAATTCAGTAACCGCATTTAGTTATTTTTCAAATAAAAAACATTTATTTCCTCGGTTATATAAACAAAAGTTCCATTAACTTTTCCTTGAAAGATTTATATCTTACGCAAGCTTAGGTACTTGCCGTTGCCACGGTCCAACGTAAAAGTTATGTAAAACGAATTATTATTTCAAATAGGAATTTCAAATGAAAAGTTTAAGTTTTTACGTATTTTTTTATTACTAAATTATAGTTGAATGATTCGCGGCAAATGATAAATAAAATGTCGCTTAATAAAAAAACCCTTCATGGTTTCCGTAACATCGTACAAGGAACAAAACAATGATACTTTTGTAAAATAAACAAAGTAGACGCAATAACAATATACAATAATTATAGCAATATATAACTTTATTGTGTGAGTAAGACTCGCGCTTGACCGATTTTCATTATTTGTTGTTTTAATGAAAATAGAATGGATGAAAATTCCAACTTTCTATAATACACTTTATAAAATACAGTCCGTTGACCGACACGTGGACAAACGGACAGACTAACGGACAGCGGAAGCCTTGTGATAGGATCCCGTTGGCACCCTAAAAATAAATTTCAATTAAAAATAAAAATGATAAATAATACAACGAGTCTCAGTTCATTAATTCTTGTTCCAAAGGTTCTGAGAGTGAATTTCAATTACAAATTTAACCTACATTAACAATGTGAGCCCCAGACCTCGACCCTTTCATGAACTGATTGATTTCGCGCACCCTTACGACCTTTGAGACTAATATAACCAGAAGCCTTCGTCACTAATTAAAAATTTTAATCGTATTATTCGAGTCTTATACTTAATCTAAATTAAATTAATTGAATATAAAAATTAAAGTGTTATCTAACTAATATTATAAATGCGAATCTTTGTGTGCGTTTTTTAGGCTTTCACGTTGAAATAACTCAATGGATTTGAAAGAAATTCATACTATTATCCCGTGGCCAAATCTGCGCGACGCAAATAGTATTGATAGAAGACATACACTTAACTACGATAAAAACTTAACTTTTTCGGGCTGTCAGTATTGTTTTACGAAATAATCTCGCTCAAGTACGTTTTCGTTGCATGATAAAATCAATTCAATTTTTAATCGAAATGAAAATTCACAATACGTCTGAAGTCATCAACAACTGCAGCATTCATAACAATGCATTTTTATACTTTAAATTTTATTGTTAACTATTTTTTACACACAACATTTCTTTCACGACAGACAATCCTATTTGTAATGATGTCCAACGCAATATAGCCTTCGAAAAATCGTTCTTTTTAACTCAATGTATGAAGACAGAGTGAGTTCCATGTGGTGCTTGTGATTTATAGAATGGGCGGTCAAGCAGAGAATTACTCTATATTTTTTACCTTAAACCATGTAAGTGTTAGGAAAATGGACAAAATGTTTCATTTTAACCGACTTTAAAAAAAGGAGGAGGTTCTCAATTGGTCGGGGATTTTTTTATGCAGGTTAACTGATTTCAATAAAGTCGGTGCATAAGGTTTTATTTGACACCGACTTCGAATATTTTACTTGGCACGGACTTAAGATGTTTGTTTGTAACTATTAAATTCGTTTTTGAAGTCAATTCATTTTCAAACCATCGTTTATGTACGCGTACATACATTTTCGTTATTCAAAATTTTAAATTAAATCAATTTCAACAACAATTTCATTTACTTCGAAAGGATACTCATTAAATGAAAATTTCGTCCTAAAATAATTTTGAATCGGACCTTTAAGCCTTCTCAAGGTATCGTTCATTATTTTGTTTAATTTTCTATAATAAATGAAATAGAAACAAATAAAATATAAAAAACGGGTATTAAGTAAGTTAAAGAACATCTCGTACATTCAACTATATATATTTCAGTTTAATATTATTTGAGAAAACTTTTTTCGGACAAGCTGACAGACAGGCGGACTACAACGAGATCTTAGTTTTTTTTTCCTAAGGAATGAAATCCAAAAAAAAAACTTATATAAGTCAAAGAAAACGGTGATGTAGGTAATATATGTGCGCATTTAAATTTTTAAACGTATACCGGCATACAAAAATTATTAATAATTTTGTATTTTGAAAGATGCTTTTTAAAAAATATCCTATCTTCACTTCCGCAAAGATCTTGAAAATTTCCAAAACTATAAAACTTTAAAGACTTGAATGACCCTTTGGTAATCTAAGGATCAGCTCAAAATGGATTTAGCAAAAACATCGAAATGGGTTTAAGGGGCTTGCAATCCATCATTGCGATGTTAGGAACAAATTTAGATATATATTGTTTTATAAAATTAGTTAGTCATTAAGTTTTCACTATTCACACACGATTTCATATTTTAAATATTGCACAATTCGAAATCCGTAAACGGAAAACATATTCCGTTTCAAATTTTCACATAAAATGTTTAACAATAGCCGGCGATGTGGCAGAGTCAAACAATCCGATTTAGAATTTGTTTGTGCATGAAACATTTAATTTAACCTACACTGAAGTTGAAATATTCGTATATTTCGACGTCAATACAACGAACATTGCAAGTTTTATATTTAATAAACGCGATATGACTTTTAAATATTTGCTTTTAGAATCCTAAAGCATTTTTATTGTTATGAAAAACACAATCCTGTTTTTATTCACCGAATATTTTACATAAAAATACAAAATGAAAATTAAAAATAAACCGTTTATACCTTTACGGAAATTATCTATCGATATATGTATATTATTTCTCAAAAGTTTAATTTGTTATTATAAAAATCTCTCTGACACCAAAATTAATGTGACCCAGCGAAAATAGTCTTCAAATTGGCCTATACGCCACTTTTTACTCTAACCAATGAAATGATTGAAATTTCTTAAAAAATAATTTTTACAGTAAAGTAAACAAAAAGTAAAGTAAACAGCCTGTAAATGTCCCACTGCTGGGCAAAGACCTCCTCTCCTATTAAGGAGAAGGTTTAGAGCTTAATCCACCACGTTGCTCCACTGCGGGTTGGCGGATATATGTACATGTGTCAGAATTTCTCTCGACACATGCAGGTTTCCTCACGGTGTTTTCCTTCACCGCCGAGATCGAGATAAACATATATATATAATTTAAACACAAATTTAGCACTTGAAAAACCAACGGTGCTAGCCGGGGTTTGAACCCACGATCATCAGTTGAGATCGACGTGTTCTAACCACTAGGCCATCTCGGCTCATTTTTACAGTATGGTTTATTAATTTAAAATTATTGTTTTAAATTTTTACATAACTGTTACTAACGACGCGAAGTATTCGTAGAGGTCACCAGCGTAGTATTATATATTTATGTTAAACTATCACTATCATACAATGCTACATTCAGAATAGTCTATTTTTCTTTACTTGTGTTATTTAGCAGACAAATATGGCGTATTTCTAGCCACAGATAAGAGTTAGATAAGAAATTATCGATTGAAATGATTGAAGCGAATCATTTTTTATACTGTAAAATTATAATGAAAAAAAAATATTAGAAAATTCGTGATTTTTGTACAGAGTATTATGACCAAATAAGGACCAAAAAGTTCTAATTTTGTAATAGCGATAGTTTGTCATAATTAACCCTCCGGTCAAATATTAATACGTCAATATTAAAAAGCAATCAGTATGAATACAAGAAATAAACGTATAAGTAAATAAATATGTTTTCCTACTCGTGTCTCCGAGGAGCAATTAGCAAAACCAATTAAATGTCTAACGCCGTCTGCACCGGCGACGCTTGTTTGCCATAACTAGCTCCAGCCCGGGGCTTGGGCCGGCGAAGCTCCGCAATTATAGTCGACAAAGCGTAAGACTTCAGTGCTTAATTAAATCTTTATAATTTTAAACGTTATTTCGTTAACAAATTTGTCAAACGATTTTTGTAGCTGTATTAAGTCATCAAGTTATGTATTGAAGACATTATAGTGTTAACTGTTTCAACAAGCACTTAGTTCAAGTAACGTATGCATATTTACTTATTTTCTTTAATCTTCTTCAAGAGGCATCCAACCTACTTCAACTAAAATTAAGTACATATTTAGAAGTAGTCTCTAATCCGCGTTAAAGTGCGTGTATGTAATGGGGCGTTACTATTTTTTACTCCGTTCTTAAAAATCATAGCCTGACGTTATATATTCTTCGCCATCCTGACGTTATATAATAGGTTCGAATAAACTCGTCAGCTCAATATATTGATATAGATAAACATTTATATATACTTATGTAGGTACGTTTCTTTTTATGTAATATATGAAAATCAATGTTCATTTGCTGCTTTGTATCTTATGCATTGCCATATCGTTTATCCGGTTACAACATAAGATTGTCAACCTATTATTTGAATTTGCAAGAAGATTACAAGCATAGTACCTCCACACATAAGTTTTAGGCGGTTCACCGACATAACAATATCTACATTAACGCGAGCAAAGCCACGAGCAAAAACTAATGTTCAACGACAACAGCATCTCATGTTAACAAAAAGGAGGAGGAACAAAATAGTGAGCACAGCGAGTGAAAGTGATTGGTGGATTGAAAAACAAAGTACATGCGATTGGTGGATTCGTATATTTTGTAAGTGCGAGCGAAAATTTTGATACGTCACATATATAACGTTAGTAAATTTTACACAAAACTCTATCAAGTATTTATCGAAAAAATCACACTAGGCTTATTGATGTGATGTACACGTGACTTGAAAAATTGAATCGGAGTGGGCTGTTGATGTGCAGAGAAAGAACATAGCGATATATTATTATAAGACTTAGAAATTAAATATGTTGACTCTTATGCTTAATATCTTTTATGTTATTTACTTCTTCACTCTTATATCTAGTTATTCATAAAAATAATTCATTGAAACCATTTAACGAACCCCAACACGATACTTTTGCTGTAAGCTAGTAAGGAGTTGTGTATCTTATTGATTTCAAATATTGCTGCAGTTCATACATACGGAATTAATGCATAGATTATTGGCATAGAACTAAAATATATTATAGTAAAAATAAAAAAATAAAGTAACAGCTTGTTAATGTCCCAACATTAACAAGCTGTTACTTTATTTTTTTACTTTTACTATCTCGAATGCATCAACTGTCAAACAAAAAAAAGACGCATCAAAATTGATTCATTTATTTGGGAGCTATACACAATTTAAACTTATAACACTCCTTTTTTTAGATCACGAGTTAAAAAATCAAGAGCTAATATCAGAGTCTGTCACATCAGAATATCCAGTTACTTCCATTACCGAAACGAACCTGTAGTTCAAACAGAGACCGGGTTATTTATTAGCAGTAGAGTGATGCAGCACTTAGTACGACGGTGAGTGATTACAACGGGACGCAGGCTGTTGCATCGTAGATTAATAAGGATAATGAAAGTGGGTAACCGTAATACGTAAATATTTATTAGCTGGAAGACCGCCTGACGTCTGACGATTAATATAGATACAAAAAATATTATACTGCCTTTACATAGTATAAAATAAAATTGCTTTCTACCGTCTGTAGACTAATATTTTTTAAACTACCCAACGGATTTTAATGCGGCTTGCATCAGGAACAGAGTGATTCCAGAGGAAGGTCGTATATGTATAATACATGTATGTATATTATTATATTATAGTAGAGAAAAACCGAGAAGTCGCTAGTAAAAATTTATATTATATCTCTAAATGTTTATGTATGTATATTAAGTTATTTTTCTGTATTTAATGTATCATTCGTGTACTATAAAAAAGCTGAATAGTTTGTTATTTTTAACGTACTAATCTCAGAAACTACCCATTTGTTTGAAAACATCCTTTTTGCATTTAATATTCCATTGTTCAAAGAAAATTATAGGATATCTATAGCACATACATACATAAAAATATAATATTAAAAATACTCAAATAATAGCAGCGCTACAAATATTATCACTCGAGTAAAACCTCGAAGCGCGACTAGTTTCATGATCAAAGTGAACTAAGTAAAGTTTAAACACAATTTAAATCCCGTTTAACACGTGTAGGATTATAAAGTTCAAAATTTCTACATCTCCAACTTCGCTACGGTAAATTCGAAGCTAATTTTTAAATTAATATAACTTTATGCTTTCACATTTACCAACAACTAGTTAGTCCCCGAGATTTCGTCTGCGTTTTAATAACAAATTATATGATGAATTGTCCATATTAACTTTTATACTTATTCCACCCCTTTAAGGTTTACTTTCGCTACAAATGTAGCATTCTTTCGCCAATGCCCAATTAAGATCAAGATTGACTTACGATGAAATTGTAAGATTATTTATTAGAGACAAAGTGATGTACAATTCAGTATCAGTGTCGAGTTCCCACGTATCATCTCAATACGCCGTAGATCATGGTGAGTGGCGTGAATAATAGCGGATAAATATTCAAGCTGATATAAATCCACGCTGCTCGTGCCCCATGCATGACCGCCTGAAAGTGTTATCACGCTCAAATTGAATCATGTTGGATCCTCGACTAAAAATATCGATGCTTTAATTATTTTAGAACTGGAAAAATCGAAAACGGTATTTTTCTAGCAATTTGATAGAATGTGCAGTGTTTTTTTAGATGTTATAAAACGTTTACTATCCGAAATATTGTAGTGAAGTCGCAAATAATAATTTTTAATACATTGTTTGGTCTAGTTAAAATTAAATAGATCTTTCTTTTTGGGTATAGAACGCTAAACAATGGACGAAATGTGGAATTTTAATTTAATCTCACTTTACTTATTTGAAATTCCCATTTCACTCCTTTAAGGATTGAATTATCAAAAATCTTAGCAGATATCATAATAGCTAGCTACGTGCCAAATTTTAACCCAATAAAATGAGTTATTTGAATTGTGTGTTCATAGATCACTTAGTCAGTCCTGATTTCTTTTATAAAAATAATAATTAGTTCTTGCATTGTATCAATTGGAAACGTCAAAGAAAACACAAACTGTTCCTATAAAAGAATTTCAATCGAAAACACATTAATGGTTTCGGAAAAACGACGGTAAAAACATAGTTTTTCACGACTCATTATCGAATTGGCAGCGGCACAACCAAAAAGTTTCATTAGTGGGAGAGCCAATGTTTTCACGTTCCTTTGTCGTCGCGAAAAAGATAAAAGACAAGAATACGCTCGCTCCAGTTTTTCTTTCTTTTGCTTCGGAAATGGCAAGGGTTGCTTCAGAAATAATGAAGCGGTGTGCCTTAGGAATATTGTCTCCTCTCCGTACTACCTATGTTTGGGAAAAGAGTTCTGTTCTAATTGTGTTCCGTTATTACAAAACACCAGATTTACCAATACTGCTTTTGTCTACACTAATAATATAAAGCTGAAGAGTTTGTTTGTTTGTAGGCGCTAATCTGAGGAACTACAGGTTCGAATTGAAAAACTCTTTTTGTGTTAGATAGTTTATTTATTGAGGAAGGCTATAAGGTTATATTATCCCACGCTACGACTCATAGGAGCGAAGCAGTTACCATAAACGCGAGTGAAAAGGGACAGATAGTGCAGAATATTGATAGACATATCAAACAAAATTGATCAATCATATCTATACATTATAAGATTTTGAAGTTTTTTTTATTTTTTATTTTTATGACAATATACTGAGTATATACAACGACCAATTTTTATAATACCTAAATTGTTAAAAACATACAGGTTCTACTCACTTTAATGTATTGTTCAGTCAATGTACAAAAGCACACGGAAAAAACGAAGTTACTTCTCATTTTAATTACTTTTATTATATTGCGATAGTGCTCGTACCAAACGACGAGATTTGTCCATTCGATATTAATAACTTATATACATTATAGCTAAACCATTTACATAACAATAATTATACATAATAAAGTATCTATTATATTTGAATCAAGTCACAGGAAGACCGCCTTTATTATCATAAATTATACAAGTCTTAACGTCGATATTCGCTTGGGATTCATCAACTTAAAAGGGTCTGGACTCTGAGATGGTCCGAAATGACATCGCATTGACTATGTATGACTACTTAGTTCGAGTGCGACTGCTAGGAAGGAACGGCTGGTTCTTAAGTTATTGGACATTACTTATATTGCTATATCTAAAAACTGTAAAGTTCGTTTTAAATAAAACCATATTGATAATTATGCATGGTATGTGTGTTGATTGATTCTTGTACGAATTGTAATAATTTTTAAACCGTCTTCAAATAGGGGGAGGTTCTCTCTTTATGTAAATTCACTGAAAACAGCTAGATCGTTTTATTTTTTTTTTGTTTGTTGATATACCTAGTATATACCTACTCCCTGATTGGTTTCATAGAATTATCATCAAAATCAGTTCAGTAGCTTAGTTTTAAAATCAAAGTACTTAAGTGGAATAACTTTGTAATTAAAGAAAACGAAAATACGTATTTTACTTAAAAAGTAGGTTCCGTTTGTTTAAAAAGACATTTTCCATACATTAACTGGCAGCGCCTGCAGAGAGACTTTAGTATAGAAAAACATTTATCGAAAATTACGTTACAACATACTAGGAGCAACGGTATAACTATTAGAAAATTGTTACCAATATATATTTTTAGTCATCATATTATTTGTAATTTGTACGATGTTATCTTTACATTTTAAAATTTTCACAAATATTTTTATTCAAATTCTTATATTATAACTTTTTAAAAGCCTGCCAGTCCTAATAAAAATAAGAAATAGAATAATGTTATAATTTCATTCAGTACAGTCCGTGTATGTTAAGCTTCTATGCAATCCTTGTAATAAATTTGAACACATTTACCAACAATAACCGTGTTACGACAGAGGGTAAGGATCTGTAGAAATTATGCAAAATTATGTTAATAAATTCAGTTTGTAATGATACCCACCGTACGAAATATTGTGGTTATTATTTTTACTAAATTTCGTCATCACTTGAAATTGATTTAAGTTTATTATTTTTTTAGAATCTGATTAGAAAATGATTTATAGAAAATAAAATTACAATTTAATATAAACACAAAAGAGAAACTTAACTATTTACAAATCGTAATAATGACTGTATAAATCATGTCCTCGCGGAATGCTGGCAAGAACGCTAGCAGCTTTTCCTTTTTAATTGCAATTCCAATTTTTTGGGCTCAAAAAAGTAATAATAATCATCTTTCATATATGACAGATATAAGCAAACATCGTATTCGAATTTGTTAATTTTTCTATCTCTCGGAAACTTATTTCGGGATGAAAAGTACCCTATGTCATTTTCTGTATCCCTTACACGTATGCAACATGAACGGTTGAGTAGCTGAGGCATGAACGAGTATCCAACAAATTCACATTCGCATTTGTATAATATTTAGGATTATATTAATCAGATATTTCTCATTAAAAAGTTTTTAACATACTTCAATTCAAATTTAAACTTACTTCCTGATTTTATATCCCGCTGTCGCTAATTTTGGCCAGTAAAAAATATAAAGAGTGCAAATGAAAGAGTTTCCTTATCTACCCTTGTAAAACGTGACTGTAAAGTGCGCCATAAACTGTACTAACGACCACTAAGACAACAGTTGCGACCATTGGAATGCTTGCCAAAGTACCGAGACAAGCGCGGTATGGTGCCAACGATAGGTATGAATCTCTATTGCAATATTTGCAATCGTTCTATTATAATATTACTAGAAAATAGTGTTAAACAAAGGCAGTGTTTTAAAAACATAATTTAGAATTCTAATTCTATACAAAGTATATATTTTTGACTATATTTTCTACTCATTAAAATATTAAAATCTAACTTTACTTTTATATGCAAGACGATCATGCATGAAGTTAAATTCCCAACAATGTAAGGTGAATCCTATCCTATAATATTGCTTTTAATTAATTTCAACCCAAGATATTGCAACATGTTTAGCATAAGAAATGCATAGAAGCTACATTTGCATAAGATCTTATAACGCTATATATTTTCATATTTTCACAGATTAAAAAAAAGTTTCGTTATGTCACAACCTAATTTAAAAACTATTCAAGCCACACGGACTCCATTTTGAGAAAATAGCGTCTAAAGATTTTAACCTATTCTTAATAAATTTGTTTGAAGAAGTATATATCCATCTATTTGATAAAAGGTATAAGGAATTAAAAGCAGATTGGTAGAATAAAAGGTATTACATAATACTAAGTTTTGAAATATATAAGATAATTTCATATTACAAAATATATAATAATAACACAACACAATAATTAAAAAAAAACGAAAGTAAGAAATTTATTTGTACTTATTTAATTTAGATCACTTGAAACATTTTTAAATACGTGACGTATTATCAGAATACATCAATATTTGACTTTTTATGGGTGGAGACATTATTGCTTATCAGCATCGATATATGCTATTATAACAACGAGGTCAGAATTGGTAAGCGGTAAAACAAATCTAAAACTCGCCCTACTTTCGCCCTCCATTCTATTGGCTGATTTTGATAGCTATCTCGCGTACGGCCCGGGACACGCAATGCGGCTTTTTTGTCACGTATTCACACTATCAATATAAGGGAAAATATAAATTCCTTTCGTTTCCCGTTCACTATTCCACTTATGAAGTAGTTTTTTTTTCCTTGAAACACTTTATACGCGGAAAAAAATTGAATTGGATATATCAATATGAAGTGTCTTCATAATACAATATACCTGTTCTAAGCAGAGGTAACAATATTAATATAAATCATACCAAACATTTCATTTCGTATTCGTAATGTTTTAATATGTAAACCTGAAAGTTGAATTAGAAAAATCGAAAAAGTATATCACGATCAATGTAAATTTTTATTTTATTCTGGCAGCCTGTTTTGTTTAGATTAACTCTTTACTATTCTCAGCTATTGCAACAACAGTTTTATCTTCACCAAAAAAATATAAAAGTTTTGAAATGGCTTCATTTAAGCGTTAAAAAAATACAATGATCATAAAATATACATATTTCACGCTAGAAGAATTTAAAGCAATTTATATGTTCTAAGCATTTTCCGGCTTCCTTTTATTTTTAAAATACATACAAAATATTATCTGTCAACAACATTTTTTACATTATTTCATATACTCCAATTTCCATATAAAGTCGATTCCGAGTACGTCGGAGTAAACATAATAATCTCGGCTCGAAGCGCACTTTGTGAAAATATGAAACATCCGTATATTCTCGGGTTAAATTCGTTTTTTCTTGAGTTTGCTCGACTTTATTGCGTTACGGAGGGACGCGCTTTTAAAAATTTGAAACGCTTATGGCTGATCTTTTTGTACTACGAAAAAACTGTTTCATTCTACTTTCGTAAACTAAACTTTGTTTTAGTACAGCTCTAAACATAATCATAAGTACTATTTTCAAGTCCGCTTAACTCGAGTACAAAGTTTAAAGCCTAAAATATTTGTACGGGTTTAAGTGCCTTAAACTGTGGTGGATTAGGAAACTTTTAAAGGTATTGAAATTTGCAAATAATCATAAAGAAACACGTCATGTCAACAAATTATGTCTAATCGTCACTATCGATACAGGAACCAAAACAAGTGCTTTCAACATGTTATTAAACAACTAATATTATGAATAAGAAAGTATGTGAATCAGGGTGTATTTATTTTAATTGTTCACGTTATAATGATTCAAAGGATTCGAATGAAATTTGCAATAAATACAGTCTGTATCTTGAATCATCACGTAGTTATTATCTCGCGAGTGAACCCGTAGGAGCAGTTTGTCATTCACAAAAAGTAACAAAATTAAAATACATACACCAAAAGTACTCCCTACGCTCACACAATGCAAGGAAATTAGCGAAAATTTCACATTTAAAAACAGAACAAGTGTAAAAGCGATTTTAATGAAAACATACAACAACTACCACAGAATTTGCATTTACACCCTTGACAATGACGAAGCATTTTACCCTCAAACAAGCCCCGGGCTGACTGCAAATGAATAGGTGTTTGTATTGATTTACTTTCCGCTCCTTGTCCCTGCAGGACATCGAAATATATTATTTCAATGCAATATAAACCCTATTCCTTTATCAATAGGATTATATAGAGACATTCTAAGGACACAAGGGTAATAGTTCCCATAGGACTTCTCCCTTCCGCCCTTGTTTGAAATCAAAGACAAAACGAAAATCCACCCCAGCCTTAATCACTTTTACTTTGATCTCGCTATTGACGTTACGAATTTTATTCTTGTGGGTGACAATGAATATTAAATTGGATTTTTAAAATATCTTTACTTATAGACGTTGCTCTTGATTGCATTTTCAATTTTAATTATTAACGATTCCTTTCGAAAAACATTAATTTTATCATTCAATTAGTTAAGTGTTTATTTTTGTTAAATACCGCCATTATATAAAATATTTTGCGTCTCCAATTAACGCTTGAAATATCTGGTTTCGTAGAAACTTATAATATTTCCAAATTTATAATTATAAAATGAAATATTTATGACGAAAATAACTGAAAAAATAAAAATATTTGAGCTTTATAAAATGTAGCTTATAAAAAACTCAAAGCAAGTACCTGGAAATAACTCATATTAATTAATATTGGGTCAACAAAATGGAAGACTTATTATACGTGTAGTTATATACATTATATATGTATTGAATGTTCAGCTCGTCTTTATGATTCAGATCAGTTCAGGCCGACCTTCGATAAAAGATGGCACTCAAAGATGGAGAAGATGTAAACTATGAAGAGTCAATCTGGAAAATTTGCGTCTATGGGCACGATTGTTTTTTTGTGTAATAACTTATATGTATACTATTTCACATAATAGATGCTCCTATTATATAATTTTGTTTGTTCATAAAAATGTATAAACACAAAAAGGTAATTGCCTCCATGGGTGCAATTAACCAGGACGGCCTTATATTGCCTAATATTTTTCATACAATAACAAACATTCCATACAAATAAAAAATATTTCTGAAAATGTTATTTTTGGACTATGAATAAAGAATTCACCTACAGGCTGAGTTTAATTAAGTGAGCAGAGAATGTAATCTAAAGTTACATTTTCACAAGCAACTTTACCATGCACTAGCAACAAAGTGTAACAGCTACTAAACTTTATGGTAGGAAACTAAAGCCGGGAGATAAACCGAATTGTCCATCGCTCTCGTGAAGTTAAAGCCGCGGCCGATATGGGGCTGACGATGCCCGGAGATATCGACATCAGCTTGGCTTTGGGAGTCGATAACTTTATATGATTCTTTCAGATTAACGAAACTGGAAGTTTTATTAGGGGAAAATTAATGTTTTTAATTAAATACTTCCCCAATTTGTTGAAGTTAATGTTTATGAACTTTTGTATGTTAAATTGAAAATATATAACGAATTTACTTATTCGTAACTTTAAAAATACAGCGCAGCGATGAGCTTAATTAAATTTTAAAATATGTTGCCGTTAAAGAACCTTATTTTTTGTCAGTTGGTACAAAACAACAAATATTTATTTTAACTATGGTTACGCAGATATATCCATAAAAAATATTTTAAACATAAAATGTCTCTAGCTATCTGTCATTTATATATCTTATGGAACAGACATTAAAAAAATTAATCTCATTACAATTTTAGAATACCCAATACGAAACCGGGGAAAAAAGCTAGCTAAACAGTACAAATAAAAGAAGACCAGGCCATGACAAATACAATTTAAGAGGTACATAAAGCGAACATAAACGTAAATCCCTTTTGCATTGAATGGAAGGGCTGTAATAGAAAATTATCTGTAATCAAACTGGATCTCGAAAAGGGCAATGAGCCAGGGTTATTTGCGCCGCGAAAAGAAGGAAGTGTAAAATTTTTACGTCCATAATAAAATGGCCGAACGTTCATGGTTTCAAAAATAGCACCGTCATCGCATTATGCTATATGAGATTTCAGATTTCGCAAGAAATTAAAGTTGTTAACAAAAATATTACGTGGAAATCTTTATTGATACAATAGTTAAGAATATACATATAACATTATTTTTGGAAGCGAGTATAAAATAGGAAGAAATGCTTTTATCTTCTACCTATTTTGTATTTCAGACGCAAACCATTACATTTAATTGACCTCTGTTAGATGATAATATATATATAGGGTCAGTTATTATTTTGCGAAATATAGGGGTTCAAAAAGAAGATAGAATGTTTCCAGATTATTTGATTACTCTGAAGAGACGTAATATGTGTAGTTCATTTTTGTATATCTACATATTGTACACTCTTTATCGAGGTGATGTTAGATTCATTTTATAAGAAGCAAGTACGTCTAATTGCGATATAAAGATGGGTTTTACTATAATATTAAATTAATTATTTAACTGTACAAATAAAACTAAATTTGCTCTATTTATATATCAAATATAATGTATCGAATCAAATTTCGAACTACTTCACTAGTTCAACAAACTCGAATACGCACCATTGCCTAAATTAACTCACAGAATCAAGCGTACATTTACCGACATCTCCCGGATTTGTTTACCTCCATTAACACTTGAGGTGATTTACACTACCATCAAGCGTCAGTGTACCTACTTCTCTCTAATCTGCTCTGTTTGAACTACCCGACTACCGGAATCCTATTACCTGTCAACGCGTTCACACCTAGGTCATCCGGATGTTTAACGAAATATCGATCTTTCTTTTTAGGACGTAAGATTCAACACAAAGAATCTTATTTAGAATAATTTTTTTTTCGATATTGAGATAAGTTAATTCGACTGCGGGTATATGTTTCATTTATTTCATCTGTAGTGCAGAGATACGGTCCTATTTCATTGCTAATGGCTTAATAAACCCCCGGGGTCGTTCACCCTCTTTATGGGGGTTTTAACGCACACGATATACGATAAACGTTTATATTGTTCGCCATTTGTCCCAGCGTCCGCCTCCAACTTTTTCCCCCATTGTTAATACACCCATTTGTTATTGTCAGGTAAAAGGCATTTTTCTATAGACTTTGCTAGTTGCGTAGCGTTACGTAATGAAGTTTAGTATTAAATGCAATATGTTCTTGTTCTATCATACTATCTCTTCGCTTACCCCTTTGTATAATAATTATACCTGAAAAGATTATGTGTTTACTATGATAAGCTTGCTACAGGTAAAGGAACAGTAATAAGTTACTGAAAAGTATACTCCTAAAAATTGTGTGACTAGAAATGTTTTATGTCTGAAGGTAACTTTATAGAATCTAAATTTTTTTTTTATGTAACTCGATGATTCGAAAATGCATATTCGATTGTACATATTTTATTTTAATTTAAGAAACTAGTAATTAGAAAATAAATCAATAAAACATCTTTTTATGTAACATTTAATACAAACTACGCAAAAAATATTTAAACATACGAAGATTTCATCTTTTAAGTGCGAAGAAAAAAGTATGATAAGTGTAAACACAGTCGATTCTCTCCGCACCATAAGCGTAATCTCCAAGGAAAGATTTCTCCCCCATAAAAACCATAACATAAAAAACTGAATGTTCCCTACGTTCTCATAACGCGAAAACTGCAGAACGAAGTTTACCAGCGCTGAAACGTGTTCTATTCTATTTTTATGAATTTTTGATGATAAAAATTTCGTAAATTTTTATCGTTGCTATAGTACACAAAGTATTTTTTTATTACAGAAATTATAGAACGTTTTTCCCTTGTGTTTTTAAAAGAGCATGTGTTTGCTACCATTTTGAACTACTAAATATTATGCCAAGAAAAAATTACAAAGATATTTTTTTTGAACAAAGAAAAGTTATAAAGAAGTATTCACAACTTCAATTCTTCAAACAAACATTTCAGTTAAAATCATAGAAAACGTTTAATTTCAAATTAAACAAAAAATTTCTTTTTAAATTGTTCCTTATTCCTACCGTTTTAATTAAAAACTCGTAGATTCTTCGGATTTCTTTGGTACAGCACTTACCTGAAACAGAAAAATAATTTAAATATTATAAAAAAGTTACTTAAGTTATAAAATAAAGGCAAACTGAGGATAATTTATAAAAACTGTCGATATCAAAACATGATGCGTTCTGAAAGTTGACTTTGTTTTTTGCACTTAAGTTACTATCAAAATGCGGCATGTTTTGTAAGCGACTATTTTACAGAATTAGATTATTTAATATACAAACATAAATACAAGAATACTTTTCAAGCTTATTATCATTTTACGTACAGTAGGTATCGTTTTAACTTAAAAAAAGGATATAATATTTTTGGACATTTTCATAAAAATTATCTTACGGTGCTCAAAACATTTTATAAATTACCAAAAAAATAATAGATTCCTTAATAATCAAATATCCGTTAAATGTATAATCACTTAATCGTCTAGAGCGAAGCCGGGGCAAGTCGTAGTACATTTAACCTATTATAATGGTAAAGACACTAGATATATTTAAGCAAAATTAATTATATGATCTCATTTACCTAACTACCTATTTCATACCTAATCATAAAGGGATGATAAATTCACTTATTGACATTTGTCATACCGTATCAAGTTACACCATCAATAATAAGCGAGTCAATTGCTGACGGGAATTACTATACCGTCAGTACAATCGCACAACGTGCTTTTCAATTTATAATAGGATTCCGGTATGAAATATTTCACTTTGTGCAAACTTAAACAGGCGCTGAAAGCGGCGCAAATGAGTTCATAATGCCGTGAAATTACTAAGTTGGCCTACGTTGCTTTTTGTTCAGTTTACATGAACGACATCGTTCAGCATAGGACAATTACTATGGAAATGACCATTATTTAATACACAAAAAGATTTGCGAATGTAATTTTTGTAAGAATTACTTGACAATGTAAACGAATAACGAATAGTGTGTACTAATAAGCGTCTACACATTTGTCGCTTCCACTTCTAAAACTTAATTTATTCCTTTACATTGATAAGATTAAGTGTTACACACAATACAATGAATTTATTTATTAATTAAAATAGATTTTTATTCAGTGGACAATTGTATGAGGGGTAATTTGATAAAAATACAAATAGATTTATTTGAAACCTGTATATCATAATAGCATTATTTTTTTTAATTAACAAAAATCATGCTTTTCTATATCCTTTGCAAGGCGGAAAAGATGGGTGGCACTCACAATTCAAGTCATTTTCTGATATTATGTAGCTGTATTGTTTTTTACGTTCATTTAATATACTGTTTCGTATTCAATTTACTAGTCGCTAATACAGCGAATAACTCACTGTAATATTATAAACAACTTCTCATCCAGTCATGCGGAGTACAATTAAAATAACATTTTCATGGAATTGTTCATTTAAAATTCTTTTGTAAGGTTGTCGGGAATTTTTCTACAATCCGTAAAGAAAATTACCTAACTTGGCCGAGTTCATTTTGCGTAGGCATTTTCATTTTCTGAGACCTGTCTCTATGATGGAATGCTCGCCCGGGATACGCTAGTCTTTATTACAGCTTACTTGTGCTATGCGGTTACAATGAAAAACGTATTTGCCATTAGAAGAAAATGAAGTTCATTAAAAACATAATATAATTTTTATATAAAAGAATAGTACAAATATTTTATTCCTGAGTATTTTTATTAGTATTTGCAGTTTGCACGTCTCTTTAAAAATAAACAACATGGATGACGTTTAAGAGTTCCGTACCTAGTCAAAAACCCTAACAGACCCTTATAGTTTCGTTCGTACTCGGCTTAGCTCAGAGACTCTTAGTAGTAGAAAAGCGATTAACAAGACAGATTAAGGAGACACTATTATCATACTCGTTGTACTATCATAAGAAGTTATGTGACGATTAGTGATGTACCGTATATCCGTCAGCGTATCCGGATATCCAAGGGATACTATATTATCAAATCAACGCAACGCAGATCGTAACATGTCTTGCCTATTACTTAGTGTCAAGTGGCGTCAACTAATGCATCAAGGTACAAAGTTAGGTTAATAGTATGTTTTTAAGTAAGACAGTTACATCCGTATCCATATCCATATCCGTGAATTTTGACACCAAATATCCGTATCCGCTAATATACATATTTAACAATCCAGTACATCGCTAGTTACGATATCTGTACCCATTTTTAACTTTATCAAGCTCATCAGCTCATTTTTTTACATAGCTTTTCAACCTTTTTTAAACGTTTATATGTATATTATTTTAAGACACTGTGTTTTGTTACTTTTTTTATTGCTATTCGGTTGGTATTGTACCTATACCATAATTAATATAAATAATCTCCGTTATGTCAAGGGTTTCTGGAAGAGATCTCTTATTAGAGATAAGTTATCCCATGTACACATTTTGTTTCCAAAAAACTTGTTTTCTGTGAAATAAAACTATTTTAAACGGATTTAAATCGCGTATATTAATTATTTTTATCATCCCGACGTTTCGAGCACTATGCAGCGTTCGTGGTCACGTGAGTCTACCTGTGACCACGAACGCTGCAAATAGTTTTATTTCAATGAACAATAATCGCGAAAATCTAAGACAACGATTGTTTTCTGTGAATTTTATTTGGTACATAAATAAATAAATAAATAAAATCCATGAACCTATCACATATCTATAGTTATATAAAATCATTGTTTATAGGAAAAATAGACTTTGTATATCAATTATACAATATATAGATAAAGACATACGTAGCAATAATAAGATAATATATAATACAATACAACAAATACAGCCAAAGAGTTATGTAACGAAACGGGGAAACTATATAGAATAAATAGCAACTCATTTTACGCCATATTTCTTTCCATTACCCCCATAAAGCCTGCCATTACCATAATAGCTATCATTGTTGTGTAGGTTGCTAGCGTATTGGTAACACGCTGGTTAATAATAACCTACCCGTAATTGCAGGATAAAAGCTAGGTAATATAGGTAATATGGTAATTACAGTATATTTTTATCTAATATCGATTTTTATGTTTTCTTATAAAAATCGTTTTTCATTTATATAGTTTATAGACTGTCTGTTAAACGGCGCTTTTATTTTGTTGATTGACTGATTTACAAGCTTCTTATTCTGTCGATGGTTATCGTTTTTTATTTATTGTTTTTTTTTTTATATATAAATAGCGGGAAAACGAGCAGACGGGTCACCCAATATTAAGTGATCATCGCCGCCTATGGACATTTGCAGCACAAGAGCAGCCAAAAATGCGTAACCAGCTGAAGATTTAAGAGATTATTTTGAATAGAAAATTAATATAAAGAATTTGATAAAAATATAAATGGGGTATGTGATGAGGCTTTCGGTTTTCTTACACATCGATTCTTATTGGCTACTTCGCGTTGATTTTCTGTGAGAGTACGGTACCTCCCCTGTCGTGCCAGCCTGTATACGAACTAGTAGCCAATAACAAAAACTGTAGTCAATAGGTACAGCTAGGCTCTACCACAGCAAAATAGACCAAAATAAAGTTAATTTTATGTCTCAAACAATTTACTTATTATGCTCTGTAAATAATTATTTTATACCAAGCACAAAAAAGTTCTGAGTTATGGCATAGAGATAAATTTTAAATAAACGAACAAAGATGTTTAACAATTGCATTATTGATACTCGTATTTATTTGATGAATACGATTTATAAAGATCATAACTGGTGTAAATAAATTCTCAACAAACATTGTTCTCAAATACAACACAAATCCAATCGAGCCTTCGACACACATGCAATAAAAAACATTAGCATAGACGGCGTCTCGGCTCATATTTTACGAACAACAAAACCCGTGTCGACTTACAATAGACACATTACACAAACATAGATCTAATATATAAACACATAAGGTCTACATACCATTGCACACTTTTATTCAGATGTATAGCGTCATATAAAATTCCTACAAGCTACATGTTTCAGTTGTACATATAAAACTTGATTGCTAACAAATTGTTTCATTATGTACTTAATTACATTCACTGAAGGTTCAATTTACGTTGCGCTTCAATAGATCGGCAGTAGCGAAGCAAATTAGACCTTATTGCCTCTGTTTAAGGTCTCAATATATACGATATTTTCCTGAAGCTATTCCCTCGCGACGCCTTACAAGGCTTTATAGAAAGTTTGCTTCTGAAGAACACTATTTTATTGGCACGAGATAAGGATGAGACTACACTTTACTTGAACAGAGTTTTTTTAAATAAACAAGCAAATAAATTCTACAAGTAATTTATTTATTAAAATATATTCTTGTATAATAAAGTGAGAGCGCTAATTATGTTTGTTGGCACATATCTATCTGGTAAATATATTTCTGATTCACTGACTTAAATAATAATGTATAATTTAAAAAGAGTATTGTTATTTCAAATGGTCATAGGCTCCATTTTATGTATATACATATGTATGTATATAATATTAAAATGATATACTACGAATAAGCCGCTTGGCGTAATATTAATTATAGGGCGGGTAGTACATATATAATAAAGAAAATCTTTATAACATTTAAAGCCGCGTGAATATATATTTTTTTATAATTTAACAAAATATACTTACATATTCAATTAATTTGTGTTTGAAATATTTTTGGGTTTATATATTAATATATATCGTAAAGTTAAAAAAACTATTTATTGTCTCTAACCTAACCTAACTTGATGAGTATTTCATCGCGTAACAAAAATATTGTATATAGATAAGATAAGTATAACAAAGATTATCCCCACCAAAAATATTACACGACTTATAAACTCTTAAATTGTTTGTTCTTTGGCCCGAAAATGGCTAAAGTTGCCCAAACTTCCCTTCGCGAAGTCAAAAAAGTCCTCAACAGTTTGCGTGGACTTCCCAACGCCTCGATTGACCTAAAAAGATATAACTCCGATAAAAAGTACGACCTTCTACAATTTCATTATGGAAATTACTTTTTATCACTTACCTACATACAAAACCATAATGTCCTTTTCCAAAATCATTAAAATACATTTTTTATTTTATATTCGTACCTACATATTTTATTGTAGATAAAATATTATTCATATTTAATCAGATTTTTGGCTTTTAATGACTCTTCAAATTAATGTACTGTAAAATAGATAAAAATTTATAAACCTTGTAGAGAAACCATTTCTTTATAATAAATGTGCTTTCACTGACACTTGTTAATTAAGAGTTTTTTAATTTATTTAAAAAAAGACGGGGATTTTTTATGTATGTTTATTGATTGCTCGAAAACAATTTGACCGATTTGGTTAATTGATTTTTGTTTCAAAGAGTATATTTCAATGGTTCCATAGAATTTTTATTAAAATCAGTTCATAGTTTGGTGTTTAAATCAAAATAACTGGAAGAAATGTGTCGTTTAAGTAAACGAAATTACGTATTTTGCTATTGAAGTCGATTACCCTTTAAAAAAAAAGTCCTGTTGCTTTTATTCATTTATTCGATCGACAACATAAAAGTAACAACGAACAATTTGTTGAATTTTAAAACTGTCGCACTATACCTTGTAAAACATTCACAGAACTAAAAACATACACTTGATGAAATGCAAATAGGAGGCGTCGAGGCGGTTTATTTATCCCATGCAGATGGCGCAGCTTCATTCGGAATCGACATGTCGAACAAAGCATTTCAAAAGATATAGCCATGACTGCCATCGCCGATAAAATTATCTAGGGCAATATCGACCCCATGCCTCTGGCATTGCGTACAAAATTCCTTACACGTAGCTCTCTTTTGTAAACGATCGTAGCTTCTACGTGCTCATATTGTTCAGCTGACGTCGATGGACGTCAATTCAAGATACAGGGAAGGTAATAGGTCCCCTTTGATAGTGAGGGCCCTTTAATGCTCATCTATGACATCACTGTCAGTGGTTTCGCTCAATAGAGGTGAATTATCTTGATGATTTACGTTATGAGTTACGATATTACGTTGAGAATAAAACCTAAAGTAACTACTAATACTAACTAGTTTTTACAGTTAATAGAAATATTTTTTATCGATAGTAAATCAGTTAGGGATTAGATCCTAAAAAATGGTTTGTTTCTATTTTAGACCCTCAAATAACATTGAATTAATAATAATTAATAACGTTACAAACCTAAGTATATACAGTTCGCTTTAAAATATTAATTAATTAAAAAATTAACGTATGTATCTTAATATACCTATCAAAAATTAATTATATTGCTTAAATTGTAAAAAAAACTTTCTCTTCAAACTGAAGAAAAAATAATTTGTTAACGTAATTTTATATTGCGTTTGCTGGAAGGATATTTTTAGTTAATTAATAATTAACATTGAGACCTTGAGCGCCAGACATCCGTCCAATTAGATAGCTAATGGCTCAATGAGCGCTCAACGGACCGATTACGCTTTTTGAACTACCCGCATGAGGAGGTACAGAAAAAGGAATTCATTGAGATATTTCTTCAAAGAATTTACTTTGATCAATATAGTATTATAATTTATGCTTCCTACCTTGATACTTCTCTACTTACGTTCTATAAAAAGACGTAATTTCCGGTATACAATATTTAAAATATGTATTCAATAAAGATTTATACAGAGACACCGTACAAATTCAGTAAATGATTATTTTTGTATCTTATATATTTTTACATTTATTCAATGCTACTTCTTCTTGATAATAAAGACGAGTTTTGAAATGTTGACAAATATTCCTTAAATAATAGATAAACTTATTAAATATATAATTTTATTTTGAGATATTTTATCTAGTGTATTACGTATATCATGTCCTCCGTAATAAATAGCATGTAGCTATTGCCTTTTTAAAATTCTATATTCTAATTAATTCACGCAAATGTTTGCCTATCGGGGCGTAAAAGGTCGATTGAGCACTAACCGGTCCGTAAACGACTAAATGCCACGCCCTTTGCAGAAATATATGCCTATTATATACTCGATGCATAATTCGAAAATTACGGGATATATATATATAAAGATATATAAAGATAGATTAGCTCTTGGAGAAGGGCCTAGGCCATTTACGTAGACGAAGTTACGAGATCCAACTCGTTGTGTATACGGCATGTAAAGAATAGAAAAGCACCCCGTAGATGTCCCACCATTGGATAAAAGAAACAGAACTTATTTTACCACGCACCATTTCGGACTGGCACACATCTAAAGCAATGAATAGATTTTACGTGCTCGAATACGCATTGTCGGGTACGCACGATGTAAAGCATTGTTTGTTCCTGTAGCTACGCAGTACATTAGGTCAACGTGTACTTACACGAACTTCGCAACAAAAACAGTTGCAAACAGCGCATATCTACCGATCACATGCCGCGCGCTTGTACTGACTTCACTGAAAACTTTTTTTAAAATGTTCATTCTTTTAATATGTGGGTGCTGAATCGTGTAAATGGGCTTTAAGTTGCGCGTGCTTCGCGTTCAGTTTTGCCAAATGTTAATGCGTACTACCCTGGCATCGTATATTCCGTACATGGCTTCAGAATTTCTTTTAACAGTGCAGACTAAAACTCGTATAGATTTCAGTTTCGTATTTTCTTTCACCACCGAGCTCGAGATGAAGTATAAATACAAGTTTAAGATTAAAAAAACACTGATGTTCTATCTGAAGTTAGACCTTCAGTCCTTCACAGCTATGCTAGCAGAAAGAGCAGAAAAAAAAGATAAAGTAAGATATATTAACTCTTAAGAATAATATTTTTGTTAAAAAGCATTTTTTTGTTTTTGATTGAGGATTCAAAACTTTACTTTATTAAAGTCGATTAAGCACATTGATGATAAAGTTGTTTCTAGCACTTAGGTATTCTTCCAGAAACGAAACTAATTACGAGTTTACTCAATTCATTTATTGCCCTATTCGTTAATATTTAGCCAATGTATTTTAAATTTGACATTTTATTTTCAATAAAACTATTCACAGTTTTACCAACATAACATAAAACAATTTTTAATACGCTCTTTAAGATTACGTCAGAAACAGTTTGAAGGACGCACGGAGTCAGGGCCACTTCAGTAATATTGTATGAGGGCTCGCGTGACTGGATAGAAACGTTTTCCAACTAAGACCATCTGAAGGTTACAGAGACGCCGCTATGTCGCTCAGCTCGTCTAGTGGAGAGCACACACGTCACGCTGGCTCTTTGAACGAATTCGTCAGGCCTTTTGTGTTGCCTCGTTAAAAGATAACGAATGTACTTGAGAAAGAAAGCGCATTTCTTACCAGCTGACGCGGATTGATTTTTATATGATAATATCGCGGTTACATAGCGATCAGCGCCGATCATGAGCACTTGCAGCTCAAGAGGAGCCCCAAATGCATTGCTCCCTTAAATAGAATATGACGAATGTAAACAGAGGTCTGGTTAGGAAGAAAGTATTATTACTCCCTAGCTAAGGCTGTATTATTTTTTAAAACTTAACTTTGGCTAGGTTTATTTACAGATATAAAGGATACCTTTTACCTATAATACCTTTTCAGAAATCGTGAATCGTTTATTTGCTTAGCGTTTAAAAAGAAATGTAAATTCCTAAATTAATCATGATTACGTATGTTTTATATTGCGTATTTCAGAAGTATATGCTAATTGTAATATGCTTATCCCACTTGTTTTGTCCTTGAGCACGCGACAGCCAGTACTAACTACAAAAATGTACTTATTCTTTGACCTAATAACGAGCTGACTCTATTCAAATGAAGTCACTGAATAACCTATTGGGCCTATTCAAATTATAATCATTTGTACTACTGCGGCGACCTCATTCCATTATATGATTTGTCAGATGTACCTTGCAAAACATAAACGAAAAATGTAATTCATTTAAATTCAAATACCTAATATTTTTAAATACCCACAAATATACATGTATTATACTATATTTGAGCCGAGATGACCTAGTGGTTAGACCACGTCGATCTCAACCGATGATCACGAGTTCAAACCCCGACTAGCACCGCTGTGTTTTCAAGTGCTAAATTTGTGTTTAAATTCAATAATTTAAATTCTCTGCGGTGAAGGAAAACATCGTGAGGAAACCTGCATGTGCCGGGAGAAATTCTGACACATGTATATCCGCCAACCCGCAGTGGAGCAGCGTGGTGGATTAAGCTCTAAACCTTCTCCTTAATAGGAGAGGAGGCCTTTGCCCAGCAGTGGGACATTAACAGGCTGTTACTTTACTTTTTTACTTTTACTATCTCGAATGCATCAACCGTCAAACAAAAAAAAGACGCATCAAAATTGATTCATTTATTTGGGAGCTATACACAGTTTAAACTTATAAGACTCCTTTTTTGGATCGCGGGTTAAAAAAACAAGGGTTTTTCCCAGCAGTGGCACATTTACAGGATGTTACTTTACTTTATACTTTATTTAACAATTTTATGTTGAATTTACAAAAATTAAATTTGTAATAAAAGCGACATGTCTGAAAATGCCAGAATACTGCAGCGACTAGTAGGTAGGTATGTGATTTTGCCTATTTGTGGAAAATTTTGACTTGAAATTAAGTCATAAATGAGTTTTTTTTAATCTAACACCAATATCAAAAACTTGCAAATAGATAAGTCACTGAAGCTGACCATTAATAACTTTAAAAAAGAAGACATTTTAGTAATTAACTAATATTATTATTTTTGTAAAAATATTTTTAAAGGATTGTTTAATAGCTGTTTTCTTTGCCGAACACAATCATTCAATATAATCATATTATAGCCTCAAATAAAACTATCAGAATACAATTCTAAAGGATATTTAGTTATTACAAATAATATTTTATACTACGCCCAACTTTATTCTAATGTTGGTCCCCGCGTGTGGAGCCGGAGTTATAGATCCCTTTTAAATAAATCTTTGGTCAGTAACATGCCTTCCCACTATCCCATATGATTTATGCTTGATAGCCCTTCAGCCTAAAGGATAAAAATCGTACGTAATGGTGAGATCCGAAGCCTCTAAGATGAATGACATACTTCTTGACAATTTGCCTTCAGAAAGCTGTTTTACGAACAATGATGAATGTATAAGATAAATTTAGTAAAAATATTCGTTATATAAAAAAAAACTTTAATTTCATTCCATTTTATTTATATCTTCCAATTGTTTCTAATTGTTTGTAGTTGTAACACAAGGCAAACATTTCAAAATGATATATATTTTTAATTTTGATCTGTATGATTTCTTAAAAGATTCTTTAAAAGCTTCACTATCGATGCAATTTTTTTTTTAATTTTGTGTATCTATCTGTTCTAAGTTCGTATAACGTGAATTTATCTGTGTCCTGGTTGAACACCTTTATACCTGAAAATATACGAGTTCCCACGGAATAATCGTGACACGATATTTCCATATCCATGTATGGAAATTCAGATCCGACGTTCACGCGACAATCTTACACTCCGAGCGTTAATATTAATGAAGTACTGTCGATTCAGTTCGCGTGATGAACCCTTGAAAAATGACTGAGAAAGATCTCCTGAGAAGACTTATAAGTGTCGCATCTAATTTACGCCTACGCTTTCCCTTTTACCCGCTTTCCCGTTCAATAAATTCTGAAGATGAAAGATTTTATCCGAATCTATTATTAACCGCTGTGACTGTTACTTTAATGTTATTTATCCGTTAAAACGTTTTTTTACCTTCGATGTTAGAGTTATAGCATGCTTAAGTCTCATTAAGGCTACTTAAAATTTAATGCTGTTTAAGTATTTATTAAAATAAAGGCAGTTATTATAATAGTTTAAAAATACAGTATAAATAAGGCTGCTCTAGTTAATTTAACATCAACAAAACATAATGATAAGAGCTTTTCTATGCCGTGAACATTCGCATGTTATGCAAAATTTCAGTTCCCATTCGAGCATTACATTGTTGAGGAAGACTGAGCATTACAATGCAATACATGAAATGACACAATTTGTAACAAACGTAATACAACGTGTAACACCAATAAAGAGTATAACCACTTTGGCCAACAATGTAAAACCAACTGATTCGTTTGTAGACTTATGCTCAATGTAAAATTTTGATTGTGTGTGTAGTGTAGTGGGCAATGGTGTTACGTAATGCTCAAAATCTTATATTGTTACATTATTATATTCTCGGTTAGAGAGTGCCATAGTACAAAAAGTTATTATTCTTATTGTATTTTTATTACTTTCTCTATTGATAATATGACAACACTAAGCTGATTAAGTTCTAGTTAAGTATACTTAGGATGCCTATGTAGTTCTTGTTATTTTAGTGCAACCCACGCGCTGCCCACGCTCCTATAAATTTATCTCTTTACTTAAACGAAGATTATATTTCTTATTTTATTATCAAACAAAAACAATGGAATTCAATGCAGAATTTGTTAGTAAACTATTATAAAGTATTTTAATGTAAATAAGATCGAATCAGACATAAAATACATTATGTTTTGACAATGCTTTTAAAATATATGTAGTATACAACATTATATATGTATTACGTTGTAACATATAGTTATTTACACACTTTTTTTCAATATAAAATAAATACAATCAAATCAATATAATAAATTAAATTTTATTAATTTGATAATATTAATTGCAGAAGTCAGTAACTTAACTTATATCAGATCGGCTTATAAAAGATAGTGATTTTGGATCCAAAGCCAATTTCTAACTAACATAATTATAAAAAAATTACTCAACAAAAATCTAAAACTGGTAGAGAAATAAACGAAATCAACAGCTTGTAACTTGTAATTTAATAATTTGCTTATTAAAAAACTGGAAAGATACTCCCACTCAGCCTGTCTAAACAGGGCATAGAAAGTCGATAACAAGAGACCGGTCTTAAGCATTCCTGTCTAAACTATATCTAGACTGAACCATTCCCACGCATCGATAGGCAAATTCAAGCTAAACTAAGAATAGTTCTATTTAAAAGCAAAGTAAGGAATAAAAAAAATATTGTAAAAAGAGGCTTCCAAAAGAACATGTTTTATTGCTGACTAATTTACACAAAAATCGTTTATGATGGCAAGCATTCCTGTTTCTAATGAGTTCAAAAATCTCCATAAATTGGCTATAACGGTAAAGGTAGCTGTCCGTACTGATTAATCTCAAAAATATACTTTTAAAAACCAAATCGACACCCCCTCGTGTATAACAAGCACATATCTGACAGAAAGTGCATGCGTGCGTACATATGAAGGAAACGATTTTATACTTCAAAGATATCATAGAAGTTGAAAACATTTTCCAGGAAGGACTAAAATATGACATATACTATGATATATGAAACTTGTGAATAAAATCCCGACTGCCAACTTAGAATATTTTATAGCGATTCCAACACGTTATCCTCTACACAAAGCGTCACGTTCCAACGTCCATTATCGACCGACGTAGGCGATGTGACTTTCAAATAAAACGCATTTGTCTCTTCCAGGAGTAATACTGAATGTCTTTTTGATATATACGTGAATAACTGAAATATAATGATATAAATGTAGATGGTAATCGTATATATATATATTGCGTCTTTGTTTTATGTTCGCGTCAAAAAGTTCGTGACAAAAATGTAATCCATTAACATCCATTATTACCAGTTAACTACTAAATAAGTTCAAAACGCTAAATCAGTTCAAACTTTCACATTAATATTTTTACATTATTATTATTTTCTTCCTACCTAGCATTATTCTAAACAATTTTCCTTATTAGTATAGACTTCTAGACGAGATATTGACACAAATCTACATATACTAATATTATAAAGAGAAAATATTGATATTTTCGTATTTTTGTGTTGAATAAAGTCAAAAACTGCTGGCCAAATTTTATAGGTATGTAAATTAAATCACTTTAAAGGACATAGGCTACATTTAATCTCCGTGTCCCTGTGGAAGTGTAACAACGAGAGCGCGATAATTGTCATTATGAGTTGATTGTCGTAACAACTGGAACCAACAGCTTTACGAGCTCTCTCTTCAAGGCACGATGGCAAGAACAAATATTTGCACTCCTTTTTATTTATTTATGTAATACCATATATTTTGCCCGAAGAAATAACTATTACCCGCTCTAGCACCAGCTAGTCAATAAAAAAATTCATTTACAGAAACATTCAATATCGACGCTTATAAGCTGACCCTAACAAAACTAGGCCGTTGGGAAATATAATTGTTTTTCCTATACATGCGTACGCCTATTAGTCATTTAAATAACAATATTCATTAATATTAACAATTTAACGGCCTTTACGATATATGTAATGGTATATGAATATAATTTATATCATTTTAATATAAACATACCAGAATGTTCACAAATTGTAATATACGAGTATTTTAATCGCACCAATGCCATAAAGCATTTTATAAAAGTTAAATATTGATATTAACCCATGAAAAATTTCATATTCACAAACATGAGATATTTGTCCCGCAGTGATCATTATAGCGTAGTATAAGGTAGCGTAGTGTAAGGGAATACGAGTATGTATTCAAGTTTGAAAATAATAATATAGTTTATAGAATTCATGAAGAAAGGTGACCCGAGAGAGAATTTTTAATACCGACCTAAAACGAGATCAAAGAGAGCCGAAGTTATACGAAGAAAATTAAAAATTTTGAGAGTCTCATGAAGTTTTATATAGGTTGAATCATATGCACGAGTTTGTATTGAATAATAATATACCCTTGAAATCATTACACAATAACGAATTTACGGTTCTTTATATAAACTACATAAAATAAAACCGTTTTAATATAAATCTCTATTATATGAGTCACTAACATGATAAATCTTTAGAAATAAAAATTGAGACCTATATAAACTTATGACCTAACATCCAATTTCAATAACTTTCTGGTTATAGTTTTGCCTACTAACTGTAAAATTTTGACATAAACTCTATATAAATTGCATCGAAAATTCAAAGCATGAAAAACCACAGATATATTGATACAGACAGGTTATTGAAACTGACTACAAATAACAAATATACAGAGACCACAATATATTGCACAATACCCAACTAATACAAATGCCAGCAATTCTTTATAGAACCGTCACTAGTTCTTGATATTTGCCTATAAAACATTCCATATTCACAAACATCCGATATTGGCGTCGGTCAACAGCCGAGGGCCCGCTGCGGACGGATCAATCCATTTGTCTTCAGGTCCAATATTGAGATATTCACGGCAACCGTGATTCCACGAATATTTACTGACTGCCTGTGCTGTCTATATTTTTTATATTTGCGCCACTAGCTGTTCCACGCAATTTTGTGATATATATGTATATGTAACTAGCGTCCCGCACCGGCTTCACCTGGATTACATATAGATTTACAACCCTATTCCCTTTTAGGAGTAAAATTTTGAAAAAGGCCGTACATGTAAGTTTATTTTTCTTACTTTGAAAATAACGGACTTCCATACTATCATCCATTCCTTATATTATACCGCTTAGGTGTGAAATTTTCAAAACTGCTTTCTTAGTAGATACTTATAACTTAAAAAAATTTCAAGATTGTAGCCTCAACAGCTTAGCGTTAAAGAATCAGTCAGTCGGTCAGAAATAGTAATTATGTATGTATAGATAAATTGTAGTAGAGTTCATATAGCTTCGTTTCATATGGTGAGTTAAATAGCCAGAATCCTAACCCCCCTCACCCCTTCCTTTTCTTTCATCCGTTATTCATATTGATCTGGCAATTTTTTTTATCCTAGAATTTGTGTTATTATCCTTATCCTATGCCGCAAATGCAAATGCCTATGAGTGACGGCGACAACTAAACATCAAGTTTCGCCGACTCGTTTGCCAGCTATTTAAATAAAACAAAAAACTCTATGCTTTTGTGCTTAAATACATAAGGTTACTTATGGACATTTATCTTTATGATTATATTTAACAAAGTAATCACTCTTAATATAAATGAAGGGTTACTAAAATAACATCAGATATTAAACGAATTTTTCCAGAAATATCAAGAGTTTTACGAAGCCAAGCTTTATGAAAATAATTAAGTCCAAGCACGGGATAAAAGTGAGGGAAAAATTCAAGAGACTTTAATAAACCCCATATTATCCCGTACCTTGAATTAATGCTCCAAATATTCCCGCTGTATTTACGGCACACTAGTGATGTGAAACGAGTTGCAAGCATCGATGGAACCGAGTATTTATAGCGGCAATAAAGATCCAATCCAGAAGTTGATATTTCCAATAATTCATCGTTTTATTAAAGTTTTTAACCAATAAATATAGAGAATTTTATTTTATAGCGAGTTTATTGTGGTTGTTCTATCGAGATTTTCCAAACATTGGAAATATTCGAAATAAACTATGAATTTTGTCGTTTATGTTCACTAAACTATATATGTACCATACCATACATATGTATTATACAATATATATTGTATATATCCAATTTCTTAAGTAATGAGTACTGAAAATGTAATGCAATTAAATATACCGACACTAACCTACATCACGTCCACATCCCTAGCTCTAACACGTACCACTCCAGGAATTTCTCATTTAGTGCCACGAATCTATGCACCTCAACACTTTCGCGAGAGAAAGGAAATGGGAGATTTTTAGCAAAGGTGTGGGGCGTTCAGTGGAATGGGCTTTTACGCTGTATGATGGCACGTTTTTGCCTATCAAATGTTTGAAAAACTTTGTTTCTGTTTATGCTTTTGAAATGAAACCATTTTTTATCTGTAGTTAAAGTATGTAAGCAAAAATTCTTATTCCTTTTGATATTGTTAGCATTTCTAGTTATATAAAAATATGCAATCCTATTCGTAACATTAAAATATTAATTTGTGTGAATGAAAGTTATATTCATAAGATGTATTTAACCAGATGCTGATTACAGTTTAGTTTAATTTGTATTAACGCTAAAATGCTTAAATCTGAAATAATTAGAATTTGCGCGACGAATGTATCACCGAGAGATTAATTACAGACAAAGCTTGCGAAGGCATTTACAGAGGTGAAAATATTTTAATTACGAGTTAAATTAATTAAATTTATTTCTCTTAATTGTTCGAAGGCATATAATTAAGGAATATTAAGGGGTAGGCGTAATTCTAACTTCGTAAAATTTACCTTCTTGAGTTATAATTTTTTTACAGTTTTCTGTAGACAACTATAATATTCGAGTATAACTTATTATTAGATTTATATTTTTAAATGTTCATTATATTCCTAATAGTCGTTATAATCGTTATAATTTATAATTGTTCTAGTTTTATAACCAACAAACAGACAACACAACCTACAACGACGATCTGCTAACGATTATTATAAATGATTACTGGCCGTCGACCGGTAACAAGATTAACAATAAAATATCCGAACAGCGCAAAAATTTCTCAATTTTAATAGTAACCAAAGCGGAAACACGTAAATTAAAGGCTTCACACTGAGCAGTCCACAGTTAAAATGGATTTATGGTGACATTCGTGAGTGATGTAACTAGAGGACGAGAGCAGTAGCCATTAATACACTCTTTAGTGGACTGTTGATGACAGGTAATGGACCTTAGAATTTTTGATACCATCTGAAAATATAACAATTTGTGCTAACTTTTTCTGTCTTAAAATAAAAATAAGTAAAAGAAAATACTAAAAACGACGGTTAAAAAAAAAAAAACAATAAAATTTTCTTATATAAATTGTTTTGTCACTTGGTTGTCAAATATTTGTAAGTGCTTTCAGAAATTTGTCTGCTTTATAACTGTGTTATAAAGGTCCGATCTCTTTGGTCTATTTTGTTGATATACAAAACAGTTCTGTTTCAGTAATAAAAAACTGTTTTGCATTTAATGTAGATATAAAATTTATATTAAGTTTTGACATCATTTTACACACATATGTTTAAATTGGTGAAATGAAGTACGTACGTAAAAGAACGTCTATTGTTTTTACATTTATATTTACAATATCCATTTTGCAAACTCACACTAAATCCTCAAATCTCCTTTACTTGCTTCTAAATATATTTAATTTTAATCTCATGAATGATAGATGCATTAATATCGAATTTTCAATTAAATACCATTCCGTGCGAGCTATAAAAGATGCAGAGGGTATTACAATACAATTTTACTCCATATTATTTATTCAATTCATTGAAGTTCTATAAAGTTTTATAGCCCAAGTCTAGACTGTGCCGTAAAATATGAGGACGTATATTACTGAGACACGGGCAGACCGCTAGCATGCTTACACGTTGCAATCTGTTGCCGACGACATGAAGAATATTCAACCTACATTATGAGATATTGCAAATGGTTATATGAAATTAGTTTGAACAGATGTCATGTAAATTTTAAAATTGTGATCATTTATAAAAAAGTTTTAGTTTTTGGGCATATCGATTTTTCAAGTAACTTTCAAGAACCAGTAGTAAAAATTTTTTTTTTTAACAAAAAATATTTTTATAACGAAAATTATTTTCAAGATTTCAAAATTATTATTATCTCAAATTGACACTTTATAATCTAATATAAAATTAACTTAATCTTTCTTAAAGATATTATCAATTCATATCGTAATCAAAATTGCAATACCAGTTACATCTTCGTGCACCTAATTTCATACGTTAGTATAAAACAAATAATGTAAAGTGAAATTTGCGCGCGAAAAACTCGCTTACCACTATGGGATTTTAACGATGAAACAGTGTCAGTTAAACAAAAACGTGACGTAATTTTAAAATGAAAACATAAAAATCCCTCTGGGACGTACAAAGGAAAAAACTTGTCGGAAAATATACAAACATTTCGGAGACAGTGTCTAAATGAAAGAACGGTTGGTGAGATAAAAAAAAATATATTGTTTAAAACTAGCTTTGTGGAAATAGAGAATTTCACTATGTCATCGCGACACAACCTAGCATTTATTACACGCAAGATCGCTTTGATACCGCGTTTTATGCTTGTGAAACGAATAACAAAAGTGTTTATTTATTAAGCTCAACAAATTTTTGACTGTCAAAAGGATAATAAAATTACATTTTAATTTCGACGCGCTTAAAGGTTTTTAACATACTTTTGCCCGTGTATGTAAATTATGTTAAACCGGATGACCGCCTAAAAGTGATTTTTGTATCTCTCAAGTAAAAATACCTAATTCTAGGTACCATATAAACTTTTTAACCCCTGAAAAAAAAGAGGAGTTTTATAAGTTTGACGTGTGTATCTGTTGTGTGTGTGTGTGTGAGTGGCATCGTAGCTCCTAACGAATGGACCAATTTTGGTACGGTGTTTTTATTTGAAAGATGATGTAATCATGAATGGATTGTAAATTATTTTTAATTCTCTATTTTATAGTTATTCTACTTTGAAAAAGTGTATGCAAAATTTGATAAGGATCGATCGAATAACTAAGGTGGGCAATAAAATGTAACAAACAAACTAAGAATCGCGTTTATAATATTAGTTTCGATATTTGTTTTATTTGAGGCACACAAACAAAATAGTTTAGTAATATTTTATAAGCAACTTTGACAGTTAAAGATGGCAACACTTAAGGGTTCAATTGTCTATGGGTAAGTAATCCCTTCGTTTTCTTGTCAATTTGTTATCAGTTTGATAAGCCTATAAAATAAACGAGGGAAACAAGAGGGACGAGAGTGATTACTCACGGCTAAGGGTGGGGGAGTCCTGTGATAAGCCTCTGGGGTGTAATGTGTTGTGTAACAAATCAACGTTCCTACAATAACATGCGGCATTCGTAATTATGGCCAAGTTAACATGATACATGATGTTGCAGGACATTCGTATTTGTAATTAACTGAATGAACTCAAATGGAAAACACAAACTGTTTAGTGATTATGGTAATTCATTTTCATTTTGACATTGTTATATTTTCGTGGATGTTTTCGTGGATGTTATTTCAGCAAACGTATCTAAATACGAATTTCAATATAAGTTTTTCTAATATGAAATATTTGAATATATCAAATCTTTTTATAGATAAATGTAAAATTCGTCTAGCGTTAGACGAAATCAAAATTTTCATGCATATTTTAATCAACGAATGGCCAAAGAAAAGATGTTATCTTCTTAATATTACAACAAACTTGATTTACAACATACAAATAATTATTCGAAGCAGGCCAAGGCGTCGGCTTGTAAAATTTTAAAAGTTATGAAGTACCAACACTTCCGAAGATAAACTCGGAAGGAAGGCGCGAGGGTCCTTGAGATAAGACTCGAAAAGGCGGCATAATGAAAGAGTGGCAAGCGGCATAATCATTTCAGAGTCACGAGCGGGTGGTATTTTTTTTTGACAAACTTGACACTCTGTGCCATTGCATAAATAATCGGAAAACGCTAACAGCTTTCAATATATAAATCACGTAAAATTTCACGTCTTAAAGCCTAAGAAATAAACGCAAACCCTTCTTTAATCTCATGCCAAAAGAAAAAAAAACTTTAGTCACACATTACAAACTTAGTTCTACTGAAAAGTACTAGTGTTGTCATCAGCAAGTTTTAATGTGTCAAGAAGAAAGTTTAGAAACTTAAAAAATAAATTTCTCGCTCTCAACCTTTTAATTTTCTTCTTTTTGTTAAGTAATCTAAAATCTCTATATTTTATATCTTCTCCGGAGTTCAAGCTGTGTCTAAATTTATTTACCTAACACATCAATTTAGCCTTGAAAATATCAAAGACTTGCATAAAATAACAATAATTTCCAGTCAACTAAGGTTTAGTTATTATAAAGATAATTTTATCACCTTCATATATTTTCATACCCATTACCAAAACGGCCATAAATTTACAATACAAATCATAAAATAAAATTAACTATGGATAATGGATATGGATAATGAATACACACCAAGGATTGTATATTATAAATTGGTGGGATAAATATCTTATAGCTCCATGAATGTTGGGCATTAACGGGTTGACCCTTACAACCCATTGGCTGTTAACAAACGACACTAGATCAATTACCTGTGAATGTTATTGATTACACTCATTAAATATTAGTAGCTGCAATTATTTTACATTAGGATGTCGTTGAAACGTGAAACGTTGGCTATATTGAGTGTTAATGATTTATAAAGCCGGTAATTTATGTTATCACGTAAATTCAATTATTTGACAACTTTTATAACAAGGTGTACTTAATGTAAAATTTAAGAACAGTATTATACGTAACTGATTTTAGTAGGATTTTATGTTGATTCCTTTAATAACAAATTACATTTTAAGTAAAGTAATAGCACTTTGATATATTTCTTCTGGCTGAACAATACTTTATTTGTAAGTTTAAATAAATACAAGTAAAGATAATTTCAATTGAGCTATCTCTTAAAAACAAAAAAAAATGGAAATTCTAAAACAATTTAAAAAATGTTAGCAAAAAATTAATCATAAATGAAAATATAAAAATAGAACAAACATTTTCTCTGCATTGCTCTCAACAAAATCAAAAAGTTAAACTCTTTTAAAATTCTTGTCGCTCTCCGCAATCCCTTTTATGGACATAATCTTAATCGCTGGCCTTTTTCGCTAAAAATATTTATTCAAACAACAAGTACCGCTTTAATAGCTTAATTGTTGAAACAAGAGCATCGCTGTTTCGCTCCGTGGAATATTTCGTGAAATTTTTTTGCTTGCTTATTATAATATTCATTTACATAATTTAATTAAAATATCATAATCAAGTTGATGTGCGTTGACGAAGGATCTTTTTAGGAAATATGTTTATTAAAACAGTAACCGCCAATTTTGCCTATAATTAAATATTTGTATATAATATATTTTTCAAAATATAGTTTTAGGCTTGTGTACATAATTTTTTTTGTCTCTTTGTATATATTTTGCAAACACAAACGCAAACGCTAATTTTTAAGGAGTGTTTTACTTCTAATAAAATATTTAAGATGAAATGTTCCTTAAATTAATGGACTTAAGTCAAATTAGGTGTCGATGTTTATAATACATATCTTAAAGACCAAATTGTAGGCTACGTATTAATATCATTTAAATGATTTCATTTATATAAATGATATTTATATAAATGAAAACATAAGTTATACGATTACAGAAAAAATACGATATTAAAAAATACCGCCGCATAAAAGTGGAATGATTGAAACGGGAATAAAAAAGCAGGTTGTTTTTAATAAAATCTAGTGGCTATCGCTTCGTATTTATTAAACTCGCTCGCAATTCGGAGCAAATGACTGCTTTCACGTTAACTGGAGTAATATTGAATATCAAAGCAAATATTCTAACTATCAGACCGCTGTGGCCTCTTTCTGCGAGGTGTCTTTTGAAATGATGGCCTTTGATTCAAAGCGCGAGTATTCCCAAGAGTCAGTGAGTATCAGGGTTGTCATCAGTCGAACGTAATAAAGGTAAATGTATCGTATGTTCATTTCGAAACTCTACAATGTAATGACATTTCATTACAATGCAAAATAAATTATAACGATTACAATTAAAACAATTCAATTAAAAATTCGAATGAGCTCAACGCTTTTAAGGGACCATTGGAACAAAACCACTCATTTCACGAACAACGGTCGCCATTAACGATTTCAGTAACAAGTTTAAAACTCGCCCCAGTTTATCCAAAACGGCAACCTTAACTTGGCAGTTATAGAAAATGAGGCAGTGTGCCAGGGACGCTCTCGAGATAGTACGCGGTCTCAAAGCGCCGGTAATGAGAGCTTAGGGCACAGCGAGGATAAGTGAATTCACTGAATAAACTTTACCAAGGTTTTCGGAGCATATGGGTCAGTTGGATTTATTTGATGAGGCTTTTAAATGTGCATTCGACTGATATATTTCGGTGTATTAGACAGGCTCAGGCAGCTCTAGCAATTGTTGAATTCTCACGGCTGTTAATTTTTTTTTTTTTAGTTTTTATATGTGTATACTTCCAAAAGGCTCAACCAACTCAAATATTTGTATTGTCTATAAAAACATTTTTATACTTATATAAACATACAGCAATGTTTTTTGGTTTGGTTGTTCTTTTTATCATTTCCCTTAAATAACCTTATTTCAATTTAATTGATTTTTAACTTAGATTAATTTTCATTGTTAAAATTATTCGCTATACAAATCGAATAATAATCATAAAAATAAACATTATAAAGATTCCTAAACATTAAAATAATATAATTAAATTAATATTTTAAAAAATCCAACACAACTTCTTTAAAATTTTCATACAAATTTTATTAAATTATTGTACTTATTAAAGTTCACAACTTATTTACTGAAATACAAAGAAACATCAAAGTTAACAAGGCAGGGAATATAATTAAAAGTAATAATTAACAATCAGCCGAAAAACACTAGACTTGAAAGTTAAAGTTACATATCTCGTCTTCTAAATGATAAAACAAGGTCTGAATTAGGCGAGCAAACAGTAAAAAGTTTCCATAGACCTATTAAGTAGGTCGTTTCAGAGGTCGGGAGTTTTAATGAGAAAATGCGTCGTCAGCACAAACAAGAAGGATAATCTTCGGGTAATTGATTCGCAAAGCGACGAGTCAGCTCCCGTGGGACATGAGGTCATGTGACTTAGTGAAATGTTTCAGGAGATTGTAATCAAGTTGGTTTAGGTTGGGTATTTATAATTGGTTTAATTCTAATTATGTAAAAACCACAGTGGTACATCAGTTTATTAATGGGTTGATGAGAATTTAGCTAAATTAATTTATATAAATATTACACAAGCGGATCTGTATATTATATATTCTTTTATAAGCTTCATTGTTACTATCGGGGAGAAATCGGGTTTATATATCATCAATTATTATTTATTACATCCAAACGCGCAAATATATAATATGCAAAATAAATTTCAAATCACAAAAATCCTTAACATTATTCCACAAAATGTCAATCTGTATTATCAAAGATTGAATATACATAAAAGACACGTGACGTAAAGTAGCTATATTATGCGAACATATATTCAATATTCTCCCGCGTTATCTAAAGGAAGCATGTCATTTATCTCACTCAAGACCGTACTGGGATCATTTTCCTCGTGACGATCGATTCTATGGGTGAGACGTGAAAAATGTTCAAATACTATGAACTCGTCCTATGAAAAAAATATTCAAAGCGTTATACATCTTTAAAGGATTCGGATTTACGCATACTACTTATTATATTTTTATCTCTTTTAGATTGTTATTAGTAAAAAACATTTCTGATTTTGTTTGCGTAAATATCACTTTTATATTTCTTTGACCATATTATTAAATCATTATGTCAAAGAAACGTAATTAGCGACAGTAAAAAGTTGTATAATGTATGACATATTTGTAAAATGTAAAAAAATATCCTTTGTACTCTATACTCTCCAATACAGCTTTTTAAAATGGTAAGGAGAATTTTGAAAATAAACTATTGCCCAAAATTTAAAATTACAAATGTTTCCTCTTATTCTAAAATAAATACGTACCTATTATTTAAATTTATATTTTCGAAAAAAAAAAACCTTTTAATTCTACGTAATATAGAACCAGACTTAACTTTTATGCTCGCTTTTAACAAAGAAACTTAAAATTTTACAAAGAGAAATTATTTAAAAAGTAAAAACATTAATTTTTCTACCAACTTTAGTGAAAACTTGAAAAAATACTAATTAAACTTCTAGTTTCAGCAGATAGTCTTAAAGTGTAAATAAAGCATCAAACTTCAACGGTGAATGGGAAAAAGTTAAATTGGGAATTTTAGATCTCACTTTACATTGTAGAGTTTGCTTCGAGAATGTTCTCGAATCGAAGTTCTCGACTGATTGATAGAAGTTGTGCAGAGAAATAGAATGTAGAATATTTTTAACGAATATACCTATATTGCTCCTTTTTTCTGATAGGTATATCTTTTATATTCTCATCGATCTCTAACAAATAAAATAATAGGAGTATTAAAACTAATTTTTCAATCAAAATTAACCATCATTATCATTATCAGATATTTGTATTAACTGCAAAATTAATATCTTTATGTTCTCTCTGAAGAACCGCGCCGAGACTATCAGAGATTTGTATTCAGACGTATCACATATACGCTTCCGAGCAGGAATCAAACCCGCATCCATCAACAAATATTTTTACTACTCCTGTCGCCACTTTAGTTTATATCGTACCTATATGATATAAAATATCATACTTTTTACAGCATTTTAAACATAAATAATACATCAGTGAAATTTAATCAACACTCGAAAAGGAATTTATGGTAGATTGGCAGTTTTACTAAACAAAGGCTTCAAAGGCACTCCACAAAGCCAATATTCACGTAAACGCTTTATTTTACGCTTAAAATACCGTGCAAGGCTGCATAGCGTTACACCTCACAGAATACCACGAATAGCTTTGTTTATACCTTTATAAACGTTTAAATAAGTGTGTATTCAAGTGTTAATTATATTTTTCTAAACATTAAAACATATGCTTTATAATATCTATTTAAAGAATTATTTAAAAGACACTACAAGTTGTTAGAATTGGTCAACAAACTTGGTACTTTCCAGCTGTCCCGGCTTACGCTTTCGAACAAATATAGCAAAGAATTTTAAAGGTACATTTTTATTTTGCATTAAGAGCAACATTATTTCTGAGATTTTAAACACAACCAAAATATATTTTTAAATAATTCGTTCTTACTGCATTGCTTTTGTAATTAAAGTCTGGCTCTCGCTCTGCACATAAAGCAAACTAATGACTAGGAAACAATAGGACGGCCGCGTCCGATGGGAGCTCGCAAACACACCCATGTAAACACCGGCTCGTAGCCATGGCGATGAAAACTAAGGCGCAGTGCAGCATCTTTTATAGAAACGTATACAAAGTACATTATCTATACCCAGTTCATTCTCGGTCATAAACTTTTGAACATTGCTTCATATAACTGTCATGAGATAAAACAAGAATGTATCTTTGAGAATAAAGCATCGAGTGTAAGGATGTAGGTAAATTAGTTGTAATAGAATTAATACTAATATTTTTTTTACTAATATACTATATAAGAGGTATTGACTCTATTTATGTAATGAAATAAAGGCACTCGATGGGAAAGAGGTTTCGTGGTCAATTTATTCATTCAATATTTCATAAAATGGTAACTTGTGATTGCGCGATTGATCCCAAAAAAGTCTTAATGAAGATCCCAAAAGTAAAGAAGGTTCTTGTCGTTATCAAAAGTAATGTGATACAATGCTTGTGGTATGATTAAAAAAAATACCAATATTGATCTACTTCTTTTTAGTAAACATAAAATATACAAAAATCTAAAATTCATTGTATTTACTACAATCCCCTTTTTCCTGTCAAATGTTGCTTTACGGGTCTCTTACCAAAAACAGTCATCTCAAAATAAAAAGTATCTAACTACGGAGAATATACACATAAGAACATTGTAGATAAAGCATTTAGTATTAGTGACACGTGCGTGAAACATGGAAGGCTGATCAAATTGAATAAATGCTATAGCGACGATATCACAAGGAAATGGTATTTTCAAACGTAATTAAATTCTTACGCGAGAAAAGAGTACTGGGTATCGAAGAGCCCGCCTCCTTTATACAAAATTTGGAGACTCTTTCCACGCCCCAAACTATACGTGTAACCACTTTATGCGTGTCCCTTAATATATTTAAGTAGTTTAGCTAAACTATCTACTGTTTAAGAATATTAAATATATAAAAGTTTTAATATTGCGTTGTAAAAAAAAAATATTCTAAATTCTCTTTTCTTAAAATTTATATTAAAACTCAATAATTTGTAAAAAAAAAAGGTAAAAAAAGTAGTTTTCAGTTTTTTAGTAATTCTAAAAAGCACTTTTAAAAATTTATTAAAATTATTATTATCTCACTTTTAGTATTAATAATATATAGGTACATCCAAAACTTTAACGTAATTACTTAATTGTCGAATTGAAACAGAATGATAAACCACAATGTGATTTTAAAACTAGCACATATTTACTGTTCGAAAATCTAAAACGAAACAAACGAAATATTCCATTCGCCCTGATTAATTAGTCCTAAAGCTGGAAAAATCAGGTAATTCGAAGTAAATTACAGTGAAAACGACGAACAGCTCCAGTAGTTCAATTTGGAGTATAATCAAACAAGTCAATTGGCCGGCACATGTGCAAATGCCTAACAAAACAACCCTAAACTAACAAATGGGGTCGATTCCGTGCACACTGGCGTTATTTCACGTTAAATGACCGGCCTCGTTCAGCTAGAAATTCGTAAGTGGAAAATATTTTTTCCTAACATACCTTTGAGTAATTAAAAGGCCTTTGTGTTTATTAATAATGTTAATATACAATGTAGTTTTGTAATTTAAATTATAGAACTAAAGTCATATCAGCCAATTAATTGCTCTTTATGTTTCAGGCAGTAGTCGACCATTGCGCGAAAAGTGAGACAATTGTAATTTTTATTATTGTAATTTTCATAAAACAACTCTGTAACCTGGTAACAATTACCTGCGTAACCTTACGAAACCTGTATCTGTCAATTATGATTTTTTTTTAAGTGTATTGACAATTTATGAAAATCTTTATGAAAGTATAAGAGCACATCTTGTAAGTGCAATTACGCTCAAGATAATGCATCCATACATATGTATTACGAGTAGGTGTGGAACAATAGTTCTTTCATACCAAAAAGACACAAAACTCAAAAGTTCTACTCGAAATTAACTAAAGATCTTTTATCAATAAGTCATTTTGGCTCAAAAAATAAGTATTATCGTTAATAGCTTACTATTTATATTTATTATTTAATTTATTCAAACCGTTCTGTTATAATCGACATAACCGACAAACAAGTAATAAATAAATAAATCATTCCCGGTCTCGTTTTCATTATTATACAACTTAAACACAATTTAAGCAAGCGGAAAACCTATTTTTCCCTCGAAATGCAGTGTGCTCATGTGAGTAATTCGAGCTGTACTTTGTCATCCAATGCAAATACGAGTTCGTGGACAATGGCCGCCGCATTTCGCTTATTACAAACGCAACAATTCCCTTTTAACTCCCTCTTGCATTCTCCGAACATGTACCACGTGCATGTATCTGTACATACGATAAAACTTTAACGAAGTAGCGTCTAAAATTTTTTATGTAAATTCTCAGTCTTTTCATATGAAATTAAAATTGTGATATACTTACTTAAATGTTAGTGTTAGAAAGTATAAACACACTTAAAAAAAACAAATTAATATTTATATTATCAGTATTTAAAAATTAAAATTAAAAACTTCTATATATTAAAATAATAAAATCTTTATATCTATACCGACTGTAATTATATATAATACATATATTCCTTTTTTATAAAAATGATAGGAAAAAATAATGCATTTAATAACAAAGCTATTCTTTTAGCTCATTTATATCAGCTTCACATCAGCTAGTTATATCCGGACCATTACAACTAAGAGCATGTGAGGAGGAAATGAGATTTTATCACTCCGAGACTAATCCTCTGACCCCGGTAATGAAATCTTCAAAGTTTTGTAGCATATAGTTCAGTAGATAAATAGTTACATAATAAAGTAATAGTTGAAGAAATAGCTGCAAAAAACAATTCATAACAAACATTAAATTTTCGAAAAGCAATTTAAACTTTAGAGGAAAACAGTTATGAGCTTTATAATTTCCCAGAGAATCGAGTTGAATATTAATAATATATAGTTATAATAAATTCATTATATCTCACCGCTGTATAAATTACACTATAAAGGTTGGCCTGAACCTTCGCTCGGTTAGATTTCAGATATCAATTTAATCTTCGTCGTGAGATACAAAATGATAATGAAAACCGCATTGAAAGCTATGAAGAATCTAAAAAGTAACAAGTTAATATAGAAACGAAATGATTGCGATTTTATTTTACACCTATAATTTAAAAATTACAAATGAGAAATCAAAGTCTGTAATTAAATTTTCGTTTACCAAAATAATATATATACTACTCCTTTCGCAATATAACTTCATTAATTGTTTAAATAGCCGAAGAAAGCGGCATAAATCCTTAAATTATTATTCAAGCGTGGTTTCTAAGGTCACGCCTCGCTTTTATGGCTACAATAAAAAGCAGAACAACACATCCATCTGACAGATGAAATCTGAAATGGGCACTTCAGGGGAAATCATGCTCACAAAACGTTATATTACAAGATAAATTAGGGTCAATTTAGACATATTTCTTATATAAAACAATCGTTAAATATGTTTATATTTGAACATCGGCTTTATTTAAATGTCATAAATTTATTTAAACTTGATTTCGTACTGTAAATAAATTAGTACAAGTTTACAAAAAACGTGTAACATAAGTGACGTTAGTATACGCAAAATATAAAAATAGTTAATAAAATATACCCATTTTATTAAAAATGGTTTGATTTTTTTTTTTTAACAATATATGGACGCTGATAAGCAATACTGTGTCAAGCCACTCGGACTTCATTTTGAGAAAATGACGTCTAAACATATCAAACCTATTCTTAACAAATATGTTTGAAGAAGTATACATCCATCTTTTATTTTATTTTTTGATAAAAGGTAAAATGAATTTAAATCAGACTGATATATTTAATATAGTATCGAATAAAAAGTTATTGAAATATTTGAGATTATTGTATTAATTGCAAAAAATAGAACGCACTTGAAATTCAAAACAATTAATTAGGAATCTCTTTTCCGTACTTGTTTATTTAGTTTATATGACTTAATTTTTTTAATACTGTTAAATAGGTGATGCAGTATTAAAATACATCAATATCTCCGAATTTGACTTTTTGTGGATTGATACATTATTGCTTATCAGCATCCAATTATATAAATATCAGCATATTTACTTTACTTTTACTAAATATAAGACGGAGTCTTGATTAAAACCACATAAGTAAACCTCATTCATTACATCAAAGTAATCAAAGGAAAGGGCAAAGAAACAGTGACAAAGACATCATTTAATTTGCTTAAAACCTATGCTGATGGAGATACGCATCTCCACGACTCATTACTGAAAATTAGGTTAGAGGGCCTCTAGAAAAACGGCGGGAACTCAGTGAATGAATATTCACGAAGACCACAGACACGGGGAGTCGTTGCGATAATTAAAAATAATTACGTGGCCGCAGAAAGGTATTGAACTAATGACTAAAACCTCTTGTGTATGAAATTAGCTAAGTATATTTAATACTCTCAAAATGAAGCATCTATTCGTCATAATAAGTAGAATAGCCAGTTTTATTACTTAAGGCAACCGATTGTGATGAATCCGTCTGATAAATAAGTCGAATAGCAATACCTCTTTCAAAATCTTCATAATATAGTCACATTAATATAGTTTTAAAGAATTTAGAAATGAACAATAATAAGACATTAGATTCATAGTACATGCCTTTATTTTTTATGTCTGTATTATCGCCATATTTTCTGTCTTGATATGAATGACTCGTTGCTAGGCAACTTTTCAGAACATGTACATCAATCCCACGACATGACGAGCTAAAAATTATTCGTCACGCGTGCTACCCGCTGAAATTTAATTGGCCTATGTATCTAATCTTCTCGCATGTGAAATCAATAAGTTGACAAAGTTTTATCGTAACCGGATGATCGGTGTGGTAGCGTATATAGGAAAAGACGCTCATTGATTTTTATATATTAGATACCAATTTAAAAATAGTTTAATTTCATCCTTCCATAAAGTAAGTCATCACACGATAATTTTTTAACTCCATAAAGCAATAATGAGATTTTTTCATCATCCTGTGTTTAATATTTAACTATTGTTAACATTCCGAACCAATGTTCCACAAAGATATACGTACGTACGCCTAGAATAGGCTTTATTCTAAGGGACGAGATTAAATGTAATTCCAGACGACCGCAGCATTTAAATGAACTTATTTATAATATCAACAACTGTGTAAAGTTCAGAAGGTATATCTTTGTACATTATTTTGTCTTTTGTAATTATCACATTCAAAACATGGCCGCTTCTTAAGACACATTTTAAAAAATCAATTTCTAAATTTCAAAATTACCACAGATCGTGTTTATTTATTAATTGAATTTAGTATATCTATACATATCTATGTGCATTTTATATATTAAATTAAAGAATGAATAAATGAAATATATAGACAAACTATATTTTGTACATATATGTATGTATTTGTGTAATGTAATATTACTCAACAAATTTAACTGAAGTTAACGTAATATGTTTGTAGCACACAATACCAATATATTTAAAAATACATTAATCTAATTGAAAGCTAGAACATTTTCAATATCCCTTTGACAAAACACGCTTTGAGCTTCGTATCTTTAAAACATTCCTTATTCCATATTCAGCTTGTATACCTAAGTCGGGGAGAACATTTTCAACGTTGAGATAACTTTGTACGAACGTCGCTAACACACAAAAGTTACACGAATAAATGAAGTACTGACTTTGTATTGAACTTATATACTCCTAGTTGTTCGACGAAACAAATGAAACGAAGAGATAATTTATATTTTCCTTTTCATAAAAGAATTGAAGAATTCAAGCGATTTCAGTCAGAAAGAAAATCCAATAAAAGTTCACGACGCGACGTTATTTCTAAATCCTATTTATTAGCAGTATAAAACTTGTCACAATCTGCACGTATCGTCTTAACAATCTCTGTTTTATTATTTATTACATTCAAGTATTCTCAAGATTTTATTTACAAAAATAAAATCGAGCACATTATTAATGCCTATTTATTAAAAATAAGTATTCAACGAGTTGGATATTTTTAAAGTCATAAATACTACAATTATAGCGTAACTACAGTATAAGTTGGCAGCAAAAACATATCTATGAAGTAGGACACAAGGGGCGTTGTTATGTTAAAACTTGATGTCCTACATATGTTTGCCAACCAGCCTGGAGGCGTGCCAGGACGACCTGCTCGTAAGCCACTATCGTAGACTGATAATAACCATTCTCATTTTACAGATACGTAAGCTAAAAATTCAATAAAATAAAAGATTTATATTATTTTATTTCACTCGTCTTGTGCTCTTTCACAAATCATTTATAATTAACAAGATGCAAAAATGTAAAAGTCATTCATATTACATATTACATTTTCTAGAATTTTCTTGAAGGTGGCATAGCGTAATAATGAAAGAAACACTTATTCAATAAAAACAAATTACATTTAAACCAGCAAAAAGGAAATACAAAATTAAGGTTTAAAAATGGCCAGACATTTCTGAATACAATTTTTCCGTGCTTATTGGCCGGCTGGGCTTCCGTCGACGGCCAGGAAATGAGTTTTGCCACCTCCCCCTATCCCCTCTTTCACCCCCTCTCATAGGACAAGCAAACCAACCTCATTATTAGCTTGTCGGGAACCTTTACGTTTTAAAATTTTATATTTCTCGTTTTTATTGGAAAATAATAAAAGAATTTTTTGAAATTTAATTTTTTGTGCATTGTTATTTTTAACGATGTTCGAATCCACGGCAAGTTATTAAAATATGAAAATGTTAATGACGTGAGTAGAAAACTCTACAATATCTTTTTTAAAGTACAATTTTGTGAATGGTTAATTGTTTTTCTCATTCTTGTTTATTTTGTATTGTTTGGTTTGAATAATAGGTAGATAGGATATGAATGTAGACGTAAGGTTCATAACATAGTTATAACAATATTTTATACTCTTTTACAATTTTTTTCATAATTTAAGTATAATATTTTGTTTCTGTGAAGCACAAATTAAATAAAGCGAAATTAAAAAGGAATTTAGAAAATCATCGCATCCTTAAAGGTTCCCAACGATATCAATAGTATAGTATATAGTCTTTAAATGAAAACCCTACATGCAAAGACATAACCTACTACCGGTGTCCAGAAAACGTATTGTAACGCAACATTCTCAAACCAATCGTATCGGCATGTGCCAGGCAACATTGAGTGGTAGGAGATACGGCGAAGAGGAGATGCACAAAACGCTAGTGCGCCACGAGCCCTCGACTCGCGTGCCGCTGAGGGCCGGCAGTGATTAGAGCGCGCTAACAAAGCGTGAAGGGCTCTTAACCTACATGCTCCGTTTCACAGCAGCGCCGGTGACACTCCTACAACCACTGCGCGCCTGGTACTGAGCCTCTCACTACAGGTTCATCCTTCCTTACATTTCTTTTCTTACATCCAAGGATGATACTTAAGGTGTAAACTACCTCAAATGCGAACATATTTATAATGAAAACAAAAAACCGGTCAAGCATCGTACCACGCACCGTACAAAATATAACAATGTGTGCTTTTTAAATAATTACATATGTAAAAGAAACACGATAGGGGCTGCAACAAAGTGATATAATCATTGGCGTCCATATCTGTCAAGTGTATTGACGATTTTTTAGAAATACACATTCTGTGAAAATCCCATCCTAACCTATTACGAATCATGAACTGTATAGTTCACCGACAGAGGAATGGACAGCCCGCTGACAGATGGCCAGACAAACGGACGAACAAACAGACGGACAGGGAGGCTTAGTAATAGGGTCCGATCAGCACGTTTTGGGTATGGAAACCTAAAAAGGAACCCTATTTTCTTTTTTCTAATTAAATAAAAGAAACCGATTAAGCAAATCTTACAAAATAAGTAAGATAAACCTTATCCGATTAATATACTTCAGATATCTCGACAAAATAAATTAAAAGTCCTTTTAATAAAAATGACTGTACATAAACTTCAAGATGCGATAAATAAAACAAGGGCAATGTAGCAAAACGGCAGCTTTAGATTTGCTATAAACCTTTGAAGCTAGCGCGACGAAATAATTCAGTTTTACTTTACAAAAGTAGTTGTAGCGGAGAGTTTATAGCTCTCGAAGCAATAATAAAACCTAACCTAACAAAAATGCTCTACAAAAGTGCTACTGTTTAGTACGCAGTTTTGGGAGACAAAGACGATTTGTACGTTATTGTTTGGAGTATCACTCGAGCCTGGAGGGGTTATGTTATTGATTCAAAAGAAAACAGTTCTGGCAGCACGTCAAGTAATAAAGCGGTTATCTATGCTCGTTTGCGCCAAAGCGGAACTGTGATATGGCCTGTGTTCTGCAGTAAAATGGCGTGAGCTCGAAGGGGACATTAGGGCAAATGCCACGGTAATTACGCGCGAACTTGGAAGGTGCGAGCAACTTTGTGCCCGTAATTTGTTCCTAAACTTGCTTAATATTCCCCTTGACAAGATAAATTTATTAAAGGCACCGGTGACGAGCGCTCCGAAACGAAGCTGAATCGCGCTGGTCCTTGTAATGACGTCGTTAATATTTAGGAATATAGGACATACTCAGAAGCTACAAAACGATTAAGGATAGAATAAAGTTTTCATGAATTTATGCGACCGACTACCAAAAAGCAAAGATACTTTATTCCACTGAAAAATTGTTTGTGTCAACATTATGCGATATCTCGGCCAACAATAAGCTATACCTAAGGAATGAAAACCCATATTTTGATTAAATTTTGGAAATCGAAACCTTAAGAATATACTTCAGTTTTAAAACAAATTACTTGTCACCTGGAAATAAAGCAAAAATACCAAAAATCTTAAATCAATATTCGAAGCATTTACACAATTTCTAACGTCAGTCGAGCACCTAGACCCAATCCATTAGAAGACGAAGCAGATTATCAGTCATCGCTTAGTCTAAGACAATCGTGGCTCAGAATCCATCAGTGAGATCACGTCGTGTAGAATGGCATTAAACTTTTACAGTGCCATTAGGCTGCGACGGTGAACGAACGCATCAATGCCCCCTTAAGAACCTAGGTCTATAATGGAGATACTTCAGCTTTTAACATTGGAATGCTTTTATTGAATACTTTACTATCTTTACATATATTAAAGCACATTGTCGTTCTTGTCTTTTATTAAGATTTCGTATCTTATCTCGGTAGAGCTACGTTATGGTCGCGTTGGGAGAACCGTTAAGTAGTTATTTGCTCATTGAATAAAGGTACAATTGTTTTAATAAAAACAAGCAAAGGTACCTCGTTTAATAAATAAAATTACTAGTTTTAACAAATACAATTTACTATTCTCACTTCAAATAATTAAAATCTTGTAAAAAATAAACTTTTCGTATAAATTAATGTTAATTCTGAGATCGTTTTGATCAGATTTTTTTAAAATTTTCTATTAATTGTTAAGTATTAGGAAATTTAGTCACTTTTTTAAATAAATTTTCATACATGATACTTTATGGTGGTTTAACATAGCATTACGTCTGGTTCAGTCACATTATGCGTGACTGATATGAAAAGTTTTGGAATAATAATAACCTGCGCCGTAAAAAGTTGGCTGAATATATATTCTGTGCGAAACTTTATAATTTATTATATTTTGTAATATAAGCATATTCGAATATATTTGAACAAAAGCCAAGCTACATAGGAATATCTTTATCTGTATCCACAAATACGCATATGTCGGTAGCGTTTATAATTGATATTTAATACAAAAATTCTACAAATATTTGTTTTAAGAATGTCTGGGTCTCCCGTAAGTACGTAAATTAACATCAATGTACATATGTAATGAAGCCTGCTGGTTTTATAAAAAACAGCCGTGTAGTAGTATAAAATAAAAGACATAAATATAAAGCGATACTATTTCCTGATGACAACATTGGCGATAAATATCAAGATACTTTTATGACAGTTACAATATTTAAATTGCTTGCACTAACTAGCAATTTTCTTTACTAAATTAATGAAACGTGAGCTGCTACGCTTAAGAAAACTTGTAAAATCCTCAAATATTTTCCTTACATAATATCCTCAAATATTTTCCTTGCAGAATACGGAAAAAGTCTTGGAAGAGGTTGTTAGGGAAACACGATACAAGTTACTGAATAAAAAATTACAGAAGACTGTAAAGCTAGTTCCGCGGAAAGCGCCCGAGACCTTATAAGTCTGCAGCGTTTATGAGTGTTGTTTTTGTTTAATTAATTTATAGTGATTCGAATTTCAATTATTTTACTAAAACAGTCATAATAAGAGTTCATCGATTAAATAAATTCTTTTGTATATTTTTATTATATATATCGTACATGGACTTTAAATTCTTAATCTGTTGTTAAATAGATATGTAATTCAAAAAATACATCTATTCGTATAATGCACATATCTTTTTAAATATGAAGAGTAAAACTCTTAGAATTTTCAATTGCTAAACCAATGTTACAATAATAAAAGAGAGATGACAATTGAATTCGAAATATCCTCACCACATCTTCTAATTATAATTAATAAAGATTCTAAAATACCTCAGCTATCCTAACCTATTTATTATCCAGTCAAGAGCAATCTAGTAAAAAAAGACTAAGACAATAACATAATTAATTCAATACTCCATATATAATAAGTATATTTTAAAAGGAATACCAATAAAACGTTCGAGTACCGTCTATAGAAGCCGGGATCCCTCTAGCCATGCTCGCATTGATCGGAAGTTAATTCGGTTCTGCTGACTAACACACGGGTATGATTGGAGTCTCTGACTGGGGTAATTTGCTTCTCTAATTGAATAGCGTAATTACATATCCAGCCTTTCTATACGATCGAGGTCAATAGAATATATCTGCGAAGTTTAGGTTTCATTGAATATATTCTTTCATATTCATGGAAATAGGGAATGTGGTTTTATCTATTTTTATTTTATATTATTTTATGTGCGATACGTTTTTAGTTTTATACACAGATTTATTTGTTAATTTTATTGCTATGATTTCAATTATTAGGTACTCGTCCATTTACTAATACGAAGCTGTGAGAAACATTTTATTTTTATAACGTCAAAATTATATTAATATTAATATAATTTTGACGTTATAAAAATAAAATGTCAAATCATTGATCAAATAGTCTAAGATTTCATTAACGTATTAAAACTTTTAGTTATAATTCCTCTACATTTTAGAACTTACAATTAAAATCCTATCTTTAAATGCAATCGTAGTTAAATTGCTGCCTTTGTTTGCAGTCGACAGATACCCAGACAGAAATCGTAAACTAGTGCTATATAGACCGCAGAATATCCAATGAATCTTAGAAGCTACTCGACCGGTACATAGTGAGAAGCTGTGTTCTAACCAAATACACATCCTACGGGATTTCTGTTTGCTTTTAGTAAATACCATCCCTTAGTTCTGGGTCGTCTATAGTAGATATATAATGTTAATCCGTCTACGTTCAAGCGAACGGAATTGTAGAACTAATAGTATCAAGGAGACGTATATTATGTGCATTACGATGTGATAATTGTGGAATTCATCGAATAATTAACTGAGACGATAGGCATTTGCAATAATATAATATAATTACACTGTTAGCGTTATTACTATTTTAGTGAGTTATGTTGATATCTTCGTGCTATGTAAATGAAATATAGCCTAAGTAAAATTAGAAATTCCAGGCTACGTTGCATTATTTATTTCACAAACCATATATAAACTATATACTTGTAATTGTAAGTATTTGCGGAACCCATAAATTTTGTTACAATAATTAGTACAGTATATAATTCTATAGAAAAATCAACATAAAAATATCATACAGGTACGCAAAATTTCCATAACAAAGCAATATTTATAGAAAATGTTTTCAAAATTTCCCTTAGAATACTAATAAATCAACTTACATAATACACGCTTTTCAACATTATATAAAAACATCACAAAAAAAATAATAATTTCGTAACAACGCCAAGTTGATTCTCTTCAAAAATAAATTCGTCGACTCGAGAGGCAAATAAGCACGCAATAAGAAGCAGCGAAAAGTAAATTATTCAACCTCAATTTACCCTCCTCGGGGCGGTGAACAACCTCAAAATTCATTTTTCACGGGCCCCGGCATGGAATAAAATTTAGAGGATTAGTTTGGCCCATAGCTATCAATATTACCGTCAAGTAGAGCAGAAGACCGTATTTACTGCCCCATTGGACATCCTGTGGCGTTGACTCAATTAACTGCTACGGAGTATTATGTTGCTACAACTAAATTATTGCAAGACGAACGAGCCTCGAAGCTACATCTCGGATGCTGGTTCTCTTGTGGTTTCAGAATGATTACATTTATTTTGGCATTAAGGTTAATTTGTAAAATAATGTAACAATAAACAATAGAAATAAATAAACTACAGCAAAATAAGAATTCTGTAGAATACAACTGCTTATAACATTATTCACCTTATTTATAACAAAAAAAAACAGTTTGTAAGTACCAATTTTTATTAATGCAATTAAGGCTTCCTTTATTAATTTTTCAGAATTTAATAAAAATTTATGTATGTACTGTAATGTTTGAAATCTACACACATGATCTAATTTTAAAATACAAGTCCGTATAATATAAGCAAGAGTACGCTTATAGCAAAACGATTATACCAATCATTTCTGATATGTGTTACCGTAGCAATAAGAAATGAAGGAAAAACAGATCAACTTGTCTTTCTAGCCTTACAGGTGACACCTCAGATGCTTGAAGCCTGGGAACCATCACAAAAACAACGTTCGCATACTACGAACCTTTTTACCATCGAGAGTACATCGCCATCTCAGAGTACATAGTAGTAGTTTTTATAAAACTAATGAGATATTCCTTATTGTCTGAAAAATGTACTTTATTTCCATGAGAGTTAAGTTTAAAATCGAATGGTTTAATTTAGCATTAATTCTCTATACGGTACTCGATAGTAGATAGTAATCTTATAAAAGGACAAGGACGGGTTTGATCTAGATAATGCTGTACCGTTGTCCTTGGGAAAAGTTTAATCGATTAATGTGGCATAACGTTTTAATCGCTATTAAAAAAATTATATTTTTAGCTCCGATCCTTATTATAAGATTATCCTACTTGTAAGATTGTTTGAATTGTGTATTTTATAAGAAGAATGAAATAATCTTAAAAAACTATACATATACTATGTACAATGTATGCTTTAAAGTCTTTTTCTTTCTTATTTGATAACAGTTTAACATTAAAAAAACATTTTAAGTTTTGTCATTTTCGTATAGACAAAGTTTTAAAAGCTCATGTTCTCAATTGTTATTTTATGTCATTAGTTACATAATTCCATAAAAGTCTAATTTAATATTTGTAACAGATCTTCATCGCTCTTCGACTTTATTTCTTATAACTTTTAATATTATTTTAGTATAAGCTGGATTCACACAGGGTATTTAATATATTTGTAACTCATAAATATATGTACCCATCGTAAAACTTTTAAAAAGAGTAACTATCGAGTTTCTTGTCGGTTCTTCTCGGTAGAATCTACATTCCAATCCGGTGGTAAATTAATTAATTAATTAGTGTTTAGTTTTCTTTTGTTTTTGTATTGACGATTCAAAAGTGCTTGTAAAAGCTTACTTGAATAAAGCATATTTTGATTATGATTTTTGATTTTTTATACTACTTATAAATTTAAAAATCATATTAAAGAACATTTGAACGCTTTCCATCCTAAATTTATGCTTAAATTGCTTTGGTTACTTTCTAGTAAATACTTCCTTAGTCAAAATTATTAAGTCTGCATATTATTTAAAGTTTTCTGATAAAAACGTTACCCTTAATATAACCACTCAATTAATATCTATATCGCGTGTAACATTTAGTGCAATAAAAACTTAAAACCGTTTTACATAAAACTTTCAGTTCGTGCACCAACACGTGAAGCGAAGAGAAATTATTATGAAAAATCCTTTTAAATGATGTTCGCCACGTTTCAGCAGAGCCAGCGAGTAATCCTCTTAGACTACAATGGTGTAGGCAGCTGTGGCCTACATGCGAAGAAAAGTTTAATGTGCTGACGTACTATGATATGGTACATTCAATATTGCGATTACAACGTGAAATATTAAAGAAAGATTTATAGAAGAGATGAGGTACTCTTGATTTTTCTATATTCTATTTTTATGAAAATAACTATTTATTAATTTAACGTAGCTTTTGTGTACTAATGTGTGTATTCATAATACAACAATCAGTTTAGTGTTAATAAATAGTTATCTTATGTTTTGTATACTATATTATTTCTTTATCCATTTTAACTTTTTCCCTAACGCACCTATAATCAGAAAATAATATTGAGGTAAAGAGATACACTATTCATACCTCAATGTATCTTCAAATATCAATTATGTAAGAAGTAACAGATAAGATATTTCATTTAAATACATCTTGCATTAACAGCAAAAACGCAAAATGACATTAAAGCTATTGTAAAAGATACCATTACGGAAAGTTAAAACGTCTTGTACTACGTTCCTATTTCCGAAACCAAGAAGATACTCGCTTCCTTCATTCAGCGTGCATTACGCTATAAACGCTACGAAAATAGCTTCCTGAAAAAAAAGATCTTAAAAGCGAAATGATGCCAATTAAAAGGGACCTTTATATACCGACGTCAAACAATAAGACGAGATGAATGCAAGGAGAATAGAAATTACAAGTCCGTGCAAAACGCGAGTGCCTTGTAGGTAAATTGTGATATCATTGTGAAAGGGTGGAATGGGGGCCATAAAATAGTCGCTGCACCCAACTCCGTCCATACGTATCTTCCCAAGCGCACTTTGCGAACAAAAGACTACATGCAAACTACTGTAAAGTTCCGCTGAATACGTCTCAAGGAGGCTTCGGGCTGTGAAACCGGCGAACATCAAGTTATATCAAATATGCTCACATATAATAACCATAAAGATCTTAAAAGATATTAGATTCATATAGTAACGAAATTATACGTATACATAATTGTATTTGTGCTATTTTTATATTGTAGTTACTATGATACACGTAGCGTACACGTAGTACTCTAAGGGTAACGAATGCATTTAAACCAGGTTTAATAAATATGGAGGAAAATTCAAGAATGTAGTCGAAAAATTTTGTCACACATTAACAGTCCCTCACTTTACCACATCATAAAACCTATAGTCCTTACGACTGTATGACACTCTTACTGCATCCTGGGAAATGGCCTACAAAGACATTGATAATTTTTGTAGATTAATAAAGTATAGTATCCATTTCAAGAGACAACTTAAGGCATTTCTATTAAAAAAAACTATCGAACTTACATAATTAAAAGTACAATTGAATATTTATATATACATTCACGTTCTTCGGAAAACTCATATTACACAAAACACGTACTTTTATATTAAACCTTATAATGCTAACATTTTATGAAAACTCAGCTAATGTGTGAAACTTTAATATTATTCGTATTCATAAATTCATATTTCTTATATATATTATTCAAATATTCGGTCTCACGGGCCTTCTCACAAAATAGAGACAGAGTAAGCTACATTATTCCCAGATCGCCAATTCCGTGGCTCATTCCATCTCAAGGCTTAGGACGGTTCCATCTTGCGGATAGAGATTAAACATTAAAGAACTGCTCCATATTTCAGTGCATGAGATATCAAATATAGAATAAAGATGAACTTTTGTAATATCAGTTAAAATTTATGTAGCTGCGCAAGCCTGCCTTAAACTACGACGGTCTTGGAGTTGGATTTTCACTCAGAGAGAACTTTACTATTTGTTTGTTTTTGATGCGATCCTTATGGGTATCCCTAATTTGCCTCGGAAAACAGATTACATACATCTTATGCTATAATCATAACACATGACAGACACGTTGGCGCAATGGTCACTGCAACTGACTAAAGCGCTAGCGGTCGCGGGTTCGATCCCCGCTCACGGCAAACGTGTGTATTGGCCATACAGAGTTGTCGTAGTCTGGGTGTTTGTGTTAGTGTTGTATGTTTCCGGACCCCCGACACAAGGTCATGAGATCTTCATGGGGGCCGTTGAGCGTGATGCGTTTATTTGTTTGTTTATAATCGCTTTCAATTGTTATTTTAGAAATTTAATGTTATTAGCACTTGAAAGGAAAATTATTTTAGTCTATGACAAAGCAATCGCTGCATATATAAAATATAAACCTAACATATGAGTAGTAATATTATACTAGGAATGTCTTGGTAAAGAAAGAAATAGTATACGGCCGACGGGTCTTTACCGAAATATAATTTAAAAATCGGAATTTCCATTTCAGATTTTAATTACCTTTATTATAGCCTAAAATTATATTAAAGGTTTTTGTGAATTATTTGTTAATGTTAAAGAATACCAATTTACAACGCTTTCCTATTTTTATACTCCTTTAAACGAAATAATTCTGATAATTGGATAAAAAAAAATCAGGGAATCCGTACACATTTAAGAAAAATATTTCCTTTAAAATAAAATATATAATATTTTTAAATAAAAATTTTAAAATAACGCTCAAAGTATTAAACCTTTTACGTATTTGTATACTTTTATCACCAAGCTCATCTCGCCAAGAGGTCAAATTAAGCGCATTGCAGGTGCACAAAAACTTGTCTAGAAACTAGTTCGACTAGAAAAAGCCTAACGAGTATCGGCGATTTACATGTATTTCTTGTACATACTTGTATACTCAGTAAAATATTGCCTAGGATTTTTATGTAAAACTTTTTTAAGACTTATCTAAGAAATTTTTAGGACTTAATCTTTTTTTATATTATAATAAAATTAAATAGATCGTCGTGTGTTTAAATGCATGCTTAAAATTCATCTCTTACACGGTGATGAATTCTGAGACATTTATAACCGCGAATCTGCAGCGGAGCAGCGTGCTACTACCAAATACATTTAAAATATTAAAAAGTCAACGTAACAAATGATTAATTTAATCTAAATATGAAATAAGTTTGCATTAATGCTGTATCTATAAGTAAGTCATATTTAAACAATTCAACAGTTCTATTATCGGTACGATACGGTACGATAAAATTTACAAGTTCAACCAAATGAATGAGATGAAGTTAAAATATCTCAACCGAAGACAAATGTTGATATTATTAATGAAATCTTTGATATAAATACAATCTTCTATACTTATAATAAATCTGTAGAGAGGTCAATTCTGTACATGAAATATAATTTCAAAATAACTATCAGGGGGTGATTAGTGATCGATACTGATGCCAAAAATGCAATTAGTAAAATTTTTGTCTGTCTGTCTGTATGTATGTTCCTTGTAGAAACAAAAACTACTCGACGGATTTTAACGAAACTTAGAACAATTATTCTTCATACTCCTGGGCAGGTTATAGTATACTTTTCATCACGTTACAATCAATAGGAGCAGAGTAATAAAGGGAAAACGGGAAACGTTACTCCAATTTTTAAGCTTCCGTCGCGTATGCAGCCTTAGTGGTTAAAGTTACATAGAAACCATGTATGACGGAAATATTCTACATAACATTTCCTAAAAAATATCCCGCAACAGCATATGTCTATCTTTTATGGTTGACTCACAATAACGCGTATAACTCCTGATAGGTTAGCAGTTCGGAGAATTCTGATTATATTTGTTTACTCTTACGTTTATAATACTCTCACTCATCACTAATTTAAAAAGTTAACATTATTACCTATTTAATAAAAAAAATCATAGAAATCAAGTATTGTGGATTGACATATTATATTTCCCTATTAAATTACGATAGTTAATCTGTCTGTCACATCAAAACCACTGAACCCTGAGGAAGGACATACTTACGCTACTTTTTTTCGAAAAACGACGAAAACGCGGACGAAGTCACAGGCAAAAGCTAGTATCAAATAATTTTTTAAATTGAACAAGTCAAAAAACAAAACAGAATCAATAAAAATTCGTCATACCGTTTTTAACCGTCACGGAAAAAATATATATAATTATATCCATACCACTAGTTGCCCCTCACGGTTTCACTCGCGTTTATGGTTACTGTTTTTCTCTTATGAGTCGTAGCCTGATGTAATATAGCCTATACCCTTCCTCAAAAAATTAACTATCTAACACAAAAAGAATATTTCAATTAGGATTAGTAGTTCCTGAGATAAGCGCGTTCAAACAACCTCTTCAGCTTTATAATATTAGTATAGATATACAAGTTCTTTCATATATATATCTCATATACTTTTCGGTTACATATATATGATTGTTATTGCGAATCTACATATGTTGATATAGAGTTAAAGCAATGAACGTGCCTGTTTGCAATTTGCATTTTAAATGTAACCGTAGTGGATGTTACGAATGAGACTAATAAACCGTTTTCGAGAGTTAAATAATATAGAAGTTCTCTCACAGGATGAAATAATGTTTCAACTTGATCCAATACAAAATAAAGACCGCGGCGGGAATTAAAAACAATGGTTGTAATAATAGCTCAAAGGTAATGACATTTCGAGCCTCCTCGTGCCTATAAGTCCTTTCAAAGTAAGAACCGGTATAAAAACGTTTCAAAAGTGCCACGTTGAATACCATCAAAGCCGACTTTAGTTAACAACGTCAGAAAAATATATATTTAACCTTTGTGTAATTTGAGTAAATCCGATTTCAGATATTGGGAAACAAGATTAATTTCTCGTCCTATTGCTGTATCTTGTTACAATCATTGGTTAAACGTCAGAAACATCGACGAACGTTGAGCGAAGGTTCTGGAATTATGTTTATTTTCGATTACTCTTGTACTTGATATCAAAACAATTAGGTATTATTTGTTGGATAACAAAATTGTTTCGAAAATTTCTTTTTTGTTTTCACCTTTAAAGGGTATATTTTTTGCACATGCAAAAAAATATCCTTATCTTGTACCTACATCAAAAAAACAATTATTAATTATAATAATAATTATTGCTCAGCTTGATATCAAGTTTTAAGAGGAGTTTGTTTGGTTTTTGGGAATAGTTTACGCTCCCTTCTACGCTTTATGGCATTTTTACGGCCCATAAACATAAGTTTGCTTCATTTACGTCGCACGTGAGTAACATACTTTGTTATATGATAATGAAATTTGTTTTTATTTCTTTTGGAAATATATTGTATATTATACACAATATATATAAAAAAAAACATGTTAAGTGGCGCTTGATGCTGCAGCCTGGTTGTCTCACCCACGCACAGGTTATTCAAAACAATGTAGAATGTTACATGTTCATTCTGGCAATTAGGGGCCAATTGCGGGTACAGCCGCATCTTACGATATTTACAAACACACAGACAAACGGACGAACAACAAAAGCTTACTAAACAGTGTCCCATTAGTATTCCTAAAATGACGTTTTAGAATGTTGGATGTTATATTTGATGGTAACAATTTTTAAGAATAACAACGTAATTAAATTAATTTCCGATTGTAAATTAAAGAATATTAAAATATTACAAAACCCATCAGTTCGAAACACCACATACAATCAATCTCTCGTCATTCTGATAACAATGACTGAATTGATGCCCAAAATGAGCACGTAACAGAGCGCTTCTAGTGCTACGGTACGTTATGAAGGATGAATGACCCAGAGTAATTACTGGCACGACAGACATAACGTCGTAGATGGCATGCTTGACAGCGCATTAATAATGTATGATATGGGTAATGCAAGCCCAGAAAAACATTTCGGGAAGGGATTTCTGGATTCAAACGTCAACATCATAGTTTTTAGTATGTTTTAGTTTCCATATGAAATGGGTTGAACACAAAAAGTCATTCAAGAGTGAGTCAGATTCGGAACACTAAGTGTTCCATACCATCGTTCGAAATGTATACGAGTACATTATACACTATAACAAGAAAATCGCAAAAACAATATATAAAAAATAATAATCCGATTCGCTCTTGACCGGTTTTTATTACTTATTGCTATAGCGGCAATAGAAATACGCATTCTGAGAATTTCAACTCGGTACCTATTAGGGTTCTTGAGATACAGCCCGTTGACAGACAGATAGACAGGCGGCAAGACGGCGGAGGCTTAGTACCTAATAGGTTCCCGTAGGCACTCTTCGAGTACTGAATCTCAAAATTATTTCAGAAAGGAAGAGAATACATTTAAAATTTATAAATCTCCTATAACCTTATTTGTACTGTTTCCAAAATCATAATTTTATTTATAATACAGCTATTGAAAGAAAATCCCTTATTGATTGGCCTTGATTACATACGAAAATGTATATCGACAAATAAAAGCATAAATAAATAATAACAAATAGTAAAATTATACAATATAATAATATAAATGCAACCTGTATATTTTTATCCAATTTAAAATCCTTTCATGCATGTCCCATTATGCTCAAAAAGAATGTTGTTAATTTAAATAAAAAAGTTATTACCGTGCTTTTACGAACAGAAAAGCCTTTCTTATTTAAATATATCCCATCAATTTCCTTTAAAAAAGTAGCGCTTTTTCCGCGCCCTCATTAATGCCTCCGATGTACTTGACACATTCAAGCTTTGCCAATTAATTATGTAGAGCTTATTTCACTTTTCAAGGCAAAAGTGATGTGATTTATAAATAAATGGTAAAATATAAGTGAATGATGGTTATTACGATTTAATTTCATTTTAAACCATATTTATTTATCCGTGATGAAATAATGTGATGATATTTATTTTATCTAATTGAAGATAAACTTTACCAATATCTGAACTATTTTTTTGTCTATCTGTATCTATTATCTAGCAAAACTTTATATTAGACTTTTTTATTATTGATAGATATGTATTAGGTAAAAACCGAAAGAATAAATCAAGAATATTCAAAGATAGCTATTGTATCAACTACCGCGCAATTAAAGCGTTTTTAACATTTAAATTATCATATAGTCTATTTTTCTTTACTTTATTTAGTAAAAATACCCCGAACGAAAATCACGAATTTTCGAATAATTTTTTTTTTCTTTATAATTTTGCATTACAAAAAAATTATTCAATTCAATCATTCAATTGATTATCTGTGGCTAAAACCACGCCATATTTGTCTGCTAAATAAGACACTTGTTTTAGAAAAATAGCCTATAGATCTGTTGTTTTATGTGCTTTATTTAACCGAAATAAGATACATTTGAAATGACTATGAATGGTATATTTGTACATCATAACTTTTGTTACAAAGTAATTTATTATTAATGACGGAATCCGGTTAACTATATAAATAATTCAATTATAATTTGTCAGAACCTCCACGCTACTAATGCTCGATTCTAATCAGTAATCCAAAACTGTCAATTGTCACTGACAATTAAACACATTTAGATTTTAAATTGTAAATTTAAATAGTCAACTAGATACATTATTCATTGAAATATCATTTGTGGTTAGCTTTTATAATATATAAATATTTATTAAGAATAGATCAACTGAGCAGGGGCTTCTCGTTTTTATAATAACCTAATTATAACTAACTATGAAGTATTTTTATGACTTTTATTAAAGATTTACATGAGTTATTTCTCATTGCTATAAACCTAAAAGAATTCACAGTAAGTGCCTTATTATTCACAGCTTTCGTAACTAAATACGACGTATATGTTACTACGTTAGAGTTATTTTATACCGCTCTCAAGAGTAAAACTTACAAATGTAATTTTCGTCTTAAGTTAATAAAAAGATCATTAAAATAGACCGTTCGTCAAGACATTAAGACACTAGTATTCTTAATAAAAAAATCAAATATTGCATTAACATCCACAAAGTCTTATTCAACAGCTTGTAGTAGTGAAGGGCATTCAAGACACTCACTGTACAGTGGCTTTATTTAACTAAACCCGGTTAACAGTTAGGCACACAAGTCTGCTCGTAAATGTGCACTAAAACTTGAGAGTTTAGGATCTACTAACACTAACGGCTAGGCACTGCGTGGTCATATAGTCAAAGTTACGTAACAGCTTAATAAAAGCGCAAATTGTTAGTGGAAAGCTAATCTCAAGATAAAGAAATGAAAAATTATTTAATTATTATATATGAATGACGCTAACTTACTTAACAATTTAAAAGAACTGGATCTATTGCGTATTATATAAAGCGATCCTCTTCTTTTATACTTCATTTTAGTGGCTTTTACGTATTTTATAAAACTAAAGGGTTAAAAGCTTTTATTTGTTATACGAGTACTAATGCTACAAACTGTTGTTGAGTAGCATTTCCATAAAAAATATTTTTCATTTTGTACAACATTTAAGGTAAAAGTTTTTTTAGGTAAATCAATTTTCGTTTTTCCCAAACGTTTATATAGCTTTTACGCGGACGCTCAAACCGAAAGCTCCGAAAGCTCTCATCCACCGGTGATGACAGCTTCGCAAAACGTTGACGTACAAAGAATTTAAAATATAAAATTCCGCTATAAAATGTTAGAAAATATTCAATCATTTTATATCTATGGAATTGAAGAAAATTGCTAACCATTATAATAATTTTATTCTTCTTAGAGTTCAGCGTTAAATTAGAAAAGAAGTAATAAAATTTCTTAGTTTGTTACGTACTGAATTCAAATTGGTTCTTTTCTTTTAACGAGATTTCAGACAAAGAACTTATATTTTTTTTATTCACTTTTTTAGCATATCATCTAGAATTCCGTGTTTAATTTTTATTAATTAGTTACTATTAATTATTAAAATATATCATTTTACATTTGAGCAACTTATACATATTTGATATAATGTTTCATTTCTTTGCTCTTCCTACTCGTATTTCAAAACATTATATAATTATAATAAGCTTACATTATTTCAAATACTATAATCGTATTTAAATATCGAAGACGCTATTTTTTTTTATTAAATCCTTTTTCGTAACACATATTAATTAATTTTTTCATTATTATAAGTTTAATAATTATTTAGTGTTATATAGTGCGACACACGATGCGAATATGATTCAAATTACATAGAAACGTAATCAATAAGGCCTCAGCGCACGGACGTGAGTCGACTTCAAATGATCACCGTCTTTTGTTCTATTTCCTTCAGAATATATCAGATCTCATTTTATTACTACTTCAGAAACGAGTGAATAATTTCATTTTATGGATGCATGTGGGTAGATCTTTGTTCGATCTTTTATTATGTTTGAAATTGTTATTCTGCCTCATTCTAATGATAATTTTGTTCTCTTTTAACATGATCCCAAAAAACATGCATATATGTACATATTTATATAAGTGAAACACACATCCTTGATTACATAAAAGTTTTAACAAAAATATTAATTTGCCGCTACTGTTTTATAAATTAATCATCATTTAAATAATCATTATCACTTTCTAATTAAATATTTAATTGATTCTAAGAAACATTCGAACAATTTTGATGCTTACACAACATTACAGGCGTCAGTTTTAAATAATAAATATAAATAATAGACCACAACTTCTGCGCTTATATTTGCGACGTGAAATAGATATACAAAGTCATTTTAGTATATTCCCATAACAATTGTGATTGAATCCAAATGTAAGAACCGATATTACCTTGAAGTAGCGACAATAACGAGCAAAATATATAACTTTATTGACCAAATATTGTATAATCTTTATGATCCAAGTGAAATGATGAGTTTTCCAAGAAATATTAGCATTGATTTCAGTTTAACTTTGTCATTAAATAAAGCCAGAAAGGATAATATATTAATCTTTTTTTTTGAGTTCCGTGAACTGGGATCACAACAAGATATTACTTAATCTTCTTGTCTGTTTGTTCATCTTACGCAAAGGGGCTATATCTTTTAAACCGCAATAGGTACCTAATTAAAATTATCACAGAATAGTTGCGATATATTTAAAAAGGACATGTTATGTATTTCTTATGCAGAAACGTAAGGCTAATTAAAAATTTTTCATAATGTTAAATTGCGTATTGTATAATATAAAGTAATTAACAAATAAACAAAAAAAATCAATTCATAATAAAAAATTATTAAAATATATATTTATGTACTAGATTACATTTTTTTTAAATATTTTTCATTTTGTTAATTGAACATAAACATTTTTGTAATATAGGATAAGATTTTCATCTTAAACATTCAAAATTTCATATTTAGCTTGTTTATAGAAAAAATATTGTTCCAGATTTAACCCGGTTTAGTTTTCATTAGCTTCTATGTTTGCTGACCGCATTGACAAAGACTTATGTATGTAGGAGGTATAGATTTTTCTATTCCGACGGTTATTGTGTTTCTAAAGGGAAAGTAAAATTGGACTAATTTATGGTCGACGAAAATTTGAAATAAATAAAGTAACCATTAATACGTATCGGGAAAATTATTGAAAATTGTTAATGTAATTATTTTTGCGCTACTTTGTAAGGATTTTTTTAAATGCTTGCTTTTACAGTTTAAAATCTATATTTTTGAAGGTTTTGATGTAAAATAGTTTTATTATTTTACTTTAAGTTATATTTTGTAATATGCTTTTTCATTATTAAAAAGTAAAATAATACTTTTTAACCGCAAAAATTAATGAAAATTGAAAATGTAATTCTCTCTTTAAGGATCCTTGTCAGAATTTTTACATCCTAGTTTTTTTTTTTGTTTAAAATCTAAATTTTATCAGTTTTATTATTTTTACTATAAGGTTTATTTCATTATCTGCTTTTTGATTGTTAAAAGATATCATTATTATATTCTTACCGTACCTTGTACCTTTTTTACATCCTTATTCTTTTTGTTTGAAATCTAGATTTTATCAGTTTTTAATATGCAATAGTTTTATTGTTTTGCTAAACAGTTTTTCATTTACCTGCATTTTCATTGATATACATAAGTTATCATTAGTATGGATCTGAATAATTTAATGAAAATTGTAATTTCAATTCTCTCTTGCATCTTGCAAGGACTTCTTTTTTACATTTTAGTTCATTTTTATAGTTTTTAGTGCTTTCGTAGTTGAGATTATAGGTTCATTCAGATTGTAACATAGTTTTCTTGTTTTGCGATAAGGATTATTTCATTCCTTATCTGTAAATTATATAAGCAAAAAAAGCAGTGAACTTTTTTTGCTTATATATTTTTTTAAAAGTGCTGTAAATACAAATTCTAAACCGTATAACCATGAGTATTAACGTCTTTGTAATTCCAATCAGTTATGCAATAGATTAAAAAAAATTACAACTTATATTAGTTTTACCGTCGCATTGTACATAATTGCTTATTTATGGTGTTAAATTTATAAAAAATGCTAATTGACGCTCCATACCTCCGCTAAATATTGCTATTCATTCTTGCGATATATAAAACTTCTTCATACTTTCAAAGTATTCCGGCTCCCTCACTTATTATATTACGCAATCTCTGCATTAAATAAAGTAACAAAAAACCACATACTGTAGGTGTTACTATCGAAAAACTTTTATGGTATCCGCAGCTGAAAACAGCCGGTTACGCTATTTAACGCCTGACTTGAAAACATTTCTGAACGCGTTAATCGATTTTAGACTTAATGGCCCCGGCTTCACGCCGCAGTGCTCCAGCCGAGAATATACCCTAAAACACGAGGGAATAAATACTAAACTTACCTGGCTAGCGTGCAGGACGTCCAAAAATATAGTAAAAACACTAATAAAAAGCACGGCACGCGACATGATTGCGGCCGCGATGAAGCGCTCGGGTTCCCGTCTCGCTACTGACGTTTGTGCTAGACGCCAGAAACCTGCGTACTAGTCGCTCGGTACGACACAGTACGCGTACCTAGCGTCGTATATATCGACCCTCCCGGGAGTGAGAAGGACGGAGACCGTGCTAAGCGGGTTGGAAAGGGAGGAGTGAGGCGATATAACGCATGCGTGGTGCTGTTAAAACGCAACGCAAGAGGACTTCGTCTATAACGAAGCGAATCACGAATGCTGTCTTCGTCTACCCCTGTCTGGGTTTCCCGATGATGAGGCATCAGTTTTTAATAAAAAGCCAAGCGAAATTCGTCCTAAATTCACTATCAATAGCAGCTAATTAGACACGACACACGAATGCGATTCGTTTTACACATTTTTCCAATTTCCACCGTCCCTATTTTGAAAGAGACTTGTAGTTAATGAGTCATAGCTAACTTTAACTTTAAATTAAAAAAAACGATAATAATTGTGGGAATAGATATCGATTTTAAAACCGAATATAATTATATTTAAATTGAATTTATTATAATATATCTATTACAAGGAAAAATTTAAGTTACAGATAATTTTGTTACATCCTATATAAGGATGAAAGGTATAGAAATGTATTTTAAAACGTGTACACAGTTGCTAGGTAAAGCATTGCAGAAATATCATGGACGGAGAGCCTGGGGCTGGCACAAAGCCCAAGGAGCGGTATAGGATACCTATCACCACAATCTCGTTGCCTTTGTCCGCCCTTTGTATCCTTGTCCACGCCGCCGGGTCATTTACTTCAAAATTAAAACTTTTTATATTGCATGTTCTTGAGAAAAAAAAGTATCGTAACATCAATTCACATTAAAATGAGTTTTACTAAGATATTGCCGCCTTGATAGGGTGTGCGTCTAGACTTACTTTGTAATTATTTTAATGTTCTTCGAAATGATGGTATTATTTTCTGAAACAATAATCTTTTTTTACTTGAAAATGTGACTGACCGAATTGAACCTTCGGTTTTATTAAAATACTCGTACTTCACGCTACATTTAAAAATTCGGTCAAGAATATAACATGCAAAATATCGTTTTATTTCAGCTTTAATCATTTTTTTACTGATATATAATTATAGTGCTTAGGTTCAGGTTTTCTGATAAACCTTTTATGATAGTTAAATTAGGATATTATAATTTTATCATTATCTGTACAGCAGTTCTGCCCGTAACTAAAAAATTAAAGAACATTTTATTTATATATATATATATATATATATATATATATATATAGTAGGTGTTATTAGCAAAATAATATATATATATATATATATATATATATATATATATATATATTATATATATATATATATATATATATATATATATATATATATATATTATTTTGCTAATAACACCTACTTTCCAACTACGCAAAGTTACTATGTCTTTTATGGAAGCTAAAGTATACTTTATACTTTAACTTATATAATAAAATCACGGATATAATATTAAATTTTTGACACTTTAATTTTTAGAAAAAAAGAAAATTATTCTGTACATAAAAACATTAATGATAAAACTGTGTGGAATAATTGTTGACGTTCTCGCAGGATATGTGAGCTATATGTACTCGTTTACAAAAATATCGACAAGAAATATTTAATAAACTATCCACTAGTTTCTTGCCGGATCTTCTCAGTAGATTCCAAACCCCGAGCTGGTTCCGGTAGAAGCTTAACATTGAAATGACATGACATACTTGTCAATAGACGAATCGAGAGAGCATATTATAAAAGCCTATTTAAATAAAGTTTATGAATTTGGATTTCAATGTATAATATGGAAATTATTGAAATAATTCCCATCGTTAGACTTACACACTCAAAACATAACATAATGTGACTTCGACATACATATTTCTTTACAATGTTTCCGCAAAATAATACCTTTGTGTTCAATATCAAGAAAAAAAATTGAATAAATTAATACAGTATCAACGATCAATAACGTAACCGCGACCTACGTGCTTGTCAGTCTCATGATATGTTAAATCACTCCTCCCAACGTGAAAGGCTTGTCAATTTAGACATTTTTATATCCCGTATATCCGGACTCTGATTGACTGAAATTTATCCGAAAATATGTATTACATACTCAGAGAAAAGAACAATAGAAATGGTTTGCGTGTATGATAAAATACATCGAAAATTATCTTTTTTTGCGAAGTAAGTAGAAGTAATTACACTTAATTATGATCTTGATGACTCTATTCTTATCTTCGAGATATATGCCAACATATTAATTAATAAATACTTCAGAAAGGAATAATATTGGGATGTATTTTTATATTGCAAAATTGTATTCTTGACCACAGTAATCTTATCCTACAAATTATATTCATTGTTAATATTTTTTCTATAAACCCTTTTATATCATAAGACATGGATTATTACCAGTTATGTACATACTAAATATTATATTCCGTGCATAAAGTCTTAGCTCTCTAACGAATTAATTACCTGCGGTTTTAAATATATATATATAAAAGAAACTTTCTCTGAGAAATAACGTAAACAGTAGAATTTATAACTTATACTAAACATAATAACAAAACAAATTATTATATTTGAGATGATTACGAATCAAAATGAAATTTATTAGGGTTCACTTCTAACATGCTTTCTGTTCTGAATTTATTCAGGTTATTTATATGATTGGTTCCGTCCCTTTGCTCTTCATGCAAATTTATTGCACGTTTAACGCTCGCCACACGATTCTGTTAATACCCGACAATTCTATATGAAAATTTTCACAAATAAACTTTATTTACGTAGCGAAAGTAATCAACTTTCGTTATTGGAAAAGTAATTTATGATTATATAGTATGAATACGAAAACGAAATATAAAAAATAATAACCGCTGGTGCATATATACACATTTATGTGTATTACTTACCAATAAATAATATTTGTTTATATTAATATGAATAATGTTGAAAAATATAATAAAGAAATTTGAAAAGTTTTTTTAAAAATCTAGTCCTTATATTACTGCTTATGCGGATCATACCTCGATTGAATCTCTAGTTGAACATCGTAATACATAATAACTTAATCACGTGACCACGAGAGAAACAACTCTACCGAAAACGGCCAAAATGAAGGTATATTATTTTTAAATTATTACACGAAATCCGATTTCCCCACTTACAAAAATTCGTTTACTTCGTCAAGAAGAAAATATTAATATAATACGTAGTATATAGAATTATAAAGTTCTATCTATTACATTAACAAAGAAGTAAGTTAAAGTAAAGAAAAACTTTAAATATCTGTACTACAAATCCGCGTCTAAGCACAGTTTTGAGTAAAACATGCTTTAGATATAAATTAACATACGTGAGTTTAATAGATGTTTAAAACCTATTTCAGCTGTCAAATGTAACGTACAACATTTTATAAATAAGGTTTTTTTATGAGTTTATTCGCTATTAAGTAATTTAGATAATATTTTAAATAATGTTTAATTTTTAAACACTGTTTAGCTAGACACGTGTTCAACATGGTTTTAATGCGTCTTTTGTAGTATGACAGTAATTGTTTTTCTTTTGTAAATTAATAATTAACTTATTTAACAAATGTGCAATGACTACATTTTGTCACTCAAATATTAACAAGAACAAGAAAAAAAAAAAAAAAAATATATATATATATATATATATATATATATATATATATATATATATATATATATATATATATATATATATATATATATATATATATATATATATCTATATATATATATATATATATATATATATATATATATATATATATGTGTGTGTGTGTGTGTATATAACGATATTGTCTGTGGATACTCATCTGAGTAAATACCACTCCGACGCCAGATATCCTGTCAATTATAACGAGCATGTTAATGTCAGTGGCCTACCCATCAATAATTGTCAATCACATTCGCAATCACAATCATGTTTGGATAGAACGTCTTGATTGCGAGAGTAAGGAAATAATGAAATTGTATACGATATAGATATATCATTTAATTTACAGTTTTATATAAATTATTCGTTTTTATCTTTAATCTTAATCGAAAATTACACTTATAAGTTTTGCTCTTTCATAAAGATTTACATAAGTTGTATTACATTTCTCCTGATAAAATTAACAGTGATTTATTTTTTACAGCCACAGTTTTTGTAAGGCTACTTATTCTAGGTGTTATTTAATATCAATTACAAGAGTAAAACTTACAAATGTAATTCTCGTCTTAGAGTAACCGCCTGTAAATATCCCACTGTTAACTAAAGGCTTCTTCTCACATCAAGGACGTTAGTAGAAAAAAAACTTTAACAAAGTAGTTCTACTAAAAATGTTAATAGTGTATAATAAATATTAAAATGGTTCACCTTAACAGTTTATAATGTATAGATGAAATTATTAAATAAGTTTTACAGTATATTGAAATTCAAAATTGAATTGTCTATCGTGAGCTAAGTCGGGTACTTAAAAAACAAAAGCAAATACGAATACAAAGTACCATATATTTTTGCTCCGATTTAAGGATCCTTTTTTATTACATCAAATAAATATATTAATACACGAAGCAAAAACTTTGTTTCCCATTTTTACGAAAATTGCGCAGACGGAGTAGTATAAAATTTCGCACACATATGGATGCTGATAAGCAATAATGTGTCAACCCACAAAAGGTCAAATACGGAGATATTGAAGTACTTTGAGCCTGCATTACCTATTCAATAGTATTAAAAAAAATTCAAGTCATATAAACTAAATGAGTACGGAAAAAAAATCTTAATTTATTGTTTCGAATTTCAAATGCGTTCCATATTTTGCTATTTATACAACAATCTCAAATATTTGAAGAACTATTTATTAGCCATATATATAATAAATATCAATCTGCTTTTAATTCAATATATATTTTATCAAAAAAAGAAAAGTAAAGATACATATATATTTCTTCAAACATATTTATTAAGAATAGGCTTGACATCTTTAGACGCCATTTTCTCAAAATGAAGTCCGTGTGGCTTGACACAGTATTGCTTATCAGCGTCCATATAGTTTAAATAGAAAAGGAGTGTAGAATGGAAATATTTTTTAAAATACACATGCATGAATACTCTTTTGTTTATTGTTTGAGTCTATGGTCAAATTGAAAAAAGGTTATCAATAGAACTTTATTAATGTTCAAACTTATAAATTAATTATGGTCAAGTTTCGTCCACTGGACGACTACTTGTAACTATAAAAAGGTATGATATACGGTCAAGCGTTACCCAAAATGCCGACGGTGTTGCCTCTAAAATGGATACAATTTTTTTAAGTCAAATAGTGTGAACGTAACAGATATAAAATATCATTTTTTTTTTCATAATCTAAAAAAGAACTTTAATGAAATATTCAAAAGTTCTTCTGTTAACCTATACTAACTGTTTTATTTTTTTATTTACCTATAGTAATTTATTCTATACTAATTTAATAAAAAGATAGCGAACATTATATGTGGGAAATTAACTCCGGAACCACGTAAACGTACTTTAAAAATTATGGTACCATTTGAAAGGTACACTATTTTGTGGAAGACTATATTTTATGTAAATAATACACATATATTACATATAATTTAAAAACAAATGTACATTAAGACGAACGAGGCCGTGAGCAAAAGCTATTTATATAAGTGTAAAAATTTAGGAATCAATGAATTATTTTTACACTTTAAATTCTTTATAAAATAATTAAAAAAATAAACCCTTTTTTCCCTTATATTTTCAAAATCAAGTGACTGCAGTCAGAATCTGTACACAGGCTGTCTATAATGCTCTAGACATTTGCATGTGCGACGGCTGGCATCACGTGCCCCTTCAGACTGTCCGGCATTCGATGGTTGAAAGTATAGGCTATCGTTTCACTATTGACTTTTTCAATTATGTATTAAATAATACATATTCTGTGCAAATTTCAACTAGGTCAGTTTTTAAATGACGGACATCGAAATTTAAAGTAAAGGACAATTGAGTCCTGTTTACATCCTTTATGTACGGATCTCTGAATAATATAAAAAATGTTTATTGCAATGAAATGTCTACAACACGGAGATTGGACCTTACTTTAATAGTTTAACTACACCTGTGCCAAAAGCCTGCTCTATTAAAACAATCGATTTTAACAACAGAATTACCTTATTATATATACATATTACATATACATACATTCTGTTGTTTTTTCACGTATGAGTAGGTTTATATCACGATAATATATATATATATATATATATATATATATATATATATATATATATATATATATGTATATATATATATATATATATATATATATATATATATATATATATATATATATCTATATATATTATACTAACCTTTTAGAAAATAATTGTAATTCTTTGTATTCAATTAATCTTCTAACTAATTTTTAATTAGTATTAACAAAATTTTAGTGTATTCTCTACACTATTTCTCTCCCTCTCTCTCTCTCTCTCTCTCTCGCTCTCTGTGTCAAAATACATTTTATAGCAAATATGAAAATGAAATAAATAATATCATTGACTTCATGGTGTATTCAACATCCCTAAAACAGTATAGATGATTTACATGGACGTTTTTTGGCATATTAACATATGTGTTAAGTGCGAAAAAGTTAATAATTTATGTTTTAATGGTACAGGCTAAATACATTCCATTTAATAAAATAAATTAAAAAAAGTCGTTTATCCTATTTATTCAAAGAGAAAACATTATAATATTACTATTATAACATTCAATATTATACTGGTATTGTTAAATTTAATGAAAATGTCAATATTCCATTTTTTTTTAATGATATATTACGTGTATAAATAGCCTTAACTACTTTATTATTGAGGCAGTATTGAAAGTCGTAGGGATGTCGACCCTCCGGGATTCTTCGGATTTGTCTATTTCTGTACTCTCCAAGTTTTAACACTATTGCATAAATATTTACGACCTTAATAACTCTGCATTCACATATCACAAGAAGTTTCTTGAAGATTTTTAATATCGTTAATTTTTATTCGCATATATATTAACACTTGTCATTCGCTCGATGAATGTTCTGCGGCCTAAATGTAAGATAAAAAAATAAAAAAGAGTTGTAACGATTAATATGAACGCTGAATGTGTAATGTACGACATTTTTTCTGTAATAGAAGCGCTCAAAAGAACGTCACCTTTATACGAAGTATTCCTAGCAATTATATTTTATAACTAGCTGCCCCTGGCGGTTTTACTCGCGTTTATGTTTACTGCTTCGATACCCTTTAAAAAAAATTAAAATGGATTAAGAAATAACGGAGTAACTCAGGTAAGACATATGAAAAAATAATTAAATTGTAGTGTACTATGAATTGAGATCCTCGTTCATTTTGCAGTCGTTTAAAAATACAGTTGATGCCTAGTTGAAATTATGAAATTACGTTTACTATTTTGTCGTAATATACTCAAGGGTGTGAAAATTAATGTCTAAAACTTAAATAAGAATAACTTTATTTTAGTTATAATAAATATGACAAAATCTCAGTACACACATATTTTATGAAATGTATATATAACACGTTATATAAATTCTTTCCCTATAGAATAGGCAATACGCCATCACTAGTCTGTCCCTGCCCACAGCTTAGCGCCTCATACATATTTTAGTGTCTTGAATCTATTACACGTTGTTATTCAGAGAGTATTCCTAATGATGATTAATTCCCATTGCATCTAGTGAAGCAGTGACGAATGGTACTGTCGATTTAATACCGATTTCATTTAGATTGCAATTTCCGATATGACATTAATTAATTTGCAGTCAATCGTTTGATTGGACGCTCTGCTTTTAATACTAAAAAGCTATCTATAATAATGAAATTGCTGAAACTGTGTTTTATACAGTTCATTAATACGAGTGTTTTTGGAGTTTAACTTTTTAAATTTATAACTAATAGTAGAAGATAAACATTATTAAAATGTATTTCAATTTAACAAGTTTAATGCAAATATTTTGGAACAAATAAGTTCTTTTTAGTAACAAAAAAAAATTTAAACATACCTTATTTAAAGAAGTCTTACAATACAGATACAATAAATTTACAATGATTTTTATTGCTCATTCGCGGGCCATTTTCTTGCAGATTTAAGTACATAAGCCATTGACACAGTTAGCTAGTTCCGTAATAATGCGGACGAAGACGCGGGCAGGCTGCCAGTATAGACTTTGTAATCGCTATCACAGAAAACGCTACAGATAATAAATACTATTTCGAAATCAGCCATTTTAGTCTTAGTAACAAAATTACAAAGATGTCCTAAAAACATATAGATAATTTGTGAATAGAGAAACAAGAGAAAACTCTCGATAAAACCTTTTATTCGTAACGTTATATAATCGCACATTGCGGAGGTTAAACTACGTCACTAGATCTACGTGTAGTTATCGATTTGAAGTCTAAAGAGTTTATAAATAAACTTGTGAAGCACGTGAATGAAATTGCCACTGAAAAAATAATATATTAGACGATATAATTATTCCTTTTTTCTTTTTCTTATCCTGGTCCCATTCTATTGAGCTCGGCAACATATCCTCTTCTCCTTTTTCCTCCTATCACCTTTTATGCAATTCATCCATCTCGTCTTTGACCTTGATGAACATATTCCTCCACCGACAGCAATGATTATGATATAAATAAGTAGTTTATCGTGTTATTGCTATATACAATAATATTATAAGTGTAATAGACACTCTGAATATTCCGTACGTAGTCCGTATTTTTTATACACACAAACCGCTGAACTAATTTTAATGAATTGGTAGAAGTAGGTAAGTGTAAGGTGGAGAAAATGAAATTAATATTGTTGTGAAAATAAAACTTGAAGGATAAACGTTTTTATGAAAAACCCAACATTGCTCAAATAAATAAGCAATTTAAAATTATTTTACGCAGACGAAGCGAAGGAACCAAATTGTTATTTTATGTCATAATATTATTATTATTTTAATACAAGACATACTCGTCATTGTAGACACATCATTACATCAATAATTAATACTGCCAAGTTTATAGAAACAAATGAATAATTCACACTTTCATAGAATTGCATTTTTTACTGAGAAAGAGCTTTGAATCATAGCTGAAAATTTTACTTCTAGTACGCCTCTGCGTGGATTTTATTGTGTTAAGCAAGTATAACTTGAAAGGATTTAAATATTTTTGTTAAAATTTATTTAAAAAGCAATAAATCAAAACTTAAAAATATATATAAGCCGATTTATAAAGCAAAATATGCAATTTAAATGTACTCACAAAACTAATGTATTAATATACAATATTATTGCCAATAAAATAAATATTAGTACAATATTCTTTACAATTGAATAAAAAAAAATCAATTTATAAATTTAACTAAATTTTTTATTATTTATTACTTAGTCTACGCAACTTCATCTGTGTAGAAACATTCGTAGAAATAGTAGATTTCACTCCTTTGACGTTTTATTTTCGCGACGAAAAACCTCCTCCAAGGTCCAATCTATGAAAACAAATAAACAAAGAAATAGCCAGAGTTACTTAAGCGTGTATAATATTAATTGGATGTTCGATTCTACTTTTAATTCGTAAGAGAAATAAAACACCACCCCATTATTAAGTAACAGTTGTGTAACTGCACACTGCGTCTGTGAGTCATTCATCGGATCAATAAAACCACAACTTAACGAATAACTTTGAACTGAAAATTACCAACAGTGTAATATTTATCAATATCTACTTGCGCAGCGCGGTTTTACTTGTTCAAAAAAATGTTTAATCAGATATTAGATAAATTTTTGATTTTGTTTTTACTATCTTAGTTTCAATCTTAATTATTTTGGCGTGATATATGTATAACAATGTATGTACATGTATATCCACATTTACGTTAAATTAGCCCCTTTTTATGTATTTTTATAAGTATATAAACATAGCGAACACATGAGCAGCCGGATCAACTGATGTTAAGTGATCCCCACTGCCCACTATCTTGCTAGATAAAGCGTTGCTAACTTTAGCCGTCTCCCATTCCTTCCATACATAAGTTCGCCACGCATTTGTTGCTCAGTTAGGCTTCCGGCTCTCTCGCCTTATATATTCACCACTTCACGCCGATTTTACGTAACAGTGTGGTGCTGCCCCGGTTCTAACTATAGCCAGTATACGGGCTGTAATTAGAGGATTACAGCTAAACTCTACCACAATAAATCTCATGCATACTTATAAATTCATTCAGAGACGACCTTATAAAGGTTTTATTATTTTGATATAAATCAACCTTCCTATTTTTAAGATGAACGCCATAACAATAAAAAATGGTTTTAATTATTTTTCTGAATAAAACAATTCTCATAAAGCTCTCATATGGATATTCTCATATGGATTTAGTTTAAAATTGATAAAATTGTAACCGTTTTTAAAATCATATTACAATATTGGTAAATTGATAAAAACGTATATTTTAGATACATAACAACGAAGTAGAAGGTAAAGCTACCCGAGGTATTCAAGGACGCATAAAATTCGAACTTTGTGTACGTAGATCTTCTAACTAATTTACTAATTGGTAGCTAAATTCAGATTCAAATTACATAACACACTTTGTTATTATTACATAACGTACGTGTTATAGTTACGTTAGTTGTTTAGTTGATGAAAATTTTGAGTCTTACTCAAATATTTTTAAATATTACTAATTCAATATAAATCGATTATACAGCTGAAGTGTTTGTTTGAACGAGCTCATCTCAGGAACTAATAGTCCTGTTTGAAAAGTTCTTATTTTTTTCGTACGTCAAATAAGGAAAGGAAAAAAAAGGTTAATTAAGGAAGATTATATAATATTACACTACTATGAGACAACAGTAACCGCAAACGTCATGGCATAAAAGTAAAGTTGTTTACTTCTAAGGCATGACGTTTAGTAAGTAAGTAAGTAAGTAACTAAGTAATAGTAAGTATATGGGATATATGCTTACTAATTTCACATTACTTTTTATTTTTGCTGGACAAAAGCCTCTTCTCCCTTTAAGGAGAACGTTAGAGCTTTATACATCACACTGCCCAATGCTGTGTCTAAATTTCTCCAGGCACGTTATCGCGATATATTCCTTTACCGTCGAGCACGAAATTAATTTTAACATTTTAGCAGTTAAAAATTCAGCAATGCCGGAGTTTGAACCCGCGATCATCGGTAGGGATCGATATGTTCTTACTTCTAGAGAATCATGACAAGGGTGCGCACAAAAACGTGGTTACACCACGAGGCGCAAACCGTTGAAAAGTATAGGTTGATCCACGTAAGTCTAAATGTCCAAATTCGAAGATCTTCATCTAGTAAATATGACTTAAAATAGAATATGACTTAAGATTTGTAATTTTAAAAGCAAAGTGTATCGAAATATAATACCTAAATATGTCGTTAATTAATAAATATCTCTTGTTTTTATGGTAAGTAAATGCATAGATATCCTCACTACTTGATTTTTAAAATTTTAATTATTCCACATTCCACTATAAAATGAATTAAACTGAAATTCTAATTCATGTAAAAAAAACTATTTTTAATGTAACATTTTCAATTTGATATAATAATATAAGAATTGTATAGTAATTAAATTAAATAAATGTCTAAACGATTGTCCACATACCTAATTTCTTTTTTTTCGCAAAGCTTTTTTTGCGTATTACGCATAGTTCAGACAAAATATATGCTTAGTTGAATCGAGGTATATAATCAAAGAACGGGAAATTTTCATGTGAAAATCATGGGGACGTTCATTGTTTTTTCCGTGTACGCATCAGTTAATTTGTATAAATATTCTCAAATTCAAAAGATTGACGAAGAGAAAACAATTTACACGTATATTACAGCAGCTTTATGGGTGTTCGGACTTAACTCCCAATACTTTCTCAAATAACTAAGACTCCTTGAAATTATTTGGTGTCAATATATTTTATTATATTCTACGAAGTTATAATAATAAAAGTTATGATAATAAAAGTTTTGGTAATAAAATTATAAGTAATTTTACTCAATTACAGCTTATGTTTAATGTACAAGCTAAGTATAAAAGATCTATGAATTTACATACTAAATTGACATACGTATTTAACAAGAAATATCTACATAGATAAAGTTTCAATAAATTCAACATAATGGGCAGTTAGCGTCAGTTACAATTTATCAAGATTAAATAAAAATGGAACTAATGGAAGTACTAAGTGGTGGGTAGTACAGATGAGGGTAGTCATTAGCGTAGCTAGGATTTTATTTTTTACTAGGTTTTGCTCACGGCTTCGTTACTAAGTTTGATTTCTCTATACATATTTTGATTTCATCCCTTTAAAGGTTACCTACTAAAATCCGTTCTTAGCGGACGTCTACTAGTAACTAGTAAGTAGTAAGTGTGCCAAATTTCAACCCAATCCATTTAGTGGTAAGAGCTGTGCGTTGATAAATCTGTCACGGTTCTACTTTTAAATATACAGGTAAGGGTAAGTCTTAACTCATAAGTTCTAACCCGTATTTAAGAGAATCTAATGTAAAACGGTGAAGTTTGTTTATTTGAAAATGGTTATCTTAAGATCTATAAGTTAGCCTTTTTTTAGTCCTAAATAGCCCGTTTGTTGAGCAAGATAGGATAAGGCTGCATAACATCACGAACAAGGTCTACAATTCATAGAGTGGTCAAGCATTCCACAACCTAATGCGCAATGGGTGCACCGCACGCGGACGCCACGTTCATGTGGACGACAAATTCGAGGAATTCGTCCAGTCCATAACAATTTTCATACCTAGAAATATAATTTCCGACATTTCCTACCTAACACCAATGTTTCGAATTGGAAGGATTATTCGTAGTAAGAATATGTAAATGAAATTTCGATATTTAATATTCTTAGTTAGTTTTGCAACGTTAGGCTGTATATGGTAGTTGCGATGTTGTCTATTTTGACGGAACTTATAGTATTAATAAGGGTTGGGGGCGGCATATTGGATTTTGCACGCGGGCGCATAGAAGGCTAGCAGCGGCCAGAGATTGGTGCAAAAACCATCAACCAATCTGGCAAGTACCGTAATCTCAAACTGGTGAAACGTGGAGGAACATCTATATATTATTTGGTTCCTGCGACTTCGACCGAACTAGAACTTTTTTTTTCCTTTTTTGACCCCTCCACCAGCGCTGGATTTCCTATAGGGGCACTAGAGGCCAGTAGCCAGGGTGGCAAAATTTTAGGTGTGTGGGCTTTTTTTAAGATTTTCAATTAAAATTTATTAAACTGTAAATACTTTTTTTGTGTTACTATTACTGTGCTTTTTCTTTTACTAAAACATAGGTAATGATTTAGGTAAAGAGGTGGTGTTTTTCATAGTGCCCTAGGGCGGCACTTAGGGTAAATCCGGCCCTACCCTCCACGTTTTATTTTCGCGACAAAAAGTCTATATCCTTTACAGAGGTCTTATTTATCTCTACATCAATTTCATGAAAATCGGATTAGCGGTTTAGGGAAAAGGACAAACAAACGGAGATACTTTCACATTAATAAAATGAATTTAGAACATTTCCTAGAAATAAATAAACTTGAATATAATTTAAGATTAATATAACTTACAAAATAATTATGTAAATAACATTAATATGTTACGTAATAATACAACATTCAGGTAACTTTCATTTTCGCAAAACCTAGATGTCATAAACTATGCTTTTAGTTAGTTCGAATACAAAACTAACGAACGCTCAAGGCGACCATTAATAATTCTGCCTTTGTGTTTGCAGCAGTGTTAATGTCGACCGACCGAGCCACCCTCGCCCAGGGGACATGACGAACTCTCTTTGGCAAAATGTCAAACTTGCCAGCAAACTTCGCTGTGACCTTAACTATATAGGTACATGTTATATCGACATACGATATATATTTTCAAGGAAATTAGTTTTATTTTATATACTCAATATATTGCAGAATTTTTTAAAATACGTACTTATACGAATGTGAAATAAATAATTAATCATGAAGACGAGCTTAAAATTTTAATTATAACTTTTGAACTGTAGAAATCGAACTTGGATCGAAGCTTTGTATCGTTTGCCAAATTAACTCTGTGATTTATAGTTATAAAATATGATAAAACGTTAGTACTTAAACGAATAACAAATTTGGAAGAAATATAATAATAACCGAAGTAGATACTAAAATATTATATTATAATAAAAATAATTTAAATAATTTATTATATTTATTTAAGACCTTACTGTATCACTTCCAGCTCTTTATGAATTGTTAAAAACTTTAATCAAGAACCTACTTGTAGCGACATCTAGCAAAAATTTGTTACGTTAGCTGAGTAAAAATTCCTTATTACGCTGCGTAGTTTAAAACCTAATTACGTTTGCGACAGACAGAAGGTTGAAAAAAAACCGAAATTACTTTAAGACTAACTTTAATTACTAATTAATTAATTACAAATTAACCCTATGAATGATGATTCCAATTCGAAGTGTGAATATAGAATGATCATTCTTACAAAATTAATTATTAAAATTAGCTATGCGACATCATTTCGTAACTGCTGCATTGACACTTATTATAATTAATATAAATTAGTGGAGTTGCAACGTCGGCGATCTCCATATATATGCACTATGTAATTCCTCCCCCCTTAGAACGGCGACTATTTTAGCACGTTTAGTGAAAATGTTGCCGGAATATTCTCCTGGTTGCCAGATGTTTGTGGGATCTCAGGCATAGGTTGCTGCTCCTTTTTCGTATTGACTCTGGGATTCCATAGGTAACGTCGGATCGCTACGATAATTCCGAGTACGGCTGCACTCAATAATATAGTATAGAACGGGATTGTAGTGTGGTATAAGGTGTCTCCTTGTATTTCGTCAATTTGAATAGGGTTGTGGATCATAAGTTTTTCCTGGATGTTGTGTAGTCCTTGGAGATCAATAGACTTGAGATTTATGTGAGTAGCTTTAGTTGCCTGCTTTTCGGCGTTATAGGGTATTTTCATTAATTTGAGAGGTTGTCCTTTGATCTTGTTATAATCGTTAGCAATAGTGAATTGTTCCGATTTCAATCGACATCCAACTGGAATCGTGGCCAGATAACTTCCTTGTAGTAAAGTGTAATCGTTCTGGTTACAAATTAGTTGCGCTTTCGTTTGTTGAGGAAAGGAGAGGACGTAGTGCTGATCATCAAGTTTCTCCAGTGCTTCTTTATTTAAGGTAACTGTGGTGAACTCACAGGATTCCTGTATAATCTGGTTGGTGATCAATGCCTGAATGCAATCTGATTTGGTGCGGATCTGATGATGAATTCCTTGCTCACAGAGGTACCAGTTTTTTAACTTCGGGCATTCAGCCTCCATGTACACAAACGACATCTCAATTGTTGCCAGGAAGGGAAAGGGTGGGATAAGAGCCTGGTTATATTTATTCGGTACTACTGATAATCTATATAAATCATAAGGTGTTTTAGAGAAAATTGGAAATTTGAATATAAAAACTATCTGTTTATTCGCAAAATATGATCCTGGTTTAATAATGTTATAATATTCCCTAAGTTCTAAATCTAGTATTTGCTCTTCCGAGTAAATTGATTTTAGTTTTAAAACCATAGATTCTAATACCTCTATATCTATCATAGAATAGTGTGTACTAGAAGCATGAATAAACGCTAAACTATTTTCTATTCTTAGTAATTCTAAAGATAAATCTTCTATGTTTTCACTAATTAATTCTAAAAGTTGAGCAAAATTTGCGTATCTTGTTAAACTGTCCTCACTAATTGCTTTATTCTGTAATAATAAGTCTAGGGTACTATTTATTCTATTCTGGTTATCTACTATCTGTCTAATAACGTTTCCATGTTTTAACATCCACTCTTTGCTCAGACTGATGTGACTGTTAAATTCAGATGATAGTTTTATTTGATTATTTTCTAATACTCTAATTGCCTCATTATATTTCAACGCATCATCGTGATCTAAATTACCGGTTAAACTTTTTATCATAGAACCCAACCCGTCTACAAGACCTCTTTTTATTCTATTAGGCTCTAAAGAATGTAATTGTTTTAAAACATTGCCAATCTTATTAGCAAGATAGTTAATTTGAATTTCGAATAGTTTGTATGTTTCATTGGTCATTCTATTTCGATAGTCAAGCAGTTCAGTCTCTAATGAATGAATGTTATTTTCAATATCATCCAATTGTACATACTGTATGAATGTATGATAGTGTGCGGTTATTTTCATGGGTCCGAGTTTGAAAGGTAGTAGTCCTGGTCCGTCATTAAGGCTCTCAAGTTTTATCTCTTGAAGTTGTGTCATTGGGAGAATCGCTATTAGAAGAGTCCTGTAACAAGTTTGCGGTTTTAGGAACTCGTTTAAGTCGAGATTTCGCTATGGGACCACGTTTCTTAGAGGTATAAATATGGATTGGTAAGTCAGCTAACACCGTGTCATGTGTGTATCTTGGGGCGGTCTTTTGTCGACTAGCAAGAGGGTTTTTTATAAAAACTGGTTGTTGAGGAGCATATTCCTTTTCAGGTTCACGATTCTTATTCCTTTTCTCTATCAATGCTGTACGATTTTCTAGTGATGATGAGTTAATAATATCATATACTTGTTTCATTTTATCTCTATGGACTTGGATGTATTGTTGTAGAAGTTGTTGTGTTATGTCTATGTCTGTACAGTCCCTAGGGTCAAAATGTCCAGTCAGTAAATCAAAGGGGCGACATCTTGTAAAACTATGTATGGAACTGTTGTAAGCTATTATAGCATAGGGTACAAGATTGACTATTGGTTCGTCTTTATGTTTTAACTTGAGAAGTCTTAGGTGTTCTAAAAGGGTTGAATGAAATCTTTCTATACTTCCATTATCATTAGGGGAATGAGCTAATATTCGGTGGTGGTTAATTTTATGAAGTCGGGTAAATTCCATAAACAATTGGTTAGTGAATTCAGTCCCATTATCAGTAATTATCGTCATAGGTATACCATGGTGAGAACTGTATTGTAATAAAGCTTGTAATATACTTAAAGCTGTACCGTCGCGAATATGATAAGCCTGGCCATATTTAGTAAAAACATCAATGAAAGTAATGTATTTTTCACTTTGGACTGTGAACAAATCCATATGAACAATTTCGAATGGCTTTGTGGCAGGTGGAACTACATTGAACTGTGGTCTAAGTGGGTTTCTGTCATACTTTGCTTGGCCACAAATGGTACATTCGTTAATAAATTTGGTTATGTGCTCTTTCATTTTTGGCCAATAATACTTGCGAGACAAAGCTAAGTAGCATTCGTTGATTCCACGATGATTAGTTTTACCATCGTGATAATGGCGAATGATTTCTTGTTGACGCAAATACTCCTTAACATTTTCTAATTCTGTTTTAGCTAAAACAAGGTTTAAGGAGGAACTTTTAAATTTATCTTGTAGGATTGGGATAATAGAATACATAGCTAAAGGAGGATTTATTAAAAGGGCTGTTTTAATTTTAGGGGTGACATACTCTTTTACAGCATTTATCACATCTTCTTCTAAATTTGACTCAGATAATTGGATACTTATACGTGTATGAGTGTCAAAAGGTTTAGTAACTACAGGTCGTTTTTTAATGTCAGTCACAAGGTTAAAATAGATCTGCCGGTTAAATTTATTAAGGGGTTCGTCAGTTATCGGGATTTCTAAAATTGGGTTTTCGCGACTTGTGTGAGCTGTCTCGGTAGAAGAGTTAGCTGGGGCAAGAATAGTTTCCGATGGGTTACCGAGTAGAGAGTTAAGTTCGTCAATTTCTTCGATTAATGATAATGCTTCTTTTGTATGGATTTCTATTCGGGAAAGAGCGTCTGCATTTGAATTTGATTTTCCTTTTTTATATATTACGGTATAGTCATACTCGCTAAGTCTTAATCGCCAACGCGTAAGTCGGGAATTTGGTTCCTTCATGTTCATTAACCATTGTAAGGGTTTGTGGTCAGTAAAAATTTTGAATTTTCGTCCAAATAAGTAAGGTCTAAAATATTTTGTAGCCCAAACTATAGCGAGAAGTTCCTTTTCTATTGTACTATAGTTCATTTCGCTTTCATTTAGAGTCCTAGATGCATAACAGATCGGTTTGTCTGAGTTTGAAGGGCCTTGTGATAGAACTGCTCCAATGGCAACATTAGAGGCGTCAGTTGTCAGGTTAAATTCTTTTGTAAAATCGGGGTATTGTAGGATGGGGTCATTCGTCAGTAAAGTCTTACATTTCTCAAAACTATTTATGTAATCAGAGTCATGAACAATCTTTTTTCCTTTCTTAAGACATTGAGTGAGTGGTTTAGTTATACGCGCGAAGTCAGGGATGAATTTTCGGTAATAACCGAGAAGGCCAAGAAATTGTTTAATTTCTTTAGGTGTTTTCGGAATTGGATATTTTTTTATAGCGGAAATTTTATCGGGATTTGGCTTTATGCCGTCTTTACTTATAATGTGCCCGAGATAAGCAGTTTCAAGCTTTAAGAATTCAGACTTATCCATTTGAACTTTGAAATTAGACTCTCGAAGTCTCTGAAAAACTTTTTCTAAATTAACCATATGCTCCTGAAGGGATGTACTGAAAATTATTATATCGTCTAAATAAACTAAGCAAATTTCATTCTGGAGGCCTCTGAGTACGTTATCCATTACACGTTGAAAAGTGGAAGGGGCATTTTTTAATCCCATAGGCATGCGAAGAAATTCGAAGTGCCCATGCTCAACATTAAACGCGGTTTTAGATATATCCTGGGGATCCATTTCGACTTGGTAGAATCCACTAGCTAAGTCAAGGGTCGTAAAATACTGACATTTCCCTAGTTTGTCAAGGACATCGTTTATATTCGGAATGGGATATTTGTCGTCTATTGTCTTCTCGTTAAGTTTACGAAAGTCAACTACTAAACGCCATTTTTGTTTTCCGGAGGCATCGACCTTTTTTGGTACTACCCATATAGGTGAACTCCAAGCAGAATCCGAAGGTCGAATGATGCCCTGGTCTAACATTTTTTCTATCTGTGTTTTAACTTCTTGACGGTGTATAAATGGGTACCGATAATTCTTACTATGTACGGGTACTTCGTCGGTAGTTCTAATCCGATGTTTAATTTTATTTGTGAATGTTAACCTTTCACCTTCAATATAAAATACGTCAGAGTAACGTGAACAAAGAGTTATAAGGTTAGCTTTTTCCTCTGGGTTTAGGTGGTCTGTACGTAAACGTGAAATTACGTCCTGTGTGCGAGGCTTTAATTGTTGAGTACTTGTGCACTCAGCGTTAAATAAATCCGCGTGAGCTGGACGATCGAGCGACAGTATTATGTCATTCGGTGTCGGGTTCTCTATTTCTAAATAGCAACGATTATTTTTAACGGAGGTAATGCATTCGTGAATAATACAATTACAGAATACTTGTTCATTAATAAAAGCATCACCTTCTCTAATGTCGACGGGAACACGGATAATTTTAGAAGTTCCCGCGGGAATAATATCTTCATACAAATTAACATTACACGAGTTATACATTCGAATAGGATTTGAAGCATTTTTTGTAAATAGTTTTCCTTCTTTTAAATCAATACGGGCTTCCCAATTGTTTAACAAATCTAATCCTATTAATCCGTCAAAGAAATCATGAAAACGGTAAACGAATAATTTGATACTATTGACATCGTTAAATTCCGCGAAACAAGGTAAAGTAATAGAATAATCGTTTCTACATGTCGCGTGTATGTTGGTTACTTCGAAAGGATCGAAATTCAACGGATAATGAGAGAAGTATTTTTCAACAATTTCGGGACTAATAAAAGATTTGTTGGCACCGGTGTCTATTAATAATTTTAATGGAGGATTAGCTATTTGTATATATGGAAGTTGTCTTTGGGACTGTATATTTAGCTCTATCCTGGTTTTTGTGATGTCGACTCCTTGTGAAAATCCTGTTGGTCTTGGTCAGCTTGTGGTTGAGAGTCAAAATAATTATTGTCAGAAGTCATATTTGAATTATTTAAGTCATAAGTAAATCCGGGCGGAAACTCAGTTTCGTAATAGTCGGTGTTGTAATTGTAATCCGGCTCGTGCCAGTAATTGTAATACGAGTCGTCATATGTAGCACATTCATTAATGTTCATTTCATTTGATTTAAAATAATTCGATGGCGTTGAATTATTATTTAAGGGCAAGAGTTTAGGTGTGAAGCGTTGAACGCCACTCATAGGGTGAGGACCTTGAGATGGATTGTTTCGGGGTGGTAATCTAAAAACGTTACTGCGAGGGTTATAATTAGGAGGGGGTGCAGCAAACATCCGTTGTGTGTTAGTTGGCATGCGTGGTTGATGTTGTCCGGGTGCAGGGAATTTAAAAGGTTGCGGTGGGGGTCCCATAGGGCGCTGGCTTTCTGGAGCTGGCCAATTGGGTATAGGGATGTTATGTGGTCTTGCAGGAGTAAATGCTACCGCTGGTAATGTAGGGGTTAGTTTAGGAGTTGCCTGAACTTTAGGGGAATCACGCTGTTGCAAATACATGACATTTAGCTCCTCTTGAACGAATTCAAGAGCTTTCTCTATAGTGTCTGGGCGCATACATCGTATACGGGATCCTAGAGGTTCTTTTAATCCTCGTACATATGCCTGCATTGTAACCTTTTTGTATAAGTCTCTTTTTGCTTGGACTGTAGTTGGTATGGTCTCATGTAAAGTCACGTATGTCATTAGAGTGCTAAATAAAGTTTGGCAATGATTGTAAAATTCTTGTGGTGTCCGATTACCTTGCGTAGCTATAGAAAGGTCATTGTATAGAGCGGTTTCATCACGCTGATCGGAGAAATTATTAATGAGGGCTGTTCTAATCCCTAGCCAACTTTCAGGTATGCCGTTAGAATTGATGGTACATGCCGCGGTCCCTGTTATTTTATTTAAAATTCCGTTAATTAGGCAAAGGTTTGAAAATTCACTACTGGGGTTACTACTGAGATACTGAGCAGCTAACGAATCGCATATTTTTATGAACCGGGTGAGGATGTTCGGGTTTCCGTCGAACTCCGGGACAAGGCGAAGAGCTTTAAAAATCTCGTCAGGGTTGTACGTCTGTGTCATTGTTAACTTTAAATTTTCTAATTCTAAATTACCTACGATATCTCTATTACTATCAGCTAATTGTCTGCGGGCCTGGCGCGATTCAGGCTCCCGCGAACTAGAGGCTCTGGGATGATAAATCTTGAAGTTAAAGATTTAAAGGAGCAACACGAGAACGATTCAAGTGTACTTACAAATACATTTCTGGTCTTCCTCCGTGAATCGATTGTTGGATTCTTCTTCTGGTCTGCAGCAGGTCCGTAGATCCAGGATATCCGGAACGGTGCTTGATAGCTACCCGAGTGACTCTCGACGTGATTATCGATGTCAGATATGGTCTTGAAGTCTCTCGCGAATATCCTACCAACTGCGCCAATTACGTTTGCGACAGACAGAAGGTTGAAAAAAAACCGAAATTACTTTAAGACTAACTTTAATTACTAATTAATTAATTACAAATTAACCCTATGAATGATGATTCCAATTCGAAGTGTGAATATAGAATGATCATTCTTACAAAATTAATTATTAAAATTAGCTATGCGACATCATTTCGTAACTGCTGCATTGACACTTATTATAATTAATATAAATTAGTGGAGTTGCAACGTCGGCGATCTCCATATATATGCACTATGTAATTACCTTTCGACTATGCTGTTTGAGTTTCATGAAAGTAAACAAAGAAAATATTTCTGAAAAAATTGCCATTTAAGAATTAGAAAATAGACTGGAACAAGGAATTCTTCCTTTTTTCTAAGTATATTACGCTATTTTAATTTCTAACACCAACAAATTAGATACAGCGCCATCTATTAGGCGCTGTATCTAATTTGTTGGTCTATTAAAAAATATTTAAGTTTTGTTAAATTGAGGATAAGATAAAGGAAAGAAAAATAAAACAATGTTAATAAGGTTTCAAAATACATTTATTACACATTTCAATTAAAAATAAATATTCTACAAAGTCTAACAATCATAAATATCATTTCTTAATAAAATATTAGTTTGATTTTTTTAAGGAACTGTTTAATCACCTACTTTTATGTTGAACATAAATTCATCTATTAGAAAGCTATTTAACTTGCAATATATTCATTTGTTCTTTACAACAATTAACAAATACTTGTTCTCTACAAGCTTATACATGTTTTTCTTAAACAAATAATTAAATTAGGTAAAAGTGTAATAAAAAGAGTTACAATAAATATATATAATTTGATTTCATGTCACAGAAATTATATAATCGTTATAAAGATTTATTAAATTAATATAATCCACACACTTTGTTCGCGGGCACAGCTTTATCTGAAAATAAATATATAATATTAAATATTTGCATTGTAATAATAAGTAACTATTTCTCGTACAACTACTTCATAACCTATCCAACTTCCATATTCTCTGTAATGGGTTTTCTGGAAGAAATGGCTAATTAGCCATAAGACCACACGTTATTAGTAAATACTTCTCTTTACTTTATTCTTATGGTATACAAAGAAGTACCAATAAATAAATTAACATTATATATTTCGTTTACAACAATAAGATTGTATGGTAAATTAAATTAGTTCCGTCAAATACATTCAAGTTGTTAAACCTGAAACTTTTTATGACAATTGTTATCCGGTATTATAATACCAGCTTAGCAAAATTCTGATTCTACGATTATATCGTTGTCTAACCAAAAATATCATAAGAGTGCCTGTAGTAAAAAACTTTTTTTACTTCAGCAGGTTATCTTTATATCCGATGCGATGAATCTCAAAAAGAGAGATATATGTTTAATCTGTATGTATATCCATTCCTGTGCGCGCTAGTAACTACTTAAAACCTTAACCTATTTTGTTAAATAAAACGACATTAGATTCTCTTTCATGGGGCGAATGATACTCGATATATAAAATTATTAAAATTAATACTATAGATTTTATGCGAAGTCGATTTCTGTAATTTTTCAAATTATTGGTAAAATAAAAACAAAAATCAATCAAACTCACCAATCATTTTAGGATACGGTAAGTTCAAATTATCCATAATGTGAATGAATTCTTTCAACGGCTTCGTCAATCTCGGATTGTACTTCTTCTCTTCTCCTACGGTTGTAGCCGTTTGCCCCTTGTAATCGTGAGCGGGGTAAAGCGTGTAATTCTCGGGCAATGTGAATATTTTGTTGTGAACTGAATTGTATAATGATTCGGGAGATCCTTCTTGAAAATCTGTTCGTCCACAGCCCCTGATCAAAAGCGTGTCGCCTGTGAAGGCAATGCCCTTAAAGCAACAAAAAAAAAATCAAACAATTATATTACAACAGTGTTAAATATCTGAAAGGCAAGAATTACATTCGTAATTTTTACTCTCGTAATTGACGTAAAATAACTCTGTAACCTACTAACAGTTGGCTAGGTAGCCTTACTTTTTTTCTATATTTAATGTAATAAACTTAATGCGACACGATGTAACCTAGCTAAGGTTACATCTTCCCAGATCGCAGATAAATCCGAACCAGATGTAATGCCCGAAATTTTTCATCTCGTATAGAGTAATTTTTAACCAACTTCAAAAAAATTGTATTGTGAAAATAAAGTAACAGCCCGTAGTCCCACAGCTAGGCAAGTCTCCTATGATGGAGAAGATTAAGAGCTTAATCCACCACGCTACTCCACAGCGGGTTGGCGGATATACATGTGTCAGAATTTCTCCCGGCACGCGCAGGTTCCTCACGATGTTTTCCTTCACCGCCGAGCACAAGATGAATTTCAACACAAATTAAGCACTAAATAAATCAGCCAAGTGCGTGTCGGGCCACGCACAATGTAGTGTTCCGTAGTTGTCAGAATTGTCAAGATCGGTCAAGCAATCTTCGAGTACCTACTTTCGTAAAAAAGTTTACGACGAACTGGGAATTTCCTTTTTTAAGTCAGTTTATACAATATACGTACTTACAATTTTAAACCTTTTATTATGATAAAATTATTTTTAATTTATCTTTATATTTCGAGACTAAAATATTTTTAATGTAAAATAAATGTTTGAATGTGAATTATACTAACGATTTTGAACTTTATATGTTCGTCGATTATTTATTATTCTAAAACTTATAAAATATACTTAGCGCCGATAATTTTCCTTCCTAATTAGCGCCTATGAAATCTATGGAGATTTGGTTGAAAACTTCATAAGCGCGATTCAGAATCACTCGCGACATGTTTTATTGAAACATTGTTTTATACCTTATTTTATATTTTATTTTAATTTGAACTTATTAAATATTTATTTATTCATTTAAATTCATATATTAATTTAAAATTATTAATATTTACATAATGTGATGCTTTAAAAAGTGAAATATTTATTTTTACTTAGATCATCTATAACTCGATAACCATAAGAACCCACATAGCCGTGATAATTTTCCTTTTAAATTCATTATATGTACCACTTTCGTGATTTTTTTCATATTTTTAGACGCAGCAGTTTAGTGGGTAGAGGGGATAAGGTGTTCGCTAAAGAAATGCATATTTTGCAAAGAAAGTTTTAGTACATAATGTATGAATATCACATGAAGGTCTTGGAGATAACAAATAAATTGTGCAATAACTATATAATAGCAGATCTGTTTGAAGTCGGTATATTTTTATACATTTTATAATGTCCCAGATTCCGAACCTTATTTCTTTTATAAATATGTTTTTTAACATCTCCATTTATTTAACATGTCATAAATAGTAAAATATCTTTTCCAAACATTTTAATACCTTATAGCCGATATTTGCTTGATTTTCTATCACCCTAGCTTTTCCTGAAATGATAACACTGCATCTTTCCTACATAAATAGCATTCCAATACTAATAAAAAGTTGCAAAATTCTATATCCATCTATTTTTTGGATTGATAACTAATATGACATATTTGCGATAAATAAATTACGTTGATCTCAACCAATGGTTACAAGTCCTATTCCTTGCTACAAGTGTTTATCCTTAGTTCTTAGTATTTATTGCTTCTTAGTAATTAGTATTTATATTTAATTTGATGTCATGTATTACTTGAATTGCTTATACTCTGTAAAATTGTACCTCTATGTTCTAAATGAAGTGTAAAATTTTATTGTGTAAGATATATAATTATCAAATTTAATTTCAAAAATTAAATTTGATAATTATATTTTTTTTAATAAAATATTTTTTCATTAAAAACATGAAAGTAAAATTTTATCAAGTGAATCGAAAGCAGTTTTTTAAATGTGTAGCGTAATTATAAATATTAAATGCCAATAAACACTCTTGATTAAGAATAATATTTGTAATTCTGATAAGTTATCGTCTCATTGCAAATTGTGATAACAATTGAAAAATCTCACATTTGGTAATAATATAATTATTATAAATCAAATGAAAGTGTATTCAATCGAAAACAAATGTGTTTAGAATTTTCCAAAGAAAACATTTGGTCTCGAGGTCAAATATAATCAAAATGAAAACTCCAAGTAATACTTTTATTTTCATCTCTCCTTGTCTCATTAACACAGAAGTTTGTGTAAATAAAACGATTTTCATTACTCTTTCTCTTACTACTGATCAAATTTTGTAGAAACATTACAGTATAGGCTTATACATCATAATAACACACAATTTACCATTTATATAAAGATAATGCGTTTGGATAATTTGACCAAATTATAACAAGCTTATTAAAAAATTCCAGTTCATACGCAGACAGTAGCATTATCTGCTAGTTTTAATAAAAAAAATACCTGTTCATGACATATATACGTCAAACATCCATTAGTATGTCCAGGTGTAGCCGTTGCCAAGATCTGGTGACAGCCAAACTTGACCAAATCACCGTCAACTAAGTAAAGATCAGCTTTAGCTCCAGATGCCTTGCCGATCACACTCTTGGAACCCGGGATAAGTGACTTTAGTTTCCCTGTACCGGTTATATGGTCTGCATGCATATGAGTGTTCACTGAAAATATTTAAAAAACGTAATGAATATTTGTCGGAAACTGCATTACTATCAAGTATCAGATCAGCTCAAAAACAAAAATTTGGTAACTTATTAGTAAGTAGGTAGACAAAGTATTTTGCCTACCTACCTAAAAGGTAGGCAAAATTGGTAGTTAGATAGGTAGTAGGTAATAGGTAGTAGGTAATAGGTAGTAGGTAATAGGTAGTCACAGTAGGTAACTTATTAGATAAACATATCTCAGAATACTCACTGGCAAATATGCCAAGCTGAAAGAAAATATTCCTTCATCACCAAATCCATGTCAAAAATTTTTTTGAAAAGTTTGAAAAGTCAGTAATCATTCTTATCAGATTCAAACTCAAACCCTTAAGATTAATACATTTGAGAATTGCTACTGAATTTTTATTGTTGCATTAACATTAATAAATTGTACATTTAAAAATATCTAACATTAAAGCTTACTTGCATATATTAGATTAAATCCAAGTTCCTTTATCAACGTGGCATCTCTCTCTGCATGTTCCAACACAGGATCTATCAACACCGCTTCTCTCGTCTTTAGGTCACCCAGTAAGTATGTGTATGTACTACTTACAGTGTCAAATAACTGTAAAAAGTACAATAATAATTTAGGCTAGTTTGTACAAGAACACCAACTAATAAATTGAAAGTGGCACAAATTAAATGGCAAAACTATAAAATCCCCTTGTTCTTATTAATAATTTGAGGTTTCCATATGTCACATTTTCAATAAAAAGTTATAATGTCATTTACTGTAATTTTTTATCTTATTCTAATGCTTTATTCTGAGTGATGAAATATAGACAAAGTACCTATTTAAAAATACATTACAGGATATATAACAATGAGTTGTAAAAACCTATTGCTTTTAAAAGGAATTTAATTTAAAGATATAACAATAACATTTTGCTATGTAAACTTCAAATATAAAAAATTATAATTAAAACACATTAACAATTTAAAAATTACATTTATCGTTCATAAATTGCATTTACATACTTTTTTAAAGACATATTATTTTTTTTGTATTTTTACTTTTACTGTTTTTATATAAATAAAACATTCATTATATAATATTTGTTATAAAATATTATAACATCATACCTGTCTGAAAAAGAAATCTGAACCCTTCTGCATCCCTGTAGACATACACCTTGCCTTCCCAATGCTGATAACTAAAAGCTTTTCTACATTTTTGAATGTACATAATGATCGTTTAGATATCATGCTGTTGAAGATAACAGAGATTATTTCACAATGAATACTCTATAGAATAACTATACATGTAACTGTAGTTAATTAGCACCGGTTGTTTACTAAGATGACGGTATTGTCGTAACTCGTATTCATTGCTGTGCATTGTGTTTGAATAGCATTGGTTTCTATGCAACATAAAGTAAATTTATTTATTATAAACTGTATTTGTCCAATGAATTCATTCATATTTTAACTGTTGTACAATTTTCCTATAAATATAATCTTCGCTAAAATTATAAAGTGGTCAAGATGGTTTTCATGTGTATGAAGGGGGTAATCGCAATTAATTTATATACATAAATTAAAAAAATAATAAAAGAAAAGATTATACATTAAACTATTTACATCTTAATTACTATAAAAAAAGGATTATATTTTACAAAACATTGTAGACCTCATCTAAGCCACTGCATCTGGGTAAAGTACCCAAAATACTGGCAGCATTACCCCGTTGAATGGCCAAAATGGGGGTAATCTCAAAAAGTACTTCAATTCAATTTGAAAAAATATTTTTGTGTTGGATAGACCATTTATTAATTATGATTATAGGGAAATTTCTTTACGCTACAAAAGAAGCATAGGAGCAAAGCAGAAACTATAAACATGAAACAATGGTTTTGAGGGGCAGATAATGTTTACGTAATGCATTTTCTGAACTTTATTCTTCTGTGCACACATATGTGAAGTGTGCCCCAAGTTTATGATATGTTAACTAATATTTTAAAAGGGAACAAGAGTTTACTATACTTACGCCTGAACAACTTAAGCGATTATCATGAAATTTTACATACACATTATCAGAGGACAGAAAATAGTACCTTATTTCTGTAAACAAAAAGTTGTCTCACAACAGTCACTTGCATCTTTATCCCATAAAAACAATTGATTGAGGAATTTTAAGCCTAATCTATTAAGGTTTAAATTGGTTGTCAATTTTAGAATTTGATCACATGTCTTATTTTTTTATATGATTCTTAATTATGTCAATTGATAAATTATTGCAACAAAATCATATCAACAATTGCTAATTTTTAAATTAAATTAATAAGTAAAATAAACTGTTACTGTTGTTCAATTTTTAAAAAGAGTAATATCAGAGATTTTAAGTGCTTATCTCTCTTATACAGAAATATTGTCCCTAAATTGACATTGAAAAAGTTAATCAATATTACCTACACATTTTTAATAACAGTAACTAACTTATGAAAAAGACGTATGTATTTACCTGATCCGGTTCATCGCACAAAACTTCATAAATTATTGATGAACTAAGTTATATTCCAATTATATCTGTAGTGATAAGTTTTTATCAGATAATAATAATAACATAAAAAAATCATAATAAATATTTGACAACTAAAAATGACTACTGATGCTTATTGTTATAATTTAAACATAAATCTAAAATATGTCTTATTTGTGACATTTTTTTTTCAGTTTTCTTCGTAAAATATACATTTTTTCAGCTTATATACCTTAAATTTTATTAGTAAAACCAACAATAATATTTTGCCATAGACAAATATATATTTTGACATAAATAATCAATTTATTACATCCATCGAGAAGGAGACGTAACTGCTAAAAAATAGGAACATGACTCCTGAGATGAAGAATTTCTCTCTGTCCTTGTGTGTTATTTTTTAATTAGAAAAAATATTTATAATTTGCTCTATAAATATTTTAATGTAAAGATATTAACAATAATGACAAGTCTTTGAAGTTATCTTTGGAATAACATGTATATTCATAAAAATCATTAACATTTAACAATTATCGCTTTTTATTTTGAGTAAAAAATATCATTTCAGTTTGGATTATAAACGTGTATAATAATGATTGTTAAAAAATATTAACAGCACTGGTCAAAAATATTCCAAAATTGTTTTTTAACAATTGACATCATGATGTATTTCCTATAACTCAAAATTCCACAACAATAACTGATAATCAAAAAATGCTTTGAAATTTTCGTAAAATCTTTTAAATATTAAAAATTTATAGTAACAATCATAATTTATATTGAGTAAAAAATGGTGAGTGTATAATACAAAAATATTATAAGTACTACTTGTACTCACTTTTAAATTTTTTAATAGTAAGCATTACAAAATGGGAAATATTTAGAGTATTTGTCTAATTTATATTAAAAAAAATTACATGTAACAATATTTGTTGTCTATGCTGAAGCTAACATTTCTTATCTGGTAACGTCATTGACCTTTTCCATCCCCCCTACAAAACTAGTCAATATTTTACTATTGCACACAAACAAAACGCATGTGTGAGTGAAAACTGGTATTGCGTCTGTGCAATGTATTGATGTAAACATTCACTTGTCATTTTATTTCAGAGCGTATAGAAGAACGTATGGAAATCTTTTGAGACGCATCTGAAAAACATGAAAACCGCTGACACAATCGAAAGCTGATAGAAGATTTATTTGTGAGAGTGATTATCATTTAGTCATATAAAACAAAAGTGCGATATATCTCTTTGTTTACCTGTGCTCTCGTTTTTGTTCTTTACTATTTACTTTTAAGTGCTTTATAAAGATAATCCTATTGTTATGAGAAGTGCGAACGAGAAAAATTATTGTTTATGTTCGGAAATTCTGCATATAAATGAGTAAACTGCTACGCTGAGGTTTGTAACAGTGAGTACCTTATTTCATTATGCATTTATTTATCTATCTAAATAGTTTTTATTGCAGTTATGAAATGTGTAACAATCGAGCTAGCAAAACAAGTTTTTTTTTACTTGTGCTGTAGAAGTAGATTATAAGATAACATGCAACTGTAATAAAAAAATCGAAAATATAAATATATGAAAATAATATTAAAGCTTAAGACCAAAAAAATCTTATTATATTTGTCGGACGACATAAGTACATTCTTAATATTTTAACAAAAGATTAAAGAAGAACGTGACTATGTTGTAAAAATTTTATCATATGCCTTTAACATATGAAAAAATTGTTACAAATTAAAAAAAGAACTAAAATTGAAAATTATATTAACGACATTTGTAGTTGCAAAAGTAAACATTATCAATTATCGAATTAACATAGGTATCAAAAGTTGACTGCAAAAAGCCTTGCCGTTCGATATCGATTTCGTGTGACCTAGTTATCTACTTCCTGAAATAAATAAAAAAATCTATTTTTTTACTTAAAAAAAGAAATTCAATAGTTCAATATTAATCAAATTTAACGCTTCCATTTTTAAAAGCACAAAGCGTAAAATTCCCGCGCATTTCATAATTCTCGTTCAGAAATAGAGAGCCGTCCTTGCTAACGTTCCGAGCGAAATCAACTTGGTTCTACCGCGAACCGTTCAATACTTAATCGTTATGATCTCATTGTTTTAAGTAGTCCATGATTATTTTCGCGCTATGGTTATTATTGAAATTATGAAATAAATCAATACTTTTAACGTAATGCAAAACCAAAATAAACCACAAGCCTGCACATAACAAAATTTAGTTCGTTTATTCATTTCTTTCTTTGATAAATAAATAATACATTTTATTTATAGCTTCGATATAATGAATAGTATTTTTTCGTGTATTTTACCTAATATAAAATATCATGTAAAAGAATATAGAATATATACTATTTGCTACAAGATAATAAAAGACACGATTAGTTATCGCGATTGTACAACGCCGGTTTTGCTTATATCTTTGTGACGCCTTCAAGGATATTGCTATGAATGTTTATATTTTGTATGTAAACACACATACCTTGCTTTATAACGTACGACTCGAATGAATTTGTACTAAAAAGTTGTGTTTGTAGGTAAAATCCTCATATTTATCTCTCTACATAGTAAAACACATTATATTTTAATGATTAGTATTACAAATCCTGAATATACTGTCGTTTCTTTTTGGGTCTTAGGCTTACAATCCCTTCTAATAAAACAAAGTTTTTAACAAAAGTTTCTTCATAAAATTATTTTAAATCAGTTTTTGATTTATTGATGATTACTATCATTTAAAATAAAGTACTATTTTGTCTCTAAAACTATTAATCTGCTTTGTCTGCTAAAAATTATATTACTATGTTTGAAAGTAAATCAAATACCTCTTATGCATCTAAGATTCCTACCGCAACTAAGAAGAAAAGAGCTCATGATCTTTAAATGGCTGGACCGATACTCGTAGAACTTGTCTAGAATCATCGTTAGAAAACCCTCTTTCAAATAAAAAAAAAACGCATCCAAATCGGCTCAACCGTTTAGGAACGACGGTGCCAAAGACAGAAGCACATAGCGGTCAAACTTTTGCAATTCATATTTTCAGATATTCCGTTAAAAAAAAACAAATGTTGCATTGGGTTTCCAAGTAGATACTTATACGACGTACGTATTCCTGCCGTATTATAACTTACTGACAAAGTTAACTGTTATAATACATCTATCAAAGAAATCTAATCACGTAGTTGAAGAAAAAATTGTCGAGTTTTCCCGGACGCAAACTTCAAATGACGTAAATGATTTCAAACAAGAATAACATTAAACATTATTAATTATTGTCTATTAAATTAATTATTAATAAATTAATTATAATCAATATTCCAATAAGTACACTCTAAACATACAACCGTACACTTTCACACATACACAACATCGTTGACATCGATGATTTAGTTAATACTTTAAAAAGCAATAAGCAACATTTTAAGACGCAAAATCATAGCAAAATATCTTAAGACGCGGAAACAATAATTATCTGCTTATTACATACTGCGCAATATATTTATTCGTTTTATCGCAATGGTGTTCGCAAACAGTTTTTTAATAGCGACGTCGAAGGACGCGAGGACGATTTTGTCACGCCTCGACATTACTAACAATATGAACGTGCGATTAGCGATTGTTTGTGTTTAGAAAAAAAAATATTCATCTTATTATATTCCATCAATGACCTTGACCTTTTTTTGCTTTGTATGTGCCTACTATTTATGTATATATGCTAATGTTATATCTAATTGGATTTATGTAGTTTATTACGACGATAAATATCCAGATGTTTACAATATTCGCCATTAGAGATTTTATACACTAAACAAAGAATGTTAAGTTATCTATATCTAAATTGAAAACAGTTGGCAATTTAAAAAAAATTGTACTTAATAAAAATATTTGATATCAATATCGTTGATGTAGGTCAGCATCAAAAATTGATAAGTCAAAATAGACAGATTTACTTACAGTAGTTAGATAGATAGATTTTAGTATACCTATAATTAACTAATTTGATTATCCTATATCCACTTTAAGATATCGATCAGTTAATATGAAAGCCAGAGCAAGAACAAAGGTCTAAGCAGACTCCAGGCTAGACGCTAAGGTTCGCCGCCCTCCGCCGTCGCGGCGGGGTGTGCCCTGAGTGGTATACAAGATTTAGTTTTAATACTTTTATGTGCTAAAAGCTTTACCAGATCATCTTTTCATATTTTGCCCAATATAGACTTTTTTAAATAAATACATAAGTATCTATTACAATCTGCAATAGATTTCGTTATCATTGATAAATAATATATCAAGGTCAAACAAAATGTTGGCAACACACCAAAAACTAGAGGTTTTATGTCTTTTATCTAGTAGCCTAGTTTTGAAGGTTTGTTTATATTAGAAAAATCATGTAACAAAAAATCGTTAATGTTATCGTTTCCTGCTTTCCTATTCCAAAGAAGAATATCCATGCACGAGTTCTCGGTAAAATAAAACATACATACATACCATAAATACATATAAAACATACATACACAAAAGATAAGTTATGAATGCAGTATTTCCATTGACTTCACATAATTGGTAAATTGTACTTTATTTCTCCAATTGGAACCTTGTACAATTATTTAGCCCTGGTTTTATGACCCTCAAAATTAATAAAATCAACTAATATTGAGTTGTCAGTAAAAACCTTTTTATTCAATTTTAATGTATCTTTAAGATCATAAAAAGATATAATGAAAATTGCATTCAGTCCTTATTTATGAAATGCTATCGTAAAACAAATTATGAATATAATGGGACCTTGGATAAGCTGAATAACGCATTAAGGTCATTGCTTTTAAACCCAAACCTTTCAGATTAATTTTAAACAAAACTCCACCAAGTAATGAATGAAACTATCGTAAAAATCTCTTAATTAAATTTTTATAGCTAGTTATAATAGAAATTACTGATCTGTATCTTGTAATGTTCCTTTTAATTAAGTACACGGTCTCATGTCCCAAGTTTTCACTGAAGGTTATCTACTGTTTGTGTGTGTACTTGTTGAAGGATTAAATTCGTTAGTTGCATTTTCTGTCCGATATCTGTTTAGTTGTATTTAAGTTTAAAAAATATATCATCATTAAAACAATTTTTCATCCCCCGACGCAAAAACGAATTCCTTATTTTTGTTACAAGTTTAAAGTGTGTCTGTCTGTGGCGTCGTAGCTCTCAAACTAATGAATTTTGATATGTTTGTTTATTTGATAGTTGATGTTTACAAAATATTTCTTAGATATTATTTATAAAGTTCTGTTAAGGCATTTGAACCTCATCGTTTCTTTTCTTATTATTGAGAAGACGTGTTGAAATGTTCTCAATGAAATGTGTTCAATGAATAGGGTTTTCATATACTAAAATATTTAATTTTGTCTCAAACACGAAACATTACCAAAGCACAGTGTACTAATTAAAACAAACGACGATATTTTTTACAAATTTGGTTATCGCCTTTACTACCTCCTACGCCTGGAATAAAAAGTACGAAGAAATATATACCATATAATATAAATATATAACATTTAATAAGTATAAAGCTATGCGTTTTCATCATCTAAGCTTATTTGATTTTCTTTTTGCATGCAGTTGTCAACTGCAGAGGCTATCTACATAAATAATATAAAACAATCTTATTTTAGTTACGTTACATTTAGATATCATCGATTACCACGCCAAAATATGTTTTTTTTTAAACTAAATAATAATTAGTTTAATATTAAATTACACAAAAATAGTTACTAGAGTTGTTCTAAAGTGCGCTAAGCTTTGTATTCAGCAAGTTTTGATCTAGAGCTACTGCAGTAATAAGTTGTTCGTCGTGCGCTCTATTAAGCTCTATGTCAATTTCCTTATACATATATGTGTACTTCAGAGCTTTTACTCTCTACTAAATCATCTACCGTTAGGAAGTTAAACACATAGATTGATCAGTTCTTGTCCAGGCAGGTGTTTTAATGCACTTTTTACTTATTTTGATAATTAAATAAATCGACGCAAAATTTTAAAAGTAAAAGATATTTTTCGGTTGAGATATAAGTTCAAAAATTAAAATCTACGATTCTTTCACACGAAATTTTAAATTTTAATGTACTTAACTGTAACAGTTTTGCCAGCGTTCGTCTCGAAAGTGCTCGAACCGGCAATTTTCTCTTTAACTACGGGCTTTATTAATTATATCGAATAAATTATAAAATATCTCCGTTTGGAAAAAGCCACCATAAAAGTTATACATGCTTACGTCGATAGTTTTAATAGTTCTTTTAATAGATAATTTTCTAAAAAATAGTTTTTAATAAACTTTCGCTTATATTTTCATATAATGCCTTATTATGAATTTTTCATAAAAATTTCAATATTATAAAAAATTAGACTATCTTGTGCAAAAGAAAAAAATATTAAAACAGTTTGTCGTTCAATCGACTGCAGTGATAAGAAAATTAGTTTTATATGAAAAAAAAATTCTAGATCCAAAATACCTAACGAGGACCAATATTGCAAAGCGATATGGATATAAAATGTATACATACTCACGTATTGTCATTTTTATTACGACAACGTAAGCCCTATCGCGTGCAAAACAAACATTTATTCATGTTTTGTTTTCCACGACGCGACATCTCGCTGAAAGTACCATTCAGTCTCTGTGACTTTTGCTTTGTGTCTCAAAAAGGTGCTATTTCTGTTATACAATATAAGCACTGCATTTCAACGGGGTGTAAAGAATATGCCCTTTAGCCTTATGATTTTCTGTTTGTTGCGTATCAATTTTTTTCTCGAGGTTAGGATAGATGCGACATCGCATCGTGGCACGTTACGGCGTCTGTGCTTATATTATGGATCGCGTTTTTGTTATATATCCTTGAATATGTGTGAAATTGTCATGAAAAGACAAAGTTAAAGATCTTATATACAATGTGAACTACACATAGTTACCAGTTCTATAGATACCTTCCAACAAAGTAACATCTTAAAGTTATGCAAAAGTTAATTGTACTGGGAATTAAAACCTTAAACTATAAATAGACGTGAAGTAAAAATTGAATATTGCATGAACGTCGCAATTTTTACGTGTAATTGCGTGATATATTTGACATATTCCTAACTCCATCACTATCTCATATAATTTAACAGATATATCAAGTGATACACATATACAAGAATATACCTGTATTAAAATTAATAACTAAAATATGAAACATCACTTGCAAAATCACATACTTTTTTAATATCTAAAATTATTAATATACAAAATGCTTATATTTTTATTACTTTGTGTAAATCTTACTCAGGGAAATAATATTTTAACTTAATAGCAGAGCATCCTGCCGTTAGTTAATGGGTGTAATTTCGAGTAATTTTCTGTCGCAATTTTTGTATGATACTTATTCAAATTAAAAAATATATTATTAAAATATTATAACTTTTGTGTGAGTATTTATTAAATCGTTTCATAAGTAATTTAAATGTATATTATTTTAAGAAAACTACACACTTAAACACAGTAACAAAATCAAGGTTTATGCAGCTGGTTCTTTAATAAGATTATTATCTCCCATGAACCTAGTCCATTGTTTAGCTCGCGTCGACTCACTAATTGAATTCTTAGGCGTCGTCATCTAAAGCTTGTAAGACAAGCAATTAAGAATTTGAATATAAATTTAAGACAGGCTTATTAAAAAAAACTATTAAAACACTAAAGTGTAAAGATTTGAATTTTCACACAGTTGTTACTATAACAACGAATAACAAAAATCGGTCAAGTGCGATCGAACTTATATATCAAGGTTTTCGTATCATCGTACAATATATTAACACCATATACTTTTTAAATACTTTTCCAAAAGAAACAAGATAATTTCTTATAACAAAATATAAAATTTTCAACTCTACCTATTCTGGTTCATGAGCTGTTGATACACAGTCGGATAGACGGACGGACCGACGGACGAATATATAGCAATAGTTTAGTAATAGAGTCCCGGTGGCATAGTTTATAACCGTAACAAGGTTGAAACAAATTATTGACATGAAGTAGGTACGTTAAGATGCTTTGAGGGTATAAATAATACGGACTCCTATTTACGCGTGAAAACATAAGTCAGGTGTTATCGCCACGCAGTCTGGTAAAAACTTTACTTTCCGATTTTGCACTATGTCATATTAAAATTTCCATTATGAGATTCGAGTTTCGTTTGCTTTTGAAGGTCAAAGTTTCAAACTATGCGGTCTTAGTTATTTTGTAATTTTTGTCAGTTCTCGACACTTAAAAACCTGCTAAATAATTACTTTAGGTACTGTCTAGACTGATTTTAATTAACCCGTAATTGTAAAATTGCTTCATTGTATGGCATAAAGTTTTATTTCTAAAATTTCAAATTTATTTTCGTAAATAATGCATTTATTTATTTAAATGTAATTTATATAACTAAGCGTTGCTTTCATCGATTATTTTTACAACGCATGTAAGGTCGCAATTCTTATTAAAAATATGGGTTATAAATAAAACAAATAGTTAATTGGTCTTATAAAGTACACAGCCGAAACGAGTGGTGACGACCTTGTCTTAAGTCACGATACGACCTCCTGTTCTTAGTTAACTTAGTACCAACCCTTCTAAACTCTCTCAAAAATTTATACTTAAATGAAATGTAAATCTTAGACCATAGTAAATTACAAGAACTAAACATGTAGTGTAAACTATGTTATTATGAAAAATTACAACGCATGAATGTAGTAGAAAACTTATTTATTTTGTTAAATTGCTACGCAGTAAAGTTATAATAACAAATAATATAATGGAATAAAAATGTAGAGCTCAAGGTTACATACTGCTTGTAATGAAAAATAAAAGATTCTCGTTCGGGAAATCTACAAATTAAACGGAAAATAAATATTTCGCGTAAGACTAATTGGACGAACGCGAAAGCGAGACCATTATAATGTTATTGAGGTAAAGACATCAGTCATAGTTAAAAAATGTAAACAAATAAACAACAAAACGATGAAACATCAACAAACCATGAACATTGAAATAATCAAACCTCCAAAAAATCAAATATAAATCTAAGATAGATAGATAGATAGATAAAAGCTTTATTGTACTCAATTATCTGGGATCACAATAATAACAAAAAAAAACATTATTCTCTAAGTAACGATCAAATTCTTAAAAAACTAAAATATTAATCTGTTAATATTTTTATGTTATTATATGAACAAGCAGTATGCAACAGAAATGAGGAAACAACAATAGTACTCGTAATTATATTCTCGAGTGCATTGGTGATTGGAAAAGTCGCATTATTATCAATATGTATAAACTGACTAATGAGAAAACTAAGTACCTAATTAAAAACAAAACGTTTTTGATTTGATATTCAAACTATATTATGATATATAATATCATATCTCAAAGGACATTAAGCCCACTGTTTCTTTCATATATAGAATAAAGAGTAACCTGTGTTAGTACTTCCTCGATAATATATAAACGTGCCTAATTTCAATCAAATCGTTTGAGCCGTGTTGATGTAACAATCATTAACACCCACAAACTCTCATATTTATTATATTAGTAATATTATTTATTTATTATTTTGATCACACTAATATTTTTAATTCACCTTGCACTTTATCCCCGTAATTTAAGATTAAAAGAATTATCTATTCGTTTTATTTTCGTTTGATTGACACCGCATTGCAATATTGTATATTGCGTACAACAATAATTACAAAGGAAACTTGCATCAACTGCGTTTATAACGAAACCTTAAATCATAGTTTTAGTCAATTATTACTTCTGACTCACTATAGCCACTTTATAATTGCAGATTCAGACATTTTAGATGCGTTTGCAATAAAATGTTCGATATTATTATGTGATCAGTTCTTTATAATGATATGTATGAACATATCTCAAAGGAAAATTTTTAAGTATGGTTTATAATTATAGGTCAAAATGCCGTCGCTTCTAGAAGCACTGGAGCGGAAGTATGGTGCGAAGGGAGAAGTCAATCCGCCTTTAGATGATATGCCAGTGGCTATCTTCGTACCCAAACGCTCGCCCAGACTCAGCGTCCCCACACTTTTGGTGTTGAACGATTGCGACATAGACTGCGCTGGAGATTCTAGTGCCTTAGCTGATAAATGTGCTGACGTGGTTGAACTAGATCTTGCCCATAATAAGTTGACTGACTGGAAAGAGGTACACACAATTTTGTCTAAGAAATACTTAAAAAACCCATAAAAATATCTGTCATAAAAAGTAATAGAAATAAACCTTCCTTTAATTATATTGTAGAGTTGCAATGCTATTAATGACATAATTGTAATGTAATAATGCAATTTTATTATTAATCTTAAATTTCCGCATTTATAATCATCATTAATCATAAATTATCATAAATAAATACATAAGTATAAACGGGCTCATTTACATTTTTATCTATAGGTATTTGCGGTACTGGAGCAGACGCCGCGTGTCCGATTTCTGAATTTAAGCTTCAATCGTCTTTCGGCACAACTTCAAGCTGCCCAGGCACTTCAGCCTCGCTGGGATAGTCTTAGCCATCTCGTTTTAAACTCTACTTACATTCGCTGGCCGAGTGTTCTTGGATTACTCAAGGCTCTGCCAGCTCTTGAAGAGTTGCACTTGAGCCTTAATGAGTATTCTTATGTAAATTTGAGTGGAAAGGAGGTTGAGGAAAACGATTTTTGTGAGGGCTGCACTCGACTTACCATAGATGTCACTGAACCGATACACGAAAGTCTAAAGCAACTTCATTTCTCCGGAAACCCCATAAGTAGCTGGCGAGAAGTATCAAAACTTGGCTACGCTTTCCCTAATTTGGAATCCCTTTTGGTGAACGAGTGTCCTATAACAACTTTAGAACCAGATCCGTGTGATAAATGTGAAGATACTAATGGGAACAAAAAGAGTCACGACGCCTTCCAGTAAGTATCATTAAACGCGATAACATCTCCCCAAGATCCCATATATAGCCCCTACTCCAAATAACCACCTAAAAATTTCTCCATCACAAAAATTTGATGTACATAAGGTATCAAGTCGAATTTCAATGTTATATTCATCAGTGCGTGTTAAATCTATTTCATAATTATCGTTGACGTACTTGACCTGTATGATCGAATGATAATGGTGCTTCATTATGTGACGTTCATGTTGTTTAATTTCTACAGGCACCTCCGATTTTTAAATTTAAACAACACGTGTTTGTCGACATGGGACGAAGTGGACAGGCTCGCCAAGTTTCCTGCCCTCAAGAGTTTAAGAGTTCAGGTAAGTGATTTACATCATGTTTTTTTGTTTTTTAACCGGCGACCTACTGATTTTATAAAATGGTCTTTTAAATAGGCCAAGCTCCCGGATGTTTAATGGATAAAAACCTTGCAGTTTCTTTAGATTTTGTAATCATTTTGTAATAGCGGTAGCCATAGCTAAAATATTTTTACACTTTTTATATTCGTTTGAATCAATTTCTGGATTTCGTTCAAGGTTAGACGTTGGTCATTGCAATTTCACTTTTGGATTTATTATTTTTAAGGCAAAATACATTCCGGTTCGTCGGTCGTTATTATTTTTTAAATAATACATACATACGTTAATCTTATATATGTATTATAAATAAATAAATTAAACTCTAAAATAAACTCTGTCCAGAATGAAATTTTATTGACAAAGACAAATAAAAAATGACACAAGATATTAAAAATAAGTGTTGTGGTTAAATTAGTGTAGTGCGGTGTAATAAGATAACGAACTGGACAGATCATTAGCCGCAAGCTTAAAATTATGACAATGTAATGAGATAGTTACGACAAATCAAGTAACACACCAATCAAACCAAATTAGTCCATATTTATTTAAATAATATGCGTTTTACTTCTAATATGCTTTGATAACAAATGTTAAGGTATTTGATGTTTTTCAGGAATTTATTTCGTAAAAAAATATGTTCTATAGCCGACCAAAATTTAAAACCCAAGTATTTTGGCCGAACCTTTTTCAATACGTCATAATTATCGCCAAAAAATGGGTCCTGGTAGCTTTTAAAAATAGCCTGACCAAAATGCTCTAACATATTTTTAATATTAATTAAACGTCCAAAATAAAAATACCTTTTACTTTAATATTATTATTATTTTAAACGCTTACATTTTTCTAGTAAATCTCAAAGTTTTTTCTAATGACGTCTCTTAGCGATAGGCCAGGTATCTCGTATCTATTATTGCAACTGCATACTCAATTGCTCGCGCCAATCGTTACATCATCGTTGCTTATGAGTTAGAACGTCTCGTGTACACTCGCATCGATATTTTATGTTCTACGTACATTATTTATTACTTACTAGCTATACATACTTATGATATAAGTATTTTGAAACAAAACAAAAAGAAAATGTATTTAGACCGTTTGAATTAATTTAAAAACGAGTTAATTAATTGATAAGAAAGTCTAATTAAATTAAAGACATGACTGTCTAGATTTCACATAACTATCTCATCCGGTGTAATGTAAGGATTTTAGCGATATCACACATCTAAATTAGTTAAGACGTTAAGTTTGATTTAATAATTTCCTTTACGTATACTTAAAAATGTTTTTTTAGACTTATAGTTAGTATATTTTTTATTAACTTTCATGAATTAAACGCGTTAAATATTTTGAGTTTATGACTTCGTCTTACTTAGAAATCCGCATGGAATAACTATGAACCATGGAACTAGAGAGATAGTTAAAACTATGGAAATATTCAACGTTCAAATAGTTTGAGTCATTTTTGTATTATAACATCATCAAATAACATGTTTTGATAGCGATAGTGTTTGGCAATTAGCTTAGTAATTAATGTCGTGATATATCGTTTGTTCCCGACGGTACTGAAAGCAATTAAAACATTGTACGTAACGCGAGCAACGTCCCTCGGGAACACGAGATGATGTGGGTGAAGGTCTTCCGGATTTAGTACCGTTCTACTTAGCGCCGGCCGCTGCGCTTGCGCAACCCGGCCGAATGTAACTCCCTTTCGCATATTACAACATTGTGTAAAATTGTTTATGTGCTATTTGCCTGTGTGCAAAATATAATGCGCAACTCGTACTAACCACGTATCTAAGACAATTTGAATCTTTTTTTAATATAGTCTTCTAATGTGAAGAGAGTGTAAAGCGTTGTGCAATTTTGACTAAATTGTGTACAATTGATATATTTCGTACTTTCATTCTTTTAATATAATACAACAAATGATCTTGATCCTAATACCCCATAACATAGTTTGTCTAATCTACATATTTTGATAGTTTTATGAATAATTTAATACAAGAATAATATAAAGTTAGATACACAGTGATTTCGTCACGACCGTCACGCTACGGGCGACGTGAAAGTGTTGCCGTGTGTTGTTAGTTTATCATGCTCGCTCTAAATGACGCGCGTTTACAACCAGCCATAGAGCTTCAATGATTTTACGTAATATTACGAAATTTATTCGTTTATATATAAAATCAGATGGCCTCTGCGATTTGCTCATCAGTACTTTGTGGGAACGATTTCGTTTTCGAATCGTAGATTACGCTCGCTTTCTTTGTTGTTTTGAATAAATAATAAATAAATAATAATAAATCGATTTTATTTACTTCACGTTATGTATAAAATGTTGCACAGTTGTATAACTAAATACAAAACAGTAGTAGTTGTATATAGTCGTATATACTCAAACTTTGTATTTCTATTTGTATTATATGAGCTGTCTTTCGCAGTTTCATCTGTGCATCCCTACGGACAAAACATGATGTTATAGACCCTCTAATCTTTTTCTATATATCTGCTATCTAACGCAAAATCTCTTTTTTTTTAATCGGAGTAGTAGTCCCTGAGATTAACGCATTCAAACAAACAATAATACACTCTGATTTTATATGAGTATATGTTTATCAAATGCACCTTAAATTATAATTTTAAAACCGAATGTGTTCTCTATCAGGCAAATAAGTAAATTCTCACCGTATATGTCGAATTGTTGAAACTGTAAAATTAAAACGAACGAAAATTTTTTATCGCGAGTTAAACTTTGTAACAGAAATAAAACGTCCAAACTTGGTAAACGTACCTATGAAATACCAACTGAAACTTTTTAAACTCGGCCACGATAAAAAATATATAAAGTATTTTCAACTTATACCATAAACGCATGTGGTGGGCATTGTTTCAGTGAATGGGAAATAAAATAAAAGGATCGAGAAGGGGTTCGACCGGTGATTCACGTTGAAATGAAATAATGCGTCACTATGCAGTTCGTTAACATTCGCGATTTATATCGACTGCGGGCATATTCTGTGAGAACATACTCAAACGTGTCGGTAAAATATAAAACGGTATAAAAACGTACCTATTTATGTTGATAGCTTGAAAATCTGTATGAGGATTCATTAATTAATTATAATAATCCATTTAGCCGCTAACCGATAATGTTTCTTACTACTTTACACATTGTTAGAATTTTTCGTCGTATTTTGAGTTTGTTTTTATAAAGGAATAACATTTTTTTTTCAATTAAGATTATGCTTATACTTGCGTTCTTTAATTATTTCATTCGAAGCTTAAGCAGTTGTTAAAATAGTTCGTCCTCTACATTTCACGTTTGAATTTCGTTTTTACGAAATTTTTACAGAATAGTGAATATCAATAAGAGACTTATATTGATATGCTTGCACGTATGTATGCACTCAAATTGACATAATTAATTATTTTATCCAATGTTGCTTGCCGGAAATATCCGTCCTTTACATTTCACGTTCGATAAACTCGATCGATTAAACTTTACGAATCGTTATTCTTATAAAATCGAAATATCAGTAAGCCAAATGAGCATGTTATGTTATTGCTTGCATTCTTTATTTATTATTATTACCATAGATATTTTATACAATGTCGCTTACCAATATCTTTCTACATTTCACGTTTGAATTCAATCGTGTTTCGAATTCGTTCTTACAGAATAGCCGACTAGTCGACCTTCCTTCTTACCTTTCACGTTTAAATACTCATCTCGATGAGGAAGCGCGCGAATTGCATCTTGCCTTATGAGATGAAGTAAATATTATGCTACTGCCACTACAAAGAATTGATTAATGCGACTATAGCCTATTTTTGTTTACTTGTCCTAATCTTATCTTATTTAGCAGACAAAAATGGCGTATTATTAACCACGCATAAGAGCTAGAGATGAGAAATTGTCGAATGAATGATTGAACTGAATAAATTTTTATAATGAAAAATTATCATGAAAAATATTGTTCGAAAATTCGTGATTAACAATCCGGGAATTGTTACCAAATAGGACCAATAAAGTAAAATAGACTATAGATAATCGTAGTTTCAACATGAAAATCGTATGCAAAGTTGTAATCCCTACGCTTTTAAATCTACACTCAGTTCCTGATTTTATTCGATTAATTAATTCACTAATATTTAATGAATAGTCCTTTCGTTTTTGGTAAGATGTTTATCCACATTCGTTATACGATATATTAATTCTTGCATTCTTTGATTACCATTATTAATTACTATTAATCAGTATTACTTTTTGTTATTATGTATAACAGAACTTAATTACTTTTTATATCGATGGAATACATTTAAATTAAATAGGGTGTATTTTACAAGGCCGTTAAGGCTGTTACAGTAAATGAAGTCCAGTTAATTGCCTAGAACCCGAGTGTTCGCTGCAGGTTCGTAATTGCGAATTCACTTTATCTAAATTTGTTTGCGAGTTCACAAACGAATTTCAGAGTATAATATATATATTTTTTTTGGTATTTTTGGTTCTACGCACGCCATTAATTGGATAAATTGTTGTAGATACAAAAATATTTGATTGGTATATTATAAAAATTCCTTTGTTAGCTTTTTTCAAACAAAGAAACAGGCGCAGGAATTTATGTTATGTATTTTAATGTATGTAAAACGCTAGTCTAGGAGCTAAACGAACTTGACCTATTTACATCAGCTGCAGACACTTGAAGCGTGTAAAATTAACCATTGTCCTTGAACGAATAATCAAGTAAGGTCGAAAATGTTAACTTTTTATCACTATATATAAAATATATCCGTATTTGAAACGACGTTACAATGTCATTGTTCATGTCTGTATGAACGCGCGAGGTATACAATATATAAAAAGTATGTAGTTAAATCATATTTCATTTAAATGTTTAGTATGTGTTTTATTAAAGTATAAAAGCGGGTATTGCTAAGTGAGAAAATAGCAGCTTTGATCTAAAGACCGTTTTGAAGGTTAAAGCGATCAAGTATGCAGATTAAAATTTGAAAATCAGACTTTCTGGTAAACACAAATGTAAGAAAAGACAAATTCGATTCGTGGACAGGCCTTCATAATAATTGTTTACTTATATTTGTAATTAAATATGTGTTTCAATGTATGTACTTGAAGTAATCCGGATAGACCTTATCACAATGAAATTGTTCAAATCCGAGGTTTTATAAATTTACCGTTAGCATTAAAAATAGAAATGAATTAATCATAAAGAATGAACTAAGTCCTGTTTTCTATGTTTGCTCTATAAGGTTATGTCTTAAATTCTATTAATATAAACTCGCAAATAAAAGTCAAATTGCAGTTCATAGCGTGCAATACGTTTAAAAAATAAATCATTTAACCCTCGCTCAACGCATTATTCAATTAATAACCTCAATGATTGCACAAAAATAACAACAATCAATTGAATAATTCTTCTAAGTATATATATAATTGAATATTTAATACAATTGCTTTAGAAGGATGATAATTTACGAGTTTATGAATGCACACCTACACTCAGTAGCTAAAGAGCTTGATGGATTTCGACATATTATGAGATATTTTCAGATTCATTTTAATTGTGAGTGTGTATTTTTTACAAACACTCATTTTAATACAAGATACAACTACTCCGTAACTCTGTACTCCGTCTGCCTGTCTGTCTGTCAGCGGGCTGTATCTCAAAATAAATGAACCATAATAGAAAATTGAAATTGAATTGAAAATCTTTACATATATACATATCCAATAAGAAATACTGTTTTAATTCAAATCAGACTTTAAGATTTTTTTACATAATATTGTCATAGCGCTTCCTGGTGTCTTTTGAAAAAGTATTTAAAAAATACATAGTGTTGTAAAAAAAAATACATCTTACACAATGAACGATGCCTTTCCTTTGCGAGTCCGACTTGCACTTAACCGTTTTTTAGTGACGATTCGTTTTAGATCATTTTTTTGTATTTAATCTCGTTTCAACGTTGTCCATTGATTCTCTACAATAGACAATACATATTGTTGTAATTATGTAGGTATATCATGCTGTGTAATGTTTACACTGCCGGGGACGTGCACTTAACGGATGACGTAACTTTATCGTCCTTGACCTTTGCTAGTATATTCAGAACACAAGTTGACGTTCCTAACTTATATACCTACTTATTATTTATTAGATTTACCATCGATCATAGTCGCTTTAGCAAATTGTCACACCTTTTTATCATTTTAGCGCACGATAACGCCTTAAACAATTAGGATGTTTCACACTTTTCATGCTGTAAACGAAAACGCGCCGATTCAAATTTTAAATCAATTTTATATCGATAAATATAATGTAAAAACATAATTTCCATTCCATTCAAGATAAAAACAGATAAACTGATAAGGTATCTAATCTATCATTATAATCTTAAAAGTATGAATAGTAATATATAATAATAAACTAAACAAAGCTTTAGGTGGTAAGTACTTTTTAAAACGCAATAAACTTCTGCAGGAAAACCGTAAATTATTTGAAGTGCGAATTGTATATTAGCAAATTGAAAGATTACCTGAGTTCAAAGGAACCGGTTATGAGAAACACGTGAATCATATTGACCGATCAACGGTCGTCTCAGTTTCGCCGCCTACGCCCTGCATCAGTATTTGAATAACTTGTGCACGTTATCCGAATAAACTGTTTTAAATATTTAAGGTTTATCAAAAATCCAAAGTTACTGCTTCACTTGGAGTATGGGAGCAGGTTCCACATTTGTAATGAATAACTAACTAACGATCTTTGGTGTTGACGTGCACTTTATCTTTAGATTGAGCATGTAGAGACGATTAATGTAACTTTTTAAATTCATTTTTATACTATTATAAAAACAAAATTAGGTATACTTTAATTTTATTGATACTAATTTTATTTATTGTTATGCCTACATTATTTATTTAAGTATTTTTGTGGTTTTAGGTAGTGCGCCTTTATCCGCAATTAAAGCTAAGTTAATCCCTAAGAAAATCTTTTTGGAATTTTTTTATTCTACCAAATGTACATATTTACATTTTATTGACATGTAGATCTTTCACACTTTGACAGTCTTTACGAAAATCAGGTTGTATAAATATTTGCCCGTGGCATATATTGGTCTACCTACTGTGAACCTTCTCCGCGATTTTACATTTGCTTTGAGTATGTAAATGTAGCCTTTGACTCTATGTATTTTTGTGTGTACATTGTCGTTACAAAAAAACCTACTACGTTGTAAATATTTATGTCTTTCAAGACAAAACAAAACATTACATTTTTTTAAAGTTTTTCAACATACCATTCGAAATAATTGGCACCTATTCGAGCAAGATTGAATATTTTTTCCATTGACAAGTAACCTTATTGAAATTTGTTATTGTCGCCAGTAACAAATCAACTAAGAATCGTTATTGATAGTTAAACTTACTTCGAGTGGCTTGACCTAAAAACTCCCCTCATATAAATCCCCGGCTTCGAGTTGAAAGGCAAGGAATTACCTACGAGACTCGAAGTAACTCGCGGTGTCTTTTGTCTCCCACTGCACGGCAGACTTGTTTTCATATACTTGTCTCAACAGTTGGATAGGTAGACGAAGACGGTTTGTTTACACTGTGGAAAATAGGAAATATTTCTTATTTTAGAACATATGTTAACATTTTTAATAGACTTCAAATAGGGAGAAGATTCTCGATGGATACTGTTTTTTAAATTTTTGTTACTTCAAAACTTTTATTTAAAAATAAAAAAAGTTATGACGGGTATACTTTTTGATTGGTCTTATGCAACTTTCATCAAAATTGGTTTACTAATTTAGTTTTTAAATAAAATTAACCATAATTTGTATGTCATATCACGAAACTATGTATTTACTTTTGAATTCTGTTTTTTTTTTTAATTATTATTTATTAATGTAATGAAAACGTTTTCGTAAAAGTGTAAACTTGTACTTACGCTATAAAGAAAAATAGGTGTCTAAAAATAAAAATTGTTTGAAATGTTTTTTCATCCTCAAATACGAACAATATACAATTGATTCTAAAATACCGGTTTTCTAGAACGCAACTCGGTATCCGTTGGCTAACCTAGTGTTGTGACCTATGCATGTATTACCTTAATAGCTAGGTCAACTGCACTTTCTTAGACATATCTATTTTGTTCCATTTATGCAGTAACAATTGTCACCGGTCTCGCAACTGTACAATACAGGAGTATGTACTTTAAATATATTTTCCATTGTTTAGAATTTTATTATGCAAAGAAATTACGTATTAAAATTATTGCGTATTACGTGTATTTGAACTTTAAATACCTATTACAAACAACTTATAATGAATCACGAATTCGTGACATAAACCAATAAATATAAATAACGAAATCAATATATTAATTAATGCACATTTAATTATTAAATTTCTTTGCATTAATTACGAACATTAAATATCTTATAAAATCATGATTTATTAGATAAAGATGAGTAAATTATGAAAAAAAAAAGAATTATTTTATTTTTAAAAGTGCACGCTACATTTAAAAGTTATGGCACAGAACGGTACCATTACGCCCTGGTACGGGAGCGGGTTTAATGTGTGAAAATTCGTATTTACTCAAATGCACTTCCCGCCATTTCACGCAATAGTAATAAATTGGGGTGGCCATGCGTGTGCGCTATATATCCTGTTCGCGGGCTAATAAATGCACGGGACGTGTTCGCTGCAGATGTTTCCGGTTTAATTTATAGAAATCAATTTTGTTTTGAAAGAATATTAAATCTGTTGAATTAATAATGTGAAAAATGTACATTCGCTTTTATATTATTTCTTTAATTGTTACATTGTGAGCAATTATTTTTTGAGTTTTGTTTCTTTCATTATAGAATGTTCAGGATATTTCGGTGTTGTTTAATACAACAATGTATTCAGAATAGAATTTTTTAAGTCTAAAAAAGTTTTTATTCTCCTTCATTTACAATATAAAGAAAAGGTTCTACCTTTCCAAGCCCGAAAATAACTTACCACAGAACAGCGCGCGATTTACGAGCTCAGCAAACCGCGCTGCATTTTTAAATTGTTTTACACGAATACTAGCTACTTGGAATCTTTTCTTCTCTTATTTCTATTGTTAGCCAACATTAATATAAATCTTCGCGTTTATGCAAGGAAACGTAAGTTTTTACATTTAGCATTACGTAACAGCGGTTGGTTAAAACGTTACTAAATATGTAGCAACTCATATGATCGGATTCGAACTTTAATTCTCAACGATGTAAACGTCTAAATGTTATAATATTTGGTGTTAGACTCGGTATACTACCGGATGAAAAAATCACACATTAAGGTCAGTCATATATAATTAAAATCCTCAATTACAAATTTTATATATACGTGTGCCTAATAGAGTTTTAAAATGCGGCTATCTCGATTCCGTTGGATCTAATTCATGCATAACTCGTATCGCATTTTCCGCGTTCCGTTTTCGGGCAAAACAAGGTGGCAAGGTTGAACGCACGCGCGTGCATGAAAACAAAGGGATATTTTATTACTCCTCTCGGTCAGCTGACGTGTATTATCTTTACGTTAAAATGATTCATAGAATTTCTGCTTTCAGTGATTGTCTATCTTCGACAACTCTTTGCTTTGTTTGATACTTATGAATATTTTGTTTTGGACTCTGTATTTGAGCAAGTTTCTTATTTTATTATTGCGACTGCAATTAAGATTAATCCCCTTACAATGCTCTACTGCGAATTATCAACTATCAAATATATATATCTTAAAATTTCTCTCGACACATACAGATTTCCTTACAGTGTTTTCCTTCGCAAAAGTACTATAAAACTCCACTGCTAGCCCGGGTCGTATGCCGGGATTTGAATCTACGTGTAAAGATAAAAAGAACTACGTGCTACATCTACACAGTGACATTTTGGTCTTAAGAATATTATAAAAGAAGGATGTAATTGCTTAAATTACAGTGAGTACGACAAAGTCAAGGAAGGTGAAGTTCAATGCATTAACTCAATGTTTCGTGATTTGAATGTATTTTACCAATTAGAACATCTGACAAAGCGGTTTTGACAAAAAAATGAAAATCTCACTTATTCGTTTTTCACATTGATTTACATAAATTTTTTATCATTGCCTTTAGACCAAAAAGAATTCACTGTCTGTAGGTACCTTAATTTTGACACCCATAGCTTTGTATATTACCTAGATAAATGGTATAACGACAGATGTTACAAGTTTTATTTTTGTCAAAGAAATACGTAATAAAGTAGTTATAAATATTATCAATACATGTATGATGAAAATGATTTCTTAATAAGGCTAAGATAAGAATACTGTTTTAGTTTTATAAATGGATAATTAATTATATTTTAATATTAATATTATTTTTTTATAAGGACGTTTAAAAGAGGAAATTAAAATGAATAACAAAAAAATGAACATTCAAAACTTATTAAGTAATTCAAATAAAAATAAGTTATATTGTATGTAGTGGTTTTGTTAATGGTAGTTACGCTATTTTTGAACAATGATCTCAACAGACGGACATTAATCTCAATGTAAATTATAGGTACATGCGAGTGCCAATAAATTGATTTCATTTAGATTTTCTGGTCTTAAATGATTGTTATTTTTGAACTTGAGATGTCTAGAACGTTATATCTAAAAGTTATAGTAATATACATATATATAGTTGTTATAGTCTAAACTTAATAACAAAGTCTAAACTTATAGTAATATAAAGCTGAAAATTTTGTTTGTTTATTTATTATATCACTAATCTAAACATTACCAATCATGGATCTTTTTTGATTACTACAAATGGCCTTTATTCACTTTTTCTTAAATTCGTATCTATCAATATTAGGCGATGTTATTTATTTTTATCGATTAAAATTTACTTTTTTTTTTTTAATAAGTCCCAAACACATAGACAAGTTTTAATTTTAATGTAAGTACCAGACATAATTAATCATCGATTACTTTCTGGTCGAAGGCCAGCGGCGAAGTCCTTTTTAAATTATGTCTCTTAATGGAAACTAGCACCATGAAATGGTCGAGATGAGCAAAAACCTACACAATACGACGTGGCTTTTTTAATTATTACAATATGGATATCGACACGTCAATATCTGAAGAATCGTGACTCGTAACTGCTTAATTTAAAAATGATAATGTACTACAAAAGTTTTTAATTACAGCCGGTAACACTACGAGTTAGAAGATACTACTATATACTCATAGATCTTATTTAAATAATCATCATGTAAAAGGAACTACATCTATACTAATATTATAAAGCTGAAGAGTTTGTTTATTAGTTTAAACGCACTAATCTCAGGAACTACTGGTTCGAATTTAATTGAAAAATTATTTTTGGGTTAGATAGTTTATTTATTGAGGAAGACTCATAGGAGCGAAGCAGTAACCATAAACGCGAGTGAAACCGCAAGAGCTAGCTAGTCTTTTTATAAAGTCTTGCAACTTGTACAAAAATGTATTATGATATATCAGAGTAAACTGCATATAGGTAATAGTACATTAATGTCTAATGATTTCTAAGTATCGACGATGGTTCTGCAAAACCGCGATTTAGCTTTTCTTATAGAGTCTAAATTTGAATCAAATATTAAATTACATGAGTGATAAAAATAAGAGATATTGTATTTGTAGCGTCACCGACGATGTATTATAATTAATCTATATTAGGAATTAATTTTACAAATGTCGATTATATAATTTTTAACTAGCTTGTTCATCAATAATGTCGTGTCTTCATTAGGCGAACTGTGAGCGGCTGACTGTCCGCGGCTAAATCTAAGCGACGTATCGGATGCTAACTGAATGTCTAGTTAGCTCCGATCTGGCAAACTCTTGGGAGGGAAAAAAGTACTGGCGAGCATGCAAGCAAGTATAACGCCGAGCGATTCGCTGCGAATCAACCGCTCACCGAATGAGTTAGCGAGCGAAACGTAGCCAACTACGGAAATTTCGCGCTGGATGGGCACTTCATTTAAAAGTTATAGGTAGGCGAACTTGAAGCAAACAGTTAGCCGCTCACTGTTCGCCTAATGGGAACACGGTCTCACTAAATTTAACATTTGATTCAAAGATGATTGCAAAAGTTAGTTACGCGATTTTGCACAATCCCTGGCAAAATAACGATCAGTCCTATAGGTATAAATATTTTCAACAACATCAATCTCCGTGCAAAGTGGGCCCGAATGTTTGTATTAAAGGAGTATGTAAATATGTATCCAGGGCTGGCCGCTCTGGGAGCGGTTCGAGTCGACGGAGCACGAGCGGCGGCTGCTGCTGGTGGCGCGGCTGCCGCACGTGCGCACGCTCAACGGCGGCGGGACCGTGCCGCCCGAGGAGCGCGATGCGGCCGAGCGCGCGTTCATCCGCTACTACATGGAGAAACCGGAGTCGGACCGGCCCGATAAGTGAGTAGAAGTAGGACTAGCTACACGGGAAAGTGTCCGACCGACACTTGCTGTTAGGGGTCGTTCATTAATCGCATAATGTTCTTTAGCAACTTTTGTAGAACTTATTTTTCAAGTGAGCTGGTATTATAACTTGCCAAAAAATTGCCAGATTTTTTTAAAGAAATTTTTAGCTATTTTATCATTTTAATTAATTGCAAAAGCGCCGATAAAATTATTTTCAGTGAACAGACATGTTGGTGCTGCATTATACTCGTATATTACATACATACATAAATATTATTATATCGGTATAAAAACTTAAGGTTGAAGCAATACAGTGACAATTTACGATGATGCAAAACACATTGCCCGAGAAAATATAAGAAAGGACACATCTTGATTAGGAAAGGCAGACGAAGGTCCGATGTATAAGGACTTAGTATGTAGGTGGTCAGATTATGTGAAATTGAATTAACCTCAATTTCTAAACGAATATGAGCAAAGTTTATATATTTTATTGAAAATATATAATTTTTTTCGTTATATAGTCGTGCCAAGCTAAGAAAAAATACTTATAACAAATTGATACTCCCTGGTGAGTTCTATTATACCATATCAGTAAATAGCACTACTGGATCTTCTTTTTCATATTCGTCATCTTCGTTACTGAAGGTCATGCCAAATCTGATATTTTTTTATTATAAAAAGAGGGCAAACGAGCAAATAGTACCACCTGATGTTTAGTGGTTACTATCGCCCATGGACATCTGCAACACCAGGGGCGTTGCGAGTGCGTTGCCGGCCTTTGATTGAAAGCCGTCTATACACTCGACGCTTGAAAACCCCCAAATTATAGCCTTCTAGGAAAACCTCAGGAGGTAAATGAATCCACAGCCTGCACGTACGCAGGAAGAAAGATCGTGAAGCCCGCATATTGGATACCAACCATGCATCCAAGTGTTTGTGGATGATATGTTCCCTATCCTCCGCTTGTTTCAGGGCAGTTGGAATAGAGAGTCCCATAATGGTTCTGTTTTAGTCAAACGGGTAGATGACCGCCACCGTGATCTTTTCCCCCGATCTTGATAACTGTTCTTTGGTGTCTGGTTGACATCGACCAAAGTAAGGTCTTTTATGGACCTCATCGTGTTATTAATTATCACAGCAATTTGGGAAAAGGGCCCAAAGCGGATACGATACGATAGCGATTTAGATTCGAAGCGGAAAATCAATTGCTTGTTAATAGATATTAGTCTAAACTTACACAAGCGACTAGTATGTTTCATAGCGCATAAAACTAGGAACAGTTTTAAGGTCAGTTAATAAATAATTAAGTTTGTTTAATAAATTAATAGAAATTTGTAAAACTTAAAGAAAAACTGCTTTGCTCTAGGGACATTTTTTTATATAATTTGAATACCAAAAACATCTTATTTCAGGTATTGGGAGCTAGTGGGAGTGCACGGCAAGTTGGACCCGCTGGTGTCGGTGGACTTGCGGCCCGAGAAGAGAGTGCAGATCACCTTCACTTGCGGGGACACGAGGGAGGTTCGGACCGTCGATGTTTACAGGTTACTTGTTATTATGTACAATTGGACCCTGATATGCAATTCTATTTGAAGCTATACAGACTTCATTTTGAGAAAATGGTGTCTTAAAGTATCAAACCTATTTTTAACAATTTAGTTTGAATTGTTTGTATCTTTTCTTTTGATAAGGTATAATAAATTAAAAGCAATGATATCATAAAACGTATTTTATAAAAATAAAAGTTTTTCTAATATGCGTATATATTTGCGTATTGCAAAATATGGATTACGCTTAAATATTCGATACATTCAATGATAAAACTTTTTTTGTACTTATTTAGTTTAGATGACTTAATTTTTTTTAATAATGTTAAATACGTAATGCATTATCAGTATACATAGATAACTCCGAATTTGACTTTTGTGGGTTGACACATTATTGCTTATAATCATCCATATATGAGAGCAAGTTCACATAGAATAGGTTGTCGCTTACTAAATAAACATTCAGTTTTAGAATGGAACGAGGTATTTGTAGGGCGATCTAGATGTGTTAGTAGATTCATTATATTTGGAAATACAACATGACAATTTTCATGTCTTAAAGCTAAAATTTTGCTGGTTATACTGGAACATATAATAATTTCCGCAAAAACAAAAGACTTTTTTAGTTAAAATTAAGTTAATGTTTTTTCAATAGATCTTTGATTGTTATTTCACTTAAATATACTATTGTCGAAAGTGTTGATAAGTAAATAGTCAGTAAATAAACTTTTAATTGATTTTGCCAATAAAAGCATTTTTGACTGGTTAAGAGTTTTGACTGCATATACGCTTTTTACCCAGTGTCATTTTCATGTAAATTCATATCAATCAAATTGTATTATATATCTTTCATGTGTCATATTTACAATTACAGAACTGTGTCTGATCTGAAGACAAAACTGGAGCGAATGGCGGGTTTCCCAGCTTCAAAAATGCGACTATTCTACGTTGATCAAGACTTAAGAGATATGCAAATAGTAGGTAGTTTTGAAAATCAAATTTTCAGAGGAAATAATTACTTTTACGCTAGTTTTTGTGATGAAACTGCTAAAAAAAATACGAAGCCTCGATATTTACGGTTTTAAAATCTATTTTCCAGCTTTACTGAACTTCTCTCTCCTTTTCTAAAGCAAAATGTAATACTTGATTTATTTGTTTTGAACTCGTATATTAATGTAACAAATGTTGCAGGGACCTGAAGAAATGAGATTTCCAACAAAGCAGCTATACTCATACAATATTAGATCGGGCGACGAGATAATCATCGTCTCCAAACTAACACTAAAACACTCCATTTCAGTCAATTCGACTGCATGAAGCTACACCAACAAGAATTAAAACTACCGTCATTTGTCTGCAAAATCAAAGATAGAAATCTGATATAAGCAACCACAAGTCATTGACTAATTTAATATTTTATTTTGATCTGAAACAATTATTAGCGCGTATATGCCGTGACGGCAAATGACATTCTCATGCCATCATGGCCCTTCTACGCCACCGCTCTGTACTCCGATTTAACATTAATTACTCCATATTTTTTAATTTGTCAATAATAATAGTTTCTACAATCGAGTTTGGTTTTTCTTAACTTCCAGACGTCCGATGATGGCCAATTTTTTATCTTAAATTTTCGAATTTAATGTTTTTTATGAAGACATTGCGTATTGTGCCAAAAGGTTCTAAATACACTCTGGAGTCACCCTACTCAAGAGTATTAAGTTCATTGAGTGATCGCTTCTATAGCGTCATAAAAATACAGCACTATGATACTCATTATATAAATTATTAATTGTTATAATTTGTCTTCCTTCTTCAAAAACTACTTAAGAAACTTATGAAATTACTGCACTTAATTCCTTTCCACCCATTTTTTTAAGTGTTTCCTATTAAATATTAATACAAATTTTGATTGAATCTTCCAAGATTTGGTGATCATACGTTAAATATAAGGGCCGATTTCTATATAAAACATTTACATCCCCAGGTTCTCTTCTGTAATTTATTTTTTGCATGGCTCTCTAGTAAGTATTGTGAGTTGCATTATATTTTAATTGCTCGGACATATTGACGGTTGTTTCATTAAAAAAAATTAACGTATATCTAATAGATTCCTGTCATAAAACTATGTATTACGTAATGAAACCTTGTACCTACTAATCTAATACATTTTATTTGTAAAATAGAAAAACTTTTAAATCAGTAATTGACGTTGTGTATTATAAATTCAATTAATCGTTGTCACAAAACGATTAGTTTTTAAGTAAATGTCGAAGCTGAGAGCTTTGTAAGAATATTTTTGCACGACTATTTTTCTTTTTTTTTTTACTCAATTTGAAAATGTTTTTTTTTATTATTTTGCAATAAGCAACTGTGATAATAAATTATAAATAAAGAATGGCAACATTCATGATCGAATTATCAATTGTATGTAACAATTCAATGTATTTTAAAATGTATCTGATTATGCGTGTAATTTATTGCGATCAAGTCACTGGCCATTAAATACATTAATGCTTATTATTAACACAAAGTGATACTAACTGCCATTTTGCAAACTTAGTTGTAAAAATTACAATAAGAATTACCACCTTCAATGTGGAAGAGATAAAATTATTTTTCATACAAAAGGACACAATTTATTTCAGTGAAGTTTTAGTGTTTTTTTTTTTAGTTTGTTACTTGCAGGACAACAGAACTCATCTGCCAAATGATGATTGTATTGTAGTTAATATAGTTTACAAATAGAAAATGGGCAGTATGTTATAAATGTTCAAATGTCAATATTCATTTGATGCAATTGTTTAGTATTAATAGCAAATATGAAATAAACGAAATGACTTATCTTTTGTCTTTTATTTTTGAATTATAAATATATTTGTGTATGATAAAATTTGTATTGTATCTTGACTAATACAAGTTATTATTTTTAAAGACATTATCAATGCACAAAACAAACACATAACATATTACGTGAATGTCGCAGCCAACTAGATTAATGATATGTTTAATTAACAGTCTAGCCTCTTTATCATACCTGAATAATGTGCAAAGGGAGTGCATCTATAGCAACATTTAATGAATTAGCTGGTTGATGCTTAGGCTATTCATACAATAGGATGTCCATGTGACAAAAAGAATAAATATGAAATATCTGACATTAGAAAATGTTAACTATTTTAAGATATTGCTTATTGTTTATTTGGAAATCAGAATCGAATCGGTTAACTCCGACTCCCCCTACTGGTCTGTTTTACGCAAAGAGTGTTTTTGTCATAGTCTTTTGCCTAGCTAAGTAATAAAATGTATAAATATTAGTTAGGCCGCTAGTTGAACGACGCCATTTGGTATCGAGCCTAGGCTGTTAATTGAACGGCTATTAAACTAGTTTCCTGCAACTGGAATAAAATTTGCATTCATGTTTAATATTTTATTCCAGGATTAAAATGGTTAAAGTGACAAATACTTGATTCTATTCAATTCACATAATTACATAAATAATAATTGTTTAATAATCATTTATCCATAGCTTTTTTCCATAAACAGCTATCATTGCATCCTGAACTTCTTCAATAACCCGTTCTTGTACTTCATACCAAATAGCTTCGTTAATTTCTCTTACCCTTCTTCTCATAAAATTAACTAAAATATAAAGCTTATCTATATTTTTATTTATTACCATTTCACACATATAGGCAGATATTAAATTGATGTCGCAAAGTTTTGGTGTCTGTCCACTATCAAACCATGCTCTAAGCAGTTCTCTTACTTTATCCCAAGGTAAACCAAGCAAACCCTCTTTTTTTACTTCTGCCTGTTTTGATTTTTCCTTCGCTATATATTCCTCTCTATTTGTCTCTTTTTTAGGACAAATTTCTTCAGATGTAATTTGGCCTTGAAGAAATCTACTAATTAGATTCTGAGAGGTTGAAACATGAGTCTTTACATTTTTAGGTGGTCTACCTCTTCTTTTTAATATTGGAGATTTCATATTTCCTACTATAGGAGATCGTTTTTGTGGTGAAAATTTTATAATTTGCTTTTTTGGTGTGGTTGGAATTTTATTTTCGTTTTCGATTTTTGTTTTTTGAAATTCTAATTTAAAATTTTCAGTATTAACTGTGGTTTTGTTTGTCAAAAATTTATTTATGGATCCTTTTACTGGTTTGCTATTAATGGATTCTAACTTTGTTATCTGAATGCCAACTCCCCTCATTTCTTTTGGATCTATATTTTGTTTTCTAAATATAGATATTACCTCTTTAATAATAATGTCGACATCATTAGTAGCAGTTGGTAGGGTAGTTGACTTATTAATAACATCACAAAACCCGTGTCCCATAAATTTAGCAGTTTCAACAGGCGCATTTTCAGCTCTAATCATAAGTTTAAGTGTAATACATTTACCCATAACTTTAAACTGTTGCATTCTAGATTGTACTTCAACGGAAAGTTGCTTTAAAAACTCTTCACATTGCTCATTATTTTCAAAACGAATACCATAATTAACTTCTGCTGATACTGATTTTCTAACTGTATGATACACTAAGGGGTTTGGATCATGTCCTCGACACTGGTCATATAATTGTAGTCCAGTTTTATTACCCAAATGTTTTTGAAGGCATGCAAGTGATAAACTTTGAAGAGATCCACATGTTTGATGTCCTAAACTTTCTAATTTATGAGATATTTGTCTACCGACACCTGGTAAGTCTTTTAAATTAATAGAGAACATGAAAGTATTGACAATATCAGATGTTAGAAAAAACTGACCATCTGGTTTGGCTTGTTTAGTAGCTAGCCTTGCTTGTAAACGGTTACCACCAAAGCCAGTAGAACATGGACAACCTGTTTTAATTTTTATTTCCTCTCTTAGAGCAGTAGCAAAATCATTAACACTTACATTAAGATCATTCAACAACTCAGTGCAGTCAACATACATTTCATCACAAGATACAGCTTCTATATCTAAAGTGTATTGTGCTATCGTATTGTACAAGGTATATGCCACCTCTTTATATTCCTCAAAATCATAAGGTATGGTTTGCAAATCAGGGCATAACCTTAAAGCTGCTCCCATAAACATTCCATTAGTGATTCCCTTAGCTCTTGCCTCATAGGAACAAGAAGCTATCTCACTCATAGATCCAAATTGACTGTCTTCTTCACTAATATTGTCTACTCTTGTCTCAATTTCAATATCTTCTTCAGGGACACCAGCCGCCTTACTTACCTTCTTAGCCTGTTTTTGTTTATATAAATTAAATTCAGTCACCCTATCAACCCCTGATCTCTTTGGTCGACTTTGCCCACCCTTTGAATGTGTAACAGCAATAGGTTTGCCTCTCAGTTCGGGTCTTTTACGTAAGCCCACGGATACAAAGAAGCAGTCCATATCAATGTGCATAATTATTTTTTTGTTTTGAAATTCTGATTTTGTTAATTTATTATTGAAGTTATTTAATGTAAGTATTCTATTTTTCAAGCCATTACGAGCTACAAAATCAAACTTACTTTTCTCTCTGAGATCGTTAACATACTGTTTGAAGGATGCACCGAGTTGTGAAATATGGTGCAACCTGGAGTTATTATAAAATTCTGATATAAAGTTTGGGTCTGCTGCTGTCTTAGTAACTATTTCACTTTTTTTAGAAATACTATTCAAGGAGATTACTTTTGTAGACATTTCTGATAGTAAATTTTTTTCATTGCTACATACTTTATTGTTAGTTGGTTCTAATATTTCTGAGATTTGATTTTTTTGACTTGGTTTACATTTTTCTTCGCTTTTCGAAAATTCATTGATACCTACTTTACACACTTGATTAAAATTAAGTCTTGCTTGTGATTTTGTATTTCGATAGAGCAAATAATCTTTGTAATCCAACACACGTTGTGCAGCTATGCTATCCGTTATCCACTGAGGCTTGACAACTTTTGCTAATGACATATTTTTCACTTTTGTATCTGGTAAATTTGAAGCTATTATAAAATCTTCACTTCTTTGGTAGATGTGATAAATACCACCATATTTAGCCATTAATTCTTTCAATTCATCTGCCGATGGTGTTGTGAACCCATTTACATATATACTTATTCCATTAAATAGATCGGACTGCTTACATTCTTTACCAATTCCAGAAGTAAACTGCTCCTCTAACTTTGCAATCTTTGCTTGCATGTACCCACCCCACGCTTCAAAACCATTATCTGGAAACTTTTCATCTCTACGCTGCATATTGGTTACTTAATTTTTATTAAACCTTCATCGTAAACCTCGTTTCGGCTGTTCTAATAAAAAGAATGTATTTAAACTTTAGTATTTAATCAAATTTCCTATTCCCGCCAACAATACGAGGCATAATGACAAATAAATAATTCTGATTTTCAATGTCACTTTTGACATTTTATTTACTTAGTTCTTTATTTAATTTCTTTAATTTCTTTTGTGTGTATCTTTTGTTGGAGATCCTAAATAAAATAAAATAAAATAAAATTTTCAATTCCATTCAATTATTTGGTTTATGGCTTCTTTATTTTCAATAAAAAACATTTTAGACTTAATTCATTCCTAATTCACGTTATGCATTTGTTGGTTTTATAGTAACTTAGTCTTGTTTACAAAAATTATAATTAGAAGGAATTTAATTTAGAAGGAATGAGTACTTTTTTTAATTTAGAAGGAATGAGTATTGAGTTTTCAAACTTTTTTAAACTGTAGGCTGTTTATTTTTAAAAATGTAAATGTCAATTAATTTTAACGAACATTTCAAAACAAACAAGTTGTAATTTATTTCCCAATTCATATTATTTTAATAAAATATGTCAGCTATTGAAGAAGATTATATTGTAGCGCCATGGGTTGGTCCTACATGTTACAAAAACAGTCTCAGCGTCGTAGTTCTCTCTTCAAACGGTGATATAATTGAAAATTTGTCAGAAGCAATCATAGATGTTCATACGAAAGGAAATTTCAAATGGAAATTGGTGGTATTACGTTCCTTTAATTTAGAAGATATTGTGCGGCAATCTGATTTAACGGGAAAATTAGCTATAGACTTTGTCGTAATTGCAATAGACACAAGTAGAATCTTTTGTATAGAATGGGCAAAAAAGGTCCTAGAACAGGTTCATCCAGACCTTAGAATTCGTCGTGTTGTACTAGTGAATGCAAGCGGACTTCCCGTTAATGCTATGGCTGTTAATGCAAGTGAAGTAATCACATTTTGCTCGGAAAACAGACTTGAAATGTTAAATGGAAATGTGTCAAAACCTGAAGATGCACAATTCGTAGCTCGGAGGCTATTGAAATATCTTGAAGTGACTGTGGGTGTAAAGACTGGTTTTCCTAATTTAAATATTTAATCATAATAAGGAATTCAATAAAGTACTATTCTTTTAGTATAATTTTAATAGAGGATGTTAATAAATAATCATGATTACACATTTTCAAATTATTTATTTATACTTCAATTGTACTACAAAATAATAGGAAGTTTTCTACAGTTACAATTATATATTACATAAATAAGAAAACTGTTACATCTTCATATAGCAGTCCTCACATATATGTCAAAATCTCAGTGTCCATGTAGCAACACTTTCTATTAGTAATAAACAAAAATAATTCAGTTAAATACATCAGATAGAAAATTATCTTATATGCTATCGAAATACTGTTCATTTATTATACTTTGTGTAAAACTATAAATAACATATAGTAAGCATAAAATCTAAGAAAGATGTAAAAAAAAATCAACATTCAAAATGTCTTGTAATTAAAATAAAACTAATAGTAAAAGAAACATTACAATTTTTTTATCCGTTACACTGGTATATTATTAATCTAAAATATATAACTATAATAATTGCTGATTCTAATATTAAAGTCACAATGGTGACTCATTAAAATAAACGTATACAAAAATTTAAGATTAGGCAATATCACAACTAAAACACCTGTAAGCCAGGCTAATAAATAAAGTACTTGCTTGTAGTCAGTTTCGATAACCTACCTTCTGTTTTTCATATTAGCTTTAGAATTTTAACATAACTTCTGCAAATTGATGTCATAAATTTACAACTAGTAGACAACTCACAAATAAATAGGTTATTGCAAGCGACTATTAGATTAAATATCAAAAAACTAACACATGGTAAAGTACAACAACCATCATTATGAATATCAAGGGGGGGACACAATTTAATCTAAGAAAATAACATCAATTCACTAAACATATAATTTTGGAATGATAAAATACACTTTGATATAAAGGTATGTTTAAATTTTTTAGAAATTTATAGCATTATTATTTTTCATATAAAATCCAGGATTATAAATGAGCATTAATTTATAATCAAATATACAAAAATATTCAAGTGAGGCATATATATAGATAGAGAGCAAGAGTGAGAAATTAACTTTAGTAATTATCTGGTCCTGAAACACTATGAAATGATAATAATAGTACACCAATTTAAGTATAATATATACGGACAAGATTTATATTATTATAGTTAGTTACATTACATGTCTTCAGAGACTCAGTTCTACAGTGTGTTCTACTATGTTCATACATTTTATATTTTATAGTATCTCCGTAACATCAAGATGGTAAACACACAGAAGTTACTAATTACTGACATATCATAGCTTACTCCTAATTTCCTGTACTGAGAGATATAGTTAAAATTGTTAAGCCGACACTAAAGCCTCCCATGGATATTTGATGAAATCTTGCTCATTCCATCAAAGCACCAATGGGAAGATGCTTAACTTTTGAATATTTTACGTAAATAACACATAAATCATGAGCTAAAACTTTTGCTTTACAGAAATGATTTAAGGGTAAAAATCAAGTGTATGAATGTCTCTTATACATTACATATTTACATCTATTATTTGAAAATAATTTTATATGAATTACAATGTTGTTTACATCAAATTGTCTATATTAGTTTTGTATGTACTCTCCTTTATGCGGGTCTGTCCTATCCATTAGCACTGAATATGTTTGTTACATGTCACACGTCATTTGAGCACTTACAAAATATTTATACTCATACTAATGTTAAAATATGACCCTTGTGCGAATATAACTAGGTCTCACCTTAGGCTGTTCAGAAGATTCTTTTGATATGTAACTGCAACCACCTCACAAAAGAAACAATTTGTACGCTCTTTTAGTAGTATGGTAAAGTTAAAAATGGAAAAATGAAAATGAGATTCATGATATGTGGTGGCGACACGCAAGCCTGAAGGTATCTATAACATTAATTAATATGGAGATAAAATTACTCATAAAATGATTAAATACATCTATCATATGCCGATGAATAGAGCTGGTCCAGCCATTTGACACCACAATATGTTCAGCTTACCTCGCTCAAAACATAGCACCTTAACATTCACTGTACACTTTTGTCTAATATACACCAGGATACAATCTGAAACAAAAAAAAATTCAATTTAACAACTCTGTGATGTCATATATCAACTACACTATACAAACTAGAGGTTCAAAAGAAAAGATGCAATGTGATAACTAAATTGTAATTTATATAGATGATCTCTCTTTTTTAGAGAGTATAATTTTTGTTATTTTGTCCGATCAGTTCTTACTCTCTTGTTTATCTTGAAGGAATGAGATGAGTAACCATTCAATCCAATGAACCTTATTGGCCTTTAATATCTTTGCAGGATAAAATTTCAGCACTCATATTTTTACGGGGTAAAAAATATTTAGACACGCCTTCCTTCATCACTTCTGGAACCCCCTGACCAACATCCTCGCAATGTCAATCTACAGCCCTTTTTCCTTAATTTATACTGCGTGGTCATTAACATGGAGTCTGGTGTGGTGGAGTGATTTCAATAAGTAGAATTCTCAAAGAAATTTGTTGAAAGGAAAAATGTCACCAATTAAAAAAAAAACTGTTAAGATTTGAAAAAAGCTTTAAATAGCTGGAAAATCGATACTAGTTGTTTAATTTTTTTTTTTGTTACTTCTAATTGCAACAATTTTTTTTTTTATTTATATTAGAGTATTTATTTAAACAATCAGAGTTATGATAATAATTCACACATTAAATTCTAAAATAAAACTTAATATTTGTTAATTAAAATTAAATTATTGGTGAAATATATTTCATACAACTAATTTCGTAATGTTGCTTTCGTTATGTTCCGCACACGACGCAAAGAATTTATTCGTGCCAAAATAATTGGTGTATGTTTTAGTAATTTATTTATGACCCGATAAACTCCGTATCACCTATATGTTATAGTAGTTTGTTTTAACCAAATGACATACTACAAATATAAAACAAACAAATTTCTGAATGCTCCTATAAATATTTGACAATAAGTGACAAAACAGTTTATATTGGAAAATAAATTGTCTTTTCTTTTACTTATTATTTTTGTTCCTCACTGTTTAAACTTTCCTTGAACAAATATTTCAATATCAAAATAAACCAAATCGGTTTAGCCATTCTCGTGTTTTAGCTAGACAAACAAACAGAATTTCATTTATTCTTTTAGATTTTTTTTTGTAAACTGTCTGTGCATTAATGTAGCCAAAAAAAAAATATCGTTAATTTAACTTAAGTCGCCTCACCGCGCTTAGCCGGCCTAGTCGGAGTCGAGGTTGACGACGTCAGCGGGCGCGGCGGGCGCTGCCAGCGCGTCGGGGCGCGCGGCGGGCGGACGGCCGCGCGGGCGCGACCTCTCGCCCAGCATCATCTCGCGCGCGCGCTGCTGCTGCAGCGCCATCGCCACCGGGTCGCGGCTGCCGAGCCCGCCCGCGTAGTACTTCGCGCCCATCTGAAACGATCAGCGAATTAGTTTCGATATTTGACAACGTCGCTTAGCTAACGACACCGATCGCGATCTTCCAACAAACTGTATAACTTATTCATTTATTATAATAATCATTTAATAGCTAGTAAGTCACGCGTGTTACTATATTACGAATACGATTAAATTAAAGCCATAAAATCGCGATAGTCCCATTATTTTAATTAAATTTTCGATTAAAATTAAAAAACTAGTTTTTTTTGTTATGGAGCGGTGTTGTTAGCTAAGCGACGCGACGACTAAAATAGTGGCGATGGAAGCTACTATTAGATGCAATTGTACAAAGCGAAGTGTCACACACATTCTGGTGCTGCAGCATCTGCTGCATGCGGAGCTGCTGCTGCTGGCGCTGCCACGGCGGCTCGTACTGCAGGCCGCTGCTGCCGCCCAGCGACATGCCGCCGCTCACGCCTCCGCCTGGATACACATGTCACATTTGTTACATACTAGTTTTAACCTGCAGCTTCGCAACGTTAATGTACATTTTCTTACGGAACGACCGTCTAAAACTTATTTATGTCTCTCAAGAACATAACTTTTTTTTCTGGATGAAAATTACTCTGTCTTTTTCGGTGCCCCTGTCAACTGTTTACAAAATTTCATGATAATCAATCATGTAAAGTGTGAAAGTGTAACAAACATTCATTCGCATATATAATATGAGTAAGGAATCAGACAGAAAATACTAAAGAATGTATAATAATCAATATTGAAAGAATAAAACTTAAATGATTACTTTAGTTATTAATGTAATATCCTTGAGTGGTAACATTTGAAAGGTTTCCTTTTTTGGTTATAAAAACTTGAATAACCTTGAAATATTGTTTGTTTTTATTAAAAAATACATACCTGGATTCATAACCGCATTCATCATTCCAGGATTCATCATGCCCGGTTGGGCATACTTGTATATTTCACTCATTTTCTGCATCAACTGTATAAATAAAAGAAAATGGATTAATAAAAGTGTACTTTGCTTATAATAGAGTTCAAAAATATAATAAATTTATATCAGTATTATACAAAATAATTACATGCTCTAAGGAATATATGGACATGGCGTACATAAACTTAAAACATAAAAGATCTATACAAATATCGTCAGCAACTTACGCCATAGTCATATCCACCGAACATCTAAACAAATAAATGTTATGCATTTGAATATGTTCGATAAATTTTGCTTTTAAAATATTTAATTTCATGTGAATTTACACTTATATTACCTTTATTAAAAAAAAAAACTATGTCTAACAAATTTCTCTTCTTTCTTATCTTTTGGACAATTCAATTTATATCAATATTGTATTGTGTACAATTTCCATCAGTTTTATATGAATAATATTTAAAGGAATTAAAGGAGAATATTGGTGTAGAATGATTTATGGGTAAGTTATTATCTAGATTAACTCAAGAAAACTATATAAGACAGTAGGGAGAACATAATGGAAAATATCGTATAAAATTTTATTTAGTTTACGTTATATTTTTAAGTTATACTATGATATTTTGAGAATAGATTGGCGCAGTGGTTACTGCAACTAACTGAAGCAATAACAGTCATAGGTTCGATGCCCTCTTACGACAAACATCTACCCTTAAAACTATCATGATATTTAATGGAAACTGTTCAGTATAAAAAGCAATGATATTTTATAACTATGGATATAAATTCATAACATTTGATGTTAAAAATCTATACTAATTTCTAACTTTTCCAATTGTCTTGTTGACCTCTTATTATCCTCGCTATTCGTACTTCGACGCTAGTCGCTAGGCCATGTCGTCCAAATTGATCGACTTTCTGGGTGCCAAAATTCATGATCTTATAGAATATCTATAGTTATAATATATTATTAATGTGAATCATTTATTTATATTTTTAATTAATTAACTTTCTGTATAATAAGTGTTGGAGTTTATTAAGTGTCGCACTGACCCCGGGGTTAGCGTTGTACACCATCGGCAGCAAGTCTCGGATCTGATTGTCGTTGATGTTGGGCATGTCCTTACGCAGCATGGCCGCCAACGCCGCGTACGCCAGCTGCTGTTGCTGCTGCGCGAATAGACCGGGCACTGGCGGGAGATTTCAATCATATATCAACTTATCTATTTTATGTATGTATATGTGTGAGTACACATTAATTTTTTATTTATTTGAATTAGAAGGTGAATCTGCACCCTTAAGCAACAAGCAATTAAATGCATAATTGCATTACAATGCAACTGAAATTATTATAAATTTTATCCCATTCTTCTTTTCTCTCCATACACTATACAAGCCTGTCATTTGAAGAATTGTTCACTAATATTTTTTCTTATACTTGTTTATATATAAACAAGAATAAATGTCGTACTAACAGTGTATTAAGGTCTGGTGTGTTTGCAAACTGTATACTGTACCATTTGCGTTTTACCTCAAGGCACCTAATTTCTTAAAAGGGTCTGGGAATGGGACTTTTAGAATGGTCCCATCAAATATTAACAAAATCGGTTCAGTAACTTTGTTTTTTAAATTAAAATGACTAGAATTAGTATTTGATTTAAGTAAACGAAAGTCGGTATTTTGCTTTTGAAGTCGTTTTTTTTTTAAATAGATTTGATAGTTTATTTATTTTTGTGTACTCACTCATGCCGTTCTGCATGGCGTAGGCGGAGAAGGGCGCGGGCGGCGGGCGCGTCTTCTCGTTCTCGAAGTCCTCCCACGCTGCCTTGCGCTCCTCCTCCGTTAGCGTCTCCTCCTCTTTGTTCTCCAACAGCGAGTCGTGCTCGTGGTACTTGTAGATCTGTACGAAAACATCGCAAACAAATGTATTACTTATAATACAAATGTATTATTAATATTTATACCCACGCATGGTCTAATTATGAGACGAGTCCGAAAATTTAAAACATTAAGTGCCTTACTACAAAAAATTTAAACACACGTTAAACGCGTGTCTATAAAATCTTCTACAAATTCGCATCTATCGATAGTTTTGATTTAAACATGGTTTAGACATAGTTTAATTATGTACGAACATACGCTTAGGTTTTTTTAATATATGCTTAAAACATATTTTAGCTGACATATATAACATGTGACATTTTATTAACAAGTTTCTTTATAATTTGAAACGCAGTATAGCAATTTTGACAATAATTTTTAAACACCTTTTAGCTAGACACGTGTTCAACATGGTTTTAATGCGTCTTTTGTAGTATGACAGTAAATGTTTATGATATTTTTAAAACTTATTGCATATTCTCAGCTGATATAGGAAAGTTATAAAACATGAAATATACTGTTAAAATACATGCTGCCCCAGAGACCATTATACACTCTTAACTAACTAGCAGGTTCAAAATTTAACGAGTATGAAACTCCATACATAATTTGTGTGAGGTGACAATAATTATAAATCTTATTCAAGTTCTAATAAAAGAATACATAATATATTGTTTATCACTGAATGAAGATGCTGTCAGTGACTTATTTATTGACTCACAGCTTATATATAGTTAGGAATACTGCAATACCGCGTATCTAGCTTTTCATATAGTCTAAATGGACGCTGATAAGCAATACTGTGTCAAGCCACACGGACTCCGTTTTGAGAAAATGGCGTCTAAAGATATCAAACATATTCTTAATTAATTTGTTTGAAGAAGTGTATATCCATCTTTTCTTTTCTATTTTGATAAAATGAATAATGAGTTAAAAGCAGATTGATTTATTTAATGTTTTATCTAATATAAAGTTTCGCAAATATCTGAGATTATTATACAAAAACTACAAAATGTGGAATGCACTTGAAATTCGGAACATTAAATTAAGAAACTTTTTTCCGTACCTATTTATTTTATATGACTTCGATTTTTTTTTAATTATGTTAAATAGGTGACGCAGTATCGAAATACCTTAATATCTCCGAATTTGTCTATTTGTGGGTTGGCACATTATTGTTTATCAGCATCCAAATTTGAAATAAAAATTTAATTATATTATTAATAAAAATAAGGCTTTATGGAGCAGCACGCAGTATTTGTAGTGTCACCGACGATATGTCAAAATTTATTTATGTTAAGCATTAACTTTGCAAATATCGATGATAGGTTTTGCACTATCCACGGTGATATTGGTAACTAGATAACCAGGTTACAGAGCCAAATCAGCTCCCAGGGTAATAGGGTAATCGTCGCCTAAGAAAAGTAACATAATTGACCTGCGCCTCGTGCTCCTTCAGCATCTCGGCGAACAGCCTGTCCTTGGGCAGCGGCGGCAGCTCGCGCGGCGCGGGCGGCTTGGGTTCGAACTTGTACAGCTCGGCGAGGTCGTTCTCGGCGTAGTGCCTGTCTATCTGCTGCTCGTCTATCACGCGCTTGGATATCGCTTGCTTGGTCACTTGCCGTTCATAGATTTTTTCCTCCATTGTACCCTGTTGATAACGGATTTATTATATTTATTTAATGTTAACCCTTAAAAGAAAGAAAAACAAAATAAAACCTCAATTTCTATTTACGTTTTTGGATTTTTACGATTTTTTTAATTACAATATCACATATAACATTACTTGACATTACTATACAATAAAACATTATTTAGAAAATAAAGGTGTTCCTGATACATACTATTTGATTACATAATTAAAAACCAATTTAAGGAATAAATACATCACTTAAGCGCGGCGGGTTAGCACCGTACTGTCCCTAATGGATAATTCCCATTAGGAAATGTTGTTTAGTCTGATTAGAAAGTTTTTATTTCATATTATTGTGTAGGTGAGTGTGTAGTACGAGTGTCTTGTTGGGAAATAAAAGTTCACAAACACGAAAGTCAAGACGTATATTATACACAACATACAGAAGAAAAAGCACAGAAGGTAAACGAGAAGACCAACAGTTCGGAAGGAGGAACACTATTAAAAACACAAGAAACAGATTGTCGCATCGAACACAAGGCATCGACTGGCGAGTGAGAATATCACGCGGTTTCGGGTAGACGCGGAATAAAAGCGTCGTTCGCTCGATCTGCCGCATACTACGGGTTTCGCCCGAGTATGCTTGTGAATTAATATTTAATTTATTATATTGTAATAAAAATGAATTAATTATATAAGGTGTAATATTGGCGTGTGTATGAATGAATACTATATTGATACATAAATAAATATAAAATATAATAGTATATCGTACATGTATAATTATGTAGTGTAATAAATAAATATGATAAACTAATTATACATGTAATAACAATTCGCCTACAAATGTTTTAAGCAACATTTAAGAGTTTAAGATTTTTGTTTGTAGTTTTAAAATAGAAACCAATTTACTTCCTAAAAGCAATTTTCATACTCACCATAGCCAAGAACCGATAGATATAACATGGCTTCTTCTGGCCGAAGCGGTACACTCTGAATATGCTCTGCACGTCGTGCGAGGGGTTCCACGACACGTCGAATATCACGACGCGGTTCGCCGCCACGAGGTTGATGCCGAGCCCTCCCGCTCGAGTCGATATTAGAAACAGTCTACAAATAAAATCATACTTTTTATTAATATTCTTTGTATTAGCGGGCGGATACTGATCGAAATTCGTGAATAAAATTTCCTTTCGTTATCAAAGTTACAATGTAATTTAGAACCTAAATTACATTCTAACTTTGAGAAAGAGTTACTGATCACAGACTACTGTGTTTGACATAGTCAGTTCGAATTTTAACAATGAATTATATTATATATAAACTTTTAGCTTTCTGCACTGATCATGCATTATACTTAAAAAGGGATACAAAGTTATCTCACTACATAATTATTTACAGATTAATTTAGGAATATCAATAAACAAGAAAAAGAATCATAAACCATTAAAGTAATATTCATCACGCTAATCATAATTATATTTATATTTCACCTGGCTCTAGGATTATCTTCTCTGTTGAAATTTTTGCACCAAATTGATCGATTTTCACATGATGTTGAGCCATCCAATCTGAAGTAGTCTACACCAGGGGACCATGAACCTATGAAAAATAACAATATTAAATATTATATTAAAAATTTTGGAGATTCGTAATTCATGATTACTTAGTAAGGTGTGTGGTCTGTATCTTCTAAATTTTATTTCGTATTTGGGTATTTTAAAATTAATATTGAACAGATTTTTACACATTAAATACATTTCCTAAATAAGGTTGGCTGGTAAAGAATGCAGTAGCATTAAGCCCGCCTTTTGTTAATACTTTTGTATTGTACAATGTATCTGTTTGTATATGTGTATCTTTAAAATTAACAGAAATAAGACATATGTCTATTTAATGTATCGACTATTTATAAAAACAACTTGAAATATAAAATGTCATTTTTTCACACATCACAACTCACCGACATGTCCATTTAATTTCTCTTCAACACGTCCTTCCTGCGTCGCTTCATCTACTTTACCCAAGAAGTGTTCTATTAGATCTAATGAATATAGCGACTGTGAAAACACCAATCTGGAATAGAAAAATAATGTTATATACATAAAATTTATATTACAATATTTTATTAAAAAAATTGTGTAAAGTTCTATAAATAGTAGAATAAAGGAGGAAGAGTCTAATATCATAATATTAAATTGTAGACTTTTTAAAAGTATGTGGAGCATAGGTTAAGAAATACTCTAATATAATATAACTAGCGACCCGTCTCGCCTTCGCATGGGGTTCAATGTAGGTTCTTTCCACCTATTCGTCATTTGTATTTGGTCTTATCTACTATAATATAGTATGTATATGGACATATAAATCTTCCTCTTGAAAATCACATTAAAAAGTTTAAAAGATCTAAGGGCAGACAGAAAGAAGTGACTTTGTTATATACCGTGTAAAATAATACTAACAACTTGTCGCCGATGGCCTCGCACTGGCGCAGGATGTCGAACAGCAGCACGAGCTTGTGCGAGTGGCGCAGGTCGTCCAGCTCGTCCTCGCTCACCAGCGCCATCCACCACTCCGTCGGGTTCTCGGCGCGCACCTCCTCCTCCGCCGCGGAGTCCGACTCCATCTCTACTGCACGTGATAGAGATGTTATTGCAACAGTTCAAAAACCAAAATAATCATACTATTCCATTACAATACTTCAAAATTAGGATCTTTTAGGGTTTTTTTTTATATCTATCCACAATAAGAAAATTAATATAATGAATTAATAACAAAATCGTATCTTAAATAGCGAATCGTGAACTCTTTGTACCTGGATTCGCTCTTGTGCCTCGCCGCGTCGTTACTTTGTTATCTTTCCCTTTACTCTTTTTAGCTGATTTCTTTTTTTTATTCTTTTTCCTGCTGTCATCGCTCATATCTGATAAGCTATCTGAAGATTCTTCTGATGAAGATTCCTGAAAAAAAAACCGGATCAGATAAGTTTTATTTAATGTCCATGACAGTCTGCTACAGCAAAAACAAAGGTTTGAATGTTAAAGTATTGAAAAAAAAAAACAAAAAAAAACTACTAACGTCAGGTGTAGAGTCATCGTCAATAAAATCTGCCAAAGATCCTTCAGAATCTTCTTCCTCTCTTTCTTTCTGAAAAAATTAAAATACAGATTAACTGAATGCCCTATAAACAATTATTGTTAGAATAATATAAAATTGATATTAAAAGTAAGGAGATGTTTGATTGCTCAGAAACTAGTAGACCATTAAAAAAAATATTTTTAGTTTTTTAAGTTGTATATTTTTACCTTTCTTTGTTGCATAATTTCATATCTCTCAGAATTATATTTAAGCACAAGAGGATGCGTCCATATCCTTTGTAGAGATTGAAAGTCGGGGAAAAGGAATCCTGAAGATTTTCCTGGTAACGGCCTGTGAATACACAAAACATCTTAACAAATACCACTTAGTTAAAGATTTTCGTTTACCTTAGTACAAAACTTATAAAAATAAATATACAATTGCAAGTATGTCGATAATTACATATAATTGGCATCAAATTAATAAATTTAAATTTTTCAATTTACAAACCTTCTGGAGTAATTATCCAAGTAATGTTGATACAGTTTAATCTGCACTTCTGTGAGGGTGATGAAAAGTACATACTCATGTTTCGGAGGCAAGAAGGGCGCCAGCACCCCATAATCTCTCCTCTGAAAATTAAGATATATGAGAATTTTAATAATTTTATAATTAATATAATAAGGTAAATAATTATTAAAAGATTTTTTTTTTGTTATGCATACTGAAATGTCAAAATGAATTAGATATATAAAGATGTATGTATAGATAACCAAAATATATTTTTCAGTTATTATCATTATTATAAAATTACACATATTGTAATCGTTATTTATAAGTGTAATATAATAATTATATTTTCACCTGCACGGCTCCATCAAGCATTTTATGCAACACATGAGATCGTCTTTTCATAATCCTAATGTCATGTTCCGTGGAGTCAGTGTATTGACCGTTGGTGATGGGATTGACGAAACGATTCAAGTACTCATTGTACTTTCCAAGTAGATTAGGCTTCACAAACTGCACCATGCAGTAATCTGCAGCAAAAAAAAATAACTAACTTAACTTAGTAACTAACCTTTTAAATTAAATTACTGCAAATTATATTAGATAACAAAAGAGGAAACAAGAAATCAAAGTTTATATAAAATCTTACTACACAAACACATCAGAGTTCACATTAATAATATAAATGTGAATGAATGAAGATAGTTTGGGCCCAAAAGAAAACCATAGTAGACTATGTGTCGCAAAAATAAAACTATGATAAAGTGTGATATAAGGGATAATAGTTTCTATGTGGACAAGATATGGAAACCAACTAATAAGTTCAATAAGGGACAATTCGTGCTAGCGCAGAGTCAAAGCGTCAATGTATAAAACAAAAAAAAATTAATTATTTCACACATAATTTAATGTGTAAACATCAAGATTGTATTACAAAACAAATGTATTAATTTCACGAGTCATCAATTATAAAACTTAATGTTTCCACGTGAAATTGTTGGTAAAAAATCATAAAATAAATATATAGTGAAGTAAAAGGAGTAACAGCCTGTAAATGTCCAAAGGCAAAGGCCCCCATCACATTAAGGAAAAGGTTTAAAGCTTAATCCACCATGCTGCTCCACTGTGGGTTACTGGATATACCGCCAGAATTTCTCCCAGCATATGCAGGTTACCTCACAATGTTTTTGTTCACCACCAAGCTCGAGGTGTATAAATACACAAATTTAGCACTTGAAAAAACACCGGTACTTGGCAGGGTTTGAACACGCGATCATCGGTTTAGATCGACGTGTTCTAATCTCTAGGTTCAAAAATAATATATAATATCGTAACATAAATCAGGCTCAAGTGTGTGAGCAGTGAGTACTAACACTCCTTGAGGTTGTTCTGCAGCGGCGTGCCGGTGAGCACGATGCGGCGCAGCGTCTTGACGCGGTTCATGGCCTGCGACAGGCTCGTCTTCTCGTTCTTCAGCAAGTGGCCCTCGTCGCACACCACCAGGTCCGGACCTGCCGGCGACAGTTTCTATTAATATGTTCTGGGAAAGCACCCCGGTTATCTGATGCTATTAAAAATTTATTTTATTAAATTCTTATTATGTAGTAAATTAAGGCGGTATTCTTAACACGTTACATGCGGGATGTCCCAAAAGGAAAGAATAACATAATATGTATTCTATTATGTCGAGTTAGTAATGCTTTACTGAAAGATATATAAGATGTCACAACAGGGTCTCAGAAAAGGTTCAAAATGCCTTTAAAGCAAACTGATATAAAGAAAAAAAATGATATAAATAAACATTTATGTTGGAGGTTATTGTAATATTAAAGATTTTATGGTTGATGGTACACCGTGAGAATATAGCGATCGCTTCTAGACTATTTCGTAAATACTTATTAAAATTTTTAACAATCCTAATGTTGTTGAAAAAAAAAAAACAAAAAAGAATAAGTCTCCCAAAGTTCTTACAGCAATTTCTTCTCACGTCTGAGGTTAAACTTTACTAAAACGCAGACTTCATTTGATTGGTTTCAAAAAGAGAATGTATAAAATTTGTTATAAGTTCGTGTAGAGCCCTACCGGGGTCGACGAGGGCCTCCTGGAAGCTGCGCAGCATCTTCTTCTTGAACTTCTTGACGTTGTCGGCGGACAGGTTGCGGAACATCTCGTAGCCCAGCACGCACACGCCGCCGCCGCCCACCCACTGCTGCAGCTGCCACGCGCGCTCCGAGTTCTGCTTGTACCTGCGGGCGCGGCGCACGACCCGTTACTACTACCATCTACTACGGGGAGTCAACTGGGCATGTTTTTGACATTTTAGTAGCGTTACCAGAATCGATATCTAAGAGTCGGTCTGTTTTCTTTAGTTTTGTTACATGTGTGTAACTTTAAGACAAAGAGTCGAAAATGTGGATAGTACTTTTGTACAAATTTTACATGGACAATAGAACTGTGTAGCAAAAAAATTCTATTTACTCATCATTTTTTTGTAGTGTAAGAAATTTTAAAAAGCAAAATACTTAATTTTCTTGATTTTAATGAAGAACTTATTCCGGTTATTTTGATTTTAAAACGAAAAGACTGAACCGATTTTGATGAATCAATCAATTATGGGACCAATCAGAAAGTATACCCTTTCAAACAAAAAACAAAATTAACAAAATCGGTCTAGCCATATTCAAGTAATCAGTAAATGTCAATTAAAAACTCGGAAAACTCGAAGTTGGTGTAGATCGCCAAAATTACATATAGAATAAATATAGCACGTTGGCTCACTCTTCCATTCTGAAATTTCCGGGACTAAAATCTAACAGCGTTTTTTTTTTTTCAAATCTTGCGTAAGGTAATAATTTTACGAGATATTTGATTTTGTATAGCACAAATGAGGATTGGAATGACTATATAAAAAAACACAAGAAACAGTTTTGTACAATGGATTTACGGTTATGATTAGAGCATTATTCTCACCTAGAGAGCTCATAAACATCCACTTCGTAATCCGTCACAGCATGCTTGAGCCATATGCGGAACTCGTTGACCCAATTAAGTACAGTTGACAGCGGACACACCACCAGCACCCGGTTCACCCCCGTCAGGGAACTGTGCGTCAGCAGCGTGTGTGTTAGAGACACCACCTGGGAAATTTTATATTTACAAAAAATAATCTATAAGAATAATGAAAGAAAATACCATGATTGACTAACTGATTTATAACAAATATCCATAGGCTAAATAGGCTATATATGTTTTTATCATACTATTTAACATAAAAAAAATTTACGCATTTCCAACTTTGACAACTCCCTGTCATAGTTAATCAGCTTGTTGCTAAGCAACATCAAACAACGTCAAGGAAAATCTCTTTGTTAAATAGAAACGTTAAAAAAGCAAATAATTTAATAACCTGCAATGTCTTTCCGAGACCCATGCAATGCGCCAATATACATCCAGATCCTTTTTCTTTCTTGATTCGCTTCACGCTCTCGAAACAAGCGTTCCACATGAACTTTATACCGTTCGCCTGAAATCAAAATCAACAATATTAATAAACCAGTGTTTAAATAAAATAATAAAAAATACATAGTAGCGGCCTCGCTACGCTTCTCACATATCTCATGAATTTCTTCTAAATTAACTAAATAGGTTCCTCCAGTCTATACTAATAATAATAAACACAACAATAAGTCTGGTTTTCGTGGCTAAACTTCTACATCGTTTATAGTGAAGTTTAGTTTATATGAAGTAATGTAATCTTACATATGCTTACACTTTTTCTAACTAATGGTATTTAAAAATTAAAAGTTTGGTAATTACCTGATGTGGTTTTAGCTTTTTGACCAATCCCTTGTCAACCTCTATCAAAGGCTCCTTTGTCTCGGGATCGAAGTCTAAAACAACCTTCTCTAATACAACTTCATCAGGTTTGCCCGATTCGTCGAATTCCAAGTTATTGTACTGCAAAAAAAACATTACACTTATAAGTAGTAAGTTTCAACTATTAATCTACACTAATACATATAAAACTAGCCTCGGCTTAGCCCGCGTCGTACCTACATTGATTAAAAGTAGCCGTGTTATTCTGATGTATAAGCTATATTCGTGTGAAGTTATATCAAAACTTGTCTGATAGTTTTTGCGTGAGAGAGCAACAAACATCCATCCATCAAACTTTCAAATTTATAATAATATGTAGTAAAATTATTATCGAATTGCTGAAAGCATCAGTCTGAAATCTGAGCTGCAGGCTTCAATAATACAATTCAAACTATTACAATTTCCATTGAATTTACATATTATGTCTCAGAAAAATAAAAATAAGGATATAAAATAATTTGTCACTTTTCCCGCCAATCGTATTTTTTTATTTATCCGCTTTTAATCAGACAAAGGTAACTCACAGTGGAGCCTAGTGAGGGTACTTTTAAGTTTCAAAAGCGGTTTGCTTTTATTAATATATTAATATAGAAAAAAAAATAATAATATAGAAAAAAATTGTTTTCGAATTTTATATTCCAAATTTAAACTATATCACAAAATATTAAGCTTATCATTTTACATAAGGCTTTGTTTTTACATACAGCATATTTATGTTTATAATAAGATTTTTTTTCAAACTTTTTTTTTTTATATTTTTGTCCCGAAAATATATGATTAACATAAAGAGGGTTATAGTCTAGTTCTTAACCGGTGAAATGGCAAAAAATCCTTTCAGTAAGTATAAGTAGTGGTAATAGTAGTAGTAGTAAGATTCTAATATAAAAAAATTATAATATTTTTTTATAATATGTCTATTTTTCTTTACTTATTTTTATTTGGTAAAAATAGCTCAGACGAAAATCACGAATTTTCGAACAATTTTTTTTTAATTATAATTTTGCATTATAAAAGAGATTCAGTTATAAATATAAATACGCCATATTTTACTGCTAAATAAGTCAAGAAAAGAAAACTATTCTACACATTGTATCGATAAAATAAGATTTTTCTATTTATTTACAGAAAGTACCTATTGAAAGCAGATTTTCTTAAGTGAGAATATCCCACTTCTATGTTGATTACACTAATATATTTTGCAAGTACGCATCCTCCCTCTCCCTAGGATGGATTACTAGTCATCGCTTTTATAAATAAATATATTAATATAGTATTAAGTAAACAAAAGTCTAGAATCCCAGTGAACATGGCAATTATTACTTTAACCGACTATTTCAATAAATAATATTAAAAATAAAAATAACTTGAATAAAACAATGAATGGTAAAATTTTACCCACCAATTTCTGTCTTTCAGCTATTCTCGCAATCCTTTCCTTTTCTTCGCGTGCCGCCTTTTTAGTCGCCTCTTCTAGTTGATTTTTACCCATCACCTTAAATAAAATTAAATGATTAATTACATAAAACCCTTATAATTTTTTTTTTATTTCAAGATTAATGAGATTTTTATTCGAATATTAACTTTTAGGGATCTTTATGAACTTTATATACCATAAAATTATGCTAATAATTTTACCTAAAAATTTGAAAAAATAATTGCACCTTGCTTTACTGCACTGACATTAATAAAACTGCAATCTAGCTTCCTATAGTTATTTAAAATATTATTTTTTTTATTTTTAATGTTTCTTTTCCTTTTTTAATTGTATTTTTTGTATACCTTTGGTTTCATTATTCTGCAATACTTTGTCATTTGTTTCAAAATCTTATAACAAAGATATAAAATTGTATATGAGAATAGATCAAACAACATAACTAATTTCGAGTTGAAATCATATTTACCTTCCGGATGTTCTTCCTGCCGTGCTTATTCCTGCCTTCATTTTCAGTTTCGGATCCCGACGCGTCGCTGTCGTCTATATTTTTTATTCGTCGCCGCTTCTTTTTACTGTTCATAATTTCATCTTAATTTAAGTACAGTTAGTTAAATGTGAAAATATATCAAAAAAGGCAATTTAACTTATCTTTTTTTGATAATGTGAAATAATAGAACATCCACATTGTATATATTTCTTAAAATATTACAAACATATATTTTAGTCAGGAATCAAAACACACGATTTTCTATGTGACCAATCTGAATGTATACCATATCAAACAAAAAAGAATTATTAAAATCGGTCAAGTAATCTAGGATCATGCATTAAAAAGTCCCCTTGCAGTCGGTTAAAATATCTATTATTTTATTTTACCAAACAGAATTAAGTTTAAGTGCTCCTATTAATTCAAATGCGTTTTTCATGTGTTTTTTTAATATTTTAGTTTATTGGCATATGCAACTGCCTGGCATTTATTTATTTGCAATCAGGCTGACCGAAGTATAAGTACATAATATTTAAAAATATATATATATGTCGGAGGAAGACGTCAAGTTGATAGTTCTTTTAATTATATCACGAGTTATTAATTATTTACTAAAATACAATTTGTTAAAAATAATGTTAAATTATTTAATTTTGTTTGCGTGTAAATTCTTTTTAAATTTGAATTAAATGTTCTTTATTCTGTGGATTGCATTGACCAATCAGAGCAGAGCGTAAGACTCGAGCGGGGTCGAGGCGCCATCTTGACAACAATGGCGAATCGCGGGAATATGAGAATAGTTGTAGATCGAAGTGGATAAATTATTGTATTGATTTAAGACAGTTGTGGTGGAGATATTGGTGTTGTGAGATTAGTATCACGAACCCGCTGCTCGTATAAAATAGTTACAATTCATATTCTAAATTATTAATCGTGAAATAATTATTTTGTCTTTCTATACAAAAGTGACCTCCTCAACATTGTAAAACTATAATAAAATTGTGTGAAATAGTAATACGTTGTTTTGTGCTCGCATTTAACCCTCATGACGCCCACTAGAACTTTGCTAATTACTGATGATGTCGATGAGAATGGTGTTTCTCCGACATATATATATATTTTTAGTACAGATTTAGTCCGCAACATATCGAACGTTATTATACGTTAGCACTCAACCCACCTCCCTTCAACGGAAGAGCCGGCGGAAGCGTCGCTGTCGACCGCCTTCTTCTTCCTCTTGGACTTCTTCGTTGGCTCCGACGTGTCATCATCAGAATCCTCGAAGTCGCTGACTCGAACGTCCTTCTTCTTGCGAGACCCGCCCGCTTCTGAATCCGATGATATGGCGTTCGCTTTACGACGTTTTGATTTTACGCTGAAATATTTAGTTTCTTTTTAATTTTTTTCCAATTATATTACAGCAATGTAGTACAAAATTCTTGATGTATCGATGAGATGTAACTACTAAGAAAATCCATTTTTTGAGTTTCGAGATATGAAAGTGCTTTAAAAAGCCTATTCTGAATTTAAATTATATTAGGGATAGAAAAAAAAACAACAAAAATAAGTAAAAATAATAGCCACGGACTATTTAATTTCTAGTTTTTTTTTTTTAAATATTTAGTCGAAAGAGGGTTAGATAAAATGCACAATTTTTATTTATCATAGAAGGTAATTTTCAAGTATTCCATAATTATTTACTAAAAAAAAATACTTACTTTTCCTCCTCTGATTCATTTTCTTTTTTAATATCCTGTAACAAAAATATATTAAATACTTCTATTTAATACCGGTGATATACACGATTTAGCTATAAATATGTAAAAAGTATTATACAATATATTAGTTTTGAATAAATAATTGTTAGATTTATCATTTACCTGTGAACTTTTGTTGTGTGAGCTGGATGAATCACTCTCTTCCAATAGGTCATCTTTAGCTAGATGCTCGATGCTGTCGCCGTTTATCGACACCGCTGCTATTTCTACCTCTGTAACAACATATTAGACATTTTAATATATTGAAATATAATATTTAAGGTTTTTTTTTCAACTGCCCTAAAGGAAGGATAATGATTTAGGTGATTTTTTTTCTTTCAATTTTGTAGTTTGGTTCTGGTTGTAGGATTTTTGATATTTTCTTCAAAATAATCTTATTAAAATAAATCTTTAATTCAATATACAGGATGATTTATTTCGATAAATAATTAAAGAGAAGATAAATCTAAAAATAGGAGATCTAGAGAAATTTGTTGAAAAGAACTATGTCGCCGATTTTAAAGTTAAGAAAAACTGTAACCATCCTTCACACGGCTCGGGAATCAACAATACAACTCTCATAATTTCTGATTTTTCTTACTGACCCATCAGAATGAATTATACTCTTTAAATATTGTTCAATGTGTTATGGCTTTTTAACGTATTTATACAAATGTTTATAATCAACAAATTTAAATTTTGCCACATTTTGTCTGTATCTTAAAGTTATACATAAACAATTGTCTTCTTACCTTCGCCGACGTCGCTATCCGCTAAAGATGCCGCATCGGAACTGGTCTCCGCCTTCAGGAAGCCTTCCTCACTGATATGCGGTACCTTAGGCATTTTATTTGTCTTGGATTTGGAGCTCTGAGTGCGGTCGGTAGAAGTTGAGCGCCGCCGCCGATGCTTCTTTGTGATCGTTTTTAAATTTGTTAGCCTAAAGCAAAAATATTTTTCTTTAAACGTATATATTCAGTTTATTTTTGTTTCTTCAACCGATGCACCAAGTAAATTATTTATCCTTAGGTAATTATTACCTAAAATCAGGAATTAGTCGATTTTAGAATGCCTAATAATCCCAAGACCTTCTTATAATCTAACAATCTTTAAGCCTCAAAATAAAATTCAACCGCAAAGTGGCGTACCAGTATATACAAAAAAAGTTAAGAAGTACACAATACGTTGTAGTTAAATATAAGAAATAATATAAAAAACTAAAAGTCGCCCACGATTTCACACTAGTAGAGCCTAGCTGTAGCCCTCAGCACTTACACGGGCTTTCCATCCGATGCAGTTCTCAGCACCTCACTTGCAATGAAAATCAGCGTGAAGTAACTAATAAAGCTGCGTTTCACATGTTTCTGTAAGAGCCGGAAGCTTAATCCCTATGCCGTTACTTACTTTCTATTTCCTTAAATCCCTCATTCCTTTTAAACTGGAAACGCATTTTTAGATCATCTGGTGCTCTATGGGCGACGGTGATAACAGTATCAGGAGTGCAACCAGCTCGTTTTCTATCTATTGTTTTATATAGAAAATAAATAAATGGTTGTAACTTGTACTACTTTGTAATTTTCTGGATTATAATATCTGATAATTTTATAAAATTTCTACGATCGGAAGTCCTACTTACATAGTAAAATTCTAATACAGGCTGACACACAGAGAAGGGCTTAAAGAATTCAATTTTGCACGAGAGTTCCGTAAGTAACGTAAATTAGCACTTACAATATCTTTTAATTATTTTCTTAAGGTTACCTATTAAATGTTGATATAAAAGTTCGTTATTCATTAACTTAGGGAGTTCGGTGTTCAATCCTTTGTTTACAAATAAAACTCAGTTATTTTAGTCAAAATGTTTAAGGGGATTTATTTTTAATTTATTAAAGTAGATGTTAATAGGCTTCTAAAGAATCGCCGATGGTAATTCTTTTAGACTCCACACGGCTAGTACAAACCTAATATTATAAATGCGAATGTTTATTTGTAACAAACAAATTATGCCTCAAATACTGAATCAATCGTCATGAAATTTTGCAGAGCACAATAAATTTTTTAAAAATAAAAACACGTGAACACCCATAAAAAAGTCTCTTACAAACTGAGATTTTCTTCATTTTTTGACATAGGGTACATCTCACCCAGAAAAACTACTGTACTCAAGGGTTAAATAAATGGCTAATAGACGGTGCAAAATAGGCAACTCAAACAATGAAACGCGAGTATAAATCTATGCATATAAAACTACAGATTGTTTTTTTTACTGAGAAACTGTCAGTCTTGATTATTTCTGCGTTAAATAGCCTATTTTTTTTAATAGAGCTTATATAAACATATGTGTAATATTTATATATATATCCATGCCAAATAACAACTTTCTGCTTAGAATCTTTGCGCTAAGCGGCGGACAGAGAGACAGACGGATATGGTGAAACTATAAGGGTTCCTAGATGATTACGAAACCTTAAAATGGTTAAATATAATTAATAAAATATGAGGTAAGGTACCAACTACATGATACCTAATCAACATATATGTCACGAAAAAACTTATCGTTAAAAAAACTTTAAAAATCAATACAATATGAAGCTTATAAAACTGTTAAAAACACATGGGGGAGGGGATATACGTCAAGCCATTGAGCCCTATAAAATTTAGTTTGGTAACAAATAAAAAAATTCAAAGCAATTAAACAAGCTAAAATGAATAAACGGTTCTTTTGTTTATAAATTTATGCAAGCTAACTTTTTATTTCAGAACATAATCCCAGAATGTGTGAGCAATGGTGTTGATGAAATTATTATGGTTTTTAAACCCTAGAATAACAATAATCTTACTATTTACTTTATAATACTGAGTTTACATTTTTTTAAACAAGTTACTAGAATGATGTTTAAACTGCTACACATGATTCAACTCTTAAAATAGTACAGAAACCTTTATTAAATTTGACATATAAATTAATTTGGTTTAAACCTATTATTACTTCTTTTGATTTTAATAATGAACCTTTTAATTGATATTTATTACTAAATGAAAAAAAAACCAAAACTGACTTGATTTTTGATTTGAGTGACTGAAACAAAAAATTAATAGCATTTAAAGAGCCTTTTATTAGCTTCACCTGTATCTATCTAAAACAAATTAAATTTATACTTTATACTTAGCGAGGACAGTTAACAATACAATAATTTTATGATTTTGCCCTAGTATCCTGGGCCGAAGCACCACAGTAACAAAAAAATGTAAAGGCTGTTATAATAGGTTATATACATATCATCTCTCCAGTGTTGGTAAACATGAAGAGGGCATTTGATGATTCTAAGAATTCTCTGTGATTTATTGAATACCTAAATTAAAAAAAATTTGTAACAGTCAATCAAACTAAAAAAGTCAAAATTTATAAAAGTTACTCTTTTCGAGATGTTATTATAATATTTACTTTTAACCATAAAGGTCACTAAAACCTTTACAATATAATTAATATGAAATGTGGGTGTACGCTATTTCAAAAATTATGATTTTTGTTAATTATTCTATTCTTATTTTAAGCTTACTAAAAAATATTTTAGATTTTATATTTTTCATAAAATATTATTTATCTGTATATATTTTACATTATTTGGATAAAGTAATTGGAATTCGAAGTTTTTATAAAACCTAATGCAAAAATTAATTTATAGAAAGATTTACCAACGCCCAAAATTCACATTACATTTTTTTGTAAATTCATGCATATAATTGTGTGAATGAAACTGAGAGTTTTAGTTTCCTTTTTTTTTGTTGTTTCGCCTCTTATATGAGGGTCAACATAAGTGGAACATTCTTACATGCAATGCCATTTTTTTTTATTCATGACTGTAAATTATATTCACACACACACAAATATGCTTTATTCCCTTTCCCTGTTACAAAATATTTACCCATCAATTTCTTTTTCAAATGATTCTTGAGTATCTGAATTTTGGCTGCTGCTACCACCTTGACTACTTTTAGAGCGGCCCATCTGTAATAATTGTAACGTCTATTTGAATCTTAGCAAAAACTATACAAACTTTAACTTTATTATTAGCTTTATCATTATGTGTTCGAAACTACCCTAATTCATTATCTCATTTGCCAATATAAAATGAAAGACAAATTATTGGAATAAATTTTAATGTCAGAACCATTATTATGACATCTATATACAATATGAAGAATAACTGCTACAAACAAGTTTTAACAAAAAGAATTAAAATACAATGCTTAAAATACATTGTTACAATTCCTTCATACATTATTTCTTATCAATTGCAAAAGGTTTTCAAAGAAAACTTATAAAGCATAAGTTAAAAGCTTATTTTAAAGTACTTTATACTACATAGTAAAAGCTAATATAATAATGTTCACTTTCTTCTAACCTTTTCAGAACAAGTATTAGATTGTTCTTCAGTATTTTCATCAATTTGGCTCGTTGTATCTTTAGCCGATGTACCACATTCTGAAGATTCTCCTTCTTTAACTTTTTCCTCCTGCTCCTGGGTACTCTGCATTGCATCATCTTCTAAATTTAACTGTCTATTTTTTTCATTTTTGTCTTCATCGCTGGAATCACCTTTAAGTAGAGTGTCTCTTATCTCTTTTAATGCATTTCTCAATTGCTCATCATCAGTGTCAGAACTTGATGAATAAGTTAGCAACATTTTCTTTGCATGCATACTTTCCATTATATGTTTTCTTTTAGAAGGTGGTGAAGACAACTCTTCACTTTCCCTTTTCCTTTTTTTGGTTGGGGTTTTTGATCCATCTGATGAATCATTAAGCAGTGAGGATTTTATTTTATTAGTATCCAAATTATTATCACTCAATTCATTTTGAGACGGTGGTGTTTTACTTCTACTCTTACTTTTATTTCTTTTTTCGCTCTTTTCACATTCTGGTAACTTATTTTCAGAGTCCCTTCTTGAGTTTGAAGAATTTTGAACATCTTTTGTATTTTTTTTCGGGTCAGAATCATTAAGAAGTGCTGTTTTTAATTTGTTACCAGTGTCTGAATCTGATTCGTCTAATAAAGCATTTTTAACAACATTTATATTTGTTGATTCTTTAGGATTAGATTCAGATTTATTATCTTTACTTTCTCCCTTCTCTTCATCAGTTGGCAATTCACACAATGATAGTCCATTTTGAGTGATCTTTTTCAGCTGATTTTTATATAAATACTCAGATGTAAATTTAGGCAACTGAGTAATATTTATCACAAACTTTTTAGGTTTAAATAATTTTACTTCTTTCCTTTTTTGTAACCAATAATCTTCATCATTTTTATTCTTTATATTCTCTTCAGAACACTCAGATTCTTTGTTACGCTTTATATTTAACTTCAATTTATTTTTGAAAACAGAATTTATTCTGTTTAATTTATTTTTTTCTCTTTGTCTATTCTTTTTGGAGTCGAAACCTTTTTCATTATCACTATCACTATCAATTATTTCAATTGAATCATTTATCTTTGGTTTTTTGTCATCTCTCAATAATTTATTTATATTAACACATTTTATATAAGATTTTGAGTCAATGGAACCCTGACTATTTTCACTTTCTAAACCTGGTTTGGTAACATCATGTGATGTTCTACTATTTTCTTCATCAGTGTTTTGATTGGAATGCTCTTCAGTTTCAGCTCTATCCACAGGAGTAACTTTACAATTTTTTTTATAATTTGTTTCTTCAATATTTGAATGTTTTTCGAAATCGGTCACTGTGGAATCATCTACTTGCATATTTTCAGTGTCTGATTCTTTTTCAAGAATTACTGTTTGTTCACTATGTTCTGACATGTTATCATTTCCAACTTGATCTTGCATAATCATAACGGAATTACTCATTTGAGAATTAATGTCACTATTTCTCTCTTTTGTAATTTCTGTTTCTGGTTCATTAATGGATTTATTTTCACTACATTCATTAGATTTTCTTTTATAACCTACAATTTCAACTGACACATCAGTTTCATTCTTTTCTTCATTCGCAATAGGAGCTTGGCTAACCTTTGTGCTTAAAATATTATCATCTTCTGCCTTATTTTCATTTATTTTCTCTTTTGAGCCATCATTACAGATATTTTTATATTCAGACTCATTTTTATCAATGTCTAAATCAATTTTCGTATTTTTTTCTTGACTGTTCTTTATATCCATATCACTATCTGAGCTTTCCATTATTTTTATGTGTTTGTATTTTTTAGTTTTTGGAGAAGATTTTTTTTTTACTTTTTCTTTAGTACTGCCTTCCTTAGTCTTTTCTTTTGTTTCACTTGAACACTCTGTGTGTAAACTATTTGATGTAGTATCCAAATTTTCTTTCGATCCATCCTTTATGTTATTTTTTAAAGTTTTAAGTTTTTTTTCAACCTGAACTTCATCAGTATCTGAGGACTTATTTTTTTCCTCTAAAATTGAAATATCTAAATTATTAAAATCATCTTCTTTATTTACATCAGTATTTTCATTAACATTTAATTTATTTTCATAGTTTACTTCACTTGAATCACTCAGTGCTCGTTCCTTATGTTTTTTCCTTCTTATGCGATATAACTTGCAGTCATGATACACTGGATACTTTTCTTGCGTTAATGTAGACATCGGTTTAGCCAACACTTGAACTGAAGTATAATGTTTTATATTCACATTATCGCGTATTTTTAATTTTCGAGATCCGTGTTGGAAATGTTCATACTTGACGTCACTTTTAGATATTTCAGGATTTTCAACATTTTTCCCGCCGCAATCGATAGAAGCCTGTGATAAATCGATTTGAGTCAAAATTTTTTTGACACCGGTTTCGACGTTCTCAATAGATTTTTTTGACAATTCGCAAATCAACAGTACTTTACCAGCGGCTTTTTGCACTGCATGTACATTTCTAAGTTTTTCTTTCTTTAACCTTTTCTCCTTTAGATTCTCTGAACGGACTCGTAAGTTCGAACCGAGTTTAGACAAATATTCCATAGCCTCACACAAGACATCGCAAGCGGGAACCGCGTCCGCCATTTCACGATAATAACTTAGTTTGTATTATATTTATTACATGCAACTGGATTTGAAAACACAGAACGAGTTTTAAGTGCTTAATATGTGTATTTTTGGTACGCTATAAGAATTAAAAAAAAATTTATTGTGGAAAGTATTCGCGGTATCGATATTCTAAAAAATAGAAATAAAACCACAGACTAAAAAAATGTATTCTTAAAATTCCATTGGCAACCTTTCTTTCAGCCAGTAACATGTTACACTGCAATACTAAATGCAATATTTATTATGTGATCAATCTACATATTACACTACCCAAGCCTATTGATTTTAACCCACAAGTCATTTTAGGAGTATCTTAAACAAGGTAAAATAGCTTTGCTGGTACTACAGCGCGCAGAAAATTTAATACTGGAAACGTATGTTGCGTAGATTGGAACGTAAGTCACTCAAATCCTCTTGCACTTGGTCGGGTTATACGAGTAACTATATACAAATATACTACAAAATAGCGGCAATGTTATATATAGGAATAATATTATATACGACAATACATGCATAATTTCTCACAATTTTCTTGTAACATAAACATTAACAGTAATGAAGCTTGTTTTAAAGTTTACCAACTCTATTACCTTTAATGTTAGGCTGTATCTAGCGCTTTACACCAAAACAAAAAATATCGAAGTACCAATTTTTTGTACTTACCTTTCATGTAAATGGCTGATCTAGCGTTTTACGTCGATATATTCAAAACACTAAACTTAACTATAATCAGAACACATTATTGTACTTAAAAGTACATAATAATCTTCAAATCATACACATTTTCCACTCCTATTCTGAAAAATCGGCGAAATAAGCAAGGTAGGTAAACTATCCAAAACAGTCGTGAAAAAGATCCATAGACAATGAAGACACACTGCGAAAGCGAGATTGAAGGTATAGAATAAAAAGAAAATGAAACTGGAATACAAACAATGCTTTGATTTTAATGTTTAGTAAATGTACATTATTTTATATTATGTTATAAAGATGTTATTAGTTACGAAATAACTATTTCTTATCTATAAGTTGCATGCTTAAACATTTTGTTTTGTTTACATTAAAATTATTGGATGTGTAATGTCCTCGAATTGCTTAATAACACGCAGTTTGATTAATTAATTACTTTAAAATGTTTTATTTATTATTAAAAATGTTTTGATATTTAATTGACAAATTATTAATTTTTTTTTCATCTATCGTATTAAATGTTTAAAAAATTAAATATTTGACTTTGACATACATTTTTCATTTCTTCTTAAATTTGCTTTTCGATTGTGTAATAAAATTAAGGATGTTACCTAGAACAGGATTAAGGAATATTTTGTCAAAGAAATTTATAAGACTTTATAGCGAAGGTTCAATACAGAGCCAAGGAACAATTTCATCATCTGTACCTCCCTCTGCATCTAAAGTAAACGCCAATGTTCCTGGCCTTAGCAATGCTGTCATTCATCAAGCAAACGAGCCTCTAGGACCTGGAGTAGACCCCAATAAGAGTGGGCCATATAAAGTACCTGAATATTTCTGTTACGACAATATGAGTTATTTCGAAGCTGAAATTGAAATGTCCAAATTCAGGTGCCCACAACCATCGGCCGTAAAGAAGTAGATACAAATGACATATTATTGTTATTATTTAGCTTAGAATAATGGTGTTAATTATTGTAATGATTTATAAATAAATTATTGTTTCATTTCAGATCTAGTTTTACTTGAATCCTGTAACTCTATATTGTTTTGTACAGTACCATAATCTTAACTAAAACAAAATGTAAAAAAACGTTTCAGTATCATAATTAGATATCAGACTGTATGTATTTGGATATATGAATTTTATTTTCATAGTATTACTGAATACTTTAAAACTTTTTTATTGATAGTGTATGGTTTTGTAGTAAAAATGAAGTTGAAAGAAATACAACATAGCAATACAATGAGATGAGATTAATTTGGACAAAAGTAAATTAAAAACTAGGCCAAATTATCCATTCACACTACCAATGTACAATCTTCAATTGATAAACTATAGACTTTTGAAGTTGTTCATTAAAATTAACATATTTTTTTATTTTATAAAAAAAAAATTGTCAATGCAGAGAAAAGCTAGGCAGTGATTGTGTTACCTAGTAAAAAGAACATTTGAAATATAATTTGTAAATGCTCTTCAAAGTTAAACCTTTAGTTTTATTACACCTATTTCTGGAAAATTATGACCTGATAACTTTGTTTCCGATTTCATTTACTATACTATTTTTTAATTACATAAAGATAAAATAAGGTAAATTTAAGCTGTTAGTAACTATAAATTTAAAACAGTCATAACCCCACATAAGAGGATATAGTTTTTGTAAATTTCAAATGGATTTATCTGTTCACCTATCCTTAATTGTAAGCCCACTGCCACATGTACACATATTATATATGAACAAATATGTATAGTGGGAAAATAAAACTAAGCTATGTTAAAATATGACAATAATAGAATCTCATATTTAAATCCATCCAGCTGTATAGGTTAATATGTCAAAGAAGCAGACACTACATTTATAAACTTTAAAGAAATTTTCTCTCCTGGAGTAATGAGCAGAAAATGAGGGAATCATTTAAATATTTCAATATTCATTTTCTAATTACAGATTAAAAATAAAAAAGCCATGTATTTTGTAATGTTTATTGAAACTGATTTTCATACATACTAACCCCTACAAACTAAGTAACATAAAATGCCTCATACAGATTTTTAATTAGACACATAAGTTTATACACTTTGCAAAATGCTTTAAGGAAAAATGCTAAACCGTAACTGAAGCAACACCACTTATTAAAACTGCAGTAACATCATCAGAAAGAGTAGTTGCAGGCTCCAGGCAATTAGCATACTCTTTCTTGGCCTCATGTTACTTCTTTTTAGTAAGTTTCTCTGACAAGTCATCGAAGGAGGGATCCTGAAGGTTGATCATTAAGCTATTACCAGGAAGGAATACTCTGTTCTGAGATTGTGCAATCATTCTTGAAATACTCTGAGCAGCACGAATTTTTCGTAGTTTTAAGTATCCAGGGTTCATTCCCATGGCTTTACCCAACATCTCAGCGGCTTCAGCCTCTCCCTCAGCTTGTACAATCTTCTGTTGACGCTCCTGCTTAGCTCTTTCAACAACGAAAGCAGCACGCTGAGCTTCTTGTTGAGCCACCTGTTTGGCTTCTACAGCAGCTGTATATTCTTTGCCAAAACTCAACTCAGTAAGTGACACATCATCCAAAATAATATTAAAATCAGCTGCCCTCTCCACTAATTCTCTTCTAATTAATAACGACACTTGTTGGCGCTGAGTAATGAGCTGGGAGGCATTAAATTTGGCCACGACTGATTTTAAGACTTCATTGCAAATTGAGGGCAATACTTTTTCATCATAGTCAGTACCAAGTTGTCTGTACATTATGGGCAAGTTGCTTGCGTCAGGGCGTGATAAAACTCTCAAAGAGATGTTTACCATTTGCAAATCCTTGGAACCAGTAGGGGATGAAATTTTACGAGGTCTCGATCTGATGTCATAAATAATTGGGTATTGAAACCATGGGACACGGAAATGTAAGCCTTCAGTCATTACATGCTGTTGTACTCCACCTATTCTATTAAACATGATAGCACGATGACCACCTTCGACTGTGAATAAGGACTGTGATACTCCATAAGCCGCTGCACCAAGTACAGCTGCAACTTTTAACCCAATTCCAAGACCAGGTGGCCCACCTTTTGCAAACTTTCCTGCCATATCGTTTAACTTACTTTGCGCCATTTTTACAAGTGAGTTTGGAAAATATGTCTTTTACGCAAACCAAAATTTATAACCTAACCTCCGGCATTAATTGTGCAATATTCAGAATGAACGAAACTAACCAAAGAGTATACAAAAATTACAGCTTTTACGATAGAGGTTATAGACAAGAGACTAAGAGAATGAATGAATGATACTTGTTAATAAAAATATTAAAAATGTCATAATTTTTTCAAGCTTTTTGCGTGGCCGTGGATACAAGCTTTTTTATAAATCTCTTTTTATACTCAAGAATTAAATTAAATTAAAATGATGTTGTAAAATCTTGAGAAAAATACAAATTGTTAATAAATTATGATTAAATAAAACACATTATTATATATTGTAATATTATATGTTTTATCTTGCATAGTATTCAATTGCAAAAATATTATCCAAAAATAAATTTTTATGGCAATACTAATTGTATTTGAAAGTAAAATCTAAAATTTAAAGAACAGATTAAAAATAAAAAGTGGTACCGAGTTTACAGAGTTAAGAAAAAGGAAAGAAAAATCTTTGTTTTGAGCGAAAAATTGAAGTGTAGTGACTATAACAACATTTAGCTTTTGTGATAACATTTGATTTGTGAAGATTGTTTTGTCTATTTTGATTTTTTATATTGAGATTAAGACAATTTCTTAGTTTAACTTTAGTGATTTAGTGTACCGATCTAAAAAGCAATGGATTCATGTCTTGGAGTCGAACAAGATTTAGACAAAGCTACAACTAAATTCACAGCATTAAATGACCACGCAAACAAGATTTTAGAAGACGTAATAAACCAAGTTGAAGAACTGAAAAAAGAAATTTCAAAACGTAAGTGAAAATAATTTTCTAAAAATTTCTTTGTACAGCAATGATTTGGCACTTCTTTTACTAGAATTTCATAACTTTCTCTTGACATTAATAAAAGTATATAAACTAATTCATGAATTATAGAAGCTTTAAAGAGCTACTTGTTTAATAAAACAAAGTTACTGTCTATGTTATGTAAACAAAACTTTGTCCTATGTAATTTACCTTACTATAATATTAATATTACTTACTTGGTCGGAAAATACGTTAACAAGGGCATTTCTTATAAAAATATACAACATAATTATACTTTATAAAAGATTTCAATGTTCATTACTTTACAGTACTACTGCATTTTCAACTTGTAGTTCCTAATTGCATGATAGTCTATTGTTGCTTTTTATTCAAGCCTAATTTCTATTCTAAACCTGTATATGTGGTATATTTTCTATGAATTGCTTTGATTTACATTTTCAGAACCTGCAAATACACCATTATCTCAAAGTCAAGCTAAAGTTGTGAGTGATTTAGCAGCTTCAGTTAAACAGAGTGTTTTCCAACTATCCACAGGTAAGTTAAAATTCTAAATATAGTTACTAGCTATATAAAAGAATGCAAAAAAATTTAGAGACATGGTTTCTAGTTATTAATATCTTGATTATGCAAGTACCATATTAAAAGGTACAACTAGTTTTAATGTGTTTCTACAGGAAGTATTTTTTCTATTATACTTAATTGTAGTTGATAGTAAGTATTGGGTGTAAGGTGAGAATTACACTTGGAAATTTTGCTTACACACTTTGTTAAAATGTATTAAATTAATTAGTCATTACTTTTAAACCTGGAAGGATTTAGTACCAGCTTAGATCTTTTACGAAAAAAAAAAAACAATAAAGACTAAATAAAGAGATTTGAATATTTCAGATCATCGAGAGCTACATGCGACTGTGTCTAGAGTTGGTAAATCCATTGATAGACATTTTATAGCTGACTATGCAGCCGTGGCACCTAAGGCTGAGTCGTTTTGCTCAGACACTAATAGGCCAATTATGGAACAGGCTATTGCTCAGCATTTGTATAGACAAGTAAGTTTGACTTACATACCAATTAATACTAATATTATAAATGTAACAATAAATCTGTCTATTTTCACACCTAAGCTGCTGATCACATTTTGATGAGTATAAGTATAGAGATAGATTGGACCATGAAAGACAGCTTAACCTAGTACCTAGTACATTGTGTTGCTAAAAAAAAAATTGACACATAAGTTGTTAGCCTCTGTCAGGTCAATTAGTAGAGCACCTGGTGTTCCACATGTTGGGGTCAAACCCTACTGAATTGTAAGTCTTGGTGTTAAATTTAAAATTTGAATAATGTTTCTCAACATACATGAAATGTATATTTGTATAATAAAGAGAGAATGATTTTTATATGTGTGATTGTGTATATGTGTATTTATTTAGAAAATTATAGTTTAATTTAAAAGGTGCATTTTTCTAGATGGTACTAGATTATATATTTTTTTTATATTTGCATATTATTTTAAAACAAAATCTACATTTACGCAAGCGAAGCCGCAAGTTACAGCTAGTACTAAATAAAAAATGGTCAAGTGCGACCCGTACATTCTGTCATTCACAGTCAGATTTGTACAATCATTTAAAATATAACATGTAAAAATTTCAATTCTCTATCTATGGTTTATTAAATACAGCCTACTAACAGATGGCCTGATAGACAGATGGACTGCGAAGGTTTAGTGATATTAATATCTAAAAATCGTAGTTAGTTACGTATAAGTAACATAGGCACGTGTACGCAGGGTCTAGACGAGGTCGGCGACTCGCTGGTATGCGAGGCGGGCGTGACGGCGGAGCGCGGCAGCACGTTCGCGCAGCTGCAGCGCTGCGCCGCCGCACTCGCCGCCGCCGACCCCGCGCCCGCGCTCGCCTGGGCCGCCGCGCGCCTCTCCGACCTGGCGCACTCGCCGCTGCCCTTCGCGCTACACCGCATGCAGGCACTCAAGGTATACACTACTGAAGGCTAGCCGATACATTACGGTCTCTATGGGTCATATACGAGTGGTTCCACCTGGCACACTCGTCGTTGCCCTTCGCGCGGCACCACATGGAGGCGCTCAAGTGATCACCACTGCTGGCTAGCCGTCACAGTATGGTCTCTTTGGGTCATATACGAGTGGTTCCATCTTGTGCACTCGCCGCTGCCCTTCGCGCGTCACCACATCCAGGCGCTCATGTGATCGCTACTGCAGGCTAGCCGATACAGTACGGTCTCTATGGGTCATATAAGAGTGGTTCCACCTGGCGCACTCGCCGCTGCACTTCGCGCTGTACCGGATGCAGGCGCTCAAAGTATACACCATTTCAGGATACTTAGACATACTGTGCAGAACGTAACTGCAGCCAGTACATATGGGCCGCTAGATGTACATACACTGCACTGCGTCATATGGACTAGACTGGAGAAGTACCATAGAAAAAGCAGGAGTCTACACTCTTTGTCTTCTCTCACATTCAATCGGCTTTCATCCCTATTGTTTGTTTTTACTATAAGCTGACAATGTTTTTGTGACTACCCTAGTGCTGCAAATGTTTATGGGCGGCGGTGATTAGCATCAAGTGACCGGGCTGCTTGACCGGTTATTATCATATAATAAACTTGTATTCGATAAAATTCTTCAGTCTCTGTAATTCAGTAAAGTACAACATACTTGGGATGGGTCAAATACAAATCATTAGACCTTGCGTAATCTGAATGAACGTTCATATTTGGGGTCCAACACAAATAAAGCACTCACTAGGACTGTAACTCTATCCTTTTGTATAGTGACTTTAATGCGTGATTGAACCGACGCATAGCGCCATCTCTTGTGAACTCGCGGTAAGTAACCTAATTGAACGCAATCAAAGTCAATGTGTCGAAACATCGTCAAATATACACACAATACCGTAACCTGTTAATGTGGTTGCAGCTGGCTCGCGAGCAAGGCGTATGCGCGGCGATCGCATACGCTCGCGAGCAGTTCCCGGCGCACGCGGCGCGCCACGAGCGCCAGCTGCAGGCGGCCGTGTGCGCGCTGGCGTGGTGCACGCCCGCCGCGCCGCCGCCGCCGCCACAGTACGCGCATCTGCTCGACCCTAAAGCGCTGGGTATGTTACATCTTCTTCCTATTTTCATGCTGACGCTATTAACTTTTTTCTCTCTTTCTAATATTAAAATAAACAAAAATTCTGTACAATGCCCATTGGACTCACGCACTGCGTATTATGCACATTTTATACCCGACGTCAGTTTTTTATGTACTAGACATAATCAACGTATATATTCATATTTTAATAATGTTATACAATAATATAATCTATACTTATAAAGAGAGAACGAATTTGGTATGTGCGAACTAAACAGTAAAAATAAGTTTATTCTGTGTCTGTAGCATCGTAGCTCCCTAATGAATTGATTAATTTTGAGGCAATTTTTTATGTTTGAATACTACCTTTGTCTGTTACTTTTATATAAAAGATTCGCCAATACACGTTAGCTCGTTCGCCTTCATCTTATTCTATATTATGAAAGTTGCACCACCCTGTCTAGCCCAATGAATTGTCCGTTAGGCGCGGAGGCGGCGGAGCTGTTCGTGCGCGAGGCGTGCGCGCTGCTGCGCCTGGCGCCGCACTCGCCGCTGGCGGGCGCCGTGCTGGCGGGCGCGCGCGTGCTGCCCGCGCTGCACGACATCCGCGCCAAGATGTCGCACCCGCACGTGCTGGCCGCGTGGGCCGACGACGAGCTGCCGCTCGAGGTGAGCGCGGGGGAACTTTGAGGTCGGGGACAGCGAGACACACCCATATTGTCCAACTATGACTCTATCCGAGACACATCTTTCATACTCCTGAGACATATAATCCGATCTCTCCCCCAAGAATCAGATCTATTTCGAAGACTTGTCCTGTTCTTTTGAAGAGGAAGCTTAGTTTCACAGGTTCCTTCTGTGACCATTTCTTAAATCATTATACTGAGACAGTACATAGAGCTATAAGAAGGATATATAGTTATCACACAGTAATGTAATCACTAAAAAAACTTAAGTTATACAAGCGTTGCTAACCAGTTTATTGATATGTGTGCCAGGTGGAACTGGGCGAGGAGGGCGGCGGCTACCACTCTGTGTTCGCGTGCCCCATACTGCGCCAGCAGGCCTCCGACCACAATCCGCCCATGCGCCTGCTGTGCGGACACGTCATCTCCAGGGACGCGCTCAACAAGCTCGCCATGGGAGTCAAGTATGTCACACTTGCACTGCAGTAACCTCTACACTGCCTCCGACCACAACCCGCCCATGCGCCTGCTGTGCGGACACGTCATCTCCAGGGACGCGCTCAACAAGCTCGCCATGGGAGTCAAGTATGTCACACTTGCACTGCAGTAACCTCTACACTGCCTCCGACCACAACCCGCCCATGCGCCTGCTGTGCGGACACGTCATCTCCAGGGACGCGCTCAACAAGCTCGCCATGGGAGTCAAGTATGTCACACTTGCACTGCAGTAACCTCTACACTGCCTCCGACCACAACCCGCCCATGCGCCTGCTGTGCGGACACGTCATCTCTAGGGACGCGCTCAACAAGCTCGCCATGGGAGTCAAGTATGTCACACTTGCACTGCAGTAACCTCTACACTGCCTCCGACCACAACCCGCCCATGCGCCTGCTGTGCGGACACGTCATCTCCAGGGACGCGCTCAACAAGCTCGCCATGGGAGTCAAGTATGTCACACTTGCACTGCAGTAACCTCTACACTGCCTCCGACCACAACCCGCCCATGCGCCTGCTGTGCGGACACGTCATCTCCAGGGACGCGCTCAACAAGCTCGCCATGGGAGTCAAGTATGTCACACTTGCACTGCAGTAACCTCTACACTGCCTCCGACCACAACCCGCCCATGCGCCTGCTGTGCGGACACGTCATCTCCAGGGACGCGCTCAACAAGCTCGCCATGGGAGTCAAGTATGTCACACTTGCACTGCAGTAACCTCTACACTGCCTCCGACCACAACCCGCCCATGCGCCTGCTGTGCGGACACGTCATCTCCAGGGACGCGCTCAACAAGCTCGCCATGGGAGTCAAGTATGTCACACTTGCACTGCAGTAACCTCTACACTGCCTCCGACCACAACCCGCCCATGCGCCTGCTGTGCGGACACGTCATCTCCAGGGACGCGCTCAACAAGCTCGCCATGGGAGTCAAGTATGTCACACTTGCACTGCAGTAACCTCTACACTGCCTCCGACCACAACCCGCCCATGCGCCTGCTGTGCGGACACGTCATCTCCAGGGACGCGCTCAACAAGCTCGCCATGGGAGTCAAGTATGTCACACTTGCACTGCAGTAACCTCTACACTGCCTCCGACCACAACCCGCCCATGCGCCTGCTGTGCGGACACGTCATCTCCAGGGACGCGCTCAACAAGCTCGCCATGGGAGTCAAGTATGTCACACTTGCACTGCAGTAACCTCTACACTGCCTCCGACCACAACCCGCCCATGCGCCTGCTGTGCGGACACGTCATCTCCAGGGACGCGCTCAACAAGCTCGCCATGGGAGTCAAGTATGTCACACTTGCACTGCAGTAACCTCTACACTGCCTCCGACCACAACCCGCCCATGCGCCTGCTGTGCGGACACGTCATCTCCAGGGACGCGCTCAACAAGCTCGCCATGGGAGTCAAGTATGTCACACTTGCACTGCAGTAACCTCTACACTGCCTCCGACCACAACCCGCCCATGCGCCTGCTGTGCGTACCTAACTTTAACCACAACTTTTAACTAGTATAACATAAACATTTCTAGGAAACACTCAGAAGTTCATAATGACCTGTTGTGTGATAATTTTTGGTCTCTATGGAATAAAATAATGACAAAATCTGCTTTTAATTTAAATACAAATTTTTATTTTATTTAGTACATACTACATACATATTATTAAATAATATTGTTAATAAATAATCTATATTGTTACAGATTGAAGTGTCCCTACTGTCCTATGGAACAGTCACCCTCAGAAGCTCGACAAATATACTTTTCTTAAATTCACTGACATTATTCTGACAAAGGATATTTGTGTTTAGTTTTGATGTTACACATTAGAGGTTGCATTTTGTAATGATCTTGTAACGATTAATAGTAACCAGAATAAATGGTAACTAATAAATACAGGGATGTGTTTTGATTATGAATATATATTACGTTGTTTGGTATTCTATTATATTAACAAATGAAAAAACAAAGAGATAAGCATAAAAATGGAAGTGAAACTTCTTTGTCTTATTATAGCTATTATTGGTTTCGTTTACTATTATGTTTATTGACCACAGAGGCCAAAAGTGCATAAGTTTATACTAAGGAAATGAAATTATCAGTTGTAAATTTAAAAGATGAAAAAAGTAATGTTGCAATCATTCATATTTATTGAGTATACAATTTAAGTTATATTTTTTTATTACTGAAAATGTAATCTAATGTAATAAATGATAGTAAAGTGACTATTATTTATTATGTTACTTTTTCTAATAATAAAAATATAAATTTTTGGCCGTTTTTATACTTTTGGTTTTCCTATATTTATTTTGACATTTTCTGCATTATAGATAGCAACATATAAATACATTGTTCTCGAAAAATTGGAAATTTTTAACACAAAATAAAATAAAAATGTTGAAAGTTATAGCCACGTTAACGTGAAGACTATTTTATTTAGAGACGATTTTTGCTTGTGTAAATTAGTAATTCCGTGGTTACGGCTCATGTCGATTAAGATACATATAATTAAAACATTAATAATAATAATTGCACTAATAAAAATATAGATGTAGTACTTATGACGTGGCATAAAAGTATAGGATTGTTATAAAATTAGTACTATAACATTGTAACAGAAAATTCAGTTTTTATTAGGATATTTTATAGTTATAAAAAATGTAAGATAATTATGTATTATAGTATATTTATCTTAATTTGTGTTATATGTGCTAGGTCTTTTACACTTCTCATTAAAACCAACCAAATTATAAATAGCGCTTATTGTGATAAATAGTTCGGTAGTAATGATAATAATGACAAAATATATTCAAAGCAATAATTATTATTATTCATACAATTTATGATAGTAAATATGTCTTATTGAAAGAAGATGAACATTTAAAATATCTTGTATACTTTATAAAATCTTCGATATTCTTATATTAAATTTTAGAATTTTTTATCACTTTTAAAGTAATATACTAAAGGTTATAAGTAGAATAAATTAGTTGGCGTTATCATTGTGTAAATATGAGTCGCGCGAGTTTCTGTAAAGATTATTATTTGTATAATTTTTTAATAAATCGATTTTAGTATCAATTTGTATATTTTTTATACCTGTCTTATATCAAAGAAGATTATACTAATAAATATAAACAACACGTAACATTTGCATTTACATTTAATTATTAATAATAATAAAACTTAAATTTCATATAACATATAAGTTACTAAATTAAAAACTTGAGGATTTCTAATAATAAATATTTATTTTGTTCTATTTTTTCAGTTAATTTTGTATAGATAATGTATATATTAATATGTGTAGCAAAAACTTTATACCTTTTATTAAGGAAATTGCGTGGGCGGAGTTGGATGACAGTTCGCACACTTATATTTTATACAGAGGAGTGCATTATATGTGAGTTGCGTCGGTTGGTTTGTTTAGCTGCGTAGGTAAGTGTATTTTTATTGTGGTTTAAAATAAAACGCCTTATGATCTTCAGTACATAATTTATTTAATGGATATGTACACAGACAAAAAATTTTAGGACAAATAAAAATTTGGCAATAACTTTTAACAATAGCAATAATAAATTTTGTCGTTCGCAAAGCCAGTTAAATTATCAACAACAACAATGATTTTGGACTTAACTATAGTTCGGACATAACATATTTCTAATTACTAGCAAATTTAGCGTTACCAATTGTATTAAAAGATGTTACAAATACTTGTAAATATTATAATTCTGATATAAGCATCGTTATTAGAATTGATCTAAGTTTTTTTTTTCTTTTATCTACATGTAGGTAATTATCGAAAATCTATTTACAACGGTAACGCTATGAAATAATATAAAACGATTATCTCAAACAAAACAAAGCAAACCCGAAACTACTGGTTCGAAGGAATCGTTTTACAATCCAATTGTTACAAAAATCAATAACAACTTACAAACTAATTAAAATAAATTAATCGATAAATTATTTCTGATAAAGTATGAGCCGCAACAATTTTAATATCATATTATTGATATAACTTTTTCTGTAATTTTGATCACATAAGCAATTATACCAATTGATTTCAATTGTGGATAACATTTCCATGCTTCATTATTCTCATTCATAATCCACAATCGATATTTTCATGGTTTATTAAATAAACGGGGTATCGTTATGTATTCAAAATTCTATTTAAATATAGTACTTATAAAATAAATCGTAACATATCACACAATTATACACGTAGCATCTACCAGCGAAGTCCTACATTAGGTACTAATTATTGCTGTAAAATTTCATCTACACATTTATACCACCAAAAGAAAGGCTAGTGAGTGGACAGTCGCAGAAAAAAGTCCATGGGAAACCCGTAACAAAACACAGCAGAATGATCTGACGATCGTTTGAAAGAGATATTTTTTATCCTTGGCTTACATCTAATCCATATTTTATTAACATGAACGTTTATCTGCGACTGCACGTAATCTAATAGAATCAATGAGTAAGATGGAAGACGCTTCTAAATACAGCAAAATGTATGTATTTAATTTAGCATAAATTATGTAACTATAATATCACTTATAACCTAATCTAAGTATGCGTTATATATTCCCTTTAATTAATATATAAATACACTCATATTTCTGGTACCTATTTATTTGGATTTGCTTGTTTATGGTATAATAATTTTTTTTTATTATTTTCATAATTTGGCACACAGCGAATTATAATACAGTGTTACGACGATACTTCATTTTGTATTTGTGAATATTATGAAATAATGTCTTGCAATTTAGAACAACAATGAAATAATTTATAGAATAAAAAATTTTCTACATTGCATTTTCGTTAAAACGCAAATTTAATTTACTAATAAATAATATTGCTTTACAAATCAGTCATGGCTCAGTCTAGAGAATGGTTCTACACGTAATTACACTAAACTCGACATTGAAACGAAGCAACAGCTAATTTGAAAAGGACTTGGGTACATTGAATCTTTGGATATAAGCATTCAGATTTAAAATATTAACGTTATTCACGTTACAGAATTGAAATACAGATTAAACAGTCATAAAATGGCAACACATATAGTAGGCACTTTCTTAACATTCCAACAATTTAGAATGTAAATTATATTAATAAATTATTATTTATATTACTTATTTACTTTGTGATTAAATTATTGGAGCGAATTAAAACATTAAAAAATTAAATCTGGTTATTAATAATCATTCAAGTGTTGCAATAAATAATTTTCATTGAATAATTTACATATTAAAATTATCTTTATATTAATATTTTGTTTTCAATAACCGAGTATGCAAGACATTAACGAAATTTCATAATGTTTTAAGCAATAGTTAATAGATCACATGCTCATGAACACGAAAATAGCTTGCTTATAGCTATGTCTATATATCATATACTTTTATATCATATATTATTTTTAAAGACTGTATCACTTTTAAAGTAAACAAAGAAGTTTGGTTCTTACTATGTAAATATTAATAAATCCACACGTAAACAGACACACATTCTATGTAAAAGTTAAAAGTGAAATATCGGATTTAATAAATATATTTTTTCTATGTTAAGTGATATTTATTTATAGATATTTTATGTATTTCAGGGACTTTCTATTTGCTTGTATTGAAATGTTCTATTGATCAAAACATTTAATTAAAATAATTTTGCAGAATATTTAATTAAAATAATTTTATTACTTTTGACAGTTTGAGTGATTTACACATTTGTCTTAAATATAAAAAAAATCAGGTTACTTTTGTTTTGTAATTTCGAGTTCAATGTTGATTTGAATAGCTTGACAAACATTATTAATATTTGGTGTTAATTCACATGTCAACGTTATATGATGGATAGTTTAAAATACTATTGATAAAAAAGTCGCCTCTGACCGTGGTTTTTACTCGATGACATTTATTAAATAATTATATAAAATATATTTTATTTAGCCCTGTATACATATTAGTTTAGTTATGATTGCATTCAGATCACACGTGTGTATACACGTACATATTTACCTAAATTGCTCAGTTTAGAATATAATTTACATAATTTAATTTCATAATTCAACACAGCAACAAACTAAGCAAAATAAATTATTTTTAACTTAATACTATCTGTGTTTAATATTTCCGTCGTATTACTCTTGCAACACTTCTATACTGGCAATACTCGGCATAACATTCATTTATAAATACACGGAAATATGTATAACACTTTCCCTTACGATAGTAATAATTGTGTTCTTAATAATATTATGAATGTTCGACTATATTTTAAAGGGGGGAACCTAAATGCAGGAAATCTAATAAACTATTTTCCATTCTTTTAATAATGAATTCATTTAATTATAATAATTATCACATCTATTTATTAATGCTCTACGTAATTTGTAATCGAGATATTTATTTACTTATTAATGTTTAATAGTTTTTATTTTATTTGAAAATATCCAATATTATATGATGGATTATTAATTACAAATTTTTACTTAGAAATGTATTATGAAGGCTTGTATTTCTATGTGATGTATCCAGATTAAAGTATAAAAATAGAATGGAAATAGTCAGGTCTTAACTAAGAAGTGAGCCTTATTCTATATAATAGCGTGATATATCTTTATAAATTGAATAATTTATATAATTTAAAAATAACAGTAGACATCTGTGTATACACCACTGAAAGTTTTTTAATGAATTGTCTTAATTGGACTAGAGAATGGTAAACCTTTGTCTATTCTTAGTGATCATAGACAAACCTTATAGAATTTGTCAAGCAACTTTAGATATCAAACCCTTTTTTGTTCTTTGAACGTATATGTCAACGATCACTTCCCGAGGCTTTGCCCCAACGGTAAACAGAATTCACTATGAAATACGACAATATGTACATAACTTAGAATTATCGCTTTACAAATAAAACATTTGAGCAGTACACACAGAATAACTCAGTATATGCTATTACAGAACTATTAAATTGCAATTAAAGTCATTATCAGCATACTCTTGACATAACATATGAATTATTGGTTTTCGAGGGTAGTTTGAAAATAAAATTTTAGAAAATGTTTAAAATGATACAAAATTGTTATATATAATATTGTACCGAGTCGGTATAGCGTAGCAAAATAAACATTTTGTAGGCAGATTGAAGTTTTTGATTAAGAAGCATAGATTTTCTTAGGAAGACTTACATTTGATGTTACCGTCCCCACAACCGTGTATCCGAGTGCTACCACTGGATGTAAGCTGAGATATCATCAACCACCCCTGCTTACCTGAAATATGTTATTAAAAACTAAATTAATGATTAAATAATATGATAAATAATTTTATAATGTACATGTAGTTTATATTGCTGTGTGACCAATACACAATTTGTCTCTCTCGAGTTTTTCCACAAAATCATAATTTTAAGCAGTTATTATTGTTAGGTATTTCATAATGAAAATAATAAACACTGATCAGGGATGGGCCGAGTCTTTGAGGCATAGAACCCTCGTTGCGCAACAGCGTTTGACAGGTGTTATTTATAAAAATAAGCAAGAAGGATCGAGTGGGTCCCGTCCGCACCTTTTTTACTCGGATCACGTTTGGTCATTGGTCCGCGTTGCAAGTCTGCAACTGCCGCATTGTTGTAACAATAAATATAGGGAAAAGTATATGGCCGTGCGCCGCTCCTCGCCGCCGCTGTTCGAATGCTCGCACTCACCGGGGCGCGCTAGCTGGGCGCATGCGCTGACACTCCGGCCAGGTTGAGCAGCGCCTCGGCCGTGCGCCGCTCCTCGCCGCCGCTGTACGAGTGCTCGTCGCGCGCGCAGCGGGAGATCACCAGGTGCGCCTCGGGCGGGAGCTGCAGATGAACGAGTACAACTTAATTATTTCATGTCATCTGAAGGTGAAAACAATCGCCGAAAGACATGGGAGAAACGAAATTATTAGTTTATGTCCGAGATAGATAAGCTTTAATAAGCTTGAATAAGCTTGAAGCATCATCAAACGTCAAATAAATGCTCAGCAAGTAATCAAACCGAGAACGCTCTGATAGTGTTGTCGCTCGTACCTGGTCGAGCACGGCGGGCCCGTACTTCATGGCGAGCACGGTGGCGGCGGCGAGGTACTCGTCGGCGCCGGGCGGCGTGCGCGTGTCGGCGAGGCGGCGCGCGAGGTAGGGGAACAGCTGCGGGTCGGGCGCGTTCGGCGCGTTCCTCTCCGCGCTCTCCGGCTCCGCCTCCACCGGCGGCACCGGCTGCCGGCCGAACGCCTGCGGACAACGCTTTGTATAGCTTGATTCACGTATACCTCATTCTACGCAAGTGTGGTCTTAACATGAGGCGAGTCCGAACTCGCGCATGATACTGTCGACTGAAAACATTGAAGCTATGTATGATTGTGTATTGTTATATAATTAAATCTGTTTGAATATTTTCAGGTGTTATAAGACATTAAAATGTATTCGTCTTTATAATTTGTATTTTGCGCAGCTTAATACAAATAGTTCAGATCAACACACTTATGTGAATTAATATATAGGTTCGAATGTCTGAATACGTGTCGAATGTAAACTCGCGAATCGTATAGTCGAATAAACGTGAATTAAAACGTTTATGTATATTATGATTCTAGCTGCAAATTTCATGTTGCATATAAAATAAACATTCTTTTATTTAAAGTGACATTTTTAATTTGATCTTTGCATCGACCCTGTATCGCTTTAGTTGATAGTAATATAGACAGTCAACTATACATACATTCGACATAAAGAAAAATAAGATACTAACCTGTAATAACGTTGAACGATGTTGTGGATCAACTGTCCATAGTGATCCTTTGCCCAGACCTGGAGCAGCTGCGACCTGTAGATATGATGAGTGTGCCAAATTATTTTTTTACTTAAAAGGTACATCGATCTTTATCGCACATTAAAATAAAATCAAAGCTATTTTTAAATATTTAAAGAATAGGGAAATACATTTATTTAATTAAGCATAACTCAAGCATCGGAAAGAGATGATACCGTTTTAAATGTGATTAATCACATTATTTATATATAATATTATCCATATTACAAAATTAAACACAATAATTTACCTTGTGAAAGCATTTATTTAATGACAAATTATGCCGGACGCTGTTCTTCCAACCCTGCGGTGCGTGTTTGAAGTAAGGAAAGTGTCGAATGATCCAGGCGTAGATTTCTTTTACTGGTAGCGCCCGCGCCGGTGCCGCTTCTATAGCCATGAAGATGAGACAGGAGAAGGAGTATGGTGGTTTTGTATGGGTGTTTACTGCGGGAGGGGAGGGAGGGGCCTTGCAGGGGGTACGGGGAGGGGATGGGATACGGCATATTGGCGGTGGCGTCTTAGACTCTGTCTGTTGGCAATGTATTGTGATTGTTAGTTTTTATCATTTTCATATGGCTACTAGAGCCAAGGTGATTTATTCTTTCTTGGTCGTATGTTTGAAAAGAATCGTCTGACAAAATATATTAATTAACAGTCGAGGTAGATAAATGACCTTTGTGGTATTTTTGTATTGTGCGTAACGATAATGATAAAAAATAAGATAAATTATAAGCGAAGATAGTGAATGAAGGTTTTTATAACAATGTGATAAGTACGATTGTTCATTTTCTAAAGTGGGTTACGAAAAATTAAACACTAGTGTTTACATTTTACATAATATTACAAATGAACATTCAATGAAAAGAGTCACTTGTGCAAATACACAAGTGAGTTAGAAATTTCAAACGTCAATACATATATCTTTATTTAAAAAACAATTGATTTATTGCATAACAGTATTGTATTTGTTTTAAAGCCTATTTCGACAAAACCATGATAACATAACATAACACACAAATGACTTAACTTTAGTTTAAGTAAATGGAGATTCCATTTAGAAAGTAATAATTTGAACAATTGTCTAAATTTATTTTGCATTCAAACTGATTTCGTATGAGGTGCCCCAGGTGATACAACACGTCTTTCTTAACCGATGGTTGCGAGTTCAAAACGTTTTAAAATACTTTTGAGAGCCTCGCATGATTCGTAAAACTTCGCGTCGTCTCAATGGTGCAGCATTATTTCTAACAAAAAAGAAAGTGTTTGCTCAACTGTGGAACTTTCATAGGAAAAATAACGAAGAAACGACAACAACTTTTATATCAATAAACGATAAAAGTATTTAATTTTTATCTATATATAGGTTTACAATTACTTGTCCTGGATAACTAATTTATCAACACAGAGCCGAAACTGTTGAGGCTATAAACTTGAAATTCTGGCAGTTTCAAGCTTACAACAACAAAATAATGTATTAATATACAATACATTCTTTCATGTTGTAAGCATCCAATAAAAATAATTTTTGGAAATTTCACCCCTACGAGAGTTAAGGTCTGAACGTTTGTATAAATTATATATACACGAAATTTTACATGATCATTCTTGGTTAAATATAAATGCACATGTACGTATCAAAATTATATAATGCGTTTATCAAAATTTTACGCCTAAAAGGGAGATTAGGTAATGTAATTCTATATGTAACTCGGAAGAAGCCGGGGCTGATTGCTACTAGGAAATATGTTCAATGCAATGATAAATAAATATCCCGAGCAATTAAACCAAGTTTCGTAATAAGAATGTTTGCAAGCAAACGCAATAACGATAATACTTCGTAACACGTATCACTTCAATAGATAATAAAAACAATTTTTGTTTTTATTAAATTAATGAAACTTCAATCGGCTTCGCTTGTCTTACGCTGTCACATGTTTTTTTATGTAACAACTTCGCAATGTGTTATATTGATTTAACAAACGTTAACGCTGTCTTAGACATTCTATCAGTTCTCTTTTAGTAAAGTAGCAATTGTTACCGGTATTACTTAACAGTATTTATTTATTTATTTTATGAGTCTCCAACAAAAGATACACTACACATTCACAAATTTGTTATTGACAAGATTATAAATTTTCCCAACGATTGTCTCAACGACATTCAATTTTATAATTAATTTAAAAAAACGAAATTGGATTCTATTTTTGGTGATGAATAAATATACCAATGGTGAATTAGTACCTTGTTTATATTTAATTTTTTATTTATATAAAATAAATACTTTTGTTTTTAATTGAAAGTGGCAACATTTGTGCCTATGTATTGATAATCCGATTTACTTTACAACAATCGATGTACAATTCTGATTCTGATAATGAGATTTTAAATTTTGAGATCTGAATGAATATTCAAATTTAGTTCTTAATAATATTTTAGAGGTAAATTAGGATCAAGTTCACTATTTAAGATACATAGGAAATCTTCCATATCTACGTATTAAAATTCTTAACTACTGACAGATAAGGCCAAAGTCGGTAGGATATGTAGAAGCTTGCATGGGAGTTCTAAAAACGTAGATGAGCGCTAAGAAAAAAATTTAAATAGAGAACGCATACACAAAATGCATGATTTATTATGTAAAAAAAGAAGTTCTTCGTTCTTAGGAATTGTTGATGGGATATCCAATCGCGCATAGTTTGTGTATAAAAAAAAGACAAAAATATAAATGATATTACTTCAGAACGCGCATTAAAAATGTTTGACGTTTGATCACAAGTAGGTGGAGACAGTTTACATTTTATTTTTAGAACTTAATTCGTCACGTCTATATTTATTATGGCATTTGAGAATATATTTGTATATTATATCAAATTTATGATTCATATATTATCAACCCTCGACGCAAAAAGAGATATATTAAAAGCCTTTGTCTATCTGTGGCATTATAGCTCTTAAATCAATGTACTGATTTCAATGTGTTTTTAATATGATGATTTATTTATTCGGAATGGTTGTAAGTTATTTTCTGTAATTTAATAATAATTAGTTCTTTTCCTAGTTGGACCAGGATCATAGCAAAACTGAAAATAGTTATATGTTATTTATTTTGTTAACTTGGTCTAAAATTACTTATTTAACTTACTTTCATTTCATTTGCTTACATAATTAGATTTTTTCTAAGTTTTGTGTGACATTATGTGTAACTTATTTAGCACGTTTTAACCGAGTGTCTAAGTAAATTAAAATTAATTTTTTTATTCGTATTAAGTATTCACATAAACTCACATTAAAATCATTAGTTTTTAATGAGAATGTTGTTTTGTGTGTTAACTTATAAATATTTATTACACTGCAAAAGCCTGAAAGTATCCCACAGCTGGACGAATGCTTCCTTTACTATTAGGTTAAGGAGCTTAATCTAGCAGACTGCGCTAATGCGGATGTACACGGGTTAGTCGTTATAATTATTATATCATTTTATTACACTAATCTTATATACTAATATCATAAAAAGGTAAAATTTGTAAGTTCGTATGGAGGAGTAAGAGCACTTCATAAATAATTTATCAAATTATGGGTTATGATGTTTACATGTCGTTTCCGATTTTTCTTTGTATATGGGATATTATACATAGTTCGTTTAAATTCGAATTGTTTAATACGCTGGTTGGCCTTCGCGTCCAAGAGGTCAATGACAACAGCCCGTCATAGAACTCTTATAAATATAATTTTCATATTAATTAAAACCTGTAGGGTTTCTTTAAGCTTTATTCGATTTAAGAAGTAATTTTTTTATTTGAAAATATTATGTATCGATTTTTAAATTTGTTGTTTAAAGAAAGTTAGTCTTGCTTCGAAGACGTAATATGGAAAACTTGGAATTATTTAACTGCAACTCAACACAAATAATAAAATTATTTTCAAAATATTTTTTCAATATATAATACGATAGACTACCGCAAGTCATAGATTTTATTTATTTTATTTGTTTGGACGTTAATACTAGTTACAATATTGACAGTTTTAATGTTGTTTTTTAATTGTACTTTTAAAACTTTAAATTATATCATTGGAAACTTACCTTTACAATCACTTGACTGCTAATCATTTTCGTGTCTTCCATGTCGCCTTTTGTAAGATTTATACCTGCAATATAAAAATATAAACATTAAATTTAAGTAAGCTATACGTATATATACGCGAAATTATTTTAACGTCGATGTATTAAAGATATTTTTATTTCCTTCATTTCAAAGCCGGCCGAATATTGTAAGATATTTCTGCTCGGAAAAAAATTTACGAGACAACTATTCATAAGCGGAAAAACGATACGGTAAATATCTGACAGTGCGCGGGGTCTAATATAAAATATATACGGAGAGTGCCTTCCAGTGGGCATTACAAAATTTTCTAACAGATTTTTCTTACAGTGTGGGGCCAGCTTAAAAGGTAATAAATCGATGCTCTAAAAACTAAACTACGTCACAACAATCTGTCGACGACCTGCGCCTTACTAAAGAATACATCGCCGAATAACATCGCATAGGATTAAGTAAAACGGTTCAACTGAAAAGGGTAACAATTATGCAGTTTTGGGCACAAAATAATTTAAGCTGTCCACTATTATTATATGTAGTATGAAATTAAGTCACGAAATATTATATACGATTTAAGTAATTACTAATTAACAGATTCGTGCAATTATAAATAATTCAAATAGAGGCACATTATAGTGTAATAATAGATGGTTACATAAAATGCGATTCTTTTGCGTTTTATGTTTTATAATTTTTAACAAAAGAATCATAACAGTTCATAGTTGTTTTCAGTAGTCAACCAACTTTAAAAACAGTTCGACAATTGACGTTAAATTCCGACACTGCTCAAACGATTTTGAAAACCCTTTTTTACTTCAGAGTGCAAAGTTTTAGTAGTTTGTATTTAAAATAAAAAAAAAAGTATGTAATCAAAATAGACGAAATTACGTATTTTGATATCGGTTCCTTTAAAAAGTCTTAGCTATCGAATTTTACATACCACTTAGTAAATTTCTGTCCTGTAACCAGCTTAAACTCGTCAGGTCATCGTCGTGTTCAGCCGGTGGTAGGTTACCAGCGTTGCCGCCACATGCCACGCTGTGGTACCAATAGAAAAAAATATACTTAAATACGTAATTTTGCAGTCAATGTTATTACGTAGTGTCGCATGATTTTACTCGATTTCCCGAGAGGGGTAATGTTTTTAAAATTTATATTCATTTGATAGATTAATGAATTTATTGCGGGAGAGGTATAGAGACCTAATTTATATTTTTTAAGATAACTTTAATTTTATGGTATGACATTTTTTTCTGGGTTTTCAAATGAATTTCAATTTCATGTCTGTTTTGAAAACCGCATTACAATCATGGATTATTTACTATACTATACCAAAAGTCAGTACAGTACATATATTGTAGCATTCAATAATAAGCAAACGTATTTTATCATATAACGAAATTACAAAATTAACACGTTTTACCTTACATTTCACTTTTATATCAATCTGAACAAATAAACACACGAACAAATACATTTAAAAAGAAAATTTATTCCAGCCAGTCGGCGTTTAACACCGTTATGTTTATTTCTCCCAGCGAAATATATCAATAAAGTGTTGCATCCTTGAAAGAATCTTAGATTAAAGATAAAATTAGAACGCCTAGGCAACTGAGTCAGAGCTAGGTAGGTACGGATTTTTTATTGTGAATTAAAGTTGCATGTCCGCCCCCGTTTCTCTGTTGCAGTTTTAATACAATTACATTCTCTCTTTAATTAAAAAAATACCATCCTGGCCGTGGTTAAAACTTTATTTCGTTATAACAAACTTATTTGTACTTTTTTTTCTTTTTTAGGTCCCTGAAATACGAGTTGGTTTTAGTAGAAAAAAAATAAAACTGTTAAAATTAAGGTTAAATTCGACGAAATATTAATATTTATATTGTAAAAATATATTTCCCATAGTAAAAAGATGTTAGTGATAATTCAATGAATTACCGAATGGAATATACCCACAATTATAATATGGACGCTGATAAGCAATACTGTGTCAAGCCACACATTTTGAGAAAATGTTTAAAGGCGTCAAACCTGTTCTTAATAAGTTTGTTTGAATAAGTATTTATCCATATTTTCTTTTCTTTTTTTTTATAAAGGTTTAATGAATTAAAAACAGGTTGATATATTTAATATATTATCTAATGAAAAGTTTTTAAATATATGAGATTATTGTATAAATTACAAAATAAGGAACCACCTGAAATTCGAAACTATTAATTAAAGAACTTTTCCGTACTTATTTAATTTATATAACTTTATTGTTTATTGAATAATGTTAAATAGGTGATGCAGTATCAAAATACATCAATATCTCCGGATTACACTTTTTGTGGGTTGACACATTATTGCTTATCAGTATCTATATAATACATTGCATATCCAATACTCAATATATTAATGATACTCAATTATTCGGTAAGAATTACAAGTTTTGCTTATGGACTTACGAAGTTGTTGATATCAATTATCGGAGTAAAACTTACAAACGTTATTCTAGCCAAAGGAAAGAAATACATTTGTAAATTTTACGCTCGAGGGTGATATAAAACAATTCAGTAACCTAGTAACAGTTTCGTCGTAACCGTAAATTCTTTCAGTTGTAAAGCTATGAGAAATAACTTATGTAAATCTTTGTGAAAATCTTAGAGGCAAACTTAGCGTAATTCTCGTCTTACGTTTAGAAGTAAACGTTAAATAAGGTTTTTTTTGTTATTTTTTTTTGTTATATTTACACTTATAAATTAGCTTTTAGCATTTAAAGTGTGATAAAGGACACAATATATAGGTCATTTTGAATACTTATTTTGTTGTTACACAGACACATTTTAAGTGACATCAATCACACGTTTTTTATTTTATCAAACACTTGTCTTACCCAGTAACCTAAAATGTGATAACAATGTATTATCATTAACGCGTTTCGGTCACTTGTCATTGATGGATGATACGAGGACAAAATCGCCTCAAACTAGATAAAATAGCTTTAAAAATTATGCGTGAATTTAGAAAGATATGATAAGTTAACAATATTATAATATTATTAATTTCTTTTAATCCGATCTCGTATTTTTGTAATTGTTTCAAGAGTAGAAATTGTATAGGGTTATTTCCTTTTGAATAATAAACGCGTAATTTGTGCGTAAATTGATGTATTTGTTTTTAATTGCATTCGTTATTCACATAGCAGCAATTGTTTAAAAAGATAAAGTAGTGAAATAATTAAGCATTTTTATTATTTTATTTAAATTTTCTTCAATCTCAATACTTTAATTACCAAGTTCACGCTTATAATTTAAAAAGTTGCAATAATCTTTTAAATAATTATATACAATTAATGGTATTATATGTATCGATGTAGTTTATTTAATATGTAGTTATTTAATCCTATTGAACGTTTATATACATATTATTTTAAGATATCGTGTTTTTATTACTTTCCTATTGCTGTTCTATTGGTGTTGTGCTTACACCGTAATTATTGAAAATACTCTCTGTGTGTCAAGGGTTTCTGGATGTGATAAGTTAACCCATGTACACATTTTTTCATAAATATTGTTTTCTGCATACAAGATATATAAATTTATTACTTTCGAAAGAGTTTATCGTGAAAGTATAGAATTTTCGACTGTAAGGAAATACATATCATTATAGTGTAGTCAGAAAACTAGTTTTATATCCCTGGATAACTAGAATTAAACCAGACGACGATTAGATTCAATGGTTATTTTATGGAATAGAAAGTGATTTATTTATATGAACGATCAAGTTCATTTCCGTTATGACATTTAAGACATAAGGAAATAGGAAGCCTTTGTAATGCAAGAGCCAGTTACCGATTAGAAAGTGAATTTCATTGCTGGCTTCATAATTTGTACTAATTAAAAAATAATAATAATTAAAAAAAAACTTACGCGGGCTGTGATGTATCCATATCAGACTCGTCCGAGGCATCGTCTATGTCGTCGAAATTGTCTATGATCCGTCCGGATACCTCGAGCCGGCGCAGCGACCGGCCGCTGGAGGCCACGTGCCTCGCGATCTGGCGGATGAGGCGACGCGGGAGCGGTAGTGACGCTCGGGCCCCCCTAGCTGGGGAGCCTCCACGTTCGCCACGCATGGGCGCCATCTAGTAACGAAAACATTCAAAATGTATTAAACTATCTATTACCCACGGCTATGTTTGTGTAGATTGGGACGGCCGTTTAAAAGTTCTATTTCTATTATTTTTCTACCCATCAGGAACTCTTTTCTGGTTGAAAGATTATATGCCCTTCTACAGCTGTAATATCTTGTATATCAAATTTTATATTTTACAGTTGAGTAGGCTTAAAAATATAACAAACAAACAAAATCACATTAACATGCCAATGTATATAGGATAAATATTATCTTCTTTTTAAAATATGAAGTCTTAGTTTGTTACTCTTCGTATTTTGTATCATTAGCTCAATATTTCCACTGATGAGATATAATGAGATTATGTTAATTAAATGGTCAACAAACGGTATGAATCTTATTCAAACTTAACAAAAACCCACCCATGGTTTTTGCATCACGTGCGCATTGAAGCCGTATAGTATTGTTTTATAATACGAATAACGATATAATTAAAATTATCTTAACATTACAACTTTAAATTGACGATATCTGAATAAGAAAAAAAATAAGAATTTCAACTTATAATATAACGGATATCCAGTTTCGATATTATTAATTTAAGAATAAGACTTGACTTTTTCTGCTAATCTATTACAATCCGGAACAAGCAATAATAACTAGTCAAAAATAAATGTCCTACGATCCCTGTAAATAAGATCGTAATACTCTTAGACTAACTTTGCCGATATCTCATTGGTATTTCTTTATCAAAGTATTATCGACAGAATACATTATAATTAATAAATTTTATTTCATAAAAATACTTGTTATTCGTGTTAATGCAGCCGATATATTTATAGGAGTTCGTAACTTGTACATGCTAGAAGTAATAAGTACAAGAACACAAATTGGATTTCAATAAACAGAAGATAATGCCATTAAGCTAAAACCATGCAATCATATAAAAAGCATAATAAAACTGCTACCCGACCTTGACTTGCGAGGATTAATATAAATCAATGCAATCCTAAATATAGGCCCGCTCAATAGAGCATTTCGAATTACTATTTATTTTCCAACATGTCTATATTTACGGCACACTGACCGACTAACTGACATTCCTAGTTGTTGGCACAAATCGTAGCAACGTTTTGATAAAACAATTTTTACGGATGCCGAGAACTGTTAGATATTTTCGTCGTTATGTAATACATGATACATCGATAATAAATAAACGCTGAAATAACAGGCTTATCATTACGTTAGAAAAAGATTGCACCTTATCGCGGCGCCGCGTACCTCGGTGAAATAAAATGTAATAAATATTTACATAAACAATAAGGACTCGTCGTGATACTACAATCCAATTAGCAAGTTCAATTGAACAATTTAAGTTATCCTTCTGTAAATTATAGGTGCTGTTATGTAGTATCGGTAGTGGACCTGTTTGTCTCCGTCCTATAAAACGTTATGAACGTGATAATCGATTAAAGAGAAAATATATATCTTTAGCGATCTATCGTGTATATTATCTTAACTGTTTTTCCTATCATCAAGTAAATGTTTTAATTCCGAGTAGATTATTAACGTTGTCATTATAACGAAGTAGTCTCATGAGTTTGTAATCGTATTAGTTTAGTCAAGAACGACAGACCTTGGTCTTCGATGATCTTAGCGATACAACATATACTGTTGACTGGGACTATAAAGCAGCAATAATTTTCCCATAGAGGAGCAATAGGGAAGAGTGTAGAGCACCCTACTCTATAAACTCGAGCTCCTTCATATTTTAAACCGATTTTAAAATAGGAGACGCTATTTTCTTCTCTGTTTATTGTTGTGTATACTTATTTTTTATTTTCCTCGAGGATGGAGCTATTTAAATTGTATCGAGATCCGAAGGAACCCATTAAAACAAACCTAACCTAACCAATCCGTTGGCGATTAAATATTTAGTTATTTAAATATAATATTTATTTATATTTCGTTCCCATATAGTTTGGGAATTATAGTATTTTTTGTAACGCCCAAATTTATTAAAAATTATTTTCATTTCCCTACATGATAGGCAGGATACAAACTATCGCCATGCCGTTTTATTGAAACGGTGGTTGGCATGATACGTACAATTGATAAATTAAACATAAAATATTATCAAAAATTGTGGTTTTTGTCTTTGGAACTAAAGTATCCAAAAGTACAAACAAGGTCCGGGTTGTTATATAACGTGAATAATTACTACAGGAAAACGTTTTCAATTAAAAAACATAAAACAATTCACAATTAAATATGATTTAACGTACTTGTTATTCGTACGTATTTTTATGTTACAAAATTATAACTATTTATATTAAAATTCGTAAAATGAATCAGAGAGTAAAGACAGGATGATATATCTTAAAAGGTAGACAGACGCAAAGTGGAGATTCTTCTTACGTAATACACGGTCAAATTAGCGAAGTAGTGTCTATCGTAAACAATAACAATGTACTTGAAGTAAGCAGTAATAACGTGGTCCTATTGATTAGTATAACATTTGTAACAATTCAGTACATGTGTGTTAAGTAATTAAAAAAGTATTAAGGTCCTTACACATTCGACATGCAACCGTTACATCAGTGAATGCAGGTAAAAAGTTCATGTACTTTTGTTAGTGACTATTCATGAATTCGCAGTTTCATTTACTTATTATTAGGCGAGAATTACATTTGTAGGTTTTCATGTCATAAAAACATATGTGACGCGGTAAGATTTTTCTGCTTGATCTAGGTATGAGGATACGGAAGGCCGTAAGCTGTGAGTTACGTTCAGTTACTGATTGAAATTTCTTTCAGGCGTAAAAATAATGATTAATCATAACGAAATGAATGAAAATCTTGTGTAAGTACGTAAACCAAATTTACAAGCGTAATTGTCGCCTTGTACATTTCGTACGTAGCTACAATTAAGTCTAGTTTCTTGTATATGTGTTTCCCGTGAGAAGCGTCAGTCTCATTGACACGTTTGACAATGCTGACATAGACCAGTCCAGCACTACTCTGGTATTGAATTAAATAACATATGTACATGCCAGTGATGTTTTGATGTTTGTAAACACACGATGATTTGCCGAAACCAACATTTAATGAGTTCACACACCGGACGCAGGTAGCGGAGAGGAGGAACCGGATCTGCATCTTATGCCAGAGTTACAATAGCACTAATGTCACTGACTATACAGTCACTTGACAGCCCATAAACCTTACGCCGATTGAGCGCAAATATATGATAAAGAAACTATCTAATCAACGACTATAGAACAAACGACAATGACGCCTGTAAAGCGTACAAATTTTAAAAGTAAAGAAATACATATGTGACGTATCGGGTATGTGGATAAACCCTTTAATATGAAATGCTTACGTCATTTATCTCACGGATCTTGAATGTATAAATGACGATACAAACATTACGTCATCTTTAACGTGAAACGTTAAAAACGGTAAATGTTACTAATCAATTGTATTGGAAACGAGCTGCCGCGATTCCGCCCGCATGAAATTCGATTCGTTCCAAAGTATTCTGTAATGTTAAAGATCACAGTACACCTACTCTCCTATCTCATGATTTTTTCAGGGAACCAATGTCTTTTTCCAGGGTTCAAACTGCCTTCAGTTCCACTGAAATTGCTTGAGCGGTAACAATGTAACGAACAGAGTTACTTTCGCATTAAAACAATAGTGTATTCATTCTAGACATATTAGTAATTTATTACTATGTTTATTATTTCTGTTGCTAATCCGCTAATGGACCAAGGAGACTCTACATGGAATCGTATGACGTAGTCCTACATCATTTATAAATGAATATACCTATGAAGTCGTAAAATGTCTATACAGTTGTATGTGCTCCTAGTATTCAGTGTCGTTTGATTGTATCGAGATCAAATGCGATCGAATTAAACGAGCTCCACTTACACCTTTCTATTTTTTTTATTAAGTAATTGAGAAGTGTCTATTGCAGCGAGATTCTTCCGACCTTCATCATCGTTAACATATTTTTACTATTGCGTATAACAATTAATTAGTTATCAGCACTATACACTATATCTTAAAGAACGTATTTTATAATTGATCCTTTGTTGGTTGTCTTGTATAAAAGGATTCTATGCTTCTCATATGGTCAATGAGTATGAATGTAATAAAAAAATAAAACACATTTTATTACAAAGAACGTAGAATTAACGTATTAACAAGTGACAAACCATGTACCACAGCTAAACCATCACTTTATAAAATTTAGGGATACATGTAGCAGATCGCACGTGCAACACATAAAACTGAATCGGCTGAAGCATTTAGAAGATACAATAAAAATCTCATAGGTACACACATACATGCCTGAAATCTTAAGTTTTTTTATTGAGTAGTTGTGAAAAAGATCGTGTCTTTAAACAAGTAAAGTAAATTTGAACGCGCATCAAACGTGATGGAAGCAAATAGTAAGAAAGAGACATGGCATCTGTCCAATTGGTATGCGGTGCTACGCTGTACCAAACCAACGAGTGCATCTAACATGACTGTGTAAAATACTACTTCTGTAAAATAATAACATTGGGAGCTTATGACGTGAGACTAGAGGTATCGCTGTTTCTTATCTTTAAACAAAAATGTAAGATTGTCGCGACTATCTTCTTATAAAAATTGTCCAATAATATCTATCTAATAACAATGTCTATAGTAAAATTAAAATATGTATATGAAAACATCCGTCACGTATCACGCGGATATCACTTGACGGATATTGAATAACTAAACATGTCATACAATTTTGTGTTTATCATATCGACATATCCGAATTAATAAAGAGGTTCCCAGAAGGAATTTTAGAATTTTCCTGTTTAATATCTACATGGAATTGTGGTCACAAACTTACACCAAGTCATATCATGACACGTTAAGATTACAAACTAAATACATAATGTATTAAAACACAAAAAGCGAACACTATAATTCCAAAACAACCAGAACATTCCTTGCGACTGGAGTTACTGATGGTTTGTATCGATCAGATTTTGTGTCGTAGTGCGAAGTGTTCAAATGAAGTCTTGATAGACATTGCATTAAATTCCTAGAACACGAATCAATAGCACGGTCGCAATGACTGGGATGACAAGGTAATTTCCGTCAACAATTTGTTTTACACAAACACATGTATTCCGCACACAGACATAAACAATGCGTCATGTTTTACCCTTTTTTGCGTCTTTGTATTATTGCTCATTTTTCTTAAAGGCATAGTCTTAATGCACTTGGACTATCTACATCTATCTAAATGTCTAAAACTGAAGCATTGTTTAAACACCTTAATCTTGTAATTACTTGTAGATTTATGGCAATAAAAACCCATGCTACGGGCTACACAAGGCTGATAAGGATCCATGGTAGCTAATCAGTAAGTACAAATGTCAACCAATTTGGCATGTACTAAAATTTACTGCGAGTAAAACTGCGCCGCAGAACTAAAGTGCTATCTCCATTGTATTTATTTTTGTAATTGTAATAAAAAAAAAAAATCAAAAAAAGTACACCTGTAAAAAAACTGCATAAAATGTATCATTTGATCAAATGTATGCACCAATGATATTATGTATAGATAAGTTATAAGTTCATGGATTTATACACCCAAAATGCTGATTTCTTTAGATAATGTTACCTAAGAACCTGCTTGCGACTGAGTAAAGCAGATGAGAGTATCTTTAGTCCTACAATTAAATTGACAAGCTAATCAAAGATGGAAATTGGTACAGATTTTTAATGCATAAAATATGAGCAGAACACTGCTAACAGTGATGCAAAAACATGTACACAGTTACAATTAATTTTCGTTGCTTTTATCCTTATTTTGAATAATGCCTTAACTTTATATTTATATAGGTATTTACAAACAAATATGAAATTTGTTTGTTTGTGTCAGTTTTTAGTGGTTCTCTTATACTTTATAATGGGGCAGACAATTTTATATTTTTGTTTAAGTGTGTCATTAACAGTTAAGATCTTACAGTCAGATAATAACTTATTTCTATTATTTGGTGGTACCACTTTGACATAAACTCTTCATTACATAATAATGCATTTTTTAATAACCACTAACCAAAAAAGTCAATGAGACAAGCTAGAACTTACATAATAAACTTTAAAAAATGATAAAGGTAATGTAAGATAATTTTCAAATAAGAATTTAAAAAATAGCTTGAATGATGTAGCACAAAACTACTATTACTTTAAAAGTGTTTTAGAATTAAAGAAGCCGTAATATATTTCATGTTTATAATATGTTATCTTTATTATAAAATATGTTGTCCCAATTTCACTAAAGTTTATCTGTTCCAAAAATCATCAGTTTTATATTGGATACACAATGATACAGATAATCTTATTTCAAACTTTAAGCATATATTGCAAACTCTTTCGTGTTAAAAAAGTTAGATTGTTTTCTTTTGCTATACTTTATCATAGTTAACTTTATTAACAAAAAATGAGACTATTGAAATTAGTTTATTTTGTAGAGAAAAAGAAAATACATTGAATGCTTTCATGATTATAGTATTTTATGTTAAACAGTAAAATCCTAAATTTGTATCTAGGTACCTAGTTATCACAAAGATTATGCGGCCTTGGTATCACTGATACTGATATAGCCTAATATAGTGAGTTATGTTTAAGTCAAACACACAGGAGTTGATTTGATAAATATCACCAGAAATATTATGATAAATAAAAGAATATTGTTATTCGATAGTAGAGAATTGTTTTCTAGGTGACAATTATTTTTAGAATTTCTTCAGGAAATAGGTTTGAGAAAAAAGTAGGTCGTGCAAAGGTCTGGGTATTATAAATAGATCTCGTCCATAGCTCTTTTGAATTAAACATCAGCAATAATATATCTTACAAATGACTAAATATAAAGGTCATGGTTCAGGCTACTTACCTCTTAAGTATACTCTCAAGGACAGGCACAAATATCACACACAAAACACTCAAAAATAAAACTGTTTTGATTGAATATATTCGTATTGTCTTTTTTTAATTTTTATTGTAATAACTAGCAGTACGTAACACGCAAAAATACTGACGCGTGGTCGGTGTGATGTAACAATGATTACCATGTGTTTTTGTATTCATTGGGTCAGCAGTGGCGTCAACAGCGTGTTGCTAGGAAACTGGATTTCGGAGTGCGACCGCGTGCGCGATGAACCTTCTACGTGGACCGCCGCGTGCAACGCCGTATGCACGTGCCGACGCGCAATACGAAGGGCCATTACATAACTGGAGGGACAACAACTGTCTACTACAACTCGGAGGATATCGCAAACACGAGTCGCATGCCACTAGTTCCATATTTAGATGGAGCGCCAGCTCTACTACCTTTCTACGTTCCTCATGCGTCCGTCACATTTTTAGAACCGCATGTAAACGACACCAAACGCTTCGTGTTTTGTTAAACAGACGCAACGCGATATCAATTATTTCTTATTGTGGGAGCAAAATCCAAAATGCGCAAATAGATATGCATGCGTCGTCTTTTTATAAATGAATTTAATTTCGAATATCATAAAATCGTTTGAATATGAAGCCTTACTATTTAAAAAAGGACGATAAGGATAATAACTCACCTTTTTGATGAGTTGTTTGTTGTATTCACAAATTAGAAATTAATAATAAACAGCATTCCGCGGCCTCCGTACTTGAAATCAACACTCAACAAACACTTAACACCCAATCTACCCATAAACTAAAGAGCAACCTACATAAATAAACATATGATCTATACTTGTCTTTACTATGATTATTGACAGTTCAATATAATTCTAGTGCCACACAAGTGATACATGTCCTACAAACTTGAACAATGTTTAGTGATACCGTATGAGAATTAATTACTTTAATAGTAATGTATTCTTAAATGTTAGTAAAGCATGTTTGCAAAGGCGTTCGAGTTTAGATCATTATTAATGTTTTGTTGGTCTTCGATGTATGGAAGGCAAAGATTTATTGAAATAATAATGTGTAAGTGTAGCACTGGCCTTAAACTATAATCTTGTGCACTTTTATAATACTACAAATACAATACTGTATACCTTAGACCATTAAGCTATAAAGTATAGTACTCATACAATGACAGCAACTATGGTATTTTTTAATTATAGATATGCTTTGTTCCTACTCTGATGTTGAAAATCATAATTTGACAAGTTTGTCAATTAACATGTTTGCCTTTGTCCAAAGAGAAAGTATCTGTCATACTCAATCACTAGCAGTGTTACTTGGTTGCTAGGCAACGTCGATCAGAGTGGTCGCCGTTCTGGGTACGAGAAGCCATAGACTTCTAATATATTTATAGTTATATTTTATAGTATGTAAGCGAAAGAAAAAGTCTGTAGAGGCAAAGGTGCGCTGCGCTCTATTGTTGCTCTCATACATAATACAATAACCCGTACTGTCCCAGTATTCCTGTACTCTCCCAGTACGACAGTTTTTCTCAATATTGTTTTATATACATTTAATTTTTCATATTATATTTTAACGTATTTGTAATGTATGTTAGTATGGGGAAATTTATTAGTGGAATTATTGATTTTAAATTGCGACCTGATGCGCGACCAATATAATTTTTTTTATTTTAGATAAAGGGTGAGTGTGTGATGTATGTTGTTGTCATAGCTACATAATATTCTGCTAATATACAAGTTAAGCAAACGAATGTGTTTTTCCTTAACTTTTATATATTTTAGTTTTATATTACATTAGCAACCCGTCCCGGCCTTGGACGGGTGTAACTTACATATTTAAGTCATTACAATAAAAATCATAGAAATTGTCGGTTTTTCTCTACTATTACATACATATATTATACATATAAACTTTCTTCTTGAATATGTTTATTGATGAAACTGCATTAAAATCCGTTGCGTAGCTTAAAAGATCTAAGCATACAATAAGAAAATTTGTTTTATACTGTGTAAAGAAGAAAATTAGATTATTTATTTATTTGAGAACGATATCATCGAATATATAACATCATCTATAGACAATTTAACGATAGCGAAATGTGTTTGTTAATAAATAATACTAAATAGTTTATAAATGCGAAACAGAAAGACAGTGACGTGAAAGTTGTCCATTTCAACAGCACTACCAATCCTAAGTTTGTATAAAAAAGAACTACTACAGCCTATAAGTATACATTTTTCTATTCATAAAATGAAAGTAATAGGTAAATACTGATATCTAAAATAGCTTTGAAAATTAAATTATAAAGTAAAAAAAATTAACTCTTAACGTTCGACTGTAATCACTACGTTAACTGCGTTTACATCTGGCAACAACGTAATCAGCCAAAAAGAAGAAAACACGTTAAACTTGACGTGGACTAAAGTAGCTGGCCCACTTTACAAAATAATAATGTACTAGGCATTATAAATGTTTAACCATTTAAACTGAAGAAATACATAAGTATTAGAAACTGGATGTGATTTCGTAAAAGAAAATGGCTCCAGTTATCGTAAGTGCATATATTTTCATAAAACATGATACCGCATTGACAGTACAATTTTCCAGGATACAGCATTTTCGGTGTTCGATGTATTGAGTAAATTTTATTTATTTTCACAGAAAATGTGTAGTTTATTATGTTTGGCGTTGTTACCACTACTTCTAAGTCAAAATGTCGATGCGGCAGCTGTAATATCCATCGATTTTGGATCTGAATGGATGAAGATTGGTATCGTGTCACCTGGAGTGCCTATGGAGATAGTTCTCAATAAGGAGTCAAAGAGAAAAACACCAGCTGTGGTAGCATTTAGAGATGACGTGAGGACATTTGGCGAAGATGCAGTAACAGTTGGTGTACGATTCCCTAAGAATTCATACAAATATTTGTTGGATCTACTTGGAAAGCCATATGACCATCCTTTAGTGCAAGCCTACAAGTAAGACACTTAGAAATATTCTGTATATTGAATTTTTTTTTTTGAATTTTTTTTATTTTGTATGTATAAATTATTATTATGTGCTATTCATATATAATTCTAGATCTTTCTTTAATCTAGTCAAGAAAGTAATAGACTGTTTACTTATAAAATTTAATTATCTAAGAATCATAATCTATTAACTTTATACTTTTAAAGGGAAAAAAATCACATTTATTATAATAAGGTTATCATATTTAGCTTAATAAATATCACTATAAATTGATATATGACTATTTTTTAAAGAAAATATTACAGGATGATTTAATATTATTATTAGAAAGTGTGGGAAGTTAAAAGCTTTCTCTTTTGCTGACTTTGAACTGCTGCTTGCTGAACAAAGTAATGATGCAATTTACAAAAATTTAATTTAACATGTAAATAACATGTTTGTATTATTATATTATAGTTATAATATGTATAATTAACTTACAATCATCTCATTTATGTCTCATAATATTAAAAATTATAGGTTATGTGTTGTTCTTATGTATAAGCTATAAAAATGTTAAGTTCGGTCAATACCATTCCGTAGTTTTTGTATGAAGGAGTAATAAATGTCAAACATTCACATTGATATATAAATTTAGTTAGGATCTCAATATTAGTGGGTTTAAAGTTTAAAATTTATTAATACGGTGTCGGTCACAAAAATGCACTTTATGTGTTTTTGTTATATTTAATTTATGTTAAATTTGCTGTATATAAACATTATATATAGTTAATTATTTTGATTTTAATATATTGAAATTCAAATTTATATTTTATTCAAATAGTCTACTATAAACTCTTTTAAATTTATCAAATTTTTTCAAATTCAAATGGAATAAAAACACCAGCTGTGTAAAATGAGTTACAAAATAAATGGCTTTATAGGCTACTTGTTTGACTGAATAATGAGATGTTACAACTTTGTGGAACGATTGACTCTATACCTTCTTATAATTTCATATAAATTGTTTAATATTATGTATATATTCTTTATTAATTACTGTATGAAATAGTAAAAAAGGAAAAGAAAGTTTAATTTATTGTATGACACTCATAAAACAAGTTAGCATAAGACACCTAGACGGCAATAAATGACACATTTTTGGCATAAGGGCTAAGGTTTCATTATTAAATAGTATAATTTAATTTGAATTTAATGTGGATATGTAATTTTTTTTTCAGAGAAAGATTTCCTTATTATGAAATAGCACCAACGGATAGAGGCACGCCTGAGTTCATTCACGATGATAACACTAAATATACTCCAGAAGAGCTTGTAGCACAGCTTCTTGCTAAAGCTAAGGACTTTGCTGAGATTAGCCATGGTAAGAAATTTTGTAAATATATTTCTGGGTAATAATTTGTTTTATTTAATGAATATTGACTACTTTTTATAAAAAAAGGAGCAGATATTCATTTTCACTAAATGAGTTTTTTTTGTGTGTATGTTAGATTTCTTATCTGGTTGTGACAAATCATCAATGGTAGTAAAAAGCTTTTGCTATAAGATATCAATTTGAACCAAATATTAAATTTAGTCATCCATATATGAAAAAGATTTTATTTCAAATCAATAATGAAATTTAATGTTTGATTCAAATTTGAATTTTATTGCAAAAGATAGTATTGGACAAAATAGGTTTACCTTGAGCAACAATTTTTTTGATTATTTTTCTATTAATATGTTACATCTCCAATTAAAAACTAAAGGATCTTAATATTTAAATGGAGAGAATATGTTGATATTAAATAGACTGAGAATTAACAGTTAGTTTTAAATTGTTTGAAATTTCTAACAATATAAAATAATATTAAAATGGTTATTTTTATATTTTAGGGCAGCCAATTACTGAGTGTGTGATCACCATACCTGGATATTTCAACCAAGTTGAACGAAAAGCTATGAAAGAAGCTGCTTCTCTTGCTGGTCTAAATGTCTTGCAATTGATCAATGATTACACAGCCATTGCAATTAACTATGGCATATTTAGAAGAAAGGTATGTATACATTTATAAAATAGGTTCTCATTATACCTTGTTTTATTGAATGTCCAAATTTCAAGAACTACCAGTATGATTTAAAATTAATTATTTATATTATAACCTAATACCTTATCTATCTATCTAGTATCTACCCATCAACTAAAACAAGATTTGTTATGTTTATAATATCTGTTATGTTTATAATATACATTCTGATTGCACTTATCAATCAATATTCTAAGTAATGATATTTTATATATATGTTTAGTTTAGTCAAATTATTTTCCATTTAATCATGTGCCGAGTTGGAAATTAACTATATCAATTTTGTCCTTTGACTAGTTGGCCCAAATGTACTCTCACGTGTCATACTCAGTCACTAGCTGGATGCTAGGCAACGTCATCCATAATGATGTGAATTCTAATGTTTAAAACCCATGAACTTATAACATAGCTATAGTTATATAATATAATTGGTACTAATATACGGTATGTCTGATTACTAACAAAGTTAATAGGATATTCTATAATGTAACGGACATGTAATGGATGGAATGAATATTAGACAAATCCTGAAATTAAAACCATGTCTAAGGCACATCTAGTAAAATGACACAATCAAAATAAAAATAACAAAACAATCATATGTTTAAAATATGTGAGTTGTGTCATAATTGTTATTTTTTTATCACAGGAGATCAATGAAACAGCCTGGCATGCACTCTTCTTTGATATGGGTGCGGTATCCACAAAGGCTGCTCTTGTTGAATACAAAACTGTTAAGATAAAGGAGAAGGGCTATGTTGAAACAGTTCCTCAATTGCAAGTCATTGGAGTTGGCTATGACAGGTAATGTACATCAAATAACACAGTTTTTGTATTTATTATATAAAATTTTGTTTTTTCAATTATTTAGTTCTTAACATTTTAAATAAGGTGGTCCCTATAACTGCATAGAAATTAATGTCCCTTATTAAACTCCGTCTATATTTAATTTTTGCGACACAAAGAAGCCTACGCTGTTCTTCTCTATCCTTTCTCTCTTTAATCTATTTCCTCTCTATAAAAACAGCCTCAGCAGTTTAACATAACCAACAAACAGAGTTGCTTTCACATTTATATATTAGTATGGATAAATATAATTTTTAAACAATAAAAACAAAATTTTAACATTAATAAATAATTCACAATTTTTTTAATTTTTAACTTATCTATTCAGTCTTTAATATGTATAAAAGAAATAAAAAAGATCAAATAAAATTTTTGTTTACAGAACCTTGGGAGGGTTAGAAATGACTCTGAGATTAAGGGAGCACCTTATTAAAGCTTGGGAGGCTAATGGAGGCGGTGATGTTAGGGCCTCACCTCGTTCCATGGAGAAATTATTAAGAGAGGCAGAGAGATTGAAAATAGTACTCTCTGCTAACACAGAACACTATGCACAAATTGAGAGCTTGTTGGACGATAAAGACTTTAAGCATTTGGTGAGTGCTTTGATATATTTACTACATGAATATTTTATAAATTTACTTCTAACATACTTAACACTACTAAAACTATATGTCCAAAATAATACTTATTTTCAATATTTGGTCCTATTTGGATATATCAAACACTTATAATTAAAATCTATACATTGGTATAGAGTATTGACTCTTACCAATAATAATCCCTACTTGATAATTGTGAAGGGTATTTATTTTGATTAATTAAATTTACTAGTAGAATTTTCTAGATTTGAGAAAGCTGATAAATATTTTTTATAGTTTTTCAAATTACTTAAGTTCTTATTATATAAACCATAAGAACACTTTTTTCAAATTAATGGAAGCTTTTTAATCACTCATTTATTTATTTTATTTTTTTACAAATTTTTGCTCACATCCTCGCTCATATATATTTGATTTCTTTATATAACCTTGGGATCCCCGTTTTAGCCACTTAGGGGGTAAATTATGGGAAACTCTATTTAGTTGATCATTTCATTATAATTGCTATCTGCGTACTAAATTTCAGCATGATCCGTTTAATAGTTTAAGCTGTGTGTTGATAGATTATTTAGTCACTAACTGATCACTAACCTAGGGTTGCCTTTTATATAATTATACAGATGACTCATGACTTTGCTTTAGTCCTATTACTATTGTAAACACAAAAGTTTGCGGTGACAGACAAATTTTGATGAAATTATACTGTAATATACCATATATGTCAGTTTATCTCCATTCACAACAGATTAACACAGCCTATTTTTTTTCAATATGTGATATATTGGTATGTATTTGCATGTGCAAAATTATATAAACATTTAATTAAAATAGGAGCTATTTACGCATTACGAGCATTTTACACATATTACGCACAGACGCATTGCAATTTAGAAATTAAATAGCTTCATTTTATTTTCAAATCTGAACCCTACACCCCTACACCTAGACAATGGTTTACACGAATAAATAAAATTGAAGTGTTTGTTTGTAATTTCAAGTTTTTTGCAAAATGCGTATGAAAGTATAAACAGTACTTACATCGAAAACACAAATTAAAAAATTAAATAAAATTATCTCTGAAAAGGCTGGACCGGTTTTAGCCGGACTTTCACTCACAGATAGCTAATGTTATAAGGAGTAACTTATGCTACTTTTATTTTTAAAAAATTTATATCTTTTAAATAATAAATAAATATGGGTTATGTGAAAACAAAATTAAAACCAATGAAATAGTGAACAATATCTAATTCAAGTGTGGAATGTAAATATTGTATAAATATAATGTTTCTTTTAATTACCGCAAGTAAAACTGACAACTAGTATTTAATAAAATCCATATTTTGCCAGGTGACTCGTGCTGACTTGGAAGCACTATGCTCTGACCTCTGGCCACGCGTATCTGGTGTAATTCAAAGAGCCGTAGCTGCAGCAGCCGGTTCTGGCAGCGGAGCTCGTCTTATAGTGGCCGGGGGAGCCTCCAGGGTGCCTGCTGTGCAGGAAGTACTGAGGACAGCCGTGGGACTTGAACCTTCCCGTTCCATAAATGCCGATGAGGCTGCTACCCTTGGTGCTGTTTACAGGTAATATATGGCTGATAAACTATAATGTGTCAACCTATAGAAAGTCAAACTCGGATACATTGATATGTTCTGATAATTTTTAATAATTTTAAATACATTTAAAATTAATGTATTTATCATTATTTAAAAACATGAGATGAAAAATACATGAGTATTTAACATCAATAAAAAAAATAAAGTCATCTAAACTAAAATTCATTGAGTATCCTTTGTTTGTTAAGTATTTGTATTTTGATTGGATTATTGTAACATTTCATTCATTTTGAAGATGCTTAATTTACTTTATGATAATGTATTTTAGAAAGAACTATTTTCATTGTAAGATAAAAATCATCACCTATAAGCATTTTATTAAACTTTTAACATCAAAAACATCCCTTACCTGCATATTGTGCTGTATGTCTTTAAAACTATGGGTGCAATTTCGATATTTTTAATGTGATGATTTTTATATTTGGTCTTAAAGTTTAATCCCCGCTGTGACACAATATTTAATGCTTAAAGTTAAATATAATTCACAATTTTTTATAGTTAAAATTTCACGTCATGCTTTACTAGGTTTAACAAATCTTATATTATGCAAGTATAAATAAGTAAAATTTATTTTTGTTTACTTATTTATCAATTATATATCTTTTAGGGCGGCATCTCTGGCGACCGGTTACAAGGTAGCGGCCTTGAATGTACGCGATGCTGTCGTCCTTCCTATTCAAGTTGTATTTACCAGACACGTTGATGGCAATGATAAACTGGTAATTATAAATAGCATACATAAAAAAAAATACATTATATTGTGTAATTAAAAAATAATATATGTAAATATTTTTTTTAATTACATTTTCAGGAATATGTAAGTTTACAATAGAATTATATTTTTTCTATAATAAAATATTAATTTTATTTTTTAGTGATTGTTATTTATTTGATGGTATTAAAAATAATATTACATTTTTGTTACAGATCAAGAGGACTCTCTTTGGACCTATGAATCCCTACCCACAGAAAAAGGTCATAACTTTCAATAAACATACAGATGATTTCTCTTTCAATGTCAACTATGCGGAGTTGGACCACATTCCTTCAAACGAACTCAAGAGTATTGGATCATTAAATTTGACACAAGTTGTACTATCTGGTGTTAGTGAGGTACTGGCGAAGCATTCAGGAGAAAATATAGAACACAAAGGTATTAAGGCACATTTTAATTTAGATGACTCTGGAATTCTCAATTTAATTAATGTGGAATTTGTTGCTGAGAAAACAGTAACTGAGGAAGATGAGGACAAAGATAGCACTCTGTCTAAAATTGGTAGCACCATTAGCAAATTGTTTGGATCTGACTCTGAATTACCAGAAGAAAAACCCGAGGAAAAACCACAAGAAGCACAAAAGAATGAGACAGCTAAAGCAAATGAAACAACAACAGAAAAACAGAATGCTACTGAAACGGAAAGCAAGCCGAAACCTAAGATTATTGTGTTGAAGGAACCTATCAAGACAGAGGAACAAATTTTGAACTTAGAGCCTCTTACTCCTGAAGAGTTTAAATTATCAAAATCAAAAATAATAGAGTTAAATAATATTGATAAAAAGCGAGTGGAGAGAGAAACAGCTCTGAATAATTTAGAAGCGTTTGTTGTTGATGCTCAAATGAAAATTGACACGGAGGAATATGCCGAATGTGGTACTCCGGAACAAATAGAAGAAATTCGAAAAATTTGTACCGAAACATCGGAATGGCTCTACGACGATGGGTACGAGGCGCCAACTGAAATGTACGAAGAGAAATTGGCTTTGCTAAAAGAAAAAACTAATCCTGTATTCTACAAACATTGGGAACACAGGGAGAGGCCAGATGCGATAGCCGCTATCCGTAACTTGATAAAGAGCGCTAAGGAATTCCTTCAAATGTCGAAGAACTACACTAAGGAAGCAAACTCAGAAAGGGACGTATTTACGGAAGTCGAAATAACTGTACTCGAGAAGAAAATTGAAGAAACTGAATCATGGATTGAGAAGTCTATCGAGGAGCAAAACGCGTTAAAAAAGAATGAGGACATTAAGTTGACGGTTGATAGCATTAGGGAGAAAATAACTAATTTGGATAGAGAAGTCAAGTATTTATTAAACAAAATGAAGATATGGAAGCCGAAGAAACCAGCTAAAAAGGAGAGTGAGAATAAAACTGAAACCGTAATTAATACCGAAGAGGATGGTTCAAATGGTGAAGCTGAGAAAACTGAAGAACAAGCAGAAGAACCAATGACGGAGTCGAAAGCCGAAGAAGATTCCGGCGGAGAAGAAACAGAAGTACCGCAAATAGGTGAAGAAAATGTAGAACATTCCGAGTTATAATAGTGATGTGGAATAAGTTAATTTATTTAGTCTAATTTATTTTTTACTTTGAAACCTAGGTGTGGTGTGTTCCCTTTTTGTACTGAATTTACCTGAAGCACAACTTATAATATACTCTGATGACTACTCATCGATAAGTTATTGAATTTATTAAAACTATAATATAACTACTAGTTATGTTACGAGGCTTAACTTAATTATATAATAAGTATAAAGATTCATTTGTGTGTAACTGTCCCTCATATAATTTAGAATTTTATGCTCTCCATTAAGTATACTAATGTAATAACCGTATATTTATAGAATGTGATAAATTAGTGCAAAAAGCGAACGCGTCATTGAATTCGATACCTAAAATCTCAAAATGGATAACAGTTGATTTTTCTACTTAAAAATTGACTATTAGAAAAATAAATTTACATGCTAGAAATTATTTGTATAATGGACTTTTTTTCAATAATATTTAAATTAAATGAAATAAGAAAAGAAAATAAAACTATTTGAAAATACATGTACCTACATCTTAAGGCCACGTATCGATATATGCCGAATCACGACGAAATGCGAGTCTGTAAACAACTTATTCGTGTGAATTCGTTACTCGCCACGAAACAATTCGCTAATTCGTCTTGTTTTCTAGATGATGTCGTATTTTTTGGACGAAACAGGGGCAATTTTTTCTGTGTTATCGAAGCAGATATACATTTTCGTTAACATTCATCTGATTTGGAAACTTGTCAAAGGCCGGTGGTTGGTTTTCTTATTGTGGCTACGATATCTGATCAATTAACGAAAGAGCTTTAAAGTTTGTAGTTAGAACCCGTGAACGTATTTAGCTCGAGCTATTATATTTTACAGGGTTTCAACTGGACATGTGTTGGACAATTTACCAGTATTATCAGAATCGCTATTTAAAAGTGATTAATCTTTTTAATTCTTTATCATAAATGATGCATGTGCCTAAATCTATACGTTTAAATTTATTTTTTTTTATTTCATTTTTTCAGTTTTTTTTCAATATCGATTCTGTTAACGATGGTAAAATGTCCAACACATACACGCCTAGTTGACAACCTGTATATTTAAGCGTGGCAATAAAATTTATGGCGTCTTACATATTGATGCAATTAACTAGAGCGGGATTCTCTGTAAAGTTGCAGATAAATAATAATAAACGATTCACACTCGACGGTCGCCATTAAGAGTACACGATCCCATCTCAAGGGTCCGGAAACACAAAACACGGTCACAAATAGACAATGAGAAACATCAGTATGGCCTATAAAATTGCATTTACTTCTCAGCCAAACTTGTCGAAAGACATTTCGTTACCCGTACGTACTATAGGATCTTTCATCAAAGTCGTCTTATGCTTTGTTCGCTGTATTATCTTTAATCTGAATTGGTGCTAACTTCCAAAAACAAATGATTTTTAGCGTGTAAAGTAATTGATGTTATCATGTCTCGTTTTTGATTCTTTATAAAAATCGTTATTATGGTCTAAGTTTGTTGTTGTTAAAATGGCTCCTATTCAAATAATTCAGCATTGACCCCAAAATGAACGCGAGATTACAATATATTTATTAATATAAAATTTTATGTGATATATAATAAATAAAAGCTTTTGAAAGTGAATAGTTCGGTTTGTCTGGTACTGGCTCATGGAGATAAATTTTAGGTATAATGACACTGCATAAATAAAAAATAAATTAAAAAAAATGTATACTATTGGAGGCTGAGAGTGATCTTGGAATGTATATTTTGTCTTGTAATAGTATTAACTACGTGAAATATAGTTTGATGTGTATTAGGTACCAGGGAAACAGTTTGCATGGTATTATGTTAAGATGTGAGATATGTTCAATACCCAGTCGTAAATAAAGAGAAAATAAATTAATAAATGAACAAATAATGTGGTTTCAATTATATTAAAACCTTAAGTACAAAAAACCGCTACAATTTTCCCATTTTTAAAACGCCATTTTATCGTGGTTTATTTATTTTTAGAAAATATATAGAAGAATTTCCTAAATATTTTTATATATATACTTAGTAAGTTTTGTTGGTTGATATTTCAATCTCCTTTTTTTAGAAACTAAATAATTATTTATTTGTATGATTTTTACCAAGGTTTTTTTTTCTTAATATATATATATACAAATAATTGAACTTCAATTTCTGTATGTTTGTGAGGAATGCTCTAGCAAGAAGAGCCTAGAATCTAAGACGTATAAATATATCATTGACCGTAAAATATAATAGAACGAGTATTTATAATATACGAGTATACATGTAGAATGTCAAGTGTCAAAAAAAAAAAATGGACGGTCGGAAGTCGCAGATTATTGCAACGAGCGTTTTGATATCCATACTGTATTGAAATTAATATTTTTTTGCTTTCCTCATTCGAGTTGTTATCTTATGTTTTTTCAACGAATGCGTGAAGCGTAATGTCTCTTAAGAAACATTATTATGCACATGATGATTATATAGGCACCAGCTACGTTTATTCTTTTCGCATTAATTCCGGTCATACATCATGAAGTCTTAGTAAATTATCAATTTAATTCAATTTTTGTTTTAATGGTTTTTAGCACTATATAAACAAAAATATTTTGCCAATATCACGTAGGATGGAGAAGACGTGAAAGTTTGGTGCAGTCAAGAAGACTATTTTTTAAAACATGTACCTATATATTTCTTTGTTAGACTTTAACTTAAAGCGAAAAAAATTTAGGATGTAAATTTCTCAATAAATAGGTTATGCAACGCAAAAAGGACTTTTCAAATCGGATCAATAGTTACAAAGGCTACCCTTACTTACAAACAAATTTTACCTCTCTCTAATATTAGTATAGATAAAAAACTATACACTTACTGTAATATATATTTTGTTTACCTATTTATTGAAAACTAAAACTTTTAGTGAATTAAATTATCAATAATAGATTTGTGTGATTAATAAAGACATGAACAAAAAATTGATACTATGTTGTACAGGTCTTTTTAAACCCTAGAGTGTTTTCCTTTTTTGTAAGCATGGAGGCAAAGAGGTAGAGCAACCTCCGATTGCCGCAAGCCAAAGCTGAGGAGACTAGCATAGGTGCTCGCGAAATATTATACGAAAGCGAAGAAACTACTCATCTCTTAGGACTGAATATATTTCAATTCTATTTGTTAAGATTCGTAGAAGCGTTATATTGTATGTTAACATTTAACAGTTTTAATAAAACCGAGAGTTGTAACCACGTAGATAGTAGAAATCAAAACTATTTTAATATACTTTAATTTCTATGTAAATTAAATTTCCCGTGGATTTCCAATTTTGTTGATACGAAATATAATCAAACGATATAATAATATGGCGTTGGTTTTTTCGCGATTAACCTGAAAATGTATACAAAATATTAATGTTAAGTACAATTATTTTGATTATAATTATGTCACTATATTTTTTTTAATAAGATTTGTATGAATAGAATGTGATCGATTTTTCAAAAGTAAGTAACTTTCAGATATGCGCCTACGCAGCCATAAAATAAACACTGACCGGTTCATTATAGTTGGATGACCATTAAAGGTACAGGTAGTTTTTGTTATAATTTCATTGAGTCGTGTGCTTGATTACGATAAAATGTAGTGTTTTCTAAGAAACACAGTGTAAAGTTATTAACCCTTTCATAATATGTATGTTTCTGTGATTTAACGTTTTTTAATTTAAAAAATAACAATTAGTACTTACTGTGTTCTTACAAGTATTAAACTGAAACAAAAGATTTATTTGTTGATTTTGAGTAGATGACACTATAAAAGTCATTACATTTATTACAAAGGACGTATAGTAATTGTAAATTAATTAATTGAGGGCAATGTATTGTTCAATAGGGATATTTGGCTTTTTGTTTTTTTAAGCAAAGCATAAACAATGATAACTTGGAGTTTTATATCCATAGATTATCTATAAGAATGCTGAGAAAAGCTTTCAATGAGTAAAAACAAATACTTTTTTTGTTAACTGTGTGCTGTAGGTACTTATGTATATTTCAACAACTTCAAAATACGCTTACATGTTTATAAACAAGAAAGAAAAAAAAAATCCATAGAGCCATATCGAAATTAAGTTTAGGATAAGTTTAATCAGACCTCGAATTTGTGTACAAAAGTAAAAGCTTCAGTAATGATAAACCCTGGAAATGTATCTTAATTTTCTCACAAATGATATGCTCATTTGTTACAGACTTAAAAATTATGCTTTCTTGACAGCCACCTGAGGCTACAAGCTCCATTACCAGTAACTTGTTTCAATAGAGCTTTTGTTTTGTTGAATCCCATCCCGGAGGAAGAAGTCGGCGCCCGCGCATTGGCGCCTTTCTCTAAACGAGCGAGACAGCATCGTTCCCGGCTCGAGCGGGAAAGAGATAAAACAATAGCATTCCGCGTCGGACGGACAAGCCAAATGAATCCAGTTTACTTGTTATACTCCAGTCACCCGCTTGTGTATTTTGTTACTCGCGTACCATTTTTTTCGGAAGTGATGTAAAACAAAAGAGAATATTTCGTGTGTGTTTGAAAACAGTACGAGGTGACTAATGAAGATGTGTTAAGTGGATTCTGTTATTTTAGTGGATGTGTCCAGTTAAAGCGGTAAGAATAAGTAAGAATGCAACCTAATCCCTCCCGTCCCTCTTGGAAGAATGCAGTGCACCGTGTTCGTCTCGGGCGCACCTTGCTCGTGGGCCCGAAACTACTGAATCAATACAATTACGCCGATAATCGATTGTTTTGTAACAAAGTGCTATCGGGTCAGGAATAGGGTTAAATTTCAGTTGGGACATTAACCTTAGTAAATAAAAGCAATCAATACAATAAAATATTTATGAATGAAGATTGTATTTTAAACGGTTTTATTTTTGTTAAAATTTATTTTATTTTATTTAAAATGTACTGAATAAAGAAGACCACGAAAATTGGTACTGAATTAACATTAAATATTCAGAATAAATTAAATGTTTTGAATTTTGTCCAAGTAATTAAAATATATTTTTACAGGGTTTTTTTTTTCCAGCAAACAATTTAATATAAACTTATACATATATCCTATTTTATAAAGATGTCGTAAGAAATATTCCCGCGATTTCGTATCGTCTTTGAACTTTTGTTTTGCTCATTAAAACCCTTCTAATGTTACCAACATTAGAAGGGTTTTTATGTGAAAAATTAATTTTCGTTTCAATTTTAGATATATGGTTAAACTTATTAAAAATATACTTTAAGTCTTTGATTATATATTGTCTATAATCAAAGCTTTAAATATTATACAATTAAGTTTTTTTTAACATACCTATACGAATCATTAGCATAATTTATATTACATGAAGAAATATTTAGGTATATTTAACATATGGGTAAAGTTGTTTTTATTTAAAATAAGATCAGTGGCTTTGATTGCTTTTTATATTATCACAATTCCGTATTGTCATGATTATTCATTTTGCCTTAAAATGTAGAGGCTTATATTTTTTCTTCTGCGACCCTTAATATTTCCGAGTTATAAAGCAACATAATTACCTATATTCTTTCATACAAAGATTTTTACTAGCCTTAAATGTAAAAAACTTAGTATAAAGAAAAAACATTTAAAGTCAACTTTGGAAATTTTAATCTATTGTCTGTTTTTCCTAGATAACTAGGAAAAATAGACGATAGATTAAAACTATTATTTTTTGATTTCGTAATAGTAAGGAATGTATCGTAAAACCAAATATAGACAATTATTTGTCTATGGAAAAAGTGTCGTTGATTAGTTGTACCTATACTGCATGTGGTGTACATTTTCTATGTAATAATATAAAAAATTACCCCCGGATTTTATTGCGATTATAAGTTACAGTAGGGAAATGTTTAATTCGCACAAAAATTTTAAATATAGTTTACACACTATCACAACACGGATACGAGTTCTTTTAAAGCTTATATTAGAGTTACTTTTCGTTTTTTGTAATCATCAGGTCATTAAAGGGCGACCCTAAAATATATTTACATATGATTTACGAAATATTTAAATTGACTTTCAAAAAAGAGTTCATGAATTATTAACGTTTATATTATAATTCCGAAATAAAATAAATGAAAAACAGGTTTGATAAAAAATTTTCGTGAGTAGACACTTAATGAGAAAACGACTGAGAATTTCCTTAACTTTACGGTAAAATGTACACATTTACATACGCTGTGTCAAGTTCAAGCATAACATCTTTGTAAACAAAACATTGCCGTGACATAGCGCAGTTTGTATTGTGTTACAAAGTAATAGCTACGATGGCATTTTTAAACTTAAGCTTTCACAGTTCTAGTCGTATTTCTGCTGCAAAGAATTGTCGGATATAATAAAAACTAAATTAAATAAAAGTAATAAAAATAGTCCTTACTTATGTCTAGGTATATGATTACAATTTAAGACATGTAGATTTTTTTACACTTTTTCTAGTAGTAGTCGTGCAAGCCCGTATACGTCGTACAAAGTGGAATAATATGTCAACTTCGGAATAGCATCCTAAAGACGCATTGTTATCTTTTGCGCAGTTGACCTTACAGCGTCCGTGAAAGGACTGCGATTCCATTCCGGAACGAATTTAAAAGTCAATTTTTGGTCCTTTTTGAAATATACAAAATTATATTTTAGCACGTGCATACATATGTACGATCATTCATCAATTACTATATCCAATTATTTTTCAAAGTTGTAAGTTATTGCTTCTCAATTTAGCGAATAAACATTCCACGTTGAATGGAACGTTCAAACCGTCCGGCTATTCTTTGTTTTCAAAATATTTTCGGAACGCGTCCAGGCGATAAATTACGAAACAAGTATACAGTAAACATTTCAGTTCCGCTAACACCCTCTCTCGGTTATGCACTCTATTGTTTACTAAACATTGACGAGAGTCGCGTGAATTAATTTGACCGATCGTTCAAACATTCGTTGCTAACAAACAATGGAATATCGTGCGAAATGCTCTGTTACATCCCGAAATTGGAAATGTAAAATCCTAAATGAAAATACCCATACACCAAATTCAAGCTTTGCTTTGACTGTTTTAGAAATATGTAAGTTTATAATCAGCAACGAATCATTCATAACCGATTCATTGATAGAAGTTAGCTGAACTTAACGTATTTATGTTGACCCCAGTTTTGATCTCACGTCATCGACTAAAGTTAGCAATTTTGTTGACATAGCCGATGAACTGAATGTTAAGTTAACATTATTGCAAATATTTGTAAATACACAAAATAATCGGCAGAGAAAATTTTCCGTCGGGCTCTTGATGTGTTGCGTAAATACGATGAATCCCTATTTTTATGTGCGTACTAATCTAGGTTTTATATGAGTTCTAGTTTACGATGTTTATATAAGGATTTTTTCGAAATATATTTTTTTTCAAAAGTAAATGTAAATATGAACGTATCATTGTTGTTTTAATTGTAGTATGCGAAGTACTTAAGTTTGTGATGTATTATGTACATTAAGATTATTTATAACATATTAAATGTTGATAAGAAGATGCCTACGTGATTTGTGAGACATAGTCCCATTATTGGCGAAAAAATGCAAATAAAATGCGGTTGTTTTTTATTTTAGCGAAAATAACGGATTGTTAAGACGAACAAATTTATGTACTGTTAAAAAAAGTTCGCAATATAGTTAAGTAGAATTCAGTGAGATATAAATATGAATAAATCTGAGCAAACTTTATTGGACACGTTTTTCGTTAGACAACGCAGATACGTACTAGTATGCTCGTTATAATTATATTATGTATTTGTTAAGAAAGCTTGTATAGGATCAATCGATATTTATTAGTTTGGTCACTTATTATTGGATACAATCATCAATCATTATCCTCAGGAACTCTTTAATTATTCGATATTAAAAGATATCTAAAAGAGGTCTATGACACACGTTATTGAAAATTATCATATGATTTGGTATCTTGCGTATACCAAAAACACAATGATAGTTACAGACATATATTATAAAGATCCAAAATTTGTTTGCAAGTTTGTTTGTAGGGGGTAATCTCTGAAAATACTTACTTACTGATTTGAAAAAATCTTTTGCGTAGGATTGTTCGTAATTTATATGTTTACTAAAAAAACTAACATCCTTGCACAATTCCGTTTAGTTATGCAACTTCATTCATTGTAATATTTTAACAAAACAGTAAAATTTGAAAATTAATTGATTTTATTCTCATACTACATTTAAAATCATTAAAATCTTAAAAGTAACTATTTCGAATAGAGTAATTCAAAGTTCGGTGTTAATGTTTTAATTTATTCAGGTACCGAAATAATTAAAGATGAAATCAGCAAAATTTATCAATAAACCTCTTAATGAGGTATTCTGTATGCAAAAAGCGGCAATCCAGTGCTCTGAAAATAAAACATTCCCTGGTATAATTGAATCAATGGTAATTGTTGAAATGTTTGCTGCTAATTGTACGCTATAGCTCCGTATATTTCAATTAATCTGGTAATAACTGGAGAACAGCCGATAAATTGCTATAATAATCCCTGTTGCTGTTTGCACTGCACCTGCGAGTGTTATAAAGATATACGATAGCTCCGAAGTCGAAGTCTTTTGAGTGTTCCATATTAATTTGATGCAGGATTAACGAGGGAAAATGTTTTTTCATTATATCTTGCGTACATATTTAAATTAGAGTATATCTCTAAACATATATTAGGTATTTTCTATTACTGTATATTCATAAATTGGTCTTTAAAAATACTATAAAATTTTCTGCCTACATAGAATAATTACCTATGAGACGTAAACGAAAAGATAATTTTCAATTGAAATAATTATAACAATCAAAGCCAGAGCCACAAATTCGTTCTGTATTCCATTATTTTTAAAAATGTAGAAGTAATGTCCTAATTTGACAAGAAAGTTAACAACTGAGTTTATTGCTACATCGTCAATTTTAGTTATGTAGGCGAAAACTGAGCATATCGTCCTTGGGAATAGAAAACATATTTTTGTGTTAGAAAACCTGTTTACTAAAGAAGGCCTATATGACTCCATCTAGAAACACAGTTTAATTTGTAAAATTTGAGATTACGACTAATGAGAGTCGAGCAGTATTCATAAATGTCAACCAATCGACTAAGTAGCAGCAGCACCACTCAGTTTTTTAAGGAATATAATTTAGCAAAAAAGTAACGTCCCCCTTGCACGTCTTTTTAAAATCAGTTAAAATATCAATTTCGACAGAAATATATTAGCAATGAAGTCATTTTACATGTGAAATCACAGACTGTTATTTGGATTCATTGATTTGTTATTTCAGTCATCATTTCGAGCTTTACCACTAAACGTTGTTCGAATCTAGAGCAAAATCTGATAATCATTTGTTATAGTTAAACGCGTAATAATTACATTTTTTATTTGTTTTACCTGCTTAATCTATTTTCACAACTTTACAGGACGATAATAACACTAAAATTTATTTGACTTTTAAAACGGTTAAAGATTATTAGAAATCGTTGATTTTCTTGCAGTGTATGTACTATTTGGAATTAGATAAATCCATACGAAATTATTTGGATTACTATTTATTTTAATTAACTTGTTTGCTTTTGTATTCGCTTGACTATATTATTGGTTGTCTATTGATTTTTCAGAATAAGCATCATTCTATATGGATTTAACGCCTTTTATTAAATACTAGCTTTTGCCTGCGACTTCGTCCGCGTTTTCGTCGTTTTTCGAAAAAAAGTAGTGTATTTCCTTCAGTTCAGGTTCAGTGGTTTTGATGTGACAGACAGATTAACTATCGTAATTTAATAGGGAAATATAATATGTCAATCCAGAATACTTGATTTCTATGATTTTTTTTATTAAATAGGTAATAATGTTAACTTTTTTAAATAAGAGATGAGTGAGAGTATTATAAACGTAAGAGTAAACAAATATAATCAGAATTCTTCGAACTACTAACCTATCAGGAGTTACACGTGTTATTGTGAGTCAACCATAAAAGATAGACATATGCTTTTGCGGGATATTTTTAGGAAATTTTATGTAGAATATTTCCGTTATACATGATTTCTATGTAATTTTAACCATTAAGGCTGCATACGCGACGGAAGCTTAAAAATTGGAGTAACTTCGCCCGTTTTCCCAAAATTTTCCTTTATAACCCTGCTCCTATTGATTGTAACGTGATGAAAAGTATACTATAACCTGCCCAGGAGTATGAAGAATAATTGTACTAAGTTTCGTTAAAATCCGTCGAGTAGTTTTGTATCTATAAGGAACATACATACAGACGGACAGACAAAAATTTTACTGATTGCATTTTTGGCATCAGTATCATATTGTTCATTTAATTAACCTTTTTATGCGACAACAGTTCCGTGGTTTTACCTGTGATATAAAAACTGTTGTTCACCCAGAATATAATTTATCTTTATTCTTAAAATTTGATGAAAATCTATTTAGGCGTTACAGTGTGAAGACGTAACAAACATCTTCATTCTTATAAATTTATTTTTATATGTCAAATAATAGTAAATTGAATATTGCTTTTTAAAAATATACTTTACAGAAACGTTTTTAAAAGCGTACATCATAATATTGGATATCAAGTAGCCGTCGACATTTCTACGAATGATAAAATAAACTTCGTTTGTGATAATCGGTTACTTTACCCTTTACATTTACAATTTACGGTAAATTTTTGTTATACTGGTGTAAGGTAAACATTAAAGTTACCCTAATATTGTAAGGTGAAAACTTAAAAATGAAATTAAAAAAATATAGAAGATTCTTCGTTTTGATTTGGAAATATATTCATATTATGAATATCATGACTTTTATTAGTATACAAATAATGTATGTGTACATTAAGTATCTACCAAATTTAAAATCACATTAAAATATGTCATTTTCGACACATTTACAAGTTAAAAAAAAACTAGTTAAATGTAAGTTTTAAAAAGTTAATAGACCGGTCGTCATACATATAAAAAATAGGAAGTATCTAAGCAAAATATAAAGTTGAAGAGTCATGTTTGTTCACAGACTTATAAGGTTTACATAAATTGTTTATCATTGATTCTACACCTGAAAGAATTTACTGTCAGTGACTTATTTATTGAAACTCACAGCTTACGTTTTACCCGAGTTATTGTTACCAGGTTATAGAAATCTTTTATATCAGTTAGGAAAGTAAAACTTATGACTGTAATTTCCGCTCTTCACATACATTCCAGTAAGTTAATAGTACCGCTTGGTATACTTAGCATCAAAGTTATTTACTGAACTTGTTTAAGACCGAACTAAGCACATGTTCCACAATTAAATACATCAATATACCTGACAATTGAAGATTATGAATTACGATGATATCTCATAGGATTTATGGTTCCATAGCCAGTGATTAATCTGAGCCGGCTGTTCTGAAGGACGATGTCTGTCGACGGTATCAGATGTCTTTATCTAGCGCGATTAATTAGATACTTTATACCTTAGAACATTTATACGTGTACTTATTATAGGCGTGTAATTATTGTAGTGTCAACATATCGCATAATATTATGCTTATATAAAGGGTGAGTTTTTTAACTGGCGTGGTAGGCTTAATCCGAAACTATAAGGAATAACGAAATATATTTAAAGGACCCTGGGGGCCGATTTTGATTAAAACTAAAACTGCATCATTAGTTTTTTGAAAAATTCATTTTTCTAGCCAGGAATTTCGATTTTGGCCTACCACGCTCAGTTAACTAAACTCATCATGTATATATACGCTTAATTTTCCACAGTTTTGAAGATTCTTGTTTATATTTATTTGTTTGAATAGCTTGTTGTTTATTTATGGTGAAATAAAACACGCAGTTTAAAAATCAGATAGACTAAAATGGTAGTAAATATTAATATTTATTAAACCTTAACATCAAACAATAAAAAAGTAAATAGTGGAGATAAAAATATTGATATTATTAGATCAGGTCCGTTTGAAGTGTGCAAACAGGTCGTGTTCAGTCTTTTTAACTCGGTCCAATGCAGCTTACAATTAAATTGAGAACATTACCTTCTACATTATTCAGGATTTTTAAACCGAAGCCGTAATACAAAATAAGATAAAATACGAAACGTATACATTACGACAGTTAGTATTCAGGTTAATTCAAGATCTGCCCATTCGAATTAATTGATTCACATGTTACGATTCTGCACCGCCAATAAGGCGAGTTTTCATAACTCTTCAAAGCTGGCATGCACGTGTAGATGGCACTTAAGCACGTGCTGCGGGAAAAAAAACTTCGCTAATATTAGAAACGTTGGCGCAATGTCGACTCTATTGCTTATACGCCGAAGAATTTTCGTAACTTCCTGTTTCATGGTGGCCTCTTTAAACCAGGAAAAGTCGAAAGTGGTTGGATTCTGTAAATGGGTAGCGAGATACAGTTGAAGTGGTTAATGATACTCTGATAACTGCGACGTGGTAGGTCGCGAAATAGACGAAATATAATTTTTAAATCTTCGTATCTTCAATAAAGTCTTTTTTATAACTTGGATGTCGATTCATCTGTTCGGGTAGATTATACTAGTAATTATAGTCGATTTTGATTTGAAATATTACAGCGGTCAAACTTGTTTGTTCGCATTTCTTGCAATTAAAAATTATTTACGTTGTGGTAAAGGTTTGAATTTAAGTTATGAAAGTTAAATAGAATGTCATTATAAAGAAGCTATGTTTAAGCAGAAACTATATTTTTATTTTTAATATTAAAATTGTGACCATTGACACACACACTGTTACTGTAATTTCTCTGAATCAACTCATGTTCTTGGCGATATTTTAATATAGTAGGAAATGACAGCTTCTTATTCAATTCGTCATGGTTTTATAATTTTGAATATTTTATGCTTTTGTAACACATGTACAATATATTGTACATATAACGATGCCTTAAAATATTTATATTCATTGGTTACACAAAGTGAACTTTCGTTTTTGCACCCTATGTTTAAAGCGTCAAGTCGCGAAGGCGTCTTATCAAATGATGCACGACTCTGATTTATTAGAACCACGAAACAAATGTACGTACTCATGTAGATATGGTTTTCAAATCGATTGCGTTAGTACAGAATCGAAAAATGTCATGTAGCTACACGATGAACTCAAATGATATTATTCGTAAAATAAAAAATAAGGATTTGGAATCCTTTTTGATAGCCGTTTTAGATAATTTTTTTTTTATTGTTTTCTTTTGGTAATAAGTAACAAATATTGCAATTTATTGATTACGCAATAACTATCGATTGGCAGTACAAAATTGTTTAAACACACATTCTGATTTTATATTCATTATTTAAATACATGAACATATTTTTAATAATAAATTGAACTAAGTTAGAGAAAATAGCTTAAATTTCTATATACCAGTACCAGAGTAGTTTACTTTTTCTGGGAAGTAACGTCTGCGACGCTTTGAATTCGAGGCAAAAGTTTATCGGGCAGTTCATGAATTATTTTCCACTAATGTTTTTTCTGCGAATGGAGACGAAGGTTTGTAGCGTTGTGCTTAATATACCGGAACATCAACATGGAAGCGTTCGTGAAGGCCTCTTCGGAATATTTAGGGAAGTTTTTGGGCTAATGTCTTGAGTCTTAAACGCCTGTGTAATGTCTTCGCTGTGTTATACTTTACGTATTTTCTGCGGAGCTAATGTAGCAAAAAGTTAAATAGATGAAAAAGAACGCGAAACACATCAATATTATGAATGTGACGATGTTTTTTCCACTTAACTCTTCTTAAAATGTTTTTTGTCTCAATAATTTATTTTATACAACTAAATAAAAATAAAATAAATTGTATCGACATTCGACAGTAATAAATTTAAAAATATAGCAGTCTGAACAGACGAATAGAATGAAATTCGCCACAATTTCCCTATAACCCAGTTTCGGTCTACGTTCCTTTACAACCGGTTCGGTCAATATGAAGTTTTCTAGAATTTTACATCTGTTATATTCTGAATTTGAAAAGACCGGTAGTCAGCAAAAGTACGCCGTTAAATTTAAAATACGTGAGCGTATTGTTGCACGGGTCCGTGGTATTTTGTTGCTGTTCTTGGTAAAATTAGCCCGAGTTTTACTGCGGAATTGTTGCCTCAACAAGCTAAAACTACAGGCCTTGTGTTTAAATTGAACTAATTACAAAACCATATTTAGTTTGCGAATAAAAGTAAACTCCTAGTTGAGGCTTGAGAGTTTTAGTTTTATTAATGAAATTCGGTGGGAGGAATAAAATTAAAAGCTTAGTTGACTTGAATATTTATGCATTATTCGTTAAATGGAAATACGTACTCATTAATATATAATACAAAATGTTTCTACTGCGCATCCACTGCAAAATAAACAGCTTTTTTTTTAGCTTTAAAACGTTCTTTAATACATGTTTTACAAATTTAATATTTGTTTGTAAATTAACATTTGTGGTTGCTATGTAAATGTAATTATCTCTTTACACATTTTTCATTACGTGGGCTTCTTCCCGAAGTGTGTTTGTATTGACATAGACTTACTTAAATAAAGTCTAAGCTAAGATAACCAGTATTCTAAAAGGTTAAGCTCGTAACATAATACTTGACATTATATTTTTATGCAAAAAACATAAACAACTTCGATAAAATCGCTATTTTTGGAGGAAAGTATAAAATTTCATCTAAAAGCCTTTTGGTTACAGGATAGTTTTGTTATTACTGGTTAAGTAAGGCAAAAACTAAATATGAATTGTATTGTACCAATTGCATACAAAATATGTATAAAATATTAGGGTTTAAAGAAAAAATTAAGAAAATCCCGCCTCGTTTGAAACTTAAATTGGCTATATTAAGTTTAAATAAATTTATTATTTTAAGGTAGAAAAGAAATATTTGGGCCTGATATTTTGTTATAGCACGAATTTGCAGCGTTATGAAAAACGTTACGGCACCAATTACTGTAGCAAAATTTGATGTTAATTATTCATTCGTTAAAAAAAATTACAAATTCATGTAAAACAAGTTTAACATTCTCATATAATTAAGCCAGAATTAAATCTTTGTTTTCGTTTAAATGTTCAGCGTTGTAACCTCATAATTAAACCACAAATTGCATACTAACAATTTCCCTTACTGCATTCAGTTTCAGTCCATTTCAGCATTTGTAATAGTCTCTTAATTGTAAACCAATAAAATATTTCTCTTTTATCTAGTATTTTTTCGAATATACCAGGACTAGCTCAATACTCTAGTATATCACACAAACTGCTAAATTGTAACACTTAATTTCTGATTTTCGTACTAAAAAGCCTTAATTGTCAGAATGTGGTATTTTTTGTTATTGTCTGACCTCCAATACCTCTAAGCGCAAGGTAGTAACCATTTAGACTAAAACAAAATCCCTACTAAGAGATATTACTATCGCTACCAGGTGATTGTGACATGTCGTTAACCAATAATATCTTCAAAGCGACTTCATTCTGAAACGCGATCTACGTGTCATCGATCGTGTCCGGGTCGTTCAGTTCCGGGTATAGGAGTTACGTGTTGATCGATGATTGCTCTTTTGTTTGAGACCGAACGAGTAAGATATTCTTACCCGGTCGCATAGGCACTTTTCAAATTAAATTTTAATTATTAATTTTTAGTTTTAGTATTATTACATTAATGTATCGTTTATTATATTTGTTCTGAGCTGATCTGAACGTTAGTAGAGTATAGTTTTATTTAGAAGTTTCTGCCCCTCGTAGTTTCACTCGTACTTATGGTTACTGCTACGATCTTATGAGTCGTAGCGTGATGTAATATAGTTTATAACTTTCCTCAATAGACGGACTAATCAATCCAAGAACATTGCTTTTAACGGTAAAATATTTTCGGAGCCTTATAACAAATCACAATCAAATCTTTCCTCTTCATAATATTGGTGTAGTTTTAGTAATATTTATTAAATTGGTATATTTATCAAAGATAAGACAATACTTAAAAACCGTTTTAGAAAGGTAGAAAGGTAACTACAACAGATTTCACAGTCACTGAATTTCTCATGAGTGATCGTAGAATTATTTTGCCTTCGCTTCACTTGTTTTCGTAGTTATCTTTAATCCTTATCGCAAATTATATATCGGCCGAAAATTTTATTAAAGATTTAAGTATGATTTTCCATTTATGTTTGAAGATGAAAATAATTTTGATACACTCAAGATTATTTGGATTGTTATGTCTTTGAGAAATAAGTGTAAAACTAGGGTTAATTGTGTTGTGAGATGAGTTATGTACGGTGTGCATACAAGCACATACTGATCTAATGAAAATGGGGGAATCTGTGACTCAATAGATGTCTCTGACATAATCTCCAATTACATACTTTGTGTAAAAATTAATCATTACCAATTATATAAATACAAGTCTCAATAGCAAACCGTTTGTTTCCTTCATTTCATCCTTCCACTGTTATTAAGTTAAGTTGAATACCACGAGTAATAATGCTTGGTAAATAATACTAAGTAGCAGTTAATTATGAACGTCGGTTCAATTTAAACCTTCAGTCCTGTAGCAGTACGATTCCATTGTATATAACAAAACACGTTAAAGGCACGTTCGTTTAACAATGTTGTGAATTTTGATCTTGCTATTTATTTGTAAAGTAAACTAAGTGCCGTTATACGCTGAAACGTTTTGCGGGAGCTTTCATATTCTCAGGTTCTGAGTATTTAGTTGCCGTTCGAGAACAATTGCGCTGTACAAATATAGTAGCAGAGTTAATAATAAAATTATTTAGTAACAACTCGTTAATGTATAACCAACAAAGACTATTTATCAACAGATATTTTAGAACTATGTAATCAGTGTATACATTTTGGCCCATACAATGTTTTCTACTTTAAGAAGACCGCATTTAAATAATCAGCATTTAATAAGATAATACATATTTTAGTTACAGAATTTTATTGATATCATATATCAATAAAGATCAATGGACGTTATGTTACGGTATTTCTAAATAAACTTGATCCTCATGAGATTTCTGTCAAAATAGTTCGGCAAAAAATGAAAACTTACGTATTTGAGTTAATATTTTGTTTTGAACGAGGGTCGTTCATACGTAAAGTATCAATTACTTGTGTATGCGATCACTAGACCATTGCAGTGATATTAATTAAAAAGTATAAATAATTAACATTATATATCATGATTTTAAATTGACTAACTTTTAACGTAATTTATACCTGTACGATTCGTCGTGAAACGGATATTCATACGGAAAATTGTCATTACGCAAATTATCCGGTAGTGTAGCTGTTCAATTCTCAATTAATATTTTAGTTCATGCAAACGTGACAGCTTTTGTTTAAAACTTGCACAAGAGCATTTTTAGTTTTTGTGCAAATACAATAATTACTACTAATTATCATATTCATGGAGAACATGTCTCAAATATTTACATGTCGAACATTTAAATAGCAATGACAGACACTCAAGATTGAATAATATAGAAGCTCATTTGTTAGAACTGTTCGCAAGTTTCAATTTATTTTCAATCAAGCGAGTTGATTTGATCAATTGAATCGGGGATGATATCTCTAACATGTGGGACTTGCGACCACTTAGACATATTGCTAACTAACTGCTATCCCTCGTAGATGTCAATTTAATTTAGAAGACAAAAGGACGTATCTACTCGTCCGAATGATATTGCTTATCGAAATTTCTTTTTAGTCTGTATTGTGTCACTTTAGAAACATCGACCATTAAGCTGAAACATGCAATGTAAAATTTTAAGACGTAGTAATTTTATTGGTTATATTCTTTCATTGCAATATGTGTATTAGTAATCTTGATAACAATTGTGCTTTCAGTAAACTATTAATTTTATGTACATTTTCTACTTTTACTATTTTTCCACTTACAAGATGAGTTAACAATCAAATGTCAAAGAAATTAATCCTCAAATAGATAAAAAAGAGAGTGGCCTTTTGATATTCTTAAGAACAATGAGACCATTATTAATGTCGCATCTAAAGGAATTTAAAATGCTTTCAACCGTTTTCTTTTATGCCAACTTAACGAAGAAATATTAAGTAGGAAATTCAAAGGTTCATTCTATGCGGGCACATACAATTGTTTAGATTGTTTTATAAACTATTATAAAATAGACATCTTAATAGAAGTTTATAGGGCTATCACATAAAGATTCGCCAGTTTATGATGTTGAAGACCAGATTAAAAAACAACGACTGCGCCGCCAACAATAGACCCGTTAGAATTTAACGATTTCAGTTTTAATCGCTGGCAGTTAGTAGATTTTATAGTTATTATAATTTTTATTGCAAATTTTATAAGATATAAAATGGGAGATGGTGTATGGAAAAAAAATTGCCTATATTTAGTTCCAACAATTGTAACGGGTCCATATTGTTGATTAGATTTTAAATAATTTATAACCGCCAAATGTTTGAACAGTCTTAAACTCTATCTGTCTTACTATAAAAATTATATAATTGCTTAACAGCGATTAAACTCATAAAAAAACTTATTGATAAAATGTTATACGTTACATTTGACAGTTAAAATAGGTTTTAAACATCTATAAAACTCACTTAAACGTATATAAATCTACATATATCTAAAGCATATTTAACTTAAAACAGTCTTTAGACGCGGACTTGTACGGATTTTTTTAAACACGCATTTAACGCCTGTTTAAATCTTTTGTAGTAAGGCAGTATTTGTTCAGCTTTCCTATTCTCATAAACGTCACACTAATTTTATTAATACATCGGCTTGTAATGATGAAGTATGCGTATATTCGTACCGAACACTGATTTTGCCGGTACTAATTTTGGATCCATAATGCGATTCCTATATCAGATGCACTATTGTTTGATTACTGTATGATCTGTTTTGCATGCATGTATTTATCATTGTTTAACTGTGAAACTATTATATATGATGCGGTAAGGTAGAATGTATTATCGTTTGTATGAAATTATAATGTTTAGTAAGAGAGGGTTTTCAATTAAACAAAATAAATATTTCGATTGTACATTACGCAATAAATACCGAGCACATTATGAAATAACTATTTATCTAAGAAGAAATAAAATTTAAAGTAAAAACAATATTTTTTATATTATATAGTTAATTAAGAATTTTCACAAAATGTTACAATTTATTACGTTTAGGTATAATAGTAACAAGCCTATTTTTAAACCATAAAGTTTTACTCGTTTGAGTATAATTAAAATGTACTTTGTTAATAATTCATTTTTCTACTTTCATAAATTATTTTAAATCTTGACCATATAAGATAGATGACATGAAGCACATACGTCAGCTTCAGGTGTTAAAAACTTCACTAAATATTAATGATGTGTGCTACAAGTTGCTACAAAAATGTAATGTGTTGTCTTTGATAATAGTACTTTTAATGATTTTAACAGCTTGTGCTTGTTAATCATTAACTTTAATGAAATCGAATGTTTCATACATGCACACAATTTAACTTTAGTACAAAGACAATTGTGGAACTGTTATGGTTACAGAGTGTTTATGTAAATTAATTGTCAATTTGACTATACCGATGTCTTTAATTACCCATTTTAGCTTCAATACACACGGATATGTTATACCGAGAACAGTTGTATTAATAATTTTGGATGCCACTTCTGTTCAATAGCTGTAATTGAGAGTATAAAGTTAATTGGTAATAGTTGAGGTGAGAGAAGTTGGCGTTTAACTTAAGTCAAATATACGTATAATCTGTTTAATTATTTCACGTTAATCTACATTTAGGGAAATAATATTTTGATATGATTAAATTTCAAATCTAAAACATACCTATCACTTAACAATACCATAGAAATTTGGAATATTTTTGCGAATTAACTATATTATTATAAGTCGATTAAAGCTCTGATGTATTAATAAACTAGTCAATTTGCATATACATTCACTTGCTAATGGCAATGCCATTTATAAATGAAAGTAAGTTTTTGTTCAAAGTCCAGACATTTTATCGGATATCTTTGTTAGGATTTCTTACCTATCGGCTGTCCAGACTGTCACTCAATAAAAACATCCGATCAACTTACAGAGCACGCATCCGACGTAACTGTGACTCAGTGTTTGTTCAAGGATGCATTAAATTAAGCCGTGCCTAAACTGTTAGGATTAGCGAGGATACGTCAATAGGACTATGAATTACGTTCGGGTCGGGAGAGTCGTGGCTGGAATATTAAATTGCTTTATTACCGCGCGGTTTTGATTGTTGAATAATAAACAATGAGGCTTGTTAAAAAACAAACGTTTTTATGAATGACCATCCGCGAATGAAGTAGGAAACGATTAGAACACAATTAGCATTCACGAACACGTGCTTCATATTGTTTAGCGAAGCAATTTATCGTTTATTAAAACGCGATTTTCTTGTATAGCAATATACACAGACATTAGACATTATAAATTAAACAATTTATTTATTTTTATACTATATTTTACTTTCTGGGTAAGAATTTGCAAAACTAAACAAATGTAGCGAATATAATAAGAATAACATTTATTTTAAGTCAACGATATCAAATATTATGAGTTGTTACCGATTTATTGAGAGCAAATGTATCACTGGGAATAATAGTTAATATCAGTCCTATATTAGTTCAATCGGTCACTCATATCAAGCGACAACTAAACAGCGTTAATATAACATCATGTTATTTTGCCATTTTACTTAAATAGTTTTATAATAATGTGCTGCCAGTTTACAAATAAACATAAGTGAAATTATCTATGGTAGCTAAAACTTGCCAACATTACACAGAATTACTACCCTTGGCACGTGTAGTACGATAACTTGTTCTGAAAAGTTAGTAATTAAAAAGTCCTCCTGCACAAATACCGGTTTCGTGTTTCCGACTCCGTTCCCCGATATGTAACAAGCTAAATTGTTAAGCCGAACTAGATATCAGATATGAAATAAATTGCTCAATTTCCTAATGCCTGCTAACCGGAATGGAATAGTTCATTCTCTCCATTGTGTCGACTGTTCTATATTGGGAATAGCTGATTGAATATTGAAATTTAAATCTGAAATTAAAAACTGTAGGTAATATTTAATTGGTTAGTGCTTATCTATGTTTTATGAGGATTCTATATTAATTGCGTTTTTGAGTAATTTGTAAAGTGCTTTACTGAAAATTTTAGTACGTCAGTTTGGTTCTGTTAAGAATTTTCCTGAAATAATATTATTGGGCTATATTTTTAATTCTATTTAATAATGATCTTTTTTTGGTAAATCAATCTTGTACCTAAATTAGAAGCTTTTGTAGACTGCAATTACATTTTTCGGCAATAATCATATTTAATCACAGAATTACTTTGCTGTAATCTGCGAAACCATCTACAGCTGTTTGGTATGCAGTATGAGCACCACCCGCCCTCCCATTTATTAATAATAATTTATTTTTTAGCAAATTAATATTTGGCAATAATCATAATTGATCATAAAATTATCATGAGGTATTAACTTAATTAATGCATATTTAACTTTTCAACACGGCTATATAAATTTTCAACAAATTGACAAAATGAATAAAACTAGTTTGCGTAGAACAATTGCTGTTCCGCTTCTGTGAGCTTTTCTCATCTTATTTGTTGTCTAGATACAAACTCCACACGGAATTTTAAATTCAGTCCGACGCAGTTGCCTTCAGCTTTTGTATTTTGGAAATAGCTAATAGCTCCCTTTATTTGCAATTGATTTGAAGTTTTTATGTAGAAAATATTGGTTTATTTGAATTTGTTAATTCGATTGAGGCTCATAGTGTTGCAAATATTTTATAGAAAAAAAAATATCTGTGAAAATCTCTCTGGATTTCGGTTTAAACTTTTTATGTATATGAAGAGTATAGTGAAAAATCGTTATAGAAAAAACTTTTTTCGCCGAGAAAGAAAAACGGGTGGATAAAGAGTTAGTTGAAAAATTGGCTAAAAGTTATCTTCTTTCATTATATTTTTTAGTCACGTACTTTGTGCAAGCTTCGTGAAAATATAACACAATCTTCCCCAGCCTTTTAAATGTCGAGTGCTTAATTAATTCATTTATCAAAATAATGTTGGGAAATATAAAGTTTTTTAGTACCTTTAAAGTTAGACAGGTGATTAGATTTATAAGTGTAGTTCATTATGTAAAGCCTATATGAGTAAATAATATTGTGCATCGCTAACTTCAATACATTACGCACTATCATTATATCAGTCTTTAAACAAATGCGAAAAATAAATTAAATAAATTCTAGAGATAGAAATAAGATATGTGTTAATTTATTTTAATCCATATACTAATGTTTTTAATTTAGAACTCGTATCCGGTTTCTAATGATAAATAACGAACAAAGTATTAATTAAAACTTATATCTGATTTAAATATAAATTGCTTCAGCATTAAGCCCGGCGTTTCAGTCTAAGACGATCAAGATACTATCGATTAATGTAACTAACTATTAGCAGTAAATAACTGGGCGGCAATTTCTTCTTTATTGCTCCGTATATTAGTGTCCAACTCACATGATATATAGTTTAAACTACAGCTTTTTGCGAGACACAGCTGTGAAACATTCTATCCCATAATTTTATATCTTTATGTTTTTTTCTGATGGTTAATGAATATTTTTACTTCCCTTTCCTTTTAGTGTATTACTGATGCAACCATTAATTATTTTACTTCTTACAGTATTCGTCAGTCCGGATGGATCTGGATTTTTGTTGAAAATCATAAAAAAGTGATTACTACCTTTTAACTTATAGTTTAGGATTTAATTTAAAGTTGTGTAAGCATCGTAAATAAGGATAGAAATACATATTATGAAAAAAGAAGACTAAAACTATTTAATGACATCCAAACAAAGTCAAACAAACTTCAAAGTCTGACTACTCCGTAAGACTGTTTGTTCATTTGAGAAGTTGAATGCAAACACATAGAAAGGTCTGCACTTAACAATTCTAAAATTTTCAACACATGTAAACAATACAAACAGATAGCCGGATAATTAATTATGCATTCAATTAATAGAACATATGATAATGATACGATTATGATTTAGTACTAATTTAAACCTGCGGTCAAACGTGCTAGTGTTTATATTAATATGGTCTAAATTAAACCTAATATTTAATAATGCTTTGTAATGGATTTTAATGGAATTACAAATAATAAAGGTTCAGGACGGAATAATATTAATTAGTGTTAAATATTTTATACAATTTAGAGTGTGTGTTAATTATATCGTTAAATCATAGTTATGTTTTATGTTGCTAGGTAAATACGAATTTGTATGCAAATGGTTATAAAAGCAAATAAAAATAATTGCTCCCTTAATTTAATGTGATTTAGTAAAAACAGTGAAAAGAGACACTAAAATTATAGAAAAATCCACTACTTTGGAATATGTGACATTGTGACATATTTAAAACGCAGTGAAAATTGAATTTGTTTAAAATATATTTCCATGGCAGTATTGGAAAGACGTCAAAGGAAACTTTCTTGTCGAGATTTAGTCACAACGAAATATTGAACAACTTATATGCAACTTTAAGAGATCGATAAGGAATTTGCCTACATTTTAAAGAGTTTTTCTGTATAAATACAATAAAAATAAAATATATCAACCTATTTTTATTATTATTCGAATATTTCAGTGGTCTTTATTATTGGCACAAAATAGAAAATTGTTAAAGAAAGTCAGATACATATAAATTAATTAATTTTATATAGACTTTTATGAACTATCTTCACGGTAAAATGCATTAAGATCTGATCGAAATAAACGTAAGACGGCGACTTTTAAGAGCTTTCTACATTTTAGATTGCAGAGAGTTGTAAATAACCAATTTATTAGACACAGCTAAGCACTTTACACTCGGAATCAATTACCTGATACATTAATATTTATTGGAGACTAGTTTAAGTCTGTGACAGGGATGTTTATTCGAAGGGTTTTTTTACCGACTTAGATCCTTGCTGTAGCTTATTGACTACAGTTCGTACCGATATCGGCTATATTTCTCTACATGAGTTTTTTTGTGTTCGTGTCTATTTTTATTAGGCACAATGAAATAGTTATTAAAATTGTTTAAAGATTTTTTTCAGTTTAAAATCTCATAAATAATTATCAAATGTGATTACTAGCTTTTCGTAAAAATAGTAGAAACTGGCCGGTAATAGAAAAGGTTGATAAAAATACTTTGGTGTTTATTTATTTATGAAGTTTTAAATGTTATAATTTTGCTTTATTTTTTATTGTTGTTTTTTTTTTTATAATCAAGTATACCATTTGTTTTTTTTTGTTGTTTCAGACAGCAAGATGGAATTGAAACTGCTAATACACGTGATTATTGGGATCGTCGTACCTGTTGCAGCTGGTATGTATTAAATTTTCTTTCAATTTGACGTCTTAACTATTTGTTAAACTTACAAGTTGGGTTATTCATTAATATAAAATAAAAAAGTTAATTATTTTGTAAGGTATATATGTACATATATACTCGTTCTTAATCGTAAGAAACATTACTAAAATTTTCTTAACTATTATTTATAAACACGATAAAGAAAAGTAAATCACGTGTAGACAAGGTTTTGGATTTAGTTTTTATATACAGCAATAATTTAATAAAGTATTCTATTATTCAATAAGTCTTATAATAAGGCACTGACAGTAAACTCATTCAGGTGTAAAAAGAATAATAAATCTTATTAAAATCTGTAAGCAAAATTTACCAGTATAGTTCTCGCCTAATAGACGACGAATATTATAATTTAATTAATTTATGTCTAAAATGAAAATGGAAATAATTGGAAACTCGACGCTTATCGTTACTCGCCGGAATTAGCCGTTGAAATCTACTGAATGACTGATTATATCCATGTTTAATAAGAACGTAATTAAATTATAACAAGAAAAGCCTTAATAATGCGCTTGTGGGTGTGGAATTCATGAAAATATTTCTACATTTACCATTTCGCATAATTAAGACTTATAAAAATAAAAATCTAAGTCATACATATATATAAAGAGCTGTTTTCTCGCCTCGACGAAACTACAGGTAATCGAAGGGCTGGCGGCTACCTTGGCCAGTATATCAGTCTGGCCATTCTAAGTGGTGATGCCGCGAGTGTTTTCGGCACCTTGCCTCACTGTGACATCGATAGTGACTTAGGCTTAATAGTATAGTTATTTTTAATTTCTCTTTAATCTTTTTATTTTTAATAGAATTATTTGTTTATATTATCATGTATCGTATTCAAGTTATACATTATAGTACAAAATGTTTGTTTCCTGTATTATTTTATTTTCAAAAAAACTGATATATTTTTCTAGTGAAAAGTAGTTAATTTGATATATGTATAAATATTATATAAATTAAGAACCCGATTGTCCAAAGAAAGTGTTACAAATGGACGCTGATAAGCAATACTGTGTCAAGCCACACGGACTTCGTTTTGAGAAAATGACGTCTAAAGATGTCAAACCTATTCTTAATAAATTTGATTGATAAAATGTATAATGAATGAAAAGCAGATAGATTTATTTAATATGTTATCTAATAATAGCTTTTTAAATATTTAAGGTTATTTTATAAATTGCAAAATATGGAACGCACCTGAAATTCGAAGCACTGATTTATGAAACTTTTTTTCATACTTATTTAGTTTAGATGACATGTTTCTTTTTTGAATAATGTTAAATAGGTGACGTAGTATCTCAAAAGATCAATATCTCCAAATTTGAATTTTTGTGGGTTGACACATTATAGCTTATCAGCAACCAAATATTATAAATCTATTAATGTAACTCTTCCTTTGGTAGAAGAAGTTTTCAAATGGGATAAATGGTAGTGGAGATCGGTGTTTCCCGCGTAATTTCCGTTCGCATGGAAATTATGAGAAATAATACCCTATGTCACTCCCACAACCATGACGAATTTAATGACATCTCAAATGTTGAAATCTATTTAACGGTTTAGGCTGTAGAGTGTGCCAAAGAAATACACATATACGCTCGAAAAACAACTTTTCTACGGCAGTGGGGTAATTAACAGGAGAAGGCTAAGAAATAACCTATTTATTTATAACGTAAATCAGAGTTAGTAAATATTTATTAATTTTCACTAAGGAATGAGTTTCGAAGAAACGATACTTGAATTACGATCGGTTATTCTCAGAAATATCTTCATTTTGACCTGCTTTATTCATGGTTAGTTAGCCTTGAAATTAAATATATATCTTATGTATTTCGTCTCCCTAACTATAAAACAAGTAAAATTCAGATGGAAGACTTACACAAGTCTCATACAGCTATACAGCTATGTATGTTCCCTTTTTAATAGGAGTACTAAAAAGTCATGCGATGGCCTCATAAGATTTATTTATTATCTCATAATAAGATATTTGTTACACAAATAGTAATTAAAGTACATAATTGCGTAACAAAAATTTAGCTATGTTAAAATTTAGAAAAGCGAAATGAGTAAAATACTTAAGCTGTAAAAATTATAAGAATTCTTTCATCAAAAGAGATACCAAAATAACTCAAACGAACGGCGTTTGTTGTTAATTTACAGGTAAAACCGTCTAACGACTAGGTACAAAAAAATCTGTTGCAATTTGTCTGGATTATGTATATCTAAAGATATAATCTTTAAGATGACAATTTAAATAATTCTACAGAATGCTGCTTTATTTACGAATTTATATCTGCAAGTCTTTGCCGTTATTTAGACGATCTCGATTTGTTTACTCATTAAAATTAATTGCCAACACAATTATCTACGTTTTAATCCCAACAAATTGATGGGTCCCGTCTCTCCAAAGCGACCCGTTTCATTCGATAACTATCTCGTAGCGTGACTTTCAAATCACTCGTTGTCCATTGTCGCGTAATCCCAGACGCGTCCCGGCTTGTTAGTATCTAAAGCGGCATTGTATGCGATGGAAGTGGTAAATGTGTGTAGTTTTTTTTTATGTTTCTTTATTTTTGAATTGGTCCGTGACGCTCGCTCCCGGCGGATGCGGCAGGTAGACACGCACACATTGACAGCTCGTTTATTGTCGGTTAAATAAAAAGCACTAATCCAGTAGCGGGTTCCGTAGATAAATATGAAGAGATACTCTTTACATGTTGGTCTTTTTTAAAACTTGTTTGAATTCGAGCGGTTGATGTATTTATAACGCGGGAGTACTAAATGTGCTGTAAATAATATGTTTTAAAAACTTTATCGAAAGTTCTCTTCGCTTCGTGTGAAATATCTATAAAAATAGCGTTTTGATTTATCGATTTTGTTTACAAAAATAATTATACTCTTTATGTCTGTGTATTAAAATATTTTTAAAGTACCTTAGTTTGCCTTAGACGTGGAATTACTATCACATATGTATGATATGCACGATTATGATATATTTATTTCGTACAAAATAAGTTACAGCTTATAGTTTAGAATAATAAATGATTACTGAATTATTAGTATTGTTCAAAAAGTAAATTCTAAACAGAATTTTTGTACTACTAAAGCAGATGGATCATGGCTACACATGAAAGTATTGTTAAAAAAAATATTTTCGCTAAACATCTTTAGAAAGATATCTTATCGTATTAAATTTAAAGACCCTTTTTCTAATATTAAATAGATATTTGACAAAGTTACTTGCGGATCTCAAAACTAAAAACCGGTCAATCGAACCGGGAACTCGGGAGCCCTTAATGGGTATGTATTTGTATTTGTGTGTTGTGTACACAGCAATTTCACAGTAAGTCGTTATTATGTTCTTTTCTATTAAGAGACGCGATTTGTTTCTAACTACGTATAATTTTTACTTAATTTTTTTGTACGGTTTTATTAAAAACAATTTCTTTTGTATATTTGCATTGGTTTATATTATAATGTATAGATTTATAAAGGAATCTATAATAATATTATGTATATTTTAATTCCGCTTGTTAAATTTTATCGTTAATCTGCTGTTTTGATTTTGATCAAATTTAATTTAAAAAAAAATCACTTAAAACTCAGTGACGATATATTCGGACATGTATAGTTTTGGCTTTCGTTTCAGGTAGACACTAAGGCTGGTATGTTTGTGGGACCCATAAAATATATAATATGCAAATTAATAAAAATAAAAAAATGGGTCACGACTAGCAAATTAATATTTTAGCAAAATATTGTAATTCATCGCTTATTGTCTTGATGGACTGAATCGTTAAAGTAAAACGAAGCACTCTTCAATATTATAAAAGATGACTTTTTTATTTCGATTGTAAAAGCAGAGTAAAATATTACTTGTAAATAAAATAAGCTTTAAAGTGGACAAATTGCTGTCTGTTTTCTTTAATGTTTGTTTTTATTGCGTTCGGCTTGCCGTCTGTTTCATTTTTTCAATTCCATTTAATCCATTTATGTTATAGCGTCGTATTATTTCCGAATTGAATACAAAATTAACATTCAGCTGTCGTAATTGCGTAAAGAAAAATAATTTAATTGGTTTTAAAATGCAACAAATGTAATATATGTAAATAAACTTAATCGCAGGATATAAATAAATCAAGTTTTTATTCTACCATCGCACAAATGTCGAATCAAAGTATAATAAATACATTGTATTATGTATTGTAATTTATATCGCTTGTTAAAATGAATATACAAATACTAATACAATTATCAAGATGGGTAACATCAACATTAGAATACTATCAAAGTTCTCTCCAATAATGATTTGATATTTTATCAGAATGTAGAAATCGCGTTAGTTATAACTTATAAGTTTAAATTCTTGCACAAGAAATGCAGCAATAAAATTATGAAATGGCGTTTATTTTGCGAAAGAAACAAACTTCATTAATTTTGCTATAAACTCGATTAATTGAATGTTTTATAAAAGCACTTTTCCAGTAAACTTTATGGAACTAGCTCGCTCATCTCTATCTATAACTTTCTACTACAGTCAAAGCATGTAATTGCTTTTATGAATTGAACAAACTTTATACAAATTAGCAAAATTATCATCTGTATGTAAATTATGAACATTAGACAATGCAGTGCTTATGTTTACATGAGATGCAAGGAATGGAATTTCATGTATGTTCCTGCCTTGAAACGATTTCAACGTTGGCGAGGAAGGAGGCAGTGGTTAGCAATCATATTGTAATCAAAACTTTTGCTAAGGCCCAGTGTACCTCTTTTTGATCAGTTATTTTACCGCCATAGCAACCTCTTATGTTATGGTAGGGCTGAGCAAATGTTATTATGGGTTGCCTATTGTACACAAGGTGTCAGTTTTGAGCATCGAAAGGTTATGGTAAATTTTGGATAATATCTCGCAAAACCAATGCCTAGGAAAGAATAATGACAATTTGACGCTGCATAGATGCTGTGATGATACTATAAAAAGAAAAGAAAAATATAATTACATCTTATAAACCTAAATTATTGCATGTCAATGATTCAACGATTTAATAAATACTTCAAATAATTTGAACGCGCATAGCTACATAAGAAGTATCTGATAAATTCACAATTCCCGTCCAAACTGTCACATTAATATTCATAATGATATATCAAATTGAGCTTAGTGTATTTGGTTTTAAGACTCACTATTGGGATTTAAGTAAAATATAATATTAATCAAGGCAGATAGGATGCGTCATTCACATTTCAAGATCAAAATGTGTGGATAATAATGTTTCAAGGACGTCAAGGTACGGTCTTTCATTCGTTAGCCGCTGTATGATAGGTGGAATGCTGATAAAAAATATCAGATTGTCTTTATTTCATCCATTAAACTCGCCACACTGCCTTATTTAGTTTTGTGTTACGTAATAACGCTCGGTAAAAAACTCGTCAATATGCATTTCGTAGTTTATGAGTACTTGAATATTAAATAGAGCTTTTTAAGCTGGTATCTAGGTTGAGTGTATTGACGCTGAATATGTGACTTTAAAGCTGTCTGGATAGACATTATACTTTTGTACTTCTGGCATTATAATTAAATTTGCATAAGTTCCTTTTGACGCTTCATTTGTTTTATGAGTTGATATTAAAGTGACACGAATAAGAATGGTTAAATTGGTAGTTTCTACTTTATTTTTTTTAGATTTTTTTTTTATTTCAATCTATATTTTTTAGTTTACAAGTAGTTATGAAAGGAAGATTTTATACATAACAGCTTTTATAGGTAGATGATAAAAGAAAAGAAAAATGTAGAGATACAATACTAGAGTACCATAAGTACTATGACTAACATGGAATACATTTAACGAAGTAGATTTAATGAAGTGAATTTATTGAAGTTTAGTAATGTATTCAGTTGAATTAAAAGTATTTTAAACGGATTTCAGTCGGAAATACAAAATATTTTTATAATCCCAATGCTTCGAACACATTCGTTTACCTTTGACCACGATTACTGCAATATCAAGGGTACGCGATTTAAATGCGTTTAAAATAGTTTTATTTCATTGTGTAGTGATTCTAAGAAAATCCGAAAATCTAAGAAAATCCAAAGGTACTAAGTTTTTCGAGTATTCATTATCATTATATTTTTAATTCGCAGAAATCGAAATGGAATTTACTAAGTATCCAGAGTCGGTGACAGCACCAGTCGGCGACGAGGTCACGTTCGAGTGCGCTGTGCGAGTACCTGGGGAGCGCCTGGCCTGGAGGTGGCGACCTGACAACGACCTGTGGACAGACTGGAATAATGTTAATGGAACTAACGACAAGGATAGCGTTTCTACACGTCTGGTCGTCCAGATTAAGGAGGACACGCCTACCGCTTTGTACCAGGTGAATTTTTTACGATATATTTAAATATGATTTTATATTTACTACTTGAACATGAAGATTTTTGTGAATAAAGAATTTTGTGTAAATGTTGTGTAATATACATGTTTTATGTTTGTTATATATTAAGAAGATTTATGTAAAATAGTGTATCTTTTCGCATTCGTATTATCAGGGTGTTAGGATTAAAATAGAAATACTTCTTTTCGGAATTGTACTAATTTGTGAAATTTTAACTATACGGGAAAAAAAGAGGTGGTTTTAATTTAGCTTGCAAGATTTGACCGGAACTACCATGCATAGCATGTTAAATAAAAGCTTTTAAAACACTAATATCGGTATTTACCTAACTGAAAGAAGAAAGGCTATATTTTTCAACTGTTTGTATATAATGAATTCATGTACAAATTAATAATCAAACGAAAATACAACGCTCACGGAGTTTAAGTCTGTCGCGCATTTAAAAGTCTGATTAAAATTCGAATTGCGATTCAAAAGCTCGTTAAACTTAAAAAGACTGACATACGAAGTCAAATTTGTTAAAGAATGCTTTAATTATATGTCAATGTGAATTGATACCACATTACTTACGAACGTATTTCACCAGAAGCCAATCAATCCAACCACATTTTGGGTACAATGGGTTCGTCGAAGTATTCCGGGAATGAGATTCAATAGTATTGAGTCAACGCAAGACGAAAAGAATGCTGGAATCGATCCCTAATTTCGGGTGTAATTATCGTAAAGAATTCGTACAGAAAACATTCGCGAATAAAAAAGTTTAATTGAACAAGACATACTGACATTGATGAGTCACTCATCATCAATGTATCTGATTAAAAATTGAAGAGAACCTTTGTTCAATGTAACTTTAAAATAAATTTAATAATAATTTTTTGACCGCATAAAAAGAAGCCTGGGAAAATACGAATTAATGTTAATGGCCAAATACTGAATGTTTAATTCTAAGATACTACTAAATCTCGGGTTATGTCATCTTGTTTCGTTTTGGAGTAACGACAACAATCTTAAAAGATTTCTTAAACTGAATTGTATTGATAATTTGGCCGTAAGTTTGGTTTGTAAACACAAAACTATTTTTAAAGAAAAATTCCTTTTCAGTGTGTTGTATGGTATGGCGCGATCAGTCTAGTGTCCATACCTGCGCGTCTTTCAATAGCAAAAGTTGATCTCAGTAAGAATACTCAAGAGAAACGAGTTATAACTGCTCCTCTTCACAACACTGTAGTCCTACATTGTAAGGAACCCCTCTCGGAACCACCGGCTAGATTGAGCTGGTGGAAGGCTACATCAAAGGTAAGAAATTTGTTAAATTATTATATTATTCTATTTACTTTTTTAAGGTTAAATAAGAAATGATTTATAGAATAATTCAGACGTATACTTATATTATATACATATATAAAACAATACAAATAAAACTTAAATATTAATATAAACAAATAATTCAGGTAAGAAATCTATACTAACATTACAAAGAGGTAAAATTAGTTTGTAAATTTGTATACATGGGTACAAATAGAAAGAGAAAAAAACGGATGTGCTTAAATAATGAATCTCTGAAACTACTGATTAAATGAAATCTTTTTAAGTTGGATAGCCGGTTTATTAAAGAAATTTAAGCGCTATATAACATCACGCTACGACTCATAGGAGCAAAACGGTCAGTTAGTACTTTAACATTTAAATATATTTCGGTATTATAATTCTTTTAATTGTTCTACAATGATAAATAGTGAGTAATTAAACTTGAGAAGAGTTGATATTTTACTTTGGGGTAAGAACTAAGTTTTATTTATACTGTTACTGTTTCAAGTGTATTGTGATTTGACTTTTAGTAATTAAAAATGTTTAATATTTTCTATATGTACATGTAATTGCTGATGTGATTTATTTAAGACATTTTGGTAGATGAATATCATAAGCAATTTGATATAAAATATTATGTATGTATATACAACCGATTTCAATAAAGGAGGGAGGTCTCAATACATAGTATGTAAAAATGTTTGCAAGCTCATAACTCCGTCATTTATAAACCGATTTTAAAATTTTTTTTTGAAAGATAAATTGAATAGAAATCGGCTTAGTAATTTGGTTTTAAAATCGAAATAACTGGTAAAAGAGTGTTTGAGGTTGATTTCAAGAAGTCTTAATTACTTTATATAAAGTATCAAGATTGTATTTTTTCAAACGTAGATAAAACACTTCTTTAATTTGTTTTAGGGTTCCAGAAAGCCTATAGAAACTCCTTATGGCGTTTTGGTTATAAACAACGCGACAGCAGAAGACAGTGGTACTTACGGTTGCGTAGCGACCAACGACATCAGCGACCAAACTGTTGACTTACCCGAAAGGACTTACCTGAAAGTTCAACACGAAGGTCATGACGGACTTAGGTAATTAATTTACTTAAGGCGAGAATGACACTTGTAATTCTTACTTTCGCAATGACATGAAACAAATTTGTCAAACTAACCTTACGTGAGTAGTTAGTTTCAATAAATAAATCACTGACAGTAAGTTGTTTTTGGTGTAAAAGCAGTGATAAACAATTTATGTAAATATTATGTATGTACATCCGTGAGCAAAACTTACAAGCATAATTCTGACCCAAAACTTTACACACAAACATCAACCAAATGAATAAGAGCAAGAGGAACTCTTAAATCTTTAATAAGCATAATGTTAGTATTATTTTTAAAACACGAACAATATTCACGTAAATAATAAACTAGTAATGTTAAAAATATTAAAGATATAATCTGTCTTATTGTCTCCACTGGTGCGTCTTCAGAATCGGAATTACGATTTAAAGGGGTAATGTTGCTACCATTCTTCCCACCATTCCATGTGGATATGATTTGTACAATAAATATTTATCTGAATTAATAATAATGAAGAACCTAATAATAAAGTTTTTCTGTTTAAAAAATACTATATAGCCGAACCGCGGTAATTCGACGAATATTTTGAAAGGCGGTGTCGGATTATACAGTACTGCAACAAACTCCCTGTAGTCCGAAGCTTACCTCGGTGGCGGACCTTGTGATCCGACATATCTTCGAGGATACTGCAAGAGCGCGTATATAGCTTTTTCTATAAACTCTAAATTTAACCAAATTTTAAATTACATTATTAAATAAAAATAACGTCTTATTGGCATTTTCTTTTACGTAGTGAAATAAAAGAAAAGAACGAAAGTAGGAAAACAAAATATATACTTCTTTAAACAAATTTATTAAGCATAGATTTGACTTCTTTAGACGCAATTTTCTTAGAATTATGTTCGTGTGGCTTGACATTGTATTACTTATCAGCGACCAATAGTGGGTTTATTCATTATTAAACAGGTTTCTCGAGTCAAAAGAATACGTAGGGACAGTGGATAAGGAAGGCGTTCTGACAGTGCCGGTCGCGCCGGACGACTCGCTGCGGCTGTGGTGCGGGCTCGTGGGCACTCCGCCGCCGAGGATCGAGTGGAGTAGAGGCACGGACATCTTATCAGGGCATTCGCACAGCCTGCTCGTTGAACCGTTTACTGCTGAACATGAGGTAATTGTTGCACACAACGCGATGCTCTTAACTAGTTCCTAGTGATGATGTGCCGATTATTCGTATCCGCATCCTTATCCGAGGGAGAAGAAAAACCCGTTTTATCTTATCCGTATTAATGAGGTAAAATATCTGGCAAAAATAACGGATACAGACCTTTCTTTTTCCATGGATATTCGCGGATATGAAAACCGATAGTAGTGATGTGCAGGATCATTAAAAATGTATATTGACGGATACAGATCTGACTACAGATCCATATACGGATATTTGGTGTCAAAATCCATGGATACGGATATGGAACTTGACGTTCTTACATCTGGTAAAAATCCGCCTAAGTAACGGATCTTCTCCTTTGGATATTTGAGATACAGATACGGATATTTGGCACATCGTTAGTAGATAGTATTGCCGGATATCTGTATACGCAACTCGAATCGATTTCTCATCCCCGAAACTCCTGGCTTACTAAATTTCATGAAATTGTTGGAGCCGTTTTCGAGATTTAGATTATAAAGCAACGGCATTTGGTATATATGTGTAGTTATAAAAAATAATGTTTTAATTTGTAGTTAGTAGTTAGAATATTTTATTTTATTTATTTTATTACATTTTTCGATTATTTTATGTAATATGTAGTTATGATTATTAACAACTAAAGGTAATCGTAGTTATTAATCAGTACTTAGATTTCATATTGCCCAAATGCACCCCGGTACCGCCCCGGTCGAGCTAGCCCGTATAAGAAATGTAGTCAGTTGTAAACAGCCAGGCTCTACCTCACTATGACATTATATTTTACAACGTGTCCATAATATACAACAATAAGATGTCCCTAATATATAATAAAAACAAATTGCACCAGGGTATCTACTCGTGCTCCGCTAACGGTATCCGGCGGCTATGGAAAGTGATAGCCCTGCAGCCCCCCCACTGGGAGGGCTCGGCGAGCAGCGCGAACGCAAGCGAAGGCTCCGAGGCGCGCATCACGTGCGGCGCTCCTCACGGACAGCCCGCGCCCACTGTGCACTGGTTACTCAACGCTGAGCTCATCAAAACCGGGAAAGGGATTAGAGCTACTGGTAATCTATATTTTTATCTCTAATTTTAAAACATCAAACAACATTTTAAAACATTTTTGTGTGTCTGTCTGTTTGTTTCGGTTAATGTCTGAAATGGCTGGACCGATTTTGATGGGACTTTCACTCACAGATGGCTAATGTTATAAGGAGTAACTTAGGCATACTATTATTTTAATTTTTTTTTTTTAGTTAATAAAAATATAATTAATGGAAATAATCAAAAACCCATCTACGCAATAAAACTATCTGTAGTCAGTAAAACTGTTACAGGCTGATAAACAACTTACCCTCCCTTCGATCGCGCAGTCGGGTAAATACTCTTTATTCATACCAGCTATTTGTAAAGTACATGAAAAAAAAATTAAACATTGAGAAAGATGTACAAAGGCGGTCTTATCACTAAGGTAGCGATTTCTTCGATCGTTAAGATAATACCTTCCACCTCCTGACCCACCCAGGGTTGGAGAGTATTTCTAGTATTTTTTCCAGCGCTTTTTATTAGTATTTTCTTTATTATTTTGGTCTGGATTGATGTGTTGGTAGGGTACTGTACCCGAAGGTTGCTGACGGAACTCGATTATTAAATCTTCGCTGTCCGTCCATTTGGGGGTCTGTTTGTCAGTCAAATTATTTGTAAATAAAAAGTAAATAGTTTTTTTGTCCGTTTTTCTCCTTTGACATAGAACTGCTGTTGCGTCGCGAATACTAAATATAAGTTAAAAGAGCAAACAAATTGCAAAGTCTTCGTCTCGATATTAACAAATGTTCTAAAGAACTTCACGTTCACTAGTCTACAACTGTGCCAAAGATTCAACTGATTTTAGCAGAAAAGAACAAATTTAAAACAGATAACTCATCATATTTTGATGTTCTTTACATAAATAAAAATGTTATAAAAATATTCGATGCGCGATAGTAATGAATCTTCCTCACACACTCAACATTAATAATGTATGTTTAAACTGTAGATTTTTTTATTAGCTTTTGAATGTTTCTTTTTAAAATAATTCAAGGTTAACATGTAATCTTTAATGGGCGATGCGTACCAATAGAATTTTTTTATTGAATCGATATTTATAGGAAACCTTTGGGAATATAGTGGCTTATTTCGTAAAATGTAAAATTAAAATTAATAAAAAATATAATTTGGCAAATTAAAGAGAAATGTTATAAGCTTTGGTTGGTTTTTTATTATATTATAATTTTGAGTTGTAAAATTTGTAAAGTCGTAAACAAAATGAATTGCACGGTGATAAAATTTTATTGTAATTTATTAACTCTTTGTATTGTTTACGACAATGAACTTAGTTCAAAACTGCTAGCTCCAGTAACTTTAAGAAATTATTTAAAGCTGACTCAGACACCGAGCTCTTTCTTCCTTTCCACGTCCCATAACTAGAGAGTTTTTTTCTTTGACCTCAATTTAAACTATGTTTAACCAAAGTAAATACTTCCAAGCGTAAATTATTTATACTTTCTGGGTATTAACTAATTTAAAAAATTGGGAACAGGTTTGTTAAACAAATAACAGTTAATTTCTAAACTGTTTATAAAACTATGAATTGAATTTTCCCAGTAAAATGGTTATTCAAATCAAATTAGATTTTGGTTCATGATATACAATATCGCCATATTATTTAGTAAATATAATAATAATAATATACTTCATTATTTCATTATATACTAAATGTTAGGAAAATTTTAAATTTATAGAGAGTGGGTTCGTTGAGGATTACGTGGTGGCTTAGTGTGAAATTATAATTATGATAGTCCAAAACTCTATACTGGTTTCCTTTAGCTGCATTAGGTTAAAATTAAATTTGTTTGCTGTTACCAGATTTTAAAAGTTCCATTAAGACTAATATATATTGGTACGTAATATCTATGGTTATGTTATAAGTATGGCTAGCACCGTTGAGTTTTCAAGTCATAAATTTGTGTTTAAATTCATCTCGAGCTCGGCGATAACCGATCGAAACCATCGTCAGGAACCCTTCATGTGCCAGGAGAAATTCTGACACATGTATCTCCGCCATCCCGCAGTAGAACAGCGTGGTGGATTAAGCTCTAAACCTTCTCCTTAATAGGAGAAGAGGCCTTTGCTTTGCCCAGCAGTGGGACATTTACAGGCTGTTACTTTACTTTACTATAAGTAAGAAAGATTTTGACACTCATAATGTCGACATCTTTCTAAGACGTTGCCTAGCAATCAGCTAGCAAGTGATTATGACTGACGAAAATGTCTTTGGGGCAACAAGTCAATTGACGAGCTTGTCAAAGTTGGAAAAGGGTATAAATTCTTAACGTCGTATAGCATGGTCGTAACATATATATTGTTATAAAATATTATTGTCAACAAAATGAGATAATTATTTCAGTGCTTTCATTCATGCTGGTATCTCAATTTCAATTAGACAAGCGAACAGTTTTTACGGAGTCTAAATCGACAATATCCAAACAGAACGAGTTGAACATTCTGGAACTTTAAAATTGCTAGTCTGCGCGTTTCTACGATTGATTTATTGGGGTTAATTAAAAGTAGAAAATATTTTTTGTATAAATTCATTTAAACGTACGTTTATAATATCAAAGAAACTATTTTTGGCGAGAATACTACCTTATAAGTTTTGCTGTCAGACTTTCATAAACGAAATCGAAAAACGGTTATAGCTATAAAACATACCAAAAACAAATGATGATTAAATGAAGACTTAAAGTACTAGTAAACATAATTGATACTCATCAATGAAACTGACATGTGGAAATATAATCATGAGACTGGTAATATAAGCTAACTATATGTATGCTATGTTTCAAAATTAAGAAAACATTTATACTACTACCATAAATATATACTACTAATATTATAAAGAGGTACAATTTGATTAAGTTTGTCAGTCAGGGGGTAATTTACAAAATTACTGACGCGATTTGAAAAATTATTTTTGTGTTAAACAGCCTATTTACATCACGCTACGACTCAGAGATGCGCAGCAGTAACCATAAACGTACGTGAAACTACGAGGGGCTGCTACTTAATTATATTTAAACACATTTTTTAAATATAAGAAACTAGCCGCGTTTTTACTCGCGTTTATGGTTACTGCTTTTCTTGTATGAGTCGTAGCGTGATGTGACATCAAACACAAAAAGATTTTTTCAATTCAAACCGGTAGTTCCTGAAATTAGCGCATTTAAACAAACGAACCAACTCTTCAGCTTTATAATGTTTGTATAGTTTTAAATTTAAGTATCGTTTACATTAAACAGTTTTGATATTGTTTACACGAATGTACCGAGTAAACTCGAGTATTCAGGCGTTTAGATTAACGTGAAACAATTTATGTGATACCATTGGCTCAGACTCGGAGCTGGTGATCGAGCGCGCGGAGAAGCGCCACGCGGGCATCGTGCAGTGCTTTGCGTGCAACGCGTTGGGCTGCGCGTACGACGCCGCGCTGCTCACTGTCGTGCCCGTGCAGATCTCCGACCAGGTACTTTACATAATTCTAATTTTTTTTAACCCCAGAGAAAAAGTAGGGGTTCTAAGTTTGATGTGTGTATGTGTGTTGAAATGTATCTGTCATCACGGGCGTAGTTATAGCTTTCATAAAGAGACGTCAGTCCAAGGGAAGGGTCAGAAGGGAGAGTGAAGGGGGGGGGGGGGAACAAAATGTATAAAGACTACTCAGTAAGAAGCTAATCTTATTTAGAAATCACATAAGCTCACATTCATTCAATTTACTAATTATTAGTAAATTAAGGGGGAGGGTCCGGTATTTGAATATACAACAGTTCAGTTTAGAAAAAATGTGTTGTATTTCTTGTAGATAATTTTTTTTAAATTAATTTTAAACACATTTTATGTAAATAAAATTAGGTGATACGAAGTTCATCGGGTCATCTAGTGTTAAATAAATATGTAATTTATTGGTTTCGACGAAATATGTATTAAAAATGCAGAAAATAAATGTGAAATGTCCAATTTATCTATTGGTAGAGAATAATCATTTAATACGTATTAGTGTTACGAATTTTAAATTAGGTATAATTTGAAGTAATAAGACTTATTTGCATCTAAATTGATATTGAAATTTAATAAACAAGTCACATCAGATAAAAATATAAAAGCAAGTTAGCGTTCTTCGAAGAAATTGGATTTGTTTAATAATTTAATGAAAATTTTCAGGATTATTCAGTGGAGACGCCGAAGACTATGCATATACCTTCTCAACCTCCGAAGAGACATAATAGGAAAAATCCTAGAAAACACAAAGGTATCATCACATTTTATTTCGTTCCACAGAAGTTACGATTTCTTGAATAACGCAAAAACTAATTTAACTTACCCCGACGTAACACACTGTTAGTAGAACAAGTTGTACTTTGTTATGCTTTTAAAACAATTCGTATCTATTCTTTTAGCCAAGGTTTTATACTTCTTATTCAAGAAATAAACTTTGTTATAATAGTATCGTATTTTTAAGATTTCATTTAAATATAATTAGCAATGAGAATATTTTTAAACTAACATCATTTTGATCATCACTTAACTTATTTTTATCATACAAAATATATTTATAAAAAGCTAAAATACGGTCAAAATCTTCCACAAAACTAATATTGCCATATCTTGTTTCAGCGGTTTTAATTCCCCCTTCTCGTCCCAATGTGACGCGGTTGTCTGATGAAAGTGTCATGGTGTCGTGGTCGCATGACAACCATGGTCTGCCCATACAGTTCTTTAAGGTTTGTATTTTAAACCGACTTCCAAAAAAGGATGAGGTTCGTCGGGGACTTTTTTTATTTTCTACGAATATTCGTAATTTTTTTCTCAATATCGTTGCGATGAAATATTTAATTTTGTTATCGGGACAGTAAGACATTGTAGTATTGTTTTTTACTTACTTTGTCGACTCTCCCACTTTGAACGTTTTGCGTATTCATTCCTTATATAAGTGGAATGAATTTATTTTTCTTAAATTGGCAAGACATAGTCTAACATAACAACGTCAAATACGTTTACCGTTTAAAATATAATTTATCTTTATTCAGGTCCAGTATAGAGAAGTGACGAACTCTTCGAACATCCAGTGGCACACTGAAAATTATGATATTCCCGCTCACATTCACTCATTTGAGATTGACGGACTCACTCCTGATAAATATTACAAGTAAGTATTTAAGTTTTCAATTTCGAAAAAATAGAAAGGTTTTCAATTCGTCGGAGACTTTTTTTTGCGGAAATCGGTTGAATAGTTTTGTTTTGAAATGACTCATGAAAAAAAATACTGGTATAAGTATCCAAGTAAACAAAATAAGGTTTTTTGGTTTGAAGTCCGTATTAAAAAGTTTTGTATTGTAGAAGCTCTTAAAGAGAATATTCGTCGCTAACTACAATATTATTGGAATTTTCATAACTATTGTTGCTCTTTCGCTTATGAAGAAAATGACGATAGTTAGTAGAAGTTAAAAATGCAGATAAGTTTAATAGTCATTAGGGAACATTAAAAATATCCACGAATGGTTGAACGTACATTTTTACCGTCCATAATATTCCATGTGGATTAAATTTCCGCTCCAATAGTTATAAAACAATATTCAATTCTATTGTCTGTTTAAAATACTTTTCTATTTTAGTTTATTGATGTTAAAATTTTAATTACGATTCAATAATTGCTAAACCACAATGCTGTGAAAGTAAATAGATTTGTTTTCAGACAGAGTTAGTAAACCTATTTGTTGTCGGTAATCAAATTTCCACTGGTTTCTATTAGTGGAAAATCAAACCGACAAAAACAAAAAAAAAAAATGTTTTGTTTTTCGGCCATTTTATTTTTAGTTTTAAGTAACAAAAACCTTTCGTGATTGGTACTGTAATTAAATAAAATGTTATTCTATTTCTCTTTAAAAATATATTGTAGTACTAATAACTAGGTTTATTTAAAAATATATTTACCAAATGAAATTATTTTAGCATTCATTTGGGTTTTTGTTACTAGTTGACCTAGTAAACTTTACGTATTTGTTGAGCTTTATCTATTTAATAGAGGGATCGGTAAGCATATTATAGTGTTTAAATTTAGTCAAAACATAATGACCATAGTTAAAGTATAATCTAAATAAACTTCTTCATGATATTCCCAACAACAATTACCATTTCTGATAACTATCTGTGTTTCTTATTATTAGATACTAGGTGACCTCGCGGTTTTACTCACCATTATGGCTACTGCTTTGCTCCTAGGAGTCGCAGCGTGATGTAATATCGTTTGTAACCTTCCTCATTAAACAGGGTAATCAACGCAAAAAGAATTTTTCAAATCGAATCAAAAGTTTTAGAGATTGCCTCCCAACTTACATACTACATACAAACTTACAAATAAATTTTACCTCTTTATAATATTACTATAGATAAAAGATATTAACTAGGTCTCGTAATGACACGTTAGTTTCGATGGCGTCGTAATTTTTGGATGAGTGTTTTATGCAGTTTTTTAATGCTATAGAGCCAATCAAATGGTATATCAATTTATTACTTAATTGTCCTATTAAATCTCCATCTTCTTCTACTTCGAACACAAGTTCGACCAATCCAAACCAATCAATCAATACAGTTTAAGTGTATTGTTTTCAGGGAAATAATAGCGAAATGAGATTGTTTATACATTTTTTCAATGGTTTCATGTTGTTGTTAAAAATCTTTTAAATAGCTTCAATAGAGTACTGAAATCAGTATGAAGTATTCGATATCCGATATTGAATTGCTTTTATTTGAATACCTGCTGACTTAAATGTGGAGGGTTATGTTGATTGAGGTAGAGCAAAGAACAGATTGATGGATTACGTAAAAAGTGTCATGAGTAAGAAAGGAAGGAGTGAGTGTTGAGGCGACGGCTGGTAGGAAAGAATGGAAGAGTAGAACATGTTGACGACCCTACGTAAAATAAAAAGACGAGGGCAAGAAGATGATAACTTGAATACTGATTAAGAATCCATCAAACTGTCGCCTAGACAAAACGCGTGTAATGCGTTATAGTATTGCAAAAGCTGTTAGTTTATTTCTCTTTTCTCTTTATTTATAATTATTTAAAAATGCTTCAGAGGTTCCCAACCTGTGAAGAAGTGATGTTAATACATTGTCCAATTAGTAGGCACTAAAAACATAAATCATAATCAATAACAGAAGAAATGTAATTAATTCTTAGGTTCCGCATCGCAGCAGTGTATTCGAACCAGGACAACAAATTAGGCAGAAGTAGTGGCAAATTTTATTTACAACGAGGAGGTTTCCAGAGTCCGAAGGCTCCAGTCCTTGAAAAGGCTGTTGCATTGTCACCGCACACCATACAAATCAATTGGACGGTAAGTGTATTGTATATATTGTACCACATATTTTTACGAAACGAACAACTGTCATGCTACAAGAGACGCATTAAAACCATTTTGAACACGTGTCTAGCTAAACAGTGTTTAAGATTTAAACATTGCTTAAATATTATCTAAATTGCTTAACAGCGAATAAACTCATAAAAAAAACTTATTGATAAAATGTTATACGTTACATTTGACAGCAAAAATAGGTTTAAAACATCTATTAAACTCACTTAAACGTATATAAATCTATGTCTAAAGCATGTTTAACTCAAAACTGTCTTAGACGCGCGTTTAACGTCTGTTTAAATCTTTTGTAGTAAGGCAGCAAATGTTTAAGGGATTTAATTAGATTTATTTTGAATTTAATGTAGGAAACATTGATGATTGGTTTTAGTTCAGATTACGAGATTAAAGATTAGGGAACTTGCGGGTACGTTGCTGGCTTTTGAGTGAAAAGTGTTTTACTGTCTATATGCGTCCCATGAAATCCCTTAAGTTACGCTAAGGGAAAAATGTTAATATCCACCGTATTGTCCATACACCGTTGCCCTCCCAATAAAATATTTATGATATACATATTTACGTATATTCTTCCCTATCTGCTGAATTTCTAAATGTATACCACGCTAATAAAAAGATCGTGTTTTTGATCCTCTAATTCCTTGTTAAGCTGATAACGCATTTGTGGCTCCTCTGGTGCAGAAAATATCCATGGATGGTAGTGATCACGTAATGTCAAGAGTCCCGCTTATGAATAGCCTACTGTATTGTCCATATTCGTTTCGTTGTCAGTCAGTCATTGGAACTTAGCTGTAATCTACGGAATTCAGCTCGTATACGTGTTGGCCCGCCCCGGGCAGTACCCCACCCTCAGAAGCTAACATCAGCGTTTCGATGGCAGTGGTCGGCGCAAGCGGCCCAGGGCGCGCAGGGCGTGCAGGCGGAGGGTTTCTACGTGTACTACCGCGCGGTGTCGTCGGCCGGCGCGTACGAGAAGGTGTCGGTGCGCGGCGCGGCGCGCGGCCTGCTGCTGCAGCACCTGGCGCCCGACACCGCCTACGAGCTCAAGCTGCAGGCGTACTCAGCCCAGGCGCCGTCTGACTTTAGTGCGATACTGGTAAGTGCTTTTAAATTATGTATTACTATTTGTCTAGTGTTTTCGAATATTGTTGATGTGTGGATGTGATTTGAAGAAAAAGGTATTTGAGGATAAAAGTTGAATAAATCCTACTACGTAAATAAATTCCGTCATTAAAAGTTTTGATAAATGTACATACACTATGCTATCTAGGCGATTGTTACGAATCGGTTGACACCTCATTCATTAAAATCGGTTCAGTAGTTCAGGTGCTACGGTGGAAAATACAAACACACATAGGCTGCCAAAATCATTACCCTTCTTTTTAGCTTCGCCATAGTTGGGTAAAAAGCTCTGTATTCTCTGTATGTGTGTATGGGTGCGATTTTTTTCTATTTAGATCGCTATTAAAATACATATTTTTCAAGAAAGGTTTTAGTATAATATATATTAGGATCTGATGAATATCTTCAGAGATAAACAAAGAAAGTCTTCAATTACTATCAGGAAATGACTCGCTATTGCTGCGAGCGTTTGTTTTGTTTGTATAGATACAAAACACTGTTCTGTCTGAATTTTGGTTATGTTTTTCTACGAAAACAATTATTCGTGCTATTGATATCATCACAAAAGTGTAAGTGCCTAAGTATGAAAGCTGAGTAGTCTCTCTAGAATTGACGTATCCTGATATTAGCCTAAGTTTTGTGCATTGTGTACTTTTGATAGCACATTTAGTAATATTTGTATACTCTCTATTGTCGCTGAATTTTAGTAAATCGCCTTATGTGTGTTATTGTCTGCAGATTGACTGAACAAACCTAACGATGTTGCACCTTGTATTGTAAATGATGCATTTACAGTGCAAGGCGGATCACAACGAACCATTAAATACAAATATATACAATGATATACATTTCTTTTTCTTTTTTATTTTTTTATATCTAATTCACAATAGGTAATTTTAAGAGATAGGTGGAATGCTCATACCGTGTTAAACAATTGAAAGATTTTAGTCAGCACTGATTTTAAATGATTTTATAATGTGGTTCACTGACATCACATAAAATATACTTCCTACAAATGTGATATATACTCTGAAATATGTTTTTACCAAATAAAATACAACTATTTGTTGTTTTATTATACATGGTTAAATGTTTATTATGTATAATAAATTGTTAAATACGACTATGTAAATCGTATAACGAACAGGCGATATTAGTTTAATACTATAATAGAAATTGTATATAAATACACAAATACAAGGCCTTTTAATATATATTTATAAGATTGATGCATACGAGTTATATACCTTGGTTTGTGAGATGTTTGAAATGGAAACGCCTACTTTGCTCATGTTCTTTGTTACCGCAACTAAGCTATGTCACGCTGTTAATAAATTATAAATTAGGTTTAGATTAAAGGATTTCCTTTATTTCCTGTGTTAAAAGTTTTCGTTTTAAATAGTAATGTATCAGGATTTTGGAATTTGAAATCTGGCATGGTTATTTCGGTTAGTATTTATCAATTATACCTATTATCAAAATCAAAATAATTATTTCAAGCAAGCAATTAATATTCTCAACGTTGAACGTTAAACAAATAAATTTATCACGTTTTCGAAAAAGTTGAATCTGAGACCTAAAAAGAAACTGCAAGAAAAACTCAGCAGGATTTTTATTGTTAATTTTTTTTCAACAACGTCAAGATATGTTACAAATTTTGTATCGCCACACTCCATTTGTATATCCTATAGATTTATAAGTAGATATATAAAGGTGAGAGAAGTGAATACCTAAAATAATAAACCAGAATTGTATAATCCATGATTTGCAGTTTTTTGTGAGAAACAATGAATAATTAAGCATTGATTTTAATAAACGAGCCTCAACCATTTTCATTTTCATTGAGCCATTATTTTTTAATTTTGTCTGCGAATTTTTAAATTATTTTGAGTAAAGAATTTCTTTGTGAATTGATTGGGTATTTCAAACAAACTTTCATCCCCTATTTCATCACACAAGTTTTATTAACGGCACAAGAAGTAGCGGATTTTTGAAAATTGGTACCAAAAAGTTTGTGTAAAAATCGATTCAGTAGCTTGGTTTTAATAAATTAAAATAAGTATGTCATCAAAATGACATATTTCATTCTTGGTTGCTTTACGAGTAATTCCGATTGTTCAGATCGCGAAGACGCAGCGCGTGGCGGGCGCGGCGGGTGCGGGCGCGAGCAGCACGGAGGCGGCGCCGGCGGACGAGACGCGCGGGCCGCCGGCGCTGGTGACGGCGGGCGGCGCTGCGGGCGCGGCCGCGCTGCTGTTGCTGCTGGCCGTCACGCTGCTGCTGTGCCGGCGGGCGCGGCGCCCTGCACCGAGTAAGACTTGCTTTTAATAACTTTATTTGGACGCTGATACGCAATATTATGTCAAGGCACGCCATGTGAGAATAGTGTATAAGATGTCAAACATATTCTTAATAAATTTGTTTAAAGAAATATGTATGTGTCCGTTGTTTTCTATTTTGACAAAAGGTAAAATAAATTAAAAGCAGATTGGTATAGTACAATGTTTTACAAAAACATGAGATTTTTGCGTAATTAAATATATGAAACACGTTAAGTATTCGGATCATTAGATTAAGATTTTTTTTCGGTACTTATTTATTTTAGATTAGACTTTAAACATATTTAAATAATGTTAAATACATGAAACATTAGTAGAGTACATCAATATCTTCAAAATTGAATTTCTGTGGGTTGACACATTATTGCTTATCAGCATTCATTTATGAAATTAACGCGCGAACACTCCACCACCGCCGCCGACGAACGCCCATATACGAACAGTAGTCAATGGACGATAGCTAGGTTCTAGCTCAATATAATTTATTAAGTAGATATGAGGAAGGTAGATGAGTAATTATGCGATATTTTAATGAGCAGTCAACCTCTACGTCCATATATTCAAAGTCATTGTAAGAAACATTAGACGTTCATTACATTGCTAATGTGCTGCCTGCTATAGGACCTAAATTGTTGCCCCTTACTCCTGTAATTACGCTGGTTCACTAACCCATAATGGCGGAACACAGTAATACAAATTATTGTAAATTGGCGGTATAATAATTGGTGTTTGGTATCCTGAGCTGGTATTTATGTATACAATAATAATTCGATGAATACTTATAATAATATTATTATATTCATAACGTGTTTGCTTTCATTTGAATCGTTGTTAGACGTGTCAATTAGCATATATCCTTGTATTTTTGAAAACGCAAATGAAAATACCCTCACAGTATTTTCTTTATACGTACCAGACGCAAATTTACATTAAATTCTTGAAATTAAACATATTGTTATCGCGTCGCGACAAACGCTCGCCTAATTGGGTGCTTCGTAGGAACACTTCTGGCGCAGTTGTCACCCACAACTACACTTGGGAACTCGAGTTTCCACGTGTGTGCGGCTAAAAATAAACATTTCGCTCGCATCATGTCGCGTTGGCTTTAACGCAAAACTTTTCCTTGCGCGGGTTTCCTGTTTGTATAAAAACATTTTCAGTACCAGATTGTAAATGCTAATAAAAATATAAGTTCCTAGGGATTGTCGCTCTGGCGGGCTCTTGTTTACTGAAGCTACGAGCGGGATTGTTTGTTTAGGATAAGAACTGTGATTATAGTGGGAAGTGCCTTCCAGGGCCATTCATATCGTTGTTTCTGAGGAAATTAGACCGGCGGAGTACAGTTGGCTAATGTTCGCCTCTGTCCTCGATGTAGAGAAACTTTATTGTTGTATACGAGCGAATATAACTTTAATTTAGTTATTTAGGGATGGGTTGAATATATCTCAAAATTATATTACGAAAAAATAAATTTCTACTAGTTTTACGCATAATGGTTATTGATTTTTTAAACAAAGCATTTTCAATTAGTACTTTTTTTTCAATAACGATTACACTTGATCCCAATTTCAATCTTTATTGAAAAAAGTGTTTTGTTTCCAATCGACTATTGTATATGATTTCCGCAAAAGTGCAAACCTTTTTGTATTGAATTTGCGAAAGGGAAAGCCAGATAAATGCCGTGCATCCATTCATCGTAACTTTATTAGCGTTTGAATTGGATTTCGTATGTATCTGTTTTATCCCATCCATAACTCTGCCGTTTAAATCCTGTATATCACTTTAGTACGCCTATACCTTTTGTGTCAATTATTAATCTTCGCCCATATTGGAATTTCATAACCGGTAAAGCGAGGAATGAATGAATAAATGAACGACCGATACAGGGAGTAATAAACGTCCGGAAGAACGAATGTGTATCGATAAACGAACGATTGGAGGCGTAACGGACGTGTTTTGTGCACGTTTAAGTGTTACGAGCAGGTTTTCATTTTCCACTATGAAAAAATTGCTACGCTCAAATATACATAGCACCACGTTTTATGGACATCATTATTTTGAAATAGTACGTGCAGTATGAACTATGTTCCAGTTTAAATGACTTTCAAATTGACTTAAAATTACTTTTCAGAACTATTCTAAGGCGACGATTAAACTTACAAGTTTAGCTCAGACATTTATAAAAATTTACATAACATATGTAAATTTTTATTATTATTTTATTATTAACGATTGCTTTTAGACGAAAATTACATATAAGTTTTGTTCTCGAAAGCGATACAACTCTATCAGCTAAAAAGAGATACGTCGTAAGTATGTAAATACGAAAGTTGTCAATGTCAAAAATAAGGCACTGACAGACAGTACATTTTTTCATGTGTAAAGTTATGAGATATAAATTATGTACCTCGCCTGATATCTGAAAGAATTTACAGTCAGTGCTTAATTTTTGACACTTATAGCATTTGTAAGGTTACCAGGTTACAAAGTTGTTTTATATTAATTACGAAAGTGAAACTTACAAATATAATTCTCGCCTTACGTTATAAATTACGTGTGATTGATAGGAATTTAGTTTTTTTTTAAGTGACGTTTTACCACAGAATATGGCGTTAAATTATATTATTAAAATAAAAGCTATAAAAGAAAAAAACGTCGTGTAGTCATTTTGGTCGTAAAGTTAACGAAAATAGATGCCATAAAGTGTCAAGTTGCGAGTAATGAGGTCAACAGTTTATAGGCGAAAGTATCGCTCTTATAGCTTTTGACCTCTCTGTCTTGACTTCTTTTGTTTAGTGTTCGCTACTACAGTATTCACTGCTTCGAGCTATTTGAAACAAGAAAAGACTTTTGCGTCCCATTTTGTATTAAAAAATGAGATCGGAAATTTCATTAATAAATTAATTATGACGTTATTATGAAACTTTATGAACAATATGAACATTAAATGTTTTTTTATTTTTTTATAATACTAATAACGTGGGAAATTATGAAATGGTTTGTAATAGTTTATTTTCTTTTGACGTCATACGTGCGATTTTGGTGTGCGTCAGCTCTTATAAATACAAAATACAGTCGTATAGACTTTGCTCACCGATATAAAGGTATTCAGCATTCTGTTCATTACTAATCGTGGAACCCAAGTTATTAAGTCCCTTGTGTAATCATTTTGTAATTACAGCGCCTCACCCTCTATTTACACCGGATCGTAACTTTGTTGCACGTCAGTCGAATATCTGGAGTGGTTGGTACAAATCCAGATGAGATTACAAAAGGCCCTTTGATTTATAGTGATGAAGCGTTTCATTCCAATAATTAAAACGACGGCCAGAAGCTAATAGTCTAGAATAATATTGTGTGCTTCATCCAATCCAATGAACTATACATTATTCCTAATTATCTTTCACCCTAATGAGAATGATTTAAAATTGAGAGCCTAACTTTTGGATAGTTAAAGATAATAACATAACGCAATTTAAACATTACTATGAACTAAGGCACAGATTATTTATGAGGATAAAAAAAATTGTTATATTATATATGAATTTTAAACTTTCGCGATTTATACTATTCATATTTAATATAACGGGTCTTATCGCAATAACCAATTGTAGTAATACCTTTTTATTGCCCGACGTTTCGACGAAGTTGCATTTGTCGTGGTCACGAGCTGACCAGTGAGAGCCGTTACATTAAATATAAATTGTTATATATTAATCTTAATATTTTATTTATAGTTTTGTAAAGAACTTTTATTATAAGCGGCGGTTACAAAACGTAATAATTTATAAATTTCTAAAGAAAAACAACATCTTTTCTTTTAATTGATGAAATAACTTTTATTAAAAATACAAGTTTTATGTAAACTATCAGGATACTTTTAACAACTAGCAATTAAAGATAATCTAAGTTTTACTTTCATAACTTATTTTGATTGCTTTTACTTATGTAGAAGTAACGAAAAACTACATATGTATAAGTAGCAATATAGGATAGAATACAACTAGTCGAACCATATTTTCAATAAGTTTTCATAATAAATCGATTGTAATTTTGTAGTATTTGTATTTTTGTTCATGGCAACTCAACCTAAAAGTATAAATTTATTTTGCAGAGGAGAAAGGCTCGCCAGAGGGCGGCGCTAACGGCTACCTGCCGGCGAAAGTGCCCATCACCATTACAGCGAACCCTATGCACGGAGAGGTACCCTTTACTTTAATAGCGCATTAAAAAGAGTATTTTGGAAAGCCGTTTGCTTATATACAGATTTTGTTTTTATGTTTATAAATGGAAGAATAAATTTCTAATAGATACGGTTCTCGTAGATTTCTTTAAAGAAAATTAGAATATACGAGTGCTTATAGAAAATATTTATTATTTAATTTTAAGTTGAAAAGTTTATTTGCTGATGAACAAAAACGTCGATTTTAAAAAGTACTTACTTGCTATTTAAAAAAAAAATACAGTTAAAACCCCGTTTATTAACGAAGAACATTAAAGCAGTGAAAAGTATATATGAAATCAATTTGGCAAATTACAAGCAAATACATTTAATGCGTATAAAACTACGAGGCAGTTTATAAATAGAATTAGATAATATTTAAATTAAAAATTATACGTCAATCAGTTATTGCTCTGTAATCGAATCTAATAGGATATTTTATAATTTTCCGTTAGGTGAGAATTATATTTGTAAATTTTACTCTCGAAAGCGATATAAAATAACTGAGTAATTTAGTAACTGATATGTCATACTAATTATGAATAGTTAGGAAAACTGACTTTTAAAAGTAAGGTACTGACAGTAAATTCTTTCTCGTGTAAAGTAAAAAGAAATATCTTATGTAAATCTTCATGAAATTTTAAGAGCAAAACTTATAAGTGTAATTCTCGCCTAATAGGAAATATATAAATTGTGTTAAAAGTGAACATATTTCTAGGGTGGTGACGGTGGTGTAGAAATGTCGTTTCTCCACAACAACAACTGCGGCAACACCACCAGCAGCGACGACACGCTGCCGCACCCGAGGAAGAACGGTCCCGCGAGGCAGTACGTGTGAACCAGGCTCAATAATTAAAAGTGAACTTTAAGTTATAGCTCACGAGGTGTTTAATTAGCAACAATTTGTTGCCAGTTTCAAGAATTCCTACCATTTTGGTTAATGATATTTTATAACTATAAACGAGCAATTTTCGGAACGTTGTTATATTCGTGATTTCAAGATCGAAAAATATTATTCATATTTCTTCGCTATGTATCTAAATATAATTTACAAAAACACGTATTACAAAAAAATAATAATAATAAAATACTAAGCAGAATAAGGATAGCACATTCAGAATCTCTTCTAACTTTATGCAACGTTCATACTATTTGACGTTAAAAATATGTATAAATTTCCAATAGTGACAAGCTTGAGATTATCTTGTTCGCCCAAAGATACTCTCACTCTCGCCTGTTAAACTCAGTTTTCGGCTGGTTGCTAAGCAACGTCGTCAAACAAAGTGATTTACAATCTGGGTGACAAAAACAAAATCTATAAGCGTGTAACATATCTATAGTTATATAATGTCATTGATTTTGGTAGTTTACGATCATATCTTCAAAATTCTATTGTGATATCTATCGCGTGAAGTGCGTGGACTCTTGAGAGTACAAAAATATATTTATTGCTTCTTTAGTGTATGTTTTAAGTGAGATGAGTGGATTCGGTTTGGCATTTATTTGCTTTTATTAGTTTTAGTGACAATAAGGTATAGTTGATATAAGATTTGAGAGTTTGACTAAGGAACCGAATGGTATATTTACTTTAGATACTGAGTTCAAGAATGGCCTAACCTTATTGTAATATAGAATCTGTCGCTTATTTATAGTTTTAGTTACATTTTCTTTTTTACCAACATAAAAAAAATATTAGAAATTAATTATTTGTTTTTTTGTGTGACTTAACAATGAAGCGATTTCAACAATGAATACTGGGAATATCATTTTAGTTTTTAGTTATACACAATCCAGTTATAATATTCTGTGTACTTATACAGCTCAATTTTTTGTCTTTGATTTAATTTTGTATTGGCCATACAAAAGTCATAGGCCATTTTTGAACTAGCAACTAAGTTTAATATTGTATAAACGCTTATTTAATGTAAAGATCTGATTACACTCTTAAGCTGCATTCCCATTGAAATTAATAATTTATATATAGGTGTAAAAATTGTATTTTTATGGGAATACTCATTAAAGACGCGCTTGTATAAAATGACTCAATTATAATTAATTTCTTAAATTCAAATAAATTATCCTTTTTTAGGATATGATGTTTAAAACGTTTCATGTTTAATTAAGGTGTTCATGGAGATCAGAACCAATCCGCAGAAAGTGTTAAAATAAAAAAAAGATCTATAGCTAATTAGTAATTATAATAAAATTGGTCCTATTTTTAATGTTAAATCTCTTTATTACTTATCAAATAGATATACTAATGAAATTAAAATATAGACTGTTTACTTTATAAGACTGTTAAGATCTATTTGATATCAAACGAAAAAAAAAAGAATTGTCGCTTATCAACCATATACTATATCTTTTTGAAATTGTCTGATTTTATAATGTTTAACACTTTGAAATTGTAAGAATGTGGTATTTTCATAGATTTTGCGGTTATTAGATATAATAAAAAAAAATTAGAAATAATGTAGATTGGTTCAACGTTTTACCTCCAATCATATTCGACTTAGTTTTTTGGCGTCGTACTTAAAATAAAGTTTTTACTAACAAATAATTGATCGAGATATGTATAAAAATATTTCTGTCCGTTTTTCTAATATGTAGGTATAAATATATTAAAAAATATATTTTTTTCATGGTTGTGAGATTGGATTTATTTACAGTGACCGAATTTCATATTTTCGTTTTATGATTGCGGTTCAAAAACTTGTGATGCAATACATTCGTTGCAGTTACATTTTATATAAATACAATTTGCTTCGTCCGCGTCACGTTATTGAAGTGCCGTTTCCATTTAAAACTTTTATTAATATTACGCCCGGCCGCAGCTAGGGTATGTTAAACTCGACTGAGCTCTCGTGGTTTATTAGCCTAATTGAAATTAAATCCATAAATGAATAATATCAATATTAGTATATTAAACATGCTAAACCTGACCCTGCTGCCCTGCTGCTATGTCTTCACGCCAACACCTCTGATTCAATTTTAATGAATTTTGGTAGAAATCAATAGATGGAGTGATTGGACTTAGGTTAAACTTACGTGTCGTGGAAATTAAACGTGAAAGTGGTGAAATATGGGATGGAAGCTATTAAGCAGGCGAAATTACGAAGACTTGCTTTTTGTGTTGTTTTAGGATGACAACTAATTTTCGCTGTAAGGCGAGAATTACGTTTATAAGTTTCACTCTCGAACGATATAAAACTATTTTTAACCTAGCAACACATACACGTAAGTAGTTACGAAAGTTGTGTCTGCAAAAATAAAGCACTGAAAGTAAATTATTTCAGGTGTAAATCAATGAGAAGTAACTTACGTAAAACTTTATAAAAGTCTGGTCTAATTGGCACGACTAAAAGCCATTAATCAAAAATTCTTATAAAAGTCTGTAAGCAAAACTCATAAATGTAATTCTTGCTTAATGATATTTGGTTTTAATTCTATTTTTATGTTTCATTATTGACTCCTATATGGACGCTGATAAATAATTCTGTGTCAAAGCACGCGGACTTCATTTTGAGAAAATGGCGTTTAAAAATGTCAAACATATTCTTAACAAATTTGTTTGAACACTCATATATGCATCTTCTCTTTTCTATTTTGATAAAAGGTATAATGAATTAAAAGCAGATTATTATAATTAAAAGTGTTATCCATTAATAAGTTTTTCAAATATATTATTTCATATTGCAAAATATCGATATAGACATTAAATTAAGAAACTTTTTTCTGTACTTATTCAGTTTAAAAGATTTTAATTTTTTTTTGAATAATGTTAAATAATTGACGCTTTACCAGAATACATTATTGTTTCTGAATTTGACTTTTTGAGAATTGACACATTATTGCTTAATAGCATCCATATATACTACTATTTACTCCTGTTATAACTTGTGGTTTCAAATGGGCGCAACTATTTTTTCTTCTGTCGTGATCATAACGATTTTTGTTGTAAACAAAAATGTTTTATGAGAAATATTTAAAAAATATATCTCGGAAAACTCATAACACCAGTTAATAAATAATGTGTCTATGCTAGATTTTTTAAAATTATTTCTGTGAGAGTTTTGTGTTTTTCACCGATTAAAATTATTGTTTTGATATGTTTGCAACTTGCATTATTTTGGAGCTTATAGTTATGAGTTTTATATAATATTTACCGACTGTTCACAATTTTTTGTTATTTGTTTGTCTGCAAAATAACAAGTTTGAATAAAATAATTTTCATGTGAAAATAAATGTTATTTTAAGGAATGAAACGTCAATAGACTGAATCTTAATGTAAAGAAAAAATAAATGTAAAATTTTAAACATACGTTGTATTTTTGTTTCCCTTTTATTATAAATTAAAACTAATTATTTTAAACAAATTTCATCATATAGGATGGTTGTATTATTACAATTAATTAATAAAAAAGTTGAACAAAAGCAATACATTGCCAATGACGTTAACACTACAAAGTGGTTGTTAGTATGTTATCATTAAATTAAAAATCGTTGAATCGACTTTTATTTTTTTATATAATACAGCCTGACATTGTTTCAGTTTTTAAATGTAAAAGTGTGAAATTTTTTCTTTGCGAAATAAGTATGAGTGATATCTTAGTGTTTTTAGTTGCTTAATTGTTAAAATCCATTTTAGAATTATTCATATGCGGAAATTGAAAATTTTTTTTTTAAGAAACCTGAAAAAATCAGGAGATGTACATCACATCATATATTCAAGCTATGGAAATGGTATCAAAAATTGCGAGGTAGTAGAACCATGTGTCTTTTGAATTTCACGCCCGGGTGCTTTGCCAATTAACCTGTGATATATACTAGTGATTGCAGCACTGACTAAATTCTTGATAGAGTCATTTGTAGTGGAATCGCTTCTGTTGCATTTTATGATAGATTATTAATTTATGCCAATGTTTAATATCAATTTATTCACAGATAACCATAGCATACGTTGTAACAAATATACCTATTTTATGGTGAACTAGTAATTAATAGATCAAATAAAGAAACGAAAACAAAAATATGCATATAAAATGTAAATTACCTATTTAACTGGAAATATTACAGTACAGCAACAATAGGTGACGCGAGTGTCACGTGTATGGTCAATAATAATAACCAATGAATATCAAACCATTACGGAAGACGCCGCTTAAAATTATAATATCATTTACATAAATGAAGAAATATTAAACCTAAATCCATCATGCTGCTCTACTTTGGGTTGGCGGATAATCATGTGTCAGAATGTCTCCCGGCACATGCTGGTTTCTTTACGATGTTTTTCATTAATGCCGAGCACAGACGAATTTTAGCACTTGAAAACTCAGCGACGCTTGCCGGGGTATGAATCTGCGATGGTCGGTTGTGATCGACGTGTTCTAACCACTAGGCGATTTCAGTAAATAAAACGAATTGTAAATTCTTTCATTGGCAATTACTAACGTTCTGTCCCTCGAAATTCTTCTTTAGGGATTAAAGAGCGGGTCGGGCGTTCAGCCAAATCGGCTTTTGTCCAGGTGTCGATGGTCGACAAAGATTGAAGAGACACTGCTTTAAATTAGTCCGTAGCCTCCAATACACCGAGCTGTTCCTGCAGTTAATTGGAATATATATACGGTTTATTGAACAATTTACTGCATGCGGCAGATGCATATAATTGATTGGATAATAGGGGACATATATATACATTGTATTTATATATGTGCATAATTTCAGCAAGCTATATATCAGTTTTAGATATTCTAACACAAATGTAACGATACGGTACCTAATGTTTATTACGGAGTATTGGGGCTTTGTGTATTTGAATTTGAACATCCTGTGTGCTATTTACTTATAATTGCGACACACCGAAATCTGAAATTGTACCCTCAATTATCATTGACCATTGTAATAACCTGATCAATATCATGTATCACATAACGAATACCGTCGATGCATGTAAGCGTTATTATAAAAATAAATCTGAAAAAAAATCTTTTATAAATATAATAATATAGGTATTTTCTTGATTTTATGCTTCAATTGTTTCTTTCGTATTTTATTATTGGACGCTGAAAACATTTTAAGCTATGAATTTAAATTAAGTATAGAAATATTATGATTCAATTCATTGACACTTAAATTTAAAATATTGGATTAATCTAACAATGTCTAAACGTTTTCATCATTACTACAGTCGGTTTATTGTCGAAGTAAATATCGATGTTTTTATACGAAACGATTTGTCATTTAGGTCACTAGACCTATACGACATTTAGTCGTAAGATTTTATTTTGTTAACGGCTTTAAATAATGAGGAGATTTTCAGTTAAACGGAACCTTATTTTGGAAAATTTATTTTTTGTTTGAAACTTTCTAAGTAGACACATTGTCATCAGGTCAGGAACTGATGATCAGATTACGCAGAAATCAAGGTAAGTCTTCAAATATTATTGACCCTATAGCGAAGTAGTATTTTTGTTCATGTATTTGCTTTCGGAAAGCACCATTTAATGAAATGGAACTGGTGATAAAGACCACTCTGTGGCCATCACACGTATTCAATACTGAGTATTTCATTGGTTGCAATTTGATTAATTTTCATATGTTTAGTAAGCAATTTATTCTCGCCCTAATGCACACGGTGAAATGGAGCTGATGATGAAGTACTGGGAAAACTTCTTAACAATTAACGTTCCTTCATTGGGAACAGCAACTTTTCCTAAAAAGTGATGTCCTAAGGCTATTGTTACTTAGAAAAATAGCACTTATCCACTAAAAAGCGAGAATATCAAAATTAAAAAAATAAAACAAACTCTAGGGAGTTTAAATAGGTATTGGCCCACTTAGAAATGACATTAAAAATCGTTTCATTTTATTTTTAGGCTGGACTGGATTGAACTTGGACTAGATAAGTATGTGTATGTAAAGTACCCTAATAACTTTAGGCCAATTTCTGTACTGCCAACTCTTAGTAAAATTTTTGAAAAAATCATACTTAACCAAATGTTGTCTCATTTTACTAATAACAAGCTACTACATGACAAACAATTTGGTTTTACTAAGGGTCGGTCGACAACAGATGCAGGTGTTGAACTAATTAAGAATATATTTGAGGCCTGGGAGGAGTCACATAATGCTCTTGGTATTTTTTGTGACTTATCTAAGGCCTTCGATTGTGTTCAACACTCAACACTGGTCAGCAAACTACGCCATTATGGTATCAGAGGAACCGCACTCGACCTTCTAATGTCATATTTAAGTAAAAGAATTCAGAAGGTCGACGTCAATGGCAAGAGATCTCCTGGGGCTATACTAAATATGGGAGTCCCTCAAGGTTCTATTCTTGGGCCATTTCTTTTTCTCATTTACATAAATGATCTGCCCTATCTTATAGAAAAGAAACATAAGATTGTATTGTTTGCTGATGACACTTCACTGTTATTTAAAGTGAGACGTAACTCATCTACATATGACGAAGTAAACAATGCTCTCTCTGATGTTGTACATTGGTTTAGTATTAATAATTTAATGTTAAATTGTAATAAAACTAAATGTATGAATTTTACAACGCCCAATGTTAAAAATGTACAAGCCTCCGTATTTATAAATGGAGAAACGTTGGAACCGGTGGAAACTACAGTATTTCTTGGTATCACTGTGGATTCCAAACTACAATGGGGCCCCCATATTGAAAGGTTAGCGAATAGACTTAGCTCTGCAGTTTTTGCCATTAAAAAAATTAGAAAATTAACAGATGTTGAAACGGCACGCTTAGTTTACTTTAGCTATTTTCATAGTATCATGTCATATGGCATACTACTATGGGGACATGCCGCCGATATTAATACAATATCTGTTCTGCAGAAAAGAGCTGTTCGCGCAATCTATAACCTTGGCCATAAAGAATCTTTAAGAGAAAAATTTAAAGAAATTAACATATTGACTGTTACTTCTCAATTCATTCTTGAAAATGTAATGTATGTACATAGAAACATTGACTCATTTAAAAAAAATTGTGATATCCATCATATCAATACGAGGAACAAGGACAAACTCATTGTGCCTGCTACTCGACTACGTCGAGTAAGTAATTCTTTTGTTGGGAGATGTATACGATTTTACAACAGGATCCCAAAAAACGTTCAAAATGCTTCTATAGCAAAGTTCAAAAAAATTGTAAAGAAACGTTTGTGTGTTAGAGGTTATTATAATATTAAAGATTTCATAGATGATGACACACCTTGGGAATAATGCGATCGCTTCCAGGCTGTCTCAATATATTTTACATACTGTATCCAATCTTGACGTTGTTAAAAAAAAAAAACTAACAAAAAAAAAAGTCCCACTGAGTTTCTTTCGCGGTTTCTTCTCAGGCCTGAGGTTATACTTTTCCGAAACCGTGGTAGATTCATTTTCTTGACGTTCAAAAAGAGAATGTAAATTCCTATTTTGAATAAAAATATTTTGATTTTGATTTTGATGTAATAAATCTGTTTAACGGCAATACTTTAATGTCTAAATTGAGTTATGGGCATTAATTATTATTTGCCTATAATTTCGTAACTTTCAATATTAATATATTTTTATTTATTAAAAAAAGGAAACCGATTTTAAAAGTTAATTTAATACACGTATGCCATTCTTCCCTAATATTATAAACGCGAAAGTTTGTATGGATGTTCGTTATTCTTTCACATAAAAACAGCCGAATGGATTTTAATGAAACTTTACAATAATATACCTTATATACATCAAAGTAATAAGTGTCGATTTAGAAGGAAAAAATTCTGCCATCTGCAAGCTATTCTAAAACCGTTAGAGTTACAAGTATATAATGTATAGCCTATCTTTGTTTACTTGTCCTCCTTAGCAGACAAATATGGCGTATTTCTAACAACACATAAGAGTTAGATAAGAAATTATTGTATGAATGATTAAACTGAATCATTTTTTATAATGTTAAATTATAATGAAAAAAAAATATACAAAAATTTGTGATTTTTGTTCGGGGTTGTGGGGGATTTCTCGACCTCACTTTCCGTAACAAAAGAATGGACTGTATAATAGGTGTTTATTCCTTCAAGCGTAATCACCGAATGCGTGCGTTCACACTTTTTTTTTTTTTTTTTCTGAATGTGTATTGCTGTTGGCCCTACTGGCCTTGACAGCGTCACCGGGGGGGGGGGGCCGAGTACTGAGACTCGGCCTTGAAATTGGGAGCCCCCGTTGGGGCTCAGAATGGACGTCCGTGTCTAAGGGTGTCTCCTAGTGAGATCGCACCTCGGCTTAGAACGTCGTCGGAGTGGAGGATGGCGCTGTGCGGAGCGCAGATGACGAGGGTGACGGTCTCACGACGCGCCTAAGCGCGCCCGAGCCGTCGCAAACCGAGGACCTCGTCTCCGCCGGCGGAGACGGTGTGTGTGTGTGTGTGTATTGTTCCTAACGGGCCCTACGAACGGAGCGTTCGCCAGAGTGATTCGGTCGTCGGGGTCAGTTAAGACGTGCATGGGCCGTCTTTGTCTGATCTGAAGATTTTGTCTCAGACCTGTGTAGATACAGGCCTCTTTGATAAGGGGGTTCGGGTGGCGGGTAGCTTTCTCAAAGAATGATGTCGACAACATTTTGAGATGCTTAGAGATCGAATCGATCCTGAAATCCTTGTGGAGGTCAATGTTACGAACGTACCACGGTGAAGCCGTGGCTATTCGTAAGAATTTATTTTGTATGATCTGTAGCCTCTCTATATAGGCGGGATTGCAATGTGCGAAGACAGGGCTCGCGTAAGACATGATGGGACGTATGTAAGTTTTGTATAATGTCGTCTTATTTCTAAGAGACATTTTACTCCGCCCACATATCATCACATGTAATTTGCCCAGCACGAACGCTGCCTTATTGCGGGCTTTGTTTATGTGGGGCCTGAACGTGAGGCGTTCGTCTAGCGTGACGCCGAGGTATTGAACCTCTTTTCGCCACGGGATCGGTTCATTGAAGAGGGTGACTCTCCCTGGTTGACCGTATCGTCCTCGGACTGCACGGGGCCTACTGCAGAATTGCACTGCGGCGCTTTTATCGGGGTTAACTTCTATACGCCATTTCCTGAACCATTTGCCTAGTCCATTGGCTGCGGATTGGTGGCGTCTAGTGAGGACATTTGGGCACGTGGAGCTAGTATATATAGCTGTGTCGTCTGCGAAGAGGGCTAATTTGACTCGTTTACCGTTTGTCGGTCTCGGTATGTCATTCCTGAATAGGGAGTACAAGAGGGGTGAAAGTGCGGAGCCCTGAGGGACTCCGACTCTGATGGGACGAGAGGAGGAAAGGGTGCCCTCTACGCGGAATCGGAATGAGCAATTCGACAGAAAGTCTCGTAGGATGAGCACGAGTCTGTCTGGCACTCCGAGTTGGTACAGCTTGTAGATCAAGCCGTTGTGCCAGACTTTGTCGAATGCCTTCGCGACATCGAAAAATAGGGCGCCTGTGGTGTAGTTAGTCTGGTAGGCGAAGCCAGCTAGGATGTGCTCCGTTATGCGGTGCACTTGGTTTACGCACGAGTGTCCGGGTCGGAAGCCGAACTGCTCGTCGATGAGGATGTGGTTTGTTTCCACGAAGGATTTTAATCTAACGAGGAGAACTTTCTCGTACAATTTGCCGAGAGAGTTTAGAAGACTGATCGGGCGGTAGCTGGATGGGAGGTTCATCGGTTTGCCCGGTTTGGGAATACCTATTACGATTGCTTCTTTCCACTCGTCGGGAAAGGAGCAACCCGCCAGAAGGGCGTTGAATATTAAGACTATCAGCGTTAGTAGCTGACGTGGAAGGTTTTTGAGGACTCTGTTCGTGACTCGGTCGGGGCCAGGGGCCTTTTTGGAGTGCATGGATTTCAGGAGCGATTCGATCTCCTCGACTGAGGTCGGGAGATGGGGTTCGTCTGATGGCGGTAAAGCCGCCCTACTTTGTACTTCCAGGTCTACCTTCCGAAGGTGACTGATGCTTATCTGTTGTTTACTTGGGGAACATTGTGCTTCGAGGCTGTCCGCTAAGCACTCGGCCTTATCCATATCGTCTACTGCGGGAGGAAGGTTCGGCCTTAGCAAAGGGGGCATAGTGGAATATGTGTCTTTTCGCAGAGCGCTCGCCATCGCATAGTAGGCCGTATGCGACGGCGAGATCTCTGCGAGTTGACGGCCGTATTTGTCGTCCCTGAGTTCGGCAAAGCGAGCTTTTACCTCCCTCTGTAGGGCCCGGAGTTGCCTCCGGTTTTCGTCTGTCGGATATGTGTCATGGGCTCTAGTGGCTGCGTTTTTTCGCGTAAGAAGATCTCTGAGATCTTGCGGGACTTCGAAACGCTCAGGAGGGCGAATCGGGACTTCCCTGGAGCAATTATCTAATTCACCTTGTAGGTGTGAGGTAAGACTATTCGCGGCCGCTTTCGCGACATCGACTGCATCAATTGTGTCCGGGATCGCTCGTAGCGCCTCTGAATCTAGGGACTGGAGACGTTCTCCGAGCTTTCTCCAGTCCGTGACTATTTTGGTCGGTGGGCTTAGAGAAGGATCTTGTCCTAGCTGGATTAGGACGGGTCTATGGTCTGATATTAACTCTGATAGCACTTCGATTGATCGCAACTGTAAAGCTACGCCTCTCAAGAGCGCTATGTCGAGTACGTCTGGTCTGTCATTTGTATCTCTAACAGCGAACCTAGTGGGTGTTACTGGCGCTATAATATCACAAAATAGATCGGTTTTTGTGGTCAGTCTGTCTAGTTCTCTACCGTTGGTGGTGGTGCAATGGGAGTTCCAGCGGGAGTGTTTACAGTTAAAATCGCCGGCCAGAATGACCGCGTTGCTTATTGCAAATAACTCTCTAAGGTCGTTTTCTTTAATGGATTTATTCGGGGGGAGATATATGGAGGCCAGTGTGACGGGTTGATGACCCGTCAGGCTGACCTGACACAGTGATGCTTCCATGTTCTCCAGCGGGGAGGGTCGAGCGGCACGCAGTGCAGTGACTTTTTGTAATAAATGAGGGTGCCGCCGCCAGCTGTTACCCTGTCGTTGCGGACTATGCGGTAGTTTGCTACCCTAGGACTTCGCGAACTCGGTTTAAGGAATGTCTCCTGCACAAGCATGACGTCGACTGGGTGATTTATTAAAAATTCACGTATCAAGTCAATCTGATGGATAAGCCCGTGAGCGTTAAACGTGACAATAGTTAGTGACCGGGGTTTTACTCTGGCGGTGTTAGCCATTTATGGTTTTGGCTAGAGATTCCAATCTGGCCATCATTGTGGCCATATGGAGAAGCGAGTTTTGTAGGAACGCCCTCGTGTTTTCGAGTTCCTGCGCTATGGAAATGGGTGCGGGGTTGGGTGTGGGTGTGACGGGGCTGGGGGTCACTGCTGCGGGTTTTTGGGCCCTCGGCAGTGGCTTTGCCCACGCGCCTTTACCCTGAGGGGGTGTAGGCGCCATTAGTGGCGGAATTGAGGCCTTGGGGGCTAGGGGCGCAGCCTGGGAGGCTGATGAAGAGGCCTGAGGGGCTGGGGTTGCCTTAGGGGCTGGGGGCGCAGTTGTGGGCCGTGAGGCGGCCCTGCGCTTGTTACGTTTGCCCCTCGAGCTAGGTCTCCGCGGGGCCCTAGGACATCCGCGATAGTTCGCGGGATGCCCCTGGGTCTCGCAGAGGACGCAGCTGGGGGGCACGAGAGGGTCGGGTACTTTGCGGGGGCAATCCGCGGTTGCGTGGTCCCCTAGGCACTTAACGCACCTGGGGCGCGCGAAACAGTTGCGGGCGGAGTGCCCGTATAACTGGCAACGGTGGCATTGCCCTGGAGCGCCACGGTTGCGGGGAGCTTCGACTGTCAGGCCGGACAGCCGACAGACGTCTTTTAGGTTGTATATGGCCTTTCCTTCGGGGGAAAGGTCCAATATGACGAGCACCATATTGTATGGTGCTTTGGACTGAGGATGGTACATGCGGTGTACCGCGTGTACAGGGAAGCCTTGCGCTTTGAGGTCTTCCTCGATGGGCTCCGTGTTTAATTCACGGGGGAGGCCCCGTATAACAACGCGCAATTGGCGCTCGTCTTCTAGGGCGTGAGTGTGAAAGCTGATTTTCTCAGCTCTCAAAAAGGAGGCTAGGCGCCGGTGAGTGTTCGAGTCCTGTACTAGGACTCTTATACCCTGTAGGGTAGAACGCGCATGCGTAAAATGGATGCGCTTCTCGGCTAACATGCGAGAAACGCGGTCCCAGGACGTTTTGTCCTGAATAAATATTGGGGGCGGGCTCTTGACACGAGGGGCGTCAGTGGGAGCGGGGCTCGCGGGGGTCGCTACGGCTGCAGCGGCTGCGGCCGTAGGGCGAGAGGTGGGGGTGCTATTCGCCTCGACGGTCGGGCGTTTGGGTGGGGGCGGGGCCTTAGGGGCTTTGGCCTTACGTTTGGCCGACTTTGATTGGACGGGCTCGAACCCGTCCGAGTCCTCCTCGGACGTTTCCGTCGCTGGAGACGGTGCGCGGGAGTCGTTTGCGCTTCTAGCGCTTTTTGCGCTTAAAGCGCATTCAGCGCTTTCGGCGCTCGCCTCTGCGACGATCTCCATATCGGAGTCGTCGCATTCGGGGGCGGGGGGCACTGAGGCGGGGGGGGGGCGGTGGCAGGTACGCCGGTGCTCGAGCCCGAACCCGACCTAGCAACAACTGCCAGGTAGGTACGAGCGAGCTCCTCGTACAAAGCCGGGTCGAGCCGCTTAATAAGCAGCACGATCGCCGAAGCCGGTATATCGTCCATGATGACGGGGGTTTTTAAGATTATCCTCCCTGCCGGAGGGCAGGGAGGTGTGTGCCTAAAATGTGTTACCTACTTGATGTTCTGTCCTTAGGTGACAGAAAATGTGTGCCTATTCCTTTTAAAAATAGGAGTGTGTACTTACGCACGCGTCCTATCGGCGGGTGTATTCACGGTTCTGGGAAGAACCGCGATCACGCCTAACAGACGAACGGTCGCTAGCACTACACTATCTTGTTCTTGCGCACTACACTGTCCGAAATGCACTTCACAACACTTCACTGGTTTCTGTCCTTTATTGTCCTTTGTTCCTCGAGAACGTAACGCGCTTCGCGGAAACGGGCAGGGTTTTTGCGAAAGTCGCAAAAACCCAGGCGGTCGCACTGAGTGCGGATCGGAGAATGCCGGAACGTCGACACAGCGTAAGAGTGCTGAGCAAAGGCATCCGTACGGGACGGAGGCCAGAGTCAGTCTGATGCGTTCATACAATTTGGCACGGTTTATATACATAATGGCGCGCGGGCGATAATTACTACCTGCTCGACCGCGACCAATCACGGCGGCCTTTCGTATGACGGAGATAGATAGCGTAAGGCTCTCTCCTTTCTTTTATCTCTCGCAAGTAGTAACTATTGCCCGCCTCTGCGTGTTCGTCGATAAATATTTTTGAATATACTAATTTGTTATAACAAGCTTGTTGTCCGCAACAGGGTATTGTTACCAAATAAGGACAAGTAAAGAATAATAAGTAGAAAAAATAGACTACATAATGGAAATATTTATCTTATCAAAGTAACTAATCTAAGTACTCTGTCTGTAACACCTTCACGATTAAACCGCAGAACCAATCTATATTATTATTATAAGGCTGAAGAGTTTGTTTGTTTGTTTGAAGGCGCTAATCTCAGGAACTACTGGTTCGAATTGAAAAATTATTTTTATGTTAGATAGTTTATTTATTAAGGTAGGCTATATTAGATCGCGCTACGACTCATAGGAGCAAAGCTGTAACCATGAACGCGAGTGAAACCGCAAGGGACAGCTAGTTTTATATATAGGACCTTGGACAAGAAAATAAGCTTCTCGAAGTAATAATCCTGTGCAGGCAAAGTCGCTGGCGTTAGCTAGTAATAAAAAATCTTCATTATATTATACACTTACCTAATTCTATCGAAATTCATATTATTTGTTTGTTCTGTCTAGTTACCTAAGTGTTATCGAGAGTGTCTCAGGTGTTTATATTAACTCGATTAATTCCAGAGATTATAAATGTATCTAGGAAATACAGTAACCTATATTTGAATGCTGATAAGCAATACTATATCAAGCTACTTCATTTTGAGAAAATGGCGTCTAAAGATCTCAAACCTATTCTTTGTTTGAAGAAGTATATTTTCATCTTTTCTTTTCTATTTTAATGAAAGATATAATGAACTAGAAACAGATTGGTACCATAAAAGTTTTACCGAATAATTAGTTTTTCAAATATATGAGATAATTGCATAATCCAAAATATGGAATACACTTCAATATTTCAAACGTTAGATTAATAATTTTCTCCGTACTTATTTAATTTGAATAATTTTACTATTATGACTTGAAAATTGTTTGAATAATGTTAAATACGAGACATTATCAGAATACATCAATATCTCTTAATTTGATTTTTTGTAGGTTAACACGTTATTGCTTATCAGTATCCATTTGATTGTTTTAGTTTATGTATTTCCAACGATTGTTTTTACGAAAATTGTTTTCAGTTTAGGGTGATATCTTATCGGTGTCGTCTGAAAAAAGGGTACTCATTTGATTTAATAGATATTGGAAATCTACATCACATTGCTTCAATAGCTGTCAATTACAAACCTCCATACCGTCTAATTGACGTAACTGCGATCGTGTGATCAAATTAGGTGAATTGTTGAGTATACTATATAAAACAACTGCATATTTGAAATTAACTATACAGGAAAATATATGCAAAAGATTTTCAACGTAACAGTAATTCGTTTTTTATATCGGAAAAAACATCTTTATTGAAAATTGTCTCGTTACATCACATTTCGTATGGTATTAAAATAAAATCTTAGTGCGTCTAAAATAAAACAAGTTTATAACTGGAGATTGTTATAATGTATAGGAAAACTTTTCTGATCTCGATTTATTAAAAAAGTTGTACTGAAAGATGTTGCTACAAACTTAAAAAATAAAAGAAAAAAAAATCAACGAGAAAATAAGAGCTAATTTCCTCTGTCGATGTTGCACATTTGTTCGCCCTAGATTGAATATATTTCCATTAAAAAATGTAAATACGAGAGCGTCATCGTATTTAGTAGCAGTAATGGGATCCAGTGCGGGATATTAAGTAAGCTGCTACAGTAAATCACGAATTTATTCGCAAATTAGCTTTTACGACCGACGTTTATGTTTGTGTACTTGTTGTTTCGTTTTTGGTTCGATTTTTTTTCTTATTACATTTTTCTTTTGTATCTGAAAACGAAACGCAGTTTGGATACAATGGTGGAAACAATATATATATATATATATATATATATATATATATATATATATATAACATGAACTTTATCATGTTGTATTATTTGAAATTTTAAATAAATATGGCAGACTTGGCTTGCATGGTAAGTTATATTTTAGAACATTATTTTTTATTTCTTTGCAAGCTCTCCAATATAAGATAAATAAAAAAGAAAAAATGGGCTAAATCAATTACTTAAGTCTTTTTGTTGCGACTTGTCTCTGAAATGGCTGAACCGATTTTGTTAGTACTTTTACTTAAAGTTAGCTAATTATTAAGAAAGCGTTAAGCCAAAACAAAATTAAAACCAATGAAACAGTGAACGATATCAGATTTAAATGGGGAAGGTATATATCATCAAAATATAATAATTATAAAAATAATTTTATATTCAGGGTGAATTTTTAACTGAAAATGACAGGCAGAATTCGAAACTATAAGGAGTAGCGGAAAATACTTAAAGGAGTCTGGGAGCCGATTTTAACGAAAACTAAAACTGCATCATTAGTTTTTTGAAAAATTAGTTTTCCTAGCCAGTTAAAGAACACGTTGATTTTGAAAAGATTAACACATACTGTATTATTACACCATCTGATAGTGTCACGCATAAGGATCAACTTCTGGGACGTAATAATATACGACAAAATAGGAAGAGGCTACTTTTTTACAAAATTTTATCAAATTCATAATTTTGAAATTTAGACGTGTAAGAAGGCGCGATTAGTAAACTAGTATTGGCTGTAACTTTGACGCATGAGTTGGCCGATTCGTGGAACGGGCTTTCAATATTATAAATAAGGGTTCCGTTTTTCCTTTTAAGGTACGGAACCCTAAAAAGCATTGAGAATATGTTATACTACTACAATATTGTTACTTTTAGTAAATAATTAAATATTGAGATTGTTTGAATACTATTTTTCAGCTATCCTTTCCGACGCGATATTGTAACGCGGGGTACAATCACAGAATCCAAATGTTTCAAAAAAATGTAGATTTTCAATTCAATTGTCTAAATCTATCTACTATAGGTAACGAAGTAGGTAACGTGAAATTGACAAATATAAAAGAAGTAACTTTAAGTTATTCATTTTATAGACTTCCGATTGTATGGTACCACATCGCCCTGCTTCGTTACGTTAGGAGGTGACTAGTATTTTGATGCAGCCTATAAACAAATTGTTCGAAGTAATGTAGATATTTTCTAGACACGTTATGTCTGACCCGATGATTGTACCCTAACTTCATCTAGCTACATTTGGACGCTGATTAGCAATATTACGTCAAGCCACACGGACATTATTTTGAGAAAATGGCGTATAAAATGCCAAATCTCTTCTAATATATTTTTTTAAAGTATATAACCATTTTTCATCAGCATCCATTTAGGGGTACATCATATTCTAATTTCAAATTTTCACTTTTGAATGTTGATTACATATGTCTCTGTAGAATCGATTAATTAACTTTTAATTAATATATGGATTTATTATGTATCATTTCCTAACTTCCCAGAAGTTGATTAATACAAGTGACACGATTAGTTCGTGCGCAAAGCACGTTTCAACATATTGTTAAAAAAACACTGAGGAATTCCCTGCCTGAGTTAGTGCCTTACGATAAATACAACCAGGAAGTTGTATGTTTATTAATAAAATTAGCTAAAGTTACTCCTTATAACATTAGCTAACTACGAGTGAAAGTCCCGATCAAAATCGATCCAGCCGTTTCAGAAATTAGTCGGAGCAAACAGACAAAAAAATTAAAAAAAATTGATTTTTTGACGTAAGTACCGTATATACTTATAAAATTTGGCCACGAGACTCTTTAAATATATTTCGCAATTCCTTATAGTTCCATATTTTGCCTACCAGCCATGTTAAAAATTCACCCTGCATATAATACAAGGAGAACCGCGGCGGAAAAGCAATTTTCTTCTTTATTTATTGTTAAAATCGCGGAAGAACAACCAAAAAGTCCCCAAATTCAAAATAAAAAACTCCTTTCTTGAGAAGCATCGCAAACTGCCGCCCTGCTTTGTATGAGACATGCCAAGCATTCTGTAATACACGCGAACGAAGTCGCAGGCACAGCTAGTAACAAATATAATGTTAACTAGACGGGCATTTAAAAGTAAATTCATTTCATGTAGAACTCTAAGTGAGCTTAAACGCGGCTTCTAGCCCCACATTCAAGCGACATTTCTATAAAAAAAACATTTTTCGGATTGATACCAAAATTGATACAAAGACAAAATTACTCATACGAAATGCCTTTTGAAGTTTTGACTGATCAATTGAGAGCTCGCAGCAGGTATCCAGCTTTGATTGTACATCCTCTGGTATTCCGACATAAGAGCATAGTCAAAAGGATTTTGGCTTAGTGGTTATGCAGCGGGTATAGGTAGTGTAGGTTAGTGTCGGCTTTTTGTATTGCGAATAGACAGTATTCATTCCTCATATCAAAATGTTTAGATTCTAGTTTTGTGAATATGTTTAATACGTTATAATGATTTATTGATATATGTTTAGATTTCATTCTTATTTGCTCTCTGCTAAAAGTAGCTTTTAACTAAATAAATATATGCAAAATGAAACACAATTTTTATTCATCGTAGAGACAGCATGAAATTCAATTAGAAAAAAAAGCAACTAAAATAAATGTTTGGTAATCATTAATTAAAAATTGAAAAATTTTGCTATTTTATGCGTTCCCAGAAATCAAGAATTCTACATGCTATGACAAAAATTTACGAAGCTGAAAAATTAACAAATATATTAGTAAACTCTTTTTTAAATACATAAATTTTATCATTTTCTTACGATCAAACCTAATATTTTAATCAATTATATTTTAAAAATCTATGAAACCAAAATCATTTTATTATTCTCCAAATTATAACTTAAAGTGATAAAGTATAAAACTTATAAAGCATCACCATATTAACAAACTAGCTGTCCCTTGCGATTTCACTCGCGTTTCTGGTTACTGCTTCGCGCCTATAAGTCGTAGCGTAATGTAATATAGCCTTCCTCAATAAATAAACTATCTAACACAAAAATCATTTTTCAATTCGAACCAGTAGTTCCTAAGATTAGCGTATTCAAACAAACAAACTCTTTAGCTGTCTTAGATTTTCGCGATTATTATTCATTGAAATAAAACTATTTTAAACGGATTTAAATCGCGTATAATTATTATGGTAGACGGGTCTACCCGTGACCACAAACGCTGCAAAGTGCTCGAAACGTCGGGATGATAAAAATAATTTTACGCGATTTAAATCCGTTTAAAATAGTTTTATTTCAAACTCTTTAGCTTTATAATATTAGTATAGATAACTTCTATATAACAATTACGTGCTGCATGCACTCTCTCACGAATCCAGAGCAACCTCGCAATCAAGAGAAATAGCGAAACGATGTTTCATTCAGAAAAAACTTGTATCCAAGTTATATCCAAAGTGTGACGATGGCAAAACAAATACTATCGAATTTCCGACAGGTAACTCTTTTTCACATGGTTTTTCGTTTTTATTTAGTGGAGTCGGAATTTTTGTCACTATTTTCGTCTGTACGATTTTCACGATTCAGCTGTTTAGGAACAGCGCGCGAAAAAAGTTTGTTTCCTGTAGAAATAATGAAACTACTCGCCTACAAAATTGAAACACACATACAAGTACATTAATAAACTTTAAAGTTTCATTTTGCGTCTTTATTGTACCTACTTTTTTTTATTGTCCTCGTTTTCGCTAGATATTGTCTCAGTTTAATAAATTTTTGATATGATAGTTGATAATTTTCAATATTATATAAACTGTTTAAGATAGTATTTAAACTGTTTATTTAGAAAAATTAATCTTAAACAATATGTAGTGAACTTATTTTTGCGACAATATGATTTTATTTTCTTAAGATGGTGCTTCTCTATTATGGGACATTCTTAAGCGTTTATGAAGCGCTTTGGAGCTTAATAGGGAAACCGCACTTCTATTGTGCGACCCTAATAGCATGTAAGTAACGCCAATGTGACATCCTCTAAACGTAATCACAACCCATTTACATATAGATATGCATTGTCATTTGCATCCGAATTGGAAACTTGACGTAATGTGAAATTGATATAAAATGTTAAGTAATTATAATATATATTAAATACAAATTTACTTTATCAGTCTTAAAATCGGAAGCAAAAAATAAATTCTTTAGTGAACACACATATATAAGCAAGTGTAACATTATTACACATTATTATTCAATTATCCATCCTTAATTGATCCAATTAAGCTAGTTAATCGTTGCAAGAAAAGAGATCGAGTTACAGATAACATAATTGCATTTTTCGATGATTTTAAGAGAATGGATAGCAGCAAAATCTTTAAAAGCATATATATTCAATTTTCTTATAACTCTTCTGTTGGTAATAAGACAGTTTCTTTAATAAAAATGTGTAGAAACTCGTCTCTAATAAGTAATAGGTATATACACAATATTAGTTCACGCTAATCAATATCTTAATAATTTTTTAAGAGTAAAATTTTATTAAAAGCTATGTATATAGGTATGTACATATATACGAAAATATGTTAAAGTACATTTAATACATCTTAAAAGCAAATATTATTAGTGTGACTCTCAAGTCTTATTAAAGATTTAAGCTGTATCATAGGTAGGCTGTATATAGTCTGCATATATCATACAGTTTAAATTGTAATAGAATACAATATTACATACATTACTATATTTATAATATTACGAATGTAGCATAGATCTTAATGATACAAAGAGAAAACGGACGTCTAGTCCACGTATAATATAATCTGTCCGTCCTTCTTGTCCATTGTTCATTAGCACCGGTTTTGAGCTAACTTAGGTTGACTAATTTCCTACCTGTCGCCTCAGCTACCTGGTTAAGCTTTACGTATAACATGGATTAATATATAATTCAGTTGCTTCTGCGATTGTCATTTATCATTATATTAATTTGATAAATCTGTGCCTATTACGGACGACTATTAGGAGCTTCGAATGGACTTGCTTCAATAACAATTTGTAGGGGATAACGGTAATTACTTAAATTGTCAGAGTGATTATGCGTTGTACAAGGAGTTCTGATTTCAACATAACAACAGTGAGTGGGATAATTATTGTTTTTAAAAGAGCAATGTGCCTACTTCCGTTTTAACCTCGATTTGATCTTAGGATTTTGTATATCACATAAATAATACATGGCTTATATTTGGCTAATATCTAATAATTTGTGCAATGATTAAGTATTTTATAAAATAAAGCTAAATACATATATAGCGTATACGCGCCATACTTAATTTAATTGTATCAGTTATAATTTCAGGGAAATTTTCATGAAGTGATGACGATGCGAAGTTATTTCAATAATTACAATTATGTAAATTAAATAAATATATTAATTTTATTAGTTTAATAATAATTTTAACCTCCTTTGTAATTATGACATTTAGGAATATAACCGGAAAAGTTGAAGTTGGTATTATTTGTTATATGAAAATTTAAAATTAAATTTGTTAACTAAAGAGTGATTACAGGGAATATATAATTTATTATACACAGGTATAATTATAGAAATACTAAATTAAAGGTGGTAATTGGAGGCGTATGCTTAAACGGCTTTGGTATTAAATTTAGTTGCGACTACATAGTCGATTAAAGGCTTCACGTATAAAGCAGTTAATTGATTAAACGGGACGTAGATTGTTGGTTAAACTTTAAAAATCACAACTAGTTTAGTCAAATTTTAACTTTCAACTTTACAATAAATTTTGGAAAATAATTTAATAAACCACCACAACTCATTAAATTTAAAGAAGAGATTACATCGATGTAAATACCAAATTCTATATACACAAAATTTGAAACATGTCTTGTTTCAACTGACTTTACTTTGACTGGTTTTACTGATTATCATTTTTAAGTAATGCGTATTACGAACATACTTGTGCATACAATTATTAAAAATTAAAGCAGCCTAAATTAATTCGATTTTCAAAATATTTATCTTCGTTTAAATCTGAAAAACCAAATTGTTCGTGATTATCTTTCCGACATAAAATTAAGTAAAAAGCAAATTAAGTATGCATTTTATTAATTCAAGTTTTAATTCAGGTCAAGTAAAATAAATGTTATTCAAATTCATGACTTCGCGTATAATTTAAGCGTCCAATGGCGCCGTAGTTAAATGTTTCATGTTTCACACTCCTCATGAATCATGTTTTTTAAAACATCGTTGATTTATGTTAAACTTATTCACGGCAATTAGCTAGGGGAGCTAATTTCCATTAGGAGCTCTTGTTGTTTCGAATAATGGAATTCTTCTCGCGGTCCGGTCAATTAGTTGGGCGTACAGAGCAACGAACTAAACAGTGCGGATATAATACGCTAGCATTTGCCCGCGGCGTTGCTTAGCTTAATGTTGATTTTGTTATGACGGACAATGGTCTAAAAGTTATTTTTCTGTTGGAAAGGTTTTTTTTTTTGGAAGAAAGGTGTAGACTGAGGTCATTATTCCGTCTGTTGGGTTAAACCATCTACTCATAATTACGGGCGCTTACAATATAATAATCTATATATTATCTATTGTAATATAATGTAGCGTCCGCATTTCCCGCTAGACCGTTAAACCCTACAGGCGGAATTAGGTCTCTTGATTATATGTGTTTATATCATTTTGTGTACCCCTGACAATGTGTATGCAAAATTTCATGATGATCCTTTGAATAGTTGAGAGAAAGTGTACACATTTATCTCACATTCGCGTTTATAATATTAGTATATCAAACTTGTGGGTTTAACGAAGCTTAAAGCATTATAATTAATCGAATTTTATATGAATGCATCGTTTATTCAGTACATTAAAGTTTTGACTGAATACTCAGAATTCATTAAAATTATAACCATTTCAAGGGGATATTGTAACTTTGGTTATTAGTAAGACACTGTATAGTTCATTTGAAGTTATAAAAATATTTAAATGAAACGATTTTTTTAACATGTCAAATTATTTTGACATTAATTACGAATACCATTCAAATATGGTTTAATGTTTTTTTTTTTAATTTTTACAGAAAAAAAACAAAGCACGACTTCGAATTAACTAAATACTTTTTTGTTGTATATAAAGAAATGTTAGGTGCATTCTCTACATTTTTTTCGTTGAGTTAGTCTATGGTCGTAGCACTTAGACCACGTAGCAATTACTTCAGTAATTAAAATGAAAATACAAAACACCAATACTAAAAGTAATTTTCAAACAATCCTTTGTTTACTTTATCAACACAAACATGTATTTTATTTATTTTAATCTCCTGAAAGCATGCCATGAATAAGTAAATAAGAGGATTACAGACGGTAAGTAATTTATACGTTTTTGATTGCCTTTTAAAGACGTTAATTAATTATTTATAAATAATGAAAGCAAACGTTACCAAATGTATAATTTAATAAAATAATAAGAATGATTATCTAGAAATATATTAATTATGATGCCACTAAAGGTTTCCTACTATTACTAAATGAGTGTTTGTATGTTAAATTAAATTAAAAAAACTTAAAATCCAATCTTGAGTAGTTTTATTATCTAGAAACATCTATACGTAACATGTATCTATAGATTATTAAAAATAGTGATGATAAGATGCGCAGGCATCTTATCATCACTATTTTTAAGTACTCGTAAACAAAATCGCATAAACACTTACTGCCATACTACAAAAGACGCATTAAAACCGTGTTCAACGCGTGTCTAGCTGAACAGTGTTTAAAAATTAAACATTGCTTAAAATGTTATTTAAATTGCTTAACAGCGAGTAAAATCATAAAAAAAAAACATTAATAAAATGTTTGACGTTACATTTGACAGCTAAAATAGGTTTTAGACATCTTTTAAACACATATTAATCTATATCTAAAGCATGATTAACTCAAAAACTGTCCTTAGACGCGGATCTATAGTACGGATTTTTATAAACACGCGTTTAACGTCTGTTTAAATCTTTTGTAGTAAGGCAGTTAGTATACAATATTATGACTGTAAAAGTATGAATAATATAATTGTAAGTAAACCTTTTAATGTTAAAGTTGACATGACACACACAGACACACTTTGTATTGTATTATTGTTATTCAAAGTTAATTCTAATTTCACACACATAAACTGTGCCAATCAACGTTAGTATCGACCACAATCACAGTGAAATCCTATCGATTTGATGATTGAAGCTGTTTGTCGCTTTGAACCAAAACCAATACATAATTCCATTGTTTTGTTACTCTTGTAATCGAGATCGTTTTCAAAATTGTGATCTGGAATGTTTCGGCAGTTCGCCTGCATATCCTATTATGTTAAATGTTGTTGGATTAAGCCTAAACGCATACATACTGAGAGATAAATATACACTAATATTGTGTAATTTGATTTTAGAATATGTAATCTATGTAATCTATATATGTTTATGAGGATTTTATGTATTTTCATCAACTGAAATGTTCGTTTTACATTCAAAATTATTTGAGTCGAATTTTGACAAATTAAAAAAAATAGTATCGATAATGAGCACTTTATAAATCAGCTTTTTTCTTTATACAGTTACCTAAAAAGGAGTGTTATGTTTTTTGTGTTTATATCGAAGTCTTCTTAAGTTTCTTTTATTTTACAATTATTTTAATAATATATACATTTATGTAATAATGATAGAAATACGTAGTTCATTTAAACCTAACATTCAAACTTAAACCTTTTAACATTACCTAGTTAATATAACACTGCTGAATAAAAGCCTAAGATAATTCTTAGTTTAAATTACACTTGTCAATTTTAATCTACGATTATTATCGATTTATTTTTTACCTTGGACCAATAAAATATTCACTCATTTTATTCATATTTGTTGACATTATTTCCCATGAGAAAATTTACCCTCTATTCTATTACCCTCGTTCATGAACAGCAAAAGATTATAAACACAGCTTACATCAACATCCGGCGCAATTTTAATTATTTAAAGAGTTAAAACTTCTTTTCCAACAAACCTTGTTCGAGCGTCTACTCATATGAGTAACTCGTTTTCCTAATAACAGTCTTCTAACAAAGATTGTTCAAAGTATTCACTTTCAACTAATCAGGCAAATAGGTTGGCATGTTAAACCAAAACTCGGGAAATCCCACAAAGCCTGTATTTGGTAATTCACTTCAGTGTTATTTACGCACGAAGAAAGTTTTCTCTCATAAATTAGAGGAGACTGAGTTCGTACTCGTAAATCTAATGCCCTGACAGACATGCTGCTTTTGATTCCCCAGAAAATAAGGCATAATCTATTTACATTTAAATAAATATCATTATTAAAAACTATCAAACTTTTCGTCAGTGTAAATAATACCTGTGACTTAATGAGTTAAAATGCGTAACGTTTTTTCAGAAAATAAATTCTTTCCTCTCAAATATAATCGAATCTATTTTCAATAGTAAGTAATATAGTTTTGATCGTTTCATTAAAAATAATTCGAATAGATAAAGTAAAATTTAAACAAAAAATTTTCTTAAGATAACTACAGTTTGTGTATACATTTTTGAATAATAATTTAAACCTAAATTCAATATATACTACAAGTTTCAACGCCTAATATGTGTGTTGTGAAAAGACGTGAAAGAGTTCGCTGTATTTTTTTATTTGTTGTATTTATTTTTTAGTCTATTATTACAGCGGCATATTGTGCCAAATTCTTGTTGCCCGTTAATTGAATACGCGCTCGTAATTCTAAAGCAACATCACTTTGTTATAAACGCGAGTATTTCAACAGCGCTTACAGGCAAAAGGCGGTGCTTTGTACATGATATATAAATTTAGTACCATTCGTGTTACTTTAGTTTTCTAGAACTTTTCACCTGCATAGCGCTGCCAAAAGAGAGAAAGTTTTTGAGTTTCCACTATTTTTGATAGTAACAGACTAGGGAATTCGTTTTGTAAATGTTTTTCGTATATATTTTTTTTATATAGGTCAGTAGACTTATCCTGGTTTATTTATACATTTTAGACAAATATTTAATTTAGACAATACCAAAAAAAAACACTATTTTTTTTAAGTGTTTTGTTAGTTCCGTGTTCTCACCAGCAGTTTTATTCATCCTCCGTAACTTTTTGTGAAATGTGGATATAAAAAATATTAATTGCGCCAGCGGCGTCGGGCGACAGACGCAACTCGGTCGAAATGTCGACGAGCATAAATATAAAGTACACCATTACTACTTAGTTAGGTTAGTCCCGTTAATTCAATTGTAGTTTCAAAGATTTCAGAAATAATAAGACATATCATAGTCGACATCTTAATCTAACAACTCTGATTTTCCCATCATCATCGCCATTTTCTCTCTCTTGACTTGAAAACTCGTTGTTAAGTAACTCTCCAAGTCATGTGTACATACACAACAATACATAAAAAATACTCCAAAAATTAAATTATTTGGTACATCGGTAATTAGAAATTGATTTTTTTTGTGATCTTTTAATTTTTATTATATATACAGTCATATGGTGTACATTATGTATTTATTAATCTTCTTATTGTACATTAAATAAAAATAAATTGTCGGAAATTATTCAAATATTATAAAATTATTTCGATATCAGCATTTCTATACATATATAGATTTCATTGAATCGTAGACATAAATAAATGTTACTCCGTTGTTTACCTATATACCTAACCAGACAATTGTGGTCTACACTACCGCTCAAGTTTGTTTGCGAAACCATATTAGAGTTTAGATGAAAGTTATATTTAGAAAACAGTTTACTTTCATCACTGGGTTTCTTGTGAATAACATTTGGATCGCGGTGGCTTCGCAAATTGACTTATGAATTGACGGTTTCAAAGTGCTTTTCAATATCTAATGTCAGAAGCTATATTTACACTTTGCATAGCCTGTATTAGATAAATTCTTCCGAAATCATAGGAAAGTAATACAGTACCTTAAGGAAACAAGACTTTAATAAAAGAAACCGAACTCAAAAGCAAAATAAGTAATTTTGGTTTTCTTATCCCAGTTAGTTTTATTTAAAAACAAACAAGCTACTAAACTGATTTACAGAAAGAACATTTAGACAGTAACGCCATCGTTGTATAATTAGTGAACATAGATAAAAAACTCCTGGACGAACAAAGTACCTTCTACTTTTTTGAAGTTTGGTTAAAAAGGATTAAAGTTTTTGTCTTGACAGAGTATTTTAATATTTATGACCATAACGTCTTTTATGTAGTGATTTAAGTGACACGTAATTCAAATAAATGACCCCATAAACCAAAAACGAAAAACTTCCTGTTTTAAAGATCTTTATTTTATTACTCTATGACGATTTTATTCAATTTACGACTTATTGGAAATCAAAACTTTACGGTTGATTAATTATTTTTATCCTGAAAGATGACTATATATGTATCTGCTATGTGATAATGGTTTTCATATAAAAATACCATAGACAAACGATCAAAGCAAGCGCGGATCATGTGCCGTTAGTTATTGTAGAGTTTATTTGTCTATCTCCTAAAATCTTTATCAGATCCTATTCTATAATAGGTATACTATTATATATATATATATATATATATATAATAGTATACTATATAATATATAATAGGTATACTAATATATATTATATAGTATACTATTATACTCAAAACCTTCGTTGAAAAATACGTGTTGAAATAGGAAAAATCCCATCCAAATCGATTTAATATTCTTTAAGAAAATACGGGCCATACAAATTTACATATATACGTTTCGAATACCTCCTTAGAACGTTCTTTTATTGAAGTCGGTTAAAAATACAACAACTTAAAATTTTACTAATATTATAAATGTGAAAGTTAGTGAATATGTACGGATAACTCTTTCACGCAAACACTAACAGATTTTCATTTATTCAGTATTATGGATTAGTACCTCCTTTATACAACAAAGTAATTTAGACGTCGAAATAACAATTGGTTAATAGTATACACATACAATGACATACGTATACATAGTCGCAGCAAGTCGCGAGTTAAGCTACTAGTAGAATAATTTGCATTAATTACCGGGCTACATGAAATACCAAATTAATAATTTGATATGAACTCATTTAATTATTATTTGTCAACAATCGACAGTTTACCTTCATTTTAATTAAGTTAAATGAATGATGAAATTTAAGAAAATTAGAAAATTGAACGTAAATAAAGCATTGGGATAATTATTAATTCTTGAAACTAGTCACTTATAAATTACTATTGTTTTCTGCATAATTAATCTGTTTTTTTGGATAATTGAAGTAGCTTTTGCTCAAGGCTTCGCTCGCATTAATGTAGATGTTGTTTTATAATAATATGAAAATAATATAGCGTATGACCATTTAGAATAATGTACTTTTCAAATGGTACCATTATTTTTAAAACTGATTCACTGTTGCCGAAATTGACTTCGCGCATAGAAAATTTGGTCTCTCTTTTTATTATATTAGTACAGATAAAATATTGTCGTAAAATCAAAACAAAATGTATGATTTTCTAGTTTATTGCTTCTTGGTACATAGATAGTTAGAACTTTTATTAAAGTATTTGGTTAAAAGCCTTAAAGTTGTTGGTTTAATTCATATTTTACTAGCTGCCCCACTCGGTTTTACACTCGTTTATAACTACTGGTTCACTCCTGTGAGTCGTAACGTGATGAAATATAACCTTCCTAAATATACAACACAATAAGAAATTTTAATCAGTAGTTTTAGAGATTATCTTCTACATACAAACTTATAAACATTTTAGCATTTTAGTATATTAGTATAGATTAAATAATTATAATATTTACTTTATACATATCTTGATATTTTATTTGAAATCGAAAACAAACAACGTCCGTCAAACAATACTGGCATATAAAATATGAAACTAAATTCTCTATTAGTATTTAGGTCGCTTACACGTTTGACGTACTTTGTACCTTGTCATAAAAAGCTTAAAAATTAGGTAAAATCTAAATAGCCGATTTTAGGCGCCATTATGTAAAAAAGTAAAAAAAATATATCCGACGAATTATGTCACGTAGGGTATCGTTAAATAGGTATCTAAAAATCATTATTTGATTTATCATATCGTCTTTTGTTGAAGTCGGCTCAATCAAAATGATCGTTTAGGATCTATAACGATTTAAAACTGGCTAGTAATGATTCACGCTCATAGGCTTTTAAACAGAACTGATATTGATACTGCTGATTGTACATGTTACGCAGTCGGGTTTTTGATTTTTTTTTTTATATATAAACTTGATGCACGATCGTGTGCTCATCGTTTTACGCCTCAACGCGGTTAACTCGTATGACTCGACTTTGACGTTTAGTAGTAGACATTATAAGCTCACATAACGTGCGTATTTGCGTGTATATACTCGTACGTGTATATATGAGGCCCAAAATATTGCCCATCAGAAACGCTCAGTGTAGTCAGTACACACACTTAACGTAATTTAAAATTAAATGAAATAGTCGCCACGTCAGTTTAAACATTACAATAGCTGAGCAAACTTTCAGATGAGTGTCAGCTTTTATTGAAAGCTCGCATATTGAATATTAAATAGCAATGCAGTAAATTATTGTATTTAATGATATTATCATATGGCATTTATTTATAATAATACTATCTTTGCTTCTCGGTTTTTTCAGTGTTCAATTTCCATTTTCATTTCCACACACAAACTCACCCACACTTACACAAACACATAAACACATAGATAAATCGAAAATAATAAAATTGGGTGTAATATACAAGTGAGTCAGTTTAATGTGTGAAATGTTACATCTTTGTCATTTGCTACGTTGTGAAGTGTTCTATTCATAAACAGGTTATTATAATAACCCAATTAAAAAAAAGAAAAAGTATTTATAATAAAAAAAACTTAGTATTTTTTAGGAATTGTGGCAACGTTCCAATAGACGTTTGTCTACTTTCCTCTGTCAGTTGATACTAAATTTGTCAAAGGTATGGATTGAGAAAAACCTGGGATTTAAAGTGGGCGACGATTTCCTCCATAAAAAGTTAAATGTTGCAAGGGAAGTATTGACCTCTAGAATGGAATGAAAATATAAAAGTGTTCAAATTGTAAAGAGTTTATATTTAGCTTGTAGACTTAGTAATTTTAATGTCTTATTTTGTAAATCGAGTCTAATATTTTAAAGAAGTTTAATTTGTTTGTTTGTAGGAAGTAATTTCGAAAACAACTATACTAATTATAAAAATATTTTACTTACTTTTTAGTAAGAAAAAAAAGCTTAGCTGATTGATGATGATAATAATACACTCGGTATTATTATCATCATCAATCATTAAGTATATACATTATTAAACATAGGTTTTGTTATGTATTTAATATGTTATAAAATTTAGCAGCCCATCTCAGCTTCGCACCCAGGTTATCTATCAGCCATCCACAGGTTTTTATATCGAGAATTTTCAGCAAAAAATTTTTACTTTTCCGTAAGATATTTAAATTATTCATTGATCTTTTTTGCCATACAAACTTAATAATAAAACATAAATATGTCAAGGTAGGTATCAAATCCAAAAACCAACCAAATACAAAACGCACGCGGACAAACCCACGGTAAAAAACTGCTTGTCTTTTTATTAAATACATAATAATCCTTCTTATTCTATACTAAGGACTTCACAATTCGTTTGTTCGTTTATAAAATAGCAAGAAATCTTTACTATAAAAGTATCTATATCGATAGCTGAAAGATTTAATAAAATGTTAGGCGCAAACTATTCAGAGGAGTTGGCGCGTTTCGTACACATACTGCATATTTATGAGTTAATCAACCGCTGCAGCTGTTGCTCATAGAACATTACCTTACATGCATATAACACGCGTCTTAGAGGCTCTCCTTTGTGATGGTATTGCTTTCAATGGCCGTTTTTGAACGGAATTTTTAATAGCTTATTATGAGGTTGTTTAATATGGTTATCTAGCTACCGTGTTTTGTTAACTTTGGTAATTCGTTTTATTTTTAGCACACAGTAACTTATTATTTATAAAAAATTGTATATACATATAAAAGTGTACTAAATACTAAAATATAATAATGAATACATAGGATGGATATTTGATAAGATAGAATGAATGACTAAGTCATATGTCAAGTTATAATCCCTGTTTGTGCCGCAGTAGGTCCTACAGAAAGCAATATTTTATAAGAACATTCGAATTTTTATATAATCTTGAGTTTCTCAGTTTTATCATTTAAAGGTTTATTTAAATTTTAGGTTTTAAATTTTTGATTATTCTAAAACAAGAAAAACCCAAGAACATGAACCTTGTATTCAAAGTTAAAATAAAACATTTAAAAATTGAAATTATATAAGATATTTCTATACCTCTGCACATTCATTGCTTCTGTAAGGCTTTTAACACAAAGTTACAAAATAAAAAAAAATTTAAAAGGATTCTGAAAATATTCCAACGCTCGACAAATAAACGGAAATAAACAAATTCTATTTGGACTAAACGCGTGTCTCGACCGCCGCGCGCCGCTACGATCGTCTCGGTGCTCTTGTACAGTCTTTTACCAAAGTGACTTGTATTATTCTTAAACACATATTACATTTGGATGCTGATAAGCAATACTGTGTCAAGCCACACTGACTTCGTTTTGAGAAAATGGCGTCTAAAGATGTCAAACCTATTCTTAATAAATTTGTTTGAAGATGTAGGTTTATTTAATATGTTATCTAATATTAAGTTTTTAAATTTTGAGATTATTGAATAAATTGAAAAATATGAAACGCACCTGAAATTTGAAACATTGAGTTAAGAAACTTTTTTCCATACTTATTTAGTTTAGATGACTTGAATTTTTTTTTGAATTATGTTATATAGGTGACGTAGTATCTAAATATATCAATATCTCCAAATTTGACTTTTTGTCGGTTGACGCATTATTGCTTATCAGCATCCATTTATGCTGGTCAGAAATGAAAACGTGGAACCTTAAACAATTTTGACTTTTATACATTCATTTATTTTTCAAGTGATATAAGTAGATTCCATGTATTTGTTATTTGAGATAAAGTACTTTTGTTATAAATCATTAAATCCTTGACTAGACTTAATCTAAATATATATATCACTCAAAGGTGACTGACTGACTGACAACATAGTGATCTATCAATCCGTAGACGTATATAACGTAGGCATCCGCTATGAAAGGACTTTGATTAATTTTACCCCCAAGGAGTTAAAATAGGGGATGAAAGTTTGTTAATTTTAAACCTGAGATAGCCTGAGACTTTGCATGCATATAGCTACTATGACGTAGGCATCACAGACATCGCAGACGAAGTCGTGAGCACCAGCTAATGGGTATAGAAAATAATGCGACGACTATATCACTTTTTAAATCCATACACGTAGGAGTGCTTTGGATCCCATCAAAAGCAGTCATTAAAATCTCGTCGCATGTGTATTGATTATTTATTATTGATGTACCTATTGCAAATTAATACTGAATACATTTTCTTGTTAGTTTTGCGAATTGATGACATATTTTATAGGAATATTGGAAACATTACTTGATGATCACAATGATTTTATTTAAAACACAATTATTATTTTTAACTTAACTGTACTAGGGTATTAGGACTAAAACTGGCTGAATGCGGAGAATGTAATTGTAGAATTGCATACGAGTATCGCTATTTATTAACTCCGTTGAACGTTAGGGATGGGGCTAAGTAAGACGTGTACGTACATATGTATATAATAGTGTTGCAGCTTTTTTTATCTATTATAGAAACTTTAATGAAACTTTTCACGTCAAATGATTTAAAATTACACCAAAAAATTTAAAAACACGGTTAATAATACTGCAGTATATTATGTATATTATGTTTGTAGGGATATATTGGCTTATTGCGTTTTATATAAAATTACTTGACAAAAGTAAGATAATGCTCATAATGATTAAAGTATTAATAACTTCGAATTATTTTACAGGGACATGATATTGATAAATAAAAATCATACAACTGAAGCCTTAGTGTCGCTTTCAAATATTGGTACTTTCTAATAATTGATTTCTGATTTTTTAACGCCGAATACGCTTTCATCAACTATCAAAAATTGATCCGTTGACAGGGAAAGTTTTCTTCAATTACCTCTCGAATGTAATGAGTAATCCTTTTTTTAATGTTTATGTTTAATTATAAATTAAGATATAATACAAGACGTGATTGGGAAATACTTGAATATTATGCTAGTCGTTCAGAATTTCAGGCAGATGTAAGCGTGGCGTTGCTGCGGTAGCTGTTAGTTGCCGTTAAGGAGACGCTAGGGAATTCTCAGAGACACTGTGATAAGTTTGTCTAGCGTTGCGAGAATTCCTGTTTAATTAAATGACTGAGTGTTTATGGAGATTTAATACTTTAGATATTATTTTATTATATTAATGTCTGTACACTACGGTATCGTCATCTACTATTTTTTTTAACATTATTGCTATCAAAACAATATTCTGACCCCTGAAAGCGTCTTTTTAGTCAAAATAAAGACTTTAACTGTACGCATTTAGCAATGATATTAAGTAATTACATATATGTTATAAGTTCACCAGATTGCCGATCAATTTGGATGACGTTGCCCAGCAACCGGCTAGCGACTGAGAATGATAGGCGAGAGATCGTTGAAAAAGTTGGAGATGGGTAGATTTTAAAGTTACAAAGAATGAACCTATCATATATATGGATATAAAATATCATTGGTATTAATAACATTTTTTAAGCATTTTGAACGATAACCTAGTGGACGAGAGGGATCGATAATATAGATAATTCAATATTACTTTTTATGTCTACGTGAATGCCGAAGCAAAGGTTGATGTTATTTGTTCTGGTTTATGTTTTCGCATACAAGTAACAATTTTTGTGGTAATTTTTTTGTCCATTAAAACATAACGATTAGAACTTCACAAATGAGAGATACTGTTCGGGCCCCACGGTGGGCGTCAATTTTATGTCATGGAGTCAAAAAAAAAACAAATTTTGTTGTTTGTCAAAGTTGCTGTTATGCTAAAAAGTGTTAACTTAGTTGTACAGTACAATTTATATCATTAACGTAAGGGTGAAACTTAATCAAAAGGTTAGGTATTTATTTAGACGGCATCTGGTCATAACGGTTAACATTCCTAAAACAACACATAATAGAATCGTATGTCTTTTGCTAGCCGGGTCAAGAGTAATATTTTAAAGTTTAGCATTTATAAACATTATATATGTTATTCCCAAATAATGAATGTTAGCTTGGCTTTAAATATTTGAATATTCTCGTAATAAAATGTAGAGAAAATAATAAAGGATGACGCAAACCGGGAACGACGTGAAATGGCAATCGCAAACTAAGACTCAAGTGCAGGTAAACGAGGAAAGCGACGTAAAGAGGGAAACAGCAGCAGTAGCAGGCCACCAGGGAAAAGCACCATTCGTTGACTGCAGCAACGGAGCCTTCAATAGCTCCAACACTCTAACGATTATTCGGTTAAACCACCGAACGAGTGTTATAAAGGTAAAATTCTTTGCATAAAAAAACCCTTTTTGTTTTAAATAAATAACACTCCTTTTGAACTAATTAACTTATTACCAATCTCGCATAATAATATATACTTTATTTAAATTAATTTCTTTATATTTAAAAGACTTAAAAATTAATTTAAATAAAGTATATATATATATATATATATATATATATATATATATATATATATATTTAAATTAATTTCTTTATATTTAAAAGACAAACGTAAGTGAAAGATATTACTTTATGTTAAGCCATAAACCAAAGAATTGAATTGAATTACTTTATGTTTTAGATTATTAAATGCAACTTTTAAAATGCCAAATTAGGAAAAAATAATAAAAATGAATTATTTTAAATAAAGTAATACTAAAAAGCATGTTTATATTATTTAAAACAGGCATCTTAACTATTCAAAACCTATTTGAATTTGACTAAAGTAACTTAGTACATAGACAATGTCTTTTAAATATGAAGAAATTAATTAAAATAAACACTGATCCAAGAAGGATATTAATTATTGGATATAAATATTGCATCAACTCAACTTAAAAGTGTTTTATTTAATGAAATTAGGGTCAAAACCCTCTCAAATCTGTCATGTGACCGGTAAGCGTTAAGTCCGCCCTTTGTACACTGTTATCTTTGTGCAATAAAGAATAATAATAATAATAATAATAAGTGCAGAAAATACTAAATTTTTACGAAAAACATTTACACACCATATAAAACAGAATAATTAGGCTTCAAGGAAATGAATACAATTTGTTTTACTTACGCTTTGGTAACCGGAACGTCACAAAATCGTAAAATATAATAACGTAGATAAGCCTACGATATTATAAAAATCCGAAACGAAAAGGAAAACCAATTATCGAAATGACAATCATTTACAACGAATGTAAGCTATTTACGTTATTCACTGCAATATTCTTACCCAAATTTGTGTATAAAATAATATCGTTTAATGTCACAAGTGTCGGTGAATGGCCGGCGCCTCCTCAGTGATAAAATTGTTGGCCTTTACAGAGAGCTGACAATTTTCGGGAACACCCAGACAATATTCAGTATATTGAAAATAAGGACAATATTTTATAATGAATAAAATATTGTAAATATTAAATGGTTACAATAGGAGTTAGTACAGTGAGGGACAAAAGTTCCGTGGATATAAGTCCCTCGTCTGCGCATACCATTACACTATAGCGTACGCTACGAACACGATTAATTATTATACAATATTATTAAATTAGACGTGACAGTCTCTGTCACCTACCTCGTATATAGTTGATTAATTGAATAATACTAGTCTCCGCTTTGTTTACGTAGGATAATTATATATAATAGTCTATTTCTTCGAGAAATTATTGGTACACAAACTTTCATTTATTATTTCAACCTGGAAAATTACTTTTTCGCGACAAGAACTAGGTTATGTCCTTCTCCAAGAATGAACCTATTTCTATGCCGAAATTCAAAATTGGTTTAGCGGTTTGAGCACTACACGGTAACAAAACAGACAGATAAAGTTATTTTCACTTTTATAATACATATTTATAATAATAATTTATAAGGAAGTAAAAATAACGCTTTTCATTTATAAGCATTAACTTCATAACTTACATTTAATCGAGGGTTTTGTTTAAAATTTATAATCTTTATTATAAAAGTTAACTATTTAATTAAAACTTAAGTAGATACACTTGGCCGACACGTACTGACGAAACCTCTTTAATAAAGTCTGATGTTATCGTAGTTTTGAAGCACCTTGACACGCTCAAACAGAATTTATGAAACTAATATTCTTAGGAAAGGATGGTTTTCGTTATTAAATTAGTTTGTACCTGAATAAATTATCTCGGAACTCGCATTTGGGGCTTACTAAAAATTCTCTCATGAATACTACTTTTTAAAGTAAAAACCTGTTTAAAATAATATTTAAAAAACATTACAGTAATAATAGTATAGTGATGTAAGAACCAGTGAATATACCACTGTTGGGAAAAGGCCTCTTCTCCTATTAAAGAGAAGAATTGGAGCTTGATCCATCACACTGTCTTACTGCGATTTGGCGGGTATACATACATACATACCAACATTTGTTACAATTTATCACGACATATGTATGTAGATTCTCGATGTTTACTAATAATTAAAAAACATGACACAATCGAAGCAACTCCAACTGACCATACTAACAATAAACATAAAAGTTATGAAAACTTATATGCGTACCGTTTTCTAAAGTCAGACCTTCATTTAAACACGAACCCTTTCATACGAAATGGACGCTGTGGACACAGCTCTGAAGTCAGATGTCCAGTTAAGATAGACGTACGTGTTCATTCAGACATCAATGCGTGGAAATATTCAAAGCAGCTAATAAAGCCACTATGCCAACTCGAGCGGAAATGTTCCTTTGCGAGGCCTCTATGCAAATACTCCGTTGACCTTGACGATAACATCAAAGCACTTATGAATATGCAAGCCTGGCAAAGGTAAATAGTGGCTTCATTTAGTGTCGCGTTATCATAAATTGTGACATGCGAGGGCTTATTTTTTTTAATTTAACTCGTTTCTCCTTTAAACTACTTTTCAGTTTGGTAAAATGGGCATAAAACGTGCTATGAGTTTGTAATATTACAATTAATAATATTGTTACAGATATGTTAGTCATTTTTGTAGGGTACTATTTCTCTTTAGTTTGTTGTATGTTGTTACTGTTAGTTTGTAGATTTTTATCGTCATTATCGACACTATTGTGAGGTGAAATAGTACTATACATGTGACTAAAAAAACTGATTCAATTCTTGTGTAGGAAAATAATGAAAAATGTCTCAAACCACTCACCTAATAGTCGCTATTTATTATAGTTTGAGATGTGACCATCATCAGATATTATGAATAACTAGTACGATGACTAGTAAACGATATACGAGTGTGTATAACAAAAGTATGCATGTTTTTTTTTTGTTTTACTTTTAATAAAAAGATATTCATTTAACAAAAACACGATTAACATTTCAGAAATAAAGTGCTTATCGATTATTTACTTTAAACGAAAGGGATTTTAGAAAACGAGTCCCTTTGCCAACAATGAACAAACGATTCGAATGAATGAATGGACGGATTGGGAAATTATTGTTGTCCAGTAAAACATTGATGTATTGTGAATTTATATTACGGAAAATGTTGATGGAAGCATTTAACGTAAACATAGTACGTATTGTCTATAAATCGAAAATATTGCACGATTTAACAATTCAATTAATAACATGAACGCGTGTGTTTTAATTTTATTGTTTCTGCTAAGCAATAAATATATTGATACGTTACACTAAAATATTAATTAAATTAACGTTATTTATGTTTTGCATTTCATTTCATTCAGTAAATGCTTATTAAAATACTATTTTACTTTATTGTGGTCAAGTCTAGCTGTAGTCTACAGTTCGCATACGGTCTGGCTCGATCTGGGCAGTACCACACTCTCACAGAAGATTAGCGTAAAGTACCTACCTAACATAACTGGTTTTGTATGGAGAGTGAGACAGCCAAAAGCCACCCTCCTCTTATCTTCGCTTACTTCCTTTTCGCCCTTTTTCCTTTTTAACCTGTCAACATTTGTGACTCCTCTGGTGCTGTAGATGTCCATAGACGGCGGCTATTAGTTAACACCCACTCCTTTGCCTGGTATTTTTATAAAAATGTACTAGTGCCACGTGGATTTACTCGCGCGATACAAATTATTATGTGTTAATTTAAGTTATAATATGAGATAGCTATTAAAAATTTAACCCAAATCTGTTAACTAACGGCGTAAAGAAGAAAAATTCATTTAGCAACTTTTGCATTTATAATATAATAGTTGGATTATAAATCAAGCAGCATTAAACTTAACGTTTCATATAAATCACAATAACATATTTATTTTATGAAAAGCAAGATTCCTCGCCAGCGACAGATAAAATTGTCAAGATATCGCACGAAGCCTTGAATTCCTCCGTCTACACAAGGGCATAACGTTTAATACATTCATTTTACCTAGAAAATGCTTTGTTTTATGTGACGCGTACAATATTTTATATTTTAAATTCATATAATATCTTATATGAAAATACTTAAGTCACTTAATTCATATATACGAGTATGTATTTTTCATTTTGTGCAATTAATAAATTAAAATAAATTAGTAATAATGTATTGTAAATTACTTTTGCAAGAAACATTTTACGATTTATTAAGAATATTTCAAAATATGTACACATTTTTGAAGATGTCCTAAGACGTATTTACACGTACACCGATCAACTAGTGTAGTTTTTTAACAGTGTAGTTGTTCAAATTCCGTACTTTTGTTTTTATTATGAAAAAAATCTTAATGCTATAGTTTATATGGACGCTGATAAGCAATACTGTGTCAAGCCACACGGACTTCATTTTGAGAAAATGGCGTCTCAAGATGTAAAATCTATTCTTAAAAAATATGTTTGACGAAGTATATATCCATCTTTTCTTTTTTATTTTGATAAAAGGTATAATTAATTAAAAGCAGCTTAATATATTTAATATATTATCTAATACAAAGTTTTTTAAGCACTTGAGATTATTGTATAAATTGTAAAATATGGAACGCAGTTGGAAATCGAAAAAATTAAGAGACTTTTTGTCCGTACTTATTTAGTATAAATGACTTAATGTTATTTAGGTGATGCAGTATTAAAATACATTAATATCTCCGAATTTGACTTTTTGTGAGTTGACACATTATTGCTTATCAGCATCCATATAATGTTACTAAGATACTGTATAATGGTACAGTGCACAACGTTTTGAGAATTGGGTGGATCTGGAATCATTAAATTTTTCTTTTATCTAATTGAATTTCTTTCAAATTTCACTCCTTAAAAAGTTAAATAGAACACTGAAATTGCCATCGATAAATTGAGAAATATGAACTTTATCGAAAAACAATCAAATTTTCATAACAACACAATAAACATTTAATTAAGTAGAATTCCTCGCGTGCTAAGCAAACTTATCAGGTTCTCTTGGATTCCCGTCTCCTTAACTGCAACTAATACCAACCGCAGCGCAGCGACGGATACCGGATGCACGGCTAAATACTGTTCGCATAACATTACTTAGAAGGAATACACGTTGCAAATTTCTGCATCAACTTTATACTGATATTTATTCATATATATAATTAATTTTAGCAGAAAAACCATAGTATGATTAAGTTTTTAAGCATTTTTTATTTTAACATAGGTCTTTATTGGTCATAATGGGATGTTAGTAAAGTAAAGTAACAGCCTGTATATGTCTCACTGCTGGGCAAAGGCCTCCTTTTCTACTAAGAAGAAGGTTTAGAGCTGTCTCCACGTTGCTTCGGATTGGCGTATATGTATCAGATGTTGGTTTCCTTGACCGCTGAGCTCGAGATGAATTTAAACACAAAATTATTTTTTGAAAACCCAGCGGTGCTAGCTACGGTTCGAACTCGCGATCATCAGTTGATATCGATATGTTCTAACTAGGCCATATCGGCTCTATGGGATGTTATACAACCTTAATAAGTAAAATAAGTTATGTATATAAAGACACAGTTATTTTATTCCAACCCGTGATCGTATGGGTTTATTTCAACGATATCGTATAAAAATTTATTACTATTAAAATGTTATTGATACTTAAAATAATTAAATAATCGTGTGCAGTTTAAAGTCCACTTACTGAAACGTTCTAAAACCTGTTCAGTATTTAGCGCTTATGCAAGCATCTGAATAACTTAGCTGTAACCATTATTTCCTTTTAAAGTGACGCGCGGGAATTCTAGATGCTTCTCGAAATGTATTTGTCCATGGCGACGATTTCAGGTAATTTATTCTTAACAAATTGCCCGTTACATAATTTGAATTGTATTTTTCACGTGTAGGTACTATGTTGAATTTCCGTGAATCTATATAATGGTAAATGATGGAATGAAGAAACTTGTTTTTTGGGTTTATTATAAACATATTTGTCTACCAGATTTTTCAAAATATTATCATATTCATATTTTAATAGGTTTAATGTATGATGTAATTTTTTATTTACTTTCTTTTATTTTGTCTGATACATATATCGATTTATCTATCGGAGAATCTGAAATAAGAAATCATTTACGTACTAAAATACTACATCGATATACACCGAGGGCTAATTATTAAACACTAGTTGCCGCTCGTGGTTTCACTGGCGTTTAAAATCACGTTTTCGCTCCTATGAATTGTAGCGTGATGTTGTATAGTCTATAATCTACCTTAATAAGCAGGCTATCCAGCGCATAAATAATTTTTCAAATCGGATTAGTAGTTCCCCCATACATACAAACTTACAAACAAATTTTACCTCTTAATAATATTACTGTAGATCTATTGTAAGATTTATTTAATGTATAGATTTATGATTCAATTCTATAAAATTTTGAGGATTTACATTTTGTAAGGCTTTTAGGCTTAAGATCTACATCCAACTATATTTTGAAACAAAAAGCACAAGTATACACAATGCGCATACTTTTTGATTAAAAGGAACTTTGCACGACTTGTAATAATGATTTCGAATTTATCATGTCGCACACAGTGTAGTGTAGCACTTGATGTGTTACATTAAAAAAAAAACGATAAAAATCAATTAATTTAGTTCTACAAACATACTAATATTTCAGATAAATTTTATGAAACATAAGCTTAATACGTTTAAATTAATTAATGAATAATACAGATAAATCCAATATGTTAAAAGGTATTTACTAAAAACGGCTTTAAAATTCGCATATTTTTAGGAATTACTTCAATTAATGGCTTCATATAACTCTGAATCATAATAAAAGCAATAACTCTATTCATTTTACGTTTTATTAATTAATTACCCAGAATGTATCGAAATAGTATAGATTATTCATGATGATTTCGAAACGGTGAATTATTAGTAACTCTTTTAAATCTCGATAGACCTGTGGGCAATAACGGTAAAGAATGTTTCAGCCATTTGGAAGATTAATGAATGAATCTAGTGCTAACCGCTGGACCAATTCAGGAGAAAATATAGCATGGCGTTCTGTTTCACAGTATTGCTTACCTTAAGGGCGCTTTCAAATTAAACGTTTAGTGTCGGCCGGCTGCACCACTATTTACTTAGTTGAACTGACTACAGCTCTTACCAGCTACCGCGACCAGGGTAGCTAATACATCTTTATTTCCCTAAGTAAGAGAGCGAGAAGTCTAACCTCCTTTCCCATTTATTTATAAGTTGTCAACGCATCCGTGGCTTCTTTGGTGATGCAATTGTCGATAAGCAGTGGCGATCACTTTAGTTTAGGTGACTCACCTGCTTATTTGCGTAAGATTTTTATCAAAACCAAAAAACTGAAGCAGTGGAACTGTCATACGGTGTAATTATATTTTTCGTACAATCATGCTTCGAATATGTACATACAATTTTCATGTATCGTGCAACAAATATACTGCTCTCTGGATAAGGAGTATGGAGGACGAAGTTTGTCTGTGTCTTAAAAGTTAAATTATCAACACCATTACCTGATAATGATCGTTAATCTTTCAAGGGAATTAATCTTATCTATATAGTTTGTAACTTACTCTCGAGAGGAGTATTGAGATCCGATGGGAATCGCAATGTATAACCTTCAGTATTTAATTGAATCATGCGTTACTTTATACCTGGCGGATATTATTTTCACGCATTGCAGCACAAGCAATTCGCTAATATTTAATTTGGATTAGAATAATCAACAGATTTTGGTAAAGTCAGAAAAATTTTAGGCAGAAAAATAACCATCAGTTAGCGATTGAGGTAAACTCAACTGCAATAGTATTTAAATAAAACTAACGTACTCTATATCAAAAATCAATATGCTCGTAAATACATACGAGTATAATATGCTAATTAAATACAGACATAGTATACTGATATAATTATCTTTGCTAATATGAAGCTTAATATAATAAAGTGAAAACGAATTTTGTATTTGCGATAATTTACACTGAACCTATTTTAATAAAAATTAGAGTCCAATTTTAAAGGCTATATTTTATTTTAACCGACATATAAAAAAAGGATGAGGACTTTTTTATGTATGTTCACCGATTACTCCGCCGTTTGTGGAACGATTTTAATTTTTTTTTTGGTTTGAAAGGGTGTACTTCCAAGGTGGTCCCATTGTCTTCGGGTCAGAATCAGATGATGGGATTCTGGAGAACTCCTTAAATATTATAGGCGCACCTATACCGAATTAGATATATTTGATAGCAACTTGTGTATTTACCATCAGAAATCCACATTTGGTGATGATAAAAACCACAGATGGACACCGGAACTATTCAATAACAGATGTTTTAATGTTTGCGATTCGATTATTTCGATAAAATTGGTAAACAATTTACGCTCGTCACAATGCATGTGGTAAAGTGGAGCTGATGATGCAACACCAGGAGAAAGAACTCTTCAATAATTAACAGCCCTGCATCGGGAAAAGCTATATTTTGCTGACGGCAATGAATAGTTGGCATTAGGCTGTATTGTAACTTAGGCAAATCTAACTCAAAAGTGTAAAATATATATTTTTTTCAAAACATTAAACCGACTTCAAAAACGAACCTAAGATACAAATGAACTAAAGTCGGTGCCAGTAAATAATACGAACAAGGTCTTACTTGGCGCCGACTTCGAATGTTTTACTTGGCCGACTTCAAAATGTTGTAGAAAACATTTATTTTTTGCCTTTTAGTTCATTTGTATCTCTTGGATTCTTTTTTGAAGTCGGTTTAATTTTATGAAAACAAAAAAAATACACAACAAAATTTAAGTAACAGTAAGTCGTAAGTAAAGATTGTTGACCCTCTATGTATTAATATTTTACCAAGTTTTAACATGCGAACTCATCAAAAGACGCAAGTCAACCGACGCAGGGTATTCAAAGTTTTGAATCGAGATGGCGAGTTAAGATAGCTTAGCGTGTCATTCATACACCAATAGCTGTCCATTCAGGACGGCAAATAAAGCTTTATTTCAAGCAAAAGTATTCTGTGCCAATGACTACGACTAAGCAAATAGCCTTAATAACTGACCTTCAACTAGATGAAAACCCAAGTATAAAGGCCAATATTTAGACATACGAATGAGCTGGCACTTTTGAACACCAAATTTTCTTTGAACTATTTGTGAACCTTTTCATTTCATTCTGAAAGATAAAGTGAAAATCTACATTTTTTAAAACATACGGAATTACAGAAGTACAAAAAAAAAAACAAAAAAAACGGACTAAAAATTACAATTTCGTATATATATGATAGAATCGTATGACAGTACGTGATTTTCTTACGTTAAATAAATAAAAAAAATCATCATAGTCAACAGCATTAAAAATAGTCATACTGGTTGGTATTTAAACAACAAAAGCTCTGGAATATTTTATCTGTTATTTTATTATTTGAATCTTAGGAAATTATTTAAGATATGATTTTTAAGGCACTGACCGGCACATATATCGGCACATTTATGGTGCGTCAGACTTTGACGTGGGTGTGACAGCGGCCGGAGGCAGATGCTCTTGTTTGTGTTCTGCTAATTAGCAGAGCAGCTTACTGCCCTGGATTTATCCCTTATTCTCTGAAGGATAGAGAATTGGACTGTGTACTTATTGATACAACTTTGTCATGCTGACAATGTGAAATGTTATCTAGATCTATATCCCTAACGATTTCTGCAGAGCGCTTTTAGCAAATTAATTCTATTATCTCTTCTGTGTACTTATATATATTAACGAAGAATAAAATACAATATTAAATAGGTAATTAAAATACATTTATTCACACGATACCTTTCATATTTACTGGAAATGTATTGGAATATTTCTTTGGAAATATTCTTAAGCAGAATCGGTATCCGAGATATTTTAATATCGTGAATAGTTCGAGGAACGAAGGCTTCATATTCAATTCCGTCTAAAAATAATTCTATTGCTAAAAGACCGTGAAGTACACCATGTACCTTAAGCCTCAGCGCCTCGGGCAACGCTCGTGTGGAGCTCCCTCAACTGTTCACTATTTTTCTTTTGATAAAATAAAATTGTAAGCCGAAAATAGCTCTAGGGAAATTTCTAGACATGAGGCGGACTAAGAAAGCGAAATAAGTTTGCCATGATAAATATGTAAGTACAACGTTTTGACAATCTTTTTATGATGCTATAATTAAAAAAGGGGATAACTTGTTTATTAAAGTATATCTTTAAGGCTTAATAGATGATAATAAGAACTGCGAAATGGTTGTCAACGTCGAGGCAAAAGTGAATATTTATAATATTTTTTTTAAATTGTCATAACAAAATTTTTAAAACCTATTGAAATTGGTTACTTGGCTTCTTTTATGTCGAACGCTGTCTTACTGAACAAAACTTTGTACATTATAAATGTATATATTGTAGTTAATATTTTAAAATATCTTAAAGCATTCTTAAGGTAAATGCGTATGACGTATACTATGACGCCATTCAGTGCAATAAAAACTCTTCGGATACAGAACAAGTGGAAATGCTTTTTTTTTGTTTTTTTTGTTTTCGTACTTTTTTCACAAGAAATATAACAAAAAAATTGAAACACCAAAGTTCTCACTCACGACTTGAATTAGTAAATTTTATTAGTTAGTTCCATATTTTCACAGAATATTTTATGAACGTTGTATATTACTAGGTACCAGCCCTGGCTTTGCATGTATGTAGTATTTTACGACATCACATTACAAATCCTTAAATTTCTCGGTTTTATCTATTATAATATGTAAGTATTACATATATAAACCTGCCTCTTGATCCTATTATTGATGAAAGCCGTATCCGTTGTTAAGTTTAAAATATCTGAGCATAAAGACGACAGGAAGCGGTTTTGTTTCATCTATATTTATATTAAAAAGAGATTAAATTCATTTATAAGTTTGTATGTAGGGGTAAACTCTGAAACTACCGAGTTAAAAGATGTTTTTGAATTAGATAGCCCGTTTATTGACGAAAGATTCCTATATAGGTCATATTAACACACACTACTACGCATAGGAGCAAAGCAGTAACCATAAAAGCGAGTAAAATCGCGAAGGACAGTTAAATCTATTTAAAGATAATGATCCGAACGAATAATATAAACGACGACTAAGCGCGAGGAATCTTCGATGCGCGAGTCTCGCGTTTTACCGGTTTATTTGATTCATATATCACGACGCACAATAGATTTACCCCTAAGTAGCTGGGCTAGCTGTAACAAAAACAGACTCTAATAGCCGGACAGCAAATTTCACTCCATTCAATTCAGGGCCGGCCGCGCCTAATAAATTGTTACGATTTTTCTTTGACGCCTGTAGAATGTGTCTATCGTGTGGTACAAGTTACAATCAGTAGCGAACAATTTCAATCCCATTAATTCTAAATTTTTACAAGTAATTGCTTACGCTCTCTGTATCATGATTCTCGGAATAAAGTATTTTCCTTCGATGTTTGCGAAACTATATTAAAACTATTATTAATTAATTGATAATAGTTACCTTAATGTTACGTGACGTCACAATTTACAAATATAATATTAAGAGAAGATATTTTTTTTAATATAATTGTTGGCACATGTACGACTCCTTAAGAAATTCTATTATGTATGTTTACTTGCGCAGATACGTTTGCGCATAAAAGCGCATAAGTATATCACGTAAAACAGTAACTTCATCAACTCGACAAAGCGCCCGTGTAATTGTTGCTAAGTTAAATATTTGGAATGCACGGTTTTCGGTTTGCAAGGTTCTTAGACTAAAGGAAATAGTGTAGTATTTATGCCGACGTACGGAACTGCTTGTTATTGCAGTGTCTTGACGCAAACTACCTGCGCTGGTAAGCCGTTGCGTGTGTTTTGATTCTGGTTATGTAAAATCTGACTTGGGATGTAATTAAAGATGTAATCTAGTACTTTGCATTTAATACAACTTAGTCAAGTGATTTAAAATTAAAAACTTTAATTGAATGAATTAACATCCGAAAACTTTATCAGAATATTCACCTGAAATCGAATTGTATGCCGCTACATTTTCATATGAAATGTTAATAAATCAGAGATCACGCGAGAAAGGGACGAACCATTCGACTCTCTAATAATGTAAATCAAAACCAAAAAGTATATGATAAGGATTTAACAAGATAAATTATTTAAAAAAATCAAAAACCCGTCTGCGTAACAAGACCATCTGCTGTTAGCAGTACCATATCATTATCAGTTATATCTAAAACCCTATAAGTGAGACTGAGTATCGTTACTAACTAACTTTAATCGTTATAGATCCTTAATGGGTTTTCTGTTCTTCATTATTTTCTTTTTCAAAATATGACGTTAAAATCGCACACCTTTTGACCTATTTTTTATGCCTTCTATGATATTCCATCATGACAAATCAAACGATATGTCATTTATTAAAATCAGTCCACCCCTTTGGTCTAAATAGTACCACAAACGTACAAACCCACGTACATACATGGGCTGATAAACACATTACCCTCCTTTGCGTCGCGCAGTCGGGTAAAAAGCTAACTATTACATATTATTATTCACATTCACGTACATCTCCAGTGGAATATATTACTACAAAACTTTTAAAATTCCACTGCGGAGCTATGATTCATTCTTAACTTTATGAAAGAGATTTACTGTACTAGATACGGTTTTCTTAAATACAAAATGTGGATAATTTAAACAATGGACTGTTCAAATATTATTTTACATATCTTTTATATAAAATCTAATTTCATGATATTCAATACCTTATAAATTTGATCGCCAATATGATGAGTTTAATTAAGATGCTTTTTAATAAATGTCCAGAAATTGTTAAAGCAAAGATTGACGTAGTTTGCTGTGTTTGTGTCACAGCGGTTTGTGTTTGTAACCATTACAGAAATAGATGTGCTTTGCATATCTATACATATAATAAAACAATAGAAAATTTCTGTCTGAACATTCAATAAATTTATCAATAAAAGAGTGTTAACGTTCAAACAAGAGTAATAAAACACAATAAAGTAGTTTTTTAGTTTTTGCCTGTCTGTATTTATGTACAATGTCAGCAAAAGAGTTATCGTCTTGTAAAGATAATTTAAAACGTTAAACGTCTGTTCAAATATGCATATCTAAATGTGACATTTCGCGAACGAAGTCGCGGGCACCACCTAGTTCTAGGTAGGATCTGCGTTCCGAACCGGTGGTAGCTTCATTATTGATGTTTTTTTTTCATGCATGGTGATCCAAAAGTGATCGTGAGAGCCTACTTGAATAAAGTATTTTTTATTTTTGATAGTATAAAACAGGCTGTTTAAAGTTCATCGAAAATATAATTTGTTTCCGGGGAAACATTCGTTCTTGTAGGCTCGCATCGAGATACGTATAGACCATTTATGAAAAATAATTTTTAAAAGTTTAGTTATTTTTTTTAAATTTTAAATATCGATACTAATAATGATGATAAAACTGCCAACTTACTAACTTGTACTTGCGAGAAGGTAATAGGCATAGCACAATTAACTTCCAGTAGGTGGCGCACATGTCTTATAGGCAAGACGGAAATATAAGGTTTAGATGATCGTCCAGCATAACAAAATCTATATTCAAACGAACGAAGCCGCGGACGAAAGCTAGTTAAAAATACATTGCACTATATTAACGTCAAAAAGATATTTATTTAATGTAGTAAGTTTATTATTAAATTTTGTACCACGTACTGATTTATACCATCGCTACTATTTGCCTGCTATATTCAACCGGAATGTTAAGAATTGAAAGTTTGACCTTTAACCGTGGAAGGAGGGCGTTGAAACAATTTTTTAGTTTTCCGCTAAATTTAATTTAACGATACAATAATTCTATCACGTTTCTGTGCTATCGATTTAGGAAATATACAATTTTGCTATTTATTTAGGTTCGATGCATGTTTTTGTGTACTAAAACATGCGTCGAACCTAAATGTCTATGTATAGACGAGGGTGCAATTCCTTAATATACTTATATTGATTAACTGTTAGGGCTGGAGAGATTTTAAAAAAGCAATTAGACAATCTATAGATTGATCCAGCGAGTAATACTTTTAAATTTGTAAGCTATCGGATCAATCGAAATTTTTTCGGCGTTTTGGCAAGAGCTAGCCACCCGCTAGTATTATAGCTCTTTTAGAACCATAAATTTTCATCCAAGTCAGAATAATTGGTCGATCGAGCTGTGCCCGGGATAATACTGTCTTTGGTGTCTTAAAATAGTTTCAACCATCCCATTATAAATCTTCTACGAAACCTCCTGTAAATTCATTTATAACTCTGAATAAATATGTAGATATGTACATTAATTCAGAGCTTTAATCGATGTTCAGAGCTATAAATAAGAAGTTTATCATTTTTCTATATATTTTTTTTATTTAATATTATAAATATTACACAACACGACTTCGTTCTATTAATCTATAATATAAATATGAATCGCTGAATGTTTTGTTAAGCGCAAATCTCGAAAGCAGCTTAACCGATTCCGCTAATTCTTTTTTTATAATATTCCTAGAAGTACAAGGTTCTTACGGCAATAAAAATGTAAAAAATTGCCTGACTATGACTAAAAATAACACTTTTCTATATCCCAAGCAGAAGATTCGTAATAATAATTAAGAGTAAATTTAAACTTTAATACCACGCCATAAAGATTAAGCGTTAGTACAAAGGTCCCGTGAAAGAAAAACAATTGAGTGACGTTAGTATCGTAAAAATATTAATAAATCGAATGTTAGATGGTACGAAGTTCGCCGGGTCAGCTATATAATAGTCGAGAATGAGTAAATATAATAATAACTTGTCTTATTTTCTAAAAATAAAATCTAGGTTATTTATCTCGGAATACCTTTTTCGTCTAATATGCTCGTCTTTTAATCTATATATAAATAAAAACGTTCAGATGCTTATTGTCTTAAAGAGGTATTTAGTCTTTCTGATATGCCCCTAGGCGTAAGTAGGCAGTTACTTTAAATAGCTGTCATTTATCGGATAGAAGGCCATTAGATATTTCCTTGGCCAGGATTATTGTGGGCGGACTCACTTATCTTGTAAATACCAATTTTTTATCTATATTGACCCAGAAAAGTAACATATTAGGCCCTGTTTTTTTAATTCGTTAGGAAATAACTCTTTGATATTAAAAGTTTCAATTGTTTCGAGTATTCGTAATTTTTTTTAATAAAAGTTTATTTTGATATATGATTCTTTCATTTTTGGAATAAGGTAAGAATAATTTTCATTTTTTCCAACAATTATTAGTATATACAATAATTTATTATGCACTAAACGTTACCTACAATATGTATTAATTCATTATAATAAACATTTTTTAGATTAAGCTTTTGATGATGATGAAACTTGAAATAAATAGAACCTGCTATTTTGTTTTCTTAATACAATTTATATGATATAAAAATTTGTCGCTTGTTTTTTCCGTCTAAACTTATGATTATTATAAGTTATACAAATCAAGTTTATTAATTTATTATTTAATCAAGTGTATTAATTAAAATGTAAATAGTTTAATATATATTTTACATTAAATAAACTCTTCAAAATATACAACAGACTGACAGTTGAAAGTTGCATTTTAGTTTATCTTTAACAAGATATGTTTTCGCAAGAAAATTTTGCGTCATATAAAATTGTATATAAAACTCCTTGTCTATGATGTTGATCCTTAAGGAGTTCCCTTGTCAGGAGTCAATCTTGAATGCAGTAGCCATATCATGATGGTACTTACATTACATGAGATGTCAATTATGACAAGCGAAAGAAGTATATATTCTTACAATTTTACAATAAGTATATATACATTCTATTAAGAATGTGGCTATAAAATCTAATGTATGTGATGTTGACTGATGACGTGTTATATCGTCTGGATCCAACACTGGATTTAGTACTAAAAGATCATTTTATCAAGTCTACATAAATAATTATGTACATATATTATAACTAATATTTAATGCAAGTTGTTTAATTCACCACTGCTAAATCTGAACTATGAAATTTAATAATTTTTATTCATAAAAATGCATTGTTATCAGAACGGATCCAATTGCATCTCTTTCATAATAAAATAATAAATATATACACATAGAATATATAAATCATATTATATACATTATACTTAATAAATAAAGTATACAACATACATAACATATACAATTTAAGTTTATATTATATATTTATAATATTCCTAAAAGCACCTATAAATGCACAAAAATCAGAAATCGAATGCCAGAATGTAGCATTTTGTAATAGAGATGGTTTGTTACTTTTTAGTCCGATATTTTTTTTAAATTAGTATCTTTTTAAACATTTGACCCAAGTGCATACTGTTTTACTTGTACGTTTGTCGTGCAGATGCGTTACGCGGTTCATGCATACTTGATGATCCGTCTGACTGCGGTACAATTAACGAAATAAAACACAGTCCCGTGGGTGTGTTTAATTCGCCCTGTTTTAAAAATTCATTATCGCCCATACAATCGCTGTGCGACCTTAATCTAGGCTTAAAGTATGGTAATATACATTTAATTGCAAACTAAATTATGCAAGAAATAATTGTAATGTAATTATTATTACTTTGTTTAGTTTATTATATAATTGAAACGTTTATACATGTTTGACTAATAGAGTCATAAGTTCAAGTTTTTTTTATTGAAAAAAGTTTTGTTCAGTAAATGTATGTTTTCTCATTAATAATGAATATTAACATACACATTTTATTTATTAACAAATATATTATAAAAGTAGTTATTCTTGATTGGCGTAAAAATATATAATTAGTATTTAACAGTTACGTAAATTTGGCAAAAACAAAAGCAACGAATTACTTATTACAATATCCATAGATTCAAAATTAACCGTATGCAATTCATTATTAAACAAGGCTATCGAGTTTTAATTGTCATTATCATAATATCATCGCAACCCTTTGTGAGTCGCTCCAGTTGTCACCACCCCTTATATTCAATTTCATTGATCTCAAATGCGTCATGCCAACAAAGAGTTTCAATACTTATAGAAAATTGAAAAACATTTTACATGCTCATTACATCTATAAAAAGAATTTTCCTTGATTGCTTTAAGAAAAAAAAATTCTCGTAAGATAATTAATTGGAAGTTGAGTCTTAATTAAGTATATTTAAGTAAAACAAAAGCGAGACAAGTGGAACGAAAATAAATATGAAAATGTACTTTTAATAACATTCCGGCGACCTCATTACGAAATTATCACGACCTGATGAAGTTCTGAAGAGCTCTTACAAGCGGATTCACAATGCACAAAGCTGTGTCATGTATGTATAAAAAATATTTAAGCAAATTTTATATTTGAGGTCAAATCGACAAGTACGCCTTTGTTATACTCGTAATATACAGTAACTACTTATCTTGTAGGTACGATTAAGAACATTGTATATATATTTTTGATTGATCTCAAATAAGAAAGAGGTTCTCAATTTGACTGAATATTTTATTAATATATTTTCCTTATAACTTTGTTGAGCTTGAATTTATATTTGTTAAGCTATTCATTTTCAAGATTTACCTTAAATCTTATTAAAACTTTATCTTAGCTGGAAAATAGAACTTCTTAAAAGACACCAAATTAATGTAACTTGAAAGTATTTTTAACAGGAACCGATGGTTGGTCTTGAATTTCTGACTTCCATGGCAAGTGAGTTACTATAATAAGAGTAGAATAATTTCCCTCACTAGAATAACTGTCCAACTAGGAGTAACGATCAATCAGATGATTCTGATAACAACCAAGACTGACAGCTTTTCGTACTATCCAAGGCAGGATGGAGAGTCTAACAAGAACAAACACCCAGACCTAGCCACATTTATGTGTACAAATTCAAACTAGTGACGATCGGATTTGTAACCGTCGAAGTTAAAAGTACCCCTACACCAGACCGGTTGATTATTATTAATTAAATTAATTTTTGTTTATTATTAATCTTAAATGCTCCATTAGATGAAAATCATAACCATTATTGTGTTCCCTATAGTAATTTAGTTTTGATATTTCGATCTCCCTGAGCTCTAATTTGTTAAACAATTGGTCTTGATTATGATGGTTTAGTAATTGTTATTTTCTACAGGACGTTAACGAACTACTTTGTACTCGCTTGGTAATTGAAAACTATCAAGTAAAGAGCTGAATATATAATTAATAATACATATCCTTTATATATAATAATCTTAAGGCGAGAATTACAGATATGTTTAGCTCTCAGACTTTTATGAATATTTACATAAGTTGTCTGTCATTGTTTTATATTTGAAAGACTTTACTGTCAGTGCCTTTATCTTTGACAGTTACAGTTTTCGTGAGGTGACCTTGGTAATTGTTACAAGATTAAAGACCTGTTTAATATCAATGATTAGATTAAAAGTGTAATTCTTACCTTATACACATTATATTACAGATACAAGTGTTAAACTTACAACGTCCCTTTTTTGATTATCGGGGATTAATAATTAGGACATTAACTTCCGTCGTTTTGAGATTTCCTTACTTAAATAAAAAGAGTAGTGCATAAAGATCGATTTGTCTAGCTAAATATGTTCTCAAGGCAACCAAATGATACATATTTAGGATTCCAACGAGAACCTATCTTTGTTGTTTGTTCGTCTGTCTGTCTGTCTGTCTGTCTGTCTGTCTATCCGTCTCTAAACGGGCTGCATTTTCTGAATCCATAATAGGTAGAGTGTTGAAATTTTCACATAATGTTAAATATTTCTAGTACGATATAAAGACAAATAACAAAAACTCAAGTGCGAGACGGACTCCCACAGAAGACTGTTTTACTTTAAGTATTTAACTTCGTCCTGCAGGGATGCAGTATTATAAAGTAATACTAAAGGTCAAATTTCAGATTTGTAATGTTACATTGTTACATTAACGACAAGGGTGTGCCTTTATGTAATAGTCATTATAATATATTAAAATTGGAACAATTTTGTAAGCATAGGTCAATTTATAAAAGTCAAAACACTTTATATAATGAAATAGAACAACGTAGCAATATTAGGCAGGCCTTTTATAGACTAGTAACAAATCTATTATTTAATATACTATGTTGTGAGGAAAGTTGCTGTATCGTAACTTTTGGTATAATTTTAAATTTACAATGCAAAGCATTGTTATAATGTTGCGTGTTCGTTGAATTCGTGCGAGCATTTAAATAATAGTTGTGAAGTTACATTGTAATGAAAGCGGTCAAGTGTAAATCTTTACTGAATAATCAATACAGCGTAATAAGTAGTAATTTAAAATATAGATCTTTTATTTTATTGCGATAAATATATTAATTCGAAAAATATTTCTTCCAAAGTAATAAATTAAGTTTTAATCTATTTCTGCAAAGCAATTATGTATGAGATATCACTATCGCAACGCGAAAAATTTTTAAGGTTGATTTTTGACTTTTGTGCTAAAACGAAACAAATCAACTGTCAAAATGTATGGCAGTGCGATACCGGTAGCTCACCGCACCCTCCTGAAAACTGTGTATTGTTACTATTTTCGAATACGATTTAAATATAAGATAGATAGAGCGAAATTTTTTACTGTATTTTTACAGTAGTAATAGTAATAAAAAGAATAAACAAAATAAAGTTGCACTAAATTAACAATTTATAATGTAAGTCAACATAACATTATATATATCTCTATCTACTGTAATGTTATCCTTGCTAATATCATAAATCTGAAAATGTGTTTGTTTATTTTTTCCACGTTCATGACTCAGTCGTTTGACCGATCACTGTAAAATTTGCACATGCACGGTACGTTTGCTTCTGAAACGGAGACCTAGTTTTCATTTTTTCGTTCTAGCAAAATGCTTTATTTTTTGGGAATAGAAATAATTCGTTTAGTTTCCTAGGAATGCGGTCCGTCAAATTATGAGCGCAAATATTATAGGCGTCTAGAATACTCATAGGCTTTACGGCACGCGGTGTCAAAATACGCTTTCTAGGAAACCGTTCCATACTATTTTTATAGTTAGAGTGATGTCATCTAAAGATATAAAGCAATCGCTAAGTAGCAGGCAACGTCATTCTAGAAAACCAAAGCATTAAAGTTCTATAAATAAAGATGAAAGAGACGAAAACGAAATATTGTACGGTTATTGTACGACTAATTTTTTACGATACCCCTCAGATGTATGGTTGGGCGAATCGACCAACGGCACTCAAAAAATGGATAAAACTTGACTTATTCCTCATCTCATCTATACTAAGCCTACATAAAATGTTAAGCCCAGGAAATAGCCTAAGTTTATTTTATCAAATATAGTTAAATATCAAAATTTTACGCAGTTATATTATAAAAATATAGTATGTTATTATAATTTAGCCAAGATGGCCTAATGATTCCAAACGTCGATCTCAACCGATAATCGCGGGTTCAAACCCCGGCTAGCACAACTGTGTTTTCAAGTGCTAAATTTGTGTTTAAATTCATCTCGTGCTTGGCGGTGAAGGAAAACATCGTGAGGAAACCTAAAAAAGTATTTGTATATAAACCAACCCGCAGTGGAGCAGAATGGTGGATTAAGCTCTAAACCTTCTCCTTAATAGGAGAGGAGGCCTTTGCCCAGCAGTGGGATATGTACTGGCTGTTTCTTTTATTTGCTTAATTAATATAATTATAAAAGATCATTGGTTTTACGTGATTATATACCAATATACAAATGGATTATTACAAATTAAATAACAGACATACTTTAATATTGACACTGATTGGACTATTAAGCCTTTCAGTGGTGTATCATTCAGTTCAACTGCGTACATTTCACCGAATGTTAATTTAAAACGGAACGATGTATGTATGTTGATCTTTCACTGGATGTTTGTTTATTTGGCTTTCTAGTAGAATATAAATAAAAATAAGTCTTTGATGTACAAATGATATGAATAATTAATTTTTACGCTAAAAGGCAATCTTAGTAATTAGATTGTTCTATAAATGTAACACATTCTGCATTAAAATAAGTGTTGGCACAAAAACGGTTCGTTTAAATGAAAAAAAAAAGTTTATGGCGTAAAGAAATTCACAATACACTCCGATTTTTTATTTAAAAATTGTGGAATTTTTCATATTATTTTGTTTCTTTTATTTCGTCAAATCATAACCAAATTTCTAAAAACATTTATATTCAAACTAACACGTGATATTCGTGACATTTGTTTGTAGTTTTGGAATAAGTTTTATAAAAAGATATTAGTTGGATTTTGTTACTTTTATCACATGTGCTATATTGCTAATTGGATGTACATATTTGTACTGTTGAAACCTTTTATGTTTCAAGCGGATGCTAAGAAAATATTTTTGCAAATTTAGATGGAGTTATAGTAAGAAATAAATGGTAGCATATTTTGTCCGCCATTTTAGAAGTAAAACACGAAATTTTACATGGCAATTTATTCTGATTAATTATAAGTGGGGCGTTTTATAAAACTTCACTCCAAAGAAGGTCAAGAAGGTCAAGAACTTCACTCCAAAGAAGATCAGAAGGTCTGATCTATAAGCTATAAGTAAAGTTTTATCAAAATCCATTTAGTAAATTTTGCATTAAAGAAAAACAAACTAGCTTACATACACACAAATTTTCATATAAATAAATAAATAACGCATCACACTCAACGGCCCCCATTAAGATCTCATGACCTTGTGTCGGGGGTCCGGAAACAATCACAACACTAACATAAACACCCAGACCACGACAATCATCTGTATGACCAATACACACATTTTGCCGTGAGCGGGGATCGAACCCGCGACCGTTAGCGCTTAGTCAGTTGCAGTGACCATTGCGCCAACGCGTCTGTCATATAAAAAGTTATAGTCTAAAATGTTTAATTAAATATAAATGAAACAAGAAATCGGGGTAAAAAAACACCCACAATTAAAAAACCCTTTAAAACATTTGTTTATTTGATACAGTCATTAAATAATGTAAACCGCCAATTTATTAATGACACTGACATAAAATACGTGTGTGAATATCCTTTATACGATATTTAATACAACTAAATGCCATTTAAACCACGAATTGAATGTGATCTTTTATGTTTAAATATATATATTTTGGTATATCAAAATCAAACAATACTTGTTTCAAATAGGCTTTCACTAGCACTTTTGAATAAATGAATTTTATTAATAAAGTTACAACCGGTTTAAATTCTAACGTGAAGAACCGATAAGAAACTCGATAGTGTCGATATTAGAATGATTGATAACAAATAAGACTTCTTCTTTAGTTTCATCCTTTCATCATCATTTTAACAGTTCTTTAATCTTAAGAAAATACTTTTTTACGTTCCACAGACTGACCCAAGACAGAACTTCCCGCCAACAATGACCACAGAGTAAAAATGACATAATGACATTTATTTAGTGGCGACATCTTTTTATATTATTTAATTTAATAGATAGTTGTTCTTTTAAAATTTAATCAATGCATGCATTTAGGAGTTACAAATAGGTTACACATCCTGTATGCTTTCACTATAAAGAACTTTTAATATATACTTTAAATTTATTATTTGCAAACTGTAATACTTTTTGCGGGATTATATTATAAAAACTAATACCTTCCCTAAAAAGAAAATTTGCAAAATCGTAAATTCGGTGTTATAAGTTCATCCATTCATCTCGTTTTAATACAATGGCTGTCACTGTTTTATCAATCAAGTCCATATTATTGTGGACTTACAAATCGATGTTGTAATGCAACCGTAAGTATACTAACTTAATTATAAATGACTCGAAGGAAATCTAAAACTTTTTAACTATAAATATCACGAAAAGATCTTTTTTATGAATAAATACGGTATTAATATCTGTAGCGTTAGCCCGTATCAATCTGTTAAACATGATACTATGAATATAACCAAAATGTACTAATCAATCTGTATCAACATCGGTTAGTTGATGAACTTTCCTAGCCACAAATTCATGCTTCATATTCAAGGTTATTCCTAAAATACGGTTGTATCGCTAACATCATTTCATATTAGGTTGTAAGTTTGCAGTTTCAGATTAGGTAACGTAAACAGCACATAATTGGTTTTTTGAAACTAGATTATTAATTGTAAGCCAACCATGCACCTATCTGTAATATTGTACTGTTTACATCGTCAGAATCAACTTTATTCCTGTCAACTTTGAAGATATGTGAAATATTATGAGCGTATTGTTTGCCACAAATACTTTTTTTTACATAGAACGGAAGACCATTTATATATATTAAAAATATGAAAAGATCCAGAACTGATCCCAGCGAGCACTAATTTTTCGCCTAGAGTCAGAAGATTTCATTCCATTTATAAAAATATGTTGAATTTTCACAGTAAAGTACGATACAATAAGACATCTTTCTTTATGTTTAACTCCATAATATTTAAGTTTACAGAAAAGCGTTTCGTCCTTTATTCAATCCAATACCTTAAGCAAATCATAGAATACATCAGTATTCTGTAATTTCTTCCTCTCATAATATATATGATTCGAAGGGCTATTCATGCATCTGTTGTTGAGCGACTTTTAGTAAAATTGTACTGTTTGCACTGTGAAAAATATTATTCACACCAAAATAAATAAGGCGTTGATTTAAGATATTTTTTAAAAATATTATACGGCAAGATAGAAATAGGTCTTTATTACTGGGATCATCTTTGCTTATTTTTTTTAAAGAGGTAAAATTAAACTATACTTCAATAACTTCGGCAATGTCAACACTTGTGTTAAAAATTAAATCTTTAAATTGTTTAGGAGCAGTATTGTAGATGAAAATATTAATTAAATTAATCGAAATAACCCATCGGTCGTTACTATTAAGCAATAGAGACTGAGTATACGAGCAGATAGTTTGTAGATTAAGTGACGAATACCTTCCATGAACATCTACAAACCAGAGAAGCCACATGCATTCATCACTAAAAAGACTAAAAATGAATTTGAAAGGAAAGAGAACTGTTAAACGCAACCAATGTAGCTATTTTAGGTCGATTTTCTGTTACTATTACTATTTTAAAGACAGCTCGTATGAAAGCAATAGCATAATTTTTCATTTCAAGCTGCTTCTGTATGAATAATACTTAATAAAAATAATTAGAAAGTCTAGAAGATTTTTATTAAATGAATAAAAGTTTATAGCATTATTATATTCATGTTTTCGAAACAAAGAACGTGATACGTGTCCTGTTCTACCAATTAATTAAAGTTATTATTAAAATTATTTTTAAAATGGAATGATACAATTATTCTTTTCCTAAAGTAATTGGTATTTTTGCTATCAGTTGCCGAACACTAATTGAGTTATGTAATTGTTTTCAAGCCCGACTCATGCGGCTCGCTACATTTTGTACGACAGGGAACAATTTATTGCATATTTCGGTTTGAAACTGTGGAATTAATTTAACTTATACTAGATATTATACTCGACTTTACTTGTGTATATTTGTACTCGACTCGACTTTTAAAGTTTTTTTTATATTGCGGATGTACGTACATATACATAATATTCCATATAAAAGCATTAATTCGTGATTGCGTTTACGGAAATTATAATTTACTGATAAATATATCAAACAACAATAATTTAAACAAACAATAATTGGTTATGGAGATTTTAAAATTAGATTTAAGATAAATATTATATATAAAGGTATTATATTTTGATTCTTACCGATAAAGTACTTTTTACGAGAAGAAGTATTAATTATACGCGAGCTAACGGTTCCTTAACTGTATTTTACTGTTTAAACTCAGCCTTTGAAACTGAGCTTTTGTTTAACATACAAAGAAGTGATTTTGTGTTACATTAATTAAAAATATAATTATACTCCTTGCTACTCATAATCTTACATGTGTGGTATCTTGTTATACAAGAGAGCCAACTATACACACTTCAAACGAAGTATACAGCGTTTGGAGTATTTTACTGAAGATGCTAAAAGACATGTAGTAGGGAAGTAATTTAAAACAACCAACATTTCATACAATTTTGAACTTTATTTACGTGTAATATGGAAGTGAGTTGCGTGAATTATTTATCTTTTCATATTTACTGAACTGGCCGAATTTGTTTGGGTTAAATAAATATGTTGTAAAAGCACTGGGAGTGAAATTAGGTGACTGATGTTGGTTGGTGATTTTAATCCGGAGATTAAACTTATGTGTCGCTATGAAGTAATATATTTTGCAGTGAATGTCTGTTTAATCTTTGGTTAACTAAAAATTATAGAGCATAATTTTTTGAGTGATGTTAGAAAAAGGATATATATTTTTAAAGGAGCTAATATATTATGTGATAGATACATATATCTACATCATCGCTACACACGTATACAAAAATTCTCTTTCATAATAAATGTATTTATCTGTCAATTTTATACGATTTTAATAACAGTTTTTGTTTTCTTTAATAAAATTAAACATTTCGATTATTAAATAAAAACGAAAGACATATGCGCTTTTTAATAATAGAGTGTTGAAAAGGCATTGTCGTTTTATGTATATAATAAATATTTTACACAGTTTTTTATTTCCAAAGTTGAGTAGTAAACGCAGACGTTAAGAAAGCTATCAAACGAATTACTGTTATGTTTGAATTTTTTATTTTTCAGCCAGAGATTTATTTTTTAAGCCATTATGCGATTTATTAAACCATTATTTATATATATACAAAAAATAGTGGTTTGTAACTGTATATGTATACATATATATTTATAATATTAACATAGTATTTTTACTTAAACAACTGACGTGAAATAAATTGCCTAAAGCCCTAAAAATTTGTACTAGGTAGAAAGTGAACTTGAATCGAGCAGAAAGTACTAACGAGGCACTTACGAAGATTTATAGAGATCGGCAGACCGCGCAAAAACTGCGGGCGCGCTCGGTCGCGGGCTAATGGACTGCCGGCTAATATGCGAAACACTCGCTCGCACTGGCCTCGCCCGGATGATTGTTAGCGTTATCACCTTCATCGTATATTTATTTTTTCGCAGCATCTCAAAAATACGCGCGTCAATGTAGAAATAGCCATTTTTTTCTTTGAACATTTTTTTTATTCAAGAACTACATCAAGTTTAAAATCTTTACGATATACAGCAATCATAAAAAAAGATTGTAAAATAATTTAATTTAGAATAGTTTATATAAGTATAAATATGTATATGTATATCCAAGGCTTATTTAAGAATGCTAGATAAATATTTACATAGAATACTTTACGCACACATAAACGAATATTCACCCAGAAACAAAAGGATTTGAAAATAGTCAAGTACCCAAATGCTTCGGAAGTGCTACGCCAGCGCTACGCCACCGCTACGTCATTTGATTTAGTGCCGACAAAGAACCTAGTAGTTACGTAACTTGTATGTTGGAGTCGATTGAATGTGCTACGAACAGCCACATTCGTAGCTTTCTACATCTGCTACGACTGTGTTGCTTACAAGATAATTTTATGTGATTGTTTATATAATACTATTGCTATCAAAATTTCACTGTACATGCGAATAATAATCTAATTGGCATTTCTTGAAAGCAATTTAGTAATTACTAATAAAAATAAAAAGATACGTTTACATTCTTGTAAATTTCGAATTTAATGAGTAAAAGCATGTTAAAGAGAAAAATACAAAACTCAGCTTTCTACGCTGCTCTGCTGATACAAATGTCTCAAAATTTCTTTTGACACATAAAATGCAGGTTTCCTAATGATGTGCTTTAAAACATATATTTCTATAGAAATTTACTATCGCATATTTCTAAGATTTTCATGAAAGGAACACATTTAAATTTAACGAAATATGGATGACTTGTATTTTGTATATATTATATTATGTTTATAATTACTTTGGAGTTATACATATTTTAATGGTTTATTAAATATAACTATAATATTACGATACAGTTTTGATATTATAATGAATTGCATCGATTCAACTACTATTAACATTAGCACTATTATATATACATATATGCTAGTAATAAATTGTATAGCTGTAAAGACCAACGTATATCGAACGTTTTGCGGTTCGGTACAAAGATAATAATAAAAGGCGAGTATTAAACTTATACTTTTCGCTCTCAGACTTTCATAAAGGTTTATATAAGTTGGTTATCATTGCTTTACACTTTAAGAAATTGACTGTCAGTGTGTTATTTTGGACACACTTTGCGGGGCGGTACAAAGATAGTAAATATAAGGCGAGAATTACACGTATACGTTTTGCTCTTAGACTTTCATAAAGATTTACATACGTTGTTTGTCATTTTAGGGCTTTACACCTCAAGAAATTGACTGTCAGTGTCTTATTTTTGACACAGTTATAGCTGTTGTAAGGTAAATGTTACTAAGTATTTATATCAATTATGAGAGTAAAACTTACAAAAGTCAATCTCTCCTTAAACACAATACAGCGATTTGCGTTAAACGTGTGCAGTACTTAAGAAATACAGTGCGTGATTTGATATACGGCACGTAAAGGGAATAGTTCTACAACGATTCTTTCAAATTTTTATTTCGTATATAGAAACATATGACAAATTACTTATGCTTTGGTTACATATGATGGTGGTTATCGGCATTTAATAAGCACTTTATAGGGCTGAATGACTCCACTCAACTCCACTCAAACATCTCTGGAAATAATATGATGTGTATTCTGTTTTTATGAGACAATGTTTTTGATACCGTAAAGTCAAATTATTTCTCATATTGCGTTCGCCTATTTTTATATAAAAAAGTTGACCAACGAACACACAAAGTACAATAATTTCACCGCCAATAGATATTTGCAGCACTATGGTCGTCTTAAATGCGTTGCTAGTTTTATATGGATTAAGGAATAATATGCAATAGGAAGTGAGAAAAGCAATGGGGCAGAGTGTTTTTCTTTCACTCACCGTACGCAACGCCGCTATATAACTACTTCCCGCCGATCTTCTGTAAGAGCCCCGGTCGAGTCAGCCTGTATACGAGCTCTAGTCAGTGGGCTACACTTAGGTTCTAGCTCACTTAATACGTCACAGTCTATCTTGTCTTCTTGGAAATTACACTTTTATACAAACACAATTATCGCAGTACGTGTAACGATTAATATCAAGATAATTCCAAATATCCGCGTATATAAACTTGTCTTTACGAAGTAAAACAGCTAACTGGGTCTCTTGGTGGAAAAATAAAAAAAGTTATAAATGGTTTTCTTAGGCCGCCGTAAGCACAGTTTAAAGAAAAGTAGAAGTTTTTGCTTGTTCTTTATCAGTCGAGATTCGCATAAATCTTTATCCACGATTTCTTTACAGGACAGATTAATACTTTGTGAGTATTAAATACACATCTATACAAATAATGTTAAGCTGAAGATTTCATTTGTTTATGTTCAAAATCATCTTTTATAAAAGTAATTTTGTTTTAGATAGTAAATTTATTTAAGCTAATATATAATATTGGGAATGCGATAGCAACTTTGTTTGTCTGTTTATTTGTGCGTTTTCACGACTAAACCGTTGAACAAATTCCGATGAATTTTAGTGTAGATATATATAGTATAGACGAGACTTACAGTAGCACTGGAAAGTACATTCTATGAAGATTTGAATTCTCTGCCTATTTTATATTACATGCCCGATAACAGACAGACAGACAGAGGATGTTTAGTTCCGTTGACATACTTCGGATACGGATTTTACGGAAATTCATTTTTATGTATGAAAAATGCACATCCTTTCAAATAATATACAAACATGACACAAAAGGCAGCGAGTTTGTAATAAATATTATTTTTAGAGTCAGAATAAACCTAATGTAGAATTTCCCTTTGTTAGAAATAGGTATACCCTCCCGTCAGTATTGTCACAGTTGTGTTTTGATTAAATTGAATAGCGTTTTGACTTTCACTTAGCTCACTAACGGTATGCTTTGACTTCTGGTGGATATATGTGTATGATATATATATATATGTATTTACATATTGTAAAATAAAAGTTGCCGGTTCTTCTTGGTAGAATCGACATTCCAAACCGGTGGTAGATTAATTAATTACAGTATCGATGATTGCTTATAAAAGCCTACTTGAATAAAGCTTATTTTGATTAGATTTGATTATATATATGTATGGTTGTAAAAGATTAAGTGATTGATATTGTTCGAAAGTGCTTGCAGTATCTAATTTACGAAACTATGTTTTCAATTTTTATATGTACAGTTTGATATAGATTTGATTAGTTTTATCATTATCAAAACTAATATTATAAATAGGTAAACTGAGTTTGTAAGTGTGTATGTATAATGTGATATAATCTCTGAAGTCTGAAACCACTGATCCGTTTTGAAAAAATCCATTTGCGTCGGATAGCCCGTTTAGGGATTTTAGTGTAGTTTACGGAAGGATTTTTTAAAGAGTGTTAAAGGCTATATTACATCACGCTACAACTCACAATAGCGTTATGATAACGTTACGACAGCTAGTGATTTATAAAAAAAAAGGCTTCGCGCAAGTGACCTGTATACTCAGTGGCCTAAATATAATGTTTAAATCGAAAATGATACAAGTCTTTGACTATCTAACGTCAGATCACAGATGCAATTACGATTGCCACAAATCCATGAACGTGATGTCTAAAACTTTTAAGTTTTAATTGATCTTTCCATTTGACTTCAAATCCTTGAGCCTCAGACTCACGTCCTCTTATATAGAATATATCGCGGTATAAGAGTCAGATAAACGTATCTACGTTTTAAAAATTTTACTTTTTCCTAATTTAGCAGAACTCATAATATAGTTTTTTTTTTGTTCTATAGAGAAATGGTTCTAATAACAAATATAACGTTTTTTTTTAGAATTAGTAAAATCTTAAATTACGTTGTTTTGCCATTTCATAGAAAACACTTTCAACGGTTTTAGTTAAAAAAAAAGATTTTCGATATTTTGTAGATACGCTCATCTGGTTGTTATACCGCGATATGATATTAAAAACGTATTCATATTTTGCTAGTTTGGTTAGTTTTGGTAAAAGAGAATAAATGTGCGAGTTACTTTTAGATAATTAGGTTCATGAACGTAATTTTTAATTCAATATATTACAATATATAAAAATCAAAACTGACTAGCTGACATATTCACTGACTGATCAATCAACGCAGAGCTCAAAACCGCTGGGTCCAGAAAAGTAAAATTTTGCATAAACGTTCCTTAAAAAGTGTGCACTAAGATACGATTTTCGAAAATACTAAAGGGTTAAAAAGTCGGTTGAATGTTTGATAGGTATCAAGTATCGGAACTACTAGTATCTTCATAAAAGAAGTGTTCCCTCATATTGGAATAGAGTGTTTCTAGGAATAATACATCAGTTACACTCACTACGTATCTTGTAAGGACCCTCCTGGGTATGAAATTTAAACTTAGTGATATATTAGTCACATTCACTTGTTTTCAACAAAAGTACTTTGTCACCGATAGCAGAACGTATCAAACGCTACCTGAGTTATACTCGTACCTACTAAAAACTTTAAACGATGTTACATCATCTCCACATATGATAAAATTGAAATGGAGCTGAACATGAAATATTCCTAATAAGATAATTCGATGGCATTTTATTATTAATAAAAAAGCCATAAGCATTTTTCATAATATTGTTACTCTGTTTCATTGTGTACGCTGCCCGCGGATATGAATAGGTTTTAATTAATTTTTGCATCAATATTTGTAATATTTATTGTCCCCAGAAATGTTTTTTTTTCTTAAACAGATATTAAGAACATGCATATTAGATTTATGTTAATAAATTAGCAGTCACAAGACAGTATTTTTTCTAAATAATAAATACATACAATAACATATTATAATTAAAAAATATATAGAAATTGAAATAAAAATATTGTATATATCCTTATAAACGAACAAACAAAATACGTCATTTCGAAGTATTTTTCTTGTTAAATATGAATATTATAATCTATTATCTAACTTTAATAATACCTGTCTCCCAGGTACGCGTACAATATTGTTTTTAAAACATCCATATTTCAAAGAAAAAGTAATTACTATCATATTTTACGAAGCCATTTCCATTAAATTTTCTTCATTAACAAGAGGCATACTTTATTCAAAACTCTTGTTATGTCGTTACATACAATATTTTATATCAAAGGAGCAACAATTAGGTCAATGAAACGAGCGATACAGATATTACAAAGGCAGATGGAAAACTAGATCTCCGAAACATCATTATAGTTGAAAATAATACAAACGTACCAGAATAGAAAACAGACAAATTGAAAGCATTGAAAGAGATGCTTTTAAACAAGTTTATAGCGAACTAAATGCGTCGACCAACGTACAAAGTCTCCGACGACATACTCTCTGAATGAAGACTTGCATTTCCATTCTTTCGATCGCTAAAAGCAACTCGGCAACTCCCATTTGTGCAATTAAAAATTATACTAGTTCAAATGAACGCAGAGATTTATCGTTAAAATATTAAAAAGTCGATGTCTCCTTTTTATTGGAGTTAGTTGTTCTTCTGAGAGTATATTATTGGCACAACTGCTTGAAAGTTCCATAAACTTGTCCATTAACATTGAGCTGTGTTAGGAATAGCTTCATGAACGTCTTCCAAGTATTTTCTTAGCCTTTTGTTAGGACATGCATCTGTGGCTAAGCCATGTTGAATTGGATATGTGTTTTAAACAGAAAATAGACGATATTTTGATTTATATAAACACATTTTTCTTTATAAAGTTATAGATTCAACAGAAATAATTTATCGAGATTTTTTCTTCAATATTAGCAAAAAACCAAAAATGGAGCTGGCCTACAGTAATTCACATATATGTACGTGATGTGATGGTCGGTTTAATGTAGTTTTTAAGTAGATATTTTTATAGTTATTAATATTATTGCTAATATGTTCATATAACAGTTATATTCTTAACTATTCCATTAAAACAGAACAATGAATTCATTGTCCTATTTTCGATTCATGTTAACAGAATAATTATTAGTTATTAATTTGCAGCAAGCAATTACATTCGAACAAAATTACATTCAATTTCATAAACACTTACGTAAATTTAATCTACCAATTGTTAGAATATTGAATGTGGAAATCACTGCTCTGATATCATAATATTTGTTTCGAAGTTACGTCCGGAACGGATATTAGTTTCAGGCATTCAGAAATATTGGCGCGATGCCACCGTCTAATAATATTATATTGTGTGAAATATAATTTCTGTTAATTCTAAATACCAAGAAGCATTAGCGCAGTTATGATTCTATGATAGTAAGGTCTTAAGAAGAAAGCTTAACAAAAACTCATAATTTCTTATAATGTCCTATGGTAAGCCAGTTGCCTGAAAGAGATCGCTCTTTTAGCTACCTACTAGGCTGCCAATACCAATTTATTGTGTTACCTTATATGATTTCTTTGTGTATTTCTGGTGTAAAATAAGGTATATTTCATTTATTTATTCATTACATTTCATTCAAAAATATGATGTGATTTATTGGGATTTAATAGTTTTGATTTGATTGATTTCCCCGGGGGCAGGGACGTGTTCTGTTCATCTATGTTCGTTGCAATTATAATTATATAATTGTATGATTGTTTCTACATGATGTATATAGATTTACATGAAGCTAATTTTGTCTCGCAGCTTTGCTCACGTTAGTGTAAATTAATCATCAATAAAATTGTAATCACTGACGACCGTTTAAAATTTATTTTTCTATCCCTCAGAAACACTATTTCTTTCTCGCTGAGTGGTACTCTGTGATAGTGTCTTTTTCTGTATCCCTAAAAACGTGTATGCTAAATTTCAGGATGATAGCTTAAATAGTAAGAGGCGTACTAGTGTAACAAACAAATACATATTGGGGTTAAATTTTGCATCAGAAATTAATTTCAAATTTTCATAACTTTTCTAAGGTGATTTCGAAATGGCTAATTTGCGTGTACATAAATCTACTATCAGTAAAAACTTAGGTTTATTGTTTACTGTTTAAACACCACTCTCACAAGAAAGTGATATCACGAAGTTAAGGTATATTTACTCATTCGAGTTTGCTTTCAAAGTGAAGTACAAGTAAATGCATATTGATGTCTCACAAGCCGGACTGCCGGCCATTGCTTCGAGCCAACATTTGCTCGTCGTCTCATGAGCAAACATCGGTGATAGCTCACTTTGTAAAAGTGGTTCGCATGAAGTTTACGTAAACGTGTTAAAAGTTTTGAACAAAATTTAAAAATAGAATCGGGAACGTTTTGAATAATTGTTTTCTGAATTTTATCTAATGCCTGTGTTATATATGTATATTTAAAATAATTTTATCCATTTACTTTAGAATGCATCTTGTCTAAATTATTTACTATTTACGTTATAAAATATTTTAAATTTGTATAAATATAAACACATGAAAATCGTTTTATTATCTACTAAATAATTACTTTTTTAACGAAATTAAATAAAACAAAATAATCATGTCTTTTGATTGCGTTGTTATGTTTTCTATAAATAATGCTACAATTCTCTGTAATGAGATGTCCATATAAATAAAAACCAATTTTCGAATATATGTAAGCGCATGATTGTAATTTTAAGGACAACATTGCCGTGAAAGAAAATTTTGGTGAAACATTTGAAAATTTTGGATATACAAAATCTGAAAATAAAGATTTTTTGAAGAAAATTGCTTGTAAAAAATCTGAATAATTAGGTACACCTTTACGAAGTTAGGTTGGGCAGCTATTGGGCAGTTCTAGGAATACTTCGATTTCAATCGTTGATCGCGGGTTCAAACTCCGGCTAGCTCCACTGATATTACAAGTGCTATATTTGTATTTAAATTCATCTCGAGCTCGGCGGTGAAGGACAACATCGTAACCTGCATGAGCCGGGAGAAATTCTGATACATGTATATCCGCCAACCCGCAGTTGAGCAGCGTGGTGGATTCTCAAAAACCTTCTTTTTACTATTAAAAAGGAGAGAAGGCCTTTGCCCAGTAGTGGGACATTTACAGGCTATTACTTTACTTTTTTTTAAGTAATAAATATAACGAATAATTAAAATACACGCGGAAAGAGAACGAGTCGTAGTTACGAAAATATTTGCATTTTAATACTGCAAGGTATAACAGCAAATTAAGTTACAACACGAAACGTTGGCCGCTAACTGCGCTGAATTAATTTATGGTCACATTAATCGGTTCTTTCGTGTAGCAATGTTATTACATTTTTATTGTTACTTGAATTATGATCATCTTGCTCTGAGCGTTTATTGGTCGTATTTGTTTTCGATTTATATTATATAATTTTGAATTGTGTGTACTGTATTGCGAAAATTACACTTATAATATTTGCTCTCAGACTTTCGTAAGGATTAACATATGTTGTTTGTCATTGCTTTACTGAAAGAATTTAGTGTCATTACCTTATTTTTGACATACATAGTTTTCATAACTACTTACGACGTATCTGTTACTAGGTTACAGAGTTGTTTTATATCACTTACGAGAGGAAAACTTAGAAATATAATTCTCTCCTGATGATCCCCATAATTTTTAACGGTTTTGTTACGGACGGTACCACACATGGACGACGATGCCATGTACTTATATATATGTATTTTATTCGTAGCAGACAAATCTGCGCTAGGTATGGGTTTTAAATATCGAACAAAATGTACTTTTGAACCATCAAAATAAAAAAAATTAAGTTAATAAAAAGCAACCACCATAGCAGTCTATTTCATTAAAATACTTATTAAGACCATTTTTTTAGTGTTGTCAGTGGACTAGTAATATTGTTCAGGGTGCGTTGAAAATTCATCTTCGATCAACATAGAGACCGTACCATAGAGAAACTATGGTGCAAATTGTTACTGTTATGCTACTGTTCATAATGGATAAGTTTTACTGTTATAAGAATAATACGAAACATTGTGACAAAAAGTGATAAGGATATAAAAATAATAAAAATTATTATATAAATATTATAGAAACAACACATAATCCTTTATGAACTTAATTAAAATGATAGTCCACGAGCGGGAGTAATTATTAATCAAAAAAGTAATTTGTATTTGTTTAACCTTTTATTAATGTCAATTATGACCAACAAATGTGATTTTATATAATATAATGGCAGAGGAAATAAAATGTATCTGACTTAATCTGGCGCATACGGTTTAATCTCTGAATTCAAATTACCCTCCGACCCCAGGCACCTAATTCCGCCCTCCTCTGTCCTCCTCAAGTTATTTATGTCATCCAAACAGCTACAATAATCCACGATGATCACATAACCGATGAATTCACGCGATAATGTCCCATATCACAATTGAATAGAGTATTAAATGACACGCCTAGTTTAACCATCTTGCTAGTCGCTCTCTGTATCTCCTTAGCATCTTAAATAAAATTCTCCACATTCTATGTAACTCGGACTCTCAAATGCAGCGTCTCATAACAAGATGTTGGAATAAAATACGGATAACAAAGTAGTTTAATATAACGTGTACATTGTATCGAACTACAATAGAATGAATAGAAGCAAAGAAGTAATAATAAGTTTTATGACCTTTCATTCATAAAGTTTATTAATATAATATACATTTCTAGAAAAGGAGAAAACAAAGTTTAGCAACAATTCGTTTTACAGACGTTTATGAAGAATATTGTTTTTTATTTATTTATTTATTTATACTTTATTGCACACACATAACAACATAATATATTAAAGTAACAAAAATACTTAAAAATAGGGTGCAAAGGCGGTCTTATCACTTATAGTGATTTCTTACAGACAACTTTACATAAACCAAGAAAAAAATAGAAATAATAACAGGATTGGTGCAAATTAACAACAACATAAGCAAAATTTGCTAATTACTGCTATATAACAAAAAAATATATACATAGAAATATGACTTAAATACATACATATACATACATACATATTTATATACTTATACTAATTTACATATTATAATTTTTTTGTTTTAAATAAACGAGTTACAATTGACTTTTTTTCGTACACTTAATTAAAACACATAAAATTTAAATGCATTTTTTTTTTTAATTTTTAAATTTTAGGTATTGTAATTAGAAAGGTGGTTTATTCAAAATGTTTTTGAAAGCAACCACTAATTATATACAATAAAGAAAATGGGCTACAAATTTCACCTTCAAGGTAATTTGCTTTTGAGCTATCATGTTCTAGCAATTTATAGGTGATCATTAGCAGCTCATCTTGGTGTAGAATGGGATACGGGTTTATTAAATACTAACTAAGCACTAATGATGAGATATAATAATTAAGACGATTACCTCTATTTATATTCAAAATAGGAAATTATTTTTCTTTATCAAGAAATGATGTTAGAATTCGATTACAAATTATATAATTATCATACCAGAACAGTCAGTAAATGTCCCACTGCCGGGCAAAAGCCTCCTCTCATGTATGTACATGTGTCAGAATTTTTCATCATGCAGGTTTCCGCAAATACAATTACAAATTTAGCACTTAAAATATCAGACATCAGAGATCGAAATATTCTAACCACTATTAGGAGAATGTTTTAAAAATTATTATTAAGCCCTCAACGCGGGTATTACTAAATTTTGCACACAGACAGACAATATCGGTTATTTGTTGTGCTAAAGCTTGAATTTTATATAAAAATAGTTCCTGATTTAAACCAAATGTATCTAGTATTAACTTTAATAAGAACATATGAAGAAAAGTTGATAAATCACGTAAACTCGCGTCATACATATGTAAAAGTTGACGTCATACTCTGCATTATTATATAAAATAGAATCGGAATCCGTCGACTCTGACAAATATGATGCGTTGCCGTTTTGGTAAACGAATGCTGATAGTATGAATGTATGAATTTAGTTGAATAGAATTTGTGCAAAGGATATCTGAATAAAAAAATGTCAAAATACCGTTCAAATTTTCAAAAAATATTAATATTTTCGCTATAAATAAACCATGATATTTTCGTATGAAATACATTTTATTGTTACCACTATATGAATAAATTAATATATTATAGAATGTATACTTTATTGCAAACTCGTAACCGTGGGAATTAAAAAGTGTGGCATACAATTACTGTTGCTTGTAATAATCTCTCACACAGAAAGGCTTATATATAGTTACGTAAAAATGAGCAAATTTTACAGTAAAGCAAGCTAAATGGTTAATAAAACATATTAAAATACTTATTATATTTATAACAAGTAGTGTGTGCAGGAATATTTTAATTTAGTTATCGCAAAGACAAGTTTTGATAAGCATCATCTTTATAAATAAGATGTAGAACGTTTGAAATTCAGTAAGCATTGCTTAATATGTTTTTTGTAATATCTGTGTGTTATGCGGATATAAAATCTAGACAATACAAGTTGATCAAGACATTTTGCTGTTTAAGTTCGCAAGGTATACTATAGCTATAAAATTAACTGCATTCAACAGTTTAAAAAGTATATTTTAGTTTAAATAGTATTGTAACATTTTGTTTAATTCGTTTTTATTTTTGAAAAGAAACTGTTTTTCTATTTATAATTTGTATGCAAAGGGTTTGCAGACAAAATTTTAGTATAATATTTATTTAATGTACATAATTTACAAAGTAGACTGTTTCCCTGCTACTATACAAATATCTACACAATTTCCGATTTTATTAAGCGTTGATTACGACTGCTAGCGGGCGAATTTGTTTTCCTGTTTTAAAATAGAACGAATTCCTTTGCTGAGAAAAGGAACCTATTAAATTTATTTGTCGAGTGTTTTTGTTTATTTAGCAACAAATAAAAACAGAACTGTATTCTTATGAAGCTAGCGATAACTTTCTACAATTCTACATTTTAAATATATATCGTAATAAAAGACTATGTGGAGTTTCGCTAGAATGTGTAGCAATTTAATATAAAATTATCTTTTATGACGTTACGAAAAAAGCCATATACTCGCGCAGATACAATATTGAAGATTTCGTGTTTAAGTATAATGTTAATAAAAAGAAGTATAGAAATAAATTTAATAGCTTTTTGTAATAAATCGGCCTTTTCCTACAGTTTGCCGTATACTATTACTCCGTAAATGGATCTCTATTATTATCGTGTAATAATACAGGATGTGTTTTTTTTAAATTCTCGGCAATTCTCGAACCCGCTAAGGGTTCGATTTGTGGATAAGAAAATTATTTTTATCCAAAAAAAGTAATGATTCACTTTTAGTTTTCTGCAAAATTGGCCCCGCGGGTCCCTTTCAGTATTTTTCGCTATTCCTTATATTTTCGGATTTGGCCTACCACGCCCAGTTAAAAAATCACACTGTATATATTTTCGATGTACAATGTACACAGAGTTTGATAGAAATGTGCACAAGCGTATCGGGTTTCTATTTATTCAGAGAATTAATTGTTTCCACTAAAAATCCCCATAAAATGTGTAGTGAATAAACCGATGCGGTTCGCGTAGATCCAAAACAATAACATAACTCAGTTAGGGTTGAGGGCGGACAGTAAAAATTGAAATAACTAACCTTGTACAAAAACGTTTTGAGCACGGGCCCGTCACAAATTTTAACTTCCTGCCTAACAAACGCGTGGCCTTTTGATAAAAAATATTCTATATTTTAACTACATTGCCGCGAAACTATAAATTTCATATTCATTTTTCACAGGCCAGTAATTTTTTTTTTTCGTTCTAACAAAATTAAAACATAAATAACATCGATATATATGTAGATTATGTGGGATATAATCATATTTTACTGTGGGTATGTATATTTTAAATGAGGGATGCTGTTCACGGTATTTCCTATAGGATGCAATTTTTTTATGAAAATACTGGGCAAACCTGATTACGGGATCAATGTTGCTCATTAACTAGTGCATCCACAAATACTTTACTAGCTTAAATAAGAAGTCGGGGAAGAGATGAAGGGACGATGGTTAGGCTTCTGGATTTCATAGTCATCATACAAAATGTGACTATACTGGTTCGCAATGATTCTCCGTGAGAGTATCATACTACCGAGCTAGTTCATATACACTGTAGCTAGTCTCTAGCTAGGCTTTACCATAGTATATATGTACATATGTATAAGGGCAAATTTCTTAATTGCAACATGTATTCTGTTACTCAATTTAGATGATATTGTATCACTAATTTTTTTTTCCCTATTTTTTACAATATTTGCGCAATTGTTGATAAGATGGTGGATGAGTAAGTTTTATTTTTAATCTAGATATTCACATTTTTATAATCTTTTCCTTTATACTTGTACAAACCATGGTCTAATATTAGTTGTCAAAATACTATTAATATAATTAAAATGGTAGTAGTAGTCATGCAATTGATTTTTATTTACATATATTATTAAGAGTAAAATCCCTTTTTTCTAAATTTATTTGTAGAAATATTTAAGTGTTAAATGTTTAAATGACAGGTTTGAATCACATATAAAATTCATGACAAACATTTTCCTTAAATGTATGAAGCCTAACTCGGTTGAATATCTAAAAGATTCGTTAATGGATGCGAGTTAGAATCTTGCTTTTTGGGCACTTTTTAAATAAAATAAATTATATAATTGAATATTATTAAACGGATACATTTTGTGAAATATTTCAGGAGGAATAAAAATTTGTTTTTTCTAAAAACCTAAAAATAATAAAGCGACTTAAAAAATGAAACAAGTTAACTAAAAAGTAACAAATAAATATTTTCTATAACATTTTGAAGTCAAGCTTAGTGCCAAGTAAAACATACGAACTCGGCGCCAAATAAAACATTTTACGTGTTATTTTGTTTTAAGATACGAATATAATAAGACAGTAGTAAAGGACAGTTGTGATTTATATAAGATATGTCCAATGCTTATCAGAATTTAAAAAATATTGCTTTTCTAGATGCAGGAATGTTAAATTTTATAACTGTTCCTAGTGTTGTACAATCACCTTCACTTTACTATATGTATTGTGACGATCATACATTGCTTAGCAATCATATTGAAATAATCGAATCGCAATCCGTGAAATACTTGTTATTTATTAATGCCGGTGGTCATCTGTGGTCTTCATTATAATTTAACCATATGTGTTAGTTGTTGTTGTTTATAATAGGTTTGACATGTTTAGAAGCCATTTTCTCAGATTGAAGTTCGTGTGGCTTGACACAGTATTGCTTATCAGCGTCCATATATATTATACTTGAAGAGTTCCCTCGATTTCTCTAGCATCCCAGCATCAGATTTTGACCTAGTGACAATGGGATCAACTTGGAAGTCCACAAACGAAAAATAGGTGAACACCAAAAATATAGAAAATGAGCAGGTTGGACACCTGATGTTAAGTAATCACCACCCACGAAAATTTGCAGCTACAAATGCGTTGTAAGCTTAAAAAGGAATAAGTGAGGTATCCTAGTCGAGCCAGCCCATATACGAGCAGTTGTCAGTGGGCTATAGTTGGGCTCTAAAGGTACAGTATGAGTTTTAATAGTTTTCGATAACGTAATTTTCGATTGCATACATTGACTAGTTGACCCTCAGGCAAAATTCTCCATGAAAGCGTTACCAGTCAATGTATGCACACAGTCAGTCAAAAAATACCGATCGAAAATTAACACAGCTCGTACTGCATGCAAACTACTAGACTCTCAGTTCCTAGCACGACTGAGACTGTCATTTAGTGGCTGCTTTATAGCGTCGAATGCTATATATATATATAATAGCGTCGTCATTCGACGCTATAAAGCAACTCGTCGTCACACTCACATCGTCCTTGGAAAGGGTTATATTATGCTTATCTGTGTATTTAATTAAACACTTCTAATCATTTATAACACATGTTATTACAGAATCATATTTATATCTTTCTCCTTATTTCTTTCTCTTTCTATTACTCTACTTCAATATGTCATCTATACTAATATTGAAAAGAGGAACAATTTGTTTGTAAGTTTATTAGTAGGGAAAATATATGAAACTACTGATCCGATTTGAAAAATTATTTGTGTTAGATAGCCCTTCTATTTAGGAAGGTTGTAGTTGTTATATTACACCACGCCAATATTCATAGGACCGAATCAGTAACGAAGTGAAATTGAGAAGGGTAGCTAGTCAATTTTAATATATAACATTGGTAGATAGAATTTGTTGATTTTATACAATATAATAGATTTATAAAACAATTATTTTATTGAGAAAATAATCTTTAGATGATAATTATTTATTAATAGTTTAGAGTTGGCACTAAACGTAATATTAGAACCATTCAGACTACGGAAATGGACATGTTCAGATGGATGTCCGGGACGCGTGACAAGACGTGACATGCGATTCATGTTGCATGACTGATAACGGTACATATACACATATTTATTACATGTAAATGATTAAAAATTCTATCATATATTCGATAAAGGCGTTATAAATGTGATTATTTATAAAATGATTATTACGTCGTAATAGTCGTAATATATATTTTTTATTTTTAATATAATAACTAACTACTTAGAATATAATGTGTTTATATTTTTACCAAGCATGAGATTTACATAAAAAATTAACAGAATTGTCAAATTTTTGTTATGCTACAGAACTCAGTTTCATTAATATGAAAATATTGTAATATTTACGCATGTGTTCGTATATAAATATGATCATTTCAATGTACCAAAATAAAAAAAAATCAGAACGAAACAATAAATAATAAACGCATTATACTCAACAGCTCACATTAGGATCTCATGAATTGTAGCAGGGATCCGAGAACACACACAGCATAAACACAAACTCAGACGACAACCATCCGTATGGCCAGTACAGACGTTTGCCGTGAGTGGGATCGAACCGTTAGCGCGTTAATCAGTTGCAGTGCCCACTGCGTCAACTTGTCCGACAAAAAATCAATGACAAACAATTGACATAAACCTTCATGAAAATAAGTGAGTATAATTTACAAACTAAGTGTGATTCTCGTCTAATAATAACTTCGATAAAGAACTGTAAGTAACTGAAGCCCAATTTTCCGCGTCTGCTTAACGTTTATTGTTTTACTTTTTCTATGAAATTCAGGCAGCTAATTACGGCGGGCTCCACGTTAATTACTTTTGTTGTGTTTGGGGAGTAAATAAACTCGCTTATTAATAAAAGAAAAATATATAACCTTTGAATGATAATGCCGGAAGGTAATTCTATTTCGTTGAGTAGTGTTTGAAGATTAAAATAATATATGCTTATTTTTATTATTAAAGTGTTTCAAATATCAAAATAGTTTATACACGGAAATTAATACTCCGTCATAAAATTTGTTTATTCATCGATTTTATCGCTTTATATGCCTTAAATTCTATATTTAAAAAAGGAACCGATTTTAATTTTCATACATAATTTCGTTTACTTCGACGATATACTTCTTCCAGTTATTTATTTAGTTATTAGATTTAAAACCAAACGACTTGGTCGATTTTGATGAAATTTCTATGGGACCAATCTGAAAGCCTTTCAAAATATATGAAGGTATAAGGTTTCAATTCAATTTCATCAACTTGATCTTGGAAGCGCTCTAATGTTACTTTAAATTTATTTTATAGATACAGGTAACAATAAGATTTACGTCTAGTCTGGATGAGCTTGGACTTATATTTTTTATTTTTATGACAATAGCGTGCAAACGTGCGGGCGGGTCACCTTTTACCAGTAATTACTAACGCTCAAGACTTTACAGCATCAGAGTAATCACAAATGCGTTGTTCGTAACGATAGATGGGTTAGTTGGGCTTTCGTTTTTTTAAAACACTCTACGAAACAACTCTACACTACAATAGACATGACCTTGTGTCGGGAGTCCGGTAACAGTCAACACTAACACAAACACCCAGACCTCGGCAAACATCTGTATGGCCAATAAACACGTTTGCCGTGAGCGGGGATTGAACCGGCGACCCTTAGCGCTTTAGTCAGTTGTAGTGACCATTGCGCCAACGCGTCTGTCAAATTTTTAACCAAAAACTATATTAGCTTCTTTACGCCAATTTTCTTTAAGATTGGGTAGTTGGCCAGTCGAGCCTGTAAAGAAATTATAGCCTAAGCTACAGCTTAATTCTACCACAAAAAAGGTATATCTTTGTTCCTTACTATTTGTCCCTCCCGGTTTCGCTCTAATGGTTACTGTTTCGAGATTATTACTCGTAGCCTGATGTAATATAGCCTACAACATAACAATAAACGGGCTTTCCAAAGCGAAACTATTTATTTTATCGCATCAATAGTTTCACACATTACCCCACACATATAAAATTACAAAAAATAATCCTGTTTATAATATTAATTTAGATAAAATATACCAAAATGTACATGAAATATAAAACTTAACACTTTTTGATTCGTCGTGTAATAAGTCGCGGACTTTATCTAGTATACGCCACCTCGTAACGTTGTTATAACATTATTATATACATTTCGTTTCGCAGGACAGAGGGCCCGTTTCACCAGTTTTTTATGAAAGGTCACGAAGCGGCTCACCTGAATATTAACAAAGTTTTATATGTATGTTACAAATTTTACGTAACAAAGAAACACCGTAAATACGTTTTTGTTTATTATTTTAATATTTTCCAGCTTCGTATATAAGTATGGCGTTTCGAAATGCAAATAAATAGTTTATTTTCAATTAACATTTTAAATTCGTGTGAATGCTTCGAAAATGAATATATATTAGGGTATATTATTTACGAGCCGGTGGAAGCTTTACGTGGAACTGATATTACAAAAATTTAAACTGGATCGAAAGTGCTTATAAAGGCCTATTTGAATAAAGTAAATTTTCAGTTTGAGGTTGTATAATGAGGTAGACCCTTGCTGTAGCTTAGGGACTACAGCTCGTAAACGAGCTGGCTCGACCGGGGTACTTCACTCTCTCTTTCTCTTTCTGTCTCACGAAAACCTGTAGGAATATAATAACAATCTATATCTATATCTATATCTATATCTATACTAATAAATAAAATGTTTGTAAAAGTGTTTGTTTGTAATTGCAATTAAACAGCTTTAATAAATGCATATGAAAGTATACACGGTAATTACAATCTGAAACAAAATTTTTAAAATTTTTGTCTGTTTGTCCGTCTATTTGTTCCGGGTAATCTCTAAAATGGCAGGACGAATTTTAACAAGCTTCTCTCACACATAGCTAATATTATAAGTAGAAGTATTTTAATTTAAAAAATTTTATATATTTTGATTAATAAATAAAAAAGTTTATGAGAAAACAATATTGAAATCAATAACATAATGAACACTATCCGATTCAAGTGGGGTAAATATATATGTATATAAAATTTTTCTTCAAATTAAAGGCGTTTTAAAATTAAAGGTGGGTGACACGGCGTGGCACCACTTGTGTAAAAATATATATAACTCAAAGTTGACTGACTGATATAGTGATCTATCAACGCATAGCCGGAACCACTGGACGGATCGTTCGAAAATTTGGCATGCAGGTAGATGTTATGACGTAAGTATCCGTTAAGAAAGGATTTTGATTAATCTACCCTCAAGGGGATAAAATAAGGGATGAAAGTCTGTATGAAACTATGTCAATTTTAAACCGATTGGGCTAAGACTTTGCATGAACAAAGCTTCTATGACGTAGGCATCATATATTTCAGACGAAGTCGCGAGCATCAGCTAGTATTAAATACAATGCTAAACGCATATATCGTCGTAATGCTGTCGTGAGTTTAAACAAAAACAGCTTTATACTAACAGTTATTATCAAACAAATGTCATGGTCAGTTTGCGTGTAACTTTAATTGAGTCGAGGTAACCAATTAGCGGTGGACTGCATAGTAAAAGTTAAATAAACTAAGCACATTCAGTAACCGTTCCAACATTTGTATAGCGAAAATAAAGAAGCATTTGCTAAATCTCACACCTTTCTTATCTTTAAAGCATGTTTTTTTTTTCTAATTTTGTTAGCTATATAAATGAAAATAAATGAGTATAATTTTTTAATTTGCTATGTTGCTATGTATGTAATAAATAAGCTGGTTAACGAAACCTACCACGCGTTACAGAGGTACTTTTGATACTATAAGCTATATAAATAAAAATTGAACCGAGAAGACCGTTTAAGCTTGATGTGAGATTTAAGTATTCGTATTTACTTAGTTTGAAATTAAAAAAAAATAAAATTAAACAGGTCAAACTATTTAACTTACTTGTTAATCTACACAGATAAGTTTCGTGTTATTTATTATTACATTACGAAATAGGAGATTGTTGTTTATGACCCTCTACAATGCTTTTACTCCTTGGACAATCGAAAAACCTACCACAAAAACATCAAAATTTTAGACGACTATTGTGGAAATGCATTAAAATAACTAGTCCGTCATCTTGGGTATTCCGCCATGTTGGATTTAAGATGACATTACATCATGCCTTGTCATCCAAACTAAACGTGTATACAAAATTTTACCTCAATCGGTTGACAATATATGCTTCAAAATTGAGTTCCAAGATACCACCCGAACAAACAGTTCATGCAAGTTATATAACAGTGTATAAAAAATACATATTATGTCAACGTATGAACGTAACATACATATCTCCAGTTATAAAATATCACTGTTTATTACTCACTTATATTACAAAGCTGAAGAGTTTGTTTGTCTGTCTGTCTGTTTGTTTGTTTATTTTTTTGAACGCGCTAATCTCAGGAACTGCTGGTTCGAATTGAAAAATTATATTTGTGTTAGATAGTTTATTTATTGAGGAAGGCTATAGGCTGTATTAAGTCACGCTACGACTCATAGGGGCGAAGCAGTAACCATAAACGCGAGTGAAACCGCAAGGGACAGCTAGTTTTATTATATGTTGCTACTTTGTGCGCTTTATAAACTGAGTACTTTATTAACATAGTAATGATTTCAGTGGTTTTCTAATAAAACAGTGTACAGGCTTCAATGGAAGTAAACATAAAAGGATAATCTAGTTAGCCGACTCAATGAACATTAATGCTTGGGAATATCTTATATCAAGTCAGCATTTAATTTTATTAATCCTTTCATAAAGTTCCAGTAAGTTCAAGATAAAATAGAAATAAGGTGAAGCAGTGAAGTTTAATTATAAATAATGTTAGGATAGGTTTCAGATCACCGATAATTATATAGGTATTTTATAAAATGTTGCTAGTAACCGTAAGAAACGATTTGTCCGATTATTATTTACTAGCTGCCCCACGCGGCTTTACTCACGTATATGGTTACTGCTTGTCTGCTGTAAGTTGTAGCGTGATGTAATATAGCCTATAGCCTTCCTCACTAAATAAAATATCCAACACAAAAATATTTTTTAATTCGAATCAGTAGTTCCTGAGATTGGCGCGTTCAAACAAACAAACTCTTCAGCTTTATAATATTAATATAGATAAGTTGAATAAAATTTATAGTTTTTATTATTGTTATGCTAGCTTTAGCTTGTATGCTACTAAATGTAGAACATAGATAAGGGGTAATTTAAGTAGCCCTTGACACAAGGTATTTAAATTTAAGCCTTGAACGTCACTTCCTTGGACAGCCTGTATAAAAGGGATCTAATTAAATTATAGGCAGGGGACATCACAGCTTTTGTATGAACTGTCAACAGTTAAGACAGGTAGAAACAACAGTGCGAACTTACCCTTGTCGACACGTCAACATTATACGAACATAATAACGCTTTATGACACTATACGCAGTTTGAGTATGCTTGTATGTATAAAACAATTTTAATCAACCCTTATAGCAAATTTTATCGATTTTATACCATGTTTTTTTTATCTATTTCGCCGGTACGACACACGCGCCACCTAGTAAGTAAATTGTAAAGAAACTAATTGCAAATACAAGTAAATAAGATAGAAGTGTCTGTTTGTAATTTCAAATTAACAGCTTTTAACTAAATGTATATGAAATACAGGGTAAACACGGTACTTGCATGAAAACAGAAGTTTTAAAAAATTTCTCTCTGTCTGTCTGTTTGTTCCAGCTAAACTTTGAAGCGACTGGACCGATTTAAAAAGACTTTCACTCACAGATAGCTAATGTTATAAGTAGAACTTATGGTACTTTTTTACACTAATATTATAAAGAGGAAACATTTGTATCCTTGTATGTATGTAATGAATAAACTCAAAAACTACTAGGCCGATTTCAAAAATAATTTTATCATTGATAGGCTACATTCACGCTGATTAATATAGGCTATATTAAATGCTAGAAAAAATTAGGGATCCTTACTAAAAACATTAAAACATAAGAAACGTGTAAAAAACGAGCCCTAGAACGTCTTTCGTTGCATGCGCTGCGGAAACTATTAATTATGGAACAAAAGTATGTTCTTCAATTTTAAAGAACATATCAATACCTACAAGAAACTTTGCAATACCAATAAAAATAATGTCCAACTATTATCGTTGTCACAAAACAACCACTTTTTACGATTTAAAATTAGATTTAAATTCCGAATAATGTTTGAACGTGTTAAATCGTTATCCAAATAAATAATATACTTTTCTAGACTGTTTCAGTTCCTATAGATTACTTTTTTAATTATTCAAATCGCCTATTCCAGCCAATAGATATTACGGATTTAATAATTCACAGAAATTGAAAAATAAACGCTGTCGCGTGGTGCATGTTATTTAGACCTTAATTTATTCCCATTATGCTATTAAGAAATTTGAGTTCTCCCAATAGGTGTAATGGCACTAGACTTTTGATAAAGAAATTACAAGACACTGTAATAGTAGCAACAATCGTCACTGGACCCAACAAACAGTAAAGTTTGAAGATAAAAGTTTTCTACAATAAAAGTAAACAATAGAATTAAGTAAAGCTTTAAAATCAATATGTACAACGAAATACTAAATTCTTTATTGCCTCCTAAGAAATATACAGCATAATTAGGATCAGATAAAAATGCAAATTTTGTAAAAATAAAAAAGACTGATCTCTCACTTAATTAAAAAAAAAGTTTAACAAATTCGGATTATATGTATAAATTAATCATGTTGTTCCTACTGAAAGATTAAGCTTAAGAAATATAAAAATAATACAAAAAAGAACATAAACGAAAGTGAAAAAGATTACAAGAACTTTGTGCACCCGTGAGTAGCCTGGACGGGCCGCTAAATAATTGTATTGTAGGGTTACATGAAACTGATAAAACAGTGAACAATATCCGATTGAAGTAGGAAAGGTAAACATTATATAAATAGAATTATTTCACAAATTATCGCGGGCGAAACCGCGGGGCACAGCTACTAACTTTATAAGTATGAATAATAGTTTAATTGATTTTTATCGTTATCAGATGAAAGGAAGAGCATTTAATACATATATTAGATGCTTCTCTTAAAACAAGACGTATATAAGGACATCTGAAATGTAAATATATATGAAGTTAAGATTATAGAATTTGTCTTATGCGAGAATTACACTTGTAAGTTTCGCTCTGAGACTTTCGTAAAGATTTACAAAAATTGGTTGTCATTGCTTTATACTTGAAAGAATTTACTGGCAATGTCTTTATTTTTGATAGACACAGCTTTCGTAAGGTAATCGAAGTAACTGTTACCAGATTTCAGATATTTTTTTTCAATGAGAAGGGTAAAATTCATAAATGTAATTCTTGCCTTAGGAAGGACTTAAACACGAGTGAATTTAATGCTCTCCGTCTTGTGTTGTCGGATAAAAACCATTATACGTTTGAATCAATTTATAAAATGGTACCGTTCGATTCTCTCTCAGTATTAGCTTCTAATGGATTTTCAATAAATAATATGAACAGCGTAGCTCACAACCAATTACATTACGAGAAATTCGTTGTACATTTTCATTAATATCGAGCTAGTTGCGGAAATTAATTTCGTTATTGTCTCACACAATTTTGAATTGATATTAAATTTTTTGATATCATGTACTTCATTTCAATGTTATATAACTACAACCCACACGGACTTCATTTTGAGAAAATGGCGTCTAAAGATGTCAAATACAAAGACGTATATAGCTTCTGTTTTCTATTTTGATAAAAGGTATAATGAATTAAAAGCAGATTGATATATTCAATATGTTATCTAATAATAAGTTTTTCAAATATTTGAGATTATCGTATGAATATTGAATGCACTTGAAATTCGATACATTTAATTAAGAAACTATTTTCCTTATTTATATATTTTACAAAAAAAATATTTTTTTTAACTGTAGTAAAATCAATTCAACAACTCTAGCAGTATGCGCTTACTATAATTCTATACCCAACGAGTTTCCATTAAATCAACAACACCAGTACGTTGAAACAATTCCACTATTTGTGAAACGTTGGACCAACATAAGTAGCTTAAAATAAATTAACTCAGTTTTATTAAGAAGATCGTCCACTTAAATATGCAAACTACTTAATTTCATTTGCAATTCATATTTAAACTCTTGGACAGCGTTTAATAGCTCAATAGTTTCGAGAAACTTAAACACATTTAATAAAGCTTAGCTTTTTAAGTTTTGTCTGAACCTGCAGCATAATTATATTATACAATCATAGACATGTTATAAGCTCATAGATTTTGTCAAAATTTGATGACGTTGCCAATCAACCACTTAGCGACTAAGAATGTTGAGACAAGTTACTGACAAGCTTGTCAAAGTTGGTTATTGGTACAGATTTTAAACGTTTAATACAATAACTGGTCAAGTGCGAGTAGGACTCGCGCACCGAGGGTTCCGTACAAACTTGTAGAAATCTATATAAGACCAACCCACCTACGCTTCGAAAGTATAACTATGTAAATGGTGTTCTAACTTATAGCCAAAGTGCACATTTGCGAAAAAAATTAGTCATCAAAGGGCACATCAACGGATGCGACGTCTCAGCCCTCCATAAACTCAAACCATTTGTAGCCGCTTTAGCCGTGTCGGCTAGAAATAATAGGTATATAAATAAAAACTTGAAAAAAAAAACAAACCGACTTCGACACCGAAACAAGTGAACTAAAAAGTAAAAAATAAATATTTTTTACCACATTTTGAAGTCGGTGCCAGATAAAACATTCGAAGTCGGCGCCATGTAAATCCTCTTACGTGTTATTTACTGGCACCAGTAGTTTCATAGTAAGATTAAGGGATTTACCTAAGTTACAATAGCCTACTGCCAACTGTTCATTGCCGTCAACAATATATATCTTTTCCCGATGCAGGGCTGTTAATTATTGAGGAGTTCTCCTGGTATTGCATCATTAGCTCCACTTCACCATATGCATTGTGACGAGCGTAAATTGTTTAGCATTTTTATCGAAATAATCGAATCGCAAGCCGTAAAATACTTGTTATTGAGTAGTTTTGGTGGCCATCTATGGTCTTCATCATCAGTTCTATTTCACCAAAAGTGATTTTCTGAAGGTAAATACATAAGTTACTATTAAAAATACCTAAATCGGTATAGGTGTGCCTTTAATATTTGAGGAGTTCCCACCATTTCTTCAGGATTCCATCAGGATCCAGGATCAGACATTGACCTAAAGACAATGGGACCACCTTGGAAGTATACCCTTTCAAATAAAAAAAAAGTTTTGAAAATCGGTCCACAAATGGAAGAGTAATCGGCGAACAAACATAAAAAAATAAATAAATACACGGTCGAATTGAGAACACTCCTGTTTTTTAAGTCGCTTAAAAATAATCAATTATTATATACATAATTATATTATATTTTAGTCTCGTTTTATTTTTATTTATATTCTACTACACTCCATTACCCCTGCACTACGTTCGTAAAATATTTAGATTTACATTATCAATTAAAATATATATTAGTGTTGCCAAGAAAAAAATAAGTAGTCCTTAATTCGAATAAGTTTTATTTAATTGTTTATTTATAAATAACTAATTATATTATTAATAACCAGAAGACTCACAAGTGTAGATAAAGAAGTAAATTAATTAACTCGATCTGATTGAATTTAATTATAATATTTTCGAACTAATTATTAATAATTTTAAAATTTTATTAATCGAGCAGAATATTATCATAGGTAATGTCATGTTATTGTCCAGAGATGGCGCTGGCTGTACGCTGAATCGCGCTATCATTTTGTTAGCTGCGACATATAGATTGCATTGCGTTGTTTATAAAGGTTTGCTGCCCCAATGTTTTCGTTTTCATACAAATTTCTCCTCATTGGTTGTAAAATTGTTTTTTTGACCGTGGTCAACTTCTATGTTAATTTGTTTTAAATACATAAAATTTTAATTCTAAGATTATATTATTTACCGCTTAATACGCTCTATTCATGTAAGATCTCACACACAAGTTTGGTTTATTTTCCAAAAATAATGCGTTTTTAATTAATTGGATACGTATTGATTTATAATTTAGGTTTTGTTAACAGCTTCAAGTGAATGCAGCTCTGAATATTTGATATAATTAACAACTTGATACTTTTACGCGTTCCTGAGAAAAAGGTTGAAAGACAGATGTATAGACTGACCGACACATAAACAGAAATTTACAGTTTTCGGATATTTTTCCATAATAAGACCTTGCTCCTGGCCAAATTTCATGATGCTAGGTCAAAGGGGAAGTACCCTGTAGGTTTTGATTCCCTAGTGAAAACGTTAAAAACGCTAAAATACTTAATTTTATATTTATATAAAATATTGATTATATAACACACTACAATATTATAAACTTTAAATTGACAGACTTTTTCCCTTACTTATTTAGTTTAAATGACTTTCTTTTTTTAATAATGTTAAATATGTAACGTATTATCAGAAATATCAGAATATATATGTAGATATCTCTGAACTTGACTTATTGTGGGTTGACACATTATTGCTTATTAGCCTCTAATTAACTCTCCGGTATCATTTGCGAAGGTTTCATTTTTAAGAGGGCGATAACTGCCAATTAGCGGCCGCTTTTTCTCAATTCGGCGAGGTTTCTTTAAGAGCTTTCTTAAGACATAGATTTCTGGAAAAGTCACTTAGTTCATGTACAGTTCAATCCATTCTGTATATTACGTAAGTATTACTTCATTGATTTGAGGCACTCAGCCGAAGAAGGATATCAAAGAAACTAAGAAATTTGTAATGTCATACAACCACATCTAAAGGCGTGATAGATGGGAAAATGGTAATGGGAACTGCCCCTTTGCTTCCTTGAACAAGTTGTAACGATTTAACAAAATCTGAGAAAAGCAAATGAATAATCAATGCAAACATAATTAATAAATAGATTTCAATTCCCAGTATGAGACCTAATATGGCTACCTCGAATGTGGTAATAAATACTCAATGTCACACGAAAGGAGAAATCGTGATTGAAAAAATATTGATTTTAGTAATAAACAACATTTTAAACATGATTATTAAATTCAGCTCGCAATTTCACCTCCGTTTAAGGATAAGGATAAGGATCCTGATATATAAACTACAATTGTCAAGTTTCATCAAAATTCTTTCAGTAGCTTTAGCGTGAATCAAACATCTATACAAACGCTATAACATTTTAAATTTATTGTACTGGTTAGTTTTTGTGAAAGTCGTATTTCTCTTTTGTTTTGTTAACAAAAAAATAAGGAAAGTGCTAAATCATCTAAGCCCATTAACGTAACACTTATATGGATGCTGATAAGCAATAATGTGTCAACCCGCAAGAAGTCGCAATCGGAGATATTGATGTATGTATATAATTGATACTTATAAAAATTTCTTGAATAATTGTGTCGAATTTCATGTGCGTTCCATATTTTTCAATTTATACAATAATCTCAAATATTTCAAAAACAATTTATTATATAATATATTAAACATATCAATCTGCTTTTGATTCATGACAACATGAAAAGGTAAATATATACTTTTTCAAACATAACAGATAATTTAGCTGAGGTAGAGCCAGCTGTGGCCTACCGACTACAGCTCGTATACAGCCTAGTTCGACCGGGGCAGTACCTCACTCTTACAGAAGATCGGCATAAAGTAGCTAAAATGACTCCGTTTCGTACGGTGAGTGACAGACCCGGAAGCCTAATCCCCTGTAAAAAATTCTTTCTTTACGTTCTGTTCTCTCTCATCCAACATTCCTTTCTAAGCTATCAACGCATTTGTAGCTTCTTTGGTACTGCAAATGTCCAGGGGCGGCGGTGATCACTTAATATCAGGTATCCTACCTACTGGTTTGCCAGCTATTATAATATATAACAAATTTTTGAAAAAAAAAAACAAACCGACTACGAAAACGAAAGAAGTAAAATAAAAAACAAAACGATTTTTTCGTCGGTGACAAATATAATATTCGAAGTCAGCAGTAAATAAAATGAAAAACTTGCTATTTTTGTGCTATTTATTGGATTCAACTTCGAAATTTTGTAGTAAATTCTAGGATCCCATCATCAGATCCTGACATGATGACAAGGGGACCAATTACCCTTACCCTTACAAACAAATAAATTACTCTCAAATCGAACATAGAAAAAGGAGGAGGTCTTTTTCGAATTCGGTTAAAAAAGAGGTCAACTGCGAAATCGATATTCTTAATACGATATATGCGGATTTTCTCAGGTCGCTTACCATTCAATTGCTTGCTTGCCATCGGTAATTATCAGTTGAGTTGGAACCTGCGACAACAACTTAAGACCCGCTGGGTCTATCGACTAGGTTATAACGGCTGTTATCCTAATTTTTTTATTAGGTATCTATTACAGTTCGAAACTCAGTAAAATGAGCTAAAACATAAAGTAGGTCGAAACTAGGATTTTATTCGAATCATGCAAATTTATCCGCTCGACTGCAGAAGTAATCAACGTTTAATGAAATCGGAAATTGTGAGAAAATTTGTGTCACATTGCTTTATAATATTGAACGCAAAATGGATATTATTTTCGAATAGGGAATGACGTTTGAAATTAATCCATTATATTTGTGCTCTATTATATAAAGCCGAGGAGTCCATGTGTTTGTGTGTTTCAACGCGCTTATCTATACAAGATGAGTTATAACTAGGCGTTGTATGCCAATTTCAAAACTATAAGGAATAGCGAAAAATACTTAAGGACCATCGGGGCCGTTTTTGATAAAAACAAATACATCATTAGCTTTTTGACTAATTCATTTTCCTAGCTAGGAATCAAAACCATTTATTTACGACCAACTAAAGGAAAAGACTTATTTTTTACGAAACTCGGAGCGGAATTCGTCAACTAACCGACGTTGATATAACTCGATTAGTATTTCGGTTATTTTCATAGTATCATGTCCTATAGTTTGATGCTATGGAGTAGCGATGTTGATACTGTTTTTATCTCTCGAGAATCCCTTCGGGATGTTTTTAGTAAAGTAGGGATACTAACGGTTACGTAACAATATATTTATAACAATATTCAATCAATAATAATTTAGAATTTTTGGAGAGAAATTTTGACTCGTATAGTATTAACACAAGCAGAAAGGATAAACTCATAACACCAAGTTTTCGACTTCGCAAAGTAAATGTTTCCTTTCTGGGGCAAGGTGTCGGTTTTTATAACAAAACACAACAGACAGTTTTGCAGTTTTCTATGAATAAGTTTAAATTCTATATTAAAAAGTCTTTAATAGTTAAAGCATATTATTCAGTACAAGATTATATAGATGATAATGATGTGTGGATTTACTATAGCTGGACTTCATACAGAATGCTACACAATATAAACATTTGTAATTTTTAAATGTATGTACTTCTTGACACAATTTTAAAAGAGTACCTATTGAATTTCTTGCCGGTTCTTCTCAAGAATCTACATTATGAACCGGTGGTAGCTATTCCTTAATTTAAGTACATTTTATTTGTTTTTACGATTCAAAAGTGCTTTTAAAAACCCACTTGAGTAAAGTATATTTTGATTTGATTTGATTTACAAAATGCTATTAAATTCATATATCAACACTCAAAAGAAGAAAATATGAAATTAGAATATAATCCTGCAGTGTTAAAGTTGTTATCAAAATCATCCCCTAAGTGTTTTTTGCTATTGCTTATAGTTTCGGATTTGGCCTACCATACCATACCGAACCAAAAACTTTGTACTCCATATTACGAAAATTGCACGTGCGAAGGAATATGATATTCCGAATACTGATACTTTATATAAAGAACAAGCGAAGAATGCTATTTTTTTTTTTATTATGGATAAGAATTACATTAAATCAATAAGAAAAAACATTACACATATTTCCATGCATTAAACATACACAAGCATATCATACATATTGTTCGTGGCACGTCATGACGATGGGCAATCGACGCGACGACATAATTTTTCCTGATGCAACCGTCGTAACGTTTCTTCCTAATGTACACGACATTAATCACAAACTCAACACGACAAAATCGGCTGTTAGATAGTCTACTGAATAAGGTCTCAGGCGGTAAAACATCACGCTATCATATACCGAGGTTTACACGGCACGATATAGCGTTCGAGTCAGAAGTCAGGCACTACAACTGGGCTCGCAGTAAATCACATCGGAATAAAGACAACATTTTTTGATTTTACTCGCTACTTGCCGTCTTTCTCTACTTCATTAGTAGCAACACGTCTGTGATCCGGACATTAACTCGTACATTTTTGTGGAAAATCTACTTTGACACCATCAACTCAAAAAGCCATTCGAATTAGCGATAGCAGTGGCTATCTAACGGTAACTTGCTCTGTGTAACCTCGCTAATAATCGCAGATCACAAATGTCAAACAATACTGTCATATTGTTTTTACATTTTAAAGTAAACAGCAAGGCCAGCATTGAATATAAAATTAGAAAATATTATCATAATGTACATAAATTTCAGTGGTTCTAAACGACAAAAGATTTTAAAGGGCCTATTAATTATATCACACCACGCCTCCCGTTTAACATTAATTTTAGTATGAATTATGAATATGTCTTTATTCTTTTGTTCCTTTTATTTTATTGTTTTTGTCTAGAATTAATTTAGGCAATTAAATATATTTATACCGTTTTTAATTTTTTTTATTGTTCAGAGAATTATATGTTTAAACAAATAAATTGTTATATTTTTCTTTTAATATATTTTTTTAGTTTTTGTGAAAAAAAAAAATGTTTAAAGTAAGATATAAGTATAAATTTCTTTTTTTTTATATAAGTACTAAAAGTTCGCCCGGAGGAGATAGGTTTGTATACAAATATACAACAAATAAACAATAATACGTAGTCGTGGGTAGTAGTTGGTGTTTATATTTCTATTTCAAAATATTTGAATATGTCATGTTGTCACACGATTGACAGAGACAACAATGGAATTGTAATTTTTACTTCATTTTTATTTAACTTTTCAACCTCACTAGCTGTCCCTTGCGATTTCACTCGCGTTTATGGTTACTGCTTCGCTCCTATGAGTCGTAGCGTCATGTAATATAGCCTATAGCCTTCCTCGACAAATAAACTATGTAACACAAAAATGATTTCGAACTAGTAGTTCCTGAGATTAGCGCGTTCAAACAAACAAACAATCTCTTCTGCTTTATAGTATCAGTATCGATAATCTTCACAATACGTGTATACTAATATTTCGTATTATAAATGGTAAAGTGCTCGTCAGGAACGATTTCTATATGTATATAGCGTTACTTTCTATCATTCTGTATTAAAATCGTTCTATAAATATATGATAATGAAGTTGTAATTTATTTGTGAATCAATATTAAATTCATTAATTGTTAATACAAACGATTGTATATGAAAAGATTTTTTCAATTGACTTTAAAAAAGTAAAAGTTTCATAAATTATTTATATGTTGTAACACGTCCTTTTTTATTCTTTGTTACCTCATAACCTCGTCATATATTGACCGATTTAATTTTTTTATTTATTCGAAATTTAACAGAAAAAATTCAATTAAAACTCACGCATTTAATTGAAGTTGGTGTTAAAATAATTAAGAAAACAACAAAATAAAATGTTGACAATAAATAAATAAATAAACGCATCACACTCAACGGCTTCATTAGGATCTCACGTGTTGGGGGTCCGGTCACAATAAAAACACAATCACCCAGATCACGAGAATAATCCGTGTGACCAATACAGACGTTTGCTGAGAGCGATTCGAACCTGTGACAGTTAGCCCTTCAGTCAGAGCATTGGCCACAGCACCATCATTAAGTGATAATGACATTTGATACGTGTACTTATGAATCAAAATATCTGATATTTGATCGTGATTGTATTCTCGATTGCACCGAACAATCCTTCGTGTCTTCTCCATTTTACGTGACATTGGCGAAATAACATGTGTCTAATTGGCATAACTAAAAACTATTAACTACAGAATTGAATTGAATTATGTATCAAAATGAGCAGTTCAATTTGTTTCCAATTCGTATTTGTACAGAATGTTTTAGTATCATATTTAAAATTTGGGACCATGAATTTTCAGCTCCTTAGTAGCCTTTCTTGAAAAGTTGTGATTATCAGTTTAGACATTAATATCGAAATAATTCATAAATTAATAAAATAGCTATTGTAAGGCGAAACATAACTGCTTAATAAAATCAAGCATATTACTCTATACAAGATTACGTTGACGATATAGATGCGTGGGCTTAGTATATGCTGAATTTCGTACGGGATAAGTAATCAATTTTTAATCCTAAACCGGTAGTAGCTTCATTATTGATGTAATTTTTTTTTTTGTTTTTTCATGTACTGACGATTCAGAAGTGCTCGTGAGAGCCTACTTGGAAAAAGTATTTTTTTGATTTTGATTTTGAATAATTATTGTTAGGCGAAAAGTACAGTTATAAATTTTACTCTCAGACTTTAATAAAGGTTTACATACGTTATTTCTGATTGCCTTACACGTGGAAGAATTAACCTCATTTATGACATTCACAGTTTTGTACCTATTTACGATTTATCTGTTACGGAGTGTTAGATTACAGAGTTGTTTTATATCGCTCTCGAGAGTAAATTGCTCAAATGTAATTTTTTAGAAAATAATTAAATTATATTTATATAATTAATTAATATAGTCGCTTATGAGCAATTTATATACAAATTTTAAATATGGTACATTTTTCAAATGTAATTTATATTTTATAGTTCAGAGGGTAGCTTCTAGTCTCAAGCCTCGTTTCTTTGAGGACTGCTTACACTACTTTCAATCATTATAATAAACTAAAGAGTAGTCAAAGAGATAATGGAAAAGCATTATTGAAATAGATTTCATTTTGATATAAGTCAATTTTGAAGAAAGTTTTAGAATAATAGGATCTATCAACGTCAATAGGCTCTATGGTAATTATTTTGATCAAAAGAATGAGTTTTGATGAAATTTAGTTTAAATTTGATTTGTTTTCATTGTTATCCGATTTAAAAAAGAAGGATAGTTTTTAATTCGATTTCTAAGTTCAGAAAATATTCGATCCTTGTAAAATTTGACTGTGGTAGAGCCTAGCTATAACCCAGCGTTTCTTAAATGTTCAGTCCACGGACTAAAAAATCAAGCACAATTTCAAGAATTAATAAAAAACAGGAATATATTTCGGATAATTTATTTAAGTACTCTCTGTGTTACGTTGAAGCTTGGTGCTTTTTGCAAATTAGAAATAGTTGGGCTGTTAAGAAAACAGCGACCACAGGTTAAGAAACTCGGCTGTAGCCCATTGTCTCATCGTATACGGGCTGGCTCGAACGAGGCAGTATCGCACTAACACAGACCATTGGTGTGAACCTAATACAGATGCTTAAAGTACGGTAAGTAAAAGAGCCCCAAGTTCAAATCGGGGTTGACCCTGCCTTTACATTCTTTTCTTCTTTTCCTTTATGTTTAGATAGACTGATAATGCATTTGTTACTAATTTGATATCACAAACGTCCATGGGCTGCGGTAATTACTTAAATCATAAAAAGTTTGGATAAATTAAAATTAATGATATCGGATGAAAATGTTTTATTTGTTCGAAAGTGCAACATATACCTAAACGATTGTGACGCAAGCCAACGAGCCGCAATATATCGTCGCAAATTAATTGGACGCGGTTGGAAATTGGAAGACTCGACGTTTCATCGAGTTATTTCGTTTCCTTTTATTCTTCTTTCATACGTAATTTTATTTTAATGCAATTATTATTTAAGCTTAGTTTAGGAAAAAGCAATGTCGGATTTTTTTCTCTTTTGTGTTTTATATGTGAATTTATTTATCTCATTCAAACACTTTCATTTATTGAAACCATTTCAACGAGGACCAAAACGATACTTCTGCTGTAAGTTAGCGAGGAATTGCGTTTATTGCTTATTATTGATGGTGCTGCAGCATCAGGCTAAGTTACACAACTATGTTATTTTGCTATCATTCGAAGTATAGTAAATTTCGAGTCAAATTAAAATTGTTCAAAATGCGTTACGTAATAATTGAACGCTTCCTAGTGTACTTTCTGAAAAGGCAAAAAGTTAAGTTTGTAGTGTTTTTATTATTTAAAAAATATTGGGATTTTTCTTTATTAACCAAATTATTTTTATATTGTACATTTTAATCCGTTGTTCAAATTTGAATGAATGATTCATCACTCATTTAATCACTCACTCAATTCATTCGTAATCTAATAACAATTATTGGTACGAGTATAATGGCCCATAAGCCGGACTTTGCTCATAAAGCTTGTACCAATATTGTAGCAATTATAACAAGAAAATAATACATTGATATCCTTATTTCGGCACGTACGTAGATATGTATTACATATGTACATTATGCAATGATTTTGTATAAATATAGATATATTATGCTTGTACTATTTTGATGTAGAAATTTGTACTTGTTTCCAACTTTAAATGCTCTTAAAATGACTTTTTGGTCTAAAGATACTCTCAGGTTAGTAGGCAACATCCTCCAACAATCGTTCGGTAAACTGGGTGCCAAAATCTATTAGCTTATAACTTAATTATATAGGTATAAATAATCATTTATAATATCATTGAATAACTGTAATAATTATTATTGTCATTTAATTTTTATAATTTTAATAAGAAAAATAACATAAAAAGAAATTATAGTAGATTGTGTCTTTTAGTATATAGGATTTCTTGTACACATTTGAATTTTAGCACAAAAAAACAAATAAAAGAAGTGTCAAATCTGTCCATGTCCAATATCTTTATTTCAATCTGCGATCAAAGTAGAGTTACTATTAGGTCAGTTTTACACTTATAAGTTTACGGACTTAAAAAAGATTTACATTAATTGTATATAATTTTGCTTAATGCTTTTACATCTGACAGAATTTATTCTCAGTGATTTATTTCTTGAAATTCACAATTTACGTAAAGTTATTCAGGTGACTGTTACCAGGTTACACAGTTGTTTATATCGGTTACGTGAGTAAAACTTACAGATGTAATCCTCCGAATTAGTTTAATTATAGTCCAACATGTAAATTCGCTTAATAAATATTCAATATTTCAGAGTAAAACTAGTTGTGAGGCTTTATGTAAATATTGCTATTAGATGTGGGTAGTGAAAGATATTTTTCGTATACTATAATGTATGATCGCTATTGGTCAATATTTTCGGATATCTGAAACTAATATCCGGGCCGGGCGAAACTTCGAAGCAAATATTGTGTTATCATGGAAGCGTTGATAGTCCGACTTTGTTTTTAACAATCGTATTGTAGGGCAATGATGTTATATAGCTATGGATATAGTTAGGGGGTCTAATTCCGACTGCGGGGTGAAACCGTCTACTCGCAATTACAGGCACTACAGTACAGTTAAAAGTTTTAGATCTAACTATAACACTTAGGTACATTAATCAGTATAGAAGTGGGTTATAACAGTGTTCATATTCCATTTGTGTTTTAAAACGAAATGTGAATGACACGTTCTACCAATTTTTTTTAAGTCAAATGTACTTTTTTGTAATGTATATTGTTTGGTAGATATGTTATTTAATGTCCACTTATACGATGTTTGTTTAAATTGACAAAACACAGTTAATTATTAATCATTTCAATGTAATAAGTTAATTACATGAAACTTGTTAAGTACAAAATTGTATCTATTTTTATATGATATAAAAGCACTAATAAGTAACAAAAAATACCTGAAAATAATATAAATATTGAATGCTATATAATACTTTACAGAGTTAGGGGGCGTAAGAGCTTTGTTCACTTTGTTGATAAATGACGGGGGAATAATTACTAAAATTCTGTTTACGTTATTCTTAAACGGCCTTCTACCATGTTTTTATTGGTCATTTAAATATGTAAGTAAGTACGATTAGTGTAACTAACAGACTTTCGATCAATACTAACGTTGCGTACGTGCGTTGATAGATCACTCAGTCATGGTTACTTTCTACTAGTATATATATTATTTACATAGATTTGATGGCTATTTTATTTGTATAACATTATTACGTTGAAATAAAACTATTTTAAACGGATTTAAATCGCGTATATTAATTATTTTTATCATCCCGACGTTTGAGTCTCACACACAGTACACACACACTAATAAATACCTCAATGGTGACTCACACCACCACCCTAGTCAGTTAGCTACCGTTGGCAAATCTTTGTTTCAGAGAGCCCACCATCTCTGCGATGCTGAACACCTACATGACGAGCTACACCGCGTCAAGCTTGCACTACCAGAACAAGCTGCCCGTGCCTCGCCAGCATCGTAGAAGCCGTATCAAGCCACCCACAGTTGAGCGACAACCTGCATTTCTACCATATGTGAAGGGAGTTACAGACAGAGTTGGCAACATCTTGAAGCGAGCTTTGATTAAAACCATCTACAAGCCTCATAAGAAAGTGAGCCAGTTCTTGAGACCTATCAAGAGTAATATTCAGACAACAGACTGCAAGACCAAAAGATACAGTTAGTGCCTTCTGCGTGCAACCGGAACGTTATTCAAGATACCATCTTAGAAACCGTTGGCGGTAGTTGTAAATTATATTTTCTAAAACCTCAAATAGACAAATGTCACCTTAGTCTACCCGTGACCACGGACGCTGCAAAGTGCTCGAAACGTCGGGATGATAAAAATAATTAATATACGCGATTTAAATCCGTTTAAAATAGTTTTATTTCAATGAATAATAATCGCGAAAATCTAAGACAACGAAACATAATTACGTTCAGCGAAAATTTATGCGACTATATCAATTTCGATAACATTTTTTCCTTTGTCTTTTATACAATTAAGTATACATTTGACTCCGAAGGGGACAATACTTGTCAAGCGCAACTAAGAAAGGTTGTTGCATAAATAATATATTCCCAGACGAGTAACTCCGATAAAACGAACCGTCGCTCTAGTTTTTATTTCAACGATAAAAGTTTCCGTTTATCCAGTCCTAGGATAATTTTTAATTGTACAAATGGTCTCGGAGTCGCTTTTAATATCATGAGAAGAATGGAAATGAAACTCTTCATATAGAGGGATGTTGTCTTCGATATTTTTCTGTCTACATTTAGTTTGTTGTAAACTTTCTTCAAAGCAACCTTTTCAATTAGTCATCTTTTAGATTTTTTTAAAATGTAGTTTATACTTTATGAATTTTATGAATAAGCTTCTGTTCGTGTCGTTGTACAACTGGGCTAAATAAAGGTTATTATTTTAAAAATTATCTGATGATAAAATTTTGAATTTAAAATTCATTTTCTCTCACCTTGAAAACATAAACCCTTATATTATCATAATTTGTGATTGTGAAGGATGAACTGGGATCTTGGAGATGAAAATTTGAATTTGAATTTTTATGGGTATATAATAGTTAAAGATTGTTTTGGATAGTGTCAATAGTGTCTGTGAAACACTACGATATCGACAACATACGACAGAAATATATAAGAACCTGACAAAAACTAGGTAAAACGCTAGTTATAAGAAGAGTAAAATCATCAATTTTAATGTTACAGATAATAAAATATAATATGCCTTCATAAAATAAAATAGTTCTTCATGATGAAGGTGATAACGCTAACAATCATCCGGGCGAGGCCAGTGCGAGCGAGTGTTTCGCATATTAGCCGGCAGTCCATTAGCCCACGACCGAGCGCGCCCGCAGTTTTTACGTGGTCTGCCGATCTCTATAAATCTTCGTAAGTGCCTCGTTAGTACTTTCTGCTCGATTCAAGTTCACTTTCTAACTAATACAAATTTTACGTATTTTGGGTAATTTATATCCGTCTTGCTATTTACAAATGTGGAAATAAAACAACTTTAAAGGCTGGCTTGTTTCTTCTTTTCATAGCCTCGGCCACAGAACTGAACATTTATATACTTTTTATTTTTGACAGACACGTTGGCGCAGTGGTCACTGCAACTGACTCAAGCGCTAACGGTTGCGGGTTCGATCCCCGCTCACGGCAAATGTCTGTATTGCCCATACGGATGTTTGTCGTGGTCTGGGTGTTTGTGTTAGTGTTGTGAGTGTTTCCGGACCCCCGACACAAGGTCACGCAATCTTAATGGGGGCCGTTGAGTGTGATTTTAAAGTATAAAACGATCATATACTCTTTAAGTATATAACAAAAATAGGAACATTGATTCACATAAATATTAATAGCAGAAAGACAACTAAATTAAACTTCCGGTACGTCGTTGTAGTAATTAATGTATAATTAATGCTGACGGTTGTTGGTTACTTTTATTCGGGAAATTATCATAGTCTCAATAGTTACTAGCTTTTGGGTTGCGGAGAAGAGCTGTATGAGATTCAGTAACCTGTTGAAATCAGACTCGAATACGAAAAACCTTTTAAAAAAGGGGAAGAGACTACAAAAATGATCTAAAAATTAACTAATACAACTCACTTACGTTAAATTGTTAGTAAACTTATATTAATAGCACGATTAAAAGTGGATTTTATTCTTAGTTAAACTACTAAAGAGACTAAATTAGCACTAATTTTTTTTATCGTTGCATTTCATTTGGCGATAATATTTTGAGAAAGATTGCATTTGTCGGAAGGAAATTTGAGAAATTTACCAGCTTTTCCCAACAACGACACGCTTACGAGCAATAATAATGAATAACGATTACATTTTATAGTAAACTTAAAATCGAATAAAGTTCCATAGACCAACTTTATAGGGTGAGAATTACACTTGTAAGTTTTCTCTCGTAATTTATATAAAACAACTTTGTAACCTGGTGACAGGTAAGTATCTGACCGCTTAGTTATTAAATAACGGGAATTAAACTTACAAATATATTTCCCGCCGATATACAATATATCTTTGATACAATCGCTACTGACATAACATCGCACTTAAATTCATCTTCATCAGACGCAACCATGTTTCTTGTTAATCATGTACCTAAATTCAATGTTAAATTATCTTTCCAGCAAATAACTTCAGTAGATATTATAAAAACATTTAAATCTCTTAATATTAAGAAAACGAATGATCTATGGGGTATTTCGGTTAAATTAATTAATACTATTATTCAGGATATTGCTCCATATGTAGCTTTAATTTTTAACAAAAGTCTTGAGACTGGATCATTTCCGAATTTATTGAAATGTAGTAAAATTTTACCTCTTTTCAAAAAAGGGAGCAAAGATGATCCCAGTAATTATAGACCTATTTCTATTCTACCGTCCATAAGCAAAATATTTGAAAAAATTATCTTAAATCAACTCATTGTTCATTTTGATGTAAATAATATTTTTCATAGTGAACAGTACGGTTTCACTAGAGGTCGCTCAACAACGGATGCAGGTATAGCGCTTCTTAAACATATTTATGATGCGTGGGAGAAATCACAGAATGCTATCGGTGTTTTCTGTGATTTGTGTAAGGCATTTGATTGCGTAAACCACGAAACGCTTTTATGTAAACTTCAATATTACGGAGTTGAAGGTAAAGCTCTTGATCTTATTGCTTCATACTTGACTGGGAGAATTCAACATGTTTTATAAATGGAATAAAGTCTTCTGGATCAGAACTAAAAATGGGTGTTCCACAGGGATCAATTCTGGGTCCATTTCTATTTTTAATATACATCAATGATCTACCTTTTTATCTAAAAAGTATTTGTGACATTGTATTTCAGCAAACGCTGATGATAATTCACTTATTTTCAAAGTTAATACAAATAAAGTTGATTATGACGATGTAAGCAATGCATTATCACGGATACATGGTTGGTTTACCACTAATAATCTAGTTTTAAATACTAAAAAAATAAATGTCTAGTGTTTACATTACCTAATGTAAAACAACAAACTTATAACTTAATATTAAATGGTGAAATCCTTGATGTTAGCGATACAACAGTATTTTTGGGAATTACCTTGGATATGAAGCTTCAGTGGAATTCCCATTGGGCATCTCTTACGGGAAGACTAAGCTCCGCAGCATACGCGGTTAGGAAAGTTCGTCAACTAACCGACGTTGATACAGCTCGATTGGTATATTTTGGTTCTTTTCATAGCCTCATGTCCTATGAATTGATGTTATGGGGTAACGCTACAGATATTAATACTGTATTAATTTTGCAAAAGAGAGCTGTTCGTGGTATTTATAATCTAGGAGCTCGAGATTCCCTTCGAGATGTTTTTAATAAAGTTGGTATACTTACGGTTGCATCGCAGTACATTTACAACAATATTATGTATATTCACAACAACATTGATTTTTTTCATAAAAACAGTGCAGGCATTGTATTAACACGAGAAGAAAGGATAAACTTATAACGCCGAAGTTTCGACTCCGCAAAGTCAATGTTACGTTCTTGGGGCAAGGTATTCGTTTTTATAATAAAATTCCGCAGAAAGTGTTACAGTTTACAAAAAAGAAATTTAAAGTACATATTAAAAAATCCTTAGTAGCTAAAGCATATTATTCTGTTCAAGATTATATAGATGATAAACATGCTTGGATTTAGTATAAGCTGGATTCACACAGGGTATTGAATATATTTGTAACTCATAAATGTATGTACCCATCGTAAAACTTTTAAAAAGAGTAACTATCGAGTTTCTTGCCGGTTCTTCTCGGTAGAATCTACATTCCGAACCGGTGGTAAATTAATTATCTAATTAATTAGTGTTTAGTTTTCTTTTGTTTTTGTATTGACGATTCAAAAGTGCTTGTAAAAGCCTACTTGAATAAAGCATATTTTGATTGATTTTTGATACATTAAGACATAATAATAACGAATTCATCTATCTATGTATATCTATTCATATTAATATTTATAATACGAATATACACGCGGGTGAGTCTGCAAAGGGCAGCTAGTAATGTATGTCTAAAAATCACTTGCAATATGAAAAGATTCAAAAGGAATGTGAACATATTTGAGTATAAGTTCGCGCTCCCAAAATAGCGTCTCAGACAACTGCTTTATAAAGGAAACGTTCTTAACAAGAATTCTTTCTCGTATACATTTTAAAATTATTTTAGTAAAAGGAGTATGAGTGTAACTATATTTTGCTATTATAAGAAATTTGTATATTTGGTTTGGTATTAACAAGATATATCTTATAAAATGTACACCATATCACATAGCCTATATTCGCATGAAATTTTTATTATTGAAAAAATTTTTATTCGTTAGTATAAATTTCGATCGTCACTTAAATAAACAAGTTGTATATCAAATACTTACTTCAAACAGAATTTTATTAATTAAACGCATTGCACTTAACGGCCCCCATTAAGATCGCGTGACCTTGTGTCGGGGGTCCGGAAACACTCACAACACTAACACAAACGCCCAGACCAGGACAAACATCCGTATGGCCAATACAGACATTTGCTGTGAGCGGAGATAAAACCCGCGACCGTTAGCGCTTGAGTCAGTTGCAGTGACCACTGCGCCAACGTGTCTGTCTATTAATTAAAGAGTTTCTTTGTTTGTCTCCAAAGATATTCATCAGATTCTCATATATTATATAATAAATCATTTCTTGAAAAATTATGTAGCGAAAATTTATCCAAATCGGATAATTTTTGAGAAAATAGCGATCTAAATAACGTAAATGCAAACATACTAGTATGCATACATACTGGTCGAATACAGGACCTATTTTTTGAAGTCGTTTGAAGACTGATGGTCTTACTGTTTAATTCCAAAGATCGAAAACACAAGTGTAACTAAATTTAAAGGGGCTTTTAAATTTCTAGCTCCTTGTCATTTTAAAGTCGAATCATAACAAACAGAGCTAGAGCGAGGTAAAATGGCTACTTAAAATTTAAGTAGTGTTTGAATATTTGCCCGTTAGGGTTATGAATCAAGTTTGTAACGCCATTTATTCGGCTTTACCATCATACAAATATTTATTAAGTGAGGGACCATTTTGTGGTGGCCTTCGACCGCAGTTCTTCCGGCAGACGAATAATAACACTTTGGGTTAAACTGATTTAAATTGTGTTTATTGCACGCCTCATATTATTATTATCATCCCATCATTTGGAACACTTATACAGGAATCGTGGTTACGAATTGACTTATTATCTTGGCATAGTATATTAACCGGAGTTACTATAGTATGCCGAGACATAATTAAAGTACTGAATTACCTAATAAGTTGTGTGGTAGAGCCCAGCTTGTACCCATTGACTTCATCACGCATACGGGCTGGCTTCTTCATACTTGATTCCTTTTGAAGTTGCCAAATTTGTGGTTCTTCTTTTACTGCAAATATCCATGTGTGGCTGCGATCACTCAACATCAGAACACGCTTGCTTGTTTATTAACTATTTTAATTATTATTATTTTATTTAAAGACGAAAGATCATCTTTGTCAGAATTAGCCATGATTTATATCCTGTGGGTGCAATCGGAGAAAAAAATAGCGTTTCAAATAACCCTTCACTGTAGTACCAGAAATTCAATCGTAATTAGCCATTACACGGAACAAAAGCGAATACTGGAATTCGTGGCACGCGCACGATGATAGTTCTGTTACAAGTGGAATGCCGCCAATATGATCGCGTTAACCAATGATACGACGCTCCGATAGATGTTGACAGTTATGAGTCATTGTCAAATCTCTAATGTAATTCAACAATTGGCGCTAGGAATACTCCGTCATATTATTAAAATTAATTCATTTATGAAAGAAAAAATATTTTTTTTTTGTTTGGTAATGCACGCAGAACTATTAATTATTGTTCAGTAGACGCGAAAGTATACGACATACAATATTATTTTTGGTTATCAAACTTTGTGACCAACGAGAACAACATAGATTTTGTTCACTTATTGATTATTTAATTGTCTAAGCATATAGAATATGTAATATATTAATTAGAAAAAAAAAGTTTTATTTCTATTGATATTTAATTAAGTATGCGATATAAGAAGTTTGGAAACACACAATGCAGCAAAACAGTTTTACTAAAAGTAAAAAACGTCGTATAAAATTGCTAGTATTTAGAAATGTATAATATGTGAATGTTACTACTTATTACATTTAAATAATGTACATTATATCTCAAAGTTTGTCTAGTAATTAGAGACAGCCGAAAGTCCAAACACCTCCCCACTCTTTTCCCTTTTCCGATTCCACTCATTCTTATGTAACGTGGCAGCATTGTGGCTTCTATTAGCTACTCCAAATGTTTATAGGTACTGGTCATCACTTAATATCAGGTAACTTGCATGGGCTTGCCAGATATTGTCATAAAAATACTGATATCCCAGTGCTAGCAATCACTTAAACCTGCGATTGGTTGGTTATGATCCAGGTATCCAGGTCACTAATTATAAGCCTAACTCCTTCACTAAATTCCTTTCTTCACTTTCTTCTCCCTTTCACCCTTTTTTTCTTTTTAAGCTGGCAATGTATTTGTAACTGCTAACGTCAGGCGGCCAAGCTGTTCCTTTGCTAGCTTTTATTTAAAAAATAAAAAAATATATATATGTGTCAAAATATTTCGGACAGCACCATCTAGTGTATCAGTATTTAGTTCTTCTCGGAGATCGCGTTTTTGAACCGATTCCGGAACGCCAGGGCCACGTAGTGGCTCTCGATGGAGTTTTGTAAGCGAGCGCTAAAGATGAACGACGGACTTCACTATAATCGGTCACAGAACCATCGCGTATTCCGGTCTTACCTAATTGATTACTACCTACCTACCTGCTTGTACTCAACTATCTACGTTAATATAATTTTGTTAATTGTACACGTGTGTTTTCTTTATCCATCACCCACCGAAAACATAACATAGGAACAAGATATAAATAACAGTTCCGATTATGGCCTCCCGTCATATGTATATATTGTCGCTAGCATAAATATCTGTTTCAAATGATACCAACCGAGGTGGTTTTGTTTACTGCGCCAGACTGTCGTCGGTAAATAACGGGTAGAATGCAATGTAATTCATTAATTATGCCGTGATGTTTCACCGAAATCACTTGGTTTATACATTATATACCCAAATGAATGAAATAAAACAATTGTTTATGTCGTTTTAAGTGATTTATTATTTATTTATTAAATATTTACGTTATTAGTATAGAGTAAAAGTAGATTTTTTTTATAAGTATTAAGTGCGTGACGTGATTTATTCAGTCATAATTGTGAAGTTAAATTTCACGAGAACAAATTTTGTTTAATGGATGTCTTTAAAAATAAGGTCTTTTTTTAAAAATAATATTTAGTATTTATATGAAATATTAAAATAGGGAAAAAAACATTGAATACTTTATTATTTAGTACTTCATCTCTACCTAGATTAAAGACTTAACGCAGTAACGTCTCGAAGTATTGTAATAACTCGCTATTGTAATAGCTTACGTCTTGAATCGACGTACTCGATACCTTTTGTATCAGGAAATGAAAGAGTTCTCAAGGGATAATCAGAAACCATATCTCAATATCCAATGGCAACGCGAATGAAGTTACAAGTACAGTAGCTTGGTGTAATAAAGAAAAGTTATTACAGCAATAATTTAAGACTCTTAAATTTCTATAGACACAGGCTTATTATTGTGTTAATTATTACTGTGGTGGAACCTAGGCATAGGTCACAAGTCGATTCGGGTTGACTGACCGTGAAACTCACTTTTACGGAACATCTGCGTTTTGTACGGCGAATGAGAAAACCAGAAGTACCTTCACAATTCATTTTCTTACACACTATATTTAAAAGCTACAATAATGATGCCATAAACTGATAATTTATTTGTTCATGTAACTTATATAAGATCTTTTTATATAAGACCTTTGTGTGTATCTATATTAATATTATAAAGAGGTAATCTATGAAACTACTGATCCGATTTGAATTTTAAATTATTTATGCGTTGGACAGCCAGTTTATTAAGGACGGTTATAGGCTATATAACATCACGCTACGACTCACGGGAGCAAAGAAGTAACCATGAATACGACTTAACCACAAGGGGCAGTTAATATTGTTATTATATATAATTTAATATTTTTGGTCTTAGTTCCTACATTTCTAGCACAAATAAAAAATTATCCTGCTTATTTGTCCGTATCTTTAGTAAGCAGTTTTCGATTACCTCGTATATAATGAGGATTCATACAGAAAAACACAATAAGTCTTTTTTAGATTTGGTAACAAATTGGAATTAAATAACGCATAAATCAAAGATTTTAAATATAATAATAAAAATCTATAATAACCTTATTTCTAAATTAGTGATCTAGTACAATCAGACAGTATGATATGCTTTTCAAATACTTTGAAATCATATCATACTTTATCTGGCGAACACTACACTTATAAGTTTTATACTCGTAACCGATATAAAACAACTAGGTAACCTAACGTTAGGTGTGATTTTCAGTAAATAAGTCACTAAAAATAATTATTTCATATGTAAAATCAATGATTTATGATTTTAATCCGTGAGCAAACTTACAAATGTAATTCTCGCCTTAGATAATTTGTAAGCTTCTAAAGCAAAAGCTGTAATATTTAAAGCTTAATAGTTCGAAATTATGATCAATATTAAAAGTAAAGACAATCGTATAAATATGTATTGTTGTTCGATCTTTTGAAGTACATATATAAATACTTGAGTAATTTTATCATATAATTAAAAATTAGGTATTTAATATATGATTAATAAAAATTCAAACATTAGGTATAATTATACTTCAACAATATCAATATTATAATGCTCAATATCATTAAATTAACCTTTGTGAAATATAAATAAGCGATAAAAAGGTGAATAAAGTTATATATTATTATATAATTTTCATGGACATAATTTATGTACATTTATAAAGTCCACATCCCAGAATAAACAAATTCACATGAATTGTATTAGTATGTTGTTCCTTAAGTAAAATTTAAAAATAAATCTGAATTCAAATGCCAGCAAAGACTGCCTTAGCATTTCCTTGATATTTTATCTTAAGAAAAATATTTCATGCAAATCCTTAAGCATTCGCGTAGATATTTTATATTTTCGAAGTATTACGGTTTATGGAAATTGCGAGTGGGATACAGGGCCATTGAAAGAAAACTTGTACTCTTTGGTACGAATGAATATCGCAACTAACAATTTTTGCTTAATGTCTTTTGTAATTATAGGTTTACATATATAAAAAAAATTACCAATCTAGAATACGTTGTGCACTCCTATTTATAATCTATGCTAATATTATAAAGATGTATAGTGTGTTTGTAAGTTTGTATATAGGATGGATGCGATTTGAAAAAACATTTTTTTGTTAATTAGTCTGTTTATAGGCGTAGGTTATAGACGATATCACTGGAGTGAAGTATAGCATAATAACCATAAACGCAAGTAAATCTGCGAGGTGCAGCTAGTAATTATGTTATATAGGGAGTGCGAAATGGTATGTGCAAAATAAACTTCGGAACCACTGAATAATTTTTAAAAATAATGGTATTCTTAAAAAAGGTCATTGTTTTAGATGGTTATGGGCATGCATTATTTAAAATCTACAATAACACGAGCAAAGTTAGATAAGAGACCTATGTCCATTAGGAGAACACTTCCAGGCCAATACAGTACAGTTAACAAGTGCGCATGCAAAACAATAAAATGATTAAACATCTTTGGCAATTTAAATTATTTCAAATTAACAATAAATTTGTATTAAAATTTGCAGTTAGTTATTAGTAGTAACTGGTGGTTCACCAAATAGATTGCTCAAAATATTTTCTCATATTGTTTCGATTCGAAAAGCAATCAAAAGCCCGAGTGTATCAAAACTGTACGTCTATGTATGTACATAAAAGGAAAACGTGATTAGTGAGTCACACTGACTATTCTATCAACGCACAGCTCAAACCACTAAACGGATTTGATTGAAATTTGGCACACAGATAGTTATTACGACGTAGCATCTACTATTACTGCGTTTTGTTTTTGTAAAATCTTACCTAAGAGTGTAACTGAAGCCGCCAGTAAAAGCTAGATAGCTTTTATTTTAGAATTAATGTCAAGTTTTAAAAACATATGAAAAAATACTTTAGTAGCGATGAAACAGATGTACGAGTATTTTTTCAATGACCCTGTATAGTGTAGCAACTCTAATGGAGGCCACAAATATAGGGACAAGTATACGAATGTGCGTTGTATAAAATTGACTGTTTTATTCAGCTACAAAGTGCCTCGCTTTTTTCCATTGTATGTAAAACGGAGAAGGAAAACGTTAAAGCTATATAAGAGAATATGTATGAGAAGAATTTTGTGAAAACGTATTTAATAGGTAACGAGAAGGGAAATAAACGGGCCACTTGATGTTAAGTGGTCATTTTAGACATTGGTATTGTAAGACTTGTAAACGAGCTTTAAATTACAATACGTCATAAAACAGTAAAAAATTGACGTTATTTTAAATATGAACGAGCAAGGTAAAAAATATTTTGAACTTATTTCTAGCAAGTTTCAATGATTGTCCGCAGTCTAACTTAGGTCTATACTATGGTATACATGTGTGGTATATAAAGATATATCGCACGATTAGTATTAAAATGACTGACTTCAAAGTCTGTGTGACACGAGTTATCATGTAGATCATAATATCGTCGGGGATATTTCAAAACCGCGTATCTAACTTTTCATATAAAGTTAAAATTTTAATCAAATACGAAATCATATTATTGTTAAAAATAAGGCTTATGGCAAAAATGGACCTTATTGTGAAAGCTAGTTACGCGGTTTTACACTATCCCCGACGATATGATTTACAAAAATATAAACAACTATTTTGTGATATTGAAGTTTAAATAAACGTCAAATTGTGTGTTCTTTGCGTTTTGTGGCCAAAAATATAAATTTAATGAAATTGGTATATTTGATTGAAATAACAGACATTAATGCTCTATTCAAACCGAAATATAATAACTTTATGGTGTAAAATAGATGAAGAGTCTGTAATATCTATCTTAACTCGGTACAGATATTTAAGAGAAAAAAAAAAAAACATCTTATGGCTGCAATCGTAAATTGTTTACTTATTTAATGCAAAAAACTTTACATATATATTTATCAGTGTAATCTGATGTACACATAGCTCTAAGGGTCCAAACACATAATCATTTCTGTTCTGTCTTAATTAACATATTATGTAATTAATTTAATTATTCGTACTGTGGCTACTTTAAAAAATGATTGATCCCCCCATTCCAAGTCTAACTTTTCTTAAAAGTCTTTCAGAGCGAATACATTTAATCTAATAGGCGAGAATTACGGTTGTAAGTTTTACTCTCGTAATTGAAATAAAACAAACTCTGTAATCTAGTAACAGTTACCTGGGTGACACGACGGTAAATTATTTTAAGTGTAAAGCAGTGACAAAAAACTTATGTAAATCTTCATGAAAGTGTGACAGCAAAAGTTATAAGTGTAATTGACGAAATAATAAAGGCTTACAGACAAAGCAGTAAGAAATGAGTAGTTGTTAATAAATGCACTGTTCGGTGTTCAGCGTGAGCGCTGGTCACCGCATGCATTAGCATAGCATTATCCTGATAGGCCGCTGTTTATTAAACCTAACAGCCACTGATTTGCATGCCGATTCATGTACGTGTAACTTTATTGGCTATTACTGTCTCAGTGTAGACCTGTTATATCGATCAAGATGCGTTAGGGCAAGATGTGTAGGTGCTTAGATATGGATGAACGAGTATGTTTCAATCTCCGTAAGGACGAAACACGTACACATGTTACGGTGTCACGTCGTGGCACGTTACGACATCGCGACGTCAAAATTTACAAAGGGTATCATCTATACAAATAAATTAAATTGAAATGTCTGTCTTGTAATTTCAAATTAATAACTTTTAAGAAAATGCTTATAAAAGTGTAGCCGAAAAAAGTAATTATTATATCAAAGACACATTTTTGTTTGTCTATCTGTCGGTCTGTCTGTCAGTCTATTTGTTCCGGCTAATCTTTTAAACGGCTGGACCGATTTTAACGGGACTTACACTTACAGATAGCTAATATTATGAAAGTGCCTTAAGCTACTTTTATTTTAAAAATAATTTTTACTTTAATTAATTAATAAATAATAAGGTTACGCTAAAATAAAATTAATACCAATAAAATAGTGAACATATCCAATTCAAGCAGAGAAGGTAAAAATTTTAGAAATTTACTTTTCCTCAAATTAACGCGGGTGAAACCACGGAGCAGAGCTAGTTATATAGTATACGTGTTGTATAAAATCTCATGACGTGACGTCACATTGAGATTTTTTAATTATGAATGAAAAAGTATATCATTGAAATCGAGACGTCGCGACGCCAACGTGTCATGACATCATAAAACGTGCACCTTACATAATTATATAAGCATTGCACACGATGACTACGTCGTAATTTGTTTCTAATTAATTATGATCCTGTCTTCTGTGTACTAAGCTCTTCTTGTGCACGCCACTGATATACACGCTGCCACATATTGTCGCTTGTATAACTTTACTGCTATCTTCATTTTACTAGTTTTTAGTACAGACTATAAATTATTTATTTCCCATAAAATATTTTAGAAAATTGTAATAATTAATGAGTGTATAAATAATTGTAAATTTAGTTATCCTATTCATGTATTAATTGCTACACTTTTCCAAGATACACTTTACACTTTACACTTTTCCAAGATTTACAAGAAATAAAATATTTTTTTTACTACTGATAACTAGTAAAAGTGATGTTATATAGGCGACGATAGGCTATTTCTATGGATAAGAAATAAAAATTACGAACTGAAAATTATACTGACGATAATAGTTTTGATATTAAATTCCGACGCATGTATCTGTTATGCTAACACGTATTGGATCGGTGGATCGGTGACGGATAAAGTGATTCTCATAGATAGATAGAAGGCAATCTCTCCTGCCTTTGCCTGCAATGGAATATTTACATTGTTGTACGTATTGATATTCACATAGATGTAGCGAACGATGCTAAGAATTTAATTTCTCCTCTCAAACTCAAAACTTCGAGACCGAACCTGCGGAATCTAGTACTTGATATTAAGATACTAATATGAAACGATATTCGGAAACTGTTACTATAAAGACCAATAATAAATAAAATCAGTTATTATAGGCACAATCTGTAGAATAAAACAAAAATAAAACTGATAACTTTCTCTACCTAAGGTTAATTTAAGGCGAGAACTACACTCATTAATTTTGTTCGCGAACTTACATAAAAATTTACATACTGTGTTTATTGTTGCTTCTACACCAGAAAAAACTTATGTATCGAAATTTACAGCTTACGTAACCTTAACTAGATAACTAGTACTAGTACTACTAAAACGATTTTGGATAGTTTTCGATGAGGTAATTTTCGTCCATTATTCTTCCATAGTTTGACTAGCAGCGCCTACATTGAAACGCAAGTCAGTCAAAGAATATCAATTAAGTTACCGAAAACTTCCTTCTATACCTCTTACTAGGGTTATAGCTTACAGATTTTTTTTGTATTCGTTACAAGAATAATACTTGCGAGTGTTATTGTCGCTTAAAACTTTGTTTTACTTATAATTAGTGTAGTTTTATACAATGTTATATAACCGTGTTATTTATTTCATCATAATTCAGTAATATGACTACTGCATTATGTTATGACCAATCTTATTAACATAAATGGTACATATACTTGTGTGGAGTCGGTAGATGTCTTCTTCGATAACACGGTACGCTATCAAATAATATTATAATTCTAAGCTCTATCTATCTATCTATCCATAACAGTAAAAATGCATGAGCAAGTCTATTAGTTGGTTTGTCTGTTATATTTTTACGTCTAAATCGCTAACCTTACTGTAATATATTTTTAACACAGAATAAGTCTTGAAAAAGAGCATATGCTACTTTGTGAGACAAAAATAAAATGTAAAGGGGTGAAAATGGCATAAATTTTCTAATATAGTCATATTTTTCTATGATAGCCATATTAGAAAATCATATATTATTACATGATGCTTCAAAAAATGTAGGCATCGTTTAATAAATGTATAAACTTTACTTGAATTATAAAAAAGAAAAAATATCAAAATAGACCGCAGGCCGCGTTACAATTTACAGTCTGTTGTTTTATTGTCAACAGCAAAACGAAACTAAGCTCTATGTAATTCGATACTAATACTAGATATATCAATTTTAAGAACTGTCTAACCTCATACGCGAAAATCCTCTAACACCGCGTATGGCCGAGAAGGCAATAAAAATCGTTGTAATCCGAACAAAGCTTTATGGAAGCCGACCATTCGACCACAATCTTCATTTCCAATTCTCGTGGCGTGTTTTTGTTACATAATCATATAAAATTTATATTGACGCAGATGTGCGAATCCCTACATATTACGAATTACTTGTTCGCTGAGTTTTTCCAATAGTCATTTTTCACACGTTTTTAGTATATCACATATTCGTCTATTGTGTTTTATATGGCTCCGAAAAATCATGTTCATTTAGGTAAATGATCCGTAGGCCTTTGTATGGTTCGCCTCGTACCGTTCGATTTCATTTATGATTATTTTTTACTATAGTTCAACCTATTGAGATAGAATTTTTTTTTTGTTTGAAGACGCCATTTTATAAATTGTGCTCTTGTTTTCGTCTACAAATACTTATTTATTGAAAAGCTTTTTTTATTTTTTCTATTCACTGTTACCAAACGAAGACATATTTTTATTCTTTTGCAAATATGAACTGCTAATAATCTTAATATAAGGTTACCTAGCATAAATGTAATTGTATTATCTTTAACAAATTGCAGAAAAGTTACACTAACATTATTACACGAAGACAATAATTAAATTTCGCGATTCAAATACGAAAATTTTGTTAAAACTAAAGAATTTTAATACGATTCCAGAATTTAATTGCGACAAGTTTTAACTTCCTAAACTTTAGATAAACTAATTTACATTCCAACGTTTTCTATAAAGTCGACTAAAGAACGGTCCATTAGTATCCTGCGGCGGAACCAACGCATTAAATTAGTATTCCGCTAATTTAACGCTAGTGAATACCCAAAAAAAAAAATTGAAAAGATAATTCTGTGCATTTTTTAATTTTTTGTACTTATTGTATTAATGTAATTTTAGTATTCTTCTATATATTACGTCTAAACAGTTTAACAGAGCACAAGAATATTGTTGAGTTTCTATCAAGTACCGGTTTTTCTCGGTAGATATTAGATTTAGAGGGATCGTTATACATAAATATGTACATTAGTGATTGTGTTAGTACAAAAGTGGTTTAAGTGTTTTTGGATGACGTATATTTTTACTTTGTATGTTTTGTTAAGGTAATTGGTTATTTACGTTTCTTTGTGCACTCTATGTGACATCCCGGTTGGATATCAACCTGAAAGATAAATAAGTATTTTCGTTTACATTTTTTTAGTGGGTTACTCATAAAAGTGTGTTTTTCACTAACACACATCTACATCTCATCTAAAAAAGGAGGGGGTTCGTAAATTGTGGGTGACTTTTTTATACATAAAATTCCCTATTACTTGAAACGATTTGACCGCTTTGCTTCATTCTTTTATTAATGAAAACAATATGTTTGTGTATCATTATTCCTGAAAATAATTCCATCTATATAAAGAAGTTACGAAGTTAAGTTGACACACATAATAGGTCAAACACAACACTTCGTTTAGGCTTCATCCTAGTCGGGTATTTTTTTTTTGTAATTTTAAGTTTGAAGAAAACATTGTATTAAATTTCGAAATACCTATACTATTTAGATATATTTATAATTATGTACGTACACGACTAACTGACCGAGCTTACAATCGAATGACCCTGTTACATGATAAGCCGCTGACGATAACGTGTTGTTAGCCTTTATTGTTACTGATGTTTAAACATCAATTGTTGCATTGTTACAGGTCTGCAACAACAACGCAGAGATAACATTATCTCTCACTCTCAATGCATAGGTATTAACTTATAGTTAAAATAAATATCATTAATATATTCATTCGTAGGTACCTAAGTATATTTCATTGTGGTAGAGCCTAGCTGTAAGCTGACTACATCTTGTATACGACTGTCTTGACTGTGGAAGTACCACACTTTCATAAAACATCAGTCTAAAGTAACGAAGTATAGCTTTCGTTCGTGAGTAAGAGCTCCTCATCCATTTTCTTATACCTGATTTCATTTCATGCATTAAATCCATTTTAAGTTGGCAACGCATTTGTGGTTCCTATGAGATATAATATATATTTGTGGGCTCCATAGTTCCTATTACATTATAAAAAAATTATTGATGATTATGCCTCTCTTCAAATGTTGGATACCTCTTCTATCGATGTATATATTCTGTGAATAATAATATACGTCTATTAGTTGAATGTGACAGTAAAGAAACAAAACATTAAAAAAAATTGGCCTTTTACCCATTATACCTATAAAAAATATTCCTGTGTCAAAGTCATAGGGGGCACATTTTTCTAATGTGCTCAGGGCTTCTGATACGTTTAAGACCCTCCCAGTGATCACTATACAATAATAGAACAGCCTGCTTCTGTCTCTGCTGATTAATAAAAATAAATATTTTTATTTGCTTTTGTTTGTAATAAAAAGTTTGCAAGCAGGAAGCATTTTTTAATAATATTTATAAATATTATGTTTTCAATCGAATGACTTCATTAAGTTCTCGTGTATTAAAAATAACGATATAAGTGCATTTATATAAAATGAAAATTAATTTGTATCAATACGTGCGTAATTGCATAAACAAACTGTTCTCAAAGGCGATCTCTTTATTGGCAATATTGAACATTAATGACGCTATGAAGTGCTTTCAATCGCATCATACTTATGTTAATTTGTGAACTTACACTTAAAATGATTTTAAATTGAATTAATAGAATTAAGGATGTGTATACTTTAGAATAGCTAATAAATTAATTTTGATTATTTGTGTTAAGTTTTAAGGAAATGTACTCTTTACTTTTAATCAGTGCGATTACGCAATCATATTTGGCTCATAATTCTTTTTATTTTTAAATATATTTAAAATATCCCAGATATTTTATGTAGACTCTAAGACCTTGATCTTAGATTATTCTTGCGCAAAAGTGTTTTATTTATACTACATTGTAAAATTATATTAAAAACGTTGGTGAATAATCGATACTTCAATAAACAATCATTAAAGAATATATAAATTTTTTACATAGAATATAAAATTAATATTGTAAAGAAGACAAATTATTTTATAAATATTTTACGTTATCGTCGCGTTGTGGCACGTTAAGTTTTGGTTTTCTAGGATGCCTTTACCTGTCGTTTAGCGGCCGGTTTACGTCTTCAGATGACGTCGCCCAAATCTTTTGTATGGAAACTAATGTGACACAGATTCTTAGAAAACGTTTTTGGACACAGACACCCGTTTCTCCTATAGTTTATCAATTTCTATTGTATATTTTTGTTTCATTCTTTGGGACCTCAGAACTCCGTCACTTCTTAATGGATTTTTATTTGAAAGAGTATAATTTCAGATTGATCTCATAGAATTTTTATAAAAATCGGTATAGTACTTCTGTTTTAAATTCAAAGTAACCAGAAGAAGTATGTCATCCAAAACGACGACTTGTCCTGATTGACTGATTTTTAAACGCTGAGCCTAAACCGCTAGGGCTACAAACTTGAAATTTTGGCAGTAGGTGCCCTTTGGGTCGTAAGAATTTGCTTAGAAAGGGTTTTTGATATTCCACCCCTAAAAAAATGATGTGGTTAAAGCATTGTACAGAAAATCTTATTAAATGTTCGTATAAATTTAAAACTTAATACACATATGTACTTCTTAATTCTAATAATGAAAAATAAAACTGAAAACGTAGAAATAAAATTGTTTACTTTAAAAAATTCTAATAAATGATACTATATAACATTCGCCGCCATGTTAATGGCGTAATACTCTTTTTATAACTGAATTACGTTATACTGAAATTCAAGTCTAAAAATTCACTGAGTACATTTATTACAATGATCGCGGTAACATTATTCAGGCTTACAAATTCATTTGTATTCAATGTAACGTCCCCCGAGGATTAAACAAATTCTATTCAATCAGTCCTTGGCTTACATCAAAGTATGCAACATTTTCACACAAGTTCGTCTGAGTTTTCCGTTTTATTTCGTTTATGCCACTTTCACGAGTGAGAAAATTGCTTCCAGAATGTTCGCATGCTCGTAAACTAAAATTGAAAGTGTTGCAACGTAGCCCAATCCACTTAGAGTTGTTAGGGAGATTGGATCCTAACTTCAGCAATGACTTCGCGAGTTAAGCTTTATAGTTCGTTAAATAATTACAGCTGGACCGTTTGAATGTTGTACTTCCGAATTAAGGTGAAAATATATTTCCTTTTAAACGTATCAAAATTTAAGGTTATTAATTAAATATTTTCGGACAGTGTCGAAAATACTTGATTAATATTTCAATTTGTAAAAAAATATTTTTTAATAAAATTACAAAATAGTTTTTCATACAAAGTACAGAGGAATTTGAATATTTAAAATACGTTATAATTAGATACTATACAAGTGTTGTCAAGTATTTTTTTATATTACCAAATACTATTTTTTATGGTTTTTTATTTAATTTAAAAAAATAATGTCGATTACCACAGTAAAAATTCCACAAGGACTAAAACGCGTAAGCGAAGTTACAAGGAATTGAAATTTAAAATGGAATATAAGTTAGAAACAGACATTTTAAAAATCACCAAGGATTAAACTTTGTGTTAAGAAATAGTTAATTAAAATAATGTCCGTGGAGACTGGGTCTAAGAATGCTATCAGCGTTTCCTGCTCAATTGCAGTTAGTAATTAAGTGTAATACTGTTTTTGTTTCCAAAGAGTTTTTAATTATTTTCTTTGTTAAACAATTTACTTTTACCAACTACCGTTTGTCTTTTAGCGAGTCCTCATATTTTATATCGATACCTCCCACGTAAGTTGTTGTAACCCCAAAATTACAATTTTACAGTAGAGCACTTTTAATCCGTTTTAGTTTGAAAGTTACAACAAAATACGCCTTTTTTCAGGCGTATTTTGTTGTAACTTTTCTTGAAAAAAAAAAGATTTTTTGGTATTTTTTCACTTTGAATGCATTAAGCAATAAAAATTCGTGTAGTATTTAGTAAAAACGCTAACGGCAACTTTGTGGCTTACAATGACTTACGTGGGAGGTATCGATATATGTCGATATTTTAAAGAGAAGGAACTACTATAAATAGTTTTATTAATATTTTAAGGTCTTTTATATTCCTTACGCGAAAATTATACTAATTTTCAGAAAATCTGTATATTTTTTTAATCACAAACTATTTATATTATTTGAATAGTAAAATTTTTTCTAAAATGTGTACCAATTTCAAGAACTGACAATAAAGGCATTAGAAAGTAAAAAAGAATACAAATCGCTTTAAAAGTTATCAACTGTACAGTTACAAAATTGTTTCACCTTAATAAATCTTAGAAACATAGACTCCTTAGAGATATATCTTTCACTTGGCTATAAAAAATAAAGACTAAGCGATTACGTAAATTTATAAAAAAATATAATATAGTCTTATTGCAAGGTTTTTTTGCAAGACAAAATTACGGAACTTATGATACTTAAAACAATATCAATTTATTAAAAATATTCTAAGTTCACAAAGCAAAGAGAACGATATTAATGTATAGTTTAATTATTAAAATCTATATCAGGCAGCATAGCAGATATTTTAAATGGAATTCAGACCTTCTGAAAATTCTTTTCAATTTTATACAACACGAAATCGAAAAAGAATGAAGGCGAAATGTTTTCCTATTCGCACATTCAAAGGTAGACCGTCACCTGGATTCAGGTCCTCCCTCTGATCTGAACTGTAAATGTCAGGTGGAATTTTTCTCACGCGCCAATAAAGTTTTTTCGGTTGTCACTGAATGTAATACAAGATAGTTTTATATTTTCACTACCACTGTGACATCATATCTGTTGAATAAGATTGTAGTTGAGCTACATTTTTAATATTTAAATTTATACTTTTTTTTTTAATAAAAATATTATTAATGAACACTTATAAAAATGCGCATAGTTTTTTTTTATAATTAGTAAGTTTCATATTTTTAGTATTCCGAGACAGTGATTAATTTATGCTTCTATTTTTTACAACTCTTCCTTTGCTCTTTTAAGTAAATAAATAACGACTAAATTGTGTAAATAGTTCATAATGTATATTACAATTTTTAATTACTTTTTTTTATTTTATACTGCTTTTTACAAAGTAAAAATGGCGTCACAGAACATGCATTCAAATAAAATGAGCGAAAAAGTATTTTTAATAAGCAGTAAATTTCAGACGCTAAGAGCAAACTTATTTCTCTTTTCATTCCATTTCGTTTAATAGTATGAAATAGTTGTAAGAAAATGTACTCGGTTTGGTCGAAAGCGCATATTTGTGGTTAAGATAAAGCTATGAACAGATTATACTTGATTATTATTTGTGTTTGAAATTGGGCTGAATATATTACCTTGGCTGAATGAGAATCAATCATTGAATATTCTTGTCAAAACACAGATAAAAAAGTAAAATTGGCAGATTGTTTTTTATCAATATTTATTGTTTGATTTAATTTTGAAAGTAAAATATAAAGTATTTCAAATACGTCGAGACGTAAAAGTTTTTAATATTATCTATGCAAATACATACAATTGAAGTCTTTGTTTGTAATTTCAAATTAACAGCTTACATCTAAATGCATATGAAAGTGTATACGGCACTTACATCATAATCAATTTTTTTTAATTTTTATTTGCCTGTCTGTCTGTCTGTCTGCTTGTTTGTTCCGGCTAATCTCTGAAACGGCTGAACCAATTTTAACGGAACACTCATTCACAGATAGTTAATGTTATAACTTAGGCCATACTTATTTAAAAATATTTATTTTAACTAAGACATAAAAAGAAGGTTGCGCGAAAACAAAATTGAAATCAATGAAATAGTGAACAAAAATCCGATTCAACTAGGGAAGGTAGACATTATATAAATATTTTTTTTTTCTAAAAATTAACGTGGGTGAACCGCGGGGTTTTCAACCACGTTAATTTACAGCTAGTATACAAATATAATATTCAAACATATTGGTATCAGAAAATCACATTATTCATTTTTGCCTTTATATATATATTTTTTAACGTTGTCAATGCGAGTACATGTGTCTTAAATATTATGGGTACAAAATTAAATTTGTCATGACAAGTATAAAAATGATTATTTTAACAATAATTTTAACAATAGTAATAAGCCTGTTAAAATTTTTACTTTATAAAATAAAAGGAGTAAAATATTGGAGTCAGGAGATCAGGAGTCAAAATAAAATCTCACTCACGTGTGTAGAAAAAATAAAAATTGGTACTAGTGGTTATCACAAATTATTAATTAATACTATGTGCTCTAGTCTCAATACAACGCATTAGCAGAATGGTGCCATTTGTGAAGAATTTCATTAGTCATTCCCGAGGTGAGTATTCCATCATAGATTCTTCCCGAGCTTCGGATGCTTTGAAATAAATATTGAAAAGCGGGTTGAATTCCTAACGGATACCATTACGCGTTCGTTGTTGGCTATTTGAAATGTTTTAAAAATGTGCGGTTTTTAATATACCTATAAGATAATTAATTTTTTAATGGTTACCTGGTAATATTTAGTTATATACTTATCTGTGGTATTATTTTTTGTTATATCTAAGTATTTCAGGAAGTAATAAAAATCTTAACAAGGAAGAGTTAGTAGTAAAGCCTGCCATGGCGCAAATCTTGCTTCTGATACATCGTTTATAATAGAAGTAACGATTACGATTTTTATTTACACATACATTGTTGTTTGTTTGTTTGTTTGTTTGTTTGTTTGTTTGTTTGTTTGTTTGTTTGCATTGAATAGGCTCTGAAACTACTTGACCGATTTGAAAAAATCTTTTAGCGTTAGTTAGTCCATTTATCGAGGAAGGTTATAGGCTGTATTAGGTACAATACGCTACGTCTCACAGAACAGTAACCATAAACGGGAGTGAAACTGCCAAGGGCAGCTAGTCTAAATATATAAAATTCAAAGTTGACTGCACAAGCCTCAGGTCAACGCACAGCCTAAATCGCTGAACGGATCGGGCTGAAATTTGGCATGTAAGTAGATGTTATGACGTAGGCATCCGCTAAAAAAGGATTTTGATTAATTCTACCCCGAAGGGAATAAAATAGGGGATGAAAGTTTGTATGAAACTTTGTCAATTTTAAACTGATCGGCCTGAGACTTAGCATGTATATAGCAACTATGACATCACAGACATCGCAGACAAAGTCGCGAGCACTAGCAAGTTTTTTATAAGAAGCACCACAGTATTTATACAACAATACCACGTTTATACTTAGGCGAGACTTATTTTGTTTACGACTTACACAAATTGATAATGAACTTCATAGCGTATGTATTTCGCCTTTTTATAGTAACTATGGCTTATTGGGTCACAGAGTTGTGTTATATGACACACAAGAGTACATCTTATGAGTGTAATTTCCACCTTTGACCAAATTGTCAGTAAATTTACCTCTTCCCCTTCTTAGTAGTAAAAGTATGAAGTAATACTTCGTAATTTTCCTGAGTGAGAAAAGTTGAAAAAAGATTTTGTACGTTTTTGAAATTAATGGACTGTGTTTGTTAATTATCTTAAAAAAGATACTTACTTTGCACACAATTTAATTGATATTTTGATAAAATTTTCTGGTATAATTGCTATATTTTAATGTAATAAACACGTATGTTCATAAATTAACTGTTAAACCATCCAAAGAAAAGGTTGTATTCGAATTCACGAATGTGTCCCAATTAATTATAACAATATTCCTTGTAATTAACATCACAAAGTGAGTTCGCGTTCACAATTAATCATTATTTGAAACTAAAGCTATTACGTCTTATACGTCTTCATTATTTGCGTCTTATATTATTTGGTAATTAACGTAACGACTAATTATAAGGATTTAAATACACATAAGTAAGCAAAAAATTTGTATATATTTATATTAATGAAGGTTACTCTGCAATACGTATTTACGTAAGAGCCGAAATGGCCTAGTGGTTGAAACACGTCGATCTTTACCGATGATCGTGGGTTCAAACCCCGGCTAGCACCGCTGATTTTTCAAGTGCTAAATTTTGTGTTTAAATTCATCTGGAGCTCAGGGGGCGAAGGAAAACATTGTAAAGAAACCTGCTTGTGCCGGGATAAATTTTGACACATGTATATCCGCCAACGCACAGTGGAACAGCGTGGGGGATTAAGCCTTAAACCATCTCCTTAATAGGACAGGAGGCCTTTGCCCAGCAGTGGGATATTTACAGGCTGTTACTTTACTTTGCTTTTACTTTACGTATTTACACAAAAATAATTTATTAACAGGTATAGTAATATAGTAGGTCGGTATTGATGCGTCTTGCAAGTGACATGTTGTGTAGCATGCAGAATGAATTAGCGATATAATGAGACACAAGGGACTTAATAGTAAAGTCCCTTAGTTTCAAGAGCATTATTATAGCAAAGTACGCTTTTTATTTATTACTTTGTTAACTATAAATTATATTTATGCGGGAAAATAAAATAATTTTTATTTTTATGTTTATTAGTCAAAATAAAAGTATGTACTATATTTTTCAACATTTTTTTTATGAACCTGTGCTTTTAAATTACGAAATAAATAAGATAATATGAACAATTTAAAATGTATTAAGCTACAAACAAAACTAATTGATGCAAAGCTGTGGCAACAAATTTGTGGCTCCTCTGGTGCACTATACATATATCTGGTGCTACAAAAAACACATCATATGTTTGTCAGTTATTTAAAAAAAAAAACATTCACCAGAGTTTTACCAAAATTCGCTGAATAAAGTATCCAGAACAAGAGTCTCGTTACAATGTTAGTATTCTATTAGAAAAAAGATCCTTTTATTCGCTAAAGAAAATTAATATCTACACAAGAACTTTATAAAGAGCTCTGTCCTCCTAGTTTTATCCCACATTTTCAGTAATTCAGCTCTTTCATCTCAGCTACGGCCTAAAGCCCGTCTAGAAAAATTGATATTAATGTATCAAAAAGATAACAATGGCGTATAAAATTGCAAAAATCTTTGATCGCGGCATAGCTTTGTACTTGCCGTATAGAAATTATGAAAGGTTTTCTTTTCCTTATTCTTTATTGTGAGGTGCGAACAAATATACTTACAATATGGTCGTTATTGAGGAAAAGATTACTTAATACCTTGTAATAATATTGGATATTTAAGTTATTATTTAATTGTAAGCGGTTAAAAGCTATTGAATATTTACGTTCTTCTGAAGTAAAATATGTTTAAGATTTTCATTACTCTATATACATATACATATATAAAAGCGGAAGATCACACACCCACTCATCACGAAACCTCAGAAACTACAAGTACTAGAGTTTCAAATTTTGCATGGGGGTTCTTTTTAGGACTAAGATGAGATTTTGTAAAACTCTAGTCCTTAGGGGGTAAAACGGGGATTAGAAGTTTGTACGAAAGTCCTATGTTAAGCGCGAGTGAAACTGCGAGGGGGCGCTAATTATTATTAAAAACACGTGAGCGGAGAGCTGGTATATACTTTGGTCAACAAATCAGTTTCGCCATTTAAAGAGGCTAGTGTTTTGGACACTTTGCCTCACTGCAATGACATCAATAGATTTTTAGGTTTTATATACTTTTTAATTATTCTATTAATATTGTTATTGCAGTTTCATTTTATCATTATTTTTGTCTGAATATTCTAAATAGATTATAGAATAGATAGAATATCCGAAACAAGTACTAAAGGTAAACATTATTATATAAATATAATTTTTCCCTAATTTAACGCGGGGCACAGCTAGTTATATACAATTATAAGTTATTGGTAATTTCATCTGTTGATTGATTTAATTTGAAGTACACGTGTTAAAAATTTTTCATATATAAAATTTTACTACAAAAAATAAGAGTATAAATGTATGCTAATACTGTGTCAAGCCACATTGACTTAATTTTGAGAAAATGGCGTCTAAAATGTCAAACCTGTTTTTAATAAATTTATGATTGTAATTATTGTTTACATGACTTTAAAATACGTGGCGCATTATCAGAGTACATCAAATCTCCGAATTTAACTTTTTGTGGGTTGACACATTATTTCTTATCAGCATTCAATTAATATTACAATGTTTAAGTTTTTCATACAAAAAAAAAAAAAAATTAAATGCAAACAGTTACTCAAAAATGAAAGTAATACAAAAGCATAACTGCAATAAAAGGTTTTCGGCTTACGGTATATAGTTTCATTGAGCCCGAGTGTATTGAAAGGAAAACCTAACGCTATTTCATTACGTGTGTATATTTGACGGTTCAAAGCCACAGTACAGAAAGTGGAGAGCGTTGCATGAAAAAGATAAACAAAAATTTTAAAGCCGGCTTATCCGGCGACCTCAGTGGCTCGTGGGATTGAAGTATATTCTAAAAGTTGACTATTCTAATGTATTTATTGTGTTTAAACATTTTTGTGTTTTTATTGTTCGATGTAAAATTAAAACACGATTCTTAAAGCGTCAGCGTTAGATTCATAGTCCACGCATACATTTAAAATTTTAACTATTGTAATAATATTTCGTCATGTTTATTTATGTGTTTAAGTACCGGCTGGTTCGACTGGGGCATTACCTCACTCTCAGGGAAGATCGGCGTCAAGTAGTTAATATAGCTGCATTTCGTTCAATGATCGAAAGCCGGAAGCCGGCAGTCTAAGCCCCTCCCCCATTCCTTTCCTTACGTCCTTTAAGCTGGCAATGCATTTGTGGCTCATCTGTTGCTACAAGTGACCTTGGGCGATGGTAATCACTTAATATAAGGTGTCCCCACCTGTAGTTTGCTTTTTTATGTAAAATATGTTCTTTCTCTTCACATCAATACCCCGTTTCTATTCGCATTAACAAAAGATATTACATGGTAAATAGAGAGACGTAAAAAGCTTTTTTTTTACATTACGAATTGACATGTTTTTGTGTGGTGTGTCGAATACAATACTGTAGTAAATCAAACACTCCGCGCAGACATACATATGACACAAACGAAATGCCGATCAAAAAGTGTTCAATGGAAAGAAAAAACATCTACGTTGAAGCAGCACCTTGTTAGCCTTCTAAAGTGTTATCTAATATTTTAAAGAGGTAAAATTTGTTTGTATTTTTGTATGTAGGGGTAATCTCTAAAACGAATCATCTGATTTGAAAAAAAAAATTTGCGTTGAATAAAGTTTGAGGAAGATTATAGGCTATATAACATCACGTTACGATTCATAAGCGCGAGTGAAACCGCGAGAGGCAGCTAGTTTAGAATAAAATAAAGCAATTATCTCAGATACAACAGCCAAAAATAAAAAAAGAATCTTAAAATCACAACAAGCGTTTGTTCTAAATAGATGATAATTAATCAAAGTCTCGGCAATTCATACGGACTTTTTACACAAACCGTATTCTTTCGCTCGCGTATAATTAATTGCGTTTCTGATTTATTGTGAGATCATACGTATTATGTATAGATAGACTACAAGATTCCTAATTGTTATAATAATTAACATAATTCTAATAAAAGCAACATATTTTCTCGTTCCAAATTTTTATCACTCAGTAAAGAGTTATTTTAGAAGTAAAAAGTAAAGTACCAGCCTGGGAATATCCCACTTTTTGACAGACACTGCAATTGACTCAAGCGCTAACGGTCGCGGGTTCAATCCCCGCTCACGGCAAACGTCTGTTTTGGCCATATGGATGTTTGTCGTGGTCTGGGTGTATGTGTTAGTGTTGTGAGTGTTTCCGGACCCCCGACACAAGGTCACGCGATCTTAATGGGGGCCGTTGAGTGTGATGCGTTTTTTTTTTTTATCACACTGTTGGGCAAAGACCTTCTCTCCTATTAAGAAAAAGGTTAAGAGCTTAATCCACTACGCTGCTCCACTGCGGGTTGGCGGATATACATATGTCAGAATTTCTCCCGGCACATGGATGTTTCCTTACGATGTTTATCTTCACCGCCGAGCTCGAGATGAATTTAAACACAAATTTAGCACTTAAAAATTGAGCGGTACTTGCCGGGGTTTGAACCCGCGTTTATCTGTTGAGATCGAAAAGGCTATCTCGGCTCTCTAGGCCATCTCGGCTCTTAGAGTTATTTTATTAATTATTTATTTTTACAATGTTTTTAAATAAGTACATCGTTATAACTTTTGTTTTATAAATAGCCCAATAAAAAGCATACACCTTTCTATAATAAGTAGTCAGTCAAAATTGCTTTTTGGATCTAGCGTAAGCTTTTATGGATCGAATTAGGCAAAATCCATTTGTTACTTGGGGTCTATGTTGTAAAGAGGACCTATTCATGTAGGTACATGAAATATAAATTTACTTGAGCAAATGGACGTTTATATTTAATCATATATTTCAATCAGCCACTGTTTAATAAAAAAAAAACATTCAAAGAGTAAAATCTAAAAAACTGTTATAGGCTGTGAAAAACTATAATAAACGTTAAATTTTCTATTATTTTAGCGATAATTAATAATAGTTTTTCTACTAAATATTTGCTAATTATATGATTCTAATCCTTTACAATATTAAAAAGCGAATTTCGTATCTGTGAAGTAAATTTTAAAACTTAATTTTAAAGTAACGATACCATTTCTTAGCTACATTATTCTATACGTTCATAGGCTATATTTTATGTGCATATTCTTTTGAAACAAAATCAATACATTAACGCGAACGAAGCCACGAGGAAAAGTTAGTATCCTTTATTATTTACAGCACATAAATCACAAAAACCGACCCAACATATACGTTATTATAATTATTTATCTGTCCGTCGTATTGGCGTTAATCACTGGGAGCTGTTAAGGAAAATGGCGGAAAGAATCCCCGAAGTCGACTAAAGCAATTTATTTGGGGATCGATATAACAGATTAGTGCTGGTTTGGGACGCCTTTTCTTCTTATACCTTGTTATGTCGGCTTTGATGAAGGACGTGTTCATTGGGATAATAATTGTCGGGTACCTTTTATTGTTAGACTCAATTATAGGTTATTTCATTTGTAAACCGATCTTAATTGAGAGATTTTTTTGACGTTGATGTAGTATTTTATTACTAACTAGCTGTGCCCGCGACTTCGTTCGCGTGGATTACAGAATGCTTGGCATGTCTCCTGCAAAGCAAGGTTATAATAGTTTGCGGTGCTGCTTAAGAAAGGAGCTTTTTTACTTTGGATTTGGGAACTTCCTGGTTGTATTTATAAGCAGACACTAACTTAGATACGGTATTCCTCCACGGTTTTCACAATGAATGTTGAAGAAAAGTGTTTTGTGCTAGTCTTTAAAATTTCGACTGTAAAACAGTATGTTCCCGCCGAGGTTCTCCTTATATTATATATTGGGTGACTTTTTTAACTGAGGTTGATAAGCCAAATCCGGAACTATAAGGAGACAAATACTTAATAGAGTCTCGTGTCCGATTTTGAGAAATCTAAACTGCATCATAAGTTGTTTTTGATTTCATGATTCTCCAGGCCAGAAATAGAACCCACTAATTATGAAAACAAAATACATTCTGTATTATTGCACCTCCTAATAGTGTCACCTGTAAGAATCAACTTTTGGAAAGTAATAGAAAGCGACAAATTAAAGGAAAAGATTTATTTTTTTACAAAATAACATTAAATCTATATATGAATTAGAAGTTAAGTAATCCATTAGACCCGGTAAGTTTAGAAAAAAAAGTCTGCATTACTTCGAACGATTTGTTTATAGATTGCATCAAAATGCTAGTCACCTACTAAAGTAAGGAAGAGTGTGAACAATACAATCGAAAATATACAAAGTGAATAACTCAAACTCAAAGAATGTGAAGTTTGTTTTGGTCCCCTTCACCTGCTCCGTTACCTAGGTAGATTTAGATAATTCTTAAAAGGATGGATCAATTTATTAAAAAAATTACATTTCACTGGACTCGGCTATTGTACTCACACTTGTTTTAACATGCCGTTTTAATTTTAAAATTTCACTTTTAGGTATAATCATTTTTTGAAGAATTACTAAAAATTTAAATTATGTGTGAATTTGATAGAATTTTGAAAAATAAGCCTTTTCTTTTTGTTGGAGTTAACTGTATACTCCTGAAGTTGATGATCCTTATAATATGTGACAGTATCAGATGGTGCAATAATACAGAATGTTAATTTTCTGCAAAATCAACGTGTTCGTTTCTGGCTAGGAAAACCTTTTTTTTTTTCAAAAAACTAATTATACAGGTTTAGTTTTAATCCAAATCAGCTCTGTGACTCCTTTAATTATTTTTCGCTTATAGTTTCGGTTGTGGTCTATCATATCCAGTAAAAAATTACCCAGTAAATATATTATTATTTAAAATTATTATATTTATATAATATATATCTTTCCTATTTCAATCAAATATTGTTCACTATTTCATTGGTTTCAATTTTGTTCCTTATAAAATTGGCTTTCTGCCAGTGAAAGTTTCGTCAAAATCGGTCCACCTGTTTCAGATATTAGCCGAAAAAAATTGAGTAACAGAAAGACAGACAAAAATTTTAAGATTGGTAATTTTGTTGTAAGTACCGTGTATACTTTAATATGCATTTATTTAAAATTACAAACGGACACATCAATTTTATTTATTTTTATACCTTTCCTTTTTAAATCGGAAATTGTTCACTATTTTATTGGTTTAATATAAGTAGCCTAATTTAATCCTTATAATATTAACTATAGGGGCTGCTGTAATGTTTTTAAGAACTTTTTAGACTTTGTGATATTTTGTGATTGTTTTCTTCCATTCCCACTCCCTTCTCTGGGCCTCACGTGATTAATGGACATCCTCTAACTGCGAGTGAAAGTCCCATCAAATTTGATGCAGCTGTTTCAGAGATTAGTCGTAAGAAACAGACTGACAGTACTTGAAGTAAGTACTTTTATGCATTTAGTGAAAATCACAAAATAATGTTCGACGTGACCCCATGAGTTGACATATCTTTTTTAGCGGAAAAATAATAAAAATAGATAAACAGATAAACGGACAAACAGACAAAAATTCTAACAAATTTTGTTTTGGGTTCTATTGCGTAGGTAAAGTCCTCCAATTTTTTTTTCATATATCTTACATGTACAGACAGCGACCCGTTAGAATTTTTTTTCATATATATATAAAATAGAAGTAACCCCAAGTCACTCCTTATAACATTTGCTAACTGCAATAAATCAGCCAAATGCGTGTCGGGCTACGCACAATGTAGGGTTCCGTAGTTGTTAGAATTGTCAAGATCAGTCAAGCAATCTTCGAGTACCTATTTTCGTAAAAAAGTTTACGACGAACTGGGATTTTTTTTTTAAGTCAGTTTATATAATATACGTACTTACAATTTTAAACCTTTTATTATTATAAAATTATTTTTAATTTCTCTTTAAGAAGAGAATAAGAGATAGGTACGTAATCCGTATCTTTTATATTATACCATAAATGCCAAAGTGAATTCGTTTGTTTGATTGTTAACTCGCTCTTTCGCTATAACGCCGTAGGTAAATACTGAGCTAATAAACATTTTATTCCTTGGATGGATGAAATGATTATAACCCGTGAGAAGGCTTCTAATTGACTTCTCTAACACTTGTAAAATATACTTAGCGCCGATAATTTTTCTTCCTGATTAGCGCCTATGAAATCTATGGAGATTTGGTTGAAAACTTCATAAGCGCGATTCAGAATCACTCGCGACATGTTTTATTGAGACATTGTTTTATACCTTATTTTATATTTTATTTTAATTTAAACTTATTAAATATTTATCTATTTACTCATTTAAATTCATATATTAATTTAAAATTATTAATATTTACATAATGTGATGCTTTAAAAAGTGAAATATTTATTTTTACTTAGATCATCTATAACTCGATAACCATAAGAACCCACATAGCCGTGATAATTTTCCTTTTAAATTCATTATATGTACCACTATCGTGATTTTTTTCATATTTTTAGACGCAGCAGTTTAGTGGGTAAAGGGGGGGGGGACACTTGACTCTAAGAAAAATTGACACTTCAAAGCTTAATATTTCGGAAACAGTTCGTCGTTCGGAAAAATGGTTAACCCACACCTATAACATTTTTAAAAGTCCTATCTAACGATACCCCACAACATGGGATAAATGAGAAAAAAAATTTTTGGTCTCTCTTAACACATAGGGAAGACACCCTGAAAAAAAAATATTTTTAAGATTTTATTGTACGACTTTCTCGGCGTATTTCATATGTATACTCATACCGAATTACAGCTTTCTGGTATTAAGGGTTTCGGAGCAAAGTCGCGGACAGACAGACAGACAGACAGACGGACATGGCGAAACTATAAGGGTTCCGTTTTTTACTACGGAACCCTAAAAAGTACCATCAGAACCGGTTAAGTCGTTTCAGAGATTAGTCGGAACAAACAGATAGACAGACAGACTGACAGACAAAATTTTTAGAAATGTATTTTTTAATGTAAATACTGTATATACTTTCATGTATTTAGTTATAAACACAAAAAAAATGTTCAACGTGATTCCTTAAATTGACATAACTTTTTTATTTATGGACCGATTGACATAAAACAAACCCTAAATGTTAAGTGAAGCTTACTACGATATATTAGTGAAAACCGCATCTAAATCGGATAAGCCGTTTCTGAGATTAGCGTGCACAAACGCACAGATAAACAGACAAACAGACAAACAGACAAACAGACAAACAGACAAACAGATAAGAATTCTAAAAATCATTGTTTTGGGTTCTATTGCGTTGGTATAGGCCCCCTATGATATTTTTTTTCATATATCTTCCATGTACAGACAGCGACCCGCTAGAATTTTATTATTAGTATAGATATAGATAGATATGAAAGTTTTTAAATTTATTTATATAGCGTGATTTTTCTTAATTATAAAATTTTAAAGTATTTTGTATGTTATTTGGACTTTATAAAGTTTTGTATTGTATGATAACTTCGTTCGCTATAAGTATAAGCCTAGAAATGTCACGGTGGTGGGTCTAAGCGTTCCTCTCCTATAGATCTTAATCCACCACGTCCACAAATTTACGTTGTTTCACTACGGGTTGACAAATATATAAATATATATGTGTCACATTTTCTCCGGACATATTTAGATTTTCGCGTCATCGAGTACGAGATTAATTTAACAGAAATTAAGCACTTAAAGAGTCAGCGGTGCGGTGCTAATAACCGATTGAGATCTTAGTATTTTAAGAACTAGGCCATCTCGGCTCTGTATTTCGTTAAAATTTTTACGAGTAAAATTATTTAGTTGTTAGTATTTATATTAAAGTTTAGATGTCGGAGTAATAACTGATGAAGCCAGATAGAACCGCTTATAAGAGTGTTTTATTACAACTTTAGTTTTCAAAGAAATACAACAACAACCTTGATGAGGTGCAATATTAAAAAAAAAGGAACAAAAATGACACGCAAATGTTTGTTACGAATAATATTAGAATCTTACATTTCCACTACGATAGAATTTTAATTAAATCAAAAGTCTTGATTCATTGTATTAGGTCTGTATCACCTGAATACCTACATTGCGTGAGATGTAAAATCTTTGTAAAGATTCTGAAGTTTATCGTCCTAGACGAAACGATTTTGTTGTGCATTAATTTTTAACCGTCTTCCAAAAAAGAGAAGGTTCTCAATTCGTGACTTTTTTATGTTTGCCTCGTTAAGTGACTCCTTCTTTTGTATGACTAGATAAAGTATTCTTCTGTCAAACGATTCTCGTAGTATTTTTTTTAATTACCTGCAGCCCCGGATTCAAACGAGTGTAAAAATTGAGATTTTTATTCGATTTTTACACATTCACTTTTTATTCGATTACGGTGAAGGCAAATGGGTGATGATTTTAGCAGTCTTAGTATGTATGTATGTATGTATATAGGTATGTATGTATGTATATATGTATGTATGTATGTTTTATGCGCTTAAACTACTGGATCGATTTTGATGTATGAAGTGTTAATGTATTCGTAATAATAGTTCGGGTGATAGAGGCATTTATTTACGTAGTCGGGTTATAGTTTTTTAAAATTTATGCCCTGCTATATGGATGTTTTACCAAATTTTTTTCCCATTTCCGTTTGACTTTTCAAATATTTTCTTTCATAGAAACTTTGTCCTGTTAATTACAAACACAATATAAAGACAATTAGCCAAAACGGTACAGCCGTTCTAAAGTGATGAGTTTTCGTACATTCGTCAATAGATTAAAAAAAAATATAAGTACACAAATCCCGTATTTGCATATTCTTTTGTCCACAAAACCGAGCAATTGTCAGATCGTGCATCTTGGAATGCTTGTATCGTGGCAAAGGCATGGTTTGAGCGCGTAACGTTGAGCGTTAAATTGCCGTTGTATGTAGTTAAAAAGCATATCAAGCTCAGTGTTATTATTTATATATTATTATTTATATATTATACTTTATTGTACACCACAAATTATAGAACATACAATTATTTTTTAAAAAAGGTTTCAAATTGTTTAGTACAACGGGCTGTTATGGCTAATTAGCCATTTCTTACAGACAACCCAGAAAAGGAGATATTTTCTTATGAACATGTTATGTAGTATTATTACTTATATTTTAATTTTTTTAAAGTAAAGGTAAAGTAAAGCCTGCAAATGTCACGTCCCATGACAATTGTGCTGGGCAATAGCCCTCTCACCTATTAAGGAGAATGCTTAAAGCTTAATCCACCACGCTGCTCTACTGCGGGTTGGTGGATATACATACATGTTCAGAATCATGTCGGAATTTTTGCTGACACAAGTTTCCTCACAATGTTCTCCTTCATTGCTAAAGATGAGATAAATTTAAACACAAATTTAATACTTGAAAATTCAGTGGTGTTAGTCGAGATTTGAACCCGCGGTCATCGGTTAAGACTGACGTGTTCTAACCAGGCCATCTCGGCTGTTGGCTAATATAGTAAATGTAAAAGTAACTCAGTCTGTTTGGGTCTTTGTCACATTTTCAGCTTTAAATCGTTGAACGATTGTGATGAATTTTGGTATAGATTTGTAATTTATAATTATTGTTTTAATTTATAATTGGAGTTTGGAAACGGCTAAAGGCAACATTTTGTTGCGAAAATACAACAAGTAACAAAATAAAACTACCTAAACGTAACAAATTAAACTTGAAGGTTGAAAAAGATGATGAAAGTGTGTACAGTACCAGTCATTTTTCAAGGAAATAGGCTATTTAAAATAATTATTCTACGCAGATGGAGTCGCGGAGACTAACTAATAGTATTTATTACATTTTATCATAAATATTTTTTCTTAAACATTGTTCGAACGTAACCTGAGGAATATTGAATGTAATTTTTTAAATTTATTTTGATCTTCATACTTCACTTTTTTATATACTTACATTTGTAAGTTTTACTCTTGTAATTGACATAAACAACTCCGGAATATGGCAATAGTTACCTAAGTAATCTTATGTAAGCTGCTGCTTTTAAAAATAAATGCACTGACAGCCAATTTTTTCAGGTATAAAGCAATGCCAAAAAACTTATGTAAATCTTTATGAGAGTCTGAGAGCTAAACTTATAAATGTAAATGAAATCGTGGGACATAGCTATTATATAAATATAAGCTTACTCGAATATATACAATTTAAATTTTTAGCAGACCGATGTAACTATGTTGTTTGTCGAACATTTTTATCAAACTTTTAATGAACCGAGTCTCGTTAGCAAACATTTTTAAATATTTCAGATTCACAAGAGTGATTGTTGAAAACAAAATAATAAACGTCTATGTATAATGAAATAATATAATGCGAGTTATGCTGTATTTTGAAAATTTTAATTGAGAATATATGTATTGTGTTCATATTGTTAATTGTCCAATACCAATTATTGTTGAATAAATTAATTGACTATATATTCTTTGATTGTTTAAATTATTATTATCAAAATATTAGTAACACTTACGCAAATGTTCTACTGTGTTTTTCATTAAAATGCGTGGAGGACGATTCAGAACTTAATTCACAGACTCATTGCGGCTCGGCAAATATACAGTTAAACACCCTATTTCTTCAATGGCATACAGATGTTGTCCCGGAGTTTTACCTTATCAAAATATGAAATAAATTTTAAACCTTATAAACCTACTTCGAAATAAAGATCCAAATATATATTATTATTTCCTACTTTGACATAAGGGTTACTTTATCATGCTAAACATGAAAAATAAATAAATGAATTTTGTTTTGAAATCAAAAATGTAAGCTTATATACAAAAAAAGTTTGTAGATTTATTTGTGTATTATACCTTGCAATACCATTCATCCGATTTTAATGAAACTTTGTGAACTTATTGTTGAGCTGAGATGGCCTTAGAAAACGTCAATCTCAACCGATAATCGCGTGTTTAAATCTCGGCACCGCTGAGTTTTCAAGTGCTAAATTTGTGTTTAAATTCATATCGTGCTCGGCGGTGAAAGAAAACATCGTGATGTAACCGCCAACTCGCAGTGAGCTGCGTGGTGGATTAAATTCTAAAAATTTTCCTTAATAGAAGTGGAGGTGTTTGCGCAGCATTGGGAAATTTACAGGCTGCTACTTAACTATTTTACTGTCTTATTGTTTGCACTTGTGCAAAGTTAATAGCCATAGTCCAATTAGCTTCCATTTCCAGGTTGCGTGTGTCGTATCTTCCAGACAGTGATGAACTAGGTGAAAATTACATAAGTTTTGCTCTCCGATTTTCATAATGATTTACATAAAATATTTCGCATTGATATACATCTGAAAGAATTTACTGTCTGAATCTTATTTTTGACATTTACAGCTTTCGTAGCTACTAACGACGTAACTGTTGCTATATTACAGAGTCGTTTTATATCGTTATTGAGAGTAAAACTTACAAATGTAATTCTCGCCTTAGACGATAGTAAAAAACGCAATCTATAATAACCGCAACATAACTCGCAAGCAAACACTAGTTTCTTTTCATATTTGATGTAAAATAAGTTTACATTAACACATGAAAAGCGTGACGGGCAACTTTAAAAATAAAAAAACTTTATAAAACTTTTATTTCTCGTCTACACTTACAAATTTTCAACACATAAACTATGAAAGCTTTCTAGTTAGCGCATAACAAAATAGGACAACAAAGTTTCTGACATAAAACGGATTGACAAAATACGTTAAAATTGAATTTTAAAGGAGACAATGTTAAGTTTATGAGAATTCGATAAGTACTTAATGAAGTTGTACAGAGTTTTAACTATTATTCTGTTATACTATAGTAGATAATCAGGTGGATGTATTGCGGACTAAAATAAATTAACCTTGCTTCATCGGAATACTGCATGATATGTGTATAGGAAAATGTAATATCGACATAGGTTCTTAATTTTTGTTGTATCTGTTTTAAGAAATAAAAAAAAAATGAAATTATCGTTCTGCGTTTGTGTTCTCAATACACTAAATAGGATTATATATGATTATAGTGGCAAAATAACTGGCAAATAAATTGTACCCGTTTATGCTAACGTTAACGATTAATTTGAAGGGATTATATATAGATTACGTCCTATCTGGTAACGGTTAGTCTCTTGATTTCGGAGATAGGAGACCACATTGTGAAAAGATTTCAGATTCTTAATGCAACTAAGTAATCAAATATGTACTTTTTGAAACTCTAAATTTTATAGGTGCCTAAAAATCGGCTAAATTTAAATTTTTGTTTTTTTTTTCTTTTTTGTGTTTTAAATCACATTAGTTTGACGACTTGCACTGTGAAAAAATGTTTTACTCTGAATCTACAGCTAGGCTTAAACGTTTCTAAAACTTATAATTGAATTTAAAAAAATCAAAATCAAAATATGCTTTATTCAAGTAGGCTTATAAAAGCACTTTCGAATCGTCAATACAAAAACAAAAGAAAACTAAACACTAATTAATTAATTAATTTACCACCGGTTCGGAATGTAGATTCTACCGAGAAGAACCGGCAAGAAACTCGATAGTTCTCTTTTTAAAAGTTTTACGATGGGTACATACATTTATGAGTTACAAATATATTAAATACCCTGTGTGATTCCAGCTTATACTAAATCCAAGCATGTTTATCATCTATATAATCTTGAACGGAATAATATGCTTTAGCTACTAAGGATTTTTTAATATGTACTTTAAATTTCTTTTTTGTAAACTGTAACACTTTCTGCGGATTTTTATTATAAAAACGAATACCTTGCCCCAAGAAGGTAACATTGACTTTGCGGAGTCGATTGCGGAATGGCTGAAAGAAAGATATTGTTATTTATTTACAGAAGATATCTTTAAAGAAGCTTGTCAGCTAGCTGCTCCATTTTCCAGCGAAACACATTATTATAACAAAAAAAAAAATGAGATAAAATTCGAAATTCTCAGCTAAGGAAACAGATTCAAATATTCAGCGTTAACTTTAGGTACATTTGGTATGTTATAGAAACATTAAAAAAATATTAATTAGTACATAGTTAGTCCGGATGTAAATACATTATAAATAAAACTGTCTATACTCGTGACATAAAAATAGCTGGGTTGATTTTTAAATTGCCATGGGAATAACATGAAGTAGGTTAAAGCAACTTCTTACGTTCCAATAACAAAAGGCTTTCTAGGATATAAAAATTGTATCCGCAATCAACATCCCCGCAAGCGATTTCACGACCAACATCTTGTATTCAATAAAAATAAATTTCAAAAAATTGACCTACATTCTCTGTAACGCGAATTATAAATTCAAATACCATTAGAAAAAAATTCAAAGAACTTGCTCAAATGATCGTATTAAAAGAGTACATTTCCTAGCAACGCGGTACGGTTTAATCTTAAAACAACGTTAGTTCCCCGCCGGCATTAAGATAGCTTTTCAGTATACCGTGTTTATCTTTTTCCCAACTTGGAGGAAATGTTGTAAACATACAAACGTAATTTTCAGAACTCGTTGTCGCTTGTTTGACGCTTCGTGCGCTTCGATGCGAGCCGCGGTTATTCAATTTAAACGGAATTTTACTTGCTTTAATGTATACTGTAACAACATATAATATTACTGGGCCGCTAGTTTGAAATGAAATTGGGATGTGATAGAGAGTTAAATAGAATAATTTGTGCTAAAATTACACTTCGGAAGTAAAGTGGGTTTTATTTATCTTGAAGTCAAGTTGATGTGAAAGCCGTGTGCCTACTGTTTATATAATGCAAATAGACATATTTTTATTTAAATAATCTCAAAAGGAAAAAAAAAACTTTGAAGGAAATTAAACTATCATTTTGTTACATTATTGAATTTTTTATGACGTAAAAGTTTGTCGTGACAATATATTTCAAGTTTGTAAAAAACAATGCTAATGACTCAAATATAAATAAATAAAGAAATGTATAAATCAATCTCGTGAAGTATTATAAATGAATGAACCATATTGAGTTTTAATGTTATAAACAAAATACAACTATATGATTTTGTTTTATATTATCTACAGTAATAATGTGATATGATTTGATTGTTTATATAATACAAACGTATTGAAGAAGTTCTGAAATCACTGGAGCGATTTGAATATTTTTGGGTTGGCTAACCTGTTTATTGAGAAATGTTATAGGGTATGTCACATCACGCTACGACTCATAGAAGCCGTAAAAATAAACGTGAGTGAAACCGCGAGTGGCAGCTAGTTTTAGAATAAACGCGTTTTTGTTTGTCCTACTATCACCTTTGACGCCTCAATCGATCGTCGTGACTGCTTATGTAATTCACACATATGATAAATCTGTTAGTTAATGTACACACATTACGTAACAGAATAAATAATTCATAAAAATGTATGAATTATTTATTATAGCATTTATCATTGTGGACATTATTATCGAGACTGTCGCAAAGAATATTTGAAAATATTTTCCTCTTTGACACAAGTGAAACGAAGTTAATGAATTTTGATGAAACATTAATGACAATAATACATAATTAATGAATAACTAAGTCCAGGGGAAAGATTTCCGACTTTGTAAACATAGGAACAGACGAGCATAGATAGTAAGAAATATTTTTAGAAAATAATGAGGTTTTGTAACATGGCCCAGGCCTCGTTAGTGATAGTGTTTGATATTCGAGTCGAGTGACGTAACATATAGATTATTTTTTTGTTATTTTATTAAATAACAAGCTATCGTTCATGGCTTTGCTCGTGATTATAGATTTAATTACGCCTAAAGGCCGTCAAAACCTTTTTTCTGTCTGGAAGTTTATTGTACAATGACTTTAACCTTCTTTCAAGGATAAACAATAAGTAGACAAGTTTTATCGCAAACGGCAATGCAGCGCCAGCCCCGCGAATAAATAATACCAACGCCTTAATATATATGAATATATAAAATTTCACTAGTAAATTACGGTTCGAAAGAGAACTGGTGTACATCAATGTACGAGAACGTGCCAACTTAAATCTCATGATTGGCGTTAGGTGCAATCAATATGCGTTTGAAAATAGGTGAAAAGATTTTTTTAAAGTTTGACGGTATGTGACAATTCTCATAGCAGATAATGTGACGCAGTTAACCAAGGAGTATGGGGGCTGTTTAGTAACGCAGTAGATTTTTATTGCGAATGAGATGGTCCCTGCAAAGTCTGTGTAAAATTTTTTCGTAACACATAGCAGCCTATATCCTCTATCTTTATACAGAAATTAATTTGAATTAGTCTAGATAAAGTTATTTTCTTATTTATAATATTAGCATGCATAAAGAATGATTGTTCACAATGTCGTCTTACTTAAAATACATAAATAAATACAAAAATATGCAATACATTTTCGTGAAACGAGGTGGGCAATACGTAAACACGATGTGGCGTCGTAAAGTTATTTATAACTTTGCGAGCAATTCACCGGCATTTTTTGTAATATGTACGGTAATAAAAATAATAAACTGTATGTTATACATAGAAATATTAATAAATTATCCTTTTTTTCATTACTACTAGGAAAAACTAATATGTATGACATGTAAGGGTAATGCCTCATTGAGAAAATTCGCTTTAAATGTAACAGTTGGTCGACATCTCTATTGGGTCAACATTACATCAACGATTGATGAAATGAATTACATTGCACCATCAGTAATCAAATAATTTGTAGCGCCTGTGTTATTGTGTCTATTTTCAATGCGTACTAAACAGTGTGATATCTTAATCTGTTTTTGTAAAAGCAACTCATTCGGCTGCATGCGAATGCTTAAAATCGAAGTCAGCAGCTAAAGCACTATAGTAACGTAATGCTCGAAATAGAATCTTAGATTGTTACATTACGTTGTTTCATTACATTGTTACTTTTCCAGTGAGGGATTACCTTAATATCACTTTATTAAATTATAAAACTACTATTTTACTGTCGTTTTATTTTGTGAGATTATGTATAATAATATTTAAAACATTTATAAACATTATTTTAGAGTATTTTAGTACGTAAATATATTTTATAGTATGCAATATATTTTATTATATTATTTCCTTTTAGAACTACCCATGAAAAATATGTGTCAGCTTTGTTTATCTTCATATAACCTTTTCACTTTATCTCATATGTGCAACAAGTAACATATTACATATGAAGTAAAGGTAATATAGATTCTATTATTGTAACATTAAAGTCCTTTATTGTATGGCAACGTTATCAAAATGTAGTTTTAGCGGATGCACAAAATAAATAAAACAAATCTTTGTTCCTTTATCATCAGTACGTTGAGCGTGAACGGACCTCGATATTAATATCCTTTGACAATCAGTAGGGCTTTGACACTAAAAAAATAAATAATTACATGGATGTCAAAAATTATTTATAATGTTATTTAAACGTTTTGTACTTTTTACTCTACAAAGCCAAGCATTTTATATTTATGCTTGACCGCTCTGGTGTAGTGGTGCTGAATGTACCTTTAACGCCGACGGTTGTGGGTTCGATCCCCGCTCGGGGCAGATATTTATAGTTGTATAAATATTTGTTCTAGTCTAAATGGTTATTGGCTTGCCCTCAGGGGTTGCGGAGGTCAGATGGCAGTCGCTCCGTGTAAAAATCAGTAACTCGTTAATACCTGGACTAGAATAGAAAGCAGATCCTGGTATAACCGGGAAAAATGCTAGGTTGATGATGATGATGCTTGGCTAGAATGGGTGCAGGTAGCAAGGTTTTCTTAAATAGCTGAGTTGAGAAATATTTTTATATGGGTACATAATTTTATTTGGTATCTAAGTGGTTTTACGTTTTCAAAGTGTACTATTTCGTTATCTGCTGTTAGATGATAATTCGGTAATCAAATATTGCGTTTAATCAAAGTAGTACGAATTACATACGAATGTGGTTGTTAAAAAAAACATCTAATATTAAACTTATAAGATTTATAATATTCTTTATAACTTGGAAAACTATAACCGAGACCGGCAAAAGTTTTTATACTCTTTTATCTAAAACTCGGCAAGGATAAAAATAAGACATAATAACTGCTAGAACGTAAAGGGTTGTCGAGATTGTCTTTGACAAGGCGAGGTCTAATGACAAAAGTTGCATTCTTAAAGACCCAATGCTTTAAAGAAAAATTTAAGTGTGCATTTAAAGCAAAGACGGAGGAGGTCGTAATAAAAGTAAAATTAAGACAAAGGAGATCTCAGCGGTCGAGATAATTAAGATTAAGTAGTCACTTTTGTCAAGCATTACTTAGGACTTGTGACAATATTTTTAAAGCGTTCGTCGAAGTCTTGATAAAAGAGTTTTTTTAGTATTAGTGAGATTTCTTATTGGCTTTAGCAAAACTGAATGCTATATTTTATGGTCCTCAAAACTTTTCAAAAAATCGTGATAGTACTCTCACGATTTTTTTCACCTGTACAGGTGATCGTTTTTTAAGTTTTAATAAATTATTTTAAAATATAAATATTTAAACATAACAAAATAGCGAAAATCTCAAAAGCGATTTTACAATGAAAATTGTTTAATGAATTAAAAAAAAAAACGTTTTGTATAATAATAATGTGGAATTACTACGAAATGGCTAAAGTACGTGCATCGCTCAAATTCTGGTAAGTACCTACCTACTAAGTGCCGTGAGGAAACTTGGGCGTACTAAAGGAGTGTTTATTATTATTAAGAAAATGGCGGACAAACGGGACAGGTGAGTCACCTGATGTTAAGCGATCGCCGGTGTCCGTAAGATAACCTAAGTGTGATTTAAACTTCCAGGTTTCTCACTCACTATAATACGCAGTTATATAAACGACTATATTGTTAGTTTCTAAAACAGTGATAACTTGGATATGAAGCTTCGGTGGGATTCCCATTTGGCATCTCTTACGGGAAGACTCAGCTCCGCAGTATATGCGGTCAGGAAAGTTCGTCAACTAACAGACGTTTATACAGCTCGGTTGGTATATTTTGGTTATTTTCATAGCCTCATGTCTTATGGATTGATGTTATGGGGTAACGCTACAGATATTAATACTGTATTCATTTTGCAAAAGAGAGCTGTTCGTGGTATTTATAATCTAGGAGCTCGAAATTCCTTTCGAGATGTTTTTAATAAAGTTGGTATACTTACGGTTGCATCGCAGTACATTTACAACAATATTATTTATATTCACAAAAACATTGATTCTTTTTATAAAAACAGTAACAGACACTATATTAACACGAGGAGAAAGGATAAACTTATAACGCCGAAAGGATAACTACTGTTTGGGGCAAGGTATTCGTTTTTATAATAAAATTCCGCAGAAAGTGTACAGTTTACAAAAAAGAAATTTAAAGTACATATTAAAAAACCCTTAGTAGCTAAAGCATATTATTCTGTTCAAGATTATATCGATAATAAAGATGCTTGAATTTAGTATAAGCTGGATTCACACAGGGTATTTTATATATTTGTAACTCATAAATTTATGTACTGTAATGTACCCATCGTAAAACTTTTGCAAAGAGTGACTATCGAGTTTCTTGCCGGTTCTTCTCGGTAGTTAATTGATTAATTATTTTTTTGTTTTCTTTTTGTTTCTGTATTGACGATTCAAAAGTGCTTGTAAAAGCCTACTTGAATAAAGCATATTTTGATTTGATTTTGATTTGAGTGTGGGACTGCTGTTTGAGCTCTTTTACGAGCTTTCTTTGGAAGAGAAGGCTGCTACAGCTAGGTACTATAACTAAACAATTCTCTTCAAATTATATTTTACATATACTGTACTTACGTATGCATTATGGCTAAGGAAATTATAACAAAAACATAGTGCGTTTCTCTTTATATAATTGCTTTTTACTGATTACAATTCTATTTACTTAATTTTAATCAGAAATTGTAGAAAGATGTCTTCATTGTTTTTAATTCAAGAAAATCGCAACTAAGCTGCTTTTCTCGTTGTATTTTATTTTAATTCAAAAGACATTTGTATTTTTTATGTTCAAAGAACTGATGCAGACGTTTGGACAAAGAGGCAGGTTAACGACATATTCGAAAATAACTTATTATATTTTCTATAAGCCTTTGTCCCAAAATTTATAAACTTAAATACAAAATATAAAACCTTTATTGAAAATACATATATCAAATCAAATTAACCTATTCATTGAATTATTAAAACACAAAGGGAATTGAATAGACGAAGTTGTATAAAAAGTATAAAAAGATACTACGAGTATTCAATATTCACTATAATATCAATTTTAATTTTAAAATGTTATTAAATATTATTAATTATTATTGAACAGGTAATTTTATAAAATGCGACTTCTTTTAATTGTATAATTACAGTGCCTCGCGGTTATACGGCATTCATAGGTTCATAATAAATAGGCGAGAAGTATAAGTTTTGCTCTCAGACTTTTATAAAGATTTACAGAATTTGTTTGTCATTGTTTTACACTTGAAATCCTCAATCCAGTGTCAGTGTTTTATTTTTATATTTACAGCTTTGGTTACTACTTAAGATCTGTTACTAGGTCACAGAGTTGTTTTATAAAGCTCTCCAGAGTAACACTCACAAACGACTTTTTTTTTTAATATACATACATAAGTTGTTTATCAATTGCTTTACACCTGAAAGAAACTACTGTCAGTGCTTTCTTTTTATATTTACAGCTTTCGTAACTACTTACGACGTCTCTGCTACTAGGTTATAGAGTTGTATATATTTATTATATCGTTCTCGAGCGTAAAACTTACACACGACTTTTTTTTCATTTACATAAGTTGTTGTTATTCCTTTATATCTAAAGGAATTAATTGACAGTCCCTTTATTATTCAAAGAGTTACAGAGTTGTGTTACATGTTAAATGAAATCTATCGAATCATACAATATTCTGACAGAGTCGAGATGGCCTAGTGGTTAGAATACGTCGATCTTTACCGATGATCGCGGGTTCAAACCCCGGCTAGCACCGCTGATTTTTCAAGTGCTAAATTTGTGTCTAAATTCATCTCGAGCTCGGCGGTGAAGGAAAACATCGTGAGGAAACCTGCATGTGCCGGGAGAAATTCTGACTCATGTATATCCGCCAACCCGCAGTGGAGCAGCGTGGTGGATTAAGCTCTAAACCTTCTCCTTAAGGAGAGGAGGCCTTAGCCCAGCAGTGGGACATATACAGGCTGTTACTAATTTTTTAATGTTTTATGAAACTTGTACTTTATTAACCCCATGGTTGGTTTGTTTAAATACACAAACTTTAGTTAATATCTGTTTGATGGATGAAAAACATTTTATGATTTTAGAAATAATAGCACTTATGGCACGACTCTTAGAATCTTACTCCTACTGGGTAATCTGGTATAATAGAAATTTAATGTTGGTGAAATTAAATTAAAATAAAATTTACCTATATGTTATATTATTTTGTATGTAAAATTTTTAATTTTTATTCTACGTTAAAATTTTAAATTTTAAATCCTATAATTATTTTGCAAGAAATTGTTCCTTTGCAGCATCTATATGTGACGGAATTGACACAGTTAGCTAAGTTAGTAATAAAAATGTAGATTCATATATTTCTGTGGTTCATAAACCATAATAAAAAAAAAACTATTCTAGCAACATTTTGTAACGTTAAAGTATAAATAAACGGTAGAATTTCCAAGTTTAAAGCGTTTTGCGGCCAAAATGTCACTTTAGTAGTACGTTAAAACACGATACGTACATACGTATAACGAATTAATACACCCTAATTAGTGAAGGAAAATTTTTTTCACAGATATTTTAACGTATTACAAAAGTGTACAATAACAAATTTCTACACAAAGAAACATATTAAATAGTTATGGAACACGTTTCTGATGTTAAAAGAGAAGAAACTATGGGCAAATTACTTTTTTTTCCTATTAAAGAAAGTAAGAAACTTTGTTGCGGGACATTGGGAGGGAATTTTTATTTATCCCTAAGCAAGTTGCTGGGCATTCGATTTAACTTGTACAATCAGTGTGACGGAGACGCGTGATTGGTCTGTGACCGTGTGAGTTCGGACTATTAGGGTCCGTGCACATTGTAGTTCAAAAATTAAAAAAAAAAGGACACTGGCTTTAAAAATAAAAAACGTAATATCTATAACGTACCAATTTATTTGGGTGACATAATTCTTGTTGTTGTTAAGTTGATTTTAAAACTAAACTATTGAACCGATTTTTTTTTAATTCTATAGGACCAATAGGAGCGTATACTTGTTCAAACAAAAAATAATTAATTAAGTCGTTTTTGAGTTATCGAGGGACATACATACATATACTTCTAAATGCATCTGTGTATAGGTAGGAGTTAATTAAAACAAAGAACCCGCTGCTTTCGAAAAAGACACACCCTATATTATTGCACCATCTTATAAGGATGAACTTTTGGAAAGTAATGGTATACGAAAAACTAAAGAAAAACGCTTATTTTTTACAAATTCATAATAATTTAATATATTAATTTTAATTATTGGCAAATTTTAAGGTTTACCTACATTCTTCTTTTTTCTCTTTCTGAATCCTTCAATGAAATGATTAACATTCTAAAGTTTAAAGATACTTAATAGCCAAAGTAATAGGAGCAATTCATGAATGAACACTCGTCTTAACAGACCATGTTTCGACTCGATAAATCCAGCTAATACTCTTAGTTTGAAATGTTAACGTGATTGAATGCGCGGACTCTCACGTCTAATAAGCTCGTTCAATAGGCTGTAATTTATGTCCCTTCAGACCGTCTATTAACGGCTATTATATACAAGCAGTCATTGTGCGTTGAGTAATGTGCCGGTTCGTTAAATATGTATATCCGCAGATACGGATATTTTGTGTCATAATCCGCGGATATGGACACGGATAAACTTTCTTACTTAATTGTTGTCCGCGAGCGTGATTTCGACAGGCAGGATATGTTTCAGCTTGCATTGTGTAATTGCATTACATTGTGTCTCTTTTCTATTTTTTTTAGGTTTAGTGTGACACTAAGATTATATGGACGCTGATATGCAAACTGTGTCAAGCCACACGGACTTCATTTTGAGAAAATGTCGTCTAAAGATGTCAAACAAATTTAGTTGAAGAAGTATATATGCATCTTTTCTTTTATTTTTTGATAAAAGGTATAATGAATTAAATTCAGACTAATATATTTAATATATTGTCTAATAAAAAGTTTTTTATATATTTGAGGTATTGTATAAATTGCAAAATATGGAACGCACTTGAAATTAGAACCAATTAATTAAGAAACTTTTTTCCGTACTTATTTAGTGTAAAGGACTTCAATTTTAAATAATGTTAAATAGGTGATGCAGTATCAAAATACATCAATATCTCCGAATTTGACTAGTTGTGGGTTAATACATTATTGCTTAGCAGCATCCATATGCAATTTTATATTTATATTGCAAATTATAAAGTAAAAGATCCGTAAAGAAAGTAATAGCTACGGACTTATTTTCTCTCTCGGATCACTATATAACAAATATAAGGAAATTTTGAAATTTCATCTGGAGTCCTTTAATTTTTCGGTTCAAAAATCGATCTGTATATTTGTGACAAAGTATTAGTCTCTATTTTCTGAAGAAGAGTTCAGCTGTAGCTCACTGTGTAGAACTCACACGCAGGCTGGCTTAACCAGAGTACCACATTGTCAGTGAAAGTGCCGTGAAGTAAACGATACATACAGTGAGTAAGAGAGCTGGAGGTCTAACTTCCTCGCCAATTCCTTTCCATATTTTCTATTCCCCTTCATCTGTTAATAAGTTATCAATGCATTTGAGGTTCTTCTAGTACAACAAATTGCTATAGGCGGCGGTGATCAGATACAATGTTACGTTTATACTATTTGACGTCAATTGTCTTATTAGGCCAAAACACTCCCGCTTGTCATAGTCAGACACTAGCTGGTTGCTAAGTAATGTCTATGAAACCGTTCGTCGTCGGCATTCTGGGTACCAAAAATCACAGACCTTAAAAATATCTATAGTTATATATGATATCTCTGATAATTTAATATGTAAAATTAATTTTACATTTTGGATGTTTATATTCTAAGCCGACGATTGCTTGAAGATTTAAAAAAAATAAGTTTATTAAAATCACTTCAATAAGTCAAAATATATATAAACAGAAATGTGTTTGTATGTATCCTTAAAAAAAATTTATTACAAACGAAACTCATATATTCAAAATGTGCAGACTTACATATTTTCCGTATTATTAATAAAGAAGTTTTCTATTGTATGTTCTGTTCGTATTTCGTGAAGAATAAATCTTACAATTGCAATTAAATTAAATAAACTAGAATCAAGTGCTATTTATTTTTTTAAACAAAAAAAAAAAAAAAATTAAACTATATTTCGCTGTAATTATATGGAGGCGTATCATATTATTAATTAGTTGCATTTATATGTAAATATACTAGAGAGTCGACATAGCTCAGTCCATATCCTGTATATCATTCGGATTATTTTAAACATTCGGATGAGTCAGTAGTAAGAAATTGGAAACTATGAGAACTTGACTTTGTTTAAAAGAACTACGTCACTTATTTTGAATTTAAGAAAAAAAAAATTCGAGTCAATGTAATGACTAATTTTGCTATTGATTTTTTTTTGTCTGATCCTCGTTTTTCAAAAGGTCTTGTATTCAAATAATATTCAATGTGCACCTCTCAAAGTGCTTGAGATACATAATTAGCAAGATGATTAATTGGAGTACTTCGAAAAATTTAAAGATATTGAATTTTTCAAAGCGCTCTTTTATTAACTTAGTTGCTAGAATTTGCAAGAGATCATTAGTATCCGAACATCTTGTTGTGAACTTTAACAAGTTATAACTAGATAAAAGTCGGACAACTGTCTCTGTTCAGAAACCCTTAATATTTGTGGTTATATTTGATGAGACATTTTTTAATTTACATATTTACTATAAAAAGATTCAACGCATTGTAAAGATTTCCTTATATGTACAATATTAAATTGGTTATATTGAAGATGTTACTTTCAAAGTTAATTGTAAATTGCAATAAAAAACACGTTTATCTCAATATCATAAAAACATCTTAGATTATAGATAAGTATACTTTACTGTTAGTAAGACGAGAAAATGTTTATGGTTAGTGCGTTCAAACATATATTATATACATATATTGTTTTTAATTTATTAAAAAATAACAAGTACATATCGACGTTTCTAAATTAAAACATTCCCTATTCTCTATTATTTGTTAAAAAGTTATTTAAAATTCCATAGTTCGTTGGAATTTAGTTTTTTGTCAGAAATTTTGTTGTTTTCCTTTATTATACGTTAACTCGAAAGCTTTTGTAGTTTATGAGTTGAAAATTTGTAAGTGTAGTCGAGGAATATAAGTTTTTACGAAAAGTTTGTTTTAAATTGCGCGTTGCACTGTTGGGTTCTTGGCGCATATTTATAAACAAAGTTAAATCCATTTGAATACTGCTAAGTTAATATGACTAATTCTTATTTATGTTTTGTACTAAATCTTATTTTATTCGTTGTTGTTAAATTTTAGCTTTTTTATTTCTTTTTATAAAATAAAGAAAGTATTGTAATCAAGTTACAATCATTTTTTTTAAACATTAATACGTTTTGACGGTTCCGTAATCTGTTAGACTAATATAGGAGTGATTTCAGAAAATATTACTTATGTATGCTACTCACGTATCTGTCTTACTTATTTAAAAACGATAATTTAATTTTTTACTTTGTATGAGCGCAATTGCATAATAATTAGGTAAATTTAAACTGTACTGTGTCGAATTTGTATCAAAATCATTTTCAACTAGAATCAATGATTTCTTTAATTAAAGTTATATGTCTTATGAACATAGACAAAAAATATACGTGTCAAGTTTGTATCTTCCATTTATCGTGCTTTACATTACAATTAAAACGAACGAGGTCATACCGGCCCACTAAACGAAGAGCTTTGTCCTTGTATTTTAAAATTAGCTGATAAACTAGCTCGCACCTGACGTTAAATGATCACCGTTGCCCATGGACATTTGCAACACCAGAGGAGCCATAAATGTGTTGCCAGATTAAAAAAAAAATAAGGAATAAAAGAGAATAAAAAGTAAGAAAAGGAATAGAGGTAGGAGTATATCCTTTCGGTTCTCTCGATCATTGAAGGAAACGCATCTGTATTAGCTACTTTACGCCGATATTCTGTGAGAGTGAGGTACTGCCCCGGTCGAGCCAGCCCATAGAGCTCTAGTCAATGGGCTACTGCTAGGTGCCTAATAAAGGTGAAGACAGTTTTAAGCAGATAGTTTGTCTATCAGACCAAAGAATATGAATAAATATTTCTTTATTTGACTGCGGTACACTAAACAAAACGGTAGAAATATATATGTGTCCATAAATTAGATTTATGTAAAGATTTTATCATAGATATGTAGGAATGTTCAGTATATATTTTCTACGTCTGAGTACGAGTCCTATTTACTAGTACTTTACAATGGGCGTTTCCTTGTGCAACAATATATGCAACACGAATAAGTTATATACAAATTATATATATATGTATGGGACATATGAAAATTACATAAAAGCTATATTGCATACTAGATTTTGCTTGCGGCTACGCTCATGGTAATATAGATTTTATTATTTATATTTAATGCAATGATCATAGGCTATATTTTAGGTACATATATACGGGTATTTTTTTAAAACAAAAACCCTTCCAAATGATACCATAATTTATTAAATAAGTTCACTGGTTCCGGAGTTTATTTTGTACAAACAAAACACACTCTCTCTCTCTTTACTACGAGTATATATAACGAAGATATAGATAACGAAGAATTGTTAATATAGCTTTTTATTCATGACACTGAATTTGACACATATGTAGCTCATAAAAATAATTTTTGGATACGAATATGAAGAACAGGAATGGTGCTAGGAGCAATAAAAGCATATGGTGTTGTTTGGGGTCAAAAATATCTAAATTGGATTTTTTTCATTAGTCGAAAAAATTTGTAGCCAAAATTACATTTTGGAGAGCTCTCTAATAAAAATTTTTGAGCAATTTAATTACTCAAAAATTTGTAGTTTATATTGATTTTCTATAGTTTACATGTACATTTTCGGGTTTTTAGTTATTTTTAATATCTTCAAAAACATGCACATGTAAAATTTTTCTCAAATTTTTTTATCTTGCTTACATGTACATTTTCGGGTTTTCACTTAAAAATTATTTTTGTGGTTTGTGTGCTAAATTCAGGGTCATTTTTATTCTAGTAATTATACATATTTTGGGTTTATATTAACAGTTGTTGTTTGTTTTATGGTTATACATTTAATTAATGAAAATATTGCAATTTTCGCGTTTGAATTTCTATTTTCACGTGAAAGGTGAAAACTTATGAAATTATTTTTCGAACTTCGAAAAATGTGATTTAAATTATACATTTCAGGTGGTTCTACGAAAACATCCGCATGATTAATAAATAATATATACATTATTCATAACGAAATCATCTACTGAAAATGTTCATTGAAAATATAAAGAAAAACCTTATATTTGGCCAAGTCACTTCATCTATATCTCAAACCGCTGTCTCTGACATTATAAAGAGCCAAGTGCTTCATCAGATAATCTCGACCGTCAAAATAAGTATAATTTTCAAGTCTATTTGTCGCAATTGTGCGTCAGGGTTCTCTTGTGCGAATTTTCAAAGGAAAAAAATACCGTTTCATTTAGATTGTTATTGTAGCATCATCATTGTCTGTTGATATAAACGAAGACATAAAAATGTAATTATAATCTTTAATTTTTTATATGTAATTTTTATTGTAATATCTAAGGCAGAATTATTTTTAAGTGAGTGTGAGAATAAACCCTCGTAATTGACATGAAAGAACTTTGTAACCTTGTAACAGTTACCTAGGTAACCTTATGAAAGTTGTTGCTGTTAAAAAAAGACTGACAGTAAATTCTTTCAGCTGTAAAGCAATAAGAAACAAATTACATATATCCTTATGAAAGTCTGAAAGCAAAAGTGTAATCCTAGCCTTAGTTCGAGCGCAATTCGTGTAAGGTTTCATATTTTTATCAATTTTATATTTGCTACCAGTTGCTCGTGGCTACACCCGCGTATGTTTTGGAACTTCAGGTAAATAAATCTACCAGCGAAATTGTGACCTTTCCAGGATTTATTACCCCCTAGCGTCATTTTAAGGGATGATTTTGATACATTCTGGGATACATATATTTCATTATTCTCCCTAAGTAATGTTTGTGCTGAATTTAAGGATAATCGGTCAGAAAAATACATTTACTCCGTACAAAATTTTTACTACCCCCTTTCACCCCAATGTGGAATAGTACCCCTTTTTCTATTTTATATTTCATTACTATCACCCAGAAGTATGTGTATTAAGTTTTAAGTTAATACGACCACGGAATAAGATTTTGCATACAAACCTTTTTAGCCCTTTTCACCCTCTTCGGGGTGAATAATCAAAAAACCCTTTTTCCTTAGTGGATGCCTACAACCTAAAAGCCACCTACTGCTAAAATTGGTGGCGGTTTTTCTCCTATAAGTTGTAGCGTGATGTAATATAGCCTATAGCCTTCCTACTATCTAACATAAAAAGAATTTTTCAATTCGAACCAGTAGTTCCTGATATTATTAGCGTTCAAACAAAAAAACTCTTTAGGTTTATAATATTAGTATAGATTTTATTTTAATCAATATCGAAAGATTTTATGTATGTATAAGGAATAATATAACTTTTTTTTTAGAAAATATGGTTTATTAAGTAAATAAATATATTAGGTTCAATCTTATCTTTCCACAACAATGAAGAGTATCGAAGCATACTATGATCTTTTTTCAATTATTATTTTACTAATTGTAGGTATATACTATGTATACTCGCCATTCTCGCTATGGAAACTTTAAATCTTATAAATAACGAATAGCAAGAAAAAATAAGTACTTAAAACAATAAATACAATAAGTGACAAGTTGCACTGAATGTATTTGATTTTCAACTTTATTTTCTAAAAAATAGAGTCAATTTCCGTTTGAAAGAAATTTCATGTGCTCAAAGCAGTCTATACTGCAATAAACTAAGGATAGTTTCGCTAAACGCGTTCGAAGACTGCTGAACGAAAGTCAAAGTTGTTCACCGGCGCACCAACAATGAGGTAAACTAGCGAAGTTTGCTACGTTCAGTTAGTTTAACTGTTAGAATCTGATATCGAGATAAGGATGTATGTTTTTTGAGGCGAGAATATTTGCAATGTCTCTTCTATTCCAGAATACACTTAAAACAATAAAACAATACAATAAAAAAATAGAACAAGTGTTTTAGAGCAGTTATTTACATGATGACTAGAATAATTAAAAAAGTGTATTTGATTCTGTTAATTGTAATTGAATGAAATACTATAAAAAACATGAACAAATGTTTTAAAAGTTTTACAGTTATGTGACTTAATATAGTTTCGATCAGTTTCTTATGTAAATATTATATTAACTCGTTATTATAAGGGCATATTCTACTGAAGGCTTATATAATTTATACGAAATCAGGAAGTGATTATTAATTGAAAAAAAATCATGATTCTCGTGTAAAAAACGAAACCTAATTGAAAGTTCTTGTTAGCTTACGTAATGTCTTTAAGTATATTGTTAATACTACATAGGTACTATTCGCATCCATACATTGCATTAGATTATAAACCTAATGTACTACTGTATTTTCATCATATTGTAACAAACAAAAAAAAATATCAATTACTTAAGTGGAAAATCCAATAATTTTTAACTATTATTAAGGAAAATTATCTAAACGTTTTAGGAACGTAAGTACGTATTTATAGCTCGGATATTAAAATTAATTTTCGTAAGCCGACGAGTTGAAGTAATGTCAGCATAATATTTCTGGGATGTAATTACTAAGAGAGTGTTTCTAATGAAAATTTAATATAGTGGTTAGGTTAAATTATGTTAATACTAGCTACCGCCTTGCGGTTTTACTCGCGTAACTTCTCTTCTGAGTCTATAGCTTTCCTGAATTCTCAGACTATCCAATGCAAAAATAATTTATCAAATTGGATCAGTAGTTTCAGAGGTTACAAACTTACTAACTTACAAACAAATACCGCATTATAATATTAGTATAAATAAAATTAGTATAATTAAAAATTTGTTCCTCGGGGAATAATTGTTTCAGTGTACCAAATAAGTGCAAGCAATTTTATTTACATAAATAATTTTATTCATTATCATAGTATTGTGTTATTTTACTCATTTTATTTCACCAGATTGATAAGTCTTCAAGCTAAATACATATAAAGATTGGCTAAGATTTCTCCAAAATAGCTTAAGCCGTTTTCCAGTTCTCAAGGAACATCACACGTCAATGTTTATATTATACTAGCTACTTCTCGCAGTTTCACTCACGGTTTGTTTATTTGTTTTACTCCTATGAGTCATAGCATAATGTAATACATACACTCAAAACTCATGTCAACAGCTGAACTTCATTTTATGAGGTTTTAAAATTATTTAAATTATTATAATTGATATTAGAATACGAATTATATAGTTTTATGCAGTGAAAACATTTCTTACATTATAAATTAGAATAATTAGATAGTCCAGACAAAATTTTTATTTAAATCTATACAGCCTCTCTTTAAAGAAAAGTGCTTTAAACAAAAACATCTTTTTCTAATTAAATTTTGTGAAATCTTTGATAAATAAAAATAACTTGAATAAGTACTCGTAAGTCTAGGCGGATCAAAGGAGAGTCAATTGGTTTTAAGTGAGCGAAAAGCAATTTTGTATTTTATAATCGGTTTATGCAGAGCTAAATATGCTCATCACTTCTCGGCTCTAATACCTAGGACTTAAGTGTCTAGCCAATTAGTGGGATTAATTAATGTACAATTGTTTTATTAATGTTTAAGTTATTTATTATGGAAAACTCTAGTCTTTTATAAACATTTTTATTAGAGAACAAGCGACCCATCATTGTCTTACTTGCTTCATTCGATTAATAAATGTAAACGTGACTGTTTAACGCAAAGGTTATAATTGCAGCTGGCTAATGTATTAAGAGCCAAGGCAACCCAGATATAACGTATCGAACCAAACGTTGCCATTAAATCCAGGTTAGCATCATTGAATTTCTAACTGTTGTGCTAAAATTTCTCTTGTGCTTGGTGGTGATGAAAAAACGCCAATAGCACCACGATCGGCGATGCGTGACGAACGGATAAACCGCGACAAGAAGCGCGTTCCAACTCACGGCGGGTCCACGCCAACTGCGTGTTTCGATCATACTGCTGCCACACGCGATCAGAGCTCGATTGATCATCCGGTATGGATCCATGAAGAAATTATGGTAAACGTATATTCGCGAATCTAAAATGGAGCAGCGTAGTGGATTAAGTTCATATTGTTTTACTTAATAGGACGCCTTTGTTCAGCAATGGAATATTCACAGGCTATTACAGTACTTTAGTGCACTACGCTAATGCTCGCGGATTCAATTTCCGCTTGTGACAAATATTGGTATTGGTCATACGGGTTTGTGATAGGTATTTATCTTGGTTTTACGTATTTCCGGACAGCCGACACTGGATTAGTAAAGGCCGTTGATTGTGGTGCGTTTATTTATTATTGTTTGAACAGAGCTCGGTGGCTTTGTTAGCGTAGGCCTTGGCTAGTGATAAGTATTGTTTTGGAATTAATAAATTAAAAAAAATGTAAAAGTAACAAGTATCAATTTCATTTATTTGGATGACGTAGTTTTGTTTTTATTTTCAAACAAACTACTGCTTTGGACTACAATTTTAGGAGGCTAATCTTAAAGCATATCCTTTCAAATAAAAAAAGACTTACCAAATCGCGAATCTCCTCTTTTAATGAGTTAAAAACCAACCACGTAGGTTATATAAGTTTCTTTGTAACAAATTATAATGTATATGTATTTCCAGTTACAGATAAGACAAACGAACCGCCTTTGAAATAAAAATTACGAATTCGAAAAAAAAATGTATTGTCCTTTCTTTCTAATAATAACTAACTTTTTATCTAAAACTCTATAAAAACTTCTTTGTATTTTCACGAATAAAATTTCTTTTTTAGTTCTTTGTACACTAATATCGTTTTCTTTTGGCGTTTATTGAAAAATACAGTAAAGCTTTGTTATGAGGCTTTAGCGCTCAACAAAAGATGCTTAAGCAGAAAATGACGTTAGAAAATACAATGCCGCTTGCAGTTTAATAAACATTCATAATAAGCTTTGAAAAGAAAACCGTCATTTAAAAACAATCACTCTAAAAAATTAATATGAGAAAATAACTAGTTCCCATTTATAATTTGAGTAAGGATTTGAAATGTACTTATAATATAAGTAAGGTTATTTCAGATGTTCAAAGGTTATATTTTTATCGACATGTGTTTTTATTTAAAAACAAAATCTATATTAACGTGAGTGAAGCTATAAGCAAAAGCTATTATAAGTGACTTTTCAATTCAGAAGTTTTTTGTCGAAACAACTGAGCAGCGCGACTGTCGTACGGCCTATTGTCGCGTTATATTCTTGGAAAATTTCATTGAATAAAAAAAATATCACTTCACACTAAACGGTCTCCACTCAGATCCCATGAACACAAACACCCAGACCACGACAAATATTAATATGTCCTATACAGATGTTTAATGAACGGGGACAGAAACCGCGACCGTTAGCGCTTCAGTCAGTTGCAGTGACCACTACGCCAACCTGTCGATGGCGGGAAGCGAAGCTGGTACCGCGTACCATCTTATCCATTCCTTTGTTTCTTCGTATTTCTATTGATCCCTAATTTATTTTGCTGCAACATATTTGGACGATGATAAGCAATACTATGTCAAGCCACCCGGGCTGCAATTTGAGAAAATAGCGTCTAATGATGTCAAACCTATTTTTAATAAATTAGCTTGAAGACATATATATCCATCTTTTCTTTTCTATTTTGATAAAATGTGAAGTGAATTAATAACAGATTGGTATAATAAAATGGTTTTATCTAACAAAAAGTTTTTAAATATATGAGATGATTGTATAAATTATATTTGAAGATTATTGTATGAATCCACTTGAAATTCGAAACAATAAATTAAGAAACTTTTTCCGTACTTATTTAGTTCAGAAGACTTGAAAAATATTTGAATAATGTTAAATAGGTGACGCATTATTAAAATACACCAATATCTCTGAAATTGACTTTTTGTTGTTGTGTTGGGTTGATACAATATTGCTTATTAGTATCCATTTGTTGCTCTTTTGGTGCTGCAAATATCCGTGTGGGACTATGATCACTTAACATCGGAACACGCCTGCTTGTATACGTGTGTGTTTCAAATACTTGGTAGTGTGTGTACGTTTTTTAATAAATTATTTAATATATTAGCATTTCTCTCTCCTACTCGATATAAATTATATGTGTGCAAAATTTCGTACTACTCCGTCCGCGCAATTTTACGAAAAAAAGTTAAAGTTTTTGATTTATATATATTTAATTTAAAATTAGTTTTTTTTTTATAGAATATTTTATCAAGTTGTGAAATAGTGCTCTGTTTTAGATTTTGTTTGTGTATAAATATAGTATTTGTATTATGGATTTCCTTCAATATTGATTTAGGATGTAAGTTTCATCATCATATAACTTTTGATTAAAGTAGCCCAACAGATAAACGATCTATAATAATAACAACAGTGATTTATATTTCGTATTAATGTTTAATGTATAGACACAATTTGATTTAGGACTTAAATAGCTAGCTCCCCGCTTCCACTTCTCACGAGTCAATTTAAGTTGAATTAGGAAATGTTATGATTAAAATTTTTTATCTGTGGTAGAGTCTAGCTGTAGCCTAATACTACTGAGTACTACTACTACTGAAGCAGTTTATATGTGTTTCGTACAATAAGTGAAAGTGTCAGGAGCTGTTATGTACGATGTTTAATTATAAATTAATGTAGGGTACTCTTTTACTTTGTTAGTGAATAAAGTGAATTACGTGGGTATGTTGCTATAATGTATGACAAAGTTAGTTCTAATCACAGTATGTAGACAATTACACGATTAATTACGGACTCCTGTGTTTTCTTCGTTCTGACGAACATAATAAGAGATTAAACCCTACCTTCATTCCTTTCCTTACTTCCTATTTCCCTTCATCCAATTCCCTTTTAAGCTGGCAACGTATTTGTCCGTCTGATTGTTTGTCATATCACGTCATTAATAATCTTAAGTAAGTTTAAAAAAACTATGTCAGGATCTTATCTATCTTATAAATGATATAAAATGAATGAAAAGCAATTTGGAGGAAACCAAACAAATGGTATATAAATGTAAAAATTGGTTTGAACCTTAATTAATATTAAGTAGATTCTCCTTTTCAAGAAAAAAAAATACTAATGTGAAAATCCTAAGTTAGATTTTCATACCTGTACCAGCTAAACTTACTATTCATTTTAAAGTATAATTATAAAATATAAAATAAGTATAAATTACTTAAAAATACACATTTATAATTATACTATTTTTAATATAAAAACGAAAACAAAATATATTAATAAATTTTAAATAATTCGACTCTAGTAAGTAATAACTGCCTTTAAATTCCTACTGCTGGGCAATGGCCTCCTCTCCTATTAACAATAAGGTTAAGAATTTAATCGACCACGCTGCTCAACTGTGGGGTGGCGGGTATACATGTGTCATAATTTCTCCAGCACATGCAGGTTTTTACACGATGTTTTCCTTCCCCGCCGAGCACGAGATTAATTTAAACATGAATTTAGCACTAGAAAACTCAGCGATATAAGCCGGCATTTGAATCTCGACATCGGAGGAGATCGACGTTTTCTAACGTCATCTCGACTCTAACAGATACATTTTATTGGACCTTATAGCCATACAACACAAACATAAACACCCCAAGACAAACACCCCAAAATATTTGTATAGGACTGTACAAATATTTATTCAGTCAATACTTTTTGCTCGTTGCAGTGGTCAATGTGTATTGACAGCGTCGTCGTAATGATATTTCAGTGATCACTAGTATTTTTATAAATTTTTAGCGATTTCTACACATTGAAGCATCGAGATTATAGAAATAATGATTAAAATTCGCCATTCATATCCGTTTCAATGAGTTTCATATGAATAACTGGCCTTGTAATTAAAAGCTTTTATTTTACTTGATATCTATAGTACGTGGCAGAGAATATTACATATCGAGTCTTAGAAAGAGATCAGCTAGATCTAGATATATATATATATATATATATATATATATATATATATATATATATATATATATATATATATATATATATATATATATATATATATATATATATATATATATATTTTGTTCAATTCTAAAATAAAATCTGGATTGAACGCTTTTCATTATTTTTTGTCTCTCAATTGTTAATCAGTAAAATAATTCGACACATTAAAATGATGAAAATAGTAAAACAGTTTTGATTACGAAACATTAAGTTAAATTAATGAATATAATTAATCAGATTTTGTGATGCGCGAAAAATATAACAACGGCACGCTCTTATGAATATTTTTACGAACAGCGTGATGGATTTTTATAGACATTATCTGTCATACTACAAAAGACGCATTAAAACCATGTTCAACAGTTGTCTAGCTAAACAGTGTTTAAAAATTAAACATTGCTTTAAATATTATCTAAATTGCTTACATTTGACAGCTGAAATAGGTTTTAGACATCTATTAAACTCACTTAAACGTATGTTAATTTATATCTAAAGCATGTTTAACTCAAAACTGTGCTTAGACGCGGATTTGTAGTACGGATTTTTTTAAACACGCGTTTAACGTCTGTTTAAATCTTTTGTAGTAAGGCAGTATATTTTTAAATGTCGTTTTTTACTATTATCTTTTTGATCCCGACTCAAAAGGGGGTGTAACACGTGTGTCCGTATGTGTGTGGTATATTTCCTATCAGAATGACATTATTTTAATTTTTTTAGTTTTTTTTTTTATTAAAAAGTCTATTGTTTTAAAACAAAAATTCTTACTTTTTATTTTTAGAAAATAACGGTAAAATTTTAAGAAGTAAAAGTTTTCATTTTTAAAGTGCCTAATCGCGGTTTAACTCACGTTGATGGTTACTGCATTGTTCCTATGAATCATGCGTGATGTAATATAGCCTATCAATTTGTTCAATAAACAGGCTATTTAACACTATTTTTTTTTCAAATCGGATCAGTAATTTCAGAGATTACGTTCTACATGCAAATTTAAAAACAAACTTTTCCTGCTTATAATGTTAGTATAGAATTTATAAAAAAAATTATACAAAACTAAAAATCATAAACGAAAAATATACCCTTTAAAAATATAACCAAATCGGACAAATCGTTTTCAAGTAATTGGGGAATATACATAAAAAAGAAAAAAAAGTCCCTTACGACCTGAGAACCTTATATTGAAGTGGGTTAAAATCACAAATTCAAGGTGAGCTAAAACACTGTTCAAAATTTAAAAATTTAATTGGTAGCATCTAAAAAATATCACAATTTTAGTAAAGTTTTCTATACGAATACGTACTATTTGCTAAAATTTTTATGTGACTTTGCAAGGTTCACATCGTTCGTTCTGGATTGGTTTCTGGCCCTCCGCCAGGGGATCTGAGTGGACGTAGCGTGTAAAGCTAAAGATTCGCCGAGATATTGAACCTTGCTTACTCTGCTGGTGTGCGGATTATTTAAATGCTACAAAAGTAATTCTGACTAACGTCACATTTGGTTGTGATACAATTCTCGTCTTTAACGTGACTTGTGGTAACATTATCAAGACATTTAAATTATTCGAATGTTATTTAAAAGCTAGACATATAAATACTTATTGGGTTTAATATACTATATTTTGAAAATGTCTTAGATATAAAATAAAATGAAAAAAATATGCTGGGATATCAATAAAGTGGAAGCCAAAAAATTCATTGTTGTTATTTAAAAAAGATATTAAGAGTAAAATCGAAGGAACTTCTTCTTTGTTAAAACATAAATTGTGAATGTTAGACATTCTATTATGTGACGATAAGTGAATAAAATACGATTGAAAAAAAAATACTCTGAATGGTTTCCTGTACTTTCAATGAACAATTTTAAAGATTAAAAAAAAAAAAACATTACTAAATTTTTCGGTGACGTTTGGAAGTTTTACTCTCGAGAGCAATATAAAATAACTCTGTAACCTAGTAACGGATACGTCGTAAGTAGGTACGAAGCTGTGAATATTAAAAATAAAGCACTGGTAGTAAATTCTTTAAGGTATAAAGCAATGAAAATAACGTTTGTAAATCTTTATGAAAGTCTGAGAGCAAAACTACCAAAAAAGTGTAGCTCCTTAGAAATTGAAGTAATACATTATTAACATCAAATATCTTAATAAAATATTTTATAATGGGTATATTTTGAACATGATACCATAAAATGTCTACAAAGACTTTAAAGGAAAACTTTTAATTTCGGTCGGCAAGTTTATCTGGCAATTATCCAGAACCTTCGCTTTGATCTTATAAATTGGGCGAAAGATACCATTGTTTATCGGCCGCTTCGCTTAATGCCTAGTTTAGAAAAACCTAACAGAGGCTGACTGTAATCCCCAGATATTGCCTGATAAAAAATCCGTATCCATTGCTAATTCTCTCTCCGTGCCAAATTGGAGACCGTCCAGACAAGGTGGCCCTCATTAATTTGTTAGCGTTGTTTGGTTAGTAATATTTGTTTTGGCTTTGATGGTTAGGAAATAGTTTTTGTTTTATAGAAATTTCTATACAATTTTTGTTGTGATTTTTACAGTTGGTTTTGTGTTTTTTTTTTAATGGGTACTGACTGACTGTTCTATTTGATGTTAAGTGATTTAAGTAATTAAGTGGTTACTGTCGCTCTGACAAGTGCAATATAAGGAAAGTTATCGATCTTTGATGTACATAGGTGCCTGTCCACTCGACGCTTGACAATTCTTAAATTTGTAATTTAAGTTGTTTTCTTTTTCGTGACTTTTTCGTGTGTTCCCCGATTACTCGAAAACGACTTGACTGATATGGGTATTTTTTTTTGTTTGAAAAGGTATACTTAATAATATAGGTATACGCTTCGATTAGATTTTTATCACATTTGATTCAGTACTTTAGCTTAAAAATCAAAGTACCTGGACTAAATATTTTATCCATACAAACGAAATTACATATTTTGTTTTATCGAAATTATCATAAGGTATATATTTCCGATGACATGTATCAAGTATAGAGATAAACGTAATTTTCTTACGACTCTACGATCTAAGCGATATAAGTGATATCGCTTAAACCTTAGACACTAACTAGATTAGTTGATATATTTTATAGTTACTACCTTAAACTCTAACAAGGTCATTAAGCGCAAAAGGAATCTTCCAATTTAGATCGATAGTTTCAAAATACTAACAAATCTACAGCTCTATATATATGTATGTAACGCCTTGTAAAAACCGTCAGATCGCTTATTTTTTTTTTTTACAATTTGAATAGACCATGTCGAAGAACGAGTATATACCGCCAAAATCTGTTTATTACCTATGCATACATGATAAATTGAGAATCTCATTCCGTTTTGAAGATAAATTAATTATGTTAATCACATCGATGTTTTTATTTATTCCTTCAAACAAAACCACGTTTGTATTGTTTGGTAATTCGGTATTATGGGCAAGAACTAGGAAAAATTTATGATAAACTGTCGCTATCAAAACATGCCGCACTTTGACAGCTAAAAAAGGCGTAATTACCCCTTAGAAGATCAATCTGCATCGTGTCTTCTCCATTCCACGTGATATTGGCGAAATAACATGTGTCTAATTGGCACAACTAAAAGCCATTAACCAAAGAAATGAATTGAATACCCCGTAGAGCTGATTCAATCGTAAGAGAAAAGGTAAAACATTACAAAATCAGATCTATACTTATATCTCATAAAGTTTATGATTGACTCTTAAATAAGCAATAAAAAGTCAATCTTTTAAATGTAATATTGTCAATATTTTACAAAGTGATAGGTTTTTATGCGATTTGACGACTTTTATGACTTTATGAATTCTAAATTTGTGGCATCGAAAAATATTTGAATAAGTGAATGTTGTAAAAGTTTCAGCTTTATAATTTACGATACAATTTCATTTTTCAAATTTGACCTTTAAGCTTATTAAAGCTAATTAAATTTTACTCACACATTATTATTTTTAAAATTTGATTACGTAGGCGAGAAAATTTTAGTTAAATAAAACATTAAAAGTTAAGATGGCAGGGATTATTTTCGTTTGTCAAAAGCGATTGAGTTTTCAAAAGAGATCAAAAATACATATTTCATAACAACGACGAGTGTTTTTAACGATAGCCTGAATGTTTGTTAATAGACACGAATAAAAGATTGTTACCACATTTAAAAATTATACACATACAAGTACATATAATCGTCAAGATTAAATCGAAAAGGAATCAGTACCAGTTACCTTATTTATTGAATCTCACAGGATACGTAACATTGCTTAGGTAAATGTTGCCAGGTAACATATGTAGTTGTTATATACAAGTACGAGAGTAACCTTACAAGTGTAATTCTCGCCTTACTTTTGTAGACATTTTTTATTCATGTCGGTATTAATAGTTTCATGATTTGTTACTAAAAGCGAATTAAGACTTATAACATTATTAACTTAATTTTTATGAAGCTGAGTTTTAGTTTGCAGTTTGGCGACTGCAGAATTTAATAAGTATGTTCAAATAATAATTTGCTTTCATTTCCTATACTTCAACACAGTAAGACGGATTTGATGTATTATTTTTAGGGCTTACTTTGTCAGAAATCGGTTTAAGGGTCAATTTCTTTAGCTGCTGCGAAATTCGTTCACTCAAATATATTTGGCGAAAGGCCAGACTATATAAGATTTTAACCGCAGTTACAGTTTACTATTGTTAAGGGGATTCTAGGTTTAATACTATACCGAAGAGTTTACCAAAAACAATGTATTACTATTTCTTTTTAATATTAGCTACTTTACACTGATTTCTGTGAGAGTAGTAGCTGTAGTCAATGAGCTACAGCTTATCACAGTCAAAACGTATCAGCTATGTACGCGTATCTATTTATATATCTAAACATACATACATATATAACTCGAAAATGACTGACTGACATAGTGATCTATCAACGCACAGGACGGACACACCACTGGACGGATCGGGCTGATCTCGGCATGCAGGTAGATGATATAACGTAGGCATTGACTATGAAAGGATTTTCATTAATTCTACCCCCAAGGGGATAAAAAAGGGGATGAAAGTTTGTATGAAACTTTATTAATTTTAAATCGAAATAAATAGTCCAAACGTAGGCATCACAGACATCACAGACGAAGTCGCGAGCACCAGCTAGTTAGTAATAAATAACTAAACTATATATAGGCTACGCGAAATCCAGGAAATAATGTTTTAAGAAATTGCTTTTAATAAGAACATCCCTGCAATTGTTTATTTCTGTGAATATTCTATATTATTTAGTCAGCTTGTACCGATTTCAAGAGTGACCACAGGTAATCTATTCTCAATTTGACCACAGACCTTAACAATGAACAAAAGGGGTACAACGCTTTTGCGTCACGAATTATTACATAGATTTATAAAATTTCATAAAAAAAATCCAATAAAATACGACACTAAATTGTACTTCAAAATCGTTAAATACTTAAGTGAATATAAATATATGAATGTTTTTTTTTAAAGAGTACCTATCGAGGTTCTTGCCGGTACTTCTCGGTAGAGACTACATTCCGAACCCGTGGGAGCTTAAAAAAAATCCAACCAATAGACCTGTAACTTGACGATTCAAAAGTGCTGTAAATAGCCTATTTGAATAAAGTATATTTTGAATTTGAATTTGAATATATAAGGTTAAAAAACATTTACAGGACCCGGTTTTTCCGGTGATAATATAAAATAGAATTTTAGTGTCCCCACATAATTTGACTCTAAAAATACATTATCTTACTTTTGCTTTGTGGGTAAAAAGTAAAAAAGTATTTGATTGATAACTCTGAAGTGACAATTCTTTTTAAAGTATCTTCAACTTTTCCAAGCTGAGATCGTCAACTTGCAAAGTTTGAAAGTAAATTTTTATTCTATCATTTTGTTCAATACTCTACTATTAATGAATAAGCATAAATAAGTATTTTTTACCGACTTTAGAACAAGTAGGTTCTCTATTCGACCCGTATGTATATACATTTGTATGTTCGCAATTTTCTTAGAAACTATGGATCCGATTTGGAGTCTTTGCTACACACATATTTTTCAAGGAAGGTTTTAATTTATAATATGTTATTTCATAAATTCGGAGATAAATAAACAATGGAACTCTTCAGTAAATAACCGCGATATCTGTGTTCGTTTGTACATTTCTAGGTACCACAACCGTTCTGTTTGAAGTGAAAACAATTATTAATAAAATATAATTCCGTTTAAAGAAATACCTTCGCTTACGTTCTACTACCCTTCTTTCTGTGGCCGATGTTAATTACTTAACATTAGGTGATCTTTTTTCTTATTTGAATGTTAAATGGACGCTGATAAGCAATAATTTGTCAACTCACAGATAGTCAAATTCGAAGATATTGATCTATTTTCATATATTTAACATTATTAAAAAAATCAAGTCATATAAACTAAATAATTACGGAAAAGGGTTCTTAATTTTATGTTACGAATTTCAAGTGCGTTCCTTATTTTGCAATTTATACAATAATCTCAAATATTTGAAAAAAAAAATTGGATACTACATTAAATATATAAATCTGCTTTAATTAATTATTTACCTTTTATTAAAACAGAAAATAAAATGAACAAATTTATTAAGAACAAATTTGTCATCTTTAGACGCCATTTTCTCGAAATGAAGTCCGTGTGGCTCGACATAGTATTGCTTATCAGTGTCCATATGGCGTTGCGTTAGCGGTAGCTTACCATAATTGGACGCTGATAAGCAATACTGTGTCAAGCCACACGGACTTCGTTTTGAGGAAACGGCGCCTAAAGATGTCAAACCTATTCTTAATAAATTTGTTTGGACACGTATATATTCATCTTTTCTATTCTATTTTAATAAAATGTATATTGAATTAAAAGCAGATAGATTTGTTTAATATTTTATCTAATAATAAGTTTTTAAATATTTGAAATGATTTTATAAATTGCTAAATATGGAACGCACCTGAAATTCGAAACATTGAGTTAAGAAACTCTTTTCTATACTTATTTAGTTTAGATGACTTGAAATTTTTTTGAATAATGTTAAATAGGGGACGTAGTATCAAAATACATCAATATCTCCAAATTTGACTTTTTGTGGGTTGACACATTATTGCTTATCAGCATCCAATTAACCTGCAGGTTTGACACTTGTATGCAATACTGTTTTGAAAATAGAACTAAAACAAGAAGTCCTTAATATAATCGCAGAACAATATTTTAGACACATTACTGTTTATCAGCGTCCAAATTTATTAAAAAAAAAAAAATTCAATATTGGCGTTTTTTCCTAAAAGAATAGAACGTTCTTGATTTTGCTTTAATCAAGTAAAATTACTTATATTTTATCTATTTTCAAATGATTTATCTCTTTTGTAAGATCAAAAAATGTAATAAACCAATATCTTTATTAGATGAGGTTTTAATATGAAACGGTATTTCATTTCGGCGCTGGGAAGTGACAGTTCAAAAGGATAACGGATAATGCAAGGATGATAATTCCTTTAGGAGTATTTCTAACTCTGTAAAGACGAGATTGCTTGTACAGTTTAAAATACGGATTAAGTAGATACTTTATATTATAATAAAATTTTACTTTGGTGACGAATAATTGTATATTGTTTTTTCTTTTGTATTTCGTAATTTATACATTTTATTCAATATATAAGTTACGGCTATGAGTATGATTTATATTGTGGAAAAAAATGTGATCCATCGCGGGACCATTAACAGATGTGGAACGTTGAAATTATTTTGTACAGGTAATATCTATAAAAGAATAGTTTACAAAAGTAAATAAATATGGCATAACGGAAAAAAATTAAATTTTTTTCAAAGTAAAGATGACTCACACACACACACTACCCTACTACATACATTTGGGGTTATATGCCGTGGCGCGGCTAAAGATTTCATATAAATTAATACAATAAAAATTTTACCGCAATACCTTCTTTTAATTATTATATAAATAAAGCGTAGAGTTTTTCAGCTCTACCATGAAAACACTTTTATAATATTCTAGATCAATATTGCCTTTATAATTAATTAATTCAGGATATAATAGAATAATACAACTGCTAAATATACATTTTTATACAAATCTGTTAAAAAGTTTACATGCATGCTACATTACATATTCCTTACGTGTTTTTAAATCTAAGTCATTAGCCGGATTTTGATACATTTTGGTAAATATATAGGTTAGATTATGGAAAAGGACAGGCTACTTTGTGTTCCAAAACATAATTTAACTGGGATGAAATAGGAGACGATGGTTAGAGTAAGGTGAACGTTATAATATGAAAGTAAAACAATTTCAACGTTAATATTGATAATACTGTTCTTTTCTTATCATATGAAAGAGATGAAAAGTATTTCTTGTACAAACATTATCCTTCTACATTTTTCAATTATTGGACATTTTATTGACTGATCTCGATTTGTCAATTTAATTTTGTGTTTTTCTTTTATCTTGAGCACCGTGAACGTCTTTTTCAATTTGTGTCCTTTCCCAACCTTTTTTATCTAATGAGATATTTATTTTTAACTGCAACCATATAAAAGAATTCGAGATAATTTTAATTTTTAGTAAAGTCTCTTTGGAGTTTTATTAAATAACTAGCTATGCCCTGCACTTTTACCCGCGTTAATTTGAGGAAAGATTATATTTATACAATGTTTACCTTCCCTGCTTGAATCGCATTTTATTTAATTTTGCTTATTTCTCAATTAAAATATTTTTTAATAAAGTAGCCTAAGTTACTTCTTATAATATGAGCTATCTTTGAGTGAAAGTTCCGTCGAAATCGGTCCAGCCGCTTCAGAGGTTAGCCGGAACAAACAGAGAGATACACAAAAATTTTTTGAAAATTTTGTTTTTGGTGTAAGTACTGTATATACTTTCATATGCATTTAGTTGTTAATTGAATATTTTAAACACACACTTCAATTTTATTTATTTGTATAGATGGAATGGATGGAAAACATCGTATGAAAATTTGCATGTATTGAGAAATTCTGATAAGTGTATGTTCGCTACTCTGTCTTGGAGTGCCGTGGTGGTTATCCACCTTATGAGAGCTTATGCTCTTAGCTCTTCTTTCTCCTTCATAGGAGAGGAAGCCTTTGCCCAGTTGTGGGACATTTACTGGTTATCATACTACAATAATTACTAAACTAAACTTTTAACAGATATGTAAATAATCATGTCTTTAAACAATTTTACTTTAAGCGACTCAAATCGTTTGCAAAGCTAAACATAAAGCTTTATTAAAAATATATTCATGTAAAATATGATTTAATAAAATACAGAAATAACAAAAAAAAAACTAAATTTATACGAGAACATTTATTAAAAAAACTAAAAGTTTTCAGTTTTTGGGCGAAAAATCAACAAATCTATAATTTATTGTAACTTTAAACAGTATTGATCCTTTTAGTTTTTAGGGTTTATTATACTTTAAGTAATAAAATTATAATAAGGCTATACAAATGAACTTAGCTCGTTCGCCTGCGGCTTAAGTCAAAACAAATAGAAATGTAAATGCTATTATATCTGTTTTTTATTCTTTTTTGATATATCTTTTAAAAAGAAAAAGGTCCATCAAAATTGTCTTATAGTTTTAATGTGCTGCGAACAAACAAAACAGACAATTACAGTCATATAAAATTCATATGTTTATAGAAAATCGTTATTATTTTTAACAATTTTTTTTACTAGTTGTCCCTTGCGGCTACACTCGCAGTTATAGTTACTGCTTCGCTGCCATGAGTCGTAGCGTAATGTAAAATGGCCTATAGCCTTCCTCAATAAATATACTATCTAACACAAAAATATTTTTCAATTCGTTCAAACACACAAACTCTTTAGCTTTATAATATTAGTATAGATAATATTTTTCCATAAAAATTTTGCTGTAAATTATATTACACTTTACACGTGATGGGAAATTAACACAAACGAAGTGTAAATTAGCTTGTCATAAAGAGTGCTAGACTTTCAAGTTAGGCGGTGTTTTTGATGAGGCAGGTCCGGGCTCGACATGCACTTAAGTAAGCATAATCGTTTGAAAACCGTTGGGACGTGCGACTGACGTAAAAGATTGATAGGCCTGAAACACGGATGTAGGGAACACAGATATGTTAATTTTTAAAAGCTATCGCGATTAAAACATGCAACATTTTGAAATGATTTTTTATGCTAAAACTTCTTTTAGTTGTCAGAATGTTGCATGCTTCGATAGTGGTAGCTTTCGACAGTTCTAAGATTTGAAATTTTTAATATGTTCTTCTATACCTAATTTGATGATAGAATGATTTGGATCAAGGGTTCCTTTCTATACAATAAACAATTATGAGCGTTTGTCACGCTTGATCGGTTTTTGTTATTCTCTGTTGTATCTTCGCATTTGCACTAGAATTATAATAATTTTTGCTCTTATATGTATTGTCGCTTTTAAAAATATAGTAAAAAATATTAAAACACATTGTCTTTTGTATAGGGGCCCCTTAATTGTATTAAACAATTTATAGTTATTTTAATTCATCAAATGGAAACATTTTGAGAAAATTGCAACCAAAAACGTTTTAAAATATTTACGGACCTTTAAATGTTAGAATAATAAATAAATAGATAGAATAAAATCTATGTAGGGCATTGATCTTTGTCATGCTTGGTCCAGAGCTGCACACCCGCGTCAGCCCAACCTTGATTAAAGAAAAACTAAGGTTTAGACTTGGTATACAGTACTGAGCCAAGGTTTTTCAGAGCCACCATAGCTGGCTGCTAGGCCTCATCTTTCAAGACTGGGAGCTTCTACATCGGGAGCCCAGTAACCTCATTGGCACATTTTGTGTATTTAACACAAAATTGTCTCACCGATTGTCCCATCTAGTCTTTAATAATCTGTGTTAGTTCACATAGCAGATTCTTCAGGCTCAGGAAATTAATCTTCGTACAAATTGAGACAATGGGAGACTATTAGCAACATAATACAAATTCTTGCCGGCGAATTCTGTGCTTGTAAAATATTTCCAGTCTTAGAAATACAATTATAACAGCCGTATTTCATTAATATGATTTCATTATATAAACTTGTGCTGATTTCGTTTTGGATTTACGAATTTGATTCATAATTTTTATAGACTTAAATTATTATTTTTTTCTAATCATAAAACATCATTATTTTATTTAGATTAAACCTTTTAAGGACAATATTAAAATTAGAATTAGTGGAATATATTTTCCTTATTTTTAAACATCGAAATGAAGATAAGTAAGTGTCACATATTTACGTTCAAGTGTCTTTCTGGCTAGACAGTCGTCATCAGTTTACATTTAATTAGGTAAAAAAATACCTTTCCTACTTATTCAATTCCGACTATAATTTGGGTGAACTGGAATAACATTTTATAACCTTGCATAACTTTATTATTATTTATGAGAGAATTAACTTTTCTTATATTATATTGAAGAATGTAATATACAAAGAACTTTCAAACTCTTTGTTAAGAAAATCTAATTTGAGTTCAGTCTATACTTGATTGCGCTTTCGAACAAAAAGGTATCCGATCACGTTTCCACGTGTCTGCATTTATAAATACGTATCAAAGAGGCAGATAGAATCATAACAATCTGAATATTTCACGGATTTTCGACTTTCGATGCTCGCACGAGCGTGAGAAATTCGCCTTAGGAGTTTCACACACATAATGCGACACGAAGTATTGCACTGCGGCGATAATGTTAACAACTAACAATATGCACCGCACTGGACCGCACCGCACCGTAACCCATTGCACCACACCGACCACATCACACTAAAGTAAACCATACCACACCGCGTTATACGCCACTGCACCACACCGCAACGTAACTCACTGCACCGTACCACACAGCACCGCAACGCATCGTACTTGCTCTTTTTATGGTATCCTCTCTTACGTTCTTTCTTACTATATCAAAATAAATAGTGCCGGTGTAAACAATTTTATTGTTTCATAATAGCGAAATATACGTATAAATATCTAAAAATGTACAATAGAATTTTCTCCTTGTTACGTAATCAAAATACATTTAACCGTACATATTGCCCGCATCGTATTTGTGTGAAGTGTGTGAAGCTCTTTACTATCCGCGACAATACAATGGTACGAGCACGGCCTTGAAAATTACACTTCTTTTGACTGCCGAGATTATCTGATGGAGCGCTCGGCCCTTTATAATGTCAAAGACAGCGGCCTCAGATGAAGTGGGATGAGTTTTCGAAATTTGGGTAACCTCTTTATTCTTTATTAGGAATCGTTTGTATAGCTATTAAACCGACTTCAAAAAAATTAGGATTTATATTCGGACCGTATGTATGTACGCGATCCGATTTAAAAGAGATTTTAAATACATATTATTCTAAGAAGGTTTTAGTATATAATATTTTAAAATCTGAGGAGTAGGTATCCCTGGAGGTACACAAAGGTACGACGATAATTTATATACTATTTATATATATTATAGGTACAACTACAGTTCTGTTTGAAGTCGGTTAAATTTTATTACGAAAACAATTATCTGTGAGATAGTATTCATACTTGTATAATTTAATAAAGATGTACCTGCTATAAACATAAGGAATTATTTATATAATCGTTTATTTGGGACATCAAATTTTTGGCAAAATATTTTTTTTTCTTTGTAAGCTACAAATATTTTGTACTATTAGATCCACGTGACTTCGTCTGCATATAAATTTTCATTCCCCATGTCACTCTGTTTATGTTTGAACTTATAGCACAAGTAAAAGAAACACTCTGAATACCAAAATTTTTCAGTTACATTACTAAAATCTTGTTTTGCGATTATATTAAGAACTTCGTGTTTTAGTTCTATTTTAAGAACGGTGTTGCATACAAGTGTCAAACCTGCAGGCTTATTATGTTGAGCTACCGTTGTCGCAACGACTTATTATAGATGCTGTAAAGGAACAATTTCTAGCGACATCATTATGGGAGAGCCAATTAAAATTGTAACGTTGAATATTTTTTATTTTTTTATTGTATTGGAGTGATGTTATATTTTATTTTAAAGGTGTTATGGAAACTACGTTTCATATCTTCCAAACTTAGTAACATACCTATTATTGAAAGATACTATATAGATATTAGAACGTAAACCTCAAAAGAGTTTATAAAAGGAAAAAAAGAACCATAATAGTATTAGATTTTGACAATTTATTTCTAAAACGAAACAAATTAGCCACCACACTGTAATTAGCCAACTTGTGAGATTATAACTTAAACTATAAAGCTCCCGGTATGCAACCCTCGGTGCCTCAGTACAAATTACGTTTTTCTGATTTTTTTATTATTACAATATAGATATCTCTTTTTGTTCTACCAATGAATAACTCTATTAATTTAATCATTACATAATATGTTATTAATACATTGACTGGTTGGATGGTGGATTGGATGGTTCTAAATCTATATCAACACCAATACACAATAAATAATATAGTTAATAATAAATCATTAATAATTTTATACTATTCAATGATAGTTAATATCATGTAATGAAGTAAAATGACGAAAAACATGATTAATTAAACAATAAACAAAAGTCACAGATGTATACGCGTGTGAAACAATTAATAATGACAGGTCTTCATACAAAAATATGAACTTAGAAATCAGAATATAGTATGATTTGATATCGATAGTCTAACACAATAAGCCCTCTGGTTTCCTTTATCTGGGTTAGAATAGATTAGTTTGGCCTAAGCTGTATTGTTTATCCTATCACACATAAGGAGAACACCTTGGCGTAGGTAGGACTAGTGACATATTATTGTGCCTTCAACCACATTAATGGTGTGTTCAGACTATTTAACGAGACATGTTAAAAATATATTAAACAGATTTTATTGGTGGGAATGCGTGCCTTATAAAAAAGGCTAAATTGTTCTAATATGTTTCAATAAGCTGATCTTTGAGGTTTCACTCGCGTTTATAGTTACTGCTTCGCTACTATGGGTCGCAGCGTGATGTAATATAGCCTTTCGCCTTTCTCAATAAATAAACTACCTAACACAAAAAAATATTCGAAGCAGTAGTTCCTGAGTTTAGCGCGTTAAAACTAACGAACTCTTTATCTTTATAATATTAGTATAGATGTTATTAAGCAACATTAAACAAAGCGGACGCGTTATATACCTAAAGTATTATGACATGTTAGTGAATCGGGACACTCTATAAAAAAAACTTTTTTACTTAGAACATCTGGACGTACAATCTTACAGAGAGATAAATGAAAACAGCGATGAATTAAAATTAATGTTAAATTGTTATTTTTTAGTACCATTAGGATGGAAAAAAGAGAAAGAAAACAAAGGTTAGAGGTACCAGATAATGTGATTATGGGCCCTTTTTAAAGTGGCATTGGTGAGATTATAATAATTACGTCATATTACGTGTATAAATGCGAATTGTTTTATTGTTGCTACAGGATTTTTGGGTATTATCAATATTATAAATATTAAAATTATATATATAATACGAGCTCCTACATATTAATAGAAGATAAGGTATATTAAATATTAAAGATAACCCTATTTGTAAATTACAATAATAAATATATATTTTGTACAAAAATCAAATACAATACTGAGAAAACTTTCTAAAGAACAACACTTATATTGACGATTCGTAAAATTTAACCTTAAAAGGTAGAAAAAGGTCTCAGGAGTCGTATGGAAAGATAAGCTTATCAATATTTTCGACGTTTTCCAGTTTCTATTGTGTACCAATGTGACCACAATTCGAAGTTATATTTGAAATTTTATTTCTGAAAAAGCTTACCTTAGACTAGTATTATAGAGTGTTAAATATATTTATGAATCCATGCGAGTAAGGTGAAGTTGGTGCTAATATTGTCATTTTCGATTATAAGTAAAGTTCAGTATATAGTCATATTATTATGTCATACCATAGTGGCATAAAAAGTAAATATACTCTAGTCCGCTGCTTCACTGCAGATTGGGGGATATACGTGTCTCAGGATTATTCCTACACTTGTTGGTTTCCTCACGATGTTTTTCTGTACCGTTAAGCACGAGAACGAATTTGATTACAAACAAAATATTATTCGAAAACTTGATGAAAGGGATTCAATAGATTATCTCGATATAGTGGTATTATAAGGTGTTATTATAAATATACATATATGCATTCAAAGAAATCTTAGAGGGAAGGGCTTAAAACTAATATTACCATTTAGTAAAGTGATTAGTAATTAAGTTTATTTTAAAAATGCTACATTCTGACAGTTGATTTCTAATTCTTGTATTACAACGAAAAAAATAACTGTCTAAATGTATCATGTTGTCATAGCGATAGTTTTAATTAGCCTGGCCTTTATATTGAATGTTCAACTTTAACAACAGTATACAGAAATTGCTTAATGATAGCATAACGCTATTAAAGAATCAATCCAAAAAATATTACAGACACGGAAATACAATTGATATTTCAGAGGCAAAGTATTCCAAACACGTGAAATCGATTTATTTCGCTTATTAAATTATTTAGACCCCGATACGTCCCGCGTTCTTTCAAATCAAGCGCGTACGTCGCGCGGTTGTCGAGGAATCCATCAAAACTTTTTACGTGAAATACGCACCCTAAAACAATTTTCGATCTTGAGTTTTTCGATTTCGACCATTTTTACTTCGATGTTTTATTTGGTTTTGACATACGATTGGCTTTACATTTTCGTTAGGTGAAACATTCAATGATTCGGATATTCGAATACTTTTTTTTATCTCAATCATATTTATATACGCCTTTAGCAATACATTTTGGAATCATTTTTATGTGATAAAAGCAAAGTATAAATAATATATTAGAGACGATTTATAGGTGTTTAAAAACTCGACGTATTTTTGGCGCTTAAATGTTGTTTTTTCTAGGAAGACCTTGGTTGTTTTTTAATAACTTGCTTAACAGCGTCGAATAGCAACGCATAAACTTAAATCGCCGGGAATACTGGAAAACCGCGTATCTAGCTTTTTCTAAAGTCTGAAGTCGAATCAAATATTAAACGAAATTATTGATAAAAATAAGTCTTTATGGACATTATTCATTACGCAGTGTATTGTATTTGTAATTTAGCTATCTGCTTTTTACCAATAAATAGCTGTCCTTTGCAGTACGTGATGTCGCAGCGTGATATAGCATACAGCAATCCGCATTAAATAAACTATCTTATACACAAATAATTTTTCAATTCGAACCAGTAGTTCCTGAGATCAGCGAGTTCTAACAAGCAATGACACAAACGCTTCAGCTTTATAATATTAGTAAAGATACAATTTAACATTTGATTTAAAGATGTAACTTATAGTAAAAGGTACTTTTGTGGCACTATCCCGAAGAAATGTTGTCTATGAAAATAATATGGTACGGTTTCCTACGGCGCTTTTTTATTTCGTAAAGGCAAAGAGTTTTTTAACACTCTCAATGATCCTGTCAATGACCGCAACGGAAAGTGTTGCCAGTTAAATTGTTACTGAGTAAAGAGACCGAATTGAAAATGTCTCTGAAACGAGATTAAGTATTCATCAATTCCATGCTTCGTAATAAAAGTCTAAATAAACGACCGAAGTACCAAGTGCGAAACAATTATACGTTTCTCAAAAATGTACATTTTAAATTATTCTTCTTATCCTTAATAATTGTAATAACATTTTGTTGTATTACTTTTGATCAAATAAGTATGTACAAGGTCATGTACAAAATCAGTGTAACCATTTCAACCGTGTACGATTTTCTCATTAAGAAGGACTTCTTCAATGAATCAAATGATCAAAGGATTTTTTTTACTTTGAAACTTAAGTTAATTAAATTGACAGTTTTTTTATTATTATTTTCTTTGTTAAAATTATTAAGAATATCTCACTAGTATTATTATAATTTGCGAGTATAATTAAATATTTGGATGGATGGATGTTTTCAAAAAAAAAAATTACAGAACAGATTTTGATGAAATGTCACAGTAATATAGCTTATGTATCAGATAGCATATATCAACATACCATACGAATCCGCGGACGGAGTCTAATTATTTTATACATTAAATTTTAGAAGGGAATTGTAAATAGTACATCGAATTTATGTCATACCAACATTATTCTTAAAGTCATATTAGACACGTACGAAGAGATACATAATGGGATAAAACATATAATAAAATTAATTTTAAATATATCGGTAAACACACTTTTTTTCAATAAAAATAAAGGCAAAAGAGCAGGCCAGTCATCTATTGTTTCGTGATCATCGTCGCCTATGGACATTTGCAGCATCAGATGAGCTTTAAATGCGTTATCAGCTTAAACTGAATGAGGGGAATAGGAAGTAAGTGTACGAGTATATGAAAGTACTGTTGCATAGATACCGTACGTCGTAGCTTATATGTCTACGTACATCGTAGACTACTACGATACTGTTAAATTTATACGCTACGTCGTAGTAGCCTACTAGTAACATTTATGACGCGTAATTTTAGAGCTTTGTTTCTATACTTTTTTTAAACTCAATGTGTGTGATTTAAATCCATTACAGAAAGTTTTATTTCAATGTATATTTTTTTATTATATATTTCATTTCAGACCATTATTCCTCTTTAACAAGCGAATTACTACGTTCAATTTCTTTTAAAATACATTTTAATCATTAAATTCAATTCTTCAAAACAGAGCAACCTAATTTCCCATAACCGTTGACACGTCTGCCATTAATGTCTGGGAATGTCAAATGAAGCGTGACAAATTACGGTATACTGTTATTCTTATCCCGAACCAAGTAAAATTGATCCTTAATAATATTAGTTTCAAGAGCCATAACGTTGCCAAAAGAGTTTTCTAGTGTGCGTACGTAATTTGGACTGCGTAATGTTGTGTAGAGTGACCAATCTATTTATTTTTGTTAGACGTTTTTGATATTTATATGTAATCGTCTACATTTCAAACCAATAATAGCTTCGTTTATATGATTTTTTTTTTGTTTTGACGATTCAAAAGAGTGTGTCTACTAAATAAAGTTTTTTTTTTAATTAATTCTGAAGAACATTCTAAGCCATTTGTTTGTTTTTGAAATTAGATAAATTCAGTTAGGATATGTAAAAAACGAATTAGAGTGGGATTTATTTATCATATTATTTTATAGTATGTAATGTATTTTTAATATACATTTGATTATACGTCTGAGTTTGTAGCGGACTTTGATGTCTAATTAAAAATTGAAAATAAAAATTAAAATAACTTATTTACTTACATACCAGATAAACTTAGCTAAATGAATATTTACAATTTATAATAATTACTTTACAAATCATGTCCGCGTTGAATGGTGGCAAGAATGCTAACAGCATTTCTCCTTTAAATCGTAATTCCTATTTCCTAGACGAAAATTTACGAGTCCTTTTGTATTTCGTATTAAGTAATTGTTAATTTTAAAATGTTAACCAGATTTTTCAATTACTCCTATAACTTTACTTATCTATTGTTATTTGTATGTGTGTAACACATTAAAATAGAATATATAAAATTGTTTGTCCTGAGTGATTCATCGTCTAGAAGAAAATGTATATTTATTTCAAAAAAATATATACTTGTTTGGATTCCAACACAGACAGCTGGTTAATAATAGTCGTAACAGATAATATAAATAAAAATGTCTTACATTAAAACTTAAGATACAAAAACCACAAACTTTAGTTTTTAAAGCTAATCGTTTTTTTTAACTTAACAAAATTTTTCGAAGCGTTGCAACTATAAAATGCCAGTATTTTTAACAACAGAGGAGTGGTTTTTTCGCACTGTTTTCGTTGCCTTTTCTCTTTTACCATTATAAAACAGTTTTCTTTTACTATTTATTTAAAAATACCGTGAAGTTTTGTTACAACGCTTCTCGATGTTCAACAAAAGACACGTTTCACAAAAGAATACAAGAAAAAACAAAACCGTTTGCGTTTTGTATTTGTCTTCATGACTAACGTTGTCAAGAAAGGCTTACGTTTAAACTGGCACATCCTACAAAGGAAATCATGTTTATAATGTTTGTTGTGAGAAATATTTTATTTCTGCAGAGTTTTATTCAATATGAAATGAGTTTTCACTTACCACATCGCAACGCTCGCCACTAAGTCGCAGAGCGAGCAGTGCATCGCAACGCAAGACACCGTCGCGCACCGCACCGCACCGCGTTCCTATGATTATTTATCAACGATATTTTTGATCACTGCATCTAAAAAGTTATCAACTAATGACAAATACACAAATAACATATTTTATTTGTTGAAACTCATAAACAAAATCAAATAATAAATTTTAATTAAGCTATTTCATTGTATTAAATATATAAAAAATAATGGGGTGTTATTATTTTAACGATACGATAGTTATAAACTTTTTTTGATTACCTTCGATGTGTTAAAAACTGAGATAGGATTTAGCAAACTAACTTTGGTGATAATTTATTTCCCAAAATATGGATAGGTTAATAAAACATTTATATATATTGCAACACATATACAGAGTCAGTCACGGTTAAAGTAATAAAAAAGATAGTATTTTTTTTTTCTAATTAAAATTACATATATAAAAAAATTGCTAATAAAGTATCCATAATATTCTATATTAAATGCATATAAAAAAGTTTCTTATAAAATAAATCTTATGAAGTCTCCGGTGCAGTGTCGATTAGCATATCTCTCCAAAGTAACTGAATCCTTAACGAGAACATAAAGGAAAAAGCGTTGAACTCCAGAAGATTGAATGAACAATTAAAAATAGTTTCAAGTGAAACTTAACCTGTTATTCCTCAATTAGGCACAGCTCGACTAAAACTCGACACGATTTCCATCTGAAACCAGACATTTTGTTGAAAGAGTGAGTCTTTAAAAAACATTTTGTGTTGTGAAGAATGGACAAAAAGTTTGAAGTTCTTCTATAGAAAACCTATAGATATTTACTATGGTAGATCCACTTACTACAGCTCGTATACGAGTTAATCGTTATAGCACAACATTTTGACAGAACGTCGGCGTAGTAGCTAATATATATTTCGTAATGTGAGTGAGTGAGTGAGCTGAAAGCCCAATTTCCGATATCCCTTCCCCTACATCCTATTCCTCTTCTTCCCTTATGTGTATGTGACTTAGCGATACATTTATGACTCACCTGGTGCTACAAATTTCCATAGGTGGCGGTGATCACTGAACATCATTGCGTTTCCTTGCTATTTTCATTAAAATTAGACTATTCATTAGTAAAAAGTGTGTTAAGTATCAGAATATATGAAAAATGAAAATGTAAAGACCATATTGCATAGTAAGAGGTCGTTATGACTTATTAAAGTTATAAAATACACACTACTTCTATACGTCTCCCAGAATTCAACAATCTCTTGATAGTTCAAGATCTTTTTTTTTCTTAATGGTTAAAAATTACCCTTAGATAATTGACAAGCGTAACAGATCTAAGTTTACCCGTACGAAAATACACTCGCTGAATTTTTAATAATAAAATTATATAAACAATCGATTAAATATATATTGTGAATATATGACTTGGAGATTTGCCTAAAAATGGGCTGTTCACGTCATATGATTTTCATTAATTTATATTAATATATCGGTCATGAAAATTCAAAATAAAAAATAAAATCGTTGCAAAATGGCATAATATAATATGAAATTAAAAACGAATATTTAAATAATAATAAAATTATATTACACCAAATATATAAAATACCATTACACTTTTTGTTACCTTTTTATTGAAATCACAAAAAAACTAATCTCATGGCCACCCTCATTCACGGTAGGCATAATATGAACTTGAGGAATTTATGTGACAAGCGCAGTAGCGGGTGATGTTGCGAATTAATTACCGGGTACGCGGGTTGCGGTTAATTATACGCGATACGAGGCGTGAGGTTGTGTTTTCATATTCTGGTTACCTGTAAAGGGAAACCTGGCAAGGGTGACAGGAATATAACGCTTTAGTCTAAGTTCAGAGACCCCTTTACTGAATGGTGTTGGCGTCGCTGGATGATTAAGTATTCCTTTGGATCTCTTGAAGAAGATAATTAAAGCCAAATATAATTTGCTGCGGGATTGTATTTTTGTGCTAATTTTTAGTTTATTTAGGTGTTTAAGAGTTAGTGAATTTACTACCGTTCTATATTACTGAATATCTCCGATAATGGTGTATGATGGATCAAATTTGTCTTGAATGTCACTTGTCGGGTGTTAGGAAATAAATTAAGCACAAGCTCAAGGCAAGCGTTTACATTTTGCGACCATGGGACTTGCGACAATAGTTGAAAAATAAAAGCATTTGGAGATGGTTCTTACGGTTTTGTCTGAATGCAATTTGGACGTAATAAACAGACAGACACAGTTAACCCTCCATTTATCACTAATATTCGTATACATTTTAATGGGTTTAATTTTTTTTAATATTGTGGGATATAAATTGTAATTAACGATTATCGCTTATACTCGAATTTATCCTTTAATGCAACACATGTTGTTAAGTCATCTTCAATATGTACCCTAAACTTTATACCCAATTTAAAATTTAAATAACTATTTCAACAAGACTTTCTATTCCGTAATAAATAAATCAGGCGAAAGATTGTTTTCCATTTTCTTTATAAAAATAGAGCAGTTTTTGTGATTTATTCACAAGGTATAGATAAAAGCTTTGTTAAAAATTTCTATAAAAGTTTTTAAGAACAACGGATCCATATAAAAAGTTTTAGTGTATCTGACACAGTTTAGGCAGCGTACTCTATATCTAACATAATAAAATCAAATAATATTTATCTTATTGTTTATAATAATTGTACGTTAAAATATTTTCCTAAAAATTAAGAAAAAAAAATGAAAGTGGCATTCCATTCTTCAACAAGAGTCAGGCTAATAACAATTACCGCCTTTATTAACGTGTTATTAAAAAATCGTCTTAATCATTTTTAATTAAATTAAAAATTAATAATCTTTGTACAGCTTAAAATTATTTATTAATTTTTTTTTTTAGGTTTTTCCGTGTTACGTGTAGCAATTGATTTCTTATTTACAATAGATTTTGTTTTTGGCGATGATATTGTTCCTGACAGCTCTAGTCAATACAAAAAATTGTGTTTAATTATCATTCACGATTTCAATATTCCTTTAAGTTGAAAATTTTCATGGAAGCAAGTTAATTAAATAAGAAATTATGTGGCGAGGCGCGAGTGAAACTAGTTCCCGTATTACTTAACGTATTCGAACCACTGAATGAGCTTTATAATGAGAACCGGGAAAAGTGATTTTAAGATAGGTTTTCTATATAAGATTATGGTTGAATATGAATAGCATTATATTAAAGTAGTGAATATTTTGTTAACATAATATTTAAGTTATAATATACTGCTTAAAATTTTTATGAATGTTATAATACTAACAATAATAAAATAAACGAATGTACTGAAATGTCATTCAGCAAAATCGCTTCAACCGTTTATTAGTTACGAGGGATCATACAGACGGGTGTATGTAAATACATAAGGGTGAAACATAATTCTTTTTTTAACTCTGCCATAGTCGTTTAAAAAGAACATTTTTCTTTATTTATTATTAGGGCGTGATCCTTATGTAGTATAGTTTTTATGTAAATATTTTAATGTAATTCTTATATTTAAAATTGACGCCACGATTTATATTAACAATTTTCGATAGGATTCATTCTTTCATAATCCTCTCTATTTATTTTTCTTATTGAGTTTCACCATATAATCTTTCAACAGAAACTGACAGTTCGAAAAATCTATCGATAACTTTTGAGTATAATAGCCTTTAATAGACAGTTTGAAGGGACATAAATTAAAGCCTATTGAACCAGCTTATTAGACGCGAGAGTCCGCGCATTCAATCACGTTAAGGTTTCCAACTATTAGTCGAATTTATCGAGTGAGCGCATGGTTTGCTAGGATGTGAACACACAAATGTTTCCCTATTTGAAATTCGTTTGGCTATATTTGGTAATTGAGTTATAAGTTTAGATTACTGAAGAACCACTGTCTTACTACAACAATTTTAACTTACTCGTACGTCGAACGCGTGTTTATAAAATTCCATTCTACTGTGGCGGACAATAATGCGAAGACGACCACGCAGCGCAAACATTGTATTGTGTTGTTAGCGTGCGCTTTGGTGTGCTATATATATCGTAAATTTCGCATTGTCATATAAAATTTTTCTTTATTTCGTCTTTGTAAAATAATGATTAATTTATGTAAAATTTGTAAATATATCCTGTAAATAACTAAGGTTATTATCATTTAACAACATTACTAACGATTCCCCGCACTACAAATCTGCCACAACGAAGTTTTGAGTTAAACATGCTTTAGACACAGTTCATCTTTTAATTTAAAAAAACGCTTAAGTGAGATTTACAGACGTAAAACGTATTTTAGTCAAATGTAACGTGCGACATTTTATTAATATTTTTTTCAAGATTTTACTCGCAATAATTACATATGTAAAAAAAAACAATATAAACGCTATAACAATACGTAATGTATACCCTTCATGCTCGCACAAGAACTCGCCCTTGACCGGTTTTTAATATTTTTTGTTATATCGGCAATGAAAATATACATATTCTGTGAAAATATTAAATGTCTACGTATTACGGTTCACAAAAGAGATGCTATAACGATATAAATAACCACTATGTGCGCTACAACAATATATAATAACGGCGGGGATAGTGCAAAACCGCGTAACTATGTATAACAGCATATTTGTTACAAAAATGAACTTTATAGCTAACTATAAAGTTCATTATATATATATATATATATAATCGATATTTATAAAATTATAACATAAATAAATTTTGACATATCATCGGTGATATTACAAGTATAATAAACTGCGTAATACAAAATGCCCATAGTCGCAATGGCTTTATTTTTTGTCACTGATGTAATTTAATGTTTTATTCAAATTTAGACTTTATGGGAAAATCTATTTACGCGGTTATGCAATATCCCCGACAATATAACCCTTCATGTGTAAGTACTACTCGCTCTTGACTGGTTTATATTATTTGTTATTATAGCGGCGATAGAAATACACATTCGAATTGGTAGTGAATTTTAAGAACAGTTAGATATTATGTAACATAAAAAAATTCTATTTTTCATTAAACAATTAGGGGACTAATTACTTAAAACTATCGCATTTGTGACAGTTACAGCAGGCGTTATTGTAGAAAAATCAGAAAATATCTGCAGTCCATTTAATAGCTCTTTCTCGACAATTAGTCCTAAGAAAATATATTCATAGAATTTAGAAAGTGTTTGCCAATATTGCCATATAAAAGTAGAGCCTATTAAAACAACTTTTCTATTGTATTCAACTTATATTTTTCCTTTGGAGCTAACAACTTGTACAAAGAAATAATAAGGTTCTTATTAAGTTAAAGATTTATACCTTCGAAAACATTTATTAAAACATGCATATAAAACGTCTTTTGTCTTTATTTCAGAATTTGTAAGTTAATATATTTTGAGCAGATAATTTCGTTTTGTTTTCTTAAAATATTATAAACATATTTTTACATTATAAATATGTCTGTCTACCATTATATATAAACTAAGTGCGCTATGCGTGTGGCTATACTGGTGTGGTATGTTTATAGTAAAAAGTAGTTGTGTATTGTTCTTTTGTATAATCTATATTATTGTAAAGTTTTATCAAAATCTGTTTAGTAGATTTTGAGTGAAAAAGCAACCAACACACATACATCCAAACATCCTTGATCCTCACTAACTTTCATATTTATAAGAGTTGTAAGGTGAGAATTAAATTTGTAAGTTTTACTCTCGTAATTGATTTAAAACAACTATGTACCCTAGTAGCAATTACTAACGTTACCAACGTCACCTTACAATAAAAATCAGCCAAGTGCGTGTCGGGCCACGCACAACGTAGGGTTCCGTAGTTGTCAGAATTGTCAAGATCGGTCAAGCAATCTTCGAGTACCTATTTTCGTAAAAAAGTTTACGACGAACTGGGAATTTCCTTTTTTAAGTCAGTTTATACAATATATAAATATAGGTACTTACAATTTTAAACCTTTTATTATTATAAAATTATTTTTAATTAAAATATTTTTAATGTAAAATGAATGTTTGAATGTGAATTATACTAACGATTTTGAACTTTATATGTTCGTCAATTATTTATTATTCTAACACTTGTAAAATATACTTAGCGCCGATAATTTTCCTTCCTGATTAGCGCCTGTGAAATCTATGGAGATTTGGTTGATAACTTCATAAGCGCGATTCAGAATCACTCGCGACATGTTTTATTGAGACATTGTTTTATACCTTATTTTATATTTTATTTTAATTTAAACTTATTAAATATTTATTTATTTATTCATTTAAATTCATATATTAATTTAAAATTTTTAATATTTACATAATGTGATGCTTTAAAAAGTGAAATATTTATTTTTACTTAGATCACCTGTAACTCGATAACCATAAGAATCCACATAGCCGCGATAATTTTCCTTTTAAATTCATTATATGTACCACTATCGTGAATTTTTTCATATTTTTAGACGCAGCAGTTTAGTGGGTAGAGGGGGAGGACACTTGACTCTAAAAAAAATTGACACTTCAAAGCTTAATATTTCGGAAACAGTTCGTCATTCGGAAAAATGGTTTTCCCACACCTATAACATTTTTAAAAGTCCTATCTAACTATACCCCACAACATGGGATAAATGAGAAAAACATTTTTGGTCTCTCTTAACACATAGGGAAGACAACCTGAAAAAAAAATATTTTTAAGATTTTATTGTACGACTTTCTCGGCGTAATTCATATGTATACTCATACCGAATTACAGCTTTCTGGTATTAAGGGTTTCGGAGCAAAGCCGCGGACAGACAGACAGACAGACGGACATGGCGAAACTATAAGGGTTCCGTTTTTTACTACGGAACCCTAAAAACTGTAGATATTGACATAGGAAATACTTTCAGGTGTCAAGTTATGACCAACAACTTATGTAAATCTTTATGAAAGTCTCAGAGCAAAACTGTAATACTTGCCTAAGAAATACTGTATAATGAAACAAAAACAATCTTCAATAATATGTACGCAGCTTTAATCCAAAGTTCCGCTCCTGTAGGTACTCAGGAGGCAATCACGATTACATATTGCCTTTACGCTGATTGTACAAGTTAAATCGAATACTTACTAATCCAATTTTTGTACGTAATGAGACAATTAGTGTAAGTAAATTGTGCGTTCAAATCAATATCGTTTATTTCTCAAAACCCTTTATGTTTATAGCTTTTACCTCTATTATTAACGACTTTTTAAATATAATGCTTGTTAGGATCGATTTATATATTTTTATTATTATTCCATATTTATAATATCGTTATATATTTATTTTAAAATCTTAATTTCGTTGTACAACTGGCCGTTATTGTTTTTTCTTTCTCTTTCAAATTTAGAACGTAAAAAATATGTATCGATTTTTGTGTTGCGTAATATATATTATTGTGTGAAAAGGAGTTATGAATATAATTTTTTTCTGTTTATTTAATGTTTAATTAAAAATACTTAATCTCTAATGAGCTACCGAACAATGCTTTTTTATAAAATATGCTTTTATATAGCCGTTGCGTTACCAGTCATAACAGCAAACTTTTCACTTTTACAAGTGTCATTTGTAAATATAAGTGTTTCCGTATTAATTGGAATAGTGTGAAATTTTTGGAATAAATTTTATTTAAACAACTATTAAATTATAAAATAAGAAATTGTTACTCAGGCAAAAAACTTTTATTGTTTACAAAAATGTAATTTAAATAAAATTCAATGACGCTTAATAAAAAAAAATGTAAAACAAAAGTACTCATTTAATAGAATCTCCCCTAAAGTCATATTCTTGTAAATATTTCAAGACGAAATGTCTCCCTGAAAACAATTAATATCATGCATGTCACGGAGCCTTATTTATTTCTCCCTTATAATAAGCCTGCGTCTGACAACGCTGATTTCATCTGTTATTCCATTAACAGTACACAACACAACATAGTCAGTACAAACAACGTATAGAATATGTATTTTGAAAACATTTCATTCTCATAATTTTTAGCCGAATTCGAGATGGTATTTTACTTTCGGGGTTTTCAGAGAGTTAAATACATTTTTTACATTCTAATTTAAAAAAATGTTACTTTCTACGCAAACGTTCATCTTTCATTTTACCCTTTTAGGGAAAGAATTTCCAAAATATGTTTTAAATATCTGATATATTGTTTGGACGTGTCGTTTTCGGAAAATCCTGATTCTCGCAGATGTCCGCAAGTTCAAGTTCACGTAAATAAAAGCTAATATTCGATGATATAAGTTCAGATATGCTTATATTATATTATAAAATATATATATCAACTATTACGTCCATCACTCATAGGTCAGATAATATGATACAGGCTTTACAACATTTTTGTTCTACGTGACAAGTCATATGATCTTTCTCTATACAAATATGTGTTATAACGGCCTAAGTCTTCTGTACATAAAGCGTTTGTCTTTTGATACATGTTTTTTTATAGATTACTAGCAGTTGCTCGCGGGTACGCCCGCGTATATTTTGGAATTTCAGCTAAATAAATCTACCAGCGAAATTTTGATTTTTCCGGGATTTTTTACCCCTAGCGTCATTTTAAGGGATGATTTTTGAAATTCTGGGATACATATATTTCATTATTCTCCCTAAGTAATGTTTGTTTATGAGGATAATCGGTCAAAACAATACATTTTCTCCATACAAACATTACGAACACGGATAAAAACAAGAAATAAATTAGTTTTACGTAGCCTATATGAAGAAAGTTCAAATCATGTGAAAGAATATAGGACACTTTATTAAAGTCAAACTCTTAATTGCAATTATTTAAAAGGTTCTAAACTACAATAGTAATCAAATATTTATTTTTAATTTATTACAGGTTCTTCAGGCTTCACTCATATTCTTAAATAAACTAAATCAACACTTTTCGTAAAACACTACTATTAAAATTTTCAATTTCATTTTAATACCTTTTAATAGAATACATAAATCATAAACAAACTAATTACAAAATACAACTTTTATAAAATAAATTACCATTATCTTTATAAAATGCAAATTCTTAAAACAAACTTGGCGATCAAGAACACTTTATCTCTTAAAATAAACGAGATAGAATAGCAACACCGAGGGTACGTTAAAATTTAAAACACTTGAGACTCGTTTTAAATAATTATATTTATCCAGAAGTGTATTCGTTTTCATGCGAGTCAATCTTATTGGACTAAACCGTTATCATTTCGTTGCAGGCGGAGGATGGTATGAAGTTTTTTTTCTTACATTTTCTCCTATTTATATTCTCGGCCGCATGCGACGAGTAGCTACTGTTCTCGCTTCTTTGTCTTTGCGGACGATTGATGGGTAATTTTTAATTATTTCTTTTCAACGTTCTAATTTTTCGAAATAATAGATATACTACCTTGACTCTGGATATTAACTGTTACAATGTTATATACAAATAATGTTATATCTTGCACATCTAAATAATATGAGTATGTTAAACATTAAATTAAGATTTTTCCAAGCACTATTTTTAACAATCAGCTTAAGTTTTTTTTTAATTTTGTTGTTGCAAACAAGTTAATGAAAGTCAAATTAAAAATAAAGTCTAAAGCAACACAATACTAAACTACGCTTATGATCGTTACGAAATATTTGTACATGAAATTGTTAAAGTAGAGTCTTAATCAAGTTTTTAACTTATGAACATTATGTAAAGACTGCGAAAATAAGATATTATGAAAGAAATTAAAATCTTTTTTAACTTTGAAATAATTGTTGTCTATTTTTATTACGCCCTCAGAATAAAATTATGTCTTATTTTATGAAATATTATTTTTTATTTTTTAAACATGTTGTTAGTAACATGTTTATAAAAATAAAAAATATTAGTTTCTGTTTATATAAATATGTGTTCATTTACCTACTGTATTATTCTTGTTGTATAACGATATCTTACTATACAGTTCCATAATCACAGAAATTTGACAGCATATAAAATATTCACAAGTCCGCACCATATCCAATAAATTGTCTTTACTGTTATTTCCATTAAAATTGGTTTATCGACCTATAATTAAATTGAATTCAAAATTATTTTCTTTATTTTTTTTATGACAGCCAGTAATCAATAAATTTAGTTGTTTTGATAAATTTGAATTTTTCCATGGAACTTCGTTTTGGAACTTTGGATTATGAGCGTCATAACTTACAATACCTATGCATGTGCACACTGCCAACATAAGGCCGAGTGTGTGTTTACGCCAAAATATTTTATACTAATTAATGAAGATGTCGAATATGTAAATACAAAATATCTAGATAGATAGAGTCAAATTTTAAAGGTAACCTTACAAAGGCTGTTAAAAATAAAATCACTGAATGAATTCCTTCAAATTTAAAGCAATGATAAATTACTTTTGGATCTCTAATCTGAGGGCAAAACCTTTGAGTGTAATTGTCATCTTACACTTGTGCTAAATTGTAAACATAAAAACTTACGAGTTTTGTATGAGTATTCGATCAATAATTTTGTTGATCCGCGTGTAAATCTAATACACGCCTTAACTGAGGATTGTCAACTAAAATTTTAGGATTCATTAAAATAATATAGTTTCAGCAAAACTCGCCGCTTAACAAAATGGAAAGCAGATTGTTAAACAAACATTATTTATGTAGTATGAGTACATATTTAACCGTTATTTATTTATCCTGTGCTTTCATCACTTTGTAAATATATACAATACTTTATATGAATTTATAAACATAAATATATTCAATGGATTTGACCACAAATAAAAAAATAAAAATAAAGATAAAAAATAAAAAAACGTAATAAAAACGCAATTTAAATGTTAAGCCCAATATCATTCCACTCTAAGTTAAGAGCTGAAGTTTTGTAGACTTTATAAGCCAAGAATCTTACGACCTCCGATAATTTTTTTTCAATTTCACGGATCGTTGTTATCTTTGTAAAACATTAATATCAATATCTTTAAGATGGATTGAAAGGACCTTGAACGTGGGATAAAAGAGAAAAGCTAGCAAAATGTAGAATAATATTACTGACAGGATAAGCTTCTAAATTTACAGTAAATCTCAATTTATTATCGCATCCGGTTATTTTTTTATCGCAAACGAGCTGGATTTTAGTTTATCCTTGAAGAAAAACTTCAAGTTTTTAAAACATTTAAAGGTTTTGTGTTATGAAAACTTATTAAAGGACCATTTCTTTGACAAAGATCATCAAAATCGGTTCAGCCATTTAGGCAAATGTAACGTATGTAGTATATATATATATATATAATATACTCAGAGTTTATTACAGATTATATCATGAACGATTTGACTAAAAAAGTTATATTTTTTTAAATTGCAAAACTTACTAATAAAAAATTTTTTTTTGGTGTTAAGGCTTAGGTTATGGAACTACGTTTACCCAAGTATGTCGTATTGTGTAATCTTCTAAGTATATATTTGTTTGTGTGAAAGGCCTAACGTGATTACATTATCAGAGCTCGTTATAAAACCGGCTAAGTCCGTGTCGAGCCACGCGCAGTATATGATTCCTTATTCACCCGTCTCAATATACTTCCCAATGTACTAAAAAACATAGTGCACGAGTCTTATTTACTGTCTGTCTGACACTCATAAAACTCAGACCTCCGTCATTTCTTTTTTTTAGGATACTTTATTTTACAAAAAGAACGATGTACAAAAGGCAGACTTACGAGTACCTTAGAACGGTGTACGAGAGTTGATAGTTTCTCAACCGATTTCGAAAATTGTTTTTTTTTTTATTGAAAATTTATACTTTCAGATTGGTCATCAATTAAACGAAATTACATGTTTTGTTTTTGAAGTCGATTGTTTTTTTTAAGTAATAATTATTTTAACTCAGTAAATAATAAAATTCAAAACAATTAAAAACATTAATACTCCAATTTTTAGCTTTTATATAACTAAATATATTTAATATAAGTCCGTTAATATACTCAACTAGATACTCGTATTATGCTGAAATTGAATCATCAACGCGAAATAGTTTCTGCGAAAAACGCAGACAGATAAATTATTCCATTTTTGGGTTACGTAGCTCTAAAATAGTATAATTTAAGTACAAATCTTATACACATGTATTTAATCACTTTTTATTTCAAAGTAACACATACTCATATACCTACATACATTGTAATATTCTGACCATGTTGATTGCATTATGACGTATTAAATTCGATAAGGGATTACACTGGCCCTTAGGCATTACGCAGTAAATCTAGACGCGACCTTACACCGTGATACATATTTAGTCACTCATGAATCCACTGGAAATCCCCAGAGCTAAGCCTAACTTTATCCGATCTTGGTGAATTCGAAACCTTTTGTGCGGTTAAGTTTATTTCGAAGTTGGATTTGCTTGATCCACTTCCGAAAAAGAGGAAGTACTTATTCTGAAGGTTAAACTTTAGAATAGTTTTATAGTATTAATACCGAAAAACACATTTCTTAAACAGCTTAAAAATAAAATTGCACGTGTTTATAAGTAATCTTGACAAGTTACCATTACGTGGACGTGTGCAACGTTTATTTGAAATTATTTAACAAAAAAAAAAATTCATTCGACGAAAGTCATTCAAGTTAGGAGGACCGATTAATAGACGATGAAAATTGATTGCTAATTGTGTAATTTTATTGCAAGAATGTTTGTGTTACATTGTTTTATAAATTGTAAAGCTTGTTAAAATAGCAGTTTTCGAACACTAATTTACACATAATTGAAACCTGACAGAACTCAGCAGAAAATTCTGGATACCTCAAAATTAAAACATTTTCATATAAGAACTACAATATGAAAATATTAATGCATACGAGTCGTGACAATTTGAAGATATAAAATATACAGAAGGACCGGAATGTCTTCTGCCACACCATTTACTTAGATGAGCCTTTTACGCATCATTAATTTCCCCTTTTCCTAATATCCAAGACAAAGTGTTACTAAGTATCGGTCGGAGTCTGAGGGCCTTCAGAATTCATTAATAATAAAGATTGTGACGTCATGAAAATATTAAAGATAATTAATTTTTCTATTGATATTACAATAACAAATGCTTTGGATAATTTTTCTAGTGTAATGGTAATGAATGTACTGTTAATGGCAACGGTTGTAATTTATTCAAAAACGGACATTTGTATAAGTTATACACTTATTGGTTTTTAAGTTTAGATGTCTTTTTAAATACATCTTCATAGTTGTTCCGCCTTCTAATACCTCAGGCATGTAATAATATATACGTTATGGGCAAAGTGATTAATCGGGCCTTATTCATAACGCCCAATACAAATGGGCGATATAATAACTATGGAATCTTTGAGTTTGGCGTTGGCATTAGCGGCAGTGGTGGCGGTGCAATCGCCAACGCCAACGTTTTTGCCAAAGACTACGCCAACTTTACGACTACCGCCACATTCATATTTTTTTAGTGTAAAGAAAAACTGGCTTACCATCAACAATTGCGAAGGACATATAGAAATCACTGTCTCAACACCCGTAGCTCCTATGATCAAGTTAAAAATTAGAGAAAGACGTAAAAGTAAGAGAAAAGAACATTAAGAAATGAAACAACCAAATGCACGCATAGTGAATACTGAATAGTCATTTCTACCACGTCCCTATTCCGTGTACATAATACACAATAGCAGATATTGTTATAACCATTGGCCATTGTATACATTGTTAATACGCTGTCATCAATGGGATAAAGTTATTTCCTTTGTGTAACATAACACTGACTCCTTCACTATGAATATGCACTGAGTGCTGTCTTTAGCTCATTTAACCGGAAGATAATTAATGAAGATTTGTTGATTAATCATTTGGTAGTGTCTTTTGTAAAGATAATGCATTATTTCACTTTACTTTTTGCAGCAGGTGCTTCTGTGAAGTTTGGTAACGATCGGAGAGAATTTTTTTAGCTCTTGCTAAAAAGCCGAATCTCTTAATCATAAAAATTAAAAGGGCAATTTAATAAAGATTGATGTTCTTTTACAATTTCAGATCAATTTGTTCGACGTTAGTTAAGTGATATATTGAAGTAAGCAATAATCAAACATTTATGAGAATCCGATATCAACGTACAACGAGAAAAGCAATTTTTATTTCTTGTGTTTTATATGAAAGTATCATTTGTAGTGCTCATGTTATTGTGTTGTTGTTATAAAATTGAGTATTCTTGAGAATTCAGAAAATATTCTCTACATTTTACGTTTATGCTGTAAATAACAAGACTTAACTGATAAAATACTAAAGCTGTCTGACAAAAAAGTGGTACATCAATAAAAATATATGAAGTAGAGTATATGCCTGTAATTATAAGTAACAGTCAAAATACTCTACTATTATGCACAAGTTTCTTCTTCCATTAAAAGAGAAATGTTCTGAATCCGTAATGCTGTATCAAAATATCCTGCGAGAATTAGGTGTACTCGTACACTTATTAATTTAATGTTAGAATCTCCTTCGACACAAATAGATTCTGATAAGCAATAATGTGTCAACCCACAAAAAGTCAAATTCCGAGATACTGATGTTTTTTGATTCTGTGTCATCTAATTAATATTATTCAAAACAATTTCAATACGTCTAAACTAAATAAATACAATAAAAAAGTTTTTTAATTTAATGTTTCGAATTCCAAGTGCGTTCCATATTTTGCAATTTATACAATAATCTCAAATATTTTAAAAAACTTATAAGTAGATAACACTTTACTCATATTAATCTGTGTTTAATTAATTATACGTTTTATCAAAATAAATAAGAAAAAATGGATATATACGTCTTGAAACAAATCGATTAAGAATCTTTAAACGTCATTTTCTCGAAATGAAGGCCGTGTGGCTTGACATAGTATTGCTTATCAGCGTCCAAATTTAAATTCTATTTATTATAAGTTTAGCAGGAAAATGAGTATGTAGGTCCCCTGATAGTAAGTGATCAATTTCGCCCATGAACTATGAGCATTGATAATACTAGAATAATTAAAATGTGTTGCCAGCTTAAACAGGATTGAGAGAAGAAAAGAGACTGGAAGTAAGGGAAGGGATAAAGAGAGTAGGTTTCTAGCTTTATGACTCAACATATAAAACGTAATTATAGTAACTATTTTACGCCTATTTTCTGCTAGAGTGTAGCACTTCCTCGGTCGAGTATACGGGACAGTATACGAGATGTGGCCAATTGGCTACAACTTAGCAGTAAAAAAGATGACTTTAATTTTCGTACTAGCCTAGTTTTGACTTTGCGATCTTCAATTAAATCCGTATATAATACACAAAAGGTTGTATTGGCTAAATTAAAATCACAAGCATGTTCTTTTTATCTCACGTGAATATCTGCGTAAAAAATAACCATATCATTAAACAGTGTGTAAAATTTGATAAGGAAATGTAATGAATATAACCAGACGTGCCTAATTACTCTGCTTTTTGGTATTCAACCTCATCTCAGATATGGCAGAGTACCCGGAATGCGTAATGAAATGACCAAGCAAGGTATGTCAAATGAGAATAAACCTGGACTGGAATGCAAAGGGGACATTTAGACATGAGAGAGAATAAAGTATAAGCCATGGTGTGGTTTGGGCGGAGCACTAGTTCCTTGTGCGTAGGTAACGAAAACAATGTCAAAATTAAAAACATGTATATATTTTATTTGAAAAAAATCTAAATTTCTTAGCTTTTCAAAAGTAGAATAGATGCATGGACTAATGAACGACGTCCGTGTAATAATAGGTACCACGGATGCTGATAATATATAGTGTGTCATATGTATATTTTAAACTTCCGCGATTTATACTATTTATATTTAATATAACGGGTCTGGTGGTGTGTGAGTTTTCTTCCCGCACTTGCCGCCGGAGGGCGCGCGGTGTAAAAAAGGTATTACTACCATTGGCTATCGCGATAAGACCCGTTATATTAAATATGAATAATATCTCAACCTACATAAAGTAGATTCGGAAATATTGATGTATTCTCATGCGTAACTAAAAGTTTAAAAAAAAAGTTTCATAAATTAATGTTTCGAATATTGAAGTGTATTCCATATTTTGCAATATTCAATGATCTCGTATATTTGCAAAACATTTTGTTTAATAAAACTTTTTATTATTCCAATCTGCTTTTAATTCATTACACTTTTTATCAAAATAGAAAAGACAAGATGGATATACTTCTTTACAGAAATGTTCTAAGAATAGGTTCGACATCTCTATGCGCAATTTTTTCAAAACAAGTCCGTGAGGCTTATCAAAGTATTGCTTATCAGCGTCCAAAATATATTTAAGCGAGTATCCGCTCGAGGTTGTGTGATATGTTAATATAATTAAAACACATGTTTCTCTAACTATATTATTGTTAAGTTCAATAAAAAATTCTGTAGTAAACTACTAGAGAGATTTTTATTATTAGTAAATAGCAACTACTAAGAAAGAGCGACAAATATACGTTTACATACTCAAACGTCTTGAAAAACTTTTCTTTTATATTGTAGTAGAAGAAAAATAAATCTTTGAATAAACAGTATTAATTCGTCAATCATATTTATAAATGTTTATTCAAACCTATATTAAACCAGTAAGCATCCAATATAATACTAATATTTCTAAAATCTTAATTAAAACGTTTCAAACAGACCACATTTTACCGTTCAATTCTTCCGATGAATAGAACATCCCTAGCCCTGAACATATCCATATAATTACTTACAAGGGGTAGTGTATACATACATAATTAATGTTCTCCAGTGTAACGATTATGAAGTAGTATTAATGAATCAGGGGTTATAGTAAGGCTTCGTTGCATCGAATGATTAGCAGTGGAGGTAGGATTAGGTAACAAAGCCCTCTCGACTACCGCTTTATGAGAGGATCCCGTTATGAAGAGGGCTTCGTCTAATTAGCCATTTATTACTATCGATCTACGTTGATATCTCTCGAGTAATGTAAGATTTTTGACATTTACTAAGGCAGATAAAATATGACTTTAGAAAGGTTCATATAATGTCTTACACATCACGGTAGATTTAAAAAATAAATATTTTTAAATAGTAATTTTAGCATCCATAATTGAATAAAATGATTGGAATTTTATATAAAACTAAAGCTACATTATTAGTTTTAAAAAATATAAATAGCTTAATCCACCACGCTGCTTCACTGCGGGTTGACGGATATATGTACATGTGTTAGAATTTCTCTCGGTATAAGTAGGTTTCCTTACGACATTTTCACAGCCGAGCACGAGATGAATTTAAACCCAAATTTAGTACTTAAAAAATCAGCGGTGCTAGCCGGGGTTTGAATCCGCGATCATCGGTTGAGATCTACGTGTAGATAGTAACCACTAGGCCATCTCGGCTCGGCTGATGATGGACTTATGATCGAATATTAATGAAATATAATTAATAGCCTATAAAATTCAGGTACGCGAGAGCTAATTAATGGAATCTAATACTTATGACTAAAATAAAAAATATTTCAGATCACAATATTAGACGATTCAAAGAAACAAACATAATACAATACATTTTCATCAGTAAATGGAGACGAGTTTCCCATACATCAATAGTTGGATACAACAAAACAATTCATCAAAAGCGCCGAAAAGATCTTCATCGCTAAGCAACGGAATATTAAAAATTTCTTTTGAACGACTACGTGTTTGTACGAGATGTAGAAGTGTGAATAATACGATATCTCATTTCTTTATTCACAAAAGGTATTACAATGTATCGTATTCGTTATTCGTGTGCTCTGCGAAAGTTAGTAAGCCTTTTATGAAATTGGATGAAACGTGTGTTATATGGGAATATTTCTATTTTATGAGTTGAATGTGGAGACATGTACAGCGTTATGGTGAAGTAACTCATGTAATTGTGGTTGTATTTCCTTTTAAGAGAATATACGTATATATATTACTAGTTCCTTGCAGTTTGCTCGCGTTTCACTTCTATTATCTAACGCAAAACGATTTTTATAATTAGATCAGCAGTTTCAGACTGTCTTACGCATAAATAAACAAATTTTATTTAAAAATCATAATAATTTCTATTCAAATCATGTCTGCGCAAATTGTTGTGAATAATGTTAGCAGCATTTAATTTACCTTTCTTTTTTGTACCTATATTATGTATTATATACATTTATATTTTTTGGTATATAGGGGGTAATCTTTGAAACTACTAATTCAATCTAAAATAATACTTTTGCGTCGGATAGACCGTTTATTGAGGAAAATTATAGAGTATATAACATAATGTTGATAGATGTATAAAATAGTTATTTGTTGAGGTGTGTAATCATAAATGTGTCCGACATTCCTACATTCTATTGAATTTATTTATTAAGAGTTGTCTAAATATGGAAAGTCAGTGAGCAATTATTTGATAAAGGCTTCTTCATTTTTTTAATACATCTACTGCTAAATATATATCCTTATTGCTAATCTTTTGCTTAATACAGGGTGTATAAATGCCGAATTATTGCCAAAGATCCTAATATAATGAAATTGACATCTGTCAACCTTCTTACAGTGTCAACAGCTTTGAGGTAACGTGACCGCTTCATTCTCGTCTCTCTAAAGTTTGATGAGAAGAAACTCTTTACTATAAAAAATTCTAGAACAATCCATCAATATCTAAAAAACAATTTACCTTAATAGACTTTAGACTAGGATATGGTTTGTTTCTCTCCAGAAGTTTCTGAAGAACGCGTAAACGATAATTCCGTTTTATTAGTTGCACTAAAAACAAAATTGGTTTTTAGAGTTCTTAAGACCTGGATAAGAAGGAGTATGAAATATGATAACTTAATTTTCCTTTAACTCCAACAGGATTATTTCTCGAATGAATATATTTCAAAATGTATCAACTTTTTATTATTCAATGCTAATGTAATTTTAGTCGAATATTTTTTGTTCGTTCTAAGTTTCAGAAGAATTTTTAGCTTCACAGACCTAAATAATTTTGTTTAGCAATCGTCGAATTATTTGCAGTCAAAACCTAAAAAAAAATTAAAATTATCACCTGACTAAATTAACTCTTAAGTTATTGTCTTATATTTCAGACTGCGACAATTTGTTAAGATATATTTTTTATATAAAAACTCTGGAAGATCCGTAACTATTTACCACGTTATCGACATTATATAGGTACACAACGCAGATGAAGTTGTTAGTAACAACACTGACAACTTAATAGTAATTAAAAATTTTTGGTATAGAATAAAAACTTATGGTCAAATCCGACATTATTCAATTATATAAAGGAGTCTTGTGGCCGATTGTAATAAAAACAAAAACTGAATTTTGAAGAAAAAAACTTTATTATATTGATATTGTTACTAATAAGACTATAATATTACTTTCTGCATACAGAATAGAAAAGCAATAGATCATTTTTTACAAAATGCCATTCAATGAATACTTAACTAAAACCTTAATTAGTCAATTGTTGAGAAAGAGGGTCAAGTGTTGTTAATTGGACTCGCACATGTAGTGTACCGTACTATCGTGCAAGGTACGCATTACATACGTACGTAGGGACAGTGTACTTTTTAAATACTTATATAAAAGTAACAAGTTAGGCGCTATAACAGACACACGCGTTGGCGCAGTGGTCACTGCAATTGACTCAAGCGCTAACGTACGCGGGTTCGATCCCCGCTCACAATCCTGTATTGGCCATACGGATGTTTGTCGTGGTCTGGGTGTTTGTGTTAGTGTTGTGAGTGATTCTGGACCCCGAGGTCACGCGATATGAATGCCGGCCGTTGAGTGCAATGCGTTTATATTATATATTTATATTATTATAACAATTCGTCGATAAGTAGAGATATTTATTACGGTTCATGAATTACAGCCGGCTGATTGACGGAGGCTTAGCGTTAAGAGGCCCCATTGACTCTCTTTGGAATGCAACCATAAAAAAATTAAAAACAGCTAAAAGCGAAAATTTGGAATTCTCGATGATGATTTTGTAACGTTGAAAGCGGGTAGCGGACGCTCAAATTCGGCCCCGAGATTCCTTTGAGTTTTTCTATTCCATATTAGTTTCAGATTTGACATCTACATCCAGCTAAAAAAATCGATCTATATATGGACGCTGATAAAGTCTCGTGACCACTCGGGCTTCATTTTGAGAAAATGGTGTCCAAAGATGTCAAACTTATTCTTCATAAATTTGTTCGAATATAGTCCTATATGCAACTGTTCTTTTCTATTTTGATAGAAGGTATAATGAATTAAAATTATATTGGTATAATAAAAAGTTTTATATAATAATAAGTTTTTCAATATATGAAATAATTGCATATTGCATAATACAGGACACACTTCAATATTCCAAACATTATTTAAGAAACTTTTTCCATAGTTATTTAGTTCTAATAACTTGAAATTTTTTTGAATAATATTAAATCTGTGACGCATAATTAGAATTTAAATTTTTGTGGGTTGACACATTATTGCTTGTTAGAATCCATATTATAAAAAGCAATATCTATAGAAATATACCAATAACCATAAGCGTAAAATAATGGGAGGCAAGCGACCGTATAATTGGAAAATTATTTCTTAATTTGTTACGACATAAGCCTTAAATCAGCAGTAAATAATCACCGTCTAATTTCTTAACACGATAATCCTCGACATGTAAGTGTAATCTGGCTTAACGTAATACTAAATTGATACGAAAATCCGTTTCACTTTTCGTTTATAACTCGAGGTTAAGCCGATGATTACGGCTTCGCGTAGGTGAATTTCGGTACAACAGTGTTAGAGCGTTTAACATATTTTGCTGGCTTAGAAATTTGTATGCACGAACGTATTAATAACTTTCGCGTTTATGTGCAATAATTATGAAAGATTAGTTTTATGGAATATTCTTGTCTATTAAGTTAACCATAAATTACTATGATTTTAATACAATTATATTTTTACCCGGCTGTGGCGGAGTTCAAAAGAATATGTGTTTATATGTTTGACCAGTATTAAAATATGTATATCTGATTTTATGTACGTTCGTAACTATTCAATGGTTTAACTTATGTATTTTGATAATTTACGTCATACGACGAGGTATACATTAGTAAGTTTCACTCTCGTAATTGACATAAAAAAACTCTGTCACGTGGTACAGTTCCTAGGTTATGGATGTCAAAAATAAAAGCACAGTAAATTCTTTCAGGTGTAAAGAATTGAAAAACCACTTATGTAAATCTAGATGAAAGTCTGAAAGCAAAACTTATAAGCATAATTCTCGTTTAAAATTTGCCTTGACGGCGCTACAGTTAATGGATATGGACCTTGTTTTTAATTACAAAATATTTTGAGTTAATTATCCACTGTCGTGTTTAGCATTCTATATAGTGACTTTAATAATAGTATTGTTTTGTTAATTTTAACGTCTTTCATATATGGATGTTGATAAGCAATAATGTGTCAACCCACAAAAAGTCAAATTTTGATATATTGATGCATTCTGATTATGCGTCACGTGCTTAACATTATTCAAATATTTTTCAAGTCATTTAATCTACATAAGTACGGAGAAAAGTTTCTTAATTAAATGTTTCGCACATTCCATATGTGTGTATTCCATATATGTGAAGTGTATTTCATATTTTGCAATATGTAATTATCTCATATGTTTGAAAAACTTATATTAGATAAAACTTTTTATTATCAGCTTTGAATTAATTATACCTTTTATCAAAATAGAAAAGACAAATGGATATATACGTCTTCAAACACAGCCGTTAAGAATAGGTTTGACATATATAGACGCCTTTTTCTCAAAATGAAGTCTTGTGGCTTGACACAGTATTGCTTATCAGCATCCATATACATATATTTACTTAACAAATTATTTAATAAACTTATACGATTTGAAACCTAATCTAGACCTACTTAAATAATTAAATTCGTTTCATTACATTAATTAGTTATATCGTTGTTATTTACTATTTTAGTTCCGACAGTTAGTTTGCCAAGCATAGATAATAGCATACTTAACCTAAATTACATCAGTATTCGTTATTTATGAACTTTTTTTTTGCTCAATAAGTAGAGCATTTTATGTTAGTTTTATCAATTGTTTGATAACATTCACCTTTAAGTAATAAAGTATTATTGTTTTAACGATAATAATATAAATATACATATGTAGTGAAGTAATACTATGTTCATCATCATCATCATTTCAGCCGTAGGAAGTCCACTGCTGGACAAAGGCCTCCCCTAATAATCTCCAAAGGAAGAATACTATGTTAGTTTGTATAAATTACTTGAGGCTTGTAATATTTCTATACCAATTTTAAAACCCATTTCAATCCAATACGCGTTTGATTATTAAAAAATCCGTTTTCAGTAAGCTCGAGCTTTATAACTTAAGACAAGATTTCACACTCGGTATATAACTGGTCAAAGTTATTTATATTCTTTCGTTTAATAAGCGATGGTAAGATTTTTTCCTACTTATTTGACACTTACATATATTCATATCTTGTACAATGTACTGGAATATATCAAAATACTTTCTTAGGGGATGCCTACGCGATAGTAGTTTTATGCATGCAAAGTCTCAACCCGATCGATTTAAAATTGATAAAGTTTCATACAAACTTTTATCCTCTTGGGGGAATTAATCAAAATCCTTTTTTAGTAAAAGGCTACATCATAACATCTACCTGCCTGCCGATTTACAGCTCGATCCGTTCAGTGGTTTGGGCTATGCGTTGATAGATCACTATGTCAGTCAGTCAACTTTGAGTTATGTATATTTAGATTACGCTCGACGACATATTCTAGATTTAACACACGTATAAAACACATGTTGATCTGCATTTTGTTGGTTATACAATAAATAATACCCCGTGATAAAAAAGTACATAAATCTTTTATATTTATTACAGGAGCAAACTAGGCGTGGGAATTATTAGGGGGAAATAAATAATACGCGATATACGTGTAGAAATATTTATTACAACAGATTCTGAGCTATCCACAATATCTGTAATTACATGAGATCTATGGGTAAGAATAAATATATTTTGTACAATTCGTTGCGTTCATAAATAATAAACATCTATTAATCTAAATTCCACACTTTTCCAAAGATGATATAATAAAGTATATTAATTTAAACATACTTAATTTAAACAGTAAAAATTATGATTATGCAAAACATTTTTAATTTTATTGTTAAAGTTGGCTTGCTCATAGCCCAGCGTTGAGTAATGATCTGATTTTCTATAAAGATAAATGTTTCAGAATTTTTATAGTCATGCTTAATATTTTCTTTTCACCATTAATAAAATATCTATTAATAAATTGAGAAATTTTAACAAAAAAGGCTTAGCTAGTTTGAATCCCGCAATCTTAGGATTTGAAGAAGACTCTATTTACGAAACGATTTAGACTAAGCGAAAAATATGATTATTTTCTTATTTTTATAATACTTAAGTTTTTTTTACAAATATCAGATATTTTAAACGTTGTCAATCACATCACACTAAATTCAACGAGGTCAATACAACATAATAAGTTAACATTATTTTATTCTAAAGCCCGAAATACAATGAAAGTAAAACGTGCCAGTTACATTTACTACATTGCAATCAGGGTGATTACAATGTAGTAAATGGCATGCCAGTTGACAGCGTTCAGTTAGAAAAAATGATTATGCATACCAAGAGCGGTGTTAGGAGGGTAATAGTGGCATACCAAACGATAAATATCTGAACGTGCGTGACAGCTATAGGCATGCCATTTACTTGCACTAAAGGTACATTTTGATTGCACGTATATTTTGTCTATATATATGTAATATCTTTACAATTGTAACACATAATTTTTTTCATTTTAAAATTCTCATTAAAAATATATTGGCAAAGTAAATCCACGATAATGGAATGAGTGTCACATTTATTAAAATACGAGCTAAAATGTGACACGAAAATTCCATGGAGGGACGAAGCTATGTGATTTTATATGGGCATACAATTTCGTTAGCTTTTAAAATATTTGCAGCGAACGAACATATTTTCACTTAAGCACGGGTTCGTGACAAAAGTTTTCACATTTCATTTATTATTTAGCTCGTCGGTTCTCAAGTTATATGGTGTGTAAAAATTTGATCTGCAAAAAGTACGGCTTTCCTTCTTCGTAATGTTGAGGATATAAATTATTTAGAAGTTAATCTTTTAGTTGAGGGTAATATTTTAAAGTTTTGAAAAAAGACTAAAGGAACGGGACATGTTTCTGAAGTTTTTTCCCTTTTAAAGATAAAGAAATATATGACATAAGAATAATAGAGTATTCAGTAAATAAAGAAATCTTTGATATATGAGCTTAATCTAAAAACATAATTTATTAATTAGTTGAAACAAGCGCATAAAGTTAACTTTAAAATATTTAGAATTACACTTAGATTACATATTGTGTAATTATTTTTGGCATATGATTAAATTATGTTTCAACGATTACACGGTACTTTTTATATCAAACTGCAACGAGTGGTACATCTAAAGTCGGAATTTTAAGAAAATTACTTCAAACAAGTGCATATTTTTAAATGCGTAAATATTTAACAATATGTCGAGACAACACATAAGATAGATCTCTTGTTAATAGTACGGTTCGATATTGTGAAAGATCATGATTAGTTAGTCGCGTGTACGCTTGTTTACAATTATTCTATAACAGATATACACATGTATATATACAATGTGAAATTACACGAACATAGTAAAAGCATGACAACAATTTTTGTATGGCGCATAGACACTCTTGAAATAATGAACATGGCGATACTATGCGACTGACTCGCCGTGTGAGAAAACCATGCTAATAACAAATGATCTAAATATAAGTATGTACCTACTTACCATCATTTATATTTTTTATATCAAGATATGAATTTTATATACAATAAATTTTGAAATCGTTAATTTTATAAATAACCTATGAAGAACGAAAAGGCTTAACCTATTTTTAACACTTAGATTTCTACAATTTTTACAAGATTAAATAACATAATTATTATTGACTAGATAGATATGCGAAAAGTTAATCTAATATCACAAACATTGTTTTTGTCGTTCAAATCTTAGAATTTAAAGTAATATTAGCAAAGTAACTATGAAAAGGAAGTTAGGCAAATCTCTTCCGACATTCGAAAACGCTTTTAATCTAATCTCATTCTGTACGGGATGGCCATAAGTTTCCTCTATCGACTGCATTAATTCCTTCGGACAAGGAAGTGTCTCTAAGGGGATATCTGTCAATTTAATTGCTTTGTTTGCTTTCGGTTTTTCCTTCTCATTGTTATAATCGTCACCTTTATCATAATATTCGTAATTGTCATCAGCTAGGACATTACTGCTATCTGCTTCATCATCTTTTGCTTCGCTGACTCGTCTATCGTTTGCCTGATCAGGAACGCATGATATTTTTTCGAGAGCTTGTTTCATTGTATTGTCCTGGGTTTCGTTGCGCAATACATATATCCAGGACAGCCGGCAGTTACAGTTGAGTGGGTTACCTGAAACAAAGGAACGTATTAGATTTAATGCGCAGAACAATTGCAAATTAGAACCATTTCAACCTCTGTAATTAGCGAAGTCGAGCCTTCTGTGTCATTAACCTCAAAATCTTTGGATACTTAATATGCATCACAAGCATCGAGATTGCTCCTTTGAAATTCAAATTTTAATAGTTTTTTCTAATCTAGCGGGAATTCTTCGCGTTCATTAATTCTAATGCATCTAATTAAAATTTTATGCGCATTTTTACCACTGCGCTGAGAATGCATTTTTCCTCTCTCTATATATTCACGAATTCATTACGCCTAAAGGACCTATTATCTTCTAGAGTACTAACTAAGAAATGCTATTATCTAGCAAAGAGAAAAGTATTTACCCTGAGGAATAATAAAGCGCATTGAATCGTTTAATTACATATTTAAAAAAGATCATTATATATATATTCATAATGAAAAACTCCAATCGCTTAAAAACAGGCCTAAAACAAACAATATAATTATCATTTAATTAAGGAAAGAAACATGTCTAGCTGAAAATCAAACGTACATTAAGAAACTTTGTCGAACATTAACATTTGAAGCTGCAAAATAAATGATAATAGTCAACCTATGAAGTTAATATATTATGGCCATTCACGCGAAACAGTCATTTTACATTCAGGAAACGTTCCAGAATTATCTACCAAAGTTGGCAACATGGAAACCTGCGAACAGATAGTGGGACCTCGGACTTAGCGGAGAAAAATGACTTCCATCCTTGGATAGCACGTGCGGCATCCATATTCGTTGTAAGAACATTTCATGTTGAATCGAATTGACGTTGAAATATTGCATATTGGAACTATGAGGCCATTACCATCTCATGTTGAACAAATATTTACACGAGACAGTTTTGATAGCGGAAACGTTCGTTGAATCTTGCGTAAATATTGGTGGTATTATAAATTGTATATACTTTTCGCTTTTCAACAACGTAGCACAGTGAAATATTAATTATTTATTTAGCCCTAGGGAGGATTTAAATGTACAATTTGGTTTATCATTTGTATGAAAATCGTATCAATGCTTTATCATGTTTATTTTACCATCAATTTTATAAAATTAATGATATTTATGCTAACAAAAAGTTTTTATTATTTGTTTTAATTATTATTTATTTTCAGCAAAAGAACGATTTTCAGATAAACAAAACATTTAACAACTAAACTTAACTAATAAATAATTCTGGTAATAATCACTACAATACACTACGTTAAACGTATACATGGATGCTAATAAGCAACAATGTGTTAATTCCCAAAAAAATAATTCGGAGATGATGATGTATTCTGATAATGTCACGTATTTACCATTAATAGAAAAAAAAGAATAAGATATATAAGTAAGGAAAAAAATTCTTAAATTAATGTTTTTGAATATTGAGGTTTGTTCTATATTTACCAGTATGTAATAATCTTATATATTTGAAAAAGTTATTATTAGATAAAAAATTTTATTATCCCAATCTGCTTTTAATCAATTATACTTCTTATCAAAATAGAAAATAAAAGATGGATATATATTTTTTCAAAGAAATGTATTAAGGTATTAGGTGTAAGATTTGACATCTTCAAACAAAATTCCTGTGGCTTGACAGTATTATTTATCAGCGTCCACATATATAAGAAAAATAAATCATTACTATTAAATAGAAATAATACTTGTCATAAAAAGTAGGATAAACGCAGTGTATAAGATTATTAAGATTAGCTTTCATAATAAAAAATCTACGATATTTTATTATTATTATTAGTTTCAATGAGAAAATAAATTTTCATTTGGTTTATAAAATGTCATGTACAATTAAATATACATAATTATACTATTTTACTCCTTTAAAGATTTATACAAATTACAGACAAAATAAATAAAAATATTTTAATACTTTATGAAAATTGTATAATAATAGAATGATACAAATATGTCTAAAATACAGACAGTTTCCACCAGGTCCAGATGAAACATTGGAATACCGTCAAAATATCTGAGCTTACGTTATAAATTGAATTGTGCACTATGGTCAGGCACGATAACACTATCGTCCATGACGCTTTTACCGACCGATTTGTCAAGATTTTCGCTCGCGTCGTAACTTATTGCTATATAGTTTGTTATAGTACTAAGATATAGTGAAAATAGCTAGAGCCTACAGCTGGCCAACGATAAAGTGTCATCACAAGCCAATGGAACTGACTCGTGGACGAAAATTACATCTGTAAGTTTTACTCTCATGATTGACATAAAACAACTCTTATAACTTTGTAACAGTTATCGAAGTAACCTTACAAAAACTAGCCGTCAATCTGGAGGCGCTGACAGTAAATTCTTTCAGGTGTAAAGCGTTGGCAAACGACTTATGTAAATCTTTATGAGAGCAAAACCTATCTGCCTTACTACAAAAGATTTAAACAGACGTTAAACGCGCGTCTAAGACAGTTTTGAGTTAAACATGCTTTTGACATAGATTAATATACGTTTAAGTGAGTTAAAATAGATGTTTAAAACCCTATTTTTGCTTTCAAATTTAACGTATAACATTTTATCAATAAGTTTTTTAATGAGTTTATTCGCTGTTAAGCAATTTAGATAATATTTTAAGCAATGTTTAAATCTTAAACACTGTTTAGCTAGACACGTGTTCAACAAGGTTTTAATGCGTCTTTTGTAGTATGACAGTATAAGTTTAATTCTTGTCTTAGTGCATACCAGGAGAATAAATGTGTGTGTGTCACAATTTTTGTTTGAAAATGACTGACCATGCTCTAATAGGGATTTAACTATGCAAGATTAAGGTAAATGGAACTAATTTAAGGATTTGTAGCTTTTATTACTGTTTCCAAAGAGATTTCACCTACTGTCACAGTCAAAAGCATATTCAATTTCGTTTAAAAGCCCACTTAAATAAAAACTGTCTGTTCCATTTACAAATCATTTTCACTCGAACAAGAAAGACGATCCTTTAATATTTAAACTGTCATATAAGCATATCTTTTATCGCTAAAACAAATTTATTCAATTTCGATGGCCGAATAACTTTTGGAGCTGAGCAAAGTCTTTTTCATCCATTCGGTGTCTTTTGTGTAGAATACGTAATGCGTTTTACGTTCTCGCTCGCTTTATATAAAACGGTTAAGGAATACTAAAGTTTTAACAACTTAAATTTACAAATTAAATCGCCGTAATAGATCTGATATTTTCTCAGGCAATTTATTAATATAATTATCCATTGAATAATTCGTATAACGATTGCAAACAAGATCTTCTTCATTGAGTTTAAAAAGTTTAAAAATTTATTCGAGAACTCGAGGATTTTGGTGACTTTATATTTGAGCGTAATTCCCAAGTTATATCGTGGGTTCGACGCTTAAACTTCTCTCCTTTCTTGGTACGAGAATTGAAATTTGATAACAAATGAGAGAATAATTGAAGGACCTACACTGTACAGGTGAAGGTCTTGCGTGAACAAGCACAACGAATAATATTTCTCCAGTATATTTATATTTACTATAACTATTTGAAATATATAATTTTAATCATATTTTTAATCACAAAAATAGAATTTACATGAGCAGATGATAGTATATTTCTTGTTAATTAGTAATAAGTTAAAGTAAACTATTTAACTAAACTATACAGCACAAAGCATTATAACTTTTCACCAGAATAGTCTGGTAAGAAGAAGAAACGCGTGGATCTACAAGTACCTTCATTATATAGTATAAAACGAAGTGGATTACCGTCATCTGTATACTTAGACTTTTTTAACTTTGACACTTAGATCTTTTTAAACTACACAACAGATTTATATACGGTTTTTACCAATGAATACTGTGATTTAAGAGAAGATTTTATATCTATAATCCATGCATATTATAATAAAAAAGTTGAGAATTTCAAGTTCTTCTAATGTGAAGTAACAACAACATAACAAACTACAGCGCGAAGCCAGAGCGGATCTTTAGTAAAGAAATATTTGGATTGATAGCAAAGAAAGTATAATTTAAGTTAATCTCTAAATATAGAATAAAATATAAATAAAATACGTGGCACGCTGTTTCGGCCTTCACCGTATGTTTATTATGTATTAAAAGTTAATTTACGACATTAAGCCAGTCGGGAGATAAAGCCGGTAAGACCCCAGCCATTTTCTTTAGATTACATCACAAAATACGATTCTTATTTTCAACTAGCTGTGCCCGCGACTTCGTTCGCGTGGATTACAGAATCCTTGGCATGTCTCCTGCAAAGCAAGGTTATAATAGTCTGCGGTACTGCTCCAGAAAGGAGCTTTTTACTTTGGATTTGGGAACTTTCTGGTGGTATTTATAAGCAGACACTAACTCAGATACGGTATTCCTCCACGGTTTTCACTATAAATGTTGAAGAAAAGTGTTTGGTGTTAGTCTTTGAAATTTCGACTGTAAAACAGTATGTTCCCGCCGAGGTCCTCCTTGTTATTATATATCGGGTGACTTTTTTAACTGGGCTTGAAAGGCCAAATCTGGAACTATAAGGAATCGCCAAAAATACTTCAAGGAGTCTCGTGTCCGATTTTGAGAAATCTAAAACTGCATCATAAGTTTTTTTGATTTCATGATTCTCCTGGCATGGAATGGAGCCCACTAATTTTGAAAAAAAAAATTCATTCTGTATTATTGCACCACCTAATAGTGTCACTTGTAAGGATCAACTTTTGGGAAGTAATAGTAACCGACAAATTTAAAGAAAAGATTTATTTTTTTTACAAAATTACATTAAATCTTTACATTAATTAGAAGTTAAGTAATCGATTCTACACAGACATAAACAAATATGTGAGTAAATCACGGGTCCCGGTAAGTTTAGAAAGAAAGTCTACATTACTTCGAAAGATTTGTTTTTAGGTTGCATCAAAATGCTAGTCACCTACTAAAGTAAGGAAGAGTGTGAACAATACAATCGAAAATATATAAAATGAATAACTCACAGTAACTTCCTTTATGTTTGTCTATTTTTTCTATGTGAGCTATACAAAGTTGATAGAATGTGACGTTTGGTTTGGTCCCCCTCACCTACTCCGTTACCTAGGTAGGTTTATATAATTCTTAAAAAAATTGATTTATTGAAATCTAAATTTCGCTCGAATCGGCTATTGTACTCACCCGTTATTAGCGTTACAACATCCCGTTATAATTTTTAAATTTCACTTTTAGGTATGATCATTTTTTTGAAGAATTACTAAAGTTTTAATGCAATAACGTACTAAATTTGATAGAATTTTGTAAAAAAAATGCCTTTTCTTTTTGTTGCAGTTAACTGTATACTATTACCTCCCTGAAGTCGATCCTTTTAATATGTTACAGTATCAGATGGTGCAATAATACAGAATGTTAATTTTTTTCAAAATCAACGTGTTCGTTTCTGGCTCGAAAATTTATTTTTCAAAAAACTAATGATACTGTTTTAGTTTTTATCAAAATCGGCTCTGTGACTCCTTTAATTATTTTTCGCTATTGCTTATAGTTTCGGATTTGGTCTATCATATCCAGTAAAAAAATTAACCAGTAAATTTATTATTTTTTTTAATTATTATATTTATATAATATATATCTTCCCTATTTGAATCAGATATTGTTCATTATTTCATTACTTTCAATTTTGTTCCTTATAACATTCGCTTTCTGCTAGTGAATGTTTAGTCAAAGTCGGTCCAGCTGTTTCAAATATTAGCCAAAACAAACTGAGTGACAGATAGACAGACGAAAATTTAAAAATTGGTAATTTTGTTGTAAGTACCGTGTATACTTTCTTATGCATATATTTAAAATTACAAACAGACACACCATTTTTATTTATTGGTATAGATGTATACCTTCCCTACTTAAATCGGAAATTGTTTATTTTTTTTTTGGTTTTTACAATATTTTGTTATCGCGTAATTCTCTTTTTTACTTTTATTCATTAAAATAAATATATTTTTTAAATAAAAGTAGCCTAATCACGTAATGTTTTTAAGAACTTTTAGACTTTGTGATATTTCGTGATTTTTATCTCGATCCCCTTTCCTCTGGGCCTCACGTGATTAACGGACATCCCCTAACTGCGAGTAAAAGTCCTATCAAATATGTTTCAGCTGTTTCAGAAATTAGTCGTAAGAAACAGACTGACAGGCAAAAAATTAAAAAATGGATTTTTTGATGTAAGTACTGTATATACTTTCATGCATTTAGTGAAAAACATAAAATAATGTTCGACGTGAACCCTTAAATTGACATAACTTTTTTATTTATGAACCGATTGAAATAAAACAAACACTAAATGTTTAGTGAAACTTACTGCAATATATTAATGAAAATCACATCTAAATCGGATAAGCCGTTCTGAGATTAGCGGACACAAACGCACAGATAAACAGACAAACAGACAAAAATTCTAACAATTACTGTTTTGGACTCTATTGCGTAGGTAAAGGCCCTCAATAATATTTTTTTTTCATATATCTTCCATGTACAGCCAGCGACCCGTTAGAATTTTATATATGTATAGATAGATTGATTAAAAAAAGCCTAAAATAGAAGTAAGCCTAAGTCACTCCTTATAACATTTGCTAACTGCAAGTAAAAGTACCATCAAAATCGGTTCAGCCGTTTCAGAGGTTAGTCGGAACAACCAGATAGACAGACAGACTGACAGACAAAAAATAAAAAAATGTATTTTTAATGTAATTACTGTATATACTTTCATGCATTTAGTGATAAGCACAAAAAAATGTTCAACGCGATTCCTTAAATTGACATAACTTTTTTATTTATGGACCGATTGACATGAAACAAAGCCTAAATGTTAAGTGAAGCTTACTACGATATATTAGTGAAAACCGCATCTAAATCGGATAAGCCGTTTCTGAGATTAGCGTGCACAAACGCACAGATAAACAGACAAACAGACAAACAGACAAACAGACAAACAGACAAACAGATAAGAATTCTAAAAATCATTGTTTTGGGTTCTATTGCGTTGGTATAGGCCCCCTATAATATTTTTTTTCATATATCTTCCATGTACAGACAGCGACCCGCTAGAATTTTATTATTAGTATAGATAGCTGCCTTTACAGCTACCGAAAATCCATTTATGAATAATATAAAGGATAAAGTACCGAATGCTATAATAAAATCGATCCTATTATCTAAGGGTACAAATTTGTTTTTTTTTCGTTATTTATCTATTGATGTAGCTTTAGAGTATTATGTTTATTGGGAGCAGGATTTAATTTCATAGCAGAGAAGCCATAAGAAACAGAATCTAAGTTATGTTTCATACAATATAACTATCGAGCGTAAAGGTTGGTTGGTTTATATAATGGAGCCATTGCGTATTAATTACTTACTGCCTTTGTATGTTATTCAACTATAATATTATTTTTGTTACTAACTGAATTATTTTAAAGTAGGTACTACAGCATAATGTCAGTGATACTGGTCACATACAGACGTAAAGTAAGTAGTAAATAAGAAAATATTCTTTGTTGAACATATGTATACTTTTTTATTATTGGTCTTACAAATACCGACACATAAACGTCCACGATGAATGAAGTACATGCTATAAGAAATCAAACTGGGGAGTTTTTACATAGTAAGATAGCAAACTTTATAGGCTGACATAAAAAAATATTAGGTTCCAAGATTCAAAAGGAAGAAGACGCGTGAACGAAGAAAATAAAAGAATCATTCGCATATCAAGAGACGCTCTTGTTAATATATTCCTCACATCAAATGTTCCATCGAGGTTACACCGCCGTAAACAACCGTTGAGAGGCCTTTTATCATTTTGATCCTGTATAAAACCCAATATGTGACTAAGGAAATAGGGGGATTTTACGCCTTTTGAAACGACGAAATATTACATGTTAATATAATCGTTACACGCTTCGCAAAAAGTACTAAACTTCAATTTGCTCCGAATATTTTTTCCGATTTTTTTATTTAAGTTATTATAGTCAATATATCGTTTATCAATTAATCGCTTAAATATAATTAGCTAGATTATTTTCTTAAATTCGAATTAAATACATTTATATGATCAATGCTTAATGAGATTACTTAAAACGTCACCATTCGGAAATAATTATAAAAACCGATCACAATACATCTTTGACGCTTGCGGCACTTGGCATTGTAAAACTCAAAATTGTTTTTCAACCAGTGAAATTGAAAAATATGGCAAAAAGTGGCTTTAACACCTATTCATTCCAACTTTTCAAGCTTTCACACTTTCCGCATTGTAAAGAGACAAAGCAATTTGAATTTCATAACCGAGCCCGGGTTACAGTGAACTTCTGTTTACGAGAAGAAAAAGTAACACGAGGCGACAGAACTAAATTTATAACAAACTCGACCGTCCAAAAGTTTTAATCCTATTTAGAATAAGGGTAATGGAAATGGCTTACTTGATACGGATTAATTTAATAAAGTCAAAGATTATTTCGTGCTGGACTTGCAATCATTTAGTCGACTTTTTATATTAAAAGTAAATGCTCGACCTCGTACAAGTCAAATTGTGGGCCCTGTAACCTCTTTTTGTAATATTCGTCATTAAATAAAACTTTTTTTATCTTTGTATCCAAGAAGAACATTACTATTTTTAAAAATTTCAGAGATTTCACTGTCGAAAAACATATTTTTTTTCTTCATATAATTAAGAAACAACTTAACTTCTTCTTAACCATAAAGCTCATTATTATTTTTAGACATCGTACCGACGTTTTTAACCTTCGTACCTTCCCTAATGTAATAAATTATCTGCTTTTTATATGTAAAGAGATTTATGGCTGTTTTAAGTGGATTTATTAAATAAGCCAGCTCGTACATTTAACCAATACATGTAACCCACTTTTGTGAAGTAGAAGGTCTTTTATGAAGTTGACAAGAATTGTATTGTGACATTAATCGCAGTTCGTGGCGTAACGATGGCCTTCTAAGTAGGTCGCAACTAAAGCACAAAAGAGTGACGTCAGGCAAGTTTTAATCATGCGAAATATCGTTAGGTACTCACCATCTAAATAAACCACAGATGAAAGGGATTTGTCATTTTCCACAACGGATCGTATTGTTTCGTACGATATCGTTGTCAAAAGATTGTCTCTCAGATCCAACACGACGAGACTTCTTATATCTTCAAGTATGTCCTCATAAAAAGTTGCCAGCTTGTTCCCAGACAACGTCAACTTTCTCAATTGCGTGAGGCCCCCAAACGCTCTCTCCGATATATATTCTATAGCATTATTATCCAACAACAATTCTTTCAAACCCCACAACTCACTGAAAGCCAAGTTTCCGATCATATTTATCTTATTGTTTCTTAAGTTTAATCGAGAAAGATTTTCCAAGCCTTCTAACATTTCTCTTATAACTACTGATATATAGTTATAGTCCAATTTTAGTTCGATCAGATTATTTAGGTGTTTGAAACTGCCTTCGTGTAGCAAACTTAAATTATTATTCGATAAATGTAAAACATGTAAGTTAGGTAGATTAAAAAATACATCAGTTTTGAGCTCGGATATTTGGTTATCGTCCAAACTTAAATTGGATAGCATCATCATTTGCGAAAAGGAATGTTTTTCTAAGTTTGTAATTTTGTTCGATTTCAAAACGATTTGGCGTAATGTAGACGAATTTGTAAAGGCATAAGGATATATGGTTTTGATGGTTCCAAATTGGATGGATAAATGTTTTAGCCTGTCCAGTCTAACTATAGCTTTCGCTGGAATGAATGTTAACGCGTCGTCGGTACGGACATTGAACATGAGATGTTCTATTTCGGATTGTGACGAAAAACTCGGCCATATTGAATCGTCCTCAGTCAGTCCACCGCCGAATATCCAGCAATCCGCTCTAGTCGCCATTTTAGGCTTATTACTGTCGCAGTAGCAATGTACTTTCGATCGTCTATCGACGATGTCGCAGACGTTGATGAAGATTGGCATTTGGTAGTGCCGTCTATCAATTTTGGGCTTCGTCTCGTTTTTGCTCTCCGTGACTGTCAATTTGACAGTCATTAACGATGCGATGATTATGAGGTACTTGCTGATCTGTTCCATAATGTTATAATTTTATCTGAAACAATAAAAAGTTTTTTCGTTAAAAAATTGCCGGCGGAGATCGTATTATGATGTAAGTTACTTCGGTCCTTCGTTACTTTAATATTCTTATTTTTTTTCATGGTCTAAAGTTAAATGTAAGAGAAAATATTATAACAAAAAGGTTTTTATAATGTAATAAATATGGAAGCTCAGAAATGTTTGAACAACAATTTAATGAGGATATTATGTTCAGTTGATTTAGTATATCGCTTAAACGTGTTATATATAATAATATGTAGCAAATCTTTTGCTTAATGTTTTTTTTTATGAGAATAGTAGGCAAACGGGTCAACTGATGTTAAGTGATCACCGCCGCCAATGAACGTCGTCGCTTAATTGGAGCGTCAGAATTGCCACAGATGTGTTTCTAACTTATATAAGAATACATAAGAATGAATGAAAAGGAATATGAAGTTCCGGCTCTCTCAAAGTTATTAGTATTAACTTTCGGTTATTAAAGAAACGAAAGATTTGTGTTCAAAAATTTGTAGGAGGTTATGTTCACAAGAGTCTAAGTATATATTTTTATAGTCGCTCATAATATTGAAATTAAAATAATACATTTTACCTTTTTAACATTAAAAATACTACACAAATTACGCGTTATTACAAACATAATTCATATTTGGAATTGATGAGGTGTTATTAATATTTTCTATCACGCAACTAAATACAAGGTTTGTTTTCTGGCAAACCCTAAAATAAGGCATATCGTAAAAAACTAATATATTAATGAATAGTACAAAATTATACTATGAAAATATTATTATTACGATTATTTAAAATCTCATTGATATCACTGATACATTAAATAGGTTGTTTCATAAAGCACCATACTGGCCAATGTCATTCTCATCTTTTATCGATGCCAAACTTGTGCCAAACAAAAACAAAACTCACACACAAACAACATAAAACGTCAAACCAATATATAACAATTTGATCGACTATACGGTTAAACACATGTGTAATAAGAGGAAGGATTCCCTTCTACGCTTTCCTTCTCAAGACTTATTCTTTTTTAATCAGGCGATGCCCTTGTGGTTCCTCTGATGCTGCAAATGTTCTTAGGCGGCAGTGATCACTTTACATAAGGCGCTCCTTGTTTACCCGCTAATTTCATAATAAAGATTAAGCTGTATAAATTCGCCCTTCTACGTTGCTTGGAGGCTGATAAGCAATAATGTGTCAACCCACACGGACTTCATTTTGAGAAAATGGCGTCTTAAGATGTCAAACCGATTCTTAACAAATATGTTTGAAGAAGTGTATACCCATCATTTATTTTATTTTTTTGATAAAAGGTATAATTTAAAATTATTAGTTTAAATGAAAAAGTATATATTATTAGATATAGATTCATATTTCCTTACCGCAAAAATGATTCGCATCATAACACATGTATACATATCATGTTTATTAATCATTACTATCTTTCATCAAGGTATATTAACCTAATTAAGTTCCATAGCTAATTCGTACCACGTTATGTCGTGACAAACTAATATATTTCATTGTCGGCTTAAAGGATTTCAAACTGAAGTCGCTAGTGGAAGTTCACAAGCGGATTAAAAGTTCAGTGGGGATTTGCATTGTTAAAACTAAATTTTGACGCGGAAAAATGTTCAGCGATATTTATGAAACTAGTGAGAATTTCGCCAGTTCTCTGCAGTTTTAACTACGTTATAACTACCTAAACTTTTAAACTGTAATGGATATAGGTACCGCTATTAATGGCCGGCGTGAAAATGTATATGGAAATTTAAGAAATAACATAACGTTATGGTGGTATCGTTTTTTAATCAACAACGATTATAATGACATAAAGGAAGTTTCATGAGAGAAATAAGTTTTTTTTTTTATTTAAATATAAAACGTTTATAATTTGAATGAAGGTAATTATTATGAAATTATTATCTTAATGTCTTCTATCAAAACTAACAAATATATGAAAAGATAAAAACAAAACAAATCAACAAAAAAAAAAACGTTACCCACTTCTGTAATCACCTAAGAATAAAAATAGGTAAAAAAACTTTTTAAGTTAAACGGTTTTATGTTAAACATACATTGCAATGTTAAAAATAAATGTACTAAAAACAAAAAAATAATAAAATAGATACAGTCGTGGGAATTATAAACATATGCATAGACTAGACTAAAATAAAACCGCGGGGCACGTCAATTGTCTACAATCGTTGATTAAAATGTTTGTTTTGTAATGTTACACTATAATTAGGCAGTTGTTCAACCGACAACGATGGACGTGTGATAAGTAGAATGTGGAAACAAGCTAGGAAGCTCGATCATAAGCGAGTTTTAGAGTTTCATAGTGGTGAGCGAGTAGTACTTTTATCATATGTTTTGTCGATTAAAGACAAACTACGAGCAGTGAAACGATTCCTCGCCAGTCAGCAGTGTGAATGTCTAACGATAAACTAGTTGAAACATCTCTTTTATTTACATGGAGTGTATAACTATTGGAATTTCCATGAGCAAGAAAGTAGTAAGTAATTTCCTTACCGTCTGCAGGCCAACTGCCTAACGACGAATTAAACGATTCTTCTATCGCACATTAAGTCGATAATTTGTAGACAATTGACGTGCCCCACGGTTTTATTTTAGTCTATGCATATGTTTTTAATTCCCACGACTGTATCTATTTTATTATTTTTTGGTTTTTAGTACATTTATCTTAAACATTGCAATGTATGTTTAACATAAAACCGTTTAAACTTAAAAAGTTTTTTTACCTATTTTTATTTTCTAGTTTTTTATTTCGCATTCTGTTTATTTCATTTAGTGCTTCATTATTGCAAGGTTTCTTGCCCGTTAATTTATTGCAGTCCAACTCCTCTATACGTAGTCCCTGCAAAGATATACAATTCTCGGTGCGTTTTATAACCTTTCACCTTAACTTGGGTGGTGTACCGCTAACGACGTATCATTTTTAGCCACCCTAACGCCACACAGTCCTCAACACGATACAAAATCTTGACTTGGGTGGTGGATTCAGGCTGGATTAATCTGATCTAAATTACAGACTCAATTTCTAAATTTAAATCTTATTATTATACGTCTTTTAGTGGCTGCGCCCATCTTAAATATTGAGGTTGTATAGTGCACTGTATTCTTCTTGTCAAGTTTTTTTGATACCCATATTGGTAGGATTGATAAAAAATTGTTATCAGCCATTTGGTAGAGGCGGCCAACTTAGATTTAAATTTTGCATAGTAAATTGTATTCTACTTGTTGAGATCTTTCATTTGATACCCATGTTGATGGGATTGATAAAACCTAATTTATCCGCCATTTTGTAGAGGCCGCCATCTTGGATTTTATTAATTTTATATAGTACATTATATTCAACTGGTTGAGCACTTTCATTTGATACCCATATTGATGGGATTGATAAAACCTACGTTATCCGCCATTTTGTAGCGGCGGCCATCTTGAATTTGTAATGGTAATGAATAAACATAATTGTATTGTCACCAAAATTAAAAGTGTATACAAAATTTCAGATTAATCGGTTGACAGGAAGAGGGTGAAATTTGAATTACTAAATTTGACCCAAGAATAAATAATAAATAAAACAAACGGGGTAAGCTAAATAAAACCGTTTAAAAACGCATCTACTTCAACGCATTTTTGACTCAACCATTAAATTATAAAGCGAACTATCGAAATTCATCCTGTAGTTTTCGAAGAAAAATGGTGCCTAACTTTGTTTGTTACTAAATAACAAAATACGCAATGCCTCAAACGAAGATTATCGTCTCATTTTCAGTGTAGGTAAAACAACAGACTAAACAATACACATATTACAAAAGAAATAAACATAAAACTTTTGTTATTAACGAGACTGTTACCGGAACTTTGTGGATAAAGACGCATGAAGATACAACTTTTTAACTATCCCTTAGAAATTCTTTAGCTTTCCAAAATAAAAGAAACCTGTGTATTTATTTTATGTATATAAATTATATGACCTGACAATACTAAGACCTGTCATGATGTATGAATTTGAGTGTTGGACAATAATTGGGATGGAAGAAAAGAGAGTGCACGCAGCAGAGATGCGAATGTTGAGATGGATTTGTTAGGTGACTAGAATGGATACGAAATGACATAACCATGTTAGCGGCAGTTTGAAAGTGACGGATAAGTTGATGAGAACATGTTATAAGGAGAGATGAAAGCCATGTGTCAAGAAGAATATTAGGTATGTTAGTCGAGGTGGACCAAAGACGAGAGAGATGGATTGCGTACAAGGTCACATGAGTAAGAAAGGAGTGAGTCTCGACATGACGGCTGATAGGAAGGAATAGTAGAGAATAACACGTTGTGCCGAGCCCACATAAATTGGGACATTACATTCAGAAACGGTGGTAGCATCCTTATTAGTGTAATAATAATAATATATTTTTTTGTGTATTGACGATTCAAAAGTGCTCGTAAGAGCATACTTGAATAAAGTATATTTTGAATTTGATTTTGACTTGCTTTCACAGAAAAAAATAATATTATAACTTGAATTAATCATCAATAATTAATATGTGATCATGAGTAATGCACTAAACTTACTCGAATATATAAATAATCTGTAACGTTAATACTTTAGTACAGTTCACAATTGTCATCTGTAACTACAGTCTTATTAAATGTGTGCAGGATAATTATGCGTGCACTATCACTATCAGAGCACGATATAATATTACAACACTAGGAAAGAACAAGACAGGAGGATATATATATATATATATATATATATATATATATATATATATATATATATACAACAATATATAATATTTACAATGTCATATCACATTATCTATACTAATATTATAAAGCTGAAGGATTTCTTTGTTTGTTTGTTTGGATGCGCTAATCTTAGGAACTATTGGTTCGAATTGAAAAATTATTTTCGTGTTAGATATAGACATTTATTGAGGAAGGCTATAGGCTATATTACATTACGACTTATTACACTACGATTCGTAGGAGCGAAGCAGTGACTATAAACGCGAGTGAATCCGCAAGGGATAGCTAGTGTTATAATAAAAGTAATAATTAGATTTTTTTTCCTCTGTAAAATTAATCACTAGCAAAAATATCACACTCCGCAAGATCAATACAATCTGTCTATATCGTTGGGTTTACTTTCATCAAAGTGGAGATCATTTGACCCTTCAACTATTGTGTCACATTCTGATTACTATTACATCCCATTAAGATCCTTACGAGCTTAAACTTGGCAAGAGTGCTTTTACAAGAAGATGGTTCTTATAACCACTCTGCGGTTCCACTATCAACTCCTTGATTATATTACGCTTTAAGTATACTTACGAAATTTCAAAATTATTGAACCAAAGCCTGGGCTATTGGAAAGACAATATACAGAGCATAAAAATAGATAAAAAACCAGTAACAAATATTCTGATATAAATACAAAAACTTTTAATTTTGAAACCGAATGGATCAAATGGATGGATGGAAAGAAGTTCTTTCCATTTAATCGTAACTTTAAAGCAAACAAAAGTTAAGTTTTCGAGTTTGTTAACGATATTTCCTTTTTGTGGTTCATTTTAACGAGTTCATAATACAGCCAGGTTTTTTATTTCGAGTGGCAATTAGTTTGGAAACGAGGAGTAAATAATTTATTCGACAAATGGACTGCGCGGACGATACTGCTGGTAGGGAATTAATTTGTACGCACGTTTCCTGAATTATGGCGGTCGTTTGGAAGTTCGTGAAGATATCAAGCTAAAAACGTAAATTAAATATTTCATTTTATGGGTTTGAAGGCGACAAGAAAGCTAAGATACCCAGAGGATAGAATAATAAATAATCTATCTCAATTAATGTTTGTAGGTATAATCTAGGCTAGCATTACTGATTTTACGAGTATTACGTTGAAATTCATTTCGTATTAGAGGTGCAATGATCTTCCTCCTGAGGCTTTCCCAGGGGGCTATAGTTTGGAGATTTTCAAGCGTCGAGTAGTAGTGTACCTTTCCGTCAAAGGCCGGCAACGCACCCGTAACGACCCTGATATTGTAGATGTCCATGGGCGATAATGACCACTTAATATCAGATGGCTATTTGTTCGTTTGACTTCCTTTTTAAATAAACAAAGAGGTTAAAATCATAATTTAGCCCCGTATACATCTGAAGACATTCACTAGGTATTATTTTATATTTAACTTAAATTAACCAAAACTATAAAATATTCATAGTTTTATAATAACAAGTGCTTTTGTTCGGAATGTATCAATTGGTCACACAGGGCGTGTTGGAGTGTAGATATTCATAAGTTTAACTCCCGAGAACGATATAAAACAACTCTGTAACCTAGTAACAGATACGTCGTAAGTAATTACGTAAAATTGTGAATGTCAAAAATGAGGCATGTACTTTAAATTCTGTCAGCAATGAGAAATATCTTATGTCATTTTTTATGAAAGCCTAATAGTGAAACTTATGTATATGTTATGTTAAGTGTAATTACCGAAAAAAACTTAACTGCGTTGCGACGTCGCACCGCAACTCGTTCCGATGACGCCGTGCGTGAAATTTACGACGTGCATCGAAAAAATCACGACGTACCGTGATTTCGTGACTTTTTTATTATAAAGTAGCTATGCCCCGCGGCTTCACTTGCGTTAATTTCAGGAAAAATATTAGTTCTACAATGTTTACCTTCCTTGATTGATTCGGATTATTCAATTCATTGGTTTGAATTTTGTTTTCGCAATTTTTTTTAATGTTTGTTTATAAAAATATACATAAAAAATTTAACATACCTATATTACTCCATATAACATTAGCTATCTGTAAGTAAAAGTCCCCGCAAAATCGATCCAGCTGTTTCAGAAATTAGTTGAAACGCACAGACAGACAGAGACACAAATATTTTAAAAAATATGTTCTTCATGTAAGCACCGTTTATACTTTCACATGTTTTTATTTAAAAACTGTCAATTTGATATTACAAACTGGAACCAATTTGATTTATTTGTGTAGATGAAATATCATGCCATAGTACCACGTAGCAATGTTGAATCGTTGGTTTGTCCGACACATTTTGTGGATTACCACACCACGACGCCTTAACTTTTCACGGTGACAGTCGGAACGAACCACGGCACGACGTCGCAATGGATTGTGTTTTTTACCTGTTATCAACCTTTTTATATTATTAACAAAATTTTTTATTAGAAATATTTTAGTATATTTTTTGTATAAAAATAAATTTTAATTATCCTCCTCGGTACGAAATGAAATATTTTTCGATAAATACTTTTAACATTTCTAGCTTTGTTATTTGTTTAATTAAAATCCGTCTAGTTATTTACAATTATGTAGGGAAATGTTAATGAAATATTAGCTCAAATCACGCCTTCGTTTTAATGTTCAGTGTTTTAAAATAGCTTTGAAATTTAATTTTTGGAAACTATACTAAAGTAATTTATTTTAATTGTATTTTTTAAATATTGTAATCAATTTTAACAAAAGTATTTTTTATACATTTATACATCTGCTGTAAATTAAAATAAAGAACAAAATACATACAAAGTTTAGGCTTCTGCAATTTTTTATAACGTTGTAGCATATGACTCAATGAGGTTAGTCAGAATACAGAAGTATAAAGAGATGGATGCAAATATTTAAAAAGTAAATAAGCGTATATGACTTTCATCTTTTCATAACAAAACCGATAATCTAGAAATAGGAATTCTTTAAGGACGATTTCCAGAGTTTTAATGCCTCTACAATACAACTTTTGAATACTTCCATAGCTTTGTCGCATAATCCAATCCGACCTGGCCTTTGATTCTCGATAACAATTATCACGTGAACGAGAGCGTAGCGACTTTTATTTTTCAATTATCTACCTAAAACGGTACATGAGTTTTATGTTTCATTTCACGAGTTTCATGTTTCTTTTCATCTGTGTCTATTTGACTTCTGACTACGTTATAAAAACTGAGACGGCATTGTGGTTAGAACACGTGGATCTGAACCGATAATCGCGGGATGAAACCCCGGCTAGCACTGCTAAATTTCAAGTGCTTTTGTATTTAAATTTATCGCGTGCTTGGCGGTGAAAGAAAACAACGTAAGGAAGCCTGCATGTGCCAGAAGTATTTCTGACACACTTATATCCGCTAACCCGCAGTGATGCAGCGTGGTAGATTAAGTTCTAAATCTTCTCTTTATAGAAGATAAGGCCTTTGCCCAGCAGTGGGACATTTACAGGCTGTTACTTTACTTTACTGTGTTATAAAGTCTCACGTTTCCGCGTGTTACAATTCCTGTCACAAGTAATCAACTCCCTGCATGTAATTGCGAGTAGTTTGAACATTTTTTAGTTCTAAACTAGTTGTGCCCAGTGGTTTCACTGACGTTAATTTGAGGAAAAATTATACTTATATAATATTAATGTTTACCTTTCCTACTTGAATTTAATATCGTTCACTATTTCATTGGTTTTAATTTTGTTTCCACGTAATAAAATAAGAAATATTTATTAATTAAAATAAAAATAAAAAATTAGCCTTAGTTACTCCTTATAATATTTGATATCTGTGAGTGAAAGTCCTATCGAAATCGGTCCAGCTTTTTTATAGCCGGAACAAATAAACAAATAGACAAAAATTTGAAAAATTGTGTTTTTGATGTAATTACCGAATATACTTTCATATGCATTTAATTAAAAGCTTTTATTTAAATTTAAAACAGATAATTTGATTTTATTTATTTGTACAGAATGTAAATCAAGTCAACAAACCGTTCATTGAACTCTTAATATAAAATCCATAATACACATATACGTAGCAGAATCGATAGACTTAGGTTACTCCCATTATATTCAAGTTTTCGATAAGTTATCTCCTGGGAGGCGCGCTTGCTTTTAGAGGGAACTCTGTTGGGTACAAGCGTTGATGTCAAAGGTAAGGCAGGTCCAACTTAGTTTAATGACATAATGTTGACGTTATACAATTACGCGCTACATTGTTCGGTAAATTATAACGATAAAGGACTAATTAAAAATACAATTTAACGTCCGTTTGATTCATTAATTATTAGCTATTTTTATTGTATTGTTTATTTGATCGAAATAAAAAAAAAATTGGTAAAAAAATTAGTTAAACGATTTTATATTTTATCATCAGCTGTAGCATAAACTAGAACATAATACGGACACAAAACGGGTCGTTTGTTCTCTATAACGATTATGACGTAAACGAGTTTGTTTAAATTATCAGCCTTAAACTGTATAAATTTCATGTTTCATTTCATGAGTTTCGTGTTTTATATATGCCTCTATTAGGTGGGAAAACGTTGGAACTGTCATATTGACTTCATTTCTGTGTTATAAAGTTGCACGTTTCTGCTCGTTACGATTTTTGTCATGTAGAATCAGCAGAGCAAATAATTGCTCTGCTGGGGAGTTATTACGGTAAGTTACGGCTATCGAACTGCAATATATTTTGACACCTGATTTGTTTCCTTTTAGTACCATTTACCAAATAATTGAACTGTATTATAGAGACAGCGGATGCATAATTGCATTGCAGGGCCCTGGAGCTTCTCGAGGTTCCGTGGGCTTGAAACTTTTAAATGTTTTTTTGGAAACATGTTTGAGATTGAGACAATTCAATTTTTATGCTCCAGACGTAAACGCCCATATCTTAAATGACAGATCACTTGCAAGCGTCAAACAATCTATATTCAATAAATATTATTCGATCAGATTCACGCGGTGTAAAATATAATTTATTCACAATTAAAAATCGTCCCTTATACTTAAGAATAATGAACAACTTATTCAACTACTGAGTTTTTTCTCGTCTCGGCAAAATGTACATTTCGAATTTTCTTGTTAACTTTATACTAATTAAAATAATTGTTACGTTTTAAATGTGTTGGTGAAAGTAAGCTCGAATCAAGTATATTTTAATAATTATTACAAAAACTCATCACATTCAACGCCCCCCATTAGGATCTCATAATCCTTTGTCGAAGTTCCAGAAAAAAAACAGCACCAACATACCCAGAAAGCGATAAACATCCGTACTTAGACATTGCCGTGAGCGGGGATCGAAGCCGCGACCGGTAGAACTTCAGTCAGTTGCAGCGACCACTGAACGAAAGTGTCTGTCATGTTGTTATCATTCTCTTTATAATATTCAATAAATATGTAGTTTGGTTTTTCTTTCTTATTAATTTTTCTTAGCAAAATGTTGTCTTTTTTATTCCAAAAATTAATACATTCTTCAAAAAATCCTTCATCAACGCTGTAATAGTCACAACCGAATAAAACCAAGATATTTCTTTACTACGGAGCAAATTGGATACTTGCCCTAATTGGCAGAACACCTTACGTACGATATCCTGGAACATGCGGACGATGTTGATATGATCTATTGGCTACGTGCGAAGTAGATGACGGACTGTTCGCAATCCATCCCAATACACGCAGGAAATAACGCATGTTACATACAACTTTGTCGATCTATGCTTGGACTTTTCCTTTCCTTCCTTTGCCAGTGACCTTTTTATTGAGTATTTGAATATCTATCATTGAACTTAATACTTATAGCATATTACATAGTGCCCCGCGACTTTGTCCGCTAAGATTTATTTACCTCTATGTATTATTATTATTTTACCGTTTTCCAACTTCTAACAGGCCTTTTTCGAACTAAATATAGCCTATGTACAAAACTAAGGCTATATTTAGTGCAAAAAAGGCTTGTTAGAAGTTGAAATACGGTATAAAAATTAAAAGACTATGTCTGTACCAAATTTAATTTAAATCGGTTCAGTAGTTTAGGCGTGATTGCGTAACACACAGACAAAGTTACTTTCGCATTTATAATAGAAGTAAAGATAACTCTAATACTCAAATATTAAAAATTTTTAAGTTAATGGTTCTAATGAGTAAAATGTGTTTACGTAATTACGTATTTTTTTTTCTTTTTTCAAATAAAAAAATGTCTATTTTATACTATTTTATGAATAAACCCTCTCAGTTTGGCTTTGTAATAGAATTGCTTCACTACCACTAACTACAACGTAGCCGACCGAAACTATGACTTTGGTCGTAGATTTTAATACTCAAGGTGCTCCAGTTACGGACAGCAGTAATTTCATTACATGCCCGTCATAAAGTAACGGTTATTAACAATTTATAGGCCTTTGTCTTGTACGCCAATCATTATTAATTAATTATTTGTTGTAATATTTACCTTTGAAACAGTATTGACAGGGAGTGGTAACTAATGTATTGTTTCTGTGTGTAACACTTTTTACTTATTGCGTATTATCACGGTGTTGCTGCGGATTGTTAACCATTAGAAACATAAAGTCATAGTTTTGAACTATGTTGTCTATCACGGAATAGTATTTTATTTATTATAATTTTTTGTCCAAAAATAATGCATCGGTTTCGTAAATGTAGAATACGAAGATTATAAAATCATGCATGAATACAAGTATTTAAATCCGTTCTAACTATACCTACATAAAATCAGAATAAAATCAATTATTTCGAGATTTATATAAATAGCATAAGTATATTATTGCGAAAATATATCATTTTTTCTTTTCAATTAGGTCTTGTGAGCATCGCATATTAACTTAAAAAAAAAACCGACTCCAAAGGCAAAATATGCTATTTTATTTCACTTGGATGATTTACTATTTCTACTTATTTTTACGTGTTGGGCGCCACGGGAGCACTGACGCATACTACCGTTACGCCCCGATGGCCAGCCTGCTAATATATCTTCGACTAGAGAGTATTCACGGGTACCGAGAACACTCAAGCCATGGTGACATGCGGGAAGCCTGTGTATTCGGCTCGGACTAAGGCGGAGGGAGGAGATTCGCATAGCGACGTCTTGTTGCATTACAGTTTTAATATAATTTCTACAAAATATTATTTTCCTAACTGATTTACAAAACTATAAATTAGACACTATAAATAATCACAATCACAAAACTACTTGTGGGAGGGCAAGCGTTGATGCCTTACTTGTACTACATGTATATGTGCGTATGTGGGAGGGCGTTGCTTGCTTGCTTGCGGTACTTGCTTGCTTGTTATTCAATTGAATAATTAAATACGACTTTATTTGATATTAAATGGTTGTGGTTTTAATCAATTAGTACAATTAATCAATAATTTTCTATGCTACCGAATGTAGAAAAGTACACAGTATCATACATGAAATTCAATTATTCTGTTAAATGTTTAGATTCATGTTATAATCTAAAATCATTAATATGCCAACCGTGTAATATAAGATTAGATTCGACATATGAAGGGAGAAATGTAGGCCGCTGATAAGCAATATGTGGATAAAATTCAGGTAAGGAAAATTAAGGTATGAAGCGTTCAAAAAGTAATGGCTATAATTATGTTAAACGTATAATTCCGTGATAAACGTAACCTAAACAGTGATTACGTGGAAAAATAAAATCATACTAAACGTAATCATCTTACAACATAGTTATTCTCATTACGTTTTGAACGCCCCCTTATATTTACTAAATTTATAAATTTGACCTAATAACTTTTTAAGCATTAGTTGGTAGCTTTATATTCATTTTGTAATGTTTGATGAATTTCATGCAGAATATTCAAATAGAATTCATAAATATGTATATTGACTATCTTTTTGGCTTTTTTCGATAAATATTACCACGAATAATTCTTGGTTTAAAAACTCTTTTTTTATGTATTTTTACTGTGCGAGTTTATTTGTTTGTGAAAGTCTACTTTAATAAAATATATTTTTATATTATAATGATTGAACAGTAGATTAATTTTTCCTACAAAAGAAATAATATTTTACATAAAAGATAACTCCATATTTTTAGATGTATTTACACTTATGGTCCGACTTCAAAAAAGGAGGTATTCATTTCGTCGTGGATTTTTGCATGTTCTCCGATTACTAGAAAACAGATTGACCGATTTGGTGAATTATTTTTTATTTGAAGGGTACTGCTGATTGGTTTTATGGAGTTTTTACCAAAATCAGTTCAGTAGTTTAGTTTTCAGTTTAGTACCTGAATATCTCAACCTAGTAAATGAATTTATATATTTTGCATTTGAAGCCTGTTGTTTTTAAGGTCTTGTTTACTATCTTTTACCCGTAACATATGTTTGAATTTATCCATATATATAATACATATATTACATGTGGACGCTGATAAGCAATACTGTGTCAAGCCGCAAGAACTTCATTTTGAGAAAATGGCGTCTATAGATGTCAGACCTATTCTTAATAAGTTTATTTGATATTTAATGTATTATTTAATAAAAAGTTTCTCAAATATTTGAGATTATTTTATAAATTGCAAAATATGGAATGCACTTGAAATTTCAAACATTGAATTAAGAAACTTTTTTTATACTTATTCAGTTTATATGGCTTAAATTTTTTTGAATAATATTTAATGGGTAACGCAGTATTAAAATACATCAGTAACTCCGAATTTAACTTTTTGTGGGTTGACACATTATTGCTTATCCATGTAAATACTTTATCAATTCCGGTTTCTTATTTCCAAGTTATCGTTGGTTCGGCCGAGAGTTTAAGGGCTACAAACAAACTTACTTTCCCATTTACAATATTGATTCTAATAATAGTTTCTGAAATATTATTTATCTTTGTCACTTTTACAACCGCTACACGCCCATTGGCTCGACTTCGGGTTGTTATTTTCGGACCGTAATAGCTATCGCATGTTGTAATAAATGTTTTTTATAACTATATTATTGTTGAAATGTTTATTCAAATTTTATCAAAGCAAACCAAATATTACATATACAATCGCGAAATGATTAATTATACTTATCAATAATATAAAAAAAACATCTTTAAATCCCTAATGGTTCGGTCACTTGGAACTCAAGATATAGATTACATTGACAGTTTTACACGAGTAGTAGAAATTGGTAATTTCAAAGATTTCGATGTGCTCTTTCAAAATTTCTACTTTGCTATTTTTGCCGGTCGCGCCGCCATATTGAAAGTGATGTCTGAAAATTGTTTTTTAAGAATATCTCTTCTTCTATTTAATTTACGATGAAAATGGTTATCCAATAAATTAAAGAGGAGAAAAATTTCTATAATATGTTCACAAAAATATAAATCCATACAGTTTTACGTACCATCCTTATACAAATTATACATAAGTACACATTTTGTATATATACCGCACATAGAATAGAATGTTGAAAGTTTGTATCGAGTTTCGAGTCTTTAAAAGACATAATTACGTAAATCCTGTTGTGTCTAAGTGGAGCATTGGTAAAGCAATTGATATACCAGAAAGTTATCTGAATCCCCTGTGTCATCTCGCCACACAATATTACATTAGTAAAACTGAAAATCTAGGTTGATTAAAACTTAGTATGTGTAGTTAAGTTACTTGCACTCATAGGTAATTAAGAAATCTATACTAATATAACAGAAAAAGAATTTTGTTTGTTGAAAATCTCCTGAACCACTGACCTATTTTAAAAATGATGGTTCTATTTGAAAGACACATTATTCGATTACTACCGTTAAAGGCTATATTTGGACGCTGATAAGCAATAATGTGTCAAGCCACACGGACTTCGTTTTGAGAAAATGGCGTCTAAAGATGTCAAAGCTATTCTTAATAAATTTGTTTGAAGTCGTATATATTCATTTTTTCTTTTCTATTTTGATTATATGTATAGTGAATCAAAAGTAGATAGGTTTATTTAATATGGTATCTCATAATAAGTTTTTAAATATTTGATATTATTTTATAAATTGCAAAATATGGAACGCATCTGAAATTGAGTTTGAAACATTGAGTTAAGAAACTTTTTTCCATAATTATTTAGTTTAGATGACTTGAATTTTTTTTGAATAGTGTTATATAGGTAACGTAGTATCAAAATACATCAATATCTACAAATTTGACTTTTTGTGGGTTGACACATTATTGCTTATCAGCATCCATTTAATGTATACATGTGTATAATTTAAAACAATATCAACATGAATACTAAAGCTAGTTATTTTGAATTGTGTTGAAATTATTATGACTTTCTAAATATAAATTTATGACACAAACAGAAATTATTTCGATAATGCTCGTTTGCCTGAATATAATCACCATGTGTGGCGTGATAGGCAGGGCAGGGCGGTCGTTACCGGTAAGGACGTCATCAATTAACCCGACGAAGTCAATAACCATTCACTATATGGACTTTACAGGAAACTCGATTTACAATCAGCCTTATAAATAGTTGATTGCACGCTGTTTAGTAATTTTATTACAATAATTTGTTTCGTTTGAAAGTCGAATTACGAAATATTTCAGTGACTAAAAGTAGCTTTAATATTTTTGCAATACGAAAGAGTTGTGACTATTAAGAATAAGTCTTTTTTTAGCGATAATGTTTACAGAAATGGATGAAAGAGATCTGTCGTATTTTAGGTTTTTTCTTATATACGTTTGAACTACGCAGGTGTACATATGTCATAATTTAAGATTTTTTTACAATAATCTAGTGACTGCTTTTAAAAGACGATAGCAATAGTATAATATGAATTGAATTATATAACTGTAATTAAATAGTGGTTCAACAATTTAAAAATTTGTCATAATTCTAATAAGTATGTTGTACAGACGTATATTAAAAGATATAGATGCATATGAATACATGTATTTATATCGTATATGAGTTTCATCTTTTTTGCACGCTTCAGTTAGCTGAAAAGACGTAGGGAATGTCGTTTTGGATTTCTTTATGTCTTTTTGTGGTAAAGAATCAGGACCCTGTACAGTAAGACTAGATATCCCACTGCTGGATTAAGGCCTCCTCTCATATTAAAGAGAATATTTGGAGCTTAATCTATTAGGCTGTTCCTAGACGGATAGACATGCACTGTATTGAATTTGGTGTGATGTCTAATTTTGTGTTCTTTTTATCATCTTAAAGCAAGATGACATGTATCAGAATTTCTAAACTCACGCCGTTAAATACGATAATTATTTTTTAAAAACAGCGTTCACTACATTAAAAAAATCGTGTTTAAATTTCATAATCAGCCTGTGTAGTTTCACGTCTAAACTTTCAAGTTAACTGAATAACAACAGTAACGGCTTTCTAAGTCTAGTTAACTAGAACTAAGTTATCGAACGATCTCTTAACTTAGCGTCTAACAAGTTGCGATTCCTACCTATTGTTACTTAGTTTACTTAACAGTACCTAAATTAAAAATAAAATAAAAATAAAACTAAAAATGCTGCACTAATTACATAAAAATATTTAAGTTTATAAAAAAACAAAAAGTATCCAATAATAAAGACCCCCTATTTCTTATTATTATTATTTACTATATTAAAGATTTCTTGTTATAAAAACAAATGTATTTCATTGATTAAAATTCAGATGTTGGGATATTTCGAAGGCATATGTACATAATCATCCATAAATACAATAAATACTCGAGAAATGCATAACTCTATCTTTGCTATCGCGCAGACGGGTATAAATAAATCGAATAACAGTGGTTTTTGATTATATATGATATGATCTTGGCAGGTAACGGACTGAAAATCGATATTTAAACTAGGTAGCGAAGCAAATGCACGGGTGGCATGTAGTTACTTCCGGAAATACACGAGACTCAAACCTGACATGGACTCCGCATAGCTCCCTTATACGAGAAAAGCAATTTTGTCTTAGACGATTTCAATCAAAAGATGTACCGTGAGACTTGTAACATTCTTAAACTTTGACGACTGATTGTGATACGATCTGATTCTTCCTACACTCGTTTATTGGTCTGTGAGACCGTCGAAAAATATGTATTACAACAAAAATGTGTGTGTTCATATAAAATACATTCAAGTATCTACAGATCGTATTAAAAAAATAATTTCAATCGGTTTCACACTTTCAGTCCGAAACACCTCACGCGGGTTCTATAAGTATAACAAATCACATTTCGCAATAAAAAGTTGGAAGAAGTTTTATTTTTATTAAATATTCACTATCTGACACTATCTACGGCGCTCGAGCTCAGTTTGCTCTTACCTTGTAATGAATAAGAGTCAACGAGTCTATAGTTCCAGCACGCGATACTTGAGTTGTATTTGACATACAGTAATACGGAATAAAAATAAAGCATTTATTTATCGTATTTTTGTTGAATGTGATGTGTTACACTTACAGAAACCTCTATTTACCGAAATTAATAGCCGAACGCCCCTTATAATACATAAACAAATATGAACGAAATAGCTTCTGTGATTGTGAACCAAGTCAAAACAGCTCCTATCATTGTCGAAATTTATATATTCGTTAAAATATGGAAGTCAACGAAATATGTGTTTTAATATTTATATTAAGTATATAAAATCAAAGTGCGTCGAATTATGTGACGTCAAAAATAATAATAAGATTTATTTATTAACAATCGCAGGTCACATGCGTTGCATTTCGTACGCTCATATATAAAGCATACATATTTAAATTTCGTCCACTTCCACGGCAGTGAGCAGGAAAGTGAGCAATTGAGCATGGAATGCGTAGCATGAGTATGTAACACACTTTGATCGCCGCTGCTCAAAATAGCGTTCGAATTGTAAATATAGGTACCGAAAATTGGATACAGCTGGTATTAGATCCCTTCATACCGTTTAAGGTGATCTGCGAATTAAGCTATAGGCCGTATCCTGACAATGTCAAAATTATTGATATGATCTCTTCGGTCCAAAGTGACTGAGACTGGATTTCGAACAGCCTCGCGATATCGACGCATCTATTTTATTTATAATTTTGCGACGGGTTAAGTCATTTTGTTGTCGAATACTGCTTAAGTCAAATGCAAAGTAAGTTCGTGTAAAAAAAAGTCATTGTATACAATGTTGCAATAAAAGTATTTCAGAAACAAACGTTTTGAGATCTTCGCGAACAGCAAATGGAGTGAATGAATGTAAATTCGAAATAAGTATGAAGGCAATGTAACTAACTATTTTATGCAGGAGAAACTACATTAAAGCTAAAATATTTAAATTTCTTGTTAAAGAAAAATATTTTTAAGAGATTAAATTTATGTATAATGTTACTTTTAACATTACGTTAGACCCTAGTAATACCAACACGACACAAAACTTTAAATGGATGCAATATTCACAAGAATCTTATCAAGAATACGGTATATGCTCTGCTGCTTATTAATATACGCCCCAGAATTTATAATGACTCTGAGACAGGTAGCATTTACGTAATTAGTTGTGAAGGCGAAACTTTAAACTCAAAATTCGACACAGAACTAAGACGATTTTGGTTCGCGCCACGTAAATAGAACAGTTTGATTTATGATTTTACCAAAGTTGAAAACGTAGATGTTTCTTAAGTTGACGTGCTACGTTTTCCCACTGGAAATATAGGGTAAGATTTTTGTGTATTGTCGAGAGAATAACGCATTATTTGTGATTTATCTCAATTCAACGAGGATTATACATGGTATTATAATAGAATAGAAATATAATAATAGAAATTACAAATAATTTTATTGCTTTGGAGATGGCGTAAATATTTGTTTACATAAGGTAATTTTTATTTATTACAACATCGTTTTATTTTTAATAAGTTAAAGCGTTATATAAAAAAAAATATTTTTACGATGCAACAAGTAAGTTAGCAAGAAATAATTAAATATATATTTAAAACCACAAAATGTTTAAAAAACTACATAGTCTTTCAGTAAAATAATTGAATTCTTAAAGTTATTAAATCGTTAAATAATTATATGGTATTTTTATGATTCTAAAAATCGCTGAACCCATCGCAAAATTATAAACGTACGTACACCTAGCAATTCTTTCTTAATTTTTTTATTTACACCGCAATGAAGTTAGTTTAGTATTTTATCCATTTTAAATGTTAGTAACTGAATAAAATAGAGTGCAAAGATTAGGTGCATAGTGTTGCAAAGTTCGCGTTTTCCGTAATCTTTTGTGTTTAAACTCCGCAGTGTAGATGGTAGATCAGCGAAACGCGGGGAAATGGACTGAAGTTTTGTCTGAACTAGGAGATAAGTGACGTAAGTAGGCAGAAACGAGCGCTTTATTTTCACTGTTTAATCTGAAAATATACGTTTTATTTTTATACCTCTTGAAGTTAGGTAAGATTTTCAATTCAACGGTTTATTTACTTTAATTATGGTCCTTATGTCCACAACCATCTTGTCTGAATAGATTTCGATGCATGTTAAGATGTATAACTTGAGGGTGATGTATCAAATATATTTTGGTACGAAATTAAATAAAATAGAGCAGCCGAAATGTACGTGCATGTTTGAAGAAAAAATAAAATAAGAAGTCACTAACACAAAATTTGGGTTGATAAAAAGCTTTCATCAAAATAAAGAGCAATTATTTATTTAATATTACAAAATATTTATTTGCAAAATGTGTTATAGTAAATGAAATTCCATAGACGAAAATGATGTAGTAAGTTAAATATTTAATTACACAAAATATGTTCCGGTTGCTACAAAGACGTTAAATTATTTCATTGCATTATAAAATGAAACAATGTTGAAGCTATTATAACAATTTGTGCATTCAGAAACAATGTAATAACCTTGTTACAAATTACTTGAATATTTTGAATTTTTACCTATTACGTTAATTGTACAACACATATCACGCTCGAATGACTAATATGGATTTACGTCTATATGAATTAATTTGTTAGTAAATATATACGTCGAACGATATTTAGGTAATGCGGTTTTCATGCATCTATAATTCTATAATTTATTTTTCTATCTAGCCGCTACGATAATCATACATCTACCGGAAATTGTATTATACCTGATATAATTGCATGACCTCGCACGTGCAAACTACAGTTTTACACTCGTAATTGCTATAAAACAAATCTTAAGCGAGAATTACTCTTGTAGGTTTTGCTCTAAGACTTTCATTAAGATTTACATAAATTATTACTCATTCCTTTAAACCCGAAAGAATTTATTGTCAGTGCCTTATTTTTGAAATTCACAGCTTTCATAACTTAAGATGTATCTGTTACTAGGTTACAGAATTGTTTTATATCACTTTAACGAGTAAAACAACGTTGTTGTTATATATATTATTACATACAATAAATTCTTTCAGGTTTGAATAACTTATGTAAGTCTTTATAAAAATCTGAAAGCAAAACCTATTAATTTAATTTTCGTATAAGATTTATATTATAATAACAAATAATAAAAAACGTTCAAGAGATAGATCGATATGGCCTAGTGGTACTCGTCGATCTCAATTCCCAATCACCAGGTTCAAATTCCCGCTAGATCGGCTGAGTTTTCAAGTCCAAAATGTTTGTTGAAATTTATCTCATGCTCGGCTGTGACGAGATTAAATTAAACACAAATTTTGCGTTTAAAAACTTAGCGGATCTAACCGAGGTTTGAACCCAAAACATCGTTTGAACAGGAAACCTGTACGTGCCAGAAAAATTCTGACACATGTATATCCGCCAACCCATAGTAAAGCTGGTGGTGGATTGAGCTAAAACCTTCTCCTTACATATAAGCAGTGTTAAAGCACTGCTCCTATGTAAAAAGAAGATATACGGATATATGGATGCTGATAAGCAATAATGTGTCCCTCAAAAAGTCAAATTTAGAGATATTGATGTATTCTGATAATGCATTTCGTATTTAACATTATACAATTTTTTTTCAAGTCATTCGAACTAAATAAGTACGGAAAAAGTTTCTTAATCAAATGTTTAGAATATTGAAGTGAGTTCCATATTTTGGATTATGCAATAATTTCATATATTTGAAAACTTATTATTAGAGAAAAATCTTTACTAGCCTATCTGCTATTTATTAATTATACTTTTTATCATAATAGAAAATAAAAGATCGATATATGCTTCTTCAAACAGATGTGTTAAAAATAGGTTCGAAATCATTAGACGCCATTTTCTCAAAATGATGTCCGTGTGACTTGACACAGTATTGCATATCAGCATCCACATACAATATATGTATGTATCATACAACGGTACAAAATGCGTCGTGTGCGAGTTCAACTTTACTTGACCGATTTTTAAACACAAGTTAAGGTTATTTGCCCCATCTTTACTAATATTGTAAATACATAAGAGTTTGTTTGTTCGATTTATTGAAGAAGACTATAGGTTATATTACATCACGCTACGACTCATAGAAACAAAGCAGTAATCATAAACGCGAGTGAAACCGCAAGGGACAGCTAGTTAAGACTAAAAGTATGTCATCTCGACTTTAAAAATACCAGTAGAGTGACATTCACTATACTGTTCAATTCACAGAATCATATAATACCATTTATTTATTTGATCTTTCAGGAAAACAGACAGTACAAAATTGTACGCGGATTATTTCGATTTCACGCTTGATATCACTACCAGAGGTTTATTTCGATAATCTAACCTGAGACATGCAAGATTATTTTCGTATTTCATAATTGACTGATAAAAAAAAACCATGCGGATGTATGACTGCGGAAAAAAATGTCAAATATATAAACATTTTAGGGCGATTTTGATTGCTAGGTTAGCGAAGAAATATAATAATGTACTTTATCTTACACAACAAAGACTCTGACGATGACATTTACATTATAAATGTTATGCACAATAAAGCGGTCTTATATCTGTAAGTATTAGCGTTTCCTACCAAGCATTCTTATTTAGAAACAAAGTATTTATTACTTGAAATTGATACATTCAAAAAACATAATTGATAAACTAAAAATCCCCGACATTTCAACGAGCCTTAACATGATATAACATCTCGATTAGATCCGGTTTCGATCGATTTCGAAATCGACCAATTCGAATCGGCCATCCCAACGGATGTTACGATGCCACAAACAGACATAGATAAATAAATTTATAACACTTTTTGGTTGGGGCTAAAATTAATATGTATAAGTGTACATAAATACACATAGTTGTGGATAGCTTCGAAATTAGCTTTGACTTAATAAAAAGAACAAAAATTTTTATATTTAGACTAGCTTACCCTCGCGGCCTTACCCGCGTGTTACGTTATGGATGGTATGGTATGGTTTATATAGAGATAGAGAAGAGTGCTAATATTTCTTTAAAAATGATGTATAAAAAATACATTCAATAAATATTAAAAACGTTACACATACTACCATGTATTTGAAGCTCTAATACTCTTTTGTTTATTGTTAAAATCTGTGGTCAAATGAAAAATAGATTAATAATCTTAAAATCGGTTGAAAACTTAATGAACTACGGTCGAATTCGAACCGCTAGACGACCACTAGCTTTATCAAATAAGTAAGGATGTGTTGTGTTAATACTACTTAACGTTAAAAATCTGGCCCATTTATAATATTGACAACTGATGGAACTAGTAGCTAGGTACTGACGAGACCAGTCTTCCAGTTATGGAAGACATTTGGGTTGTCAAAATCGATATGCTAGTGACATATGTAAAGTAGTAAAGTAGCAGGCTGTACATATCCAACTGTTCGGCAAAGGCTTCCTCATCTAATAAGGAGATGGTTTGGTTTTGGAGAGTACTTCATCGCGCTGCTCCACGTCGGGTCTGAATTTCTCATGGCAGATGCAGGTTTTACGATGTTTTCCTTCACCGCCGAGCACGTGATGAATGTAAACGCAAATTTAGCACTTAAAAAGTCAGCGGTGCTAACCGGAGTTTTTAACTCGCGATCGCCGCTTTAGATTGACGTGTTCTCATTTCAGCTCATGGTAACATAAGTATCTAATAAAAATAAAATATCACTAGTATCGTGTGATGCGCCTGTTATACGAGAATCAAAATACGAAATTATACGCGCCTAAAATACACTCTATATATACACTGCCTTAGTGTTTGAAGTTCGATTCTCATTACACATTTCAGCCACGTCGTGTTTGTTACTTCATTAAACGGTGTTTGTGTGTGTCGATGAGTATTTGTGCAGTGTCTGGTCATTTTAGGACAATGCGCATTTTTCCAGAATATTATATATCTGGAATTATGAAATTTTGTTATTGAAAGAGGCAAATATATTCTAAATGAATATAACTAAAACGATTTTATTCACGTTACTGATGGAAATGTACTTTTTTTAATTTTAAAACCTTCATTTCTCAGTATTGAAGGCATTGATGCACGGACAGGTATAAAATATTTTCAGTAATTATTATTTCGGCTTTCGCATTGATAAAACATTATGTCCCTATGATTAATTTTTTAAACAATTTTTTTTTTTTATATTGGAACAACATATGAATACATTTTTATATAAGTTTAATCTTTTATATATTAATTTAAGAAATACTCACTGATTGATGGATGATGAATGAGAAATTATTTTTGTTCTTACTTTTATTCGAGATTTCGGTATAAGACAAGAATTGAAAACAACTTTAAAAATGTAATTAAAGTCAAATTAACATAAAAAAAGAATTCTTGTTTTTCCTATGTAAAATTCGTACTACATTTGAATCAGAAGGCTAATTACGGTGAGCTACCACCACCATCTATCACCTAATATAGAGCTTACAATCAAATAAACATGAAAATTTTATTTATATATCAAGAATACGGAAAACGTTACATCACTTATTAACAAATGAATGACGTGTCAAACCACAAAAAGTCGGATTCGAAGATATTGATGTATTCTGATAATGGGTCGTGTATGTATCATTATTCAAAAGTTTTTCAAGTAATCTAAACTAAATAGGTACGGAAAAAAGTTTCTTAATTTAAAGTTTCGAATACTAAAGTGTGTTCAATATTTTGCAATGTACAATAATGTTATATATTTGAAAAATTTATTATTAAATATAACTCTTTATTATACCAATCTGCATCTAATTATATCAAAATAGAAAACAGAAGATGGATAAATCGTCTCCAAAAAAAATGTTAAGAATAGGCTTGACATTTTTGGACGCCATTTTTTCAAAACGAAGTCCGTGTGGCTTAACGTATTTGCTTATCAGCGTCCAAATAAAAATGTTGTATAAATAATTATTAATAGAAAAAAAAAACAACATAATAAATGTACTGAATACATCACGGACCTCCGCGGTCAAATAGGTCATTATTCACCCCGCTTCAGCCTATATGTTACATCATTACGCCTCTATTTGTCACACCATCATTATTTACACGGCAATGTACATATTCTCTTCCTACATATACACCATATATCATTAGTCATTTTCCTTTTGAAATACGTGTAAAGATAATTAAGCACCTTCACATTCACTGTAACTTGTGTGTGTAATTGTATCTTATTAAGATTAGGTGTTGATTAAATTTTAATTTTATGTGTTTGAATCAAAGTTGTGTAATTAAAAATTATATCTCACAACAAATTGTACAAATTAATTCATACATTTGACATTAGGTGAAAACGAATCTATAACTCTTATTCAAGTTCAAAGTGTATTCTGGTAAAAAATAATTTTACCCTACACAGAAAAAAGTAAGTAAGCCTATGTTGAATGAAAATAAGTGTTTTTAAAGACTTTTGAATTGAACCAGTGACCTATATTACACACTTTTACAAGCAATTCTAAATGTATTTTTGGTCTGAATTTACCAGTGCGCCAATCGAGCTGTATACGTCACTGTTCACTGCGGACGCGGCGGCAATTATTTATTTAAACAATATATATTTTGCTACATATGTATAACGTTTAAGTTTTAGTGGTAGAGCTCAGTGCGGGCGCACTTGGGTATTTACTGCACTCTAGATAGTCTACCATTCAACGTAGCAAATATATGTTGCCAGTCAGTTGCCAGTCATGGTGCTGCCAGCCATTGATATCTCTAGTCCAGTTTGTGCCAGTTAATTTTAGTAAATTAGTAAGACTGGCATACATAGCTAGACTAGTTGGTTGCCGTGATTTCATCTGTGTAAAAATGTAATTACCTATTTAACCGCCTGGACATTTTATTTACAAGACAAAAAGTTACCATTGTCCTTCTAAAAAGTTCAATTTATTTCTGTGCCAGAAGTCATCTAAATTGGATCAGTGGTTTTAGTTTGAAAATATAATAGGCTGATAGGTAAACAGATAGTGCTTCTGTCAAATTTTTAATATTAATACGGATGTTTGTATAAATTAAATCCATTTCAATATGTAACGGCTCAAACATAACTAAAGCATAAGTAAAAATGTAATTAGGGTGTAAGTAATTCAACAATCATTTCTATGACAAATTATGTTACTAATTACACTGTGTAAGCCTCACGGCCACATGGTTGTAATTATTATTAGTTTTGACATAATTATATATAACTACATTACTATTATGTACTATCATTCATGTATTTGTCAACCGACTTGAAAAAAATTAGTTTACAGAAGAGATATAAATTGGTATATATTGAAATATTTATGAGTACGTGTAACATACAAGTAAATGAAATTGCGCATTTTGTAAGTTTTTTTTTTAATTTTAGTTGGATAAGGCAATATTAGTTCAACCTACAAATATTTAAATTCGGATATTTTTATGCATTCTGAAAGTGTATCCCTTATATAACATTATTAAAAAAATATTAGTCATCTAAAGTAAATAAGCAATGATTTTTTTTTGTTTTATTTAATATTGTTTCGAAGTATTGAAGCGTGTTCTATATTTTGCAATATGTTATTTTCTCATATGTTTGAAAAACTTATTACAAGCTAAAAAAAAATATTAAACCAATCGATAATATGTCTATTATTATTTATTTTATAATTATAAACCACTTCAGTATTGTGGCTATCAAAATGTTTAATATTTAGATCGGTCGCGCCGCTTTCGAGATCTTGCTTACGAGACTAACGCTAATAAGTGATTTTTATGATACAGACAAATGCTCCTGTTTACTTAATTTGAGAAGATTAAATACGTCTAAATTCAAGCTAACATAATTTTACTTTAGCGATCGGGCCGTATAAATCAGTGTACAGCGCGGTAGCTCACTTCATTGCTTAAACAATGCATCTATTTTACATTTTGATGCTGTTCGTGATTGAATAGCTTTCAGTAGACGATTTTTTTAACATTAACATTATAAATGTTTATTCAGTATATGACAGCTATAAATTAAACATTTGATATGATTTAATCTAGAAATTAAAAACCAATGATGGTTTCATTCGATTGGAATAAAATTTTGTCGATTTACTATTTGCAGTGGCGAGAAGTTTACAGATGTAGTAAATTAAGCTTCCAGTAAGTAGTTCTTACGAGGCAGTTAATAAACATATCTTTATCGACGCGAACGAAGTCTAAAGAAAAATCTAGTTTCTTTTATAAATTTAATATGTTGCCTATTTATGAAAGTACTTTCTTAGTCTTTGCTTTTTTATTTCTACTATTACAATACTTCTAAAAAAGAGTTTTTAATATTTTTACCTTAATTACTTTTTATTTAATTTATTTTTAAATTTTTGTTATTATTTCTTTCAAAATGGTTATATTGATTTTTTTTCTATACACAGAAACAAATATAATAGAACTACATTTTCTTCTAGTGACATGTTCGTTCAAAAGAAGAGATTTTAAGTAAAAGATAACTGGTCAAGTGCGAGTAGGACTCGCGCACCGAGGGTTCCGTACAAACTTATAGAAATCTATATAAGACTAACCCATCTACGCCATTTGTGGTCTTCATCATCAGTTCCAATTCATCATCAGTCTCAATTTCTCCAGGATCCCATCATCTGATCCTGACCTGAAGACAATGGGACCACCTTGGAAATATTCCTTTTCAAACAAAAAAAAAAATTTTGAAAATCGGTACCCAAATGGCGGCGTAATCGGCAAACAAACATAAAAAAAAAATTAAATACAAGGTCGAATTGAAAACACTCCTTTTTAGAAGTCGCTTAAATATAATCACATATTATGTAAATATGGATCACGCCCCAAAAACTATTTTGAAACTACTTAGGAGCACTTTAATTTAAAACACGATCATGGATGCAATCCATGGAAACACAAAATATTATTTTAAGTACTAATACACCTTATACTTTCAACAAAAAAAAGTTATAGCGCGATTCAGGATACACCTAGCGCCATCTCTGGACAATTTCAATGAACTAACTTGTTGACTTTGACATTAACAACATAATTATAGTATATTTTATTCTCGTTTTATTTTTATTTATATTCTACTACACTCCACTACCCCTGCACTACGTTCGTAAAATATTTAGATTTACATTATCAATCAAAATATCGAAATATATATTAGTGTTGCCAAGACGAAAATAATTAGTCCTTAATTCGAACAAAACTAAACAATACGAGTACTTAAATCAAATCGCGTGAAGCTCTTATATTGAATGTTAATTACGTAATGACGTTATAAATCGACGATAAAACTTTTAAATGAAAAGTTTATTTTATAATTTTTAGCGCGTTTAAATAATAATTAAAATAAAAATTTTTATTAATCGAGCAGAATTATATCACAGTTAATGTCATAATGTTGTAATAGATGGCATTAGCTCTACGCTGCATCGCGCTATCATTTTGTTAGCTGCGATATATAGATTGCATTGCGTTGTTTATAAAGGTTTGCTGCTTTTTAATGTTTTCGTATTGATACAAATTTCTTCTCGGTGATTGTAAAATTGTTTTTTGACCATGGTCAACTTCTATGTTAATTTGTTACAAGTACATATAATTTTAATTCTAAGATTAATATATTATCCCCTTGATCAATTTACAACTTGATACATTGACGCGTTCCTGAGAAAAAGGTTGAAAGACAGACGTACAGACTGACAGACACACGAACAGAAATTTACAGTTTTCGGATTTTTTCCTTTATGTATACTAAAGGACCTTGCTCCTGGCCAAATTTCATAATGCTTGGTCAATGGGAAGTACCCTATAGGTTTTGATTCCCTTGCGAAAACGTTAAAAACGCTATCATACTTAAAATATGTGATATAAATGACCGTATCTTTTGATTGCGTTAACTTAGAAGTTTGATTTTTTCACAGCTCTTAGTAATTACAACTCTGAGTACTTGACGTTGATAAAAATTTGTTACCTTCACGCGTTTCTGAGAAAAAGGTTGAAAGATAAACTTACAAACAGACAAACATACATACAAAAATTTACAGTTTTCAGATTTTTTCCTTTATTTGTACCATAAGATCTTACTTCTTGCCAAATTTCATCGTGCTAGGTCAATGGGAAGTACCCTATAGGTTTTGATTCCCTTGCGAAAACGCTAAAATGGTCAAAATATACGACATATTTTCCATTATCTTTTGATTGCGTTGACTTAGAACTTTAATATTTTCACGGCCGCATGTCATCGTAGACTTGAGTATATGATATTAATTTCAACATGATACGTTTATGCATTTCTGAGAAAAACGGGTTGACATCCCGACAGACAGACAGACAGACAGACAGACAGACAGACAGACAGACAGACAGACAGACAGACAGACAGACAGACAGACAGACAGACAGACAGACAGACAGACGGACAACAAAGTGATCCTATAAGGGTTCCGTTTTTCCTTTTAAGGTACGGAACCCTAAAAAAAGGAAAGTAATTAATAAAAAAATATTTATGTTCATATAAATTAACATAACCGATAAAATATATTACATAAAAATTATCCTAAATAAATATGTAATTATCATAATCTGTTTACATAAACTTTAACATAAAGAGGAAGAGTTAACAAGATTGTACAGATTAAGTTAACTTTGAAGCAAGTAATGTGATTCCCATAATCCATAACTAAATAATAGAAGCACAAATATGCTAATAAATGAACCGTTATAATCTTTGTCACACCTCAAAGTGTCATGTTGCGTCTTGACCTAAATCACAATTTGTATAAAATTTTCAAAGAAATACCATTCTTCTGTGCATGGATAATAGAACGAAAATCGCGTAAATATTTGTAATTCAAAGAACAATATGTCTTCATCTTGTCTCCTAGATAATGAAAAGTTATACCAGACTCCTTTATATGCATAGCTGAAATATATGAACGAAGCCAAAACATTTTCCTGCGTATATTAAGAAAGTTGTATTGGAGTACGTAAACATGCTGATGAAATATCCTATTTCATTCGAGGAGAAAAGAAAGCGAATTTGAATAGCTGTCAGTCATTACATAGAATATTTTTATGGTTGATTTATTATTAAAATTCCTATAATAGTGTTCATATTGAAAATATTTGTTAAGATTTTGTTTAATCGTTTTACGAAATAATTCCATGGAAATCTTTTCGCGTATTTCATAAGGTTTGTAAAAGAAATATTCTTACAAAAATGGTAACGAAGGCGTTTGAAAATCTAGTTAGAATTTAAATCTATTTTCACAGTTCACGGAACTAAATCGAAAACCAGCTGACGGGCTTCGTAGATACGGAACGTAGCATCTGATGGCGTCGTAGCACATGCCTCAAGAGCGAGCTACGAGACTATATCATAGATAATATATAGTTATATAATAAGATTTTTCTATTGCTTTATATTATTATAAATTCTGTAAGATGTATCAGTTATTCGTTACAAATTGAATACGCTATTATCTCTTCTATACTTTTTTTCAAATTAAATTCCTTGAAATAAATTTGAATAGCCAGTTAATAAATTACCCAGTTTCATTAACTTATTGTTTTCAGTCTCTACCAAGACGAATTAAAACATAACTAAATAATGCTTTTGAAATCACTTTAACACTTATGTCTCACAAAAAACTGTCACATTCATCCATTAATACTAACTAATAATAAGTTATATCTGTTTGGTACGTTATATCTGTTTAGTACAGTCATTTTGATAGTTTTACCTGGAAAGTTTTCCGGGAACTTTGAAATTTTATGATTTTATATATATATTTTGCCATCTCGTATCTCATATTGGACATACATCGTGACATTCAAAGAGCGTTTTATTACAAAAAAAGTGTTTACATAAATTACAGGAATTTATTAGATAACAATTTTATTGAAAAATGTTGTAGAAAAGCAGCAATTGTCAAAAAACTGGTTTTAGGCACCATTTTTAAAACTGACGGCGTGTTCAAGAATGGTACGATATGGCAAACTTAGAAATTCCGAAATCCATGTCAAAATCTATAAGAACACCAACTTTTTAAACTTCCAAAAAACTTTCTAGGTAATCCCTACGGTTTGAGCACCAAAAGACTACTAATAAAACATATGATATTAATAATACGAATTAGCTGATGGAGAAAACATAACAATAACAAATCTGTTTAACAGTAAATATTTAGTTACCATTTATAAGACCGCCTTTGTATAATTTTCTTTATTTTTTTTTCATGTACTTTGAAAATTAACTGGTGTACAATAAAGAGTATTTGTATTGTATTGTATAAGGTATTATATTTTAGGCTTTTGAGCGACGTCTAGATTTGTCTACTTTACCCCACGAGCCCGTACTCCGGTTCGATGACGTAAGCAAGCTATGTATGTATTAAATATATCTACTATTCTATACTATTAACGAATCTATAGTTCCAGTATTTTGAGTTTATCAAAGTGCCTAGGTATTTCAAGGAATAGTCAATGGATAATTTTACGTAAAAACTTAGTAGTTTTTTTAATAAACCTCTTAAAATGATTACAAGGAACATCTTTTATAGTACTATTTATATATATGTACATATTTATATTTATATACATATGTATACAGTATCAATATTTGCCTTTTTGTGATTTCTAAACATTGCCGACTTTAATCGTATAAATCAAAGAAAAATATAATCTCTACACACCAATAGAAGGTATATTGTATATGCTACGCGTCTCGAGTGCTACGAATCCATCATAACGCGCATGCTAAACTTCTGACCATATCAAAAGCTGTACAGACACTCTGCGTGGGATATATTCACGTACAAGTATTGTGACTGGCTTTAACGCGAACATGTTGGTGAGACTACTCGCTAACCACTCGCGGACATGTTCATGTCTAATAGTATCCACACTGCAAGGCTCGCGAATATCTTAGAAATAAGATACACGCTAATCGCGGTTCTTACACATGCTCAGGTTTGAAGTCATCATTTGACAAAATTAAGTGACAATTTATAGTCGTGTATATTTAAATTAGTACAACATACATCGAGGTGAAAGTGTTAAATTTAAATACAAATACCTTTATTTTGAAAACACAAACAAAAATGTATTAACACGTTCTGTATTTACAACTAAACGGTTAAATGACAAAGGTTTTAAAACGTGCATTACTCGATTGTAAGTGACGAGTAAATTAAATATTTAAGTTTTCTTTGTATAATTTTCCTATAAACGGTATTTTGGCGTCCATAAATATACGTCAGTTCGGAGTTTTTGTATGAAAAATATAATTGGACACAGATAAGCGATACTAATCAAATATGTCGAGCAACACAGACTTCATTTTAACAAAATGGCGTCTAGAAATGTCAAAACTTTTAATAAATTTGTTTGAAGAAGTACATATATATCCATTTTTTATTTTCTGTTTTTATAAAAGCAGCATATAAATATATTAAAAAGGTTTATCTAATAATGATACATTTAAGAGATAATTTTATATTGCAAAATATGAAACACTCATAAATTTTCGGAACATTAATTTAAGAAACTTATTTCCGTAGGCACTTTTAGTTCAGCTGACTGGAAAAACTTTGAATAATGTATTTAATATATGACGCAATATCAGAATACATCAATATATTTCAATTCAACTTTTTGTTGATGGACACATCATTGCTTATCAGCATTCAAATAAAAAGATATCCTACATTTTGACAGATAAATAAAGGCGTTTCATTACGAAAACTGAAATCAACTGTCAGAATATAGCATGTTTTTATAGCGACAGTCATTAGCAATTGGGTCTCAGTTCTAGCTTATTAAGTCAGCCAAGGCAGTAAAGCCATTTATTTGTGTTTAAAATGCCGCATTTAGCTTTCAGAATGTAGCATGTTTTGATATAGTATTTAGTGTCTGATAATTATAGAATTTATGATTAGTTTTTCAGACTGCTGTAATATCTTCTTATGTGAGTAACATCTACTTAGTCGACATGCAAGGAAGATGAGTGTCGTCCACTTTACATTTTTACGACATAATGTCGTAACAGTTTCATAATAGCTTCGTTGCATTAGATTGCATACATACATATTAAAGAGATAGTAATAAAGCGTTTGATTTTAATATAGGTAATAATATATAAAATCCATATAAACGAAGCGGTGTTTCAAGAACTTGTATTTGAATTAAGTATGCCTTTGTGCTTAGAGAATCTGTGACATGTTTCGATAACCGACTAAAAAATAATGGGTCAAGTGTTTTACTGTCGATTCGCCCTAATTTAATACTGGTCCGCCAAAAAAAGCATATATAATACTTTTAATATTATATACATATATTTATCGCTACAAATACATTTTTACAATATGCTTTGTACTTCTACTTTGATTGTCAACTTATTTTTAGTCTCAGCGCTAACATAACCTTACCTTACGCATATCTTATTAAAAATTAAAAACAAAGTTTCCAATATTCCAAAAATAATTTTACTCGCGCTATCTCTTTCTAACCTCGAATCCTTCCAGTATAAAACGTAAAGCGAAAAAGGGACAGCATCACTCAATCTGCTCCTTGTTTAAATTCAAGTGTCAATTAGCCTCTTTATTAGTCTCGTATTTACATAGAAACGATACAGATGGCAGCTGTTTGTTTACGACTTCTATTATATATACACAGGAACTTAATTAAAAGTAAGGGAACGCAAACTTCATTATGTCACAGCTGTGGTGATTTATACTTAATTTTGTTTTTTTTTTTAATTTATTTTTGTATTGATTCTTTTAATTTAATACGCAGCTGTTGTGTTTGTTTGTATATAATTGACTTCGTTGAACTTAGAATAAGTAATTGCAGTTGATTACAATAACTTTATATGGACGCTGATAAGCAAAACTGTGTCAAGCCACACGGACTCCATTTTGAGAGAATGGCGTGTAAAGATGTCAAACCTATTTTTATTATTTTGTTTCAAGAACTTTATATCCATCTTTTGTTTTCGATTTTGATAAAACGTATAATGAATTAAAAGCAGATTGATATATTTAATATGTATATCTAATAAAAAGTTCTTCAAATATTTGATATTATTGAATAAATTGCAAAATATGGTACGCACTTGAAATTCAAAACATTAAATTAAGAAATGTTTTTTCCGTACTTATTTCGTTTATATGACTTGATTTTTTTTGTATAATATTAAATAGGTGACGCAGAATTAAAATACATCAATATCTCCGAATTTGACCTTTTGTGGGTTGACACATTAATGCTTATCAGCATCCACATGTGTAGAGTAATGTGGCTGGAGTAGACAGTGATAGAAATGGTCTAATGCTATAAAAAGGTCGATTTTCCTAGTTGGTCTAGAGATATGTGAACCTCAGAAGAAATAAGATCAATTGGTATCATAAAAAGTTTTGGTGTAAATCGCGCATTACCTTGCTAACTGAAACGCTCTATCTCAAATATCCCTTCTGTATATACGCAGTAGGAGTATGTTTTTAACCGACTAAAAAAGGTAGGAAATTTTTATGTATGTTCACAGATTACTAGGAAACGGATTTATTTCGTAAATATTTTTTTTTTGTTTGAATGTGTGACTCTGCCATTGATCCCAAAGAATTATTATAATAATCAATTCAGAAATTTGGTTGTAAAACTAAAATAACTTGAGTAAGAATGTATGTCATTTAAGTAAACGAAATTAGATACATATTTTGATGTTGAAGTTAGTTTCTATTTTTTTAAGTCTTGTCATTGGATATAAACGCCAGTAGTGAAATATAACAAACAATAACATTTTACGTTGACAAGCATATCTTAAGTTAACATCTACGTTACATAACAATTAAATTTATCAAAAAGTAATTACCCAATTCTATCAAATAAACATTAACTACAAAGCCTATTACACAATCTAATGAAAATACAAACAATATTCAAATACACACACAAGTTCCAAAGCCGAACAACGTAATAATTAATAAGGCGTATTCATAACGTACATGCAAAACATGATATTACAAGGCCAATAAAGGTCAAAGTTATACCCACTGTGTCCACAAACAAAAACAATAGCGTCATACTACAATTGTATCGCGACGAAACAAAGACGGGCGTCGGGGGATGTATACTAACTTGATTTATTACACTTGGAAGGAAGAAACGGGAATTAAACACAATTGCGTAGGAGATTAATGTTAGGGGATACAGCGAATTTAATGCAAACCCTGCCACGAGATAAGATTTATTTCTGATCCCGAAACCTTAATTTCTTTTAATCGTTGACGCTCAATATAAATATTTTATCTGTAATTTTTTATTCTTTTACACTTTCTATTCGGTTCTTTTTACGTTCAATTCAATTTTAATTTCAATTGTTTTTACCTTCACAATAGAAGAGTGAAGGTATATTGAATATAATTTACTACAGTTTTACATACTCGTAATACTATAGTCGTACGTTCGAAGTAAAAGCTTACTTCAATGGAATTTAGTGTGTACATTTGAATTATATTGAGCCCATAATGCCATCTAGACTATATAAAACCAACGTTATTAGTATAATTTGGCAGTGGTTGAGTGATAAACTTATAGGATTTAAAAATATCTTTAATTTTTTGACTATTCTTGGTTGAATTAAAACACGCGTATAGAAAAAGATCTCACACTCACAGACGATTTAAAACATTTAAATGTATGGAGGACCGTTGAACTCTGTGTGTATTTCACCATCGGTATAATAGTTCGTATAGCTGGCACATTCGAACATTCCCTATGTTCGAATGTGCGAGCTTCACGAACCTTCTTTCTGTGTGCGTGCAGACTGTGGAATAATATTCCGACTGGCGTTTTCCTGAGCGCTATAATTTAATGGTTTAGATAGAAACCTTTTTGCTGAAGACCAGCAACTTCTAATGTTGCAGATGTCCATGGGCGACAGTAACCACTAACATCAGATATAATTATGGTGTGCCCCCTTTTTTTAAAAAAGAACAGTGATCTAAAGCTTATAATAAAGGAAGTAAAGAAATATGTAAAAGTTTCATACAAAAGACATACATGTGCAAAATATGTAAAAATGTAAAAAAAAAAAACCAAACTCATTGGTTAACGTATGTTAGTAGCCAACTAACTGGCGAACCGCATAGAACTACAGAAGCAAGACCGTAAAACGTCTTTAACTTGGTATCTCGTGGGGCACATTAAAATAGCAAAGTTTCTTTACTGTCGCAGATGTCAAGTGGCGAATAAAACAGAAAAGAAGTAAAACTAGTAAGTTTTGGGGTTAGAACAGAACTTCAAACTGCCCTGACATTTATATTGTGCGATATTTAGATGCCACAAGTTTTTGTTTTGAGATAAAAGTACCTACATTTTCTTTTGTTTTATTTATGAAGGTATTCTATAATCATCTTTTATATTTTTCTGTTGAAATAAAGAAAGTGACAACCACTTAACAAATATTTATTTTAATAGTAGATTTAGTATCTATAATTAATGTATAAAGAAATAATTCGTTTTGTTCTGAACGCGCCAATTTCAAGGTCTCGAAGCACATATGAGTTAAGTAATTCGTATAAATTTCAACCAAATTGGCAGTTTCTGGAATAAAACGCGAGTGAACGCTAGTCATTACTATGTTTTAATCATAATTACGATTTTACACAGAATGAATATTCATTGACTTTATAAAGATATTTCAGTAATCCAAAAGAAGTTAATTTTCATAAATTAATTAAGAACACAATAATTAACAAATAATTAAGACTTAAAAAAGTAACCGATTCAAAAAGCAAAATACTAAATTTTGTTTACTTGGAAAACATACTTTTTTCAGTTATTTTGATTTTAAAACCAAACCACTAAACCTATTTTGATAAAAAATGATGATTATGAAACCAATCTGAAAGAATATTCTTTCAAATAAAAAAAAATAAAGAATTAATCAAATCAGTTAAGAAATGACGGAGTTCTGTGATAACAATCATTAAAAACAAAACATCACAAAATCCTCCTTTTGAAGTCGGTTCAAAATATTTTTAATTTGATCAAAATTGGCGCGAAGATCAATTACACGCTTCGTTTCAACTGAGAATAATTTTTAATCTGTTATCGAATCTGACACTCCTGGGAACCATTCATCCATCATCGACTTCAACACTACTAAAATTTCAATCATTAACAAACAGTAATTGAAAATAGAAAAGATTATTTTGTATTCCAGTACAATCGTTCATTCATCAATTATAATGGACAAATATCAGTCGGTGACTCAGCACGAAATGAACGTTGAATCCAGATTGAAATACAGCACCTAGATTTGTTTTTAGTTGTGTTGAAGAAAACTTTTAATAAGACCGCAAAAAGATTGAAATGGTGAACTTTGTTTGTATAAAGAATCATATCTGTTGACGAAGTCTTACTATGTATGATACAAAAATATGATAAAAATAACAAGACTATAAAAAAAGGAACCGATTTCAAAGCAAACTACGAAATTTATTTTGCTTTGATGATATGCGTTTTGTGATGATTGTATTGATTTTAAAACCAAACTACGAAGCCGATTATGATAAAAGGCTGTATGAGGACACTTGGAAAATATAGCCCCTTTAAACATAAAAAGTTAACCAAATCGTTCAAGCCGTCTTTGAGGAATCGGGGAACATGTATAATAAAGAATCCGATAAACGAACCTGACATAATTATATAAACATTGTTCCAGCTATATAGTTCTTTCTGAAAGTATCGATAATATTTGTGTTTTCTATCGAATTATTGTAATGAAGAAACTTTTAATGACGGCAAATACTATCATAATCAGACAAAACAAACAAGGAGCAAGCAATTTTAATCATGCCTAACTTTAGTACCAAAAAATTCTATCAACCTTTGAAAGTGATTAAGGGAAGTTTACAAAGTAATTAAACGGTACTGATTATTTGCGAGAGTTTGACTATTCATTGTTTACATAAAATCAATCTGAAGATGAATTATAGAACAATATACATATATAATGTAATTTGTTTAATATTGGTTTAAGGGTAATAGTGCCCTGCGGCTTGTAAGATCGAACCTCGTATTAACCCATGTCGCTTGAAATGACATTTTACTTTCAATATACAAAATTCTTATAAGATTTTATTAACAACGTTTTCGTAGATGAACTAATTTTAATTCATATTTAACATTCGATGTTTTTTGTTGCAAAAACAAAACTTAATATGGGATGAAACTTTGTACGGAAATTTATCAATTTCATGTTTATTTAAGACATAATGGCTTTTCTAGGCTAGAAGCGATGAGAGTATACAAATTAAGTATTATTATTATTTTTAATATGTAGATAAAATCACGAAGGCTAACTAGTGTGGCATAAACAATACTGAAACTACTTTTTGTTTTTTTTTTTATTATCCAGCCTTAATGAGCTAAGAGATAAATGTTTGTATGCCAGTTAGTTTTACTCATGTCCATATTATCCTACTCTTTAGAGAATAATAACAAATATTGTATCTAACATTGGAAATTATTTTTATTTCATTTAAGAGCATCGTGAAAGAAACCGTGAGAAGAAACTAGTTAAGAATAAACACACAATTACGTAAATATATATCATATAAAAGTTCCCAAAGCCAATATAAATTGTTTTTTTTCAACAAGGATTTTCCTAGATTTGAAAGCACTAAATTTTATTTAAAATAGAATACGCCATTTCTTGAGGAGTTGTTTGTGTTTCATAAGAGGAGGAATTTACTATTAATTAGTGAGTTCTATTAGAACATTTGGCTGTGTTTATTTTTAGTGTTAATTAAACTCAGGTAAAGTGCGTCTTATTAACAATTTTATATAAAATTATATATTTTAAAGCACCCGAAAATCTATTTATTAAGACCTTTTTAATGAGCCCCAACATAATACTTCTGCTAGAAGCTATTGAGGTGTTTAGTATCCTGACAATGCTGCAGTATCAGATCCGTATTGCGTAACTACGTTATTTTAATATCATTCACAGCATAATAAAGTCAATTAGACCAATAGAGGTTGCTCAGATCCTTTTAACAACTAGAAAAGAGCTAATGACTGTCGAACATCTGAAATTTTTTTTATCACATTATTTTATATCACTTAACAAATAACAAAAACCGCATCAAAATCGGTCTATTCGTTAAGCAGTTACGATGTCACAGATAGACATAGCCTTCTTTTTAGTCGGAAGTCAAAAATTTGAGTTATTTACTGAAGGTATGTTTTTGGAAACGATATTTTAGAATTAGCACGGTATATTTAATATGGATTAAATTGAGGGACACGGCTATGTAAAGTGCTTTTGACTATTAATTACGATTCTGCAATTAGTGGGTTCAATAGAACACATTACATTCCGCGGAAAAAAATCGATGCAATATATTTATTTATTAATGTTTAATCAATATCAACTATTCATTAGTCAAATGCAATTTATGTGATTGCTATTGAAACTCCTACCACCGAAATCGTCTGCGAAAAATGAAATTTAAAAAAATCTATAATAAATGTAGCCTTAAGTTACTCCTCATAACATTAGCTATCTGCTACTAAAAGTGCCGTCAACATCGGTCAAGCCGTTCCAAATATTGGCCGGAATAAACAGACGTACTAACTGACAGACAGACAAAAATTAGAAAAAAATATTTTATATAACATACAAGACACTTTAAATTTATTTAATAGTATACTATAAAGGTATATAGATATGGATAGATATACATATATACACCGTAATAGTTAATATAGTGTTATGGGTGAGGGCAGCAGAACCCATCTTTTAAATGACCGCAAACATTAGTAGAGCGACCTATGTATATCATATAAAAATCGATGTTAGTATGTTCCTTATGGGCTCTAAAACGACTGGAGTGCTTTTGATTAAATTTTTGAAAGATTGGTATCGATCGGACCACCATAATTTTTTAAAATTGTTTATTAAAATTATTTACAAAATATTTTCTTTGCGCCTCGTTCGTAATTGGAACATTTTGACCTAGGAGTAGTAAACATTCTAAAACATGGCTCCTCGTCTTATTAACTCAACTGGTAACAGAAGGGCGCAGTTTTCGCCCAGAGAATCGGAATTGCGATTTAAAGGGAAATGGTGCTAGCGTTCTTGTCACCATTCCACGCGGACATGATTTGTACAGTAATTACTCTGAATTGTAAATATTTGAGTTTCTCTGTTTTTTAAATGTTACATTATTTTTATAAATATTATATACTATTGTAATTTTATTTTAATTTAAAGGAACATATAGTTTAAAAATTATAAGAAATTTGTGGTATTTTTTGAATTTAATTAGCTTTTTTGATTGATATTAATTTTATTTTTTTATTTTATTATAAATCTGTACATATATTTGACAAGCTCGTCAGAAATATGTACAGAATTATAACGAACAATTTGTAATCACCACAGAGTCATGAAAATGTAGATGTCACAAGATCCTAAGTCATGAAATAACTAATAAAGTGCTTAAGTAATCTAACATGTTTTTTAATATATTATTCTATTTCTTTAATCTTTCATAATGACATCCGAACCAAAATCGGCCCTTTAAATATAAACTTATTTTAGGAAAATAAAAAAAATAATCAGCAAATAAAAATAATATACCATTTTTTACCAACTATTATTTTACTTCAATTTCAAGTTGTCTTTACTCGGGCATCGAAGAGGAATCAGTTAAGGCGTTTAGAGATTATAGTGGAATAAACATTTTACTGGAATAAAAAAATCCCTTTCATGACTGCTTAAGAATAAAAAGAAGTGAGGAATAAAAAAAAAATTAAAACATTATTAGCTATTTTTCAGCTTTACAAGTTAATACAAATTCGAAAAAAATATATTGAAGAAACAATACAGTCATTCCCGTCTCTTTAATTCGTAACATTTAGACTATTACAGCGCTATTACGCCATTTTCCGCTGCGACTGGCTCGAGTAATCTCTGACAAACGTCTATAGGACAGCTGGAATTCTAGCCTGTATTTACTGCCTTTAAAAATGCTCGAGTTTCTTCCGTAAGTGCCTGTCTTATCTTTTCCAATAGACGACTATCTATTCCGATTTATGGGTCAACTTTATTGAAATCGAACAGCAACTTTTATAAGTCGGAATACTTGATTTAGAAAATTGAGTTCTGACTGGGAATGTTTTTTTTATAAACGATATTTCTTTGTAGTCTTTTGTGTTGTTGCGAGATTTGATCATATAAAATAACTTTTGACTGTGACTGTACTGTTTATACAGTTATATACGATTTGATTCGGAACTTATACTCTAAGAGTTGGCATGCTCTTTGACTTTGCGTTGCCTCGCTAAATAAAAACATTCGCTTCTAACATAGCAGTTCAGATTCAAGCATTACAGGAATGTAGAGAATTACGAAATCTTGAACGAATACGTAACGGAATAATTTGTAACACCCGTGATTCAACGTGTAACCATCGATTAGAAGTATTTAAATTAATGAAAAGCTATTACCGGTTCAGAATGTAGCTTTGACCGAGAAGACCCGGCACGAAACTCGATAGATACTCTTTTAAAATTTTCTTTAAAAAAACATTTAGAAATTACAAATATGTATAATAAACATGCTGTATAATATACAATTATAATAATGATGTAGCTATGAAAGACGTTTTATTGGACAGTCTTAATTTATTCACTGAGACCTGCAAATTTTTTTCTGTGGTATTTTATTATACACCTTCGCCAAGAAGGGAAAATTTACTTTGGGCTATCTAAAACTTGGTGTTATGAGTTTATCCTTTCTTCTCGTGTTAATACAATATATTAACACGATGTATACGCCTCTCCTAACACTATAAAACCAACTGATTTCGCTGTAGGCGATTGCTCGATCAATGCTTCGGGTTGTTACATTACATAGGAATACTTGTCAGTCAGTGAGACAGTATTGTAACGTAATGCTCAAAATCACATATTAGTTTGTTATATTCTCCGTTGAGGAGCTCTTTTATTTGTTTCATGTAAAGTTAAAACACTTTATTTAAAACTAGCTAAATAAAAATAATATGACGTAGTAGAGTTGTAACAAATGCGATGTTACAACCCCTTTATACCATTTTAATTAAAAACATAATTAACTAACGTGCCTTTATAAAGCCAAAATTTAAATATGTTTAAACTTTTACATTTTGATATGAATTTAATATATTTCAGGCGAAACTAAATGTTACAAATAGTTGTGAATATGAAGTATTCAGAAAAATTAGTATTTTTATTATACTTTAACAAGACCAGAATGGATAGATCCTAGCAAAAATCCGCCGTATTTCTGTACCATTTCACTAATTTTTCGAAGTGCTGTCGAATGGCATTTGATTTGATCTGAAATATTTATAAAACGCTTGAATTATGTAATCGAAAACTGAAATTGGTCTTTGCACTAATCCGTCTCTTTGATGAACGTGGCCACTAAATGGGTTCGTTTCTATATATAAAATTCGTTAAAGTGTTAGGAATTCAATAATTAAAATATAGGATATTGGAATTTTTTTATGGCTGATTTTTGCAAACGTATCAGTGAATGTATTACGTACGTATGTACTCATAGTTCGTATTAGCTTATTACCATACTTTAAATATATGTATTAATAATATGTTTGAAGATTAAATATTTTCAGATGTTTGTTGCATTTTCTAATATTTTTCTTTAATTACTTGTGAGCGTGTCTTTTGGAATTAACTTTTTTGTTTCCAATAATTTTGTGATCCCATTTATAATAACTAAGACTTATTTAAAATGAAATCGACATCAAAAGCAAACTTCACTTAGATGACAAATAGATACAAAACCAAATGCTAAAAACTGATTCAATTTCGATGAAATTTTTATGGGACCAACCTAAAACCATATCCTTTCAAATAAAAAAATAATTTCGAAATCACGGAAATATTAGGTTACCCTATCAAACAATAAAAAAATACGCCACGAATTGAGAACCTTCCCTTTTTTGAATCCAGTTAAAATCTATATACTATCGATCCGTTTTCCAAAAGCTAGAAATAAAAATTCTGTTGATATGATCGCTAACAATCTTCCGCTGCGCTATTCTGCAGATCCCCTTAATATGTCAGCCGTTTTTCCATTTTTATTTTACTTATTTTTTACTTATAAATTGATTATAAATAAAGACTTATTTTATTCCCGTCGCCTGTTTTATTACTTTAAATGAAAATCTAGATATGTAAACCCGGAACAATAAATATAATATAAACTAACAAAACTTAATGTGTGTATTGATTAATTTTAAACAATCAAGAACTTGGTATTCGTTGGGCTTTATATGTCTTTTTTTTAAGAAAAATTTCCCATTTTACTTTCAATACGTTTTTATTAATAATTTTCATAATCGAAGAAAATAACAACATTTAAGTTAAAATCCCAAATCAGTGAGGTAACTTGACAATTACTTTATACATATTTTCGTTTGTAGCTAAATTGACTACAAAAAGAATGCATATAAATCGTATATTACAAAAATATATGATTATCGTGTTTTTTTTCAGTATTCAAGACATAATATATAAACAAGAAAAAATAAATTCTTGGTTTTATATTTCTGTCTTGGATCAATTTAAATCGACGACGAAATAATAATAAAATTATTTAAAAAGTATTACAACAGACTACGAAATCTAAGCACAGTCTTTACTTTTGTAATTCATAAGTTCTTATACAAAAATCAAAGCAAAAATAAAAATCTTTTATTGAGCAATAAATCCTAGCAAGGCCGTTTTCTCGAAGTTATAATATATGATTCCAAATGGTGGTGAGGAAATTGGAAGCAATATATTCTTGATCATTCACGAAGGGTCAAAGAATGTCAAGATTCCTATGAAATATGTCTAACACCAATATTTTGAGGTCTTTACGTGTAATGACTTTGATGAGCTAAATATTTTTTTCTATATAATGTTATATACATTTCTTCGCATTTTGAATACGAGTTAATTATCTGCTATTTGAAGTACTTACGTCTTGGTAAACGTTAATGTATCAAATATTAGTAATCAAATTATATATTTTTAATTTGTATTAATATTATTTTAATTTAATATTGGAAATTTCAATTGGGTATTGAAATACAAATTTAATTGAATTTGAACCCACACTTCTCAGATATCGCGGCAATCTAAGTTACTATTATCCCTTAGGTGAGCTGATTTTTTAATAATCTCTAAAGATTAATGACATTTGAACATTAGGTAAAAATCAAAAGAAAAGTTTTTTTTGTATTTAATTAATCTTTTTTTTAATGATAACTTAAGTTAATGATAATATCAAGATTCTTATTCTACCAACAAAATAAAATAATTGAAACATAATAAATATAAATAAAACATAATTATTTACGACAAAAAACTCACCTAAAATATTCCAAATCAACAAAACCACATGATAGTTCAAAAACACGCACAGTCAAGTCCACCGTATAACTGAAACTTGATTTTCAAAAGTCGAGTGCACACGCCCATTCAGCACGATGGTCCGTTAGCTACTGAATTCAAACTTGGAACGCCGCATGCATTCAGTTCTAAACATGCGCAGTGAAAATTTCGCAATACATTACTGGTTGGAATTTATTAAGCTGTACACCATATTTATGGGACCATTGCCATTTTATAAAGGCGTCAAAGCCTTACTGAAACTATAATGACGGGTGGTGTTTGAACAATACTTCGGTTTAATTACTCTATTAGTAGCTATTTTTTTTTTAATTTATTCAATGCAGTATGTATATGAAGCATATAAAATAACCACACGCTTAGATGAAATGACTAATGCTTAAAATAATATATTCATATAAAAATCAAATAAAAATGTTCTGTTATTTTTAAGGTAATATGTTGGTAATATACTTATTTGCGTCGTTTTCTTTGATTGAGACATTCTATTTGTATTATAATCTAAACTTATGATTACAATAACAATAAAAATTATATTGACTTTCAGACGATGCAATAAAGTGACTTAACTAATAAACTTTGACGATTATATAAATATTTTATTGCATAATAAGTTTTTTTTAATACGCAAAACTTTTAACAAAGATGGACATTTTGACAGTCACACGCGAGAAACGCGATGACATTTTTATCACGACTCTCATTGAAGATTCTCGAATTGTTAATTTAAATAATTTATTTCTTGTTTCACGTCAATCTTTATTCGATATTCGAAGCGTGATTTATGCAAATTCATCTCTACCGAGAATTTCACTTCGGCTATTAACATACTGTTTAATTTTCAGCGTTCACATGAAAAATAATATTTTTGGAGATTTCTTTGAATATTTTTGAATATATATATTATTTATTTTTTATAAAAAAAATTATATTCATTTTCAACCGACTCACAAAAAAGGACATTCTTATGTAAGTTCACCGATTATTCGAACGATTGGACCGATTTGAGTAAGTCTTTATTTTGTTTTGAAAGAGTACTATCCGATTGGTGCCATAGAATTTTCATCAAAATCGATTCAGTACTTTGGTTTTAAAATCAAAGAACTAAAATAAATTTAAAATTCAGATAAAAAAAAGTATTTTGCTTTTTAAATCAGTTCCCCTCTTTTTAAAAGTGTCGTGGCCTGTGCGAATAAATAATGTGCGTAAGTGATTACGTTGTAATTGTTAGTAATATAGAGAAATAAGTATACATTTACTAAATTTTTGACATTATAATGGAACGTTATCTTCAAAGTAGTAGTCAAGCGTACATATATATTGATAAAAGCGTATATTTTGATGAAGTAATAGAGAAGGAATTTCACAAAAAAATAACGTTAGTAAATAAAATACGTTGTGCCCGAATCCTATGCTATAATTAGTAATCGTATAGCTTCCCGTTGGGAAAGACTTCGGCATTCTGATAATGCCATTCTTGTGGTCATCGGTGAGGACTTTACAAGTTCTACGCTAAGAAAACTAATGGTAAACCTTTTTTTATTGCCCGACGTTACTGACGACGTACTGACTGGTCAGTAAGCTCGTGACCACGACGGATGCGACTTTGTCGAAACGTCGGGCAATAAAAGAGGTATTACTACAATTATTTATCGCGATTTCTACCCTTATATAAAATATAAAATGTGTAAATCGCGAATTGAAATAAAACTCAACAGAAAGATAATAACAATTATAACCCTTTTTTTTAGCGTATATATATGTTTTATTTTGTTTTCCAGTGTGTATTGTAATTTAAGTGTAGTCTGTTTTTTACGGTAACTTTTGTATAGATTCTTATCTGAGAATAAAGAATTAATATAATAATTATTATAGTATACCTACTCATAGATATTTATAGGTATTAGGCTGACAGCTGTCTGGTGCAGTGGTTAGCACTTAATTTGTGTTTGAACGTTTACAAATTCAATTTCCGCCGGTGATTATTGTTTGTATTGAACGTAAAGGTCAATAAAATTTATTTAGTATCCAAAGTCTGTGCGAACGAAATCGTGAGCAAATCACATGTCCTCTCAGAATATAAATCTATTTAAAATTAAGCATAATACAATACAAAATAATAAAAAAATTGAATACTGACAAATGAGTTAACACACGTAAAAAATCAAATCAAATTAATTATTTTAATAACTGTTTAACTTAAAATGTTTGCAATATATAGTTTTAAATGTTTAGGTACATTATTTCTTAAACAGAAATCTGCACAGCCAAAGCGATGGACAGAACCAATTCTTTAATAACATAATGTAATCAATTATAAGAATTATTCGTATTCTAGAAGATAACCGACATGATTTTTGTTTCATTAAATATATAAAAAAATAATGGTTATTTGTTTATTTGTATCTTTTATGTACATACCGTTCATCCGACTTTGAAAGAAGTTTGACAACTGTTTGAAAGCAGCCGTTGTAAGGATAGCAATTGGGTGGTGATAATAATATGTCAACCCACAAAAAGTCAAATTCAAAAATATTGATGTATTTTAATATTGCGTCATGAAATTAACAGTAATAAAAAAATTAAAAGGACGTCTAAAATAAAAATACAACACAAACTTTCTGAATTTAATGTTTCAAATATTGAATTGCGTTCCTTATTTTGCAATATGCATTAATCTACTATTTGAAAAACTTAACGTAATTTCGTTTACTTGGGTTACATATTTATTCCAGTTATTTTAAAATTAAACTTAAATACTGAACCGATTAGATATAAATTCTACGGAACCAATGGGAGAGTAAACAATTTCAAACTAAAAATAACTAACTATATCTGTCTAGCCATTTTTGTGTAATCACGGAACATATATAAAAAAAGAAAAGAAGTCCCCGTCGAATTACTCCTCCCTCTGTTCTGTATGTCAGTTAATAAACAGCCCTCGGCCCGTATAACAAAATCTACATTAACTTGAACAAACTAACTTATACTCGCAAGCTAGATGCTAATATTTCTGTATCCCCAAGCGTTAAGCTACTAGGCATGTCTACGACATTCTACGTACCTACAATTACATACCAATGTACCGACGTACGTCCCCAGGGCGGTGTTAAGTGGACGACAACCTTCTAAACGATCAAAACGTTTACCGTGAGATTAAGCGATTACACGGTACCAAGTTGGAAGTCAGGTAGTATAAGAAACGAAGAAATTAGGTCATATATGTCAAGGATTAAGATTTTATGGTATTTTTTGTATTGACGAAACTCAAAAGTAAACGTTCTTTTAATTAGAAGTCACACATGCCTCTCTAATACCTAAGTAAAAATTAAATAGATTTATTAAATAGCTTTCGCAAAGGCCAATTTGAATAAAATGAATTTGGAATTTAAATTTGAATTTGACTTAATAATAATCTTTAGGTAAGGAATTTATTCTAATCCAGTGTTTCTAGCTACTCTCGGGATCTAGGGAGATCAGGCGGCGGGACCTATTTGAATAAAGAATAGACCTGTCAGATATTGGAGTGACAAAAAAACCTAAGTAATCCCAGGAAAACTGAGGAAGATGAGAAAAATTAAGAGTTACCATTCTTTATTTTGTAACAGACATTATTGAGTTAAATATATTGTACAGATTTTATCAGAAATTAAGTCAAATAAATCGTGTATACATTTTTAAAATATTTTCTAGAATTATAAAGTACAACAAAACGTAACGTTTACATTACTTTTTACATTTGTTTACGAAATTTAATTAAAATAATTTAATTTAATTGCTTAGATTCCTAAAATTACTTATGACGAGTTATAAGATAATAAATTAATTTAGTATATAAATAAATGTGTTTTTTCGAGATCGCTTTCTGATTTGAAGTATTTCTTTAATATTTTCTTTTCAGGTAATTAATTATTGTAATCATATATTTATATTAAATATAATAACAATTTAAGAAAGTTACTAAATACTGTTTGTAGTTCAAATAAGGAAAAATATGAACTTTCAATTACAAATGTACTTTCGTCAGCGAAAGTAATTAAAAATTAACAGTTTTAAAAGAGAGCGGAAAAACTGTATAATTAACTTTAATTAAAATTAGGTTCATTATTGACTAGTTGCCCCTCGCGGTTTCATTTGCGTTTATGGTTATTGCTTCGCTCCTGTAAGGCGTAACATAATGTAATATAGCCTATTATATCCTCAGTAAACAGGCTATCTAGCTCAAAAACTTCAAATCCAAATAGTAGTTTCAGAGTTTATATAGAAACTTACCAGCAAAATTTGCCTTTTTATAATATTAGATTACCTTTATTATTTTAATATTTACTTAAATTTAACATTAAATCATGTGATACTATAATATAAATTAAGTGATTTATTTATTTTATAGAATTAGTACTATTAAGGTTAACTTTTATTTTTAACACGAGATTTTTTATTAAATCCTGTTTTCTACGTGTACTTATGTAAATTAATTACAAAAATTAGACACATGCGTAGAGCAATAAATTTTTAACCCTTTAATACAGAATTATTAACATTAGGCGGCATTAAATCCTTTTGGAGCGGTAATTTCGGAAGTCAAAACGAACGGGACCAACTGTTTAATTATCATTATTCTAATTTAATTTTCAACACTGTGTAATGTACACACATATACAGGATACAAGTGCTAACCTTTTTTTACTAGAAATGCCAATATATATATATATATATATATATATATATATATATATATATATATATATATATATATATATATATATATATACCTTTTAAGCGCCGTCGTACTCGTTTGAATATAGGATTGAATACAGGCAGTTTTTGTAGCTTAGCTTTTATACGGACGGTTCAGTAAGTTTGTGACCGCTGTACTCGCGCGAGAACACCCTTCTAAAACTATCCATAATAGGAAAACATTTCTTTTCCCATTTGTATTTAAATATGTCACTAATTATTAAAAAATAAAGATTTGGTTTGGTTTAAAATACTGCTAGAGTAATATTAGCTCTTAATGGGTTCAGGATCATGTAACAGTAGCTGTGATTATCGGTGAAAATATTCATTTAATAAAATTGCAATAAAACTAGGTACCCCTCGCGATTTCCCGTTTAAGATAACAGCTTCGCTTCTATGAGTCGTAGTGTGATATAAGCCTATAACCTTCTTTAAGAAACGAACTATCCAACACAAAAAGAATTTTTAAAATTGGATCAATAATTTTAGAGATTACTCCATACATTCAAATATATGTATATATAAGTCACACGGACTTTTTTCTTGGTTCGTATTATTTTATATTGAACTAGCTGGTACTCGCGACTTAGTCTGTGATGTCTTTGTGCTTACGTCATAGTAGCTTTATTCATGCAAAGTCTCAGCCCGATCGGTTTAAAATTGACAAAGTTTTATATAAACTTTCATCCCCTATTTTATCCCCTTAGGGGTAGAAGTAATCAAAATGCTTTCTTAGCATCCAGGCATTCACGTCTTAATATCTACTTGCATGCCAAATTTTAACCCGATCCGTCCAGATGTTTGGGCTGTGCGTTGATAGATCACCATGTCAGTCAGTCACCTTTGAGTTATATATTAAGATAGCAACAATGATATTTTAAAAAAAGTATATAAATTATTTATTATCCAATGAATTTTTGGTCCTAAAATGTCTTCCGCGTTTGAAGAACAGCGCCAAATTAATAATCACTGCATGAGTCGTTAAAATTGGCGCAGATTTTTAAGGTCAAATAGTATGAATGTAGCTTCTAGTTAACTTACAATGTATGTATTCTCAAGGTTTGATATCATAAAAATTGCATATTGACGTTATAAATTGATAGTAAATGTTTTAAAGGACAAGTTTTTTTTATTCCTTTTAGCACGTTTAAATAGAAACTTGATTTTAAAACCTTTTTTTACTATGAATTTATTTATTTTAACTACAAATATCATGTTCCTTTTTATAAGTATAATTTACAGTATAATGTACGATACATCGCATAAATACTAGTATTATGTATTTTTAAATAGCAAACAAACAAAGAAGTTGTCATGAGAAAGTCAATAAACAGGGATGAAAGGGCGATCCAACCGCGCTTATTTAAGTTACAACCATAAACTGATTATAAATATCAACTAAAGTACATTACTTATATTTTAATTTAAATACAAAACTCAACAAACAGTTCCTGTAACTTTAATTCCATATCGTAAAGGTTATACTTTAAAGTAAAAAAGGATTTTGAGCATAACAACATTCTGTCGAGTTTATTTACATTCGTGTTCGCGAGCAGCATAAAAAAAATGTATTACGAGCAAAGTATTCTGGAGCTGAGGTGTGAGACGGGTGTATTTAATTATTAAATGTGCTCAAAAATGCTTGCTGAGCGCATTTGCAAGTGTAAATATTTCGACTCTACTTTTTCATATTCGAGTGACACCATACAGTTTTAATTCGAGCAATATAATATTAAAGGGAATGGATTTTAAAACTGTTTATTTGGAGAGTTTCCTTGAGTTTTAATTAAGTATATATTCAGAGATGTTTTCTTAATAAAATATTTTGTTTGATTTTACTTGTTAATTACTTATTTTTAAAGATCTTAATGTACCTACAAACAGAGCAATGTAGGTTTACATCTACCTTCACGACACATAGAACTATTATACCGAAGTTATATTACGAAATTTGTATGAAAATTAATCTATGATAATTTCAACAACAATTTCAAGTTTAAACATCAAGTTTTACAAAGCATTTTAAAAAATAATTGTAATAGTTTCACGTCATACACAATATTTCATTGTAACTTCAAATCATGCAAGTTTTTCATCACATACATACTCGTACGTACTAGTTGTTGCCCAGTGTTCGAAACTCACTACGGGACCATAAATTTAAGTAAAGTAAAAAGGTAAAGTAAGAGCCTCTATATATCCCACTGCAAAGTCTCCTCTCCTATTAAAGAGAAGATTTAGAGCTTAATCCACCACGCTGCTCCACTGCGTGTTGGAGGAAATACATACCATAATTCATTTAAATTTTAATTTTGAACATGTAAAAGAATATATACGTGTGTATATGAAATATATGATAGTGTGTGCAATGATTTTTTTTTAATTGATTTAATATATTTTTTATCTTTAATTAAGAAAAAGCATTCAGCTCTTCTTCTGTATATAAAACATAAGTATGTGAAATTGCATACTTCTCCGTTCGCACAATTGTTGTAAAAAGGAGTACCAAGTCTTTGCTTCACATATTAATATACACTACTATTGTATCGCAAGAACATTTTTGCGCTGCAAGATAGTAAAACATTATAGTGTTTTGAGCCGTTACGATAGCGGTACTGTGGTTAAGAACCACACAATCACTGTATTTTGTTTAATTATATTAAATTTTCTAACATTTACGATAATAATTTCGCAATATAAAACAGACTTCGTAAAACTTATACACAGAGAGCAAATAAAGTAGAGTTTTACAATGATTTTACTACAGTTTCAAGTTAATAAAAAATCATATAAAAACATTAATAAATCAGACTAAAGAGAAAAAACTACAACAATAATAAAACATTACAAAAGAAATCAATCATACTCTCCTATACTAATAAAAACTTCATTTACACGAACGCTGGATATGAATATACAATTTCGAAATACCCCCAGGAGCCCTTTCATTTTCCGGGATGAAAAATATATTTAACGAGATGGTACCGCAACTTCGTATGTGTAAAACTTTTCTACTTTATTAACCAATTAAAAAAGGAGGAGGTTCTCAATTTGGGACTTTTTTATGTATGTCCCTGAATATTTGTAAACGTCTTAACAGATTTTATGAATTCTTTTTTTGTTTTAAATATTTTCAGATTGGTTCCATAAAATTTTAATCAAACTCGGTTAAGTAATTTGATTTTAAAATGTAAATAACTTAACTAAGTATATCATTCAAATAAACGAAATAACTTTTTCTTTATGTCGGATCTCTTTTTTTGATATGGATGCTGATAAGCAATAATGTGTCAACCCACAAAAAGTTAAATTCAGAGATATATATGTATTTAGATACTGCATTACCTTTTTAACATTATTCAATAAATAATAAAGTCATGTAAACTAAATAAGTAGGAAAAAAGTTTCTTAATTAATTGTTTCGAATTTCTAGGTCGTTCTTTATTTTGTAATTTATACAATTATCTCATATATTTAAAAGTCTTTTTCTTAGATAATATATTAAATATATCAACCTGCTTTTAATACATTATACCTTTTATGGAAAAAGGAAAGAAAATATGGACAAATGGCTTATTAAAACAAATTGATTAAGAATAGGTTAACATCTTTAGACGCCATTTTCTCAAAATGAAGTTCGTGTAGCTTGACACAGTATTGCTTATCAGCGTCCATATATTATGTGCTGCCATTCAGATCAGTTGATTGCGATAAAACTTTGTCAACTTATTGTGTGCACAGGTGCGAAGGTATATAGGTATATAGGCATAGTACAAAAAATTTTCAGTAAATGACGCGCATGTCAAACTTACGAAACAGAAAAATAAGTTTCAATCTCTCGTCCGGCATAATGAAATTACATTAACGTGAGTGATGCCGCGAGTAAAAAGAGCAATATCGAACGCTTTACTAATCCGGTCACTTGACCGAATACAATTTTTTTTACACTTTGGCTGGAAAATCGGCTGTTTATTTAGACTTTTACGTCATCAAATGTTGATAGATAAGTTATTTATTTGTAATTTTTTTCATTAAATTTGGAGAATTGTAGTGTTCTCAATATTTGACAAATGCAATAATCGAATTTATAGTTTCATAAAGAATAATACATACTTATTCACTTAAATGAAACTTAAAAGTGATTTATTTTTAATTTCATTTTAAATTCATAGATAATGAACCACAGAATTATATGAAACGAAATTTTAATTACTAACTCAGCTAACTCGTTTCATAGAGATTTTGAATTTGATCTCTTTAATACTAAGCATGTGACATCAGATTTCGTGCGTAGATAAACATTACAAAAGATTAATTTGAGATTAAACTGCCTTACTTCAAAAGATTTAAACATACGTTAAACGTGTGTTTATAAAAATTCGTACTACAAATCCGCGTCTAAGAATAGTTATGAGTTTAACATGCTTTAGATATATTAACATACGTTTAAGTGAGTTTAATAGATGTCTAAAACCTATTCCAGCTGTCAAATGTAACGTGTAACATTTTATTAATGAGTTTTTTTTAGAATTTTACTCACTATTAAGCAATTCAGATAATATTTTAACAATGTTAAATTTTTAAACACTGTTTAGCTACACACGTGTTGAACATGGTTTTATTGCGTCTTTTGTAGTATGACAGAAAAAGTTTTATTTAACAATACCCAAGACTCACCATCCTATCGAGACGACCCTAAAAGGGCATATCTGTAACTTGACCCAGCACTGGCTCACTAAACTGTTTAAGACTTTTCTCCTTCAACACCTACCTTTCTCCGTTTCATTACAAGACTTCCACATCTGAAGTAACCTAAGACACCATTAGTATAACTTTCGAAAGGATTATTGGGAAACTTAATTTTGATACTATTGTTTTGAATTACCGTTGTAAACCTTTAGCGGTTACCGTTTCATGTGAATTGTTTGTATTAAATAAGTCTATGTGTGTTATTATAATGATTAATAGCATATACTATGACAATTAATATAGTTATATATACTCAAGCAAGAGCGTAAGTAATAAAATGTATTTAGAAATTTGCAAGACTTGAGACAAAAGCTGTAAATATTAAACGATAGTCCTTACCTACATGGATACGTTCCACCTATTTATACGTAATTCTTATATATCTTTGTGCACATAAAACGTTCCAATCCATATCGGGCAGAAATGTAAGGAATGCAGAAATGAAAGATTCCCTATTACAATTCCATGACATGATCTATCTAGTCCTGCGTATATGATAAAACTAATCTTATTTAACCCACTACCATAAAAGAGGATTTTTTACGATTATTCGAAAACGGTTTAACCAATTTAGTGAAAATTAATCATTTTTGTTTGAAAAGGTATACTTTCCGATTAGTCCCATAGAATTATCATCAAAATCGGCTTAGTTTGTTTTCTTAATAAAAACTACTGGAACTACTTGAAGTAAACAAAATTAAGTGTTTTGCTTTTAATGTCAGAACTCCTTTTTAAAAAAAAATGTACTTAATAAAGTATGTTAACATATATTTTCTATGTTACATATTCTTATTTATTTGCTCCGTAGTTGGGTTAAAATAGATCGTGCCTTTAAACGTTTGATTCGCTCGGATGTTATCAAATTCCCTTCCTCCCGTCTCAAAATGTAGGTTATGTTATAAATAGATTCCTCTTTGCTTTCGCTTCTGGGGAAATGGCCATCTTATTTCTATTTATTTACTCGCCTTTCTAAAATGGATACTAATTGCAATCGCTAGCGGTGATATTTCTTAGCGAATATTTTGTTCCAATCTTGTCACGTTTCAATTTTAATACATGTAATATTATTTGTGATTAACTATTTTTTTATTATTTATAAATTTAATACAGTCTAATTTCCCTTTTCGTATTTTTTTATTAAAACGATACTGTAGAGGTAGGAAATAAGAAGCATTCCTAAAATTAAAATATACCAATATACACCTGTATAAAATCAAAGATGAAATCAATATGAACTAAGAAATAAAAAAAAAATCTAGTAACGAAAAATATATGACACAACTAAAATTACTTTCACCAAAAATTTTCTACTTAGTCTTCAAAGTTTCTTAAAGAAGACTTGCTTACCAAATAGAAGGATTTGGTAAACGGTTCACGTAAAGCGTATTTCACACATGTGCTACTTCAGCTCAGTCAATTTAGAGATTTGTCACTTCATCAAAGAAGGCAAAGAGAATATGGATTCACTTTAACAGCAGTTACCATATAATGTACACTAAAAAAGTACATACATAGCTTTGCATAATTATATACATGTACATACATAATATATGGAACAATATGAAAATTGTTGATCACAGTTATCTATAAAATAAATTAGAAATTGTTGCTAACACGTTTATTAAACAAATGTGTTTTGGGACATATTTTATCAATAAAAGAAACAAAGCATTTCAAAAGTGGATTTTCAATAGAAATGTTAATAAATAAAGGTAAAGCTAAGGTGTATTCTGCATTTGATTTTGCAATAATAGTAGAATTACGTGACCTGTAGAGGTAACAATTAATGCATGAATCATGAACTGTGGTCTGCTTGTCATAGACAAACATCGCTCAATGCAACGGTTCGTCGCGTTTGCTTGCTGATGTTATATAACTATATATCGTCAATGAAGTTCTAATGGTGAGTTTAGAAAACGAAATTACATATATATACACGCAATGTAAAGAGCCGAGATAACTTAGATGTTAAAACACGTCGATTTCAACGGATAATCGCGGGTTCAAACCGCGGGGAGCTCCGCTGAGTTTTCAAGCACTCAATTTGTGGTTAAATTCATTTCGAGTTCGGCAGCGAAGGAAAACATCGTAAGGAAACGTACGTGTGCCGGGAGAAATTTTGACCCATGTTTATCCGCCCGCTGTGTATCAGCGTGGTGGATTATGTCCTAAACCTTCTCTTTAAGAGCACAGGAAACCTTTCGCAGGCTCTTACTTTACTTTACAGTGTGTACATACATCGAGTGTATCTGTACAAACGCGAGCATATCAAGTGTAACGTTTACAAAGACATTCGGTGTATATACTGAGTTAACCATGTATAATGTCATAGTTAGACCATACATCGCGTTTAAGGTAGAGCGGGAAAACTGCTAAATTTTTACTAGACACCATTTTGAATCAATAATATATACATATATATATATATATATATATATATATATATATATATGTATATATATATATATATATATATATATATATATATATATATATATATATTTATTTTATGTATTTGAAATTCGATTTATTATTGATTCATATTCATAAGTGTTAAATTGTAGAGTTTATTTTTCGTTCTCCATTAAGCTGCTAATTTTGACTTACCCACTGTTAGAACTTCATTTCCAACATGCCTTTTTTTGCAATGTAAAATCGACAAAAAACAAAAATAAGCAATAACTACTTTTCTTAACAAGACTTATTTACTTTTTTCAAACCTTATCTTTTATACAAACCTTGTCCTAACAATTACAAACTCACCAAAAATTAGGTTACAACGTGCAGTACTTAACGTACGCGTTTACATATATCCGGTAATTTATTTTAATTTTAATATATTAACTAGCTACTCCTCGCGATTTCACTCGCGTTTATGGTTACTGCTTCCTATGGGTCGTGATGTAACGTAATCTATAATCTTCCCTTATAAACGGTTTGCCAAACCAACGCTAAAAACTTTTCTAATCGTTTTAGTAGGTTCGGACCCCATTTAATGCAAAAAAAAAACAAATAATCAAATCTTTCAGGTTTATAATATTAGTGAAGTAACCCATAAATCGATTCTGGACAAAAATTTGATGTCGCCATAATAAAGTATTAACGCCTGCTAGTTCACACGGCGAATTAAGATTTTCTCACTATATTTTCAACGCCGTCCGCTGTGTACTTTGTCACGAGATAAAAGTGGAAAAGTTACTTATTATAGAGGTAGAAATATATTGTATGATATATTGTGGTTTAGTTTAATAATTCTTTAATGTTTTGGTTTTTCCTTTGATTATTTCCGAAGATATTTGTACTGTTTTCATTTACTTATATAACTAAAGCCTCCCTTGAATAAACGCATCACACGCATCACACGCAACGGCCCCCATTAAGATCTTATGACCTTGTGTCGGGGGTCCGGAAACACACACAACACTAACACAAACACCCAGACCACGACAAACATCTGTATGACCAATACAGACGTTTGCCGCGAGCGGGGATCGAACTCGCGACCGTTAGCGCTTTAGTCAGTTGCAGTGACCACTGCGCCAACGTGTCTGTCGCATATGCATTTAAAAAGCGAATAATCTATATCGGATCAGTAATTTTTTTTGGAAAATTGCGGCTATAAAAACGTATATACACATAATACGGGTCGAAAGTTGGAAAGGTCGAAAGGACCTTTTGGAAGTCGGTTAATACAATTAAATATAAATAATATGTAGCTATAATTTTGTTTGCTATTTTTATATTAACCCATATTATAGATAGATATTATTTTATTCTACACCACGTAATAAAAAGTATGATATAATAATAATAAAAAAACACTCTTGTATAATAAGGCGGCCTTAACGCTTAACAGCGATTTCGTCCCGACAAACTTAAGGTTAGACAATACATAGATAATGTATAATTGGATAAATGCGCATACTAATACAAACAATATTATTTATGATATATAATAAACTTACAATTATACTTAAATATTTATTATATAAAAAAAAAATGTATGTAAAAAAGTATAATGTATGTGCGTTGTTTATTATCGTGACAGGGTGTCCAATATTATATATGTCTTAGTAAAATATCGTTTAATATCCGGAGACAAAAATAAAACATATTTCATCTGAATACGTAAGGGACTCGAGAAATCAAAAATGTTTATTCCTTTATGATGATTTATTATTTACACACGCGGAAACGGAAGTTAGAAGAAAGAAATTACAAAAACCTTCATTCGAGAATTCGCAGAAAAGTGCCAGTGGTGGAAAATATATATTTATTATGTAAGTATCACTCACTCACATCCACTCACTCTTCTTCCTCTAACAGACTAATAACTGAATATTTTTTTCCTCTAAAACGACGGTCGACATTTAGATATTGCACGCGTATTAAAGTGACCGAATAACTTCTGTGAAAGTTCGTTAGTTAGTTAGTGAATTAGCTTAGTTAGTAAATAAAATTAAGCGTCATAGAATTCTGTGGTTTAATAGCATTCTATTAAAATAAAATCTAAATGCATAAAAATATTAAATCAAATGAAGTAAAATTTTAAAAGATAGTTTAATTAGTCACTACTATATTTTCGAATTTCGTCTGGCTGAGGCAGCTAGTCTAAAAAATCATTACTTAAAGTATTTAAATATGTATATAAGATAGATATAATTCTTATAAAGTTCATATCTCTCGTCCAAAATCGTCACGAACAAAGTCGAGGGCGTATCTGTTTAATAATTTCAAGCCAAGCTGAAAGATCACGTATCTTATTACTAAAGTTTTCCGAAACAAATCACTGTTGTTCCGTGTTTCACGCATACGAATAATCATCTATTCTACGAGATACACACTACGGTGCTACGCTGCTACGCGCTTGTGATTGCTCGCTACGTAGCGCTACACGCTACGACGCGTAGTTAAGATCTCCCAACCGCAGGTTAACGAGACACCGCCTACTGTCGCTTGACTACATTTGCAGGACGAGCAGCAAACTGCTGTAGCTAGAAATTAACAAATCAATGATCAATTGTAGTGAATATTATGATAAAAAACTTTTGAAGATAGTATTTTGTAAGTATTTTATTTCTATTTTTATTAATACTATTTATTAGACTTTATAAACTAGGAACAGTTATCTATATATATATATATATATATATATATATATATAACTTTACGTAAGTTGTAAGTTAAAATAAGAAAAGTACTAATAGTAAATTCTTTCAAGTGTAAAAAGGTATGAAAAGTATACTTAAATCTTATGTAAATCAGTGAGTAAATTTTACATGTAATGTCTTAAAAAAAGTATGTAACATGTATTGGAAAATTGACGATGTGAACTTTACTAACTATAAAAATAAAAATAAATTAAATATATAAAAAACGCAATACTATTTTTTCTTTCGTAGTTTAACTGAGCATTAGATTATAAGTGAATTACTAGTTAAGCTGTACCAATTAATTAGTTGTTAATTGTATCCTTATATGTGGATTAACACCGATTAATTCGCTGGTTTCGCATACTTAATTGAAATCAAATTGTTTTAGCTTTTAAAAAACACTAAAATCAGTTTAGTTACTAAAATTTTTATTTAATATAACATTAATATTAATATTCTGAAGATATATCTTATAGCGTTAACGATGCAATAATAAGATAATTATTACATTGCAATTTGTTGAACACACATTACAAGCCTCTTATTTATTTATTTTAGATTATTCAATAGATTGTGCAGCCAGACTAATCTAAAGTGTTAACTTTGTCTCTAGTTTAGTGCTAGTATAAAGTCTGAGACTATTAACAAATAGCTACAATCAAAATAAATCTTCAGACTCCTTTGAACGTCTGACTTTAAAAACGAACGAAGCGATTGACAAAAGCTTTTATTTTAAAATGGTACGTACAAGATTTTTTAATTAGGAGCTTGAATTGATTACTAAGTTAATTTAACTTTGGTAGTGTATTTTACGTTTTATTAAGCAACAACATATATTTTAACACTTGTAAATATTTTTTGTGTACTAAAAATTTAAAACAAAATTTTAAATGATAAGGCTGTATACTAAAAGTTATTTGTTAATTCACAATTTAAATTTTACGGATGCCAAATAAATCTCTTTTTTAAATTAAAAAATTTCCTTTGACAGACAGGTTGGCGCAGTGGTTACTGAAGCGCAGAAAGTGACTGAAGCACTAACGGTCGCGGGTCCGGTTCCCGCCTGCGACAAGTGTTTGAATAGGCTATATAGATGTTTGTATGATATGGTCTGCGTTTTTGAGTGTATCGGGACCCCGACACAGGATCATGAGATCCTAATGGAAGCCGTTGAGTGTGATGCGTTTATTATTTTATTTATTATTTTCTATAAATTATAGTACGTGGAAATTAATGAATATTTTGTTTCCACCAGGAACTCTCAGATAATCATAGACTTAACTTTTACAAAAAATTTGCTCTTGTTTACTACAAAACAATAACTGCCTTACTACAAAAGATTTAAACAGACGTTAAACGCGCATCTAAGATAGTTTTGAGTTAAACATGCTTTAGACATAGATTAATATACGTTTAAGTGAGTTTAATAGATGTTTAAAACCTATTTTTGCTGTCAAATATAACGTATAACATTTTATCAACAAGTTTTTTTATGAGTTTATTCGCTGTTAAGCAATTTAGATAATATTTTAAGCAATGTTTAAATCTTAAACACTGTTTAGCTAGACACGTGTTCAACATGGTTTTAATGCGACTTTTGTAGTATGACAGTAAAGGTTTTAGATTAATAATTTTTGTACATATTTTTTCAGGATTAAAATTTAAAACATCATTTATTTGTTCTATTTACAGATGCATTTCGTGGGCCGTAAATCGCGCCTGACGCTTTAAAATTCCATGAAAAGGGAGTTGTAGTGGGACGCATGACAACGCAATAAAAATAGCAAATACATTATTTTAGATTTTTTTTCATATTCCTTATTTGTGTCCTCCTTGCATCCAAAGTAAAAAAAAATTTAAAAAGCGAATAATTTTAAAAGCACAATACGTAATTTTATGTACTCGAGTAACGTACTTATTTCAGTTATTCTGATTTTAAAATCAAACTACTGATGAAAATTGCAGGAGACTATTACGAAAGTATAACCTTTAAAACGAAAAGAGAACTAACCGAATCGGTCAAATCAAATAATCGAGGAACATATTTAAATAAAAGGAACGAAGAAGGGAAGACCTCCTTCTTTTGTTAAAATAATTAATAAAAACTTCGTCGTTCAAATAAAAGAAGAAACATTTTTTTTAATTAAATACAAACAATAAAACCTAATGTAAATGTTTGCCATACGTAATTTTCCGCTTATCTCTGTATCCATACTCCACCTTGCAGTGTTTCATTTCCCGCCTAATAAAGCAAGACGAAATTGAAGAATGCTGTATAAGCGACGTCTACGGCGTATGATCGTTACACACAATAGAAATCTTATATGGTTGTTTAAAAGAGAATGTTTCCTGCCTCGCATGAATATTTGTAGTTCAAGTCATAGATATGAGCGATTATATGTACTTGCATCTACTTGATAAAACTTTAACGTTGTTATGTTATTATATTGTCGTATTTACTGACTAATGGAAACATCAAATATTTTATAATTAAGACTTATAAAAACAAGAAAGGACTTTTCAATATTTATTCCTTATGTGGTTAAACAGAGGAAAAAAATCGTATAAAAGTTCATCAGTTTTCACAGTTGGATGCTGATAAGCAATAATATGTCAACCCACAAAAACTCGAATTCGGAGATATAGATGTATTCTGATAATGCGTTATGTATATAACATGATTCAATAAATTTTCAAGCTATTTAAAAGTTTTATCTAATAGGTAATAAGTTTTTTTTTTAATATATTAGATGATTGCATATTGCAAAATATTGAGCACACTTTAACATTCGAAACATTAAATGAAGTAACTTTTTTCCGCACTTATTTAAACTTTTAAATATAACAATCTGCTTATAGTCCTAATAATCTGCTTTATACTTTTTATCGGAATAGAAAGGAAAAGATGCATACATCCTCAAACATAATTACGGATTTTTTAAAAATTAATTAAGAATACGTTTGACATCTTTAAACACCATTTTCTCAAAACGAAGTTTGTGTAGCTTAACATAGTATTGCTTATCAGTACCCAATTATACGTGGAGAGTTCACATAGCAAACGGTTCTTTCTTCGTAGAAAAATTATACCAATAATGTTAGCACAATAAAAATTACTGAAATAAAACTCTTTTGAAAGGATTAATTTTAATGATGACAATCAAAGCAACAAAGTCAAGCCATAGTTTTTATAAATAATGTCAAATGATTTGATTTATAATACGGAAATTGTTAGTCGAATTGAGCTCGACGTATTAATATCGATGATATTCGCCTTTTTGCTCGGAGCTTATTGCTTTGATTGAACTCATGCTTACTTCGTTAATTTATTATCATAGCTTATATCTTGAGCCAAAATTTAAAACATTTTTATTCCAGGACGTGAAAGAGTATCCAGGGGAGACTCATAAAATTCTATTCACATGTTCAAAGTGCACGAAGTCGTGAGCAAATCTCTCGACGAATATATGTTTAGTACTTATTTATAAAGCTGTCTTCATGTATTAAAAAATCTAGCATTAAGTTAAAACTTATAGTACCTTACTAATTATGCATTGCTAATTATTTCGAACACGTGATGTTAGTCTTCAAATATAAAACAAAATAGAATAAACGTCTCTTAAGTTCTTACAGCGCAAATCAATATTAGAAGCTTAATAGGGAACCAAGGTAACTGCGTAATATACATATACATATATTATATACTTAAAATTACGCAGAATAATATTTATATTTAATAATAATTATTAATTTTAAGGGTCTCAAAAAACCACTATTTAATTTAACTCTCTCTCTCTTTTTATTCGGAACAAGTTTTTAATATATTTATTTAAATTTTATCGTATACAATCTATAGATTTTCATTCGCTTATAAATTGTGTCAATTTTAAAAGACACATCAGCAGCAGGGTGGGGAACAAAGGGCGGTACTCGAGGTCTAACCACTCCACTCGCTTTGTCCCACGTAACATTGTTTAATTTTACCCAAGCCAAGGTTTTCGTTGTTTCAAATAGATGCAAGCTTTCAACGTTCGAGGCCAATACGCGTATTGTGTAATGTCTGAAAAGCATGTTTGCATCACCTGTATGAAATACAATTACTTTTAGGTATGAAGTAAAAATACGTTTTACATCTTTAAACGCCATTTTCTCTAAACGAAGTTCGTGTGGCTTAACATAGTATTGCATATCAGATCTTCGTAAAAAACTATACCAATAATATTAAAGCAATAAATTTGTTGAAATAAAACTCTTTTGAAAATTTTAATGATGATAATCAATGTCACAAAGTCAAGCCATAGTTTTTATAAATAATGTCAAATAATTTGATTTATAATACGGAAATTGTTTGTCGAATTGAGCTTGACGTATTAATATCGATGATATTCGCCTCGAGCTTCTTGCTTCATAGCACCAGGAGTTGTTATTATAAAAACTGCTGAATTGATTCTAATGAAGGTTTTAAGCGAGCAACGCATTTTTAACTTCTCTGGTGCCGCAGATGTTCAGGGGCGATGGAGATCACTTAACAACATAATCCGCCTGCTCGTGTCCTCGCTATTTTTCATATAAAATTATTTTTGTCTTTGAACTCTATGGCTCCAGAACTTTGGGAGTGGATTATATGGTTTCATCCATTTAGACGCTAGAAGGTACTAAACTACCACTTTGAGTGATGTATATAGATTATATTTTATTTCTTATTTTTATAAAATTGTTTTTAGGTTTTCATGATTCAAAGTTTTGTTGATATAAATATAAAGTTAGTTTATATTTTAATATAAAAAAAGTTAAGCAAAATAGTGATGCATAGAATTTTATTGAGAAAGAAACGATACCAACAAATTATGATCGTGTCTTCAATTATATTTTTACTAGAAGTTAATAATAGTCACTTTACTCACCTAGCAGATATTACAGACATTTTTTTCTTTGTCAAATGCAAAAATCCAACGAGGCTCAATAAAGGGTTCGTAAAGTGCGTGCATACAATGAACTGAGGACACGAGGATTGGCAATAATATATTAGGAAGGAATTGAGACTTGAGTTTAAGCTTAAACATATTAACATGTTAAGTCTATCCAAATATACAATATAGTACTGTACTTTATTATTAACAATTATACCTGGTTGAGCGTATTTTGGGCAGTATGAAGTAACTGCACTGAACTTAGTCGTGAGTGACAAGTTCGTACCGCGCCGCGTTGTATGAACGCGGCGCCACTCTCGCGACGCCCGTCGCCCGCGCCGCATCGTTTTTCTCTCGAGCGTTCCGCGAGAAGCCGCGCCATCTGCCGCACGCTTGGACTATCGTTCTCCGTCGCCCGCTTTTATGAACGCTGTGATTCTGCCTGTGCTGTGCATGTGCATGTGCCTTTTATCCAAGAGGAACGCGTCCTCCGATAAGGTAGGTGTGGTGCTTTTTACTGTGCAGGATACGCTTGATTTTATTAGGGACTAGGGCCAAGGAAGCAGAACCAAACCGCGTTTCCCTCCATAAAATTGGTCCATTTCGAACCTGGATGCGACTTTGTGCCTATTAATTTCCCTTTTCCGCATTATATTAATCTATTGTCGATTAATTTTATCCGCGCCGCTTTGATAATTGTTATTCATTTTTTTCTCGAAAAAAGCGTCCTTTGAAAGAAAACAAAATGGCGTCGAAGCACGATGAATTTTTAGATTGTACCGCGAACGAAAATGATTTAGCTATATTAGAAGCAAAACGGCAATCATATTTTCTAAGAATAAAAAATATTTACTCGTCAATTCCGAAAGACCGGGATGATCCGATGTATAATTTATTTTCAAAAAAGATTTTGAATCTAAGTAATATGCGTACGGAGTATAATATGTTAATAGAACAAATTAATAAAATTAATTTATGTTTAAACCCTAAACATATGCCTAACTTCGAATCTATGTGGGCCTTTGAAGATTTTTATTGTGAAATAAAAGATGCCGCGCAAAAATTTACGTTAAAAGAATATAGTAGTGTAAAATGTAGTAATGATGAGTCATCGTACAATAAGACGCTTACGAGTTCTATACGTTTAGAAAAATTATCAGTTCCCGAATTCTATGGAGAATACGAGAAATTTCCAATGTTCATTGAGTCTTATAATTCGATGATTCATTTTAATAAGGATTTAGACAATGCCTTACGCATTCGTTATTTAATAAATAAATTAAAGGGCAAAGCTGAGAGTATTTGGTTAGGCATTAATCCGACGGCGGATAATTATTTGCTTATATACAACGCGTTAGTAGAAAAGTATACAGATAACCGATCTATAGCCGTCAGTTATATCGACAAATTATTAAATTTAAAACCGCTTCAAAATGTAACCGCTCATCAATTAGATTATTTTATAGATCAATATTCGACATCCATTGCTGCTTTAAAGCAATTAAAAATGGATGATTTGTTAGATTTTATTTTTGTGCATTTGGGTTTACGAAAATTAGATATCGAAACCGCTAAGCAATTTGAAAATAGGATAAGAAAACAGTCATATCCGCAGTATTCCGAATTTATAACTTTTCTCCGCGAACAATTAAAAATAGTTCAAAGAACCGCTATAAATAAGGTTGATTATTCCATTCGTAATAAAAATAATATTTCGAAGCCTACCTACACACCGCGCAATAATTCTAGTTCATATCTTGTAAACGAGTTGAGTAATGATAATAATAAGTCTGGGCGTCTCTGTTCACTTTGTAAATCGACTGAACACTTTCATTTGTTTTCATGTCCGGTTTTTGATAAACAAACGCCGCGTGAGAGATACAATACGGTCAAAAACTTAACGGGTTGTATTAATTGTTTAAGTACTCGTCATACATCGTCTAAGTGCCATTCGACTTCTACGTGTAAATATTGTCATAATAAACATCATACGGCGCTGCATTTTCCTAGCCCGCGTACGAGCATGGTCGGGGGGAACGGTGCGTCGCGTAATATGTTTTCGGAAGTCCGGGATCGCGTTCACGAAAAAATAGAGACTGAGCCCGTGAGTAGTGATGGACCCGTGTCGTTGCATACGCGTAGTAGTAGTTTGCCCGCGACGATTAATAATAATAAGGTTGTTTTGTTGGGTTCGGCGATCGTTCATGTATTAGATAAAAATAATATTAAGCAACCTGTGAGGACACTTATTGATATGGGTTCTCAGAAACATTTTATAACTAAGGAATGTTGTAAAAGACTTGGAATAAAAATTAGACAGCCGCTTGAAAATATTTCTATTAAAGGTTTAGGAGATAATGAACAGTCGGTTCGAGGCGTAACTAATGTAACGTTATACTCGCGTTTTAATAATTACGAACTGAATGTTCAGGCGTTGGTTTTGAATAAAATTGCTACTGATTTGCCGCAAGCTACGATAGACCGCTCCTCTTTGGATTATTTATTCAATTTACCGCTTGCGGACGATAACTTTTTCTTACCGGGACGTATCGACATGTTGATAGGATCGGAAGTTTTTGCTGAGATATTGAAGGGAAATAAGGTGCTAGGTGACTGTGAGAATCCCGATGCTCTTGAAACAAATTTTGGTTACATCATAATCGGTTCAGCAAAAATTTTTCAACCCGATTCTGCGTCCATTACTGTTAATTCAAGTTCTGAGTATCATTCGTATATTTGTAATATGGATAATTCAATAGAAAATTTAATGAATAAATTTTTAAATGTAGAAGAAGTTCCAAATCGCAAACATATGTCGCCAGCAGATAAACAGTGTGAATTAATTTATTCAGAAAATATTACTCGTGATGATAACGGCCGATTTATAACTGTTTTACCTTTTTCTCGTAGCCCGTCCGATTTAGGCGACTCATTTAAGACCGCTTCTAGGAGATACACTTATCTTGAACGAAGGTTAAGCGAAAATAGTAGTTTAAGATGTCAATATGATGCCGTTATTCGCGAATACTTACATAAAAATTATATTTCGGTAGTCGAGAATAGTAATCAATCGGATGTGAATTATTTTATACCGCATCACGGCGTTTTGCGTGAGGACAAAGTTAGTACAAAGTTACGTATAGTTTTAGACGCGAGTTCTAAGACTACGTCGGGGTTATCGTTGAACGATTGTCTTTTCGCTGGGCCTAATTTACAAAATGATTTAACTGCAATTATTTTAAATTTTCGTTTATTCCGCGTTGCTTTGAGTGCTGATATAAAACAGATGTTTCTACAGATATTAGTGCATCCTGATTTTCGTAAATTCTTAAGGATAATATATCGCTTCCCAGAAGAAGACAATCCTTCGATATATCAGTTCAACCGCGTTTGTTTTGGTTTAAGTTGTAGTCCATACTTAGCGATGCGTACAATCCGCGAACTTGCTCAAATAGAAAGGCTTAATTTTCCGCGTGCTGCAGAAGCAGCTCAAAATTTATTGTTTATGGATGACCTTGGTACATCAGTTTGCACACCGCAAGAGGGCATTAATCTGTCTTTAGACTTAATAAACATGTTTTTAAAGGGGGGTTTTGAATTAGTTAAATTTATTAGCAATTGTCCTGAATTAATGAACTCTATTCCGCAAAACCATGGTTTAGGTCAAGTGGAATTTAATGAAAATGACAATTTAAAAATATTAGGTTTAAAATGGTGTCCTAAACGAGATAGATTTTATATTTCGGTTAAAGAAATTCCAGAAACAATTACAAAGCGCGTCATTCTTTCGACGATTGCTAGGTTATGGGACGTTAATGGGTTTTGCGCTCCTGTAATTTTAAAGGCTAAACTTATTATGAAGTCTTTGTGGCTCGAGCAAGTAGACTGGGATCAGCAACCACCGCAACATATCATCGATCAGTGGTGTTTGTTTCGTCGAGAGCTTCACATGTTGACTGAATTACATGTACCGCGTTATCTAGGAATAAATTCATATGAATCGAAGGTAGTCGTTGTAGGATTTTCCGACGCTAGCGAGCGTGGTTATGGTGCAGCGGTTTATTTGTGCGTTGTAAATACGTCTGCAAACATTGTAAATTTACTTATTGCTAAAAGCAAAGTTGCCCCCGCAAAAAGCAAAATGTTAACGTTATGTCGATTGGAACTTTGTGCTCTTTTGTTACTAACAAAACTTATACGTTTCGTGATAGACTCGATTTCATCACGATGTAATGTTTCGGATATTTACGCATTTACAGACTCTAGTGTCGCTTTATATTGGGCGCATGCCTCACCGCACCGCTTCCAAACTTACGTTGCTAATCGTATTGCTCAAATTCAGGAACTTTTACCGCCGAAACATATATTTCATGTTAGTGGTAGTGAGAATCCTAGCGATTGTGTTTCCCGAGGTTTACTACCATCTCAGTTAGTAGGACATCCATTATGGATGCACGGCCCACTATGGCTCCAACGCCCTGTATCTGAATGGCCAACACAACGCTTTTCATTTCAAGATAAAGATTTTTCCGATTCCCGCGAATACGAATACAAAACGAAAGTTAATGTTTTTACTACTACTGCTAATGAAACTCCACTTTTGTGCGCAGTAGCATCTCGTATATCTTCTTGGCCAAAATTGCTTCGAGTAATAGTTTATATATACCGCTTTATAAAGAAAATACCACGTTCAAATAAATTAGAAATTAATCATTTAAACCTAGCTAAACTAGAATTGTTGCGCTGTGTTCAACAGGTACACTTCACAGAAGTATTTAAATCTTTAAAAAATAACCGCGAATTGTCAAAACCGCTTAGATCTCTATCGCCTTTTATTCACACAGACGGTCTCATACGAGTAGGTGGTCGGCTTGAAAACGCAAATTTAAATTTTAATACGAAACATCCTATTTTATTGCCTAAACACAACCATATAGTCAATATTCTTGTCGATTATTATCACTATACATATCTACACGCTGGTCCGCATTTACTTTTGTCGTTACTTCGTCAAGAATATTGGATTATTTCGGGAAGGTCAGTTACAAGAAAGCGTTTCCAAGCTTGTAATAAATGTTTTAGAGCTAATCCTAAAATTAAAACTGCTTTTATGTCTAATTTACCGTCCTGTCGCGTTCAAGAGGCTAAGCCGTTTCTCAAAACGGGAGTGGACTACGCCGGTCCTTTCCCAATCTTAATAAGCCGTTATCGTGGTGCTCGGCAGCAAAAATCGTATGTTTGTTTATTTACATGCTTAGTTACCCGCGCAGTACATATCGAACTTGCTGTGGATTTGAGTACTGATGCTTTCATTAAGGTTTTCAGACGATTTATTTCGCGTAGAGGAGATTGTCTTGAGCTGTTCTCAGATAATGGCACGAATTTCGTTGGTGCTAAAGCTCATTTTGAAGATTTAAAAAAATTTCTTAAATCGAAATCTTTTACTGACGCGTTTTTAAATGAAACTTCTGACCGCGGTATTTCGTGGCATATGATTACTCCAAACGCCCCGCATTTTGGCGGAGCTTGGGAATCAAATATCAAAAGCATCAAACAACACTTAAAACGTGTTATAGGCGAAACGCTTCTCACCTATGAAGAGTTAATGACTGTACTTACGCAGATTGAATGTATTTTAAATTCACGACCGCTTTCCGTGTTAAGCTCAGATCCGGCTGAGCCAACTGCTTTGACACCCGCGCATTTCTTAACATTGGGACCGCTGGATTCATTTAACGCTGTTGATACTTCATCGCAACCGCAATCCCTACTTAAACGTAAATATCTATTAGATAAAATTATTCAAACTTATTGGTCTAGGTGGAGAAATGAATATTTAACTAATTTACAAAATAGACAAAAATGGAACATACGTACCGACCCCATTGCTGTAGGAACAGTTGTTATTCTTAAATCTGATAATGCACCTCCGCTTAAGTGGCCAATAGGAATAATAACTGCGGTTCACCCTGGATCTGACGGAGTGGTTAGGGTTGTTACTATCCGCACGCGATCTGGTACATATACTAGACCCGTTGTAAAGGTCTGTCCTTTACCTTCTCAATAATTTATCTAGTACCCATTAGCATTACCTCATTCCTAATCAATTTGTTTTCTTTCTAGTTTTGTCTTTAAGTTTAATATTTTTTGTTATGTTAGAGTAGTGTAGTCATATATTTAATATTGTTTCCCGCGACGTACTATTCCCGTATATTTCGTCGCGTACCATGCAATTCGCGTTCCTTATTTACTTTTAATCTTACCTGACGCATCCAGGGGATAGGATCTGCGCTTTGGTTCTCTATTTCTTTAGGAGAGCCTCATCTCTCCTAAGGTCGGGGGGATGGTTGAGCGTATTTTGGGCAGTATGAAGTAACTGCACTGAACTTAGTCGTGAGTGACAAGTTCGTACCGCGCCGCGTTGTATGAACGCGGCGCCACTCTCGCGACGCCCGTCGCCCGCGCCGCATCGTTTTTCTCTCGAGCGTTCCGCGAGAAGCCGCGCCATCTGCCGCACGCTTGGACTATCGTTCTCCGTCGCCCGCTTTTATGAACGCTGTGATTCTGCCTGTGCTGTGCATGTGCATGTGCCTTTTATCCAAGAGGAACGCGTCCTCCGATAAGGTAGGTGTGGTGCTTTTTACTGTGCAGGATACGCTTGATTTTATTAGGGACTAGGGCCAAGGAAGCAGAACCAAACCGCGTTTCCCTCCAATACCTAAATATTTTTTTTACGATTGTCTTAATAAGCGATAAAAATTAGTATTCTATTTACCATATTTCACCTTCTTCTTACACTCAGTCATTAAAATTTACATACAAACAAATATTTTAAAAATATATATTTTATCATTTTATTGTAACATTAAAACTTACTAAATAGGAATTAGGCCTTTAGCACACCTATGATCAAATTGTATAAGTTGATAACAATAAGCGAAAATTCAAGACAACAGCGTAAAATATATTTAGAGACGAGTAACCAATATTAAATAGGGTCAGGTGAGTATTGATTTCGTACAAGCGGTCAGAATTTTCATCTAATTTTGAAATTTGATCAGTAAAGGGTGTACAGAAGCATCTAGGCCAGGATCTCTCAGGAGACGAACAGAAATTTCATTAAAATTTCAGTACACATTTAACTCAGTGTTTATGGAGAGTTATTTATTAGTTTCTTATCTTATTTACTCAAGTTAACGATTTCGTATTTTTAACCGAAACGTCGCGTTTTTTTACGCGACTGCGCGAAGCAAGGGAGGGCGATGTGTTGTACCTTTGTGTCACTATTTTTATATACGTTTTCGGATTATTCGTCATGAAATAAGTCAGGAATTTCTATGGAACATATTAATAGTGTTCACTCAAGAAAACTCTGCTGATAGCATATCATGGACATTATTTCCGCTGACAATTAAAAGCAGAGGCTTATTATTGAAAACTACCGCTAATTGTACCGCTAATAGTAATAACGTGTAATATTTTGACAGTTAAAGGAGATAGATATTTTTGTACAAAATAATGACTCAAAATGTTGCATGTTTTAATAATGATAAATTTCGACATAGCAATTTTTAGGTCGAGAATATTCAATTCATAGTAAAAACCATTTCGTATTTTATTTTTTTTCCAAATAAAAATTTAAGACTAACACACGGAAATTTTACATGATGGGGCAAAAAACAAACATCAAAGTGTTAAGCGAGGTGTACCGTGTCTTATACGCGTGATGGGATATGAGTGGAGAGATAACTTGTAACCAGACTTCCATAATATTTTTACCCTGTATTTATCGCTTTAAGAAAAGGTTGGTATAAAGAACTCAATGCCCGATTGCCTTTTCCCATCGACTAAAATCGTATTGTAGGTATGCTAACTTGTATTGATCTAGCAGTTGGCGACATCGTCGGTGTTAGAATTTAACAGATGCGATTAAAAAAACTAAAAAATCATCATCTAGGTTTAAAGCTTCTAGCTTTATAAATAACGTAATTTCCAAACTACTTTCATCCTATCGTTGTCTTAAATTTTCGCGATTATTATTCATTGAAATAAAACTATTTTTAACGGATTTAAATCCCTTTAAAATAGTTTTATTTCAATACTTTCATCCTTCCAATTTGAAGCCTTTTCAGACTCTAAACTATTTCGGTACTAAATTTTATTAAAATCTTTTTTTTTTTAATTAGACCTGATATTGTAACTCAGAGACACTCACGTGTATAATATTAAATACAAATTGGTCTTAGGTTTCTGTAAAAATGGTTTAGTTAGTACTTAGTAGAATATTAGTCAGACGGCCTTGTCAATCAGATTCAACTGTGTAGAAAAACAGTCAGGATATATATTTATTTTTAACTTATTTCAAAAAAAGGAGGAGACTCTATGTCCGACTGTATGTTTGTTTGTTTTTTAAACACAAATTAATGTTGATAAGCAATCGAATTCGGAGATATTGATGTATTCTGATAAATCTTCATGTATTAAGCACTATTAAAAAATATTATAATAATCTGAATTAATTAAGTACGAAAAAAAGTTTCTTAATTTAATGTTTCGAATACCAAAAGGGGCCCAATTTTGTAATATGCAATAATCTAATATTTGAAAATCTTATTATTAGATAAAACTTTTTAATATACCAATCCGCTTTTAATTAATTATACATTTTATTAAAATAGAAAAGATAACATAGATATGTATGTACATCTTCAAATATAAGAATCTTAACATAAGAATAGATTTGACATCTTTAGATGCCATTTTCTTAAAATTAAGTCCTTGTGACTTTAAACAGTATTCTTTATAAACGTCCAATTATACTACTAATTTTTTATGACGTTAATTCTTAAACAGCACCCTACGTTCAGAAGACGATTTTACCCTTCATACAGCATATGACATTTTAACTGACTTCAATGCTTGTATGTTTGTTTATATGTTTATATGTATAGTCATGATTTTCTCAAAAACTACTTATATAATTTGGAATTTCGCTATATAAATGCATATTTTCAAATATATTTTTAGTATACACGAAGGAATGAAATCGTTTCGTCTTTTTATACGACAACAGTTCTATTTGAAGTCGGTTATATTTTTCAGCGAAAACAATTATTATTTCTTATTGTAAATAAGTCCAATCCTCTCAGTTTAAGAGCTCAGAATCTCTATCAGTACATTTCCAAGAATTCATTTTAAATCTCTTCGAAGAACGCGATTGAATCAATTATTACAATTCAAAGCGAATCGATTTCACTATTCTCTCAATTTTGTTAAATTTAACTTTAGATTTTCCTTAAGAAATTTAAATTAAAAAAAAAATATTCTCAAATCTTTTTTGTGTAAGCTCGTCTTATAATTTAAAAATAACATCTTTATTAATCTAATACTTTATACAAAACTTAGTACATGTTTTGTTACCTTACTAGTAGTGGTAATAAGTCGTAATAAAAAGTATTTTTAAAAGTGTGTAAAAACCATATTACGTAATTTTATATCTGACGCATGGCATTTACGTAAAGGTTATTACTATTTTTGTGTAAACTAACACTCTTAAATTATGTACATAATTGAATTTTAGTTTAAAGCCGTGGCTGGTGTCTAGTTTCAGGATGGACATTAAAAATAGAATTAATACTACCTACAGCCGACTCGCATGACCTGATTTCGTAACGCAATATGTCTCGTAATCTCTAGATAGATCGCCCTTTTTTTACCGGACTGCGTGATGTAAAGAGGATAATATGTTTATCAGGCGTATGTATTTATTTATGTTTATATGTCTGTATATATATGGGTTTGTATTTTTGTGGCACCATTTAATCAAACGCGTCGGCTGATTTTGATAAACGTTGTTTGATTTGTCATAATGGCGCAAATGTCATGAAATTTATACAAATTTGGAAAAATCAAAATGGCTTGTTTTAGACGCCATATTGAAAAAATGTAAATCGACCAACTATGTCAAAAGGGGTCACGATGCATAGGTATTTTAAAATTATCTATAGATTTCTTATATAATTTTTCAATCAAAATTACTGTTCAGGATCCATAACGATTTAAAGTTAGGTTCGTTACGATTCTCACTTATATGTAGGTTTTTCGACTGAACTGACATTATTACGGTACTGCTACACTGCAGATGGTCTTGTTATACAATCGGGTATTTGATTTTTTTTTAATATTAAACTTTCTAATATAACAGACAAACGACCAGCACTGGAAGAACCATAAATATACTTTCTGCTTTAAATAATTAATATAATGGAAGAAGAGGGTAGGAAGTAAGCTATGGGTTGGGGAGAACAGTTAGGCTTCCGGTTTTCTCATTCACCGAAAGAAAACGCAAAGATTAGCTACCTTACGCTAATCTTTTGCGAGGATGTGATACTGCCCCGTTCAAGCCAGCCAATATACGACGCAGTATTTAGCTGCTAGGCCCTACCAGAGTCTCTTTAGACCTACTACTATTAAAAATGGAAAATTTTGTAAGGAAGAATAAATGGAGGTTGTTACTTTGTCACCTAAAAACTGCTACAAAATTTTAAATTAAACCTTGCAACAGTCCAGCTTATATATAAGATTAAAAAGTCTATACTAAAAATATTATAAAGCTAAAGAGTTTGTTTGTTGAACGCGCTAACCTCAGGAACTACTGGTTCAAATTGAATAATTATTTTTGTGTTAGATAGTTTATTTATTGAGGATGGCTATAGGCTTTATTACATAACGCTACAACTCATAGGAGAGAAGCAGTAACCATAAACGCGAGTGAAACCGCAAGAGTCAACTAGTAAAATAATATAAGCCGCGGGCCAACGCTAGTTTCTCATAGTAAGAGAACTCTTATTCTAATGTAATAATACCAGTTATTACTTATACGATTTTCATTTCTTGATATAAGAAACTTATTAAAAAGTAAGAACATCGAAATATATGTATATTGTTGTCGATATGAGAAAAAATATGAGTGCTAGGATATAAAAATTATGAGATATATTTACTAATAATATGGTAAAAAGGAAGTATTATTCATTTGGAGCACCATATTAGCTCTATTTACATTATAGGATAGGACATATATTATATTCATTAATAATTAAGTAATATGTATTGCTAGCGACCCGCTCCGGCTTCGCACGGGGGCAGAAAATTCGCGTAAAAAATATACATACGACAACGCATTACAAATTTTTGATATTCTTGGCTAACTCTACTATAATATACATATAAACCTTCCTCTCGAATCAGTCTGTTCCCTGATGAAAACCGCATAGAAATCCGCTGTATAGTTTAAAAGATCTAAATGTACAGATAGTGGAAAGCGATTTTGTTTTATACTATGTAAACATTATACGGGTTAATAAAATTGAATACATTTTTCGAATACTTTTGTTATTGTAATAGGGTGTGTTATTGACGCTTATGATTGTGATTTTGATTAATTATTGGTAGTAAATCATATACAAAATATTTGTTAAAATATATTTTTGGTTCTTGATCTTAATTAAAGAAGGCGTTTTAGTACAACAATCGGAAATCAAACGTCGGAATGTATCATCTTTCAATAGCGATAAATTGACATAATTAGTCCTCTGACTTTCCTTCAAATATAGCAATCAAATGGTAGTCACTTTGTTTAAATATCAGTTATACATATATGTCGACAATAATTACAAACAGCCTTAACAAAAGGAATATAGCCTATAAATAAAATGCCAGGAACGGGAAAAATTCCACCTGACAATATTTTTTTTTATACATTCATCTTTAACATTTTTTATCTACTATTGCTATACCATTGTACTAGACATATCTAGAAATTATTAGACACTATATTATAAGTCAATAAGATATTATAAGTTTTACATCGATAAAGATTTACATAAGTAGTTTGTTACTGCTTTACACCTGAAAGAATTTATCGTCAGTGCCTTACTTTTGACATTCAAAGCTTTCGTTAAGTTACCAAGATAATTATTACTAGATTAGAGAATACTTTAATAATAATTACGAAAGTAAAACTTACAAGTATAATTCTCGCATTATAACTTTTTCATTGCGTTTAAAATAGACTACCCAATTCAATTATATACTTTTAGACTTCTAAAGGCGTATAATGCGTAGTAATTGACTTAATTTACTTATACGTTCGAGTACTTTTATGCTTCTTTTTGTGCACGTGACATGCACACAAATATTGCAAATATATCTTAAATAGTATACGGTAATTTTCGTCCTTTCTTCACATATAAATACATAGTACCATAATCCAATCTACTCACTAGTGTCGGGCTCGTGAAGGGATACGCTCAGCAAATTACGTAATAGGGTAACCAAGTCTGGGAATTCCTAAAAATAATAACGTTATCTTCTTCTTTCCTTGAGTATACTTGCTTTATATTGAGCTAAGATCACACCAACGAGTTAAACTTAGGAAAGCGTTTAACGTAAAGAACCGTTTTAAATTATTATTCGCTTGTAAAATATTGGTAAGTGTGTGTGATAAAATAATTGTGCTTTATAACACAGTCAATTTTGTAATAAGAGAATCAATCAATTTGTTATATTGATACAGAAGTATATAATTTTTAATATCCACTGAAAAATCATTCATTCATCGAAAATTTTCATTCACTTTCCTTATATGTTGACTACGGTTAAGCTGTAGTCAAGCCGAGTTTTATTTTAATACATCAACTAGTATCCGCTAGATACGTGTATACAGAGAAACAATAAGTTAGAAAACCATGATTTTCAACTCAGAACACAAAGAGAGGGATGACATAAGTTTGACGTCTGTATCTATGCACATATATGTCTCTCTGTGGCATCGTAACTCCCTAATTAATGAACCGATTTTGATTCGTTGTTTTTTGTTTGAATCTTTTGATGTAATAAAGATCGTTCTTAGCTATTATCTATAAAGATCGGTTCAGATGTTTGAAGGTTTTCAGCTCTTTTCTAGTCGTTGAAAGGATCTGAGTAACTTCGAATGGTCTAAACGACACGATATTTTTTATTCTGTGCAATATATTAAAATAATAAAGTTGCGTAGCCTCAACTATGCTGCCTCAGTCGTAAAACGTCACCTCGAATCTACAGAACACAAGTATTCTCACCACTTTACAATAGTAGTACCATGTTAGGGCTCGTTAAAATGATCTCAATAAAGAGATCATCGGTGATAAAAAAAAAAAAAAACAATATTAAAATTTTTTTAAACTCACGAAAAATTTCCTCTACGAGTAATTATTTCGAAATTCGATTAAAAAGGACAAAAATAAACGATAAATTAATTTTTCACATAAACCAATTAAACATTAATAAATTTATTATTTAAGTTTACAATTTTATGAAACTAAATTCTAATTTAAATAGAATTGTCTTATTTTATTTTAAACAACTGTGAGCGCGGTTTTATAGTTAAAAAATACTCAAGAGATACGTGGGGCATATCATTAAATTTTTATCTCGGAATTTTAACAAGCCGGCTGTTTATTCTCTCGATCAAGTAAAATTGGTTAAGTTTAAAACAAAAGTTAGTCGTTCTCGGTTTTCGTTTGCTGAGGCTTTTCACTTTATAACCTCCAAATTGTTTTACTTTAATCGAATAGTTTATAGATTTTGTGACCTTGTTCTTTGACCTCGAGGTTAAATAGGGAGAAATAGTTTTAGGATTTTTTAGTCAACTAGAATTATGGTGATGATGATGTTTACTAGGATTATAGTTTCATCTTGTCCGGTTGTCCTTGGTGTAGCTCAGTTTCTAAGTACTAGAAAGATGTATGAGTTGGGTAGGTTTACATATTAATAGCGTCATTAATTAATAAAATAAAATGTTGATAAAATTTTTTACGGTACGCAGTCAAGCGTGAAGTGAGAAATTGACTTCGAAGCATATTGCGCTTGACCCGACATCCACTTAAACTAAGTTAGTAGGCACAGCAACTTACTTAGTTACATTTATAAAATCTGAATATTTATAAAATCATTTATAAAATCTGTAGCATTTTATGATCATTTTTTTGTAAAAATAAAAAACAATAGTTTCTAATTAATATTCATTAAGATATGGAACCAAATTAAAAATTCCGACTTAATAGGATTAAAATCAGGTTTCTTTTAGTATTGAACCTAAGACGGTGTACTACAGTACGAGTCCAAGTAACATTTTTAGTTCAATCATTATTCTTCGTTGATAAGCGAATTCTGGTCATTATCGGACTAACCTGAAACTTAAGCATGTAAAACTGTAGGTATCAAAATATATATGTATGTATTCTATCAGTTGATTTCTAAATTTTGTACTAAAACGCCATTAAATCTCAAAATAGAACATGTTTTCATAGCGATAATTATAGAACATTAGCCCTCTGGTGAAGTAAAAATATCGAAATACTGTGTTATTATTTATCGTGAAATAAGCCTTAGGCAAGAATTATACTTATAAGTTTTTCCTCTGAGGCAAACATAATGTACATAACGTTGTCTTAGATTTTCGCGATTATTATTCATTGAAATGAAACTATTTTAAACGGATTTAAATCGCGTATATTAATTATTTTTATCATCCCGACGTTTCGAGCACTTTGCAGCGTTCGTGGTCACGGGTAGACTAAGACACGGGTAAAATAATTAATATACGCGATTTAAATCCGTTTAAAATAGTTTCATTTCAATAATGTACATAAGTTATTTCTCATTCCTTTACTTCTAAAAAAATACTGCTTTTGAACCTTATTTTTTACATTCACAGTTTTCGTACCTTCTTAAGACGTATCTGTTAGTTTACAGTGTTGTTTTATATCGCTCTCGAGAATAAAAGCGATAACTAAAATTCTTGGCGTATAACATCTTAAGACTTAGAGTAGACAATGTTAAATACAATTCAATTAATTGGTTTAAAAATCTTTTCTCAATATCAAACTTTATTTTTACATAACCTGACACGAGTTAAAAATAAACTGCATATAAAGTTACACGTGTAATTAATTTCTTGTTTTTATTAATATAAAATAACGATCCGTCATTTGGTAATGACGTGAAAAGTAAAACATAAATCCGTACTTAAACCCACAAACATATTTCATTAAAACTACTATGAAATTCCGTAAACAATTTCCACGTAAATTACAATTCAAAGTGTACTAGATTGCAATTTACGCGATGTTTGTATTGAAACGTACGCGTGGAAATAATTAACATGACTAGTTTTCGTTCACGATCTAGTCCGCTTTTAATTAGATCTGTTAATGATCTCCGTAAATATTCAGATAGGAGCAACACGATCGAGGAATATGCGATATATTCTTTTCACTGCTTTGATTATTCGTGACATATTTATTTTTTAAATTCTAAAAATAACAATTTTGTACTGTTGTTATTTTTATACTCACTTATATAATAAATGGGAAAGTAACTCTGTCTGTGTTCTACGCAATCACGCCTAAACTACTAAACTAATTTAAATAAAAATTAGTATAGAGATAGTCTAAAGACTGAGAAAGCAAAGACATACTTTAATGCGATAACATTTTTTTTTTTCAAAAAATTAAACCGACTTCAAAAACGAACTTAAGAAATACAAATAAACTAAAAGGCATAAAATAAATGTTTTCTACTACATTATGAAGTCGGTGCCTATTAAAACATTCGAAGTCTGCGTCAAGTAAGACCTTTTTCGTGTTATTTACCTATACCCTTTCAAACAAAAAAAAAATTGAAAATCGGTCCACAAACGGCGGAGTAATCGGCAAACAAACATAAAAAAATATACGGTCGAATTGAGAAGACTCCTTTTTTTAAAGTCGCTTAAAAATAGGCTGTTAGGCATTGAAATAGGGATGAGATTGTATGTAAATGGTAGTAGAAGCTTGAAACTCATTTTTTAGGCTTTTGATTGATGAATAAATACGACATTCAAAGCCTGTAAAAATTGTAACTTAAAGGAGACAAATCAGCCTGTAAATTTTCTATTTTACGGGGTCAAGCCGCAAGCACCTGCTCCTTGTATACATGTAAGACATGAGTGACACTTGTAAGTTCGGTCACAAACTTTCATAAACATTAACAAAAAACTTTGTAAGTGTTACCAGGTAACAGTTAATATTAATGATATCTTTATAATATTCGTTGTTCTAAACAGCTAAGAATTTCAAAGCAAAGATAGCCGTAAATTAATTAAATTATCTTCAATTTTTTATTATATCTTGTTGGAAATAACTTTAGTTTCACTACACTGCATAAATAACGTATAACGTATAATAACGCATAATAATAACGCATCACACTCAACGGCCCCCATTAAGATCTCATGACCTTGTGTCGGGGGTCCGGAAACACTCACAACACTAACACAAACACCCAGACCACGGCAAACATGTGTATGGCCAATACACACGTTTGCCGTGAGCGAGGATCGAACCCGCGACCGTTAGCGCTTTAGTCAGTTGCAGTGCCCATTGCGCCAACGCGTCTGTCTTAAATATACACTTTTAATGTTTTTGTATATATATTTATAGTATTTCATTATAGAAAAATGTTGTTTTATTTTCATGATAAAGATAGCACATTGATACCATGCAAAAACGTTGGTGCAAGAACAAGAAAACTGTTAGTCCATCTAACCAAAAGTAAATTCATGTTATGATAGTTCCAACAGATTTCGCTCGCACGCGAAATAACAAATTCCATTTTAGTCTGCATGAAAATAGCTTTTTGCGTTTTCAATTTAGGTCTAATTTGTATGAAACTCCAGCGTAGTTGGAATATCGTTGGAATGATAGTGCAAAATCAGTAAAAAAATTTAATTTGTATTTGAAAATTTTATAGTACATTGCGATATTCTGAGGCTTAAGATGGTCCTCCAATTAATCTTTTCCTTCACGTAGCTTTAGTTACGTTTTCTCCATAAGATGCATCTAGCTCACAAATGACAATGATAATAAAATTTGATAACTACAAGCGCTACTTTCTTTATTGGGCATAATCACTTATATAAAAATATCTCAGCTAAATATAAAGTAAGTAAAGTAACAGACTGTGAATGTCCCACCGCTGGGCAAAGGCCTATTAAGGAGAAGGTTAATATAAATGACAGACACGTTGGCGCAGTGTTCACAGCAACTGACTAAAGCGCTAACGGTCGCAGGTTCGATCCCCGCTCACGCCAAACGTCTGTATTGGCCATACGGATGCTTGACGTGGTCTGGGTTTTTTGTTAGTGTTGTGATTGTTTCTGGATTTCCGACACAAGGTCATGAGATCTTAAGGGATCGTTGAGTGTGATGCGTTTATTTATTTATTTAAATTACTATAATTGTATCTCACCGTCAGGACTTCATCACAAGTGTAAAGCTTTGGTTTTCTAGGATGACGTTGCCTGCCTTCCATTTAGTAGTCGCGTTGTCTGCAGATGACGTCACCTTAATCTTTTCCATGGAAACAGTATAGTACAGTTTTTATAGACATCTGTAATATTGCACCCATAATTATGGTGATTATTTAATAGCCAGAAATCCTACAAAACCATTGCATAAGCAATAATAATAAATCAATGTGTCCGTAACAATATAAATATCTCTTTTAAGTTAAATGTGTTCTTGGGATAGGGACAGATAACATATTAGTCAGCGTGATGTTAATAAGCCATATATCAATAAAAAAAACAGTACAAAGTTTTTATCATTGTTGTGTGCATCCGTTGTCGTCATATCTTATATTAACGTAGCCAAGTAAAATCAATATTTATTTGTTGTGAATACGATATACGAATGAACTATTCGATTGTGATAAGATTTGGTCAAAATATTGTTTGCGCTTGCAAGAGTGGATGACACGCGTGTCATGTCGGGTAGACAGAATGTAAAGAAGATTTTTAAATAGGGAATTCCAAAGTAAAATACCCCATTTCCTTTACTTTGACAACACTTTTTTACTAATTATTACGCTTTTAAAACTAAATTAATGAACCAGTTTCAGTAAAATTTCTATTGAACAATCAGATTGCATGTTATATCAAAAAAAAATCAAAATCGATAAATAAACAGTTTTGAGGCAACAATTATTAAAAACATACGCTAAAATGAGAACCTCCTTTGAAGTCCTTTTAGAAGAGAACTTCATTTGAATTCGGTTGAAAACAGCCTTCCGGAATAACTAAATCTACATTTACGTGAGTGAAGCTGGAAAGATTAACAACAAATAAATAGATAGTCAATAGAGAAAAAAACTCTCTTATTTTTATTTATCCAAACCTCACTTTACTCCTTTATGAAACTGAATAAATCATTCATCCGTCTATTCGCAGCTAATATTTCTGGTTTCCTGATGAGAACGAACTAACGAGATACTTCTTTTCAAAGGATTAAAAAGAGCTCTCAAACAGAAAACATTATGTTCAAAAGCGGGCAATAAGCACCAGTGATTGGAAAATAGGTCAAGTGGCTAATTTCATCTAACTTTACCACTTATTCGAATGGCTATCCTGATCAAAGATCCTTCTTAATGTTTATTCATCGTTTTTCTTGTTTACTTTGATATTTTTGTATATATAAATATAGGTATAAAAATTACTGCCACTGCAGGCGGAACATCTGATGTTAAGTGGACAAATAAAGTTAAAAAAAAGTAATGAGGAATGAAAGGGAATATGACGCAATGAAAGAAAAAATGGGAGATTATTAGGCTTACGGCTCTCTTACTCACATGCTAACTGCGTTTCGTACGGTGAGTGAGAGAGCGTTAGAGAGAGTGAGAGGCAAAGTGTTAGCTGCTTTACGCTGATCTTCTGTGATAGAGAAGTCCCGGTCGAGCCAGCCTTTATACGAGCTGTAGTAAGCTACAGCTAGACTATACCTCAGTAAAGCATAGAGTGTAGTGACTTAAATAATTGGATGCTGATAATCAATAATGTGTCAACCCACAAAAAGTCGAATTCTGAGATATTGAAGTATTCTGATAATGCATTACGTATTTAATATCATTAAAAAAATTCAAATCATCTGAACTATAAAAGTACAGAAAAAAGTTTCTTAATCTTAAGTTTAAAATATTCAAGTGTGTTCCATATTTTTGATTATGCAATAATCCAATATTTAATATTACAATTCATGCTTCAAGTAACTACTATAAAATAATTCCAAAAAGGCAAAGTCAATTTAATCTATTTATTGTGTAAAAAACTGCAACTTCAATATATACTTTTGAGTTATAAGAAGTTGTTAAAAAAGTACATTAGAAAAATGACACGGAGAGCAAAATTTCGCGCTGCTAGGTGATAGATGAAATGTGAGAGTGGAGAGATCGCGTAAAACGAGATTATTATGATGGATTAAAATCGTAGCAGTTTCGCCACAAAGACCTTAATTGTACAGTGCAAAGTCATTTAGACCAAAATATATATACATATATATATAATGTAGCAGAAATTGAGATAGTTATATGTATATCTATACTAATATAATGAAGAAATATCTAATTTTGTATATACGAGATAAACTCTGGAAACTACTTTTAAAATTATAGTACCATTTAAAGAGTGCATTATTCTAATTGCTCATAGTTTATGTATATTTTAAAATAAAATGACGCAAGCCAAATTGCGAACAAAGTCTAGTATGTAAATAAAGTTTTATTATATTAAACTTAAAAAAATAACTCGTCACTATCACCGACTGACCCCGATTTTTATGATTCTTATATCTCTTAGTTTAACTAAAAAAATATGTAGTAATTCAAATTATGAGAAAAAAATATATGTATATATATATATATATATACTACCACTAGCTGCTCGCGTTTAATACTACTTCGCTTCGCTTGTATGTTGAGTCGTAGCGTGATGTAACATAGCCTATAAGCTTCCTCAATAAACGGGCTATTTAACACGAAAACATTTTTTAAATCGGATCAAAAATTATCCCCTACATACAAACTAAGAAAAAAAAAATTAACCTCTTTATAATATAGTATATATTACACATCCGTAATCGTAAACACTTTTTTTAATAAGTCGGATTATATTATTTCACGGCATTAATATTAGACGCGTTATTGAGAATTCTCGATAAACGTAGGGATCAAGGCATATTTCGCCATGAATATTCTATATCCTCGAATTCGAGCGCACTTCTGTATTCCGCTGTCCCGATTAAACGGGACTAGTAAATTATTATACGGAATTTTGTTCTTGGAAGATTTGTTACTACGGCCATTATGAACGGGCTTCAAAAACAACCTTCTTTTATCAATTTGTAGTGCATGTTTTTTTATTAATGTTTGTTACCTTAGAGCTCTGAAAATCAGAACCAATTTCAAGACAAGCTCGTGAATTGACTTGTTGGTCCAAAGTTACTATCGTCTATCATAAACAATCGCTAGCCGGTTGCTAGGCTATGTCGTCCAATATGGCCGGCATTCTGGATGGCAAAATCCATAAGCTATAATGTTATAACACATCTATAATTTTATAATATTATTGCTTGTTTCATTAAAATCGTAAAATAATGACTATTCGAATCGTTTTAATTTATATAACAAAAAAAGTTAATTAGTACAGTAATTTTTAAAATTTATAAACAGATAAGTTTCCCTTTTTTATATATATTATATTGTAATTTATTTTAAATTTTTTCGTTAATTTATTTTTGTTTATATATATTGTACATAGTCTATAATTCTTATGGATAAATGTTTTTGACATAAAAAAATGTATAACAAAGATTCGAATTTAAATAACCAAAAACATATATGGTGGTCAAACGCTATTTCTTTTTTAAAATAAATAATGTACAGCGCCCTATATCCTTTAATCGTAATATCAGTTTTGTTAACTTGACCGGACAGGTATTAGCCACACAATTAAAATAATCCAATAAAATTGGATTAATACAACCCAGTTAACTTAATTAAGTTATTATATTAATCCCCGACTCATTTATAATTAATTTCAGTTGAAAACGTAACTAACAATTTTCATTTTGACATGTCACATTATGTCGATTCGTGGCTTGAATATTATATAACTATATATATACAAGTATATGTTACGTAAAAAATCTGTACGCATTTCCAACTTTGATAAGCTCGCCAATTGTTTTGTAGATCCAAATATACTATCACATGCCACACTGAATAAACTGCTGGTTGCTAGGTAATGTCGTCCAAGTGTTTAATTGAATGCTAATAAGCAATAATGTGTTAACCCACAAAAAGTCGAAAACGGAGTTATTCTGATTATGCGTCACGTATTTCACATTATTCAAAAAAGATTCAAATCATCTTAACTAAACAAGTACCGAATAAAGAAATAAGTTTCGAATTTCGAGTTTGTCCCATATTTTCTATTTACACAATATTTTCATGTATTTGAAAACACTTAATATTAAATATTTTTTATCATACCAATCTGCTTTATACCTTTTATCAAAATATAAAAGAAAAAATTGATAAATACTTCTTCAAACAAATTGATTCAAAATTGGTTTAACATCTTTAGACTTCATTCTTTCAAAATAAAATCTTTGTGGCTTAACGCAACATTGCTTATCAGCGTCCAAATTTAACACATCTACAATTATATCACATCATTGATTCATAATACTTATTGTTTTGCATGTTTCTAAAATCAAATAATATCTGCGTGATGAAAACATCTTATTTCTCTGTAATAAGAACTGTCTAATATCTTTCGGCACATAGAATTATACATAAGGACTCATCGTTGACGTCCTTTGTAAGGTTATCCCTTTGTTTATGGCACCTTTGTTAGTTTGTTTGTCTGCTAACAGCGACCGAACTCTTATTAACTGAGAGACATGCATGCGAATAATTAAAAAGCGTAATCATTTTTCGACTTTGTTTTTTTTTCACGCCAACTTGCTCTCCTTTGCGATGATTTTAATCTAGCGGTTGTGCTGTTCATTGTTGTGTAAAGTATGTTTAATATAACTTTTTCACAATAACACTTTGATGTTGAAGTATCTCTCTGACAAGTCAAAAGCTAGGATGTCGGAGCTACAATTATTTTTATACACTCCGACGACCTGAATGGAAATATTACAAACGCGAAACGAATATAGAATTTGTTTCTTTTTTTTTTCAAATACAGAAATAAGTTAATTATTCCTTATGTGTTTTGATATATATATTTTATATATTTTTTGATACAATCTCAAAGACATAAATGTCAATGGAATTGATTGAAAAAAAGTATGTATATAAATTGAAACAAAGAGGATTGATTTTCCTTTAAAAAACACCAAAAGTGCGTTAATAAGTATATTAAAAGATAAGATGGAAATTTATTCTGAAAATATATACAAAAAATTAGAAGCATTCTCATTTTATTTGAGACTATCTTTTGCTTGTGGTTTCGCTTACGTTAAAGTAGATTTTGTTTTAAAACATTACGGATATATATTTAATATGGTCATTTAGAATAATGTTCCATTTTTAATGATACCATAATTTATTAACGTTTTTCAAAAATTGCTCGAAAGGAGGATCATGAAATTTTACACAACTATTGTTTATACAGTTTATACAGAGAAGGAGTGATGAATGCTACTTTTTTAACTATACATAAAAATACATTAATTCAATTTAAAAAATTAAGCACACTACCATGTAATTGGCACACACATATGTATATACTCTTTTGTTTTAAATTCTCAAAGTCTGTAGTTAAATTGGGAATTCTTTATCAATAGAACCTTAATAATATTCAAACTTATAATTTAAATTAAGTATAGTCGAATTTCGACCAATGAGCGAGAACTAGTTACTATAAATATATGGATGCTGATAAGCAATAATGTGTCAACCCACAAAAATCAAATTAGAAGATATTGATGTATTCTGATACTGCATCACCAATTTAACATTATTCAAAAAGTTTCAATTCTTCTAAATTAAATAAATATGTAAAAAATCTCTTCTTTTAATGCTTTGAATTTCACGTGCATTCCATATTTTGCAATTTATAAAATAATCTTAAATATTTGAAAAACTTATAATTAGATAACACATTAAATATATCAAGCTGCTTTTAATTAATTTTACCTATTATCAAAATAGAAAAGAAAATATAGATATATATACGTCTTCGAACAAATGTATTAAAAAAAGGTTTGACATGTTTAGATGCCATTTTCTCAAAATGAAGTTCGCGTGGCTTGACGTAGTATTACTTATTAGCGTCCATATATTTTATATTTCAAAGATGTATATTTAATCATTCAAAGTATATATATGAGTATACTTATACAGTATATACCTTTTATCTTCAACCAACAATTTGATTTTAGTTTAAGATCGGATTCTTGTTCAGAATAACAGGCATATTAACTGGAATTCCTCTCAGTGTGGCCCGGGGGTTGACCCTCATCACATTGGACTCTGTCATTGCACATTCGACGATTTTGTATGAAATCACGTTGGTACCGTTGACACAAAAAATCAAAGTTTTCTTTTTTATAATTGGATACTGATAAACAGTAATGTGTCAAGCCACAAAAACTCAAATTCGGAGATATCGTTGTATTCTAAAAGTGCGTCATGTATTTAATATTATTAACAAAAATTTCAAGTCATCTGAACAAAAAAAGTAGGTACCAAAAAAGTTTCTTCATTGAATGTTTCTAATTTCAAGTGTGTTTCATATTTTGCAATTTATATAATAATGACATATATTTGAAAAAAGGTTATTATTAGATAAATATTTTTATAATACCAATCTGCTTTTAATTTATCATACCTTTTATCAAAACGTAAGTAGAGAAAAATGGATAGATATGTACTTCTTCAAACAAATTTATAAAAAAAAAGTTTGACATGTTTAGACGCCATTTTCTCAAAATAAAGGCCATGTGGCTTGACATAGTATTGTTTATAAGCGTCCAATTATAATTAGGAAAAACTGTACTTGTGACTAGGCAACGTAATAGCAAAAAAAAATACTGACTGAATATAATTTTATATTACAAAAAAATTATCTTACATTGTTATTTAACGTAATTATAAAGGTATCATTATTATTAATCATTATTTTAAACAACAGAAATATAATGGACATATGAGATTTAGCAAGCAAAAACAAATGTTGTCGTTCTTAATTTAAATTTTAAAAAAGGTATAGTTTTTAGTACTAACTCGCTCAAGATTAGGTTATATCATTGATATTGATTTATTTTTAAATATTGTGATACATTAAAATAAAAATAAAAAGGAACCTAATTTGATAAAATCTTGAATGCAAAAATCAAATGTACTACTATGTTATGCACTATATAATATTATGTATGAAATATTAAATATATGTTAAAAATATTGTAAAAACTTTTGTAGCACACAGTTTTTTACCGTCACTACAATAAGTGAGCCATCAATCTTACTTAACGCGAGATAAATTCCCGAAGATATATTTTATGTCATAGATATTCATAAATGACATTTCCTGCCTTTTATAGGTTTAAATATCGAATAATTTTATGCTAAAAACATCATATTCATTTATAGTCTTTTTAAAGTGAACCAAGAAAATAGACGTATAAACTTAATAATAATTATTAATGTACATAGTCATGTACGCACGATATTTTATACAAACGTATAATCCATCCATTCAAACTTAACCTAACATAAATAGCAAAAAACGATGACTCTTGACGATGGATTTTGAAAAAACGATGACTTTTAAAATAATAGGAATCGATTTCAAAGCAAAATAGGTTATTTTGTTTGCTTTAATGACTTATTCAAGTTATTTTTATTTTATAATCGCATAACTGAATCGATTATCATAAACATTATATGAGATCAATGAGATAGCCCTTTCAAAGAAAAAAAGAATTAACCAAATCGTTCAAGCCGTTTTGGAGTATTAGTTGAACATACATGAAAAAAAAATCCCCGGCGAATTGAGAACCTCCTGATTTTTGTAAATAGGTTAATAACAAAAAAATCTTACTTTAAATAATAATTATTTTTTTTTCTTACAACGGTACATACCAAACTTAGATTATACCATTATGAAACATCATTCTAAAACGTAACAGGATCGAATCAACGCTTTGTTAGATGAATCGCGAATTTTGATTTCCCTTAGGTTCCGATCTTGGCTTTGAGGTTACAACTATATATGACTTACGACTCCAATCAGTTTTAACTTGAAATTGGAACCAAAACTTTACATGTATAAATATGTACCTGTGAAGAATATAACAGTGAATATGTACAATTTAAAAACGATTCTAGATAGATGCTCAATAAAATACGTCAATTAGTCATAATGTTATCAGTTGAAAATTCTGATATAATTATAATTTTGAAGATAATGTTATATAGGTATACTTATACCTACGTACATATATCTACATATCACTTACAATTTACTTTTTCTTATAAAAGAAAAAAATAATAATCTATTATTAAAATGTTTACATTCGAGTTTCTGTTATTGCACTTTTAATACACTTTCGTATTTATTTAGGGAATGATAATTTCCCAACAACATTTCAAGCCCGCAAAGTTGTAGCTCCACATACCGACTCGTATAACTAAAAGATTATACAATGGTTGCAAAGTGTTCTTTAAACTTGATCTTATTCTATAAAAATATTTCTATAAAAATATTTTATTATTTAATTTTATATTTTTATAAAATAATATAAAAATATAAAATTAAATCAATATAAACTTTATTTGAATAGATTTTTGAAAGGACTTTTAAATCGTCAAAACAAATAAAAAAAATTAAAATTACCGAGAAGAACCGGTAAAAAACTGGAATAGTTCCTCTTTTAAAATTTCGTTAATACATACGTTTAGAAATTGCAAATATGTATATTAAGCATCCTTCATAAAATCGAGCGTAAGAAAAACGGATACTTTGCCGCAGGAAGGAAACATTTACTTTGAGAAGTCGACAATTTGGTGTTATGAGTATATCCTTTCTTCTCGTGTTAATATTATGCTTGCTTAAAATATTATTCTTGTTATTTTATATGTTTTTATTATTGAATTTGTTTAATAGCTTTTTTTTACGCAGGGGAAATCTTCGAAAAGAGGGGGGGGATCGGGTTATGAGGCGATTTTTACCCACTAAAACCCCTGCGACGGCCTTCCCCCGCACGGAAATGGAGAGGCCTCGGGATCGCTTACGCATCCGCTGCCCCTCCCGTGCGACGCTCCGCTCGTGGCTGGCGGAGCTCGTCTCAGGAAGGCAAAGTCTGGCATTGCCCTCCCTGCACCCCTCGGTCGTGCGTACGGCAGTTCGAGGCCATCCCGGCTGCCGTCCTTCTCGGGGTTGTTAAATAGCTCACATCCATAAAAAATGACTGATTTAAAAAATCATTTCTTTTGTATGTACTCTTTGATCAATATCCAATATCCATTAGGAGACGTTCAATTCTGGAATAAATATACGCTCTAGACTCTTTATCTTATAATCAAAACAATTATTATATATTTTTTAGAAATAATGTTTTATTTCGTATGTTACAAGTAATTACTTTTTTACTCACAAAGCAAGAATGCTGTGTTCTCTTTTTACCCGACTGTGCGACGCAAAGGACCGTAATGTAGATAAGATAAACGCATCACACTCAACGGCCCCCATTAATATCTCATGACCTTGTGTCGGGGGTTCGGAAACACTACACTAACACAAACATCCAAACCACGACAAACATCCGTATGGCCAACACAGACGTTTGCCGTGAGCGGGGATCGAACCCGCGACCGTTAGCGCTTTAGTCAGTTGCAGTGACCACTGCGCCAACGTGTCTGTCGAAATGTGTTTAATATGTATGTATATAGGTGCCACAAATGTACAAACCCACATACATACATACATACGTAAATACAGTAGCACTATTTAGAACAAACGCGTGGGCTGTTTTAACCAATGACTCATCGTTTAAATCGTTATGCCGATTTCGAACACCATAATGTAAAATAAATTAAAAATGAAGAAAATCGACGAACTATGCCAAGTGGAGTATCATTGAAAAGGTTTTTAAAATTCATTTATAAATTTCTTATATTGTATTTAAACCAGAATTACCTTTTAGGATCTATAATAAATTAAATTGGTAAGTTACGATTTTCACTTCTGGGTTTTTAGACAGAACTAATATTGATACGGTACAGCTGACTGCAGAGAGTTTTGTTATGTAGTCGGGTTTTTATTTTATCAATTAATATTACTTGTATTGTATGTATTTATTGCGCGCTATTTTGACAAAAAAAAACCTATATAAACGTGATATTCTGATGTATAAGCTACATTACTAAAATTTTCATCAAATTGCGTAACATATAACAAAAATCTATCCATCCATCCGTCCACACATTCATTTGCATTTTTAATATTAACAGGGTAGTAAAGCTGTAAAAGGATTTCATTATTCTCATTTTGAATCGTTTCCTCCCAACATGATCCAATTGTATAGCAACAACAGAACTCTAGGAAATTATATTTTCAACATAATCTCACTTATCTAGAATATAATTTTATGGCTGCAATAATTTATGGTAGACAAAACAAATAAGTAAAACTTTAACTTTACACGTATATATCTACACTTTTTGTGTTTTAGTACCATTGTTATTATTTAAGAAATCAGTCATGGTAAGGTAAAAAAAAACTACCAATATATAGACTAGTACTGCGTCTAAAACTTTATTATTATAACTTTGGTATTGACTTTTTCAAAACATGCAACATTCTGACATTTTAAATCGTTTTTTTTTTATTTAAACCACGAAGTTTGTGATATTGTTTTGTCCCTCGATATAAAACGCAAGGAACTGTGTCACTTAACGCTTACGAGAGATTAAAACATGTCTCCCGAACAAGGATTTTATTTTGTGACAAACAAAATACTGCGGTCAAAATTCCCTCTTCTGCACAGGCCATAAGGCCCTGTCAAAATGTTGCATATTTTGATAATGATAACACTCGACAATTAGTCTTCAAATTATTATTAATATTCATATGAGAGGTGAGAGACGTCTGCCGGTAGCAGATAACTAAAGCGTCTGTCTTTAAGAGTGCATTTTCCAAACAACTCCCTATAAATACAGCACTTGAAGTTTATTATACAATTTAACATGTATTATCTATATACTAGTGAAACTTATATATTTTCAATTCATAATAATTATTATATAAATCATGTCGGTGTTTAGAAACGGTGACAATACCAACAGCATTTCCTCTTTAAATTGCAGTATCGATTCTTTGGACGAAAAATATGTTAGCGCTCCTGTCACCGATGCAATGAGATGAAGAAATTTACAGGCATTTAACTTCTTTATCCATTTTTCATATTTAAATGATTCCTTTGTATAATCTTTTGTATCATGAAAATTCATACCACACCTGGGTTAGCCATCTGGGCTGATCTGCTAATGTTGCTAACTTCACACTCTAAAAACAATTTCAGACTTCAATATCCAACTTCGATAGTTAAGGAGGGAAAGCTTTCACCCAGCTTGTAAATATTATATAACCACCTAGGTCCTAAACGCCTAAACCAATTTTCATGTTAAGTGTCGACAAATTCCTGAATCGAACCCGTTAAGTGTCCCCGAGCGTCAAGGGTAGAGATCTACTCGTAAAATGGCGAATGTTAGTCTCAATGACATATAAACCGTTATAGGCATTTTATTTCTTATCTTTACATAGTTTAAAACAAAGTCAATTCCCGCGTTTAGTACGCTTACATTTTTTAAACTATGCAACAGATTTTAATGCGGTTTTCATCATTAATCCGAGTGATTTAAGAGGAAGATCTGTATGTATAATTTATGCATATTACAATAGAGAAAAGCCAAGAATTTCGTGCGAAGCCGAGGTGGGTCGCTAGTTCACTAATAAAATATACTGTTTCGAATCGTAGTGTTTTTTTTCTTTAATAATTCACTAGGATTTAGTATTTAGGATTTTAAATATAAATTTCCCTTTGACCAGTCCAAATGTCCTTTACCCTAATCAAATAAAAAATGTTACAATTTCCATCGCGGCTTGATTAAATTCTAATTTAATATTATAAGCCACTTAGGAACTTTGTTGAGAAAACATGAATTTTATTTTTCGGTTCGTTACAATTTTAGCCGAAACCGTGTAATATAATTGGCTTTCCAGGCTCCAAGGACAGAAATAAAGTTAATTGGATATAATTAAAAAAACGCCACAGGCTATAAAAACACCAATACTCAAATATTTACTGGATGTCGCACCACCAGATACAATAAAGAGATTGGGTGAACGCAAAATATTTTACAAGATTTTAAGATATCGTTTAGATTAGATTATTTTGCTTCAAATAAAGTTAATACAAGATTCTCGTTTAATTCTGTTTTGGTATTTATTACAACTAAAGCGAGCCACTAACACCAATGATGTTTGAGTTTTTGATGTGTGAGTTTTTCACACCCGAGCCAAAAAGAGGGGTGTTATAAGTTTACGTGTGTTTCTGCGTGTCTGTCTGTGACATACATAGTAGCTCCCTAACGAATAGACCAATTTTGATTATAACTATTTAAAAGTTGTTGTAAACTAGCTACATTTATTGACGATCTGTTCAGACGCTTGAACGTTATCAACTTATTTCTAATTGTTAAAAGGACTTTAGCAACTTTTATTGGTTCTATCGACTCGAAATTTACTACAGTTTGAATGATATTCAAATAACATAGTCGCAAAACTTGACCTGATGCTATAGCATCATCTGGTATTCACTCCTCACGCCAAATTCTGTAAATTGGTGAAGTTGGGTTTCCTGCTGATTCCAGATAGTTAAAAAATACAAAGCTTGAATATTTAGGCCACAAAATGTACTACATACAATACAATCTACTTCATGTAATTTTCAAGGCAAGAAACATGAAAAAAGAAGTGTATTTTGAAGTAAGAGGTTTTGGCTTCAAAATCTCCAATAACGATACAAAAAAAGCACTCAATCATTCATATTAAATATAACGGATCTTATCGCGATAACTAATGGTAGTAATACTTTTTCATTGCCCGACATTCCGACGACGTTGCATTCTTCGTGGTCACGAGCTGAGGAGTCAGCTAGCCTGTCACTCAGCGTAAATGTATCTTTTCAATGGTGAATTTTTAAAATCGACCTAGTAGATTTTAAGTTTATTTATTACAAACATACAAAAATACAAATATTTCTTATATATAATATTAGTGTAATTTATTAATATTCAAATTAAATTTTGCTAGAAATAATTATAACAACAATCCCATTTAGAATCTATAGATCTTTGGAAAACATGAATTTCCCACTAACAAAACTTAGCACACTAAGTTTGAACCCAACAAGTAAACGCATTAATTTCACGATTAATTACTGTATCGGTATATAATAATACCTTATGCTTTATCATAATAGGATTTCTTTTAATACCGACTTCTACATTCGTTATAAAGTAAGACTGTTTTTATACAAATTTCTAGCTGATACATATGTTTAGTATAAATTTAACAGTTCGTCGTACGCTGGTATCTTCGTCGGTTATCTCTACCAATAATAATATTAAAATATGTCTATTTGCATAAAATGCTAAATTGCTGTCAACTCTTCCAAAATAAACGAGTTTAATATTATAAGAGTATTGAAATCGTGATCATTTTACTGACTGTGAATAAGATTTTGATTCTGAATAACGTCAAACATACAATAAAAAAAAACTATTACGACGTAAACTTTAAAAAACAGAAACTATTTGGCTTTTTGGTGCAAAAACGCTGTCTAGAACTAGAAGCCACGCTACATTATATCCATAGACAATCTTTCAGTTACGTCATTTAAATCAATAGTAGTAAATAAATTCAACGCCATTTTAAGAAACCCGAGCTTAAGGCCTTGATTGTGGTTTACGTTCATAATAGCTCAATTAGTTACTCGTCACTAAATTGTTTACCTGCCAAAGACAATGCTTAATAGAAACGCAATGTAATTATACAAAACTGTAGACTAACAACGTCTATTATTTCGATGTTTACCTTCATTTTGTCTTCTTTGTTATCCATATTATAATGATGTTGATGGCAGACATTTATTGCGAGCTACGCTTTATAAGAATGATTCAATTTACAAATTTATTTTTATTTGTTAAATTATTACGAATTGTCAATCTGTGTTTGCGATGTTATGTTATTGGTATTGAAGCGACGTTTGCTTCGATATCTTTAATTTAGGCATGACATTAGGTGACTATAATATATGTAATTATATAATATTATAGATTTAAACACAAATAAGACAAACTCGTAAGTAGATATAAAAAGTCGGTATACTACGAGTAATGATGATGATGAGAATGATGTACAGAATCAAAAAAATACACGTTATTCTTGTCTAGCACTTCCTCGCGACTTCTATATATTTTGATTATGTTTTGGAATTTGATAGAAGTGATTCAGAAAACTGGTAAAATACTACGTTTTGTTTTTTACATTTTATTCTTAACATCCAGAAGTATGTGCATTAAATTTTAAGTTGATATAACCATAGAATAAGATTTTCTTTCTTATTGGATGAAACTCTCCATTGATGAATTAATCAGGCAATCAGGACAAGTGTATATGTATAGATCAAGATAATAATAATATGGAGAAAAATATAACAATAATACAGAGAAAACTTAACAAAACATGAAGGAAGGACCGGCAGGCCTCAATTCCATAAGTTATAATCTAATGAATTAAAACGATCTGAAAACATGTGTAACTAAAGTCTTAAATGTAGAGTAAGTGAAGAGTAAAACCTAAAAATATATTAACATTTTATATTTTAATCGTTACATTATGTCTTTTTAAAATACTCATTTAAATGACACGTGCCTTGTTCAGAGGAATTAATATCTATTTCTCATTTTCTTTCCCCTTGAAATAACATTTTATTCAATGCTTTCATGGGTAAAAATTTTATGAACATTCACCAAACCATGTTTTCGTTAAGCGTAGGTAGATACGGCCAGAATTTTAATTTCTATCCAAACAATTTTTCCTTAAGCAAATACGCGTTTTCGATTACATAATATACTAATGAAAATTTGACTTTATTCAATGTATATTTATATTATTATTTTATAATGTCTTTTTATAAGAACATCGTTATATTTTTAATATAATTAAAATTATATTTTTTCTTAATGTTGTAAAATTTATAATTTTTTTTAAACGAACGTTCAGAGGAATTTTACGCTTTGAAATATTACGTTTGTGTCAGTAGATTCGTTTTTAAGAACGTTTTATGGTATATAATCTATATATATATAATGCTTTGTCCTGAATGACTGTCTAAACCGCTGATCGTGAAGATATAAAACTTGGAGGGTTTATCCTTGATGTGACGTCTGTGACGTAGCTATTCGATGAGAAAGAATTATCCGAAATTCTACGCCTAAGGAGTTGAAAAAAGGGGGCAATCATTTAAAGTACTTCAAAGACGTAATTCGTATTTTATTGAAAGTTATTCCCTAAGGGGTAGAAAGTTATTTAAGGAGTTATTTACTTCTAAGTTCATATCAATACTTCTTAGTGCGTTTTATTGCCATATGTTTGGAAACTCTATCCAGTTTTATTAAAAAAAGGATGAACTCATATAAAAGCATGCGATGCAAATACTATTTAAAAAGATCTTTCTAATATTTTCCGTAGTCATATAATGGCTGATAATAATTCAGTGAAGGTTCTTTTTAAAGTTTATATCAATATTAAGCAGATGGTAATTTTACCAGATATCTAAAACACGTCTATTAAACTCCAAACTATACGCCGACGAAGCCGCGAGCAACCGCTAGTAGTACGATATAACTCGCAGGAGGAAAGCAGGAAAGTAGTAAACAAACCTCAAAGAATCTAGCAAACTCAAGTCAAGTGACGAAATATAACGCGAAGCAAAAGCAAACTATGAAGCACAATTATATATTCAAAAGAGTAAAGATATAAGAGTTCTTCTGTGTGCTATATGTATATATATATATTAGTGGTTTTGGATCCAAGAATGTTCATGAAAATTTTATGAACACATTATGCAATATATTTTTAAAAAAACCTCTTCATAAAAACCCAGACAGATTTAAATGTAATTTGATTCCAGTTGCATTGTAACTTGTATCAATGTAAAATTAAATGTAAAAATATCGCTTTGGACTATTGCGGATTTTTTGTGTATGTACGGAAATAAGTTATGTTAATATGACTGATGTACACGTGATTTGGAGAGCTACGGGCTATTGACGTCAAGAAAAAAAACATGGCGATATATTATTACAAGATTTGAAATAAAAAAACGTGGAGTATGAATCTAATGCCATATTATTATTCACTTTTAGATCTTTTAAAACATACAGTTCAGTATTCAAGGGGCTAATTATATAAAACTATCGCTTTCAAATCATGCTACATTCTGACAGTTGATTTCTAATTTTATGAACACACCTCCATTTAACTGTCAAAAATTTGAAAGCAACTTTTTACATAATTATCTCCTTAGGTAATTAATGACATTGATGCTAAAAATGTCCATTCTAGATGTCATTAGTTCTAACCAGGATGTGGGATTGTATTTCAAACACCCTTTGTCTAATTTCAGCGTGACGTCTGTGCGTATATTACTCTAATTACACGGGCTTTGCCATCCTAGCGTAAAACAATATTGTTGCCTGGTGATGAGTGTATGGTATATATAGGACTTGCATTAAAGTCCAGTGGGTATGAAATAACATAAATTTAATTTACAATGTTAGTTAAACATACAAATAGGTGTATGTTAATTAAACAAATATGCCTAGGTAATATAGTTCGTTGGTGAATTTTCTTTGAAAATCTACAGTGGAGTAGCATAGAGGCTTAAGTCATTGTTTATTTCTTAAGAAGAAAAATAGCAGTGGAATATTATGAACCTTTCCTTGGTATCTATAAGACAGCGCGTTCAGTCATGTTAGATGTGTTTTATTATAAGTTTCGTAAGGATATATAATTTTTTAAAAGTAATAGCAGGCAAACGAACAGGTTTACCTGATGTTAAGTGATCACCGCAGCGTGCAGTCCGTGGACTGCCTACTCTACGAAGATTTATTGCCACAATTTAAAAAAATCACAAATAATCCAAGTATACCGTTGAATTGGATGTTTTAAATTAAAAAAAAAATATATAAAAGCCTTGTCAATAACTCCACCATCAGATTCTAGGAACCACCATAATTTGCTCCAGACAAATAATATAAAATATTATGTAGGGTAGTTAAGCATTCACTAGTACCATCTTCAAGCTGTTATCAGATTTCTATAATTCCATATATTATCACCATAGTTACATTTCAGTCATAACATTTGACTCCTAACTATTAACAAGTGTACTTAAATAAAACCCTGAAAACGCTATTATAACATTTTTTAAATAAAAAGCAAAGACATTTTCGTTTCAAAACAAAACGCCTACACGAATATTCAATCACTGATGGTTGTCATTCCTCAAATTCATTCATATTAAAACTTTATGACCTTATTCCAATTTGAATAAGGTACAAAATGCATTAAAAGAATTTTACCCCGAAAGGGTCACGAAATGATGGAGCGATTTACAAACAAAACGATGGTTCCGAAGGTACGAACTTGGAGATAATGATAAATCCTTTTGAGGAAATTTTACAGATTTTGACGAGAGAAAATTATTATAGTCTTCTTATTGATCTTGTGATAAAATTTCTATTAGTCAAAGTTAATTATGAGCTCCTTCTGATAATAAAAAAATAAATAAATATAGTCAGTAATAGAAAACCGCGTTGACAGTAGGAAGTTAAGATGATTCAACATAAGATAAGATTTAATAATATATAAATAATTTAATATTGCAAAACGTCAATTTTTAACGTTGATCCTGAGTTCAAAATAAGGCATCGCTAAATATTTATGTTTTTAAATTTATCTCATGTTTGGCGGTGAAGGCATATATCTCACATGTAATAAAACCTACATCTATCGAATAAAAATCTAACCCATCTATTTTTACTCGCCAATTGGACGCTGATAAGTGATACTGTGTCAAGCCACACGGACTTCATTTTGAGAAAATGGCGCCTAAATACGTCAAACCGATTCTGAATCAATTTGTTTGAAGACCTATATATGATGGATGTATAGGTCTTCTTTTCTTTTGTATTTTGATAAAAAGTATAATGAATGAAAAGCAGATTCTTATACTTAATGTATTATCTAATAATCAGTTTTTTTAAATATTTGAGATTATTGTATAAATTGCAAAATATGGAACGCACTTGAAATTCAAGACATTAAATTAAGAACCTTTTTCGTACCTATTTAGTTCAAATAACTTGAAATTATATTTCATAAGGTTAAATAGTTGACGCATCATCAAAATAAATCAATATCACCGAATTTGACTCTTTAAAGGTTGACACATTATCGCTTATCAGCACCTATCTTTAAACGAATAGCTGAGGTAGAGTGGGACTGCTGATTACAGGAGATCGGCCTGAAGTAGCTAGTATAATTGCGCTTAGTAAAGTGAGTGAGAGATCCGGAAGCCCTAACCTTTTTTCGTATATTCCTCCTCCTCTCATCCCCTATTCCTTTTTAAACTGGCGACGCATGTGTAGGTCCTCTGGTGTTTCAAATGATGGAATGTTGATAACGTCGGTGTTCATTTACCATTAGGTAACACTCCTGCTCGTTTTTCGGCTACTTTAATAATAATAGAAAACAATAGAAGAAGTCCTAAATAGGAGAGAAAGGCTTCGTCCAGAAGTGGAGCATTTAAATCCTGTTACAATACATTGTCTACAATATAGTAAATAATTAGTTCATTCGCCCAAGCAAATTTATATCTTAAAGATACGCAATTAATCATGGTTTAAGAAAACGAAGTGTATAAAACTGTGGGTTTATCGAATAATAGATTAACTATTAAACTATTACTATTAAAGAAATGTTCCGAATCAATGTTATATTACGATGCTTTTGTTACCAAGTTTTTTTTTCAAAAAAAAAACACAATCACATATCTACAACACAAATAAGAATAAAAGAAGTCATTGTTATTAGTAAAAACTCACCATCACAAAGTGACTCAATAAAGACCCAATTTAACCCAATTAAACTATTGTAAAGTCGCAATAAATCAGTAAGTCGTAAGCATATAATACCTTAACAGCCTTCCAAGGGATCTAACAAACCATTTAGATTATATCTCGGCCCCTTGTAACTTAACTCACCTGAAATCATCTTGTTTCCGGAGAACTTTATATTTTTAGATCTGCATTCTTAGACAGGTAGGATTTTTTCAGAACCTTTTCCGTATTATGCAAGATTATATTTATTATTCCGATTTAGAAAATACTATCTTTTACCTTCAGCTTTTATTGCATAGCTTCATGTTCCTTTAAGAAAGGTCTAAATTAAATTTTAAATATTATAAAGTACCAGCTATTACTCTCGCATTTATGGCTATTGCTTCGTTCATGTGAATCGAAGCGTGATGTAATATAGCCTATAACTTTCTTCAATAATCGGATTATCCATCGCAAAAAGAATTTATCCAATCAGTAGTTTCAGAAATTTCCCTGTACATACGAACTTACAAAGAAATTTTACCTCTTTATAATATTTTTTTAGTACCTTGGAGGGCAATTTATCGACGATGATAGCTCTAATTCTTTTCTTTTATGTGAAAATAACCGTACACCTTTTGTTTTCACCGTCACCCATGAAAATTTGCAACATCAGGGAATCGATGTCAAAAGATTTCCAAAAGAAAGTAACCGGAGTCAGGAAAGGTAGAAATTGATTGATTTCCATTTCTCTCACTCACCATAGAAACGTCTATATAGGTAATATATGTAATACAATACAATAATACATTTATATAGATTATTTACACCGATTTTTATGATATTATAGCAATTTCTCATTCGAGCCAGTGATTATGCAATCTGTTAAGTCAGTAAGCTATAGCTCGGCTCTCTCACATAAAAATCTTTATATTATAACAAATGCAATTGTATATATATATACTTTTTTTCGGTTATTAAATAGACTCTTACATGTTGTAAGAGTAGGTTTTCCAGAACTAACTTGGGATTGTCAACACCTGCAACGAGAATGATGAATCTTTACAACAATGTTAATTTAGATATAGACATTGATATATTCTCAAATAAGCTATTTTTTTTTAAGAAAGAGTTAAAAAAATATTTTACAAATAACCCTGCATATTTTTTTTTGATATGTATAGATAGACAGATAAATATAAGTAGTTAATAACTTAATGTAATTTAAGTTTTTAAATAATTTTAGATTTTTTTTACTGTTATTTTAGTTGTATTAATTTGTTTTATTACCTTTTAATATCATAATTATTTATTGTTTTTATTATTGGTTTATACTAATATTTTTTGTTAAAATTAAGTTTACTTCTGTGCATGTTGAGTTAGCCTTTAAGTGTAATACACAAAACGAGACTCTGTGTTTATTGATATTTTAATTAATATTGTAAGAATGTTTGTACATTCGTTGTCTTTCTATTTTAATAAATAAAAAAAAATACTTTACATAATACTAACATATATTTATGTCTTTCTTTAAGTGTATTGTAATAAGTTATACAAATAAAACAAACACTAACATTTACCTTTCGGTTATAAATCAAGAAATCATAGTATGAACTCCGAAGTCCCTATAATACTGTAATAGTACATTATAGCGTAGTTTGTCTTTAAACAGGCAACCTCAGCGGCGTCCGGTCATCTATCACGTGACATCCGGCTTTCGACTAATCCGGTCAGCGGGACTGCAGGACCACGGAATGTTTTATGTTTTTTATTGCCATCATGCTACATAATTCAACTATGTAATAAAATTAATTTGATATATAAATGGAATCGGTCATTTGAAAAACCTCTTTAGTTGCATTTTTTTTTTTTCAAAATTTTTTTTTTTTGCTGAAAATGATTTCGTGAAGATGCATATTCTGGATAAAAATAACGTAAGTCATTCACACATATTATATTTTAGACTAGTTGTGCACTGCGGTGTCACCCGGGTTAATTTGAGGAAGAATTATTTTATACAATGTGTAACTTCCCTACTTGAACCGGATATTCTTCACTATTCCATTGGTTTCAATTTTGTTTTCTAGCTAAATCGATCGAACAGTTTTCGTGTCATCGGTGAACGTACATAGAAAAAGATTGATTTATAAGGAGCTGAAAAAGTCGTCCGATGTTCTAATCTTATCCAAAAACGGTTCTGATTTGAAAAATTCTTTCCTGATTTGGTAGCTCGTTTATTGATGAAAGTTATAGGCTACAAAACCACACTCATCACGATTCACAGGAGCGAAGTTCTAACCATAACTATCAAGCATTCTGGCGAACACGAAAATCAACCTCGGGTTAACTGCTAAGACTATTTCATTCAACGTTAATTTTATAGATTTTCTCGGAATTAGAGCGCAGCTGTAGCCCAGTGACTGCAGATTGTACAATACATATTATATAGTGTATTTCGGCGATATGTAGACGTTAAATGTCCAAAAATCCTATCTTAGTAGATCAACACAAAAGGCATCAAATGCCATTTAAAATTTATAGCATCAGAGGCTTAAGCTCTGCTGTGATTAATTAATCAGTCAGTCAGTTGGTCAGTCAGGACAAGTAATTATATATGTATAAATAATACGAAGAGAGTTTTTATGGATATAATATGCGTATATTTTTAAAATAAAATGAACAATAATGCGAGCTAAGCCGCGAGTAAAGGTTAGTCGATAAAAATTTAGTAAATACAAAAATAAATTTCGAACACATAAAAGTAAAATGGTTATTAATTTGAAATAAAGCCGAGATTGTATTTGAAGATTCATCCTGTATAGCATTGCTGAATTATCAAGTCATAAACTGATTTAGTTCATCTCGAGCTAGGCGGTGAAGGAAGATATCGTGAAGCAACTGTATGTTCTGAGTGAAATTCAGACACATGGAAGTCCGGCAATCTGCAGTGGACCAGCGCGGTTGACTAAGCTACTTCTTAATGGAAGAGGAGTCTTGTCCAGCGATATTTCGAGGCTATTATAGTTACAGTTTCATTTGTATATATTTTTGTCATCATCATAATGTCATCATTAGTCATCGAGAATTAATATTATAAGTTGTGCTTTCAGACTTTTGATAAGGATTAACATAAATTGTTTGTCATTGTTTTACACCAGAAAGAATTTTCTATCCTTGCTACATTTTGGAAATTCGCAGTTTTTGTAACTATTTACTATGTATCTATTACAAGGTTACAGAGTTGTTTTTTTAAATTACAAAAATCAAACTTACTAGTGTAATTAATTTTGCCCTTCTAAGTAATTTTATTATACCCGTAATTTATTAATCTTTAAAATTTACTTATTCGCTTTATATTTGATAGTCGCAAATCAACTACATTTAAAATATAATTAAGAGCAATGCAAAATAATTAAAAGTATTCAGTGCTAGAAACAGACTGCTGAGTGGAGCATGTCAAGTGACTAATGACCGAAGACTGCCGACTCAGACACTTTAACGATCTGCTACTAACTTGTATATTTTATTATTATTTTTTTGCTTTTGCTTTCAGCTTTGCTTGCGTTAATGTGAATTTTGTTGTACCATACGACTGCCTAAAACTTATTTGTTTTGTCTGACCGACACCACATACATACTACCTACTGAATATTAATACTAAGATTATATAATTTTCTCATTAACTTTCAAATGAATTAAAACTTGTAGACGAGAATTACATTAAAGCTTTACTCATACAATTGATATAAAACAACTCGGTAACCTAGTAACGATTATCAAAGTAACCTTACGAAAGGCTAGTCTGTCAAAAATAAATGCACCGACAGTAAACTCTTTAAGGTGTAAAGTAATGACAAACACCTAATGTATGTAAATACTTATGAAAGCCTCATAGCAAAACATATTATAAATGTAATTCTCACCTTACGGGGTAGCTATATTAATTTTAATGAAATACTGAGTTATATATGGAAGCTGATAAGCGATACCATGTCAAGCCACACGGGCTTCATTTTGAGAAAATGGTGACTAAAGATTTCAAAAATATTCTTAACTTATTTAATTTCTTTGAAGAAGTATATATTAATCTTTTCTTTTCTGTTTTGGTCAAAAGTATAATGTATGAGTTTCCAAATATATGTGATTATTAAATATTGCAAAATATAAAACATACTTCTAAAAGCTCCACTAGTTTACCAATAAAACCCACATGATCAATATTATATTAACTTTACTGCGTTACAAGCTCATCTCTCCAAACATAATGCCCTTCTTTTTTCATTCTTGACAACTGTCTTCATTTTAAATATTTGTTCTCCATCATTTTCTTTTTAAGTCACCTGCCAGCGCTAACATTCGTCCATCCTGATAAATGTTCACGTCCCCGTGAACAAAAATGAAAGATTAATTATTTCAAAATCAAAAGAAAATATATTAACACGTAGATATTGTCATTATACATTATTTATCACTATCAGAATCAATTCACTAAAAGAAAAGCGCTGAAGATGCTCTGCAAACTTTAATAATAGCAACGAAAAATTACTCGAGCATATCAATTATTACATAATAATACAACTGAACATACACTGTACTATACGTATAATATATATGAATTGCTTATCACCAAACATTGCTCATCACGACGATCAAATCGTGATCCGCACGCTGTAGCTCCCGCACGCAGCATTTAAGCGTTCGCAGCACTTGCGTCATAGCCACACTGCTACCCGACTCTGGCACCATCTAAGTCATATATGAAAATTGTTAAACAGACACACCAATTAAGGCACAATTTCAAAATATTCAATAGATAATCAGCTACACTGCCCAGCAAAACCCCGTACACATAATTTAAACGCATTACTCAAGCCACAACTACAATTATCAAGTGATCAGTGTAAGTACCACAAGTCATAACTATAAGTATAACGTGCTTAAGAAAAGCACCGTAGAAGTCAGTACTAAAACAGTACTAAAACTCAATGTGGACGACGAAAGCAACGTGTACATCGTGACATCAGTACAATGATTAAGTGCTCGGCGGACGCACCGCACAAGTCACCATACAACCACAAATACAAAACGCTCGACAGACGCGCCACACAAGTCACCATTCCAGCACAAGTACAAAGTGTTTGGTAGACGAACCGCACTAATCACTACACCAGTGCAAAAACAATATGCTCGGCGGACGCACCGCACAAGTCACTACACCAATACAAATACAAAATGCTCGGCGGACGCACCGCACAAGTCACTACACTACTATAAATACAAAATGTCCCGCGGACGCACCGCACAAGTCACTGCACTAGTACAGATACAAAATGCTCGGCGGACGCACCGCACAAGTCACTGCACCGCTACAAATACAGAGTGCTCAGCGGACGCACCGCACAAGTCACTGCACTACTACAGATACAAAATGCTCGGCGGACGCACCGCACAAGTCACTGCACCGCTACAAATACAGAGTGCTCAGCGGACGCACCGCAAAAGTCACTGCACTACTACAGATACAAAATGCTCGGCGGACGCACCGCACAAGTCACTGCACCGCTACAAATACAGAGTGCTCAGCGGACGCACCGCAAAAGTCACTGCACTACTACAGATACAAAATGCTCGGCGGACGCACCGCACAAGTCACTTTAACAAACCAGAAAAGTTTCGCGGGCGCACCGCAGAAATCACCACCACAGAGCGCTCAACAGACGCCCAAACGTGTCCTCCGAGACTTTAGCCCAATTCATTCAGATATTGACGATTGATACTGTAAAGCTAAACACTAATTCATTAAATAAATAAATAAAACAAAATAGTTAACGACAACACTGTTTATTAACCAGAATATTAATAATACTAAAGTGCCAAAAAAACTAAAATTAAAATAATAAACATTTCGTTAAATTTAACTAAAACTTCCATTTTAATAAATCTATAAGTGTCATAGTATTTGACTATAACTATAACAATAAAAACCCCTTTGTTTAAACTAAACACAAAAAAAAAAAAACATTTTAATGATCATTTATTCACTTTCAACACATGAGAATTCGTCACTCTCCACCCTATTGAAACAGTTCCAAGAAAAAAAAATTGTCAACAGAATATATCTTTATAAATACTCGATCCTTTACTACTTAAAGGCGTGTCTACAATTTCATATCTGTCATTACCTAAGACTCTTTCGACTCTATAAGAACCTGATAACTTCAAAAGTAACTAAGTAACAATGTAGGAATACATTGACCTACAGTATGCACCACTTTTTCTACTCGAACTAAATCTACTACTACCCCAAATTCCTGAGGGTTTTTTTTCTTTTTGTATTAAAACATCTTTTTTGATTGCTTTGAGATTGACAACCATGTTCATCCACTTTTTTTTTCTTATTTTATTTAAATTATCAAACCGTTCTCTTGAACCGTCATAGCCGACATTATCGTGAACTTATTTAAGTAAAAAAAAAATTCAGTACAACAAATTAAATTAGTCCCAAATAGCACTTCAGATGGGGATTTACCTATACCTTTATTTAAGGTGTTATTCATTCCCCATTATATTACAGATACATTTTCATCCCATACTCTTTCATCTTTTCCATGATTTCGAGCTGCTAAAGAAGCCAATATTGTTCGGTTATATCTCTCTACTTGACCATTAGCTCGCGGAGTAGATACCGCGTTTTCAATATGTGTAATGCCTAATTCTGACACAATTTTTTTTTATTATTATTAATTTTTTTCTATTATTGAATTATTATTGAAAATTTAAAATCCCAAGTCCAACAGACTGCATGACCCAAAGATTCAGTTAGTGCCTTCTGCGTGCAACCGGAAACAGTATAAAATGGCTTAGGGTCCTTAGGTATAGGATGCAAATAACCTTGTTTCCTGCCTGCCGGGATTTTATTATATGCACATTCTAGACAAGTCTCTACATCCTTTTTTTACAAATCTACGCATTCGCGGGGACCAATAATTTAATTTTGTCCTAGCGATTGTTTTTTTCAAAACCAAAGTGCCCTATGTCGTCATGATTTTTACCCAAAATCTACCATCTACAATCCTTAGGTACTATATCTTTTTTTAGAAACGTAGCACGCAGAGAGTTACAATCTGTAACAATTGTAAACCGTAATCCTAAAATATATGGTCTAAACTTTACCAAAGATGCAATAACTGCTAAAGCCTCTAATTCATAAGCTAAAAAGTGCGATTCCTCGTGTGATGTTTGTCTACTAAAATGATACGGGTTTTTAAATCCCGTCAATTTGCTTTTGTAATAAAACACTTCCTACAGCCAACCTACTTGCGTCAGTATGGATTTGAGTCTCAAATCTCGGATCATACAGGGCTAACACCAGTCGAGAAGTCAGCGCAGTTTTAAAAATACAAAAAAGCATTTTCCTGTTATGAATTCCACGCCCACTCAATGTCTGTTTTTAGTAAATTTGTTAACGGCCGCGCAATTTGAGCAAAATTTTTAATGAAACGGCGAAAAAAAAAAAAAACAAGGTAAGGTAAATAAAAACTAGGTAACTGTCCCACACTATGAACATTATGAGGCGTTGGAAACATACTAACTGATTCAATTTTACGAACACCGGGCCGTATACCACCCCTTGATAACTCAAATCCCAATTAATCTACGCGACTTTGAAAGAAAAAAAACATTTTTGCGCTTTTAAAGTTAAATTTGCATTTCTAAACTTTTCGAAAACTATTTGTAATCTACTTATACCTTTATTGAATCACTTAGATGGAATTAAAATGTCATCCATATAAGCTAACGCTACATCAAATCTGGAAAAATCCAAAAATATATTAATGATTCTTTGAAAAACCGCTCGAACATTAACCAACCCAAAAGGCATTCTATTAAATTCAAACTGTTCATCGGGTGTAACAAATGGAGATTTAAACTTAGACTCTTGTAATACATTACCACCTAAACGATCAATCTGATCTTCGATCCGGTGTAAGGGATAGTGTTGTTTAATTGTCTTTTATTCAAAGCTCGATAATCTTCACACATTCGTTTATCACCAGACTTCTTAACCATAAGAATAGGTGCAGCGTATGGAGAAGACGACTCCCTAATATTTTCAGACTTTAGTAAATCATTAATCATTATCCTAACTTCTTCTCTTTCAGTATATCTTAGCCTGTATGGTCGATAAACTACTGAGTCCGCATCTTTTAATTCTCTACTCATACTAGTTACATTTGTGTGCCCTAATTCAGACAAATCTTTTACAAAACAATCACGATATTCATTAATTAAATTTACTAGAACATTCCTTTGACTAGCAGTCAACTCTTTATTCAAATTTAAATCACTAATTTCCATTTTGATAATTATTTCGAATAGTATTGACTTTTATAATTACGATGACTTTCATAACTAGATATTGACGGCAAATTAACGAAAGGTACTCGTATTACAATTTCTCTTAAACTAAAATAAACAACACGATTTAAGTCATTACTGATACACAAATAACCTATACTCTCTTTTAAATGAACTAGAACTATTTCAATTTTAAAATTTATTCGTTGTTTATTTTCTACATATATTCGACCCGTAAAATTTATATGTGAAAATACTCATATCACCATAAGACCTCAAAATTATAAGTTTATCGTTTTCACAGTTTTTGTAATCAAAACGTAAATATTTATCATTTTTATAAACTTCAACATGTGACTGCTCTGTAACCGATTGACCAACTAATACTTCGTCAGAGCGTAGTGAACAGTTTGTTTATCATCCCAGTCATATATTTTCGAATACTTTACTTAGCCATAAAATTATAGTTTGATTTTTTAGTTTAAGATCAAATTCTGGTAGATAATGCAGTAGCATTAAACCCGCCTTTTGTTAATACTTTTGTATTGTACAATAAAGCATTGAAATAAAATAAAATAAAATAAAATCGGGAACAAAATTTGTCAAAGAAAACTTATCAGCTACTACAGGTATCCTAGCTACAACACCTATAACATCACTACTTTTATCTAATTCGTTAATCATCGATGCGACGACCGCATTGAAACATCACCTTACTCAACTTCAGGTCGACTGGAAGTATTTAACGAGGTCTGGATTTCGTTATCATCCCGTTGAGCAACGTTTACGACTGAGTTTTGACCAGCAGCCGGACCATATTTATTGAACGGCAAAACATCATGAGAACTATTTGTTGTATAATTAGCCTGCGCATCGTCAGGTCGAACCCGGTTCTTATTTGTTTTGCTATATCTACATATTACACAAAATTCTAGAAACTTGACTGAACATGACGAAGTAGAACTTTCTCTTAAATAATTTATAACGTCTATACCTTAGATATTTTTTATTATAGTGTTCAAACTTCCGACATCTTTTGAAGTTTGTGACGATTTTGAAGATCTCGAAGATCGAGACGCCGCACGGCTTCGTCGTGTTGACCTCGAACGAGTCCTTCCGCTGGAGTTTGCCCTCTCCTGTGATGTGGTCTTCGAGGCCAATGACAATGACAGAAAACGTAAACCACATGATACTTCATCCATGATTAATTATTTCTGTATTATATAAAAAAAATATTAATTTTTATAAAATAATTAAAAAAAAAAATCAAATAGGGGCACATAACTTTATATTTATTATTAAATATTTTTGTAAATTTAAAAGGTAATAACTAAAACAATACCCAAAAAAAGTAGAAATGTAAATGAAAACATAATAAATAATTATAACATTCAACATTTTCATCCGCCCTTTAAGTGCATTTGATATAAGATTACATCAATAAAAAAAACATTCCTATAACTGAAATTGGTAAAAACCATAAAAATAATAACACTAAAGAAAATATATAATTTCAATAATTAATACTCAAAACTCACCTCTGTAAATTTTAAATACTTATACTACACCTGATTAGGACGCAGATTGCCCACTTCTGAGATAAAAGCTCCACTAGTTTACCAATAAAACCCACATGATCAATATTATATTAACTTTACTGCGTTACAAGCTCATCTCTCCAAACATAATGCCCTTCTTTTTTCATTCTTGACAACTGTCTTCATTTTAAATATTTGTTCTCCATCATTTTCTTTTTAAGTCACCTGCCAGCGCTAACACTTCCATATTCGAAACATTATATAAAGATTTTTTCCGTATAAATTTAGTTTTGATAACTTGAAAAATTTTTGAATACTATTTTTTATGTATAAAAAATGGCGGCAAACGAGCAAATAGTACCACCTGATGTTAAGTGGTAACCATCGCCCGGACATCTGCAACACCAGGTGCGTTACCGGCCTTTCACGGAAAGGTATATACACTACATATTCGAGGCTTGAAACTCCCAAATTATAGCGCTCTGGGAGGCTACCTCAAGAGGGAGATCATTCTTCAGCTTGCACGAAGGCGGGAAAAAAGCCCGTACGTTGGATACCGACCATGCATCCAAGTGGTGTTGATTATATCGAGTCCTGAGGCGAAGATCGCGATAGTAAAAGGGAGACGATAGTATTAAATAAATGAAATACTATTAAATACATGAAGAAGATTTTTGATTGGAAGTATTTGTGGGTTGACACATTGTTGCTTATCAGTATTCATATAGGCTTTCCGTAACTTAGTACGCGGTTCATTTACGTACCCGCTAGATTATCCGAAATTTATGACATCTACTATAGACAATTTAATATGATATAAGGTATCGCTATTATACCTATTTCTGTTTCCAACTAAGCGTAAAAGTTGCGTTTGAAGTGGGTACGACAATAGTCCAAAAGGTCGAAATCAAATCCTTTCTCCTCTAACAATAAACGTAAAAGTTATTCGAATAGTATTTCAGATAAGAAAATATCCTAATGTGCTATTATATTAAATCTTTTATTTTAACATCACTAGCGTATACAGGTAGCGCTAACACCCATATTTTGAGTATCAACGTCATGTTGTACTTTCCAATTTTCACTTTTGAGTTTCAAACATTTCTTTAAACAATGGATAACTTACGGTATTCTTACTTTTCCTTAAGTTTGCCGTCTGCTGTTACTTCCTAGAATTTATTCCTTTTAAGTAAGACTATCAGATGGTGTAAAAATATAGGCTATATAAAAGAACAAATTTTTAAAAAGCAGCATGTTCGATTCCTATTCGTTTATTGTATTCGTATATTGTTCTATGACTCATAAGAGCAAAGCAACAACCATAGCCGCGATAAGCAGCTAGTATGCTACACGGGCGTTAATCAAGATCTGTGTGTTTGTGTTTATATTACGTGTGTTTACGGACCCCCGGCATAGGATCACGGGATCTAAAAGCCGTGAAAAGTGGCCGTTTATAATAATAATAATAAACGCATCACACTCAACGGCCCCCATTAAGATCTTATGACCTTGTGTCGGGGGTCCGGAAACACATACAACACTAACACAAACACCCAGACCACGACAAATCTGTATGGCCAATACAGACGTTTGCCGCGAGCGGGGATCGAACCCGCGACCGTTAGCGCTTTAGTCAGTTGCAGTGACCACTGCGCCAATGTGTCTGTTTATGTTATTATTTAAACAAATACATCAAAACTAAACAAATTATTTAATCAAAAATTGAATATTTGAAAAAAAAAGTCTAAAATCTATTCATTGAGACCATTTCAACGAGCCCCAACATGATACTTCTGCTGATTCCAAACGATGCTGGTTGCAGCATGATGTTGATCAGGTCAAGGTAACGTAACTATATAATTTTAGTATAATTAAGTCGCAGTTTAGTGAAGTTCGTTTCGATCAGATAAGTAAAAGTTGATCAATTTCTTTCAACAACCATAAAAGAGCTAATAATTAATTTTCAAACGTTAGAACACAAATAAATGAATTATTGCTAAGAACCATCCCAATTACATCAGCATTCAAACAAAAAACCACATCTCAAAATTACACGTTAGGTTGCACGTGTCAAACTTATAACACCCCTATTTTTATTGTGGATTAATAAAATCATTTAGTATAAACAAATCCACTTGAACTCCTGACCTTTTCCACGGACCAATGTAAAAAGGCCTCGCATAATATTGATTCTAACTGCGCGCAAACATCAACCAAATATGTTTCTCGAAACCAATCCTCGTGGAACTTGGAAAGATCGACCCTAATCTTTTCACAAGAACATCGGTTGGAAAGTTTTCAATCGGATCGAACCCACTTCCCTTATCTAATCGTAAAGTGCTGTCAAATTTCAAGTGCTATCGAAAAAATACAAAATGCCAACCATCCATAGAATACAAATAAGTAGCTGCTAGTAACGATGGAAAAAAGTATTTATATTTCTGCGTCTGATGTTTCGTAGTCGTGTTGTGAATGTAAATCTCGAAGCGTTCGAGAAACGTCTGCACTAATTAATACATCAAAATATGTGCAATTGTTTTCGTAGAAAATATAACCATCAGAGCTGTTGTCGTAAACGGACGTTCAGTTATAGCTAACGCGATTTATTTGCTGTTAGTTATTGAAGAATTCCATTCCATTGTTTATTAGAATAAGAATTCTATTGTATATTACCACATTTCTTCATCAAATCCTATTATCTTAGACACTAAAATATCCTTCTATAATAAAGATCCCATTAAAATCGGATCAGTACTTTTTGAGGGAATCACAGACAAACAAACTTATATATATATATATATATATATATATATATATATATATATATATATAATATATAAGTGTGTATATATAAGAAATATGTATATATAAGAAAACAGTTTTAACTTATTTTTTGCATTAGATAGCCTGCATTGTAGTGAAAGTCTAATGGCTATAAAGCAGCAAGCTGCGACTTCAAAAAAACGTCATAAATCTATAAGATTAGACTTTCATAGCGAAGCAATTCTTTCAGTGGTTGGTGAGACTTTTCGAAGCGATGATATTCCGCGAAGTTTTTGTAAGTAGTCGAAAGTCTTTGTTAATACCGTGAATCTCTCGAAAACCTTTGAACACAGAAATGTACTCAGAATTATGCTGACATACAGAGCTGAGCGAGTGTTTGTCTGAATTCGCACTTAATAATAAGAGCCTTTTGTTGTGTAAATGATTTTCTTTTATTCGATCCCTTTTCAAATATTCTATTTTTCTTTAAATTTTTTTTAGTAGCTACAATTAAAGAAATTGTCGAGTATTCTTCATATTTCTTTTCTGCCTCTTTTACTTTATCTTTATTCTAAAGCATGACAATAGTGAAAATAACGGACCTCAACTCATTGTATTTAATTGTGCTATCATAATGTTCGGGTTTTAAATTTTCACTAAATAAAAAATGAAAACACCTTAAGGCCGGCAACGCACCCAAAACCTCTGGTGTTGCAGATGTCCGGGCGATGGTTACCACTTAACATCAGGTGGTACTATTTGCTCGTTTGCCCCCTTTTTTATGATAAAAAAAGCAAATAAAATAAGTTTGATATTATATCTTATATGATTATGAAGTTTTCAAATTTTTATCTAAAAATAGCTCGCTCTAGTATATAGTACACCAAGTTTTAACGGATCACCGTCGCACATTTGCAGAATCAGATCCATTTGTAGAAAAAGGAATGAAAGATAGTAGAAGTAAAGTAATAAAAATAAGGAAGGAAGATGGCCAGCGTGATTCCAATAAACCTATTAATGAATTTTCAATCGCATTTACTCCCTTAATTTAGGATATTTATAGGATATAAATAACACTATGCTCCGCCTTATACAGACTTTAATTAAACGGCGAAAATTACACAAGTAAGTTTTACTTTCGTAACTGATATAAAATTACTTTGTACCCTGATAACAATTACCTAAGTAATCTTAAGAGACTTGGTGAGTGTCAAAAAGAAGTCATTGACAAAAAATATATATTTAAGGTGTAAAGTAATAAACTATATAAATAAAACAAATACAGAATCGTTTTAAATCAGTTACGGGAATAAAACTTACATGTGTATTTTCCGCCTAAACGTCAACCGATTTATTAAATATTAAAATTTAATGCAAATGAAACCTCGATATTTAACATCGTAACTCATCTACGTTCATCTAACAAAAACAAGATGGAATCCTGCGAATATTGCCGTATTAATTTCACTCATCGATGCGCTAATTAGTATTATTGTCTATAGAAATAAATAAAATTGAAGTGTCTTTTTGTAATAATAAATTGACAGCCTTTAACTAAATGCATATTAAATTATATACTTACATCAAAAACACATTTTTTTCTTTCGGCTAATCTTTGATACGACTGGACCGATTTTTATGGAACTTTTACATACTGACAGCTAATTTTAATTAATAAATAAAAAAGAGAGTTACGCGAAAAAAAAGTTGAAACCAATGAAATAGTGAAGAATATCTAATTCAAGTAGAATGTACTCTATTATATAAATTTATTTTTATTTATATATTTTTTTTTCTTATAGTATGGCGTGCATCCGTTATTTATATTTTTTCCTCAAATTATCACGGGTGTAACCGAGTGGCGTATACAATATCGACAGACGCGTTGGCGCAGTGGTCACTGCAACTGACTAAAGCACTAACGGTCGCGGGTTCGATCCCCGCTCACGGCAAACGTGTGTATTGGCCATACGGATGTTTGTCGTGGTCTGGGTGTTTGTGTTAGTGTTGTGTGTATTTCCGGACCCCCGACACAAGGTCATGAGATCTTAAATGGCCGTTGAGTGTGATGCGTTATTACTATTATTAAAAAATATAATCATTACAATACCATGAATCTATAAAACTGAAGTCATAATTGATAACCGAAAACTTTGTAAACAACAAAAGAGTTTAATCTTTCATCGTAATCCCCTAAACCTTTCGCGAGACATTTCACAACAATACTCTACTCCGGGTAATATTTATCTTTCATCATAAAGGAAGCCAACAATGGGGTGGTGTACTTATGGAATAAATGTCGAACCATCACTCAGAGTTCGCTTGGGGGGTGTTTTGAAAATTTTAGAAGTGTAACTTTATATGTATGTATATATAGGAACCTAAGGAAATACAACGACTTGATAATAATTGAAGACACGAGTGAAAGAAGGTATTATGTCGCATTTCGGATGTTTCATAAAATACAAAAGTCAATTTTAATGTTTCGTATATTGAGTTTTGTTTCATATTTTGCAATATATAATAATTATTAAAATTTTTTTACTATACCGAACTACTTTTAATTAATTATAACTTTTATCAAAATAGAAAGGAATAGATGGACATATACTTTTTCAAACAAATTTATTAAGAATAGAATTCACATCTTTAGACGTCATTTTCTCAAAATAAATTCTGTGTGGCTTGAAATTGCGTTTCAGCTTCCATTTGAGAAAGCTATTATATAAACGCATTTAATTTCTTTTTGTATAGTTAAGCAAAACTAATACTCAATTTTCTCAAAATTAGAATTTTACATCCTATAACCTTCACCCTTGTCCCAAGTCTTGGTAAATTTTAAAACGTATTTATGTAACGGATGTATTCTAAAACCCAATCCAGCAGACTGGCCAAAGCTAATTCCACATCGAGATGACATTTTTTTTTCGAATCAGACGAGACGTCAACATCAACTAATACAATTCGGTGACAATTCAAAGTATCATTAAGATCGATGAACATGATTGTATTTCGGATCGCAGCCTACATTGGAATAGTATATTGTTTAAACCTATCCTGACATTTTTCCCAGCCTTCTAGTCCATATATTGCCAAGTTACTGATTTTTAAACAGAGCGATTGCTATGAAACCACCACAACCCTTGAGAGCAACCCAGCAAGAATTAAGACTAGAATAATCTTCCTATAAAGAGCGATGATCCTTATCAGGATATCGTGAATACGACTGGTACCGACAGCTTTATGTGGTCGCCGAGGCACGGAGGGGAGATCCACAAAGACAAACACCCAAACCTAGTAACAAATATTTAAACTAATACAAATATCTGCTGCCCCGAGCGATGAAAGAACTACATCCGTCGACGTTAGAAGTACATTCAGTACCACTACACCGAAGCTATTGTCAACATTCGATAAATATATATCATCATAAGGACCTAAGTACATATATGTAAATATATCAAGTTAGTATATTATTTTCGAATAAACGAATTGTTTATTATCAACGTCAGTATGATACACCGTAAATATGATTACTTTTTAATGTCATACAAACAGCAAAGAATTCTAAAGGTAAAAAAAACAATAACAACACTCGCAGCCATAGTCGTTACGAAAGTATAATTCGGATAATTACTATTTACGATACAAAGTAGGTACATTCAAAAAAATTTTAACGTGGCCTTTAGCATAAAATTTTACTACAACTTCATATTTATGAACAGAGTTTAACGATACATAAATAGGACTCAGGCGGGACATTTGCGAGCAGCCGAGCGTACAAAAGAGCAAGTCTCGAGCGTACTTACGTCGCGGGTACGCGTACAGCCGAGCGTACTAAATATGTCTTAAATCAGCTTAATGGTATCCATGTGTGTATTCTCAATCTACGCTTCGATGATCATTTATAAGAAGATACTATTTTAAAATAAGATTCTATTTATTTATAAGCTTTTGCTCGCGATTTCGCTCCTGTAATGTAAATTGTGTTTTTAAATTACGTTTATATTATATGTTACAGGCAATTGACTTAATAAGTCGTTCAGTAAACAGTCCAGCGTTTTTGCTATATGGCGGCGTTCAAATGGCAGCCTGAATGTTATTCAGACATTTGATCACTCATCTAGACAAATGACTTGGAGCAGTACGTTTAACTCATTTTCTAGCTTATTCATCGCTTAACTGCTCTCCGAACCTATTTTTTAAATTTAGTCCCTTAAGGTTAGTGTGGCTGAAAATTATGAAAGTGTTTTTTGAAAGTACATGTATGCATGCTCGCCTTGGCAGACTCGGGTTGCCAGTTTGGTTACAGCACGCGGAGACTGCTTCCGGAGTTTCAAAAACGATGTATGGGTAGAACAGACTAATACCAGATGAAGTCAGGGTTAACTGATTCGGCTCATTTCTGAAATCTTTCTTTCAATTCTTTGACTTATTTCTAAAATATAATATGTTATATTTTAAAATAGTTAAATAAACATTTTCTAATGTCAGACTTTTCATCCTTTGTCTTTTTGTTACATGATTACCTAAGTCGGTGGTGTTCGAAGCTGAAAAAGATTTGTATTCAGAGCTGCTAATTTAAATAAATGGCATTACCTAGGCAGTTTATTCAATATAGTAATTAAAAATTGTATGCATCATTTCGGACGCTAGTTGAACGTTGCCGTATAGTAAAGAGGCTAGGCTGTTATTATATTAAACGGCTAATTAATCTAATTGACTACGACATACTCTTATGCATAAAATATAGCCTATGTCTATCTAGCCTATGTAATAATAATGAACGCATTACAGTCAACAGCTGTCATTATTGTCTCGTGAAACTGTGTCTCTCACACACGCATGCACCCACGCACACACGCTTGCTGTACACCCAAAATCAAAATCCAAATATACTTTATTCAAGTAGGCTCTCTAGAGCGCTTTTAAATCGTCAATACATCAAAAAAAATTACATCAACAATGAAGCTACCACCGGTTTGGAATGTAGATTCTACCGAAAAGAACCGGCAAGAAACTCTTTTAAAATTTTATTTATAAAGTTTTTATGAATTACAAATTGATTGAACATCCTGTATGCAATTCAGCATATGTATACTAAACCACCGCAATCTTTGTCTTCAACTTAATCTTATATATGTTTTAGCTATTAGGGATTTTTTACGCATGATTTAAATCTATTCGACGAAAAATGCAAAAATTCTGGAGAGTTTTTATTATAAAAACGAACGTGTCCCAGAAAGGAAACATTTACTTTGTGAAGTCGAAAACAAGGTGTTATAAGTTTATCTTTCTTTCACATGTTAATAATATGTTTATGACTATTTCTCTCAATTTAAACTTTTAATAAAGATAATTTATTTTTCAATAGATTAAACTTTTTAAAATAATAAATAAAAAAATTCACGCAAACAAAGACCCAGGAACAAACTAGTTGTTAATATAGTTTAAAGTTATTCTCATTCTATACCGCGTTTTACATCTTGTTACCAATAATAAAATTATACTTATCTCTCGGAAGGAACTGTCGTAAACGTTTACGCGAAAATTGTATGAGACTTTTATATATAATACGAACCACAAAAAGAATACGGCGTCATTGGCTGTTAAACTTTATTTACGTTGCTCGTATTCAGAATTTATAAAGAGAATTATAATTTTTGGTAGTTATATGATCTATTCTTTAATTAAGTTTAATATAAAAAAGTTGTCCTAACAAATAAAAAAAAACTGTACCGAATAAAGTGCGAAATGTATTAGTAAAACAGACATTTTATGAATATTATTTTTAGTCATTAATGTTGTTAAAATACTTTTTCGTTTATTATTTCGAGTTAAAAAACATTATGCGACATGTTTATTTAAAGACCAACGAAATGACTTCTAAAACAAAAGTAAATAAGTGTCGCTTTTATTTTTCTTGTAAAGAACTAATCAAATTATCAAAATGTGTTAAAAAAAACCGTTTAATAAAATCTATCTAGTGATTGAGGGAACGGAGCGTTCCAAAGAAATAGACAGTAAATGAACCACAATTACACACACTCCAATAACCAAGTCATTTTTATTAAAATAAACTTACTTCATTATGACGTAAGTACTAGTTTTAATTATTTTGCTTTATAAACCAACCAACCAAAACTTTTTTGATAAAAATTCTATGGTACTAATCTAAAAGTACATTCCTCGAAATAAAAAAAAGTTTTTTCAATCAAATCGTATCGATCGCTTAAGAAATGAAGTTCTGATGTAACAAACATTATAATAAATACATACGCTACGAATTTGAGAACCTACTCCTTTTTTAAGAAAATAAAATTATGTTTAGAGCAACAGTACTTTAATATAATTGAACTTTTTTTTAAATCTTTAATTATCATAGTTTTTTCATTAAGTGAATAATGGAAATATTTTATTGTTTGTTTGTATTGAATATGCTCCAAAATTACTAAAACGATTTGTAAAATTATTTTTGCGTTGATTAGCCTGTTTATTGAGGAAGATTATAGGCTGTATTACATCACGCTACGGCTTAGCAGTAACCATAAACGCGAGTGCACGTAATAAAGTGAAATATGTCACCCTCATCTTTACATACAAGATAATAAATTCATCCCACTACTTATTAATCCAACGATTTATAAAGTTTTAAACATTGACGCTTCTAATGTCTTGTCAATCCTTAAATACTAGGTTTGTTTATTCAATTGAACAACTTTATAAATAAGTAGTACTATTATAAGTTTATCTAATTAGTAAATATCAATATTATTTTATTCGACAATTCTATACTTACTACCGAAAATATATGTACGTATATAATTGTTTTTTCTATACATAAGGATAATTACGTGTTCCATGTGTTTTCAAATATAAACACAGAAACATGCATATTCAGTACATAATCTAACAATGTAATGAATTTCAGTTCCTTCGTCAGCGTTTACCCTTTTCAAGGTTGAAAATAATAACAGCGAATACTGCACCAAGGGGTAAGCTAAAGCGAATAATTTAATTAAAAATAAATAAAATACACATAATGTATCATATAGTCCAAATATATAGGAAATAATTTCACAATTCAATTATAACTAGAAAATCAGACTTGAAAGAAGGAAGATCCTAAATTTATTTTTAACCAACTTAAATAATGTTTCTCAGTTCGTCGGAGACTTTATGTATGTTCTCCGATATACTCAAACCATCTAAATATTTAATTATTTACTGAAAGTAACAATATTGTACTAGTATAACACATTCGCTGTGCATTTTTATAATATTGAATACCCGTTCCACGAATTGTCATCTATCTTAAAAGTATCATCAGCCCGCTCGCGCGCCTATATGAATTTACTAATCGAACCTTCTTACAATAGCTTGACTGATTTCATTAATTCATTTTTTTTAATTATTGTAAAAATAATACAGTTTTAATTTTATCAAATAGATTATCATGATAATCATTTAAGTATAGTCTATTCTTCTTTACTTGTCTTATTTTTCAAACAAATGGCGTACTTCTAACCACAAATGGACGCTGATAAGCAATAATGTGTCAACCCACACGGACTTCATTTTGAGAAAATGGCGTCTAAAGATGTCAAACCTATTCTTACTTAATTTGTTTAAAGAAGTTTATATCCATCTTTGCTTTTCTTTTTGTTTAAAAAGTATAACGAATTGAAAATAGATTGATATATTTAATATATTATCGGATAAAAAGTTTTTCAAATATTTCAGATTATTTTATAAATTGGAAATTATGGAATGCACTTGAAATACGAAACAATTATTAAGACACTTATTTCCGTACTTATTTAGTTTATATTACTTGATTTTTCTTTGAATAATGTTGAATAGGTGATGCAGTATCAAAATACATCAATATCTCCAAATTTGGCTTTTTGTGGGTTGACACATTATTGCTTATCAGCATCCAAATAAGTTAAGAAGTTAGAGTTAAGAAATTGTCGATGGAATAGTTAAATTGAATCATTTTTCATAGTGAAAATTATAATGATGTTCGAGAATTCGTAAGTATATAAATAGATCTAACTAAGATAGATAGTTTGATTTAAAAATCAAAATAACTGGAACAATGTATCAATATAATATATGTCATCTAAGTAAACGATATTAAATATTTCAGTTTTGAAGTCGGTTGCTTACTTAAAAAAGTCTTCTATTTTTTTTGCTATATAGTAAAAATTTCATTCAAACGTTGTTTGTACTTATAATTTGTATTTTTGGATATCGTATTCGCTTGTCCGATTATCCACCCCAACCTGGGATGTATTTATTCGTATATTAATTTTCTTCCGATTATCCTTTTCAACTATAGACAGTCAATAATACGATTAATTTTATTTTCTAATGTGTGTATTATGTGTATGAATATGTTTGTTACAAAAAAGTATTTGGTTTATTATATTAATCGAAATTCTAATGAAATGTATTCAATGCCTCACTATCAAGCTCGGTCGGAGTGGATAGAAGGACAGACGAATCCGATTATCCCTCTTATGGTGGATCCTTTGAGGTGGATAAACGGAATCATTCATATTTTTGCGATACTAAAACTCTATCCCTATAAGTCATCTGAAGGACGAGATCACTAACAAATTTTAGTTAGTATATAATATAGAAATATGCATCAAGAATTAGACACTGTCGTTCATCACTCCGCCCATACAGCGGGTCGTCGACATGTTCCGACAATGCGCGTCTCGCTTTAGGAAATATTTTATCTTTCTTCATAAAAGAAGCCGACAATAGAGTGATGTGTTTACGAAATAAATGCTAAACAACACTCAGTTTTCGTCGATTTCTTTTTGTTTTTCTTTTTTATTGCGCCATCAAAATGTTATTGCTAAAGGCAAAAACTAAAACATCTTAAGTTGCAGTGGTTAAAAGTAAAATAGAATTTGAAAGTCGATATGCTTATAACTTAGTAACACTGCTATAGGATACTTTTTATATAGGAAAACAAAAAGGTTCCCACGGGAAGTCGAAACATTGTAGCAAGGTCCACGCGAAAGAGCTCGAGGGCACACGAGATTGTCTTTTTCATAATATCTATCATTTTTTGTTATTCGATGTAACCTTTTCAATAAATGGTACATTAAAAGTTCAATTTATTTCAAAGTATCTCACGATGAGCAAAATGACAATACAAACAAAAACGAATCTTGAAAAATAATTCACGCTATCGATACTAAAGCTTCATTAATGTAGCCCGAGCTCGGAGTTCGTCGTAAAGCGACAGTAACATCGCGCATCGATCGAGTAATTTGGTCTTAGACATCGTAAAATTAGAATTGCACTTATAAATAAATGATTCGAGGGAATTCGTCACGTAGCACTGATATATGTCCTGGCGGGATATAAATTGTTTGTGATCGAACCGTTTTGCGCGGTATTTCAATATATTTTTATGTCCAAGGATAGGCACTACAGATGGGCCATCACAGATATTGGCTATTCCAACAGGATTTGTCATTTTACGGTCCGCTTTATCACTTCAAAGCGAATTGCATGATTACTTATCCGCTTTTTATGATGGAAAAGAATTAGACAAAATCTTTATTAACACGTCGCGATACGAAGTCTTTTATTTCTTTTAGCAAACTTAGTAGTACCATTTTCAGAGCAATGACCATGTAATGACAACATCAAATGCCACTAGCACTGACCCTGTATGCTATATTTGGGACACAAGATAAATCAAATCTATATAAAAAGGTTTATTACAATTTCTAACTATTATCGGTAAATCAATGTTAGAAAATTTTCGGTATTGTGTGCAAAAGTATATTTATAAAGCAACCCAAGAGGACAACCGGTGGCCGTTTCCCGGGAACGCTTTGATATTGACATAAAGGAAGAAATTGACACAATCCATTCGATTTATCTCATTCTATGGCGCCCATTTTCAACATCTGGCGACGCGTTGCATGAATTATATTGGAATATAATATTTGTTAAACTTTTTCATTATAATAAAAAAGAATATTTATTTCTGATGAAAAATTCTATGTACACGACATCACGGAGATTATTTAATTATAAAAGTAAATATTGCAATTTTTAAAAAAAGCTGAAGTTTGTTTGTTTTTTTAACGTGCTAATCTGAGGAAATACTGGTTCGAATTAAAATATTACTTTTATGTTAGATAGTTTATTTATCGAGATAGGTTATAGGCTATATTACATCACGCTACGACTGATAGAAGCGAGGCAGTAACCATAAACGTGTGTGAAACCGCAAAGGACAGTTAGTTCTTGATAAAATTATTAATTTTATAAACTATGCTACATAAATAGAATATTAAGCTTCCTGCATTATGCAGAATTGCGTTTAGTACATTTAAAGTTTAATGCAGTTTTGCTATTTCGACCGCTTATATACGTTTAACGGCGCCATAGCAGGCAGTTCATCCGTCAAATATACCGCGAAGCGAGTTTATTTTGAGTCCGGCAATGTTTTCATTATACAAATATTTGGACTTTCGCGTTAATTAAATTACGTTGTTGCTTAATTAAATTGTCGAATTTTATATAGGATGATATCGAAGACTTAATAAAAAATTTAAATTGTATAACATTTTTTTTATAAAGTGTATATTGTTATACTAAATATTTTAATACTTTAGGTTTATTTAAAGTATTTATGTAAATTAATGTAATTATTCCTTCCTGGTTAATGGGTAAATAGACAATATATTTTTTTAAATAAATCAACAAAAAGCATAAATTATATAAACTATGGTAGTTTTGGTCTGCTTTTTGTCGATTGATTTTTCCACAGATTTATTTATATGTTATTTAATTACATAGATATTTACGTAGTGATATTTTTTATTAAATATAAAAGAGAGGCGATCATTTATTTTTATGAATAACATTTCCTTCTTACATAAGGAGATATCAAATTTGTTAGCCCTTTACTAGAGACAATATTCTGACCCAAAGCTTTATTTGTGTACATAATAAAAGACAACGTGAAAAGATTTTTTATTTGATATATTGACGATGGTCTGTTAAAAATCTTAATTTGATTTTTGACTTTAAAAACTATAAAGTAATAAAAATAAAATGAAATCTTATTCAGGTGCAATTTTGAACAATTTACATAGGCGTTATATAAACCACCTTGTATTTATGAAAATATGCATTGTATTAATATTTGAAAGTGATTAATTGATTTGGCTAAATAAATTGCAGTTAATAACATCCCTCTTTTGGTTCGGGAGTTAAACGAATAGTACTACTTCTACGTCCAATATTTCTAAGAAAACCCAGAACTTTTACATTCTACAGTTATTTGTTATCATTTTAAAGTCAGCAATGGATATATGTAATTACTATCTACATACAATGTACAAACATATATATTTATTTATAAATCAACATCAATCCAAAATTAGATAAAATTGATAAAAATATCGATAATTAATATACATATCTCTTAAAAACTTAAATACATAGCACTATTGTTATATAAAAAGTTTAAAACAATTATGAAAGAAAATAAATATACACCTTAAAAATTCTATAACGAATGTTTATAACGAAGAGAGAACACCGATTAACCTAATTATTGCATCAATTTCGAGTCATTTAAAGTAATCAGCGAACGAACTGGCGAGCGTGGCTTTTGAAATTGGCACGCTCACTCATCTAAATTGAAAGCATATCAATTTCTAATGTAGAATGCTTGTTTGCAATTTGTCAATACTACTATACTATGCTTTTGAGCTACGATGCAGCATATCTCTTAACATACCCGTAAAATAGTCCGCAACCAATTCAAGAAGTTTTAATCAAATAATTCACCATTCGACCAAACTTGACATGTTTTTGGAGCTATATTAACTTTCGTCGTTTAAACGAGTTTTAAGAGGAAGTCGTTTTTATAGTATTTTTGAAGTTGAAACTCACCTGCCAGTTTTTTATTGAAAAAGTTTGGAAGAGCATAAAATCACGACGCGCGAGAGACCTGTGCATTAACCTTTTTATACGTTATTTGTGCTACTTTTTAAAGGCTGTGTAATTTCGCTTCCATCTATGTTTCAACATTTAATCGAGTGTATTTGCCTTTTTTATCGATTCCGTAGAAAAAAGACGGAACCTTTAAAGTTTTAATTTCATTAAAATTTTATATGGCTGTCTTTGACGTTTTAATGGATGTACTTACATAATATTTGCATGTATAATCGACAAATCAGTCTACATGAAAATAACTTAAATACATGTAGTGCAGTTTTTTTCTTCAAACTACATATATAAAAATGTTATTTCAATATTCATTTGAAACAGCGTTGCTTATAAGATGTTTAAGCAATAAAGTTGTAATGACCAAAATACTTGCGACTTGAAAGTCTGCCATATGAAACTAAACTAATAATTACTATATAACATACCTCAAATAACTAAAATGTCATTGCAAAGTTCTAACTATCTCCAATTAAATATCATTGGCTATATCAAGCCATATATTGAGAACATTAAATCACAGACTACAAAGACTAAGGGCTATTACTAAAGCTATACATAACTCTAAAACTCAGGCTATAATATATAGAGGTAATGAAAATTCTTGCAATTAACTTTGAACTTTGAATGTGGTGCTCTCTGAAGGAACCACAACATTTTCTCGAAACGACCGCCCACGTAAATAATCTTCAGCTGTCAAAAGTTATGACGAGAACGATTGATCGTCTACGCCCCAGTGTGTTTTACGGTGAAACGGTTTTCTGACAAAGGATACAATAAATCACTTTCATTTAGATTGTTATACTTACTTGTTCTTTTAAATTAAACGTTTGTAACAATTTTCGACGATTATCGGTAGTACAAAAGCTAAAGAGTTCATTTGTTTGAACGCGCTAATAGCAGGAAGTTCGGTCCAATTGGTAAAATAATTATTGCCATACCAAACAGTTTCAAGGCCTGCGCAGACGAGGCACTTATTAACATGGAAAACTGAAATTACGGTACCATTATTAAAATGATTGCAGAGAACTTAACACGACTGAACGCAAGACATAAGTGAACGTTTGTTAACCGAAATGGTACGTACGTCACAATTAAACTTTCACCACATAAGAACTTAAAAGAATATACCGACTTCGAAAACGAAACAAATAAACCAAAAAATATATTTTTTCTTCAACATTATTATTATTAATTACAATAACAACATTATAAAATCTATGAATATATTAAGGCACCTTTCTTAGAACCTCCTCTACTTTCGAAGTCGGTTAAAAATAAGCCGTGTGCGTTGACGCGCCGTGGCACAGTGGGTTTTTTTACGGGGATTCTCGTTACTTTTGTGGTGACGATGCAGGTGATGTTTTATAGCCTATCTAAGGTGAAAACTAATAAAGTAATTAACAAAAAAAAACCGACTAATAACTCCATCAACGCGTTCAAACAAACTCTTTAACTTTAAGCATTTCTATCAATTCGGAGTGATTTTATTTATAAAATCGTTGAACTGAGATTGAATACGGTTGATATTTGAAATACATCACTACCCATGTCTTAACTATTCGAACTATTCTCATTCAAACTAAGTTGGAACGTGTGAACTTTGATAGCTGTTTGTATCATACATTCAACACAACAAGTCCGGTTTTAAAAATTTTATCTCTCTATTATTATTTAATGGCGGTGACACACGCTCAGATTTGATTTTTAAGCAACGAACTTATAAGTCCTTTTAAATTAAACGTTTGTAAAAGTGTATATACTCGTAAGATTTTTTTTTATATATACAACAATGATGTTTTATACATTATAATACTGTAAAAGACACTCTCGCCTGTCATACTCAGTCATTATCTAGTTGCTAGGTAACGTCGTCCAAAATAGTCGTCATTCACAAATTAACACATTCACTGCCACTACGTGTTCAATGTATTTTAAATGGATATACTGGCGTGTCGGCATAAATAAAATCCATACCTACTGGTAAATTAAATTTACCAAAGGATTTTTAACGGTGAAAATTATTACTTTTCATCTTTAAAAATCCTTCAAACTACCAAAAAATTCTCAACTTCATTTACCAGTATAGATTTTGAAATTAAAAAAAAAATCCTTCCTAATACAATAAAATGAGAAGGAGTTAATAGTTGTGAAGCGTTCAGGTTTAATACTATGAAAAATTTCGCGCACTATCTCGTCGGCAGTTTATGGGTGCGACGATTTTATTGTTGCAGACTCTTGTACATTTTATTGTCATGTTCCAAATGAAACTGCTTTTAACGTGCATTTTATAAACCTTTACAACGGTATTTTTTATCAGGAACACAAGCAAAACTGTCGCATCTTACAAAATTACATTTTTACGCTAGTATATTTTATTATGTTGATAATTATTTTTTTAATAATATTGTATTTTTTGGGTGTATTATACTGTATACATACGACAATTTCTATTTATATAAATCTTTTATCAAGTCTGTCGGCTGAAAGTCTATTAAAAATATATTCAATTCAATATATTCAAAATATTTAAAAAAATATTACTATTTAATTAAAAACGCGAGATTAAGGTCTGTAACAAAATACAGTTGCAGTTATCATTTATACCATTGCTTAACATACCTATTATAATTATAGAAAAAATAATCAAAATAAAATTACGAACCTCTTTAAAACAATAAAATGATAAACATAGCTGCAAAATTATCGAAATGTAACGTATTTTTTTTAACAAAAATATTTTTTTAATAAAAAGGAATCTCCTTCGAAAACGAATTTATTAGGTACAAATAAACTAAAAGGCAGAAAATGAATATTTTCTACAACATTTTGATGTCAATTTCAAGTAAAACATTCAAAGACTACAAAATACATAATTTTATCAAAATATTCGTCATCATGTCTCGTTCCTTTTATAAAGAGTTATAAGTCGTGAAATTTCATACTCCTCCGTCCGCGCAATTTTCAATATATAGATTAATCTTTATACACTTACTATTCAGCCTATAGATATTATATATGAAGATAATGGCTCTCAATCAATGACATCTGTCTTAATAATTCTACCTGTCAGGAGATAATTCGTAACCGACATATCACAGATCGTGGCGTGAATTAATTCACCCACTGACGGGTGTTGGCTTAAGGGTGTTTGCAAACTGGTCGTAATTTCAGCGCATAGAAATTTTATTATAGTATTTAAACGCTATTTTGCATTATACTCGTGCACAGCGGAACCTATCGCTTTATATATCTCTATATGAGCTATGCTTGGAGTTTCTTTGAAGGATATGATCCGCAATGAGATTATCCGGAAAAGAAGAGTAAACGACATAGCCCACAAGATTGGCACACTGAAATGGAAGTGGGCTAGTCATGTCTGTCGCAGGACCGATGGTCGCCGGAGCAGACGAATTCTTGAGTCTACACTGCGAATCGACAAGCGTAGCGTGGTAGGCCCATCAGCTTGATCGACCGATGATTTAAGAGAAACAGCTGGGATAGATGCAGTATGCTGAGGATCGGGAGATGTGGCGCAGTTTGGAAGAGGCCTATGTCCATCAGTGGACTGCAAAATGCCGATAGATAGATATGTATCGCTCTATGTCAAATATAAAATTATATTGCATACATTTGAGAACCAAGAGTATGTTTGGCGCGAAGAAGTTAATTTTTGTATGCTCGTATATATAAAATATTTTCCATATCAATGATATATTATATTATAAGCACCCCGAATGCGGCCGCCTTTGGATGACTTTGCCTAGCAACCAGCTAGCGACAGTATGACTGGTGAGCGTCTTTGATATTTTTAATATCAAAAAGTATATGCAAATATCTATAGTAATTAAATATCATTGTTGTATGACTAAAAAAAGGCCGAGATGGCTTGCTGCTTGGAACATGTCTATCTCAGTCGATGATTAAAACCCCGGCTACCGATAAGTTTTCTAGAACTAAATTTGTGTTTAAATTCATCTCGAGCTCGGCGGTAACGGAAAACATCGTGAGGAAACCTGAAAAGAGCGGGAAGAAATTCTGATACATGTATATATCCACCAAACCGCATTGAAGCACCGTGGTGGATTAAGCTCTAAACCTTCACCGTAAGGAGGTATTAACCCATCAGTAGGACATTTAGAGGCTGTTATTCACTTATTATATAAAAACTACATCTTAAGAGCACGCTTATAAGTTCGTTACTGCTGATGTCACTCGACTTCCACGAGATAAAAATGGAGTTTACACTTACGCTTAATACAAGCGCTAAGAAATCCAAAAGCTCCGAAATTAAGCTCGGTTTGTAGACGCCCTTATAGCTGGATATCAACCAGTTTACGACGACTCGATCGGTCGTGAACTTTAAATGGCATAATGTATTTTTAAGTGATTTCTGATTAACCTAGCCATATAATATAAAACACTTAAATCTTATTATTGTTATTAAAAATATTTAAAAATGCATGTATTGATTCTTTTAAATGATTTAAAATTAAGAAAACCTCCTTGTCTTTTTTTTAAATTTATTTTTATAAAATTTAAATATAATATAGTGTTTGAAGTTAAGCATTCGAAAATATTCGTTTTTCGAATAAAATTTCCCAAAAAATGCTTTGTAAATATTATATAACAAGAAAGTACAAAACATTTTTTTTAATCTATAATAAATTTATAAATAATATTGAAAAGTAATAAATAACCAACAATACTTACTACCTACTTACTACCTACATTTAAAAATAATCTACACTAATATAAATATCCTGAAAAGTAAAATTTATTTCTTTAAACGGCTTATTTTTAGATCCTGCAGGTCCGTTTTGAAAATTTTCTTTTACGCTGGTTAGCACATTTCAGGAAGGAGGAAAAATCAAAAATGTCAACGACGTCTGGTAAGTTCTTCAACGCAAGTGAAACCTCACCACATCCAGAATCGAAATAAAATAAAAATCTAACATACAGATAAAAAATTGTATCTCACACGCAGCAATGCTATAAATCCGATGATGATAAAACTTTGTCGACTCATTTTTTTCACCTGCGCCGAGTTTATATCTATAACGTGTACCGACAAATGTACCTGAAGGAACATTTTCGCAATTCTACAATATTTTCTTTTATTTCAATATTGATAAAAAATTAAGAATAACAACACAACAAACGCGAGTGAAACTGCAGGCAAAAGCTAGTGAATAAATAAAGAAATAATATTAAAGCCACAATAAAATAGTATTAAACGTGATCAAGTTTCAGAAGCATACGTGATTATATTTTCTCATTAAGACTATGCATCTCTGTGGCTAATTTGATACGTTTTAGTTCGCATGGCTGGCGTACACGTACCGCGGCGTACGCTTGAGACATGCTCTTTCGTTCGCTCGGCTGCTCAGACGTTCTGCTCGAGCCGTATTTGTATATTGCTTTAACTGTGGTCATAAAATATGTTAAGATTTTAATTCATATTCCTAGATGAATTTTATGTATTTAGCGTGTAAATAAATAAAAAACGGTAAACTCTATTTAGACTCGTAATCCATACCACAAATGGACATTATTTAAATTTTTCATTTGTTGACATTTGCAGCACCAGACGAGCCATAAATGCGTTGCCACTTATTAAGGTCTTATTAAGGATTAAGGGATGAAAGGGAATAGGAAGTAATAAAAAGAACGACCAATGGGAATATCACACGAAACGCAACTCGCTTATTCGCTATTCGCTACTCCTCGTCAATTGTCTGAGAATGTGAACCACCCGGTCTAGGCAGCCCGTATACGGTTGTTTTGCTTTTCCGTTGAATACAAAATGAAATTAGCATTTGAAAACTCATTGTTCCTAGCTCGAGTTCCAAACATCGGCCAAGATTGACGGGATTTATCCTCTGGCCATCTAAGCTTTGTATTATCATACAAATAGTTTTCATAAATAATTTAATTAACTTTATTAATGACTTTAAATTAATGAATATTGATGATATCTTACAAAATACTTCTCAGAAGAGTAATGAAATAGATTAACATATAAATAGTTTTTATAAATAACTCTAATTAATTTACTTTTTTACCAACTTTAAAATAATGTATCGTATAAAAAACTTCAAAAGCTAATAACGAAATTGCATTAACATATAAACAAGACACGAAAACGATATTAAAAATAATGAAATAGATTCAAAACAAGACAAATTATATTTCACTTTAATCTTGGTTCATCGTTCTACGCTATCAAAGTAACACAATATAAATTTACATCAATCATATCGCAGAAAAATATCACGTTTAATGCATAAATATTTTCAAGTAAAGCATTATAAAGTATAGGAAGAGCTAATGTTCGCTTCAGGCGAGGGCTCGAGGCGGCGAGATTAGACACAGTACGACTCCTTCTCAAGCACTTTGTTTTTTTTGTAAAGCCTGTTTATATAATGAGCTATTACCATGTATAATAAACATTAGTTTGTACTATTTATTGGTACTTGTAGTTTCAATTCAAGCACTATGCAATTGGAAAACTAAACATTTTTTTACTACCATTTTAAAGAAGTTTATGAAACTATAATAATTTACGTTAAATATTTAAACAAATGATTTCTGATTTTTGTACTAAAACGTCTCCTTTAACTATCAAAATGAGACAGGTTTTGAATGCGATAATTTATTATAATTGGACGTTGATAAGCAATAATATATCAAGCCACATTAATTTCGAGAAAATGACGTTTAAAGGTGTCAAATTTATTCTTAATAAATTGGTTTGAAGAAGTATACCTATATCCATCTTTTCCTTTCTATTTTGATAAAAGGTACAGTGAATTAATAGCAGATTGATATCATGATAAGATTTATCTAAGAATAAGTTTTCCAAATAAATGGCATTTTTGCAATGGCAAAGAAATTCGAAACAGTTAAGAAACTTTCTTCGGCACTTATTTAATTTAGATAACTTAAAGTTTCCTTCAATAATGTTAAGTACATACCGCATTTTCAGAATAAATAAATAAACGCATCACACTCAACGGCCCCCATTAAGATCTTGTGACCTTGTGTCGAGGGTCCGGAAACATACACAACACTAACACACCCAGACCACGACAAACATCCGTATGGCCCATACAGACATTTGCTGTGAGCGGGGATCGAACCCGCGACCGTTAGCGCTACAGTCAGTTGCAGTGACCACTGCGCCAACGTGTCTGTCAAAGAATATATTAATATCTCCGAATTTGACTTTTTGTGAGTTAACACATTATGGTTTATCAGCATCCAATTATTACCAAGGTGTCAGATATTTGAATTACACAACGTTTTTGAATTGTTACACATAATCAAATTCTGTAAAACTTGTAAGTTAAATTTATATAGAAAAATGTAACAAATTATCACAATATTATTAGGTAATCTTCTAACTAACAAAAAACGAGGTGTTAGTACAGTTCCTACAAATACTACAACAAAGCATCGAAGTAACTTTTGAATCTAGTTAGCTATTACGTTTATACAAACAACTCTTCTGAAATTCTACCATCCAACGCCAACCTTGCATAACTGTATTCCTAGCTGAAGACCGTAACTAATCAGCTGGAAGTTGTTATATACGACCAAGATTTCATTAACATTATAAGGAAATCTTAACGTATCTTGCGCATCCTTCATTGTTGATAACTTACCAACAGTGAAGAAAATATTAAACATTCGAAACTACTGTAGTTATTGTTCTTTAAAACGATATTTTACACGTGTAACAACTTTACATTACATTAATTGAATTACTTTTTTGGGTATGAGCTGTCTAAATGCAATAATTGATAACTGCAATAATTGATAATTCCGTATAAATATTAGCAATGACGTTGATAGAACCCATAACGATATTCCGTTAACCGAAAATCATTTAACGCGAATACAGTTTATTCTCAACTATTTCTTCAAAAATAGAACCTTCTCTATAAAACGTGATATGAATTCTTTTATGCAATTCTAGTTACATTTCTTGGTTGGATATCTTTTCTTGTTTAAATAGCGAGGCTAAATAGCCAATGAAAATCTGGGGCAGTTCATTTGAAAATGAGTGTCTTTTGTCTTTACTCTGTCGCGGTTTAAGGGCACGGTCGAAGAAACACCCAAGGCGGCCGATTTAAGAAAGCGCCAAAAAGATTGGAGTCGCATTTCTTCAATTTCTTGCTTATACAATTTTTGTGACTGTCAGTTTTTAGCTAAAAGTTTGTTAATGATTATAATGCATATAAATTAATTAAAATAATGTATCTAGTTTATTGTAGATTTTGTTCGATTTAGATAAATGGTGTCTAGAATCAACTTTTAAAAATTGTAACGAAAGTATTTTCCCAAACAATCGCATTCTTAAATTTTAATATAATTTCTTAAAACGTAACTTTCAAACAAAATCACTGCCAGTTGAGCTATGGGTCGCACGGTCATAATATCCTAATTAATGATATAATGATTTTTATATTCTGTCTAAACCAACCGTGGTCATTATTGATTTCATGTTGAAGGTTAATATTATTTCTCCATGTGTGTATATCATGAAATAACAAATAAACAGTCGATATTTTATTTTTAACAATTTTAATGTTCTCGTTATTCTTATTATAAATATCTATAAAAAAATATTCATCATTATTACGTGCACTAAAATGAAACTTAGTCGAGAAAAGTGATCTTCATATTGTAATAATCATAAATATTAGAAAAAAAGATTATGTGAAGGTCAGGCTCAAAACAAAAAAAAACACAAACAATGCGTCGTCGCGTTGTGAAATAAGATTTCATCGTAGATTTTCACGACGCTACGTCATAACGTTTCATAATGTCGTAGCGTGCCACGACGTTTCGTAACGTATAAATGTGTTTCAGCCGTCTGAAAAACTAGGAATTTTCCAAGTAACATTGACCTGAATATGATAGAGTAAATCCATTAATATAAAATGCAATTTGATCATTATAAAACTGTAAACTCATACGCGTAATTTTATATATTAAATTATATTTGAATGAATGCATTACTAAAATGGTAATAGTAATAATACAGAACCATTAGAGAAATGGCATGCCGTTAGAGATACTACTCATGTATGAACAAAGCAATCTCTTGACGAGTGGTACTAAGCGTTTATAGTCACAGATTTTTTCCGCAATTTCGGCCCTTACTTTATAAATCTATACACGTGCGAAACAAGGGTCGGTCACCAGTGAATAGTAAAATAAGCGACGAACAAACTGGATGCATTGTCGCCATTATAAACACCGATATATCACATGTTCCGAGTGAAGTATATCCTGGTGACGCGCACGTAGCTATCGCATGGCTGAGATAAATGTGCCTCTGTGACGCGGAGCAGCCTTCGAGATAGTGGACATCTTAGAACAAGAAACTTATTACAGAAATGACATCTAACGCTGTATGTGTTAGCTATAAACACGATAGTGGCGTCACTAAGAGCTAGCGAGATTCTTCATTTTTTGCCACCATAATAATGTTGATTAATAATCAAAAGCAACGTTTGACGTAGTTGTCGATTTGCCAGTCATCAACTACGTACTTATCCAATTCCGAAATTCTTTTGTCACAAAGTTGATAAAAACACTTTTTCTCTTATAAATAGAGCAGCTATTTTGTTTACGCAAAACCCAAACGAGCTTCACACATTTACTATTTCGGCCTCGGATAATTCTCTAAAGAATATTTTACGCACGCGATCGAAGAGTTTATGCCATGGACTATTTGAAAATTTTATAACACATCATATATAAACTATTTCAATTATTTGAATTCAAATTATTGAATGTACTTTAATGTTACTAAAATATAATCTTTGTTAAGTTTTCTATTTTAATATCAAAATCATATTTCATTTAATAAGAACAGGGATAAAAAAATAAAAAGACTATTAAAATAAATTTTAATTATAAACATTACAATGATAACAGTTTAAATTCTTGTCACTTCTAATGTATTCTCTGTTCTTGCGTAGAAACGTGTTTGATAAACGCTCTCAGAGATGGGATAAATAAACAATATTAACTCGAATGAGGATTACATGTGAAAATGTATGTAGGTTATTTTAACTCCCTTCTCACTGTGTAGTATCAATTTGCATACGAATTTTCTATATATACTACATTAACCATTTACAGTATAGGAAGTAATGGAACTAGAATGTAATGAATAATTTTATTTTATTTTGTAACATAATATTTTGATGGTCTATATTTAATAATCCACCTAAAGCATAGGTAATATATGCAACTTTCTATCATATTTACTACAGTTGCATTCATCGTAAGGGAATTTAGAGTTTATAATATTATTACTAACTAATTATTATTGGTCGTCTTTCGTTGACAAGTTCCATTCGACTTCTCTTGAGAACATAATCAAATTCAAATTCAAATTCAAAATATACTTTATTCAAATAGGCTATTTACAGCACTTTTGAATCGTCAAGTTACAGGTCCATTGGTTATAGATTTTTTTTAAGCTACCACCGGTTCGGAATGTACTCTCTACCGAGAAGAACCGACAAGAAACTCGATAGGTACTCTTTTAAAAATCATTCATTCATTATGTATTTTTATAACATTTTTTTGAAAACCTGTAAGAACATCAACGCACATTAGATCCACGACTCTTTGTCGTCAAAATATTCTTGTATGGTATAATATGCTTTATTTATTAAAGATTTTTTAATGTAGGCTTTAAAATTATTGAGTGGCAAATGTAAAACTGTTTGCGGGATTTTATTATAGATGCAAATACCAAACCCCAGAAACGATGAACTGACTTTATGAAGACGAAAGCTCGGTATGAAAAGTTTATTTTTTCTTCTAGTGTTAACACGATGTCTGTCACTGTTCTTAGGAAAACTATCACTGTTTTGAAAGATATATAAAATATTAACATATACATATATAAATATAAATATATATATATATATATATATATATATATATATATATATATATATATATATGTATTGCCGTTGCGTCACAATATAACTAAAGTATACTAATCGAGCAGTGTCAATATCAGTTAAATTTCTTACTTTTCTAATAGCATAAGCTGCGGACCTGAGTCTTCCTGCAATCGAATAGTAAAACCTAATTAAATGAAAAAGAGTCATTAAAGTTTATTTATATAATTATCACGAAACAAATACTTTGACTTATATTTTTAATTTGGCCTATTTTTGAGGTTAAAAAAAATTTCCACATTTTTACATGCAGGTTTCCGCACGAAGTTTTTGTTAAAAAAAATCAATGGCCTGTGCCCTAATCCCGGTCAGAGTAATCCCGCTCCCTTTTTTCCTAAATGGCAAAAAATTGCGAAGTTAAATTAAAGCATACCGTTTGAAATTTTTGCACACCGTTTTATATAAGATTAAATGGATGCTGATAAGCAATAATGTGTCAACCCACAAAAAGTTAAATTCGGAGAAATTGGTGTATTCTGATAATGTATCTCTTATTTAATATTATTCAATAAAAAATAAAATCATATAAACTAAATAAGTACGGAAAAAAGTTTCTTAATTAATTAGTTCGAATTCCCTAGTCGTTCCTTATTTTGTAATTTGTACATTATCTTATATATTTAAAAACTTTTTATGACAATGACAATATATTAAATAAATCAACCCGCGTTTAATTAATGATATCTTTTATCAAAAAATAAAAGAAAATATGGATAAATACTTATTCAAACAAGTTCATTAAGAATAGGATTGACATCTTTAGACGCCATTTTCTCAAAATGAAGTTCGTGTGGCTTGACACAGTATTGCTTATCAGCGTCCAAATATAAGGGTAGTTTTAGGACTGAATCCTCTGTTAGGCTATTGTGCAGTTTCCACAGATATTTGGAGTTAAAAGATGTTTAGTATTAAATATAAATTATTTACCAGTTCTTAATTGAAAAGCTTTATTGATTACCGAAATTACTAGTAATAGAACCACCAAACCACCAAATTTTTATCACAATCTATTCAACGGTTTCACATAAAGGAAAAACATACATACAAATATTAATTTTTATTATATAAGACTTAATGTAACTGTAATGTACTCCATTTTTCGCTTAGAGAATGGGATATTCAAAGAAATTACGAATTGTTTTTGTACAGTAATTATTTTCTAATATTAACTTTTTTTTTATTTCTTTATCATAGAACTGTAGCTGTAACAAGTCTTAATGAATATAAAATAAAAAACAGCCTTAAAAAATTTATTTCCCATTTCACTTCCATAATTAGATTAATATACACCTCATAATTATGTTAAAATCCATCAACAAATCATCAAGCGTGAAAAACATGTAATAAATTCGAGATACGTACACTTGAAAAACATCACTACCTTCCTGGGGCAGTTGGGTAAAAGCACTCTGTTTTTTATATCTACAAGTTAGTTAAGGGCATGGGTCAGATTAATCGAAGTTGATCCGAGTTAACGCTTTGTAGTCCTTCTTTAATGTCTCCCAAAGGATGCTGTTTATTGCTCAGCGTTTTATTGCCTTTAAGTCACTTCGAACCCTCGTTATCTGAATTTCATTTCGAATTAAAACAAAATCTCAATTAAAACGGTTTTTAATGATCCGTAGTCTGTACTTACTAAAACCTAATATTTTTGAAATTACCTCGGTGTCTGTTTGCTTGTTTAATTATGTAATTTTATTCAAATAATATATATACTATATTTACACTAAAGATAATTTGTAGGAAATACACATATAAATATGAAGCCGATAAAAAAGATATTAGCTGAACTGAATTTAAGCTTTTTTCTTTTTGTTATTTTTATGTGTATTGCGCAAAGCTTTTAGCCGACTTTTTTTGTACAATTTACTTCAAAACAATTCGATTTTAACGGTATAATTTAAAATAAGCGAATATTTGTGCTATTTAATTGATTCAGTATTTTCCGCAACGGCTTGACTTACCAATTTAAATCGAGACATCTTGAGACATCCACATAATCGAATGATTCTTTAAGTAAACCTCACAATCGACCACTAAACGAAGTGACTTCGCAGGTAACTTCCCACGAGACAAAGTAACAACCATTTACATTCTACAAAACAACATTTTACACACAATATAATCGAGTGTAAAATTGTTGTTTTAAATAAACAGAATCTAAACATTTTTTTATTCGCTTTATCTCAGTTTACTTTTAGTTTCCACTAAATTTAATACGTTTCCCGAAAACAGCGGCATTTCAGAGGCGAAAAAAAACAAAAACACAATGCGACCCCAACGAATATTTTATTACAGAAATACTCGCTCCAGGGTAGAACGCGACCGCCAAGGGTCATCAAATTTGCTCCCGTTCTATGCAAAGGAGAAAAACACTTTCCGAGAAAACGAAATATTATGTGACAATGTATGTTACACTACAATAATTTCAAGTCTTTGTTGGATCAAACCAAAATTTTGAACGCAAAAGTTTTCGACTATATTAAACACTGTATAGTTATACACACCCACATACAGACACTTTTAATAAATTAATATTACAAGTATCAGTTTTAAAAATGTATTCCAATATCTAACACAAAATGATTCATAAATTCCTCCCGTATTTTATTCTCTGAATTTGACGACCTACGAAGAATTCTTTGAAATGACCTGAATATATAATAATATCTCTAGTGGAGGCTCCTCATTATCAAGACAACCTGGGGGCAGTAATGATGTGCAGTATCTGTCTGAGATCGTAATTAATTCATCATATCCGACAATGTACTAAATATTAAATAAATAAATAAATAAATAACGCATCACACTCAACGGCCCCCATTAAGATCTCATGACCTTGTGTCGGGGGTCCGGAAACACTCACAACACTAACATAAACACCCAGACCACGACAAACATCCGTATGGCCAATACACATGTTTGCCGTGAGCGGGGATCCCGCGACCGTTAGCGCTTTAGTCAGTTGCAGTGACCATTGCGCCAACGCGTCTGTCAAATTATATATATACATGTCGTAGCCTCTTTACTATATGGCGCCGTTTAACTAGCTTCCTGAATGATATTCAGACATTTAATCACTCATCTAGACAAATGACTTGTAAGATTTAACTTTCCTAGCCTCTTAATCGTTATCTGCTCGCTTAGCCTATTTATTTAAATTTAGTTCCTTGAGGTTAGTATGGCTAAAATATATATACATATATATATATATATATATATATATATATATATGAAAGTATTTTTAATCCTAATTAAGGTTTTTTTAACGTCGATGAGCACTGCGGGATGAGCAGCCTCTTCGCCTTGACGTAACAAAACGCATCCATGCTCGCCTCCGCTTAGTTGCCTGTGGCATATACACAACTTAAAATAATTTCAACAGTACTCTCGACTTTTATTTCAATGATAATAAAATATTCTGATTACAGATGCAAGATGCCCTATAGTACATTTTAAACAATACGCCTTGTGCTTGATAATCTATAAATCTTTTTGGAAATCCCACATTTAAATCAGTTGAATATTTTTTTTTATAGGATAGGGGGCAAACGAGCTGACAGATCACCTGATGAAAAGTAAATACTGCCGCCCATATACATAAGGCGCACCAGAGGAACTACGAAATGCGTTGCCGGCCTTTTAAAATGGTTATGGAATATGGTTTCATAGTATAAAGAGAAAGAGCAAATGTATCGGCAGCAACTAAGACATATGGCAATGACATCATTTTATCAAATAGACCTTCATTATTTGGTTACTTTAATAAGTTTTTTATTCTCGTAAAAAAAGATCACCATCCGAAATGCGACCTTGACAAACCACCGTTAACATATATAAAACAATTATTTGCAGTTACAATTGTGAACAATAAATACTATGATAGGCGTTTTTAGGGTTCCGTAGTAAAAAACGGAACCCTTATAGTTTTACCATGTCCGTCTGTCTGTCTGTCTGTCTGTCCGCGGCTTTGCTCCGAAACCCTTAATACCAGAAAGCTGTAATTCGGTATGAGTATACATATGAATTACGCCGAGAAAGTCGTACAATAAAATCTTAAAAATATTTTTTTTCAGGGTGTCTTCCCTATGTGTTAAGAGAGACCAAAAATTTTTTTTTCTCATTTATCCCATGTTGTGGGGTATCGTTAGATAGGTCTTTTAAAAACGTTATAGGTGTAGGAAAACCATTTTTCCGAACGACGTACTGTTTCCGAAATATTAAGCTTTGAAGTGTCAATTTTTCTTAGAGTCAAGTGTCCTCCCCCTCTACCCACTAAACTGCTGCGTCTAAAAATATGAAAAAATTCACGATAGTGGTACATATAATGAATTTAAAAGGAAAATTATCACGGCTATGTGGGTTCTTATGGTTATCGAGTTATAGATGATCTAAGTAAAAATAAATATTTCACTTTTTAAAGCATCACATTATGTAAATATTAATAATTTTAAATTAATATATGAATTTAAATGAATAAATAAACAAATATTTAATAAGTTTAAATTAAAATAAAATATAAAATAAGGTATAAAACAATGTCTAAATAAAACATGTCGCGAGTGATTCTGAATCGCGCTTATGAAGTTTTCAACCAAATCTCCATAGATTTCATAGGCGCTAATCAGGAAAGAAAATTATCGGCGCTAAGTATATTTTACAAGTGTTAGAATAATAAATAATCGACGAACATATAAAGTTCAAAATCGTTAGTATAATTCACATTCAAACATTCATTTTACATTAAAAATATTTTAGTCTCGAAATATAAAGAGAAATTAAAAATAATTTTGTAATGATAAAAGGTTTAAAATTGTAAGTACGTATATTGTATAAACTGACTTAAAAAAGGAAATTCCCAGTTCGTCGTAAACTTTTTTACGAAAATAGGTACTCGAAGATTGCTTGACCGATCTTGACAATTCTGACAACTACGGAACCCTACATTGTGCGTGGCCCGACACGCCCTTGGCTGATTTATTTATTCTTTTTTTCTTTATTATTGCTAAAAGAACTTATACTTATACTGGCAACTTGAAAATTTTGTACGAAATAATTATTTTTCACTTTACTTGTTTCGTTTTCGAAGTCGGTTTATTTTATTTTATGTTTTATATGTGTCTTCATTCTCCAAATTATTCTCTCGATTAAAAATAAGGTTGTATAAATTCACAAGATTTTCTAATTTACAATCATGCTAAATGTTGTTAAGATCGGCTTAAAATTAAATTATTAATTGGAAATTTAAATTTCTGCTTTTCAATTCCTAAATCCAGAATGATATGAATTAAATCCATCAGAATATATTCATCGGTTAACTCGCTACTATAATAATAATAAATTGCTTGTAATTTAGTAATTAACGCCATTTAGATGTATTGAAATTTAACTAAATGATAGTACATTAAAAATGTATAAACGCTTGTATTATGTGTCAGCACTTAAAATAGTTTATTTAACATATAAATATACAATTTTCAATTTGCTTTTTAATTCGTTGTAGTTGAATTGCAAAAATCGCGCCAAACGTAGTATAAAATCAGCGAATCAAAGAAATCGTCGGTAATTGCTAAATTGATATTAAAATTGACTAATATGTAAGACTGAAGTTATAGTTTTTTTTTAATTATAACGCGATCGATTTAGTATCAATCAGATCGATTGGAAAAATATGTTGCGTTAGGGAACTCGTTATTGGTGAAGGTTATATAACATGAAATTGTAAACATAAACGCGGTTGTATTCACGAGAGAAATAGAAAACATAGAAAAAATTCATTTCTTTTCCTCAGTGGCCGCTTCGTAGTCGAGTAAAAGCTCTCAAAGTTTCGAATAAAATGGGTGTGTATAAAGAGAAATCTGAATGCATTTTCATTTCTTTATCTAGTCGCTGCCTATCCCCAAGGCCCCCCGTTGTTCCCATGCTTTTATATATTTGAAGACAAACGACTGCGCACAATGTGTCGCAAAAAATGACTGATTCGCAAAAGGATTTTATCAAAGCGATTCGTAAATATTTTATTCTATATATTTGTTCTTGGAATTTAAAAGTAAATTTAGATTGAGTTACCGACTTTTTTCGATAATTATATATATGTCTGAAAATAGGGCCAAGATTACCAACTCATCTTTCTTAATTCAAATTCAAAACAATAGGTACTAAATATGTAATATTTATAAAATTTAAAAACACAGGGTGTTTTTTCGAGTAAAAAAAGAGCCGACAACAGATGGCAATTCTGTCTTAAAGTCTATAAGTGAGAATCGTTACTAACCAACTGTGAATTGTTACAGAATATAAACGGTAATTCTGATTGGAAGATGATATAAAAAACCCTAGCCCGAATCTGTCACGATTAAGATTTACGTGTTTTAATCACTCTATAAAGATGTTTACCAAAATTTAAAATCATTTATTTACTTATATAAATACAATGAAAATCGGTGTGAATTTTGCAAATAGTTTTGTGTTTCATTTAGTTTATGTCAATTGTCTAATAGGCAAAACATTTAATTGAAGCAGAGAGATCGGGACTATTAGACAAATCAACGTGGATAATTTAAAACTACTGCTTCTAAACATCGGCTGCCAAAGAATAGCTGAAAAAAATTATTCGAAATAAGTTCAAACCGATCTGCTGTAGGTAGTCATGAATGGTTCACTATTTTTAACCGACTTCGCAAAAGGAGGAGGTTCTATGTTCGGCTGTATGTATTTTATTAAATGTTTGTTCATCGATTTTTTCGCCGCCAACAAGTATGAAGCTTTTACGTGCTATTTACTTGCACCGACTTCAAAATGTTGTAGAAAATATTTAATTTTTTATTTTTTAGTATACTTGTTTCGATTTCGAAGTCGGTTTGTTTTTATTTTTCAAAAAAATTATAAACATTTTCCTCTCGATAACTTTTTTTGGATTTTTAATGGTAGGTCCATTAGAAAACAAAAATACGCACCAAGAAGAAAAAACAAGTCACATTTACTAAAGCCTTCTTAGTAGTTTTTTTTTACAATGCACATTAGATATCTCCAATGTTTTCCAAATACATCTCACTCTTGTAACAAGATTATACAGCCGATACACAGTCGACAAGGTAAGATTGTACAGGAAAACCTTGTTCACGTACTCAATGTTTGTTAAACGCAATCGACACGATCGGATCTGAAAAAAACTGGCAAATTAGAGGCCCGGAATTTTCTCGAACATAGCAATAAAGGTTTGAAATATGCCCGTTTTGTTCGTGCAGATAAGATAGGTTAAATTCTCGCTCCTTTTGCCCCAGACGTACGTGTTATGAATAAGGAAAGCGAACGTTTCTTCGTACGAGATTGTTTGACTGATTTAAAATATCATTGGGGATGATAAGCGAGAAATATGGTATGAGATGAAAATATTCTGTAATTGTACCTCGATGGGGCGGGTATCTGCAGAGGAAGGGTCCGAATTAATTTTATAACTACAGAGACATGAAATGTTCAATTTCCCGAATTGATAATCAATATTCTGTGGGTAGGTTGTTTGCCAATAAATATATTTTAATAAGATCGAATATTTTTATTTCATAAACTTTGATAATAGAATTTGGAAATCACAAATCAGACAGTGTTTTTTTTAGGAATTTCATTTTCTTTTCAGTGGACAGCATCTACCCACACAGATAACAGATTCATATTAATATGTATTAAATGAATTCATAACAACCCATTGAGTCGATAATATGGACGAAAACCATCTGGCAAATATGGCTATTGTAGAAATGACTGGGCCAGCAACGTTTATCCATAATTGGATAAAACTATTCTCGTTACTCCTAATAAATAGTGGTAGCAAATAAAAAAAATATTTGTTACTACACACTTATTAACAAGCCTACAAGCTCATTTACGAGGTGAATAATTTCAAAACATAATCAAATTTTTAATAAATAATTATCTGGAATATTACATTTTGAGGTCATTCCTGTTAATATAAATTTCGAGTGTATAATTAGAAAGTGCTCGAGGTAACGTTGTCAGGACGCCTTAATTGCTGCTTTGACGTTTATTGGCGTTAAATTTAGGGTACACTTAAATTTTTATTACAGTTTCCACCTGTTGATGGCGGAGCCGCTCCGTAATTTAGCACTTTATTAAGCGGGCAAAGAATTTTATTTAAAGGTACTAGCGAAGTAAAATAAAAAATATATGTTAAAATTTGACAATTTAAAGATTTTTAAAATTCATAAACTACGCGCTGAAGTAAAAGTCTTTTAAAATTTCATTTTAGTCACACAATTTTTAATCGCTAATTCAGCAGTTTTATGTCGCTGTTATATATGTATATATTTACAAATTTAAATAAATAATATAATAGGAAATAATATTCTGTATAAATAGTTTTTTTTCATTTAATTTAACTGAAATAGTTTCACAGCGTTGAAACTGATCGCTTTATACATACATAAATATATATAAATGTAAGAATAGGACTGTTCTTACATACATATGTCTCAACTGAAAACAAATGCTAAATCAATTCAATCAAGTAAGAGTACAATTTAAATCGATTCTCTTTTCAATATTCAAAGTAAATGGAACGGTAAATACGATTTAAAACCGTCGTAATTCCTTAATGCAATTTCTATAAAACAAAAGAAGAAAAGAGCAATTTTCAACTAATACTTCACAGTATTCCATTAATCAAAAGTCGTAAAACAAAGGAAAGAATCAATTTCTTGTAATTGCATCACTTTTCACGGCACCGCCATTAACGTAACCTTTTTAATCTGGTTTTTTCCGGTTCCGTCCGGATATTGGCGGGCGACTAACGGTCCACTTATCCGGATCTATTGAATGGCCACCGGACACTAACTACTGCTTTTCGAGTTCTTACCGATTTTTACTGGTTAATAGATTCTGTGTAATAAATTGCCTTAATTTATTAAAGCCGTTTTAGGAATAATTACTCCACGGTTTTTATAGACAACGCATACAGTGTACGAGTCAGTGTATTTTTTTTTATTTATACTAATATAATGGAGATATAACTCCGGAACCACTGAACCTTTTTTTAAAATTACGGCACCATTTCAAAAGCACATTATTCTATATCACATGTTGCATATTGTATATATTATCTGCTTAATAGTATAAAACAACATCTACAATAATACAAGCGAAGTCGCCAGCATTCGCAAGATATTATTGAATATTTTAAAAGTAAGGTTAGAAAAAAATATATAATTATAAAAAACTTATACTGTAGTATTAATGTATTGACGATTTTTAGCCCAACAGTGTGTCTATGCCTTGTACTTTTATGGGTATAGCATCGGCATGCGAAAATTATACTTATTAGTTTTGATTAACTTTAATTAAGATTTACATTAATTATTGCTCATTGTTTGTTCCCCGAAAGACTGTCACTTACTGTCATTGCCTTGTTTTTAACATTCACAGCTATCGTAACTACTTACGATGTATATGTTACTAGGGGTCAGAGCTGTTTTATATCGCTCTCGAAAATAAAACTTACAAATGTGATTCTCTCTACTTTTGTCCATTAAACCTTATTACGATGAGCTAACACTATCCCACTGGGATACATTTTGACAGTTGATTTCTTTCGTTCTAGTACAAAAGTCAGAAATCAATTGTCCAAATGTACCGCGTTACAAAAGCGGATTATATTTGACTGACGTGACAACAGTGGCGTGCGGTTCATAAACACAAAAAGACACTGCCTACCCTTAGTAACTCAGATAAATGTATATGGTTTGTTTATTTATTTATTTAAAGCATACACATATAAAACAGCATTTTATTTTAATATTTTATATTGATGTCTAATATTATACCACTAACGCCATCTATCAAATTACGGTGGTAGCATCATCGATAATTCCCGTGTTCGTATTTCTTGCGCTGCATATTCGCGCTACTGGCGATGTAAACACAAACTAATTATGTCTTATTGCGTGAATATATTTATATGTGCGTTCTTATAAATATTTAATAATACTACACACACAACGAGAAAAAAAGGCACTGTGGTTTTCACGTTATTAGACGATGAATTAGAAGAATTGCCAAAGAAGGTAATGCGAATATTTTAAAAAGTTTTATATTTCATTTGATTACTACATAATTAAAGGACTATTAATTTTGGTCGCATATTTTTTTTCCTTCCGACGCGAGTTTTTAAAAGTAGTTATTATTGTTTGTATTCGTTTTGCGGTCTAAGGCATTTAACATTTTAATTTGAAAATAATGTGAAAAATAGAAATTGTTATCTGTAAAAGTTTTTCAAGTGTTGTGTGTGTACAGAAAATAAAAAGTGTTAAGTTTTTAAAACTATCTTTCAGTTATGATAAAAGTGATCGAGGCCAATTGATTGATTTGCAATCAATATGAACTAAAGGTAAATTCAATCGTAAATTTAATAAAAAAACATTATGTTTCATATCATTCTTATTGAAATAGAGACGTGTAGATTTAATTTACAAATAATTAAAAATTCAAAAAAATTCTGTATAGTTTCGTACACGCACAACTAACGACCATTTTTGCTGTAAATATTATTAGTTTTGCAAATACCTAAACAAAGATGCAGTGCATATTTTTGGTAAGTATGCTTTCAAAATATTCTGCCTACCCTGTCTATAAACTCTGTGCACGCCACTGCGCGACATGTGTCGTGTCATGACGTGAAATCTAGTATACACTTTATTATGTAGTTTTCTAACATTTCAGTACAATATATTAAATCAATGCGCCATTTCAGCTCGTCTGACGCGAACCAGGATCGGTTCTGATGCGACACAGCATGAGCCATCAAGACATGTCACAACACATCAATGTAAACGTCATTCAAAACGTATGATACCGATTCTTTTCTGATTCGTCACGATACGACACGTGATTCCAATACCCACGCATAATTGCGCTGTTGCGGTCTTTTTTTAACTTTTTTATTAAAATATATATACTTTTAATTAATTAAATAACTATATTTAAAGTCATTAACATTTACAATAAATATTTTTAAATTATAATTATTTTTTTACGTCTTAATTTACTTATTACGTCCGTTAAATATTTCCGTTTTAATTTAAATCTGTCCTCTAAGGAAGTAGTCTTAACCAAGCCTGTTTAACTTAACGGTCAAACAACAGCATAGTTACTGCAAACAGAGTTAACTTACTGAAGTTAATTGTGTTCAGTTAGGTTGAGAATATTATAGAAGACTCCGCATTCAAAACAGGTTTCGAGCTAATTTTGCCCAGTTGTAATTGCATAATTATTATTTCACTAGCTGTGCTCCCGGTTTAATCCACGTTCATTTAAGGTAATACGTGAAACCTAAAAAAAAACGACTTCCAAAACTTTCTCCGATACGTACTGAAACGATTTCGATAAATTTCATTGGGACCAACCTGAAAGAATATCCTTTAAAATAAAAAAGAAATTTTAAAATCGTTTACGAAATGACGAAATTCTAAGGTAACAAATATTTAAAAAAAAATACACAGCGAGCTAGGAAACCTCCTTTTGTAGTCGGTTGAAAAACAGGAACCGATTTCAGAAGCTAAATCAAGCGAAGCGGTATTTCGTTTGCTTGATTGACATATTTATTCCAGTAATTTTCATTTTAAGACCCAACTACTAACCCGATTTTGATTTCTATGGGACCAATGAGAGAGTATAACCCTTTCAAATAAAATAAGAATTAACCAAATCGTTTCAGCCGTTATTGAGTAATCGGTGAGCATAAAAAAAATCCCCGATAAATTGAGAAACTCCTTTTGTGGAAGATGATAAAAAACGCAAAAGGTACGTTTTAATTAAGTAATATATTTAATTTTTGGTGTATATGCAAGAGATGTAATTTATCACATCAGAAATTGAATTATCATAATATTCACATGAAAAGCGCTGTAGTTATTAAAACACATTCCAATTAAATACATAGATACGAGGAATCGTGCTTTTTATTTCTTTCTATTTCAAAATTAACGTCACTTCCAAGAAACAGACTAATAACTGTATCTATATAATTCAACACCAACGCGAAGTCGCAATAAAAACATCTAGTTACAAGAACAGTATGAATTTTGTATTACCTAAGGCTCAACGTTATTTTCATGCAACTTTTGTCTTTTCTGAAAACTGGATATATATTTTATTATATTAGTATGAAAACCGTGTACTAAATCCAGTCATCTTAATCGTCATCAATAATAGATAGATTAGTTTGCTTCTAAAGATCAGGCTTAGTTATTATGTTAAAATAGGCCCTAAAATTTTGTTTGAATGTCATAAGTCATTTATTGGAAAACGTAACAGCCTAAAAACCTTTTTTGGCTTGTAATAATTATGACTGTCAAGTTTTTGTATCAGTAAAAATATTATATATTAATCAGTATTAATATTTGTTTTTTACTTTTATTCTATTTCTTCAACCGACATCAAAAGGAAGAGATTCTCCATTTGTCATGTTGGTTTTCTTAATGTTTGTTACCTCAAAGTTCTGTTATTTCTTAACCAATTCTTAAAATTATTTTTTTCTATTATTTAAATGGTATACTTTCATATTGGTCATGCAGAATTTTTTATCAAAATCGGTTGAGTAATTTAGTTTTAAAAACGAAATAACTGGTATAAGATGTCTTTATTATTGTATTCAACAAATTGCACAAAATAAACTCAGTGAAGAAAAATGAGGTGTGTATTTTTGAAGTGAAATATCTCATTACGATTCTACGTTATGCTCATAATACTGTACAGTACGAGTGCTCGTAAGTATTAACAGAACACATATTACCAAACATATTATTACCCATTGCGGTATGTTACGGACTCAGAACAATGTGTTAGAAGTGGTATTAAATATTAGTTAGAATTAAACAACTTTCAGGGAAGTTATACGTATATTTTAAACTACCTATATTATATTCGTTCATTGATATTCATCTAATAGACACAATCTATTAACCCTTAGATGCATGGTGTATCAAAAATCAAACGCTTATTCAAATCCTACTGTCAACTAAAATTGTTACTAAACGTCTAACTTAGCTGTATGTTTATATTTAACATGTCCTATAATACAATAATACATACTGATTTTTTTACTATTCCATAAATTTACTGGTTAATCTGTTCACATAAATTGTTTCTTATTCTGATGAAATAAAAAATCATGCATTTAAGGGTTAACCAAACCGGATAAAAAATTTAATATGTTATTCCATGATGTAAGCTCTCTCCATTTCGATAATGATCTGCATCATATGGAGGATACGGAGGACCTAATACATGGTTAAATATCGGGTCTAACAATGAAGTACCTATAACATCACACTATTTTATTAAGGACAATTTTTAAACAATCTCATAACTTAGAATTCATAGAAAAATTTATTTTTATTATATTTTTTATTAAATTCTCATTTTAAGGTAAGAATTACATTTGTAGGTTTTATTTTGAAGAGCGACTTAAAACGACTCTGGAACCTAATAACAGTTACATAAAGGTAAATAGTTACGAAAACTGTAAATTTAAAAAATACGGCATTGACAATAAATTATCTCAAGAAAATAAATGAGAAACAACTTATGTTAAAAATATATGTTTCTGAAATTCTGATAGCTAAAAATATAAGTGTAATTCTTGCCTAACAAGCTTATATACAATATAAGAGCTCCACGTTACGTTTTACTATATAATTAAACAATAACTGCTTTACTACAAAAGATGAAATAAAACCATGTTCAACACGTGTCTAGCTAAAGAGTGTTTAAAAATTAGACAATGTTTAAAATTTTGCCAAAATTGCTACACTGCGTGTCAAATTATAAAGGAACTTATTAATAAAATGTCACACGTTATAATTGACAGCTAAAATAGGTTTTAAGCTTATATTAAAAATACCAACCCCACCGAACAATCTCCATCGTGTTTTCTCCACTCCACGTGACATTGGCAAAATAATATGTGCACAATTCGCACAACTAAAAGCCACAAAACAAAATAAAGAAGAAGAAAATTCCAAAGCCTATGTTCTTTCATAATTAAACTATGTCTAAACCATGTTTAACTCAAAACTATCGTTAAATGCGGATTTGAAGTACAGGATTTTATAGACACGCGTTTAACATCTGTTTAATTTTTTTGTAGTAAGGCAGTAATAGTTTAGATTAGCAGAGACGTCACCCATTGATGTGTTATAGCAATGTTAATTTTACTTTTTTACTTATTTTCAAAGAGGAATCAATTTGAATAATTTATTTACGTTACGTAATATCTAATTGAGAATCGGATTCTAATGATTATTTTTGTAGTTTATATGTTTATTGACCTAATTTTATAGACCTAGGAAGTATACATATTTTATCAGAAACTATTGATTCGATTAAATTCAATATATTTAGGCAAAGATACTACGTTGAACAATATACTATGAAATATAAAATATATACTATTATAAACTACAATTTAAATTCACGTTTACTGGTAGTATTTCCGTTGCGTTCTTTAATCTGAGATCGTACCAATTTCCCTTCATTCGTTGGTATTCTCAACCCGTCCGTGCGCGGATAAATTACACTTGCTAGGCTTAACCCTTAGCCGGAATCAATAAATACTTTTTGGGTCTTTTCATTACACAACACCTATACAAAATAACGTAATTTGTAAATAGAACTTTTCTTTTCGAATAATATGGGATTAGTGTTAGTTATTTGTATGTCCTTCTGGGAAGTCAGGTCTAATTGGTTTTAGTTTGTATGATAAAAAAAACTGATTTTGATAGTTTTGTACCCTAACGATTTGAAGTACGAAATTTAGATTATTAATGGAACTTCGTTTACTTCGAATAATTATTTTGAATAGCTTATTTCTATGAAATTCAACCCAGCAATTTTTATTTACGCAGCTAGAATTATTCGTTATAAAGAGGTACTTAATTCATATCCAAACCAAAATTATCAAATGTAATAAATAAGCAGAGTCATTTTCACATGTGTAATTAATCCTCGACCAAAAAATAAAAAAGGTATTGTAAATTTGACGTACGTATCTGTGCGTCTGTATATTTTTGTATATGTGTATGTGTCTGCCTGTGACATCGTAGCTCCTTAAAGAAATAACCTATTTTGACGCATTGTTTTTTATTTTGTTTGACGTGCATACAAAAATCTATAAGATCACTAATTTTTAAAACTCCCAGAAATCTTTCTAGGCGAAACTACTATATTCATTAATTGGGCTATAAAACTGCACATAAACAACTAAGAAAATATCCAAATTAGAAAAGCACTAAGACTGAGACAAAGAAGCACATAAGAGGTAGTGTAACACACCGACACTTAAGTTAACAACGACTGTCTCAAGTTTTTGTCAGTCGTACACATTTTCTTAAGTTGTGTATTCCTTTCCTTATGAATCCTTTCATACATAAGTTAATAGTAACGCAGATTTTTTAGTCTGGATAGTTAATATTGAGATTTTGTATATGGAAATACGCCTATTTTCTATACAAATAAAACGAAATTTCCGAATGTATCTGAGCGCATCACTTCAGAAAGGCATCTATGTAATTGCCATATTATTATTTTGTTTTGTTTGTGATAATGACACGCATTGTATCTTTGCTTGAAAGAAAAAAGTATAAAAGCTGGTACGTAAAAGTAAAAAAATGGGTTAAAAAATCTCCGTACCAAAAATTCTTAATAAGTACACCCATTTGAAGTCAGGCAGATAGCTCTTGTAAATATTATTTTACATTAAATAGGAAAAAATGAACATAGATAAACAGTGAAGAAAACAATATGAAAAAAAAAATTCTTCCTGAGAACGTAATATAGTCAAGACAAATGAAAAATTTTATTTCATTATTTACATAAAATTAAAACAATTTACTCCTAAAGACGTTTATTAAGATTTATAATGAGAGAGTCCATTTTCCTAATGAAAAAAAGTAAAAGATTTCAAATGTACAAATTAACACTAATTACAGTACAAAGGTAAGCCCAGAGCGAGTATTTAATAGTCGCTAACTTCATATTACGGCACAGTAATGGAACTGAAAAGCTGAGATCAGAGAGCAGTTAAGATTCAGCTCTGCGACAAATTTAAACTATAATTACACGAAGCGAACGAATTAACGAAACTGCGCATAAATAGGAAATTGTTATTTTTAGAACTAGCGACAGATATTTAACACGATTAAAATTATACGAAATAAATATCACTGAACCCAATTCCTTTCCTTACTTCCTATTCTCATTTATCCTTTATTCCTTTTTAAGCTGACACACATTTTGTCCTCTGGTGTTGCAAATATCTATAGACAATGGTGATAGCTTACCATAAAGTTACCTGCCTGCTCGTTTGCCCGCAATTTAAAAAAAAAAACTAAATTTCTAGTAACATCTGTGGTATGCCGTGACGCAGATAACATGAATTTCTCATACCGTCTTGTCCCCTCTTCGCAAATGCACTCAAGTCCTTTACGCGTGAACGTATAGTATTCGATATAAATCCGACTGCCCCAGAAGGAGGGAAATGTTTTTCGCATTTTGAATGTATGTTTGTAAGCATACCCATTCCATTGTCACCTGGTGTCGCCTAAACAGCTTGATCGATTTAGAAGTGTATGTTTCATTAGGTTTGTGTTCTTTCCCGAAGTATAGTATGACGTCAGCAGAAAACCAACATGGCAGTTGTGAAAACCGTTGTGAACTCTTCTAGCCTTTACAGTTTGACCGTTTTTCATGTACGAGTTGTTGTTAACAGGCAGTATGGTTTTTACTTTTTGAATTATTCAAGTCTTGTTGTAATTAGTTTATTTACATACTTCTGTATGGGTTTTCATTAATATTATGGAATTTAAAAACAACTTTGACATTTCACAACAGCCGGCGGTTCTATGATAGCCAACTGTCAACAAAATTAAATGATAAACATATAAGTTATAGCAGTAATCATCGTGTTATCTACATATACTTATATAAAAAGGTACTTTGTATGTTTTATGCAGAGAATAATCAGTCGATTTGAAAAAATGTTCTAGATAATCCGTTTATTGAAGTAGATTATAGGCTATTTTACATCACGCTACGACTCCACTAGTTACGTATATGCAGGCTTTGGTTACAGATTACATGGATCCATGAGAAAGGGAGTTTAAAAGAAATGTCGAAAGAAATCCTTTGAGCCATAGCCTCAATATTGATTGAAGTTGATATTCAAACAGGTGCTATTTATGGCTTCAACCTTGATATAAGGCGGCTAGGAAGAAAAAAGGTGGAAAATCTGCCGTAAGAAGAAAAAGAAAAAAAGATTAACGTTTTATATATAGAAACTTAATGTTCATACGTATCTAATCGGTACGGATAAAATTAGACTAAGTAAAAAAATATATTTAAATGGTCATAAATGACACCTAATAACAGTAAAACATTTACAGTGAGAACAGCATATTTTTTTCAATTCCGGCAAAAATAATGGAACCTATTTAAAACGAAAACAATTCTGTTTCATAATCCATGATTATACTAACTTCTAATAAAATTTATTCCAAACCAGTACAAGACTGGGTCTTAGTTAAACCGATCTTATTGCGTCTGTTTTGATCGCGGCCATAATTTAAATTTTGGTAGATTGTTAAGAGAAATAAGATTAAAATTATAGAGAGAGACGGTCTAGTGGTTAGAACACCTCGATCTCAACCGATGATCGCAAGTTCTTGGCTAAAGAAAAATTCTGACACATGTATATCCGCCAATCCGCAGTGGAGCAGCGTGGTGGATTAAGCTCTAAACCAGAGAAGGTTTCAATAGGAAAGGAGGCCTTTACCCAGCAGTGGGAGATTTACAGGCTGTTACTTTTTTATCATAATTGAAAAGAAAATGGATATTTACTTCTTCAAACAAATTTGTTAAGAATCCAATTAAATTCAATTATTTGGTTAACGGCTTTTAGTTGACTAGGTATGACATATATAGACGTCATTTTTTCAAAATGAAGTCCGAGTGGCTTGACACATTATTGCTCATCATCAGCCTCCAAACAACTCCAACTTTACTTAGTTTACTAATTATAATGATTACTGATTGGATATATATAAATTTAAGATAATATGCATGTTTATTACGTAGCACTTTAGAAATAGTTATTTTTAAACTACAAAATAATATGAAATAGCAATGAAAATATGTGGTATTTTTTCGCTACACGGCGAAAATAACTTCATTTTCGTCCTTGAACTTTATAAGCCATCCAGTGTCGCCCTCAGGGAGATCGAGCTAATAACAACGTTGGTGAAATTGCAAGGCAGCTATTTATTTTAAGTGGCAAAATAATCTCCGAAACAAGCAAGTAAACACACTTCAAAGGGCTTATATATTTTATTTATCGTCTTATTGAAAATCAATGTTACATTTAAGATGTTCAACGTTTAACTTATCTTAATTTTAAATTCAAATAATCCGCAAAATATTCAAGGCACGGTCAGACCTGTTTTGCGTTGCTAATTTCCCTTGTTACAGGATTACGGTTTGTTTATCATAAAACTGTGAAAAGTATTTCGTACACGTTACTGTTCTTAAATTGTTAATGTTATTTGGCTAAAAAATTGTTTAAGAATAATTAATTTTATGCTCGTCATTGCTGTGAACGATGGGACTTATTACTAGCGCTATCAAAACATGCAACGTTCTAAAAGATTAAGCAGTTTTTTTGTACTAAAACACTTTTTAACCGACAACATGATGCACACTTTGATAGCTGTATTTTTAAAAAGTGTTCACGAAAAGACACATTAAAGGAAATATTATAAGAATTCAATATTTCAATATTGTTTTGGAATGTTTGTACTTCAGAACTCCGTAATTTTTTAACCGATTTAAAAAAATCTTTTTATAATAATATGTCATTGAAAGGCAAGACTTTCAAATTAGTCTCATAAATTTTTCATCAAAATTGTTTCCGTAATTTGATTTTAAAATTGAAAGAACTGGTATAACTGTCCACGTAAACAAAATTTGCTGATATTCGCATTTTGCTTTTCAAATCTGTTATTCTTCAAAATCTTAATTTTTTATAAACTCTAAACGAAGAAACAAAATAACATTTATTAATTATTAAACAAAATTAAACAAAGAAATATTAATTAATTGTGTATTTACGATATAATTTTACACCAGCCCTGTTTAATGAAGATACCGAAGTGATTGTTCGATGATCATTAAACAAACAAAAATCCTACATAGCATTTTTTCAAGAATACATCTTGAGACAAACGAAATTTTTAAAAATTAGTGTTTCCTTTTTACTAAAAAATACCTACCTGATAATTACCTGATCATTATTTTAAAGAAATACTTCATTATTATGATTGGTGCTTATAAATTTTCATTATTCCTAACACGAATATACGTTTCAGTACGCTTTATAGAAACACGACTTGTCGATTAAAAACATGTTATTTTTCATATATAAATTATAACTCATAATTTGTGAAAAACAATAAAATTTGATTTGAGAACTATTGAATTTCATATCGCCCTTTTCATAAAAATCTATATTTCAAACATTTTACACAGATACCATTGTAAGCTAAAAGTAAATAAATATATATAGGTACAATTTAAAATCATATAATATTACTAGCTGTCCCTTGAGTTTCACTCGCGTCTATGGTCACTGCTTCGCTCCTATGAGCCTATAGCATTCATCAATAAATAAACTATCTAACACAAAAAGAACACAATTCGAACCAGTAGTTCCTGAGATTAGCGCCTTCAAACAAACAAATAAACTCTTTAGCTTTATAACATTAATATAGATTGATTAAAAATGCTGTTTATGCAAGTTTCTCTCTCTCGTTTTAAGCTCCTATTTTCATGCAACGTTAGAACTTAAACTACGATATAGTCCTCAGGAGTTTTGAACAGGAGTTCTTCGGTAAGGCGTATTAAACCACATATTAAGATTTATTCCCAAACAAAGCTTTGAGGATGAGTAATGAAAATTGAAACCTTAATGATGAAGACATAGTGTTTAAAATCCATTAAACGCTAAATATCTTTTGAAACATAGGGTTCCTAAGAATTAATTTCATCAAAACATGAAATGAATTTTAATTACAAATGAAAATTCAAAATGCACGAGTTCCGGGGATTAAATTGATTAAGACTTGTATATGAATATTCTGTGCTATAAAACATTAATAAGGGATACTGCTTTACGATACGTCTACATTGGGTAAATAATTTATTGGCATTTTTATTATTTGTATCTTAAAATATAAAAAGAAAATTTCGATAGTTACTGTCAATATAACCTTTTATTACAGTGAGCTACCGCTATTGAAATTTATGAAAACAACTGTCAAAATATATCGCGTTACGATTATTAATAGCACTCATAATTGCTTGCTTTACTTAAAACATTGTATACCACACACAGAAAGAGAATTTTTAATTTACTCAATACATATACATATAAGACATTTTAGTGTTTTAAATTTTTTTGTAACGTGTTTTGTACATCAATCAAAAATCAAAATATTTTTATTCAAAATTTAGATTCTCTTTTTGAACGTCTAAAAAATAAGTCTACCACTGTTTCGGAAAAGTATAACCTCAGGCCTGAGAAGAAACCGCGAAAGAAACTCAGCGAAACTTTTTTTTATTAATTTTTTTTAACAACGTCAAGATTGATTACAATAAAAGGTGTTAACGGTATTCTAATACTAAATAGACGTCATCTACTTGTCTCTCTATCCAAAACCACAATGAGCATCTGGTTAATATTTTTACAAAATACATATATTATTATAACGGATATGATAACAAATAATAACTGGGGACACACAAATATGACACACATACATTTAATTTCAAAAAGTAAAAAAAAAACAAATGCAAGTGCGGACAGGATTTAACTGTCTTACATCTCCTAGTTGACTGTACTGCATATATTAATGAAAGAATAATTTGTAAATTACCTAACAATTTAAAAGATTGTTTAGATGGAGATGGTTGTAAAGTTACTATAAATTTCTTGAAAATGATTAATATGTATAACCTTATATAACCTATTGTATTACATTGTTTACCGTGGTCGTTAATGACCTTAGTTGTTAAAAAGCGACCTAAAATAAATAAATAAAAAAAATAAAAATAATAATAATAATAACTGGATAAGCATGAGACGTCCCTTTGAAGCACAACTTCTCACTCTCTCTTAAGACACGCATTCAATCAGTTTTACTTATTCATAATCGAAAGACAACCAAATGTTATGTTCTCGATATAATTGAGATTGTAAAAGCCCCTGCAGATTACACACTTTCTCTTAGTCTTATAATTTTTTTTTTTACTTGAACTTGGCTGAGTGGCTGAATGACTGCGATTCCCGCGTGTAAAATAACTCCATACTGAGAAATCTGATCGACAGTTGATCGATAGTTGTGTCCGGGCGTAATCGTGTAACCAATTAGACTTATGAAGTCTACAATATTATGTATATATATATAGGAACGAAATACCATTTACTGATTAATCACGACATCTCAAAATATATAACAACTACAAACTTAAAATTCGGCAGGTAGGTTTATTATTAGGTGTAGACATCCACTAAGAACAGATTTTACGAAACTCTACCTATAAGGGGGTAAAACAAGAGTTAGAAGTTTCTATAAAAGTCCTATGTTTTTGAAGTAAGAGACTTGAAATTTAAAATGTATGCTCTATGGATGGTGTGAAGGTTTACTAATAAATAATGTATATTAAGATATCAACCTCCTTTTGTTGTAACGTAAACTACATTGCACCTGAACAAAGCAGGAGCGGATCTCTAGTCGTTACATAGGTGCTTGGAAAGATCAGCGTTCTAATCAAGAACCCAATTTAACTATCCAGCAATAGAAAGCTTGTATTCTGTAAGGGTTCTAAGAATTATATCAATTCCTGGAATTGCTAATACGTTGCCAACGATGGGATTAAAGTTGTGACGTCACTTGTTCCTGTAATTACACCGGTTTACAGATCCTTCATAACAGAACAAAGCAATACTGATTACACACAGAATATCCGATGAGGCGGAGACACCACTATCAAGTGGTACAGACCAGCTTATAGCTTCAGTATACTGAACCCTAGTAGTATTTCACTCCGATTTCTTAGAAGTAAAACGCATTTGATGTAATTCAAGAACTCTGTTATAGAGCAATCTTGTCAGTTTACTTCTAGTGTCGTGAAAATTTGTGGTATATATCCTAAAATCAAAAGTAAAAATTATAACGCGACGTTGGATCGTGATCTCGCGGAGTTGTAACGTTTCACGGCATCGTACACACGTTATACACGTCATAACGGGTATGGTACCATACACGTAGCACAGAATTGTACTGACGGATTTTTTGATATTGTTATATACGTCACCTATTTATATACCGGCTATCAGTTTCATTATGATAGAAGTTTTAGAAAAATGGACGCGACCTGCGATCTGTATTCGACGACTTTCCAACGGTTTTCTAATTTTAAATTAAAGCTAATCTTTCAATACTTATTCTTAACTTATATATATATATACGGCCCATATTAGCATTTCATAGACACAAACACTCACACCACGTCAAACATTCTTATGGCCAATACAGACGTTTACCGTGAACGGGAATCGAACCTGCGACCGTTAGCACTACAGTCAGTTGCAGGACCACTGCGCTAACTATTTTTCGACAAACATATTCAGTTACAACTTTACGCCGAACAACGAAAAATATTTTTTTTAGAAAAAAATATAGTTCATGAATTTTAAATTAATTAAAAATGTCCGATTCCTGTAAGATTAAACTAGATTTCATAGCGAGCGAGAAATTTCACGCGAAATCTATTTTCGTTCTCATTTCGCACGCTTTTCGGTGCACCGCAAGGAAATTTTTGTACATGAAATTCTAAAGTTTAACATTTAACATACGAATATTACATGCTAGAAAGCGTTTCATATTTAAGAATAAATAAATTCGTTCTATTTCGTGCCATTGGTCCATTGTGTTATTTAATTTTTTAAGTTTTAGAAAAGGTCATTATAATTATATATTTAAAAAAATGGCGTTTATACAAATGGCTATGTAGAACGTACAACGCCTCCGCGTCTTTTGACACATTTAATTTTTTTATTATTAAACATGCCAAATGAAAGTTGAATAGGTCACCATGTATTTTTTTTTTATTTTTATTTATTTCAAAAATTGATTTTTATAGATTATGGATGTATTTTTATAGACATTGTCTATTTAATTATCAGAGCAAGATAAAATTGGACATTTTTTAGCACAGTTTTAAAAGCTCGCACCGGGCGCATAAAATGCTAGTTTCGTTACTGCATATAGCAAAATAACTGCAATCTGTATATCACAATATATTAAAACTAATTACTTTTAATATTCAGTATTTTTGTATTTGCGGTAAAATAAAATCTTATTAAAACCTTTGTATGTAATATTTACAAAAGTATACATTAATATTAAATATATATAATTGTATATTGAACTGTCCAAAAAATATAAGATTAAAATCGTAATGTTTAAAAAAATATTAAAACTATATTTTACACATCAAAGGTTGAATAATATTTAAAAAAAAAAAACTTTTTTTCGTGTCAGTACATTAAAACTATGAAAAGTTTACAAAACACAACAGTGTCTCCAAAACCAAATACACTCAGGCCAAAGTTACTCTCATCTAGACGTGATTATCCAAATAATAAATAAACCAATACAATCAATATCAACTGAAGCAAAGTCATTGATACAGTCGCGCGCAAAAGCAAGCCAAAAAAAAATGCAAAGCATAAGCAAGAGGGCTTAACAAACAAGTGTAATAACGGAGAACTCAACTCAAGCAGAGCTCGCTTGATAGGCGGTTGCAACAAATTTTAAAGTCAAATCCCGAATCGCAAAATATTCAAAGCTATGCTGCGGCTGTTTCGACTTGCAAATCGTATCGCCCTGTATACTAGACTGGCTTGATGTTTGAAGGGGCACTATTACACTTAGCCGTGAGCGTTTCATCATCTACTGCGTTAATATATTATATTATAGCTCACGACTTCGGCCGCATGTGTTGTTAGAAAATACTCTATAAGTTAAGTCTGATGTATAAGCTATATTACTGTAAAGTTTCAATAAAATCTGTTTATTCGTTTTTGCATGAAAAACAAACATCCATCATCATCTTTTGACAATATGTCAGGTTGCCAGAAATTCAACTACCTTCTACGTAGTCTGCGTCATTTGATGCATTCAATTTTTATTGAATATGCCAAATCAAATTTGAATAGAACGATGACGACGAACGTTGAAAAAGGAAAGTAACAGTACGAACATAACATTTGGACTATACGAGTATAATAACCAATGATATTTCATAACCACTGTCATGAGCTGAGTCAACTACGACGGATACAACTTCGTCGAAACGTCGGGATTTAATAAGGTATCATTACCATTTATTATCGCGATAAGACCTGTTATATAAAATATGAATAGTACAAATCGCGAAAGTTTAAAAAATATAATTTCATAACTATAGATATATTACGTTCAAACTATTTAATTCTGTATCTTGTTCAACTTTGTCAAGTTAGTCAATTGACTTGAATTGTTGGCTTAAAGATGCTCTCGCCTGTTATACTAAATCACAAGCTGGTTGGTAAATAATGTCATCCATGACCTTATAACATATTATTTTAGAGGGTTTTCAAAATTTAGTTAAGGTTGGATTCTCGACCCCACCGATCAATCTCCATCGTGTTTTCTCCATTCCACGTAACATTGGCGAAATAACATGTGTCTAATTGGCACGACTAAAAGCCATCAAATTAAATTGAATATCTTTATTATAATATCATTAATGATAACGTTTCTTATACAGCAAATATATTTAAAGTCATAGAATTTTAATAGAAAAAACCTTGCACATACACAAAGGTACGAATACGAAAAAGCCTAAAAACAATTTTGGCAAGTAATCTTTCCGATCTCTTAGCAAAATCCTTATTACAGAAGGGTATCTGTGAGAGATCGCTTTAAGCGATAAGACCGCCTTTGCTCACAGTGTAATTTAGTTATATATATTTTTCTTGTAATTCAATAATGTGATTAATTAAATGAATTACTTTGAATGGAATTTTAAAGATATAGTGTGTATAAGATTGCTTATCAGCATCCAAATAGTCTCAAAGATATGTTTTATGACGTCACATCACACACAAAATACTTGCTTTACTTGCTAAAAATTATAAAAAAAATATATCAATTTTGTATATAACATTCTAATGCTATTTGGAATTTTGCACAGTTTTGTGTTATTTGTAATGCACATAAATAATATTTATCGGTTCAGCAGCTTAGTCTTTAATTAAATTGACATAAGTCGTGCAAACGTATGATCTAAATAAACGATTTATGTATTTTGCTATTTAAGTAGTTTTTATTTTTTATTCTTATTTAACAAAATGGTTATTAAACTAAAAATAAAATATTTTTTACGAGTAACTCCTGTTAAATGTAGTGATTCCCTCGCGGTTGTATATCACAATGGTTCGTCCGTATAGTAATAAGCTAGTGCTTTAGTTGCAAATATGTCAAAGCCCCGCCAAATATTCAAAACGAAATATAAAATTATACAATTCGTAAACGGGATTAAAATATACATAACTGATTTACCAATATATAATACATAAGTTGTTATTTCATTTTTTCATTTCTATATATATATATATTGAATAAATAGTTGCAAGTACATAGGCATAACCAGATTGCCCAAGAGAGTTATGCGTTTAGGCTGTATGTATTATTGCTTGGTGGCCATGGAATACCAGCGTTTAAAGTTATGTTTTCAACATAAGCTGAGTGTCTTACGAATTAGGACATCTTTTTTTGTGTTCCTTTTTTCGATTAAATTTTTATTTTTTATTATATTCTATTTGTTATCTCTAATTTAAGCTTACAAGTATTTTTATTTTCTCTATTTTCTTTTTATTACATAGTGTCAAAATAAAGATTATTTTATTTGATTTCATTTAAGTTCTAACAAAAAAACTCGGTGAGCGGTGCGTCTGGGACCCACATATGAAGGGTTCCGAACCATCATACGAGATGTAACACTTATTATTTATATGCTTTTGTAAAAATATAATTATAACACAACAAACACACTTTTTTATACTTGTTTTTAATGTTTGTTGTTGTAGAGGCAATGGAAATATAAATTCTGTGAAATTTCAATACTTTACCTATTACAGTTTACGAGTCACAGCCCGCTGGCAGACGGACGGACTGACAGACAGACAGACGAACGGCGGAGGCTTTGTAATAGAGACCCGATACGGAACCCTAATTATAAAGAGACAGCGAATTTGTTTGTACTCCGAAACCTATTTTAAAATTTACAGTACAATTTAAAATATTATTCTCGACTCATATTTAATATAACGGGTCTTATCGCGATAACTAATAGTAGTAATACCTTTTTATTGCCCGACGTTTCGACGAAGTTACATTCGCCGTGGTCACGAGCTGACTCAGCTCAGAAGTCGCGAAAGTTTAAAATATATAATTATTCTCGACTAGCTAGTACTCGCGACAACATCTACGCAGGATTAGTTTTGACGATAATGGCTTAAACATAAAAGATAGATGTATATTGTCTTTTTATAGTAATATTTAAGATAAACATTTTCATTGTACATTACATAGGTGTACCTCTAACTGTTTTTGCAGCACCCGCCAGAATATCTCGTAGATGGCTAGATTTTTCGTACTAATTTGACACTTATCTTTATATTTTGTATAATTCACTGGAATTTATCAAATTCCTTTGTTATAGGTTGCTACGTCATAGTAGCTTTATGCATGCAAAGTCTCAGCCTGGTCGGTTTAAAATTTACAAAGTTTCATACAAACTTACATCCCCTATTTTATCCCCTTAGGAGTAGAATTAATTAAAATCCTTTTTTCGCGGATGCCTACGTCATAACATCTATCTGCATGCTAAATTTCATTCCAATCCATCCAGTGGTTTGAGCTGTGAGCAGGGGTCTAACCCGCAACCATCGGCCTTAGAGGTAGATTCGGAACCAATAAACCAGAGCGATTTATGGATAGTATACTTTCTTATTATTTAAAAAAAATCTAATCATATTCGCTTCTTTTCAATATATCCAAACATAAAATCTTAATTCACAAAAGTAACATTTATAAATTTCTTAATATAGGATAATAAAAAAATAATAGCCCATAAGAACTGTTTTCATTATGAGACCCACGAGGCAGTTAATGAAATATTGTGAGAGCGCAACACTGAAGGATTACTTCTTAATCCGTGCATTGTCTCGGAACGATCTCAAACAGCATCTTCGCGCTTTGAAATTGTTTACGTCGATAAAATTTAAATAATACGCCCATAAAAACTTTATCGCTGAAACCTTCATGATATACTTACTTCACAAAGTTAACTTGCAATTCATTAAAATCAAGAATAGCCCGTCGTTCGTCGTGCGATGGTCCGAAATCCCTCGGAGTCACGTCTCCAGAGAGAAAGTGCTTTGTTCCGCGTTATTTTTTCTTTTTACAAAGATAAGATCTTAAGGAAATATTCTTAAGTAATTTCTTCTGTCGTTTCGGTCTCGGGTAGGCGAAGTCGCGCCTCCATTGTGCTCCGTAGTTACTGTACTCTTAATATTTTTCTTTACTGCGTATAATTTCGACTTAGAGTGAGCCGGACAGTTCTTGCCGAAATAAAGATAACGAAACTCCTCTCAACGGTCTTTGCTGCAATTCTGTCTTTATATAATTTAGATTATTTTTCTTTGAAAATGTTGTCATACGCTTATTCTTGTTTTCCTTATCTTTTAATTTTATGTTACACAAGCGACTTAAACCGCGAAACTTTTCGAGTTAAAGATAGCCAATACTAGGTCCACGTTTGATAAGACTGTATAGAGAGTCTGTCCCATATAGAAAATAACGATGGGCCTAGCATCGGCCCTAGCCTGCGCCAATCTTCGTCGCCTAGAGCTGCATACCCGCGTTAGCCCAATCCCGGTTAAACTACGGGATAACTAAGGCCAAAGTTATCCAGAGCTTGGGTCCGCAATCGTTTGATCAAAGCTGGACCAAGGCTTGGACCAGCCTCGAATAGCAAAGGCTCGATCCATCAGAGTGTCTTAATATAATTAGGTTTTTCTTCGTTTCAGCGAATCTATTAAGTACAAACTTAATAGATTCGCTTTAATTCGTCATATCAGAATCATTTATTGAGTAATCTTTATCATTAAATGAATTATCTAACTGATATTTTTCACATCGCTGTAAAATTAGGTTAGCGCCATCACACACATTATGATTTATATCTTTCAATTAAGTAAATAAAGAGTAAGCTGTTCAAGTGTTCAGTATTAAATAAAGATGTTTTAAATATTACAAAATCGAAGCTAAATTGTTACTGATTGGTTAAGTTCTAAAATAAATTGTTCTAGACATAATAGTTAGAAGTACTATAACTTTAGAGATTACATCTGAAAACGCCGGGGGCAGAAACCGACGGCTCCTTCAACTCTTTGACCATTAAGATTGTACCTTGGAAAAATACTCAGTCATTTCTAACCAGATCCGCTTATACTCGTAAGATTTAAGTACTAATCTTAATTTTATCTAAACGGTGTACCTAAATCAATTTAAAGTACATATTTATTAGTACGATAATATTCCTTACATAATTTAATATGATAAGCTCAAAATAATCAATCGGTTTGCGTTGTTTTTTTGTAGCAGTGAAGGTGCCTTTATGTTTTTTTTTTAAATAAAGCCATTTGCCGATCTCACCACGGTCTAAAAGTTCAAATAGAAAAGGTACCTATTCATGTAAAACCTCACTTCCGAAGCCAGCACGTTTCAATAAAAACAAGACTATAGTTCGTTAGGTAGCTTTGCATGATAGAGTTACAAAGGGATGCTTAAAATATTTTTATTTCGTACCGTACGTACGTTGGCGTGAAAACCATTTATTTATATAGTCACACATTTTTTCCGCGGAAAAAGATTTACGTGAAACGCTATTCGTGCAAGCCAAAACAAATGAAAGAAAAACAACAAAATATTTTACTTGTAGGCTTATTGCAGATGAATAGGTAGATATTTAGAAGAATGTTAATTCGACCTCGTACTATGGTCGTATTCTTAAAATCTTGAATTTAAAAAAATCTTTAAGACTTTACTAAACATATTGCGAAATATTTTTGTAAAATTAGATTCTATTTCAATACAGTTTTAACGAAATATTATTGTTTTATATATTACTAACGACCCCTCGCGGTTTTACTCGCGCTTAATTTAAAAAATTTAAACAAACAAAGTCCGAATTTCACCCCCTCGAGGGTCGAATTTTGCAAATCCCGTCTTAGTGATCACCTACATCCTAAAAATCGCACGAAAAATTTGAAATCCCTAGCACTTGTAGTTACTGAGATTTCGTGATGAGTGACCTTTCGCTTTTATATAATCAAAAATTCATAACCTAACGATGTTTTGGACCGCTGACTGAGAGTTATTTCTTGTTGTTTTTTTTTTTTTTTTTTAATTAAAAATAAACTATCGTATTACCTTGAGACATAAACTAAGGATACATCTATTTCATTAAATGTATATAAAAATCCAATTTGTAATTGCAAGTGATGCGTCGACGGTATTTTACTTGATGAAATACGGTACCGTTCTTCTGATGTACAGCAAAGTTAAAAGCGTAAAAACCGAAACCATAAAAAAATAAAATCTTAAAAATATTTTACAGTTTATTTTTTAAGATAAAATTCGATGGTAACACTGAATCAGCAACTTCTCGTTATTGATGGTTACCGAGCGAAATACTGTGAGGCCCTAATTTAGCCTTACTGCACATTGTAAGATATTTCTTTTACCAAATTTTTATGCAAGCCTGATAACTTACTGAAAGGGTAGTGAGGAGTCGCTTGTTTCAGTCAGTGCAAGACTAAGGCCGTTAGAGTTGCATACAGGTGTTCTATGCGTACTAGTGGGTGATTGATGAATTGTAGATATGCGGGATCTACTACAATATGTATAAACACTATTCGATACCCAAATTTATTATAATTTTTATAGTACAGTAATTTGGTGGTCAAAATACAAAGACGTGATAAGTTTAACAGGAGTATTAGGAATTGGTAAATTCAAAGATTTCGACGAGCTCTTTTCAAATCTTAATAATAATTTTACAAAAAGAGAAAATACACCTTGTATGCGTTAATAATAGGATTAATAAGTTTGATTTGACATAACTATGTTTATCATAAAATAGTAGGATATTTTTTCCTGAAAACACTGTTTGTAGGCGATAATTTTCCGATGTGATGGATCAAAATAGAAATTTGTATAAGTAAATCAAAATCTAAAATCATCAATTTTCTAAATTCCCGGAACATTTAACAGATAAAACTACCAAAAGGCTGTTAGAGTAATACTGGGGAGTTTTCTAACGAAAATTTCTGATAATGTGCAGGCGGGCTTAATCTATGCGGTAAAACGAACCTACAAAACGGATAAAAGACTTACCTAAATTTTTGGTTCAAAAAGCTGACCTCATCCAATCCTTGCATATTGGTTTATTTCAACGAGCGGAACGTGAATTAAGGGGAAAGTCTATATTGTCTTAGCGATATGCATACAATATAATACTATTTGCTCTTTTTAGCACTTGTACAATTCTAAAATAACTTAATGTTTTATTCGTCGTATTATCGTAATTGTATTAAATGGATACTTATAAGTAATAATGTATCAACCCACAAAAATTCAAATCCGGAGATATTGATATATTTTGATAATACGTCACGTATTTATTAAAAAAAATCAAGTTATCTAAACTAAATAAGTACGGAAAAAAGTATCTTAATTTAAAATATTGAAATATGTTCCATATTTTGCAATAAGCAATAATTTAAAATATTTGGAAAACTTATAATTAGATGTTATACTAATCTGCTTTTAATTCATTATAACTTTTATCATAATTGAAAAGAAAAAAATGGATATTTACTTCTTCAAACAAATTTGTTAAAAATTCAATTCAATTCAATTATTTGGTTAACGGCTTTTAGTTGACTAGGTATGACATATATTGATGCTGATAAGCAATAATGTGTCAACCCACAAAAAGTCAAATTTTGAGATATTGATGTATTTCGATACTACATCACCTATTTAACATTAAAAAAAATCAAGGTCATATATACTAAAAAGTACAGAAAAAAGTTTTCTAACGAATTGTTTCGAATGTTAAGTGCGTTCCATATCTTGCAATTTATACAATAATCACAAATATTTGAAAAACTTATTATTAGATAATAAATAAAATATATCAATCTGCTTGTAACTCATTATACTTTTATCAAAAAATAAAAGAAAAGGTAGATATATACTTTTTGCTATATATTTTATATTTATTGCTGTGGTAGTGTCTATATGTATACCTCGTATACGAGATGTTTTGATCAGGGCTCTTAAAGGAGACCGACGTAAAATGGCTAATACAGCGGCATTTTGTACGTTGAGTGAGAAAGCTAGAAGTCTTACCTTGTATCCTTAATTGGTGACTCCCTTCATCTCTTTTTCCTTAGTAAATCGGTAAGTTGTTATCAAAGAGGGGTACCATTGAAAATCAGCATTAGGTGTCCACGCCTATTAATTGCTGAATGGTATACCCATTTGGGACACGTCATGCCTATATGTTTATTGTAGTAGTATTTTTTTTGTTTCTTTTAACCTTTTTTTATCGATCGTATCGATTTGTTTTATTGTTAATTGTTTTTCTTTTTTTTGTTTTTCATGTAAATGTTGATAGTAATTTAGTAATTTAAGTTGTTTCTTGGTTATTATTATTATTTTTTTATATATTTTCTTTCTTATCTTTAAGTTACTTATATATTTGTTGTACGGTCCCAAATAAAAGTGTTCTTTCTTTCTTTCTTTCTTTCTTTCTTTAACACATTTGTACTCTTCTGATGCTGTAAATGTCTATGGGCAACTGTGAATACTGAACATCATTAACACAAAAAAGGAAAAAAACAAATAGTATCAATTGAGAAAAAGCTAAAAGAGACGGCAAGGAGAAAAGACAAAAAATTGGTAGTAAAAAAATTTAGTTTACTTAGTTCAAAAAGCATATTAAATTAAATAATAGTATTTACGTAAAACCTGTTCTGTAATTTGTAGTTCTAATTTATTCAGCACATGTTTACCAATTTACAAACACAACGTAACATTTAAAATTAGCTTAAAACATTAATTGTCCCTCTGTAATGTCAATGCCAATTATTAGTACCCAAAGGCACTTTAAAATCCAATTCGCCTAATACAACGAGTTGACTCTGAAATGGGTCTGAATTTCTATTTACATGTATCTTAAAGCTGAACCTTCATATATCAGGTAATATATATCGCCACATAGCATACAATGCAAGCCATCAAATCCATTTACTCCATCCATTCTGTCCTTTATCCAAATATTCTGTCTATATATAAAACTAAAGAATGTATTTGTTTATTTGTCCACCCTGGTTCGCTTATAAGCAACGCAGAAATTACTGATATATATTTTTTACATTCAACCGGGGGTCTAATTATGATAAACAATTGCAATCAAAACATCCCACATTTCGATGAATAAAGAAGGCATTTTAGTACTAAAATCAGATATCAACTTTCAAAATAGCATTTTATGATAGCGATAATTTTACGCAATTGTCCTGCTGATTAAAAAAAATATTTTTGCATTAAAAAGCGGTTCTGATGCGAAGATAGCCATAAGAATCAAACATTATTATTATTTGATCTGAAAAAGTGAATGGAACCGTGAGGCATATCTAGTATGATTATATAACCATGACTGATTTCTGTTAGATTTGATTTTTTGGAACATTTCATATTCAAATATAAGAAAATATACAAATAAATTGTAGATATTTGGTTAGATAAAAGCATTTGTAACATATATTTGTTGCACATGTAACTTTTGAATATAATACGTATATTTTTATTTTATCTTTGGCAAAGCCATCACTTATGCATTAGTTATTTTGCAAACAAATAGATGCTTTATAGTACTGTATTGCAGGATACAAGGTAAAGAGAAGCAATGGGATTACCAGCATTTTTTCTTCTTTTTAATATAAAATAGCTAGCATAGGAGCAGGTAAGGGCGGATCCAGCTTCCAGGAAGAGGGGGTCACCTAGTTTTGGTCAAGTCACAAGAAATAATAATTTAAGTTTGATGACATTAAATAATTATATAATTAGTGCTCTATCTAGGTCTTGGACCAAGCCCAGGAGAGGGTCATGACCGCCATAGCCCCCTCCCCCCCCCCCTGGATCCGCCCTTGATAGCAGGCGGGACACCTAATGTTAATTGATCTACGACGGCCATGGACATTAGCAGCACCAGGGAAACCACAAATGCATTGCTAGCTCAAAAATTATGAAATGATGAAGGGAATAGGACATAAGGAAGAGAATGGGAGAGCCCGTTCTCTTCATTATGTCCTATTTTCTTTATTTCTTAATTCTATAGTATAAGGGTTAGGCTTAGAATACCGTTTATTTAGAATTTGTACACTATGACCTTTTTCTAACCACTAATTCTATGTCTGCTTAGTAGTGTATCTACTATGATTCTACCTACATAATTTGACGTCAGCTTGAAAAAGTACTTTACAGGGCCACTACAGTTACTGTAGACGGGCAACTATGAATAGATACGTATTGAACTTACAACGGGTCACTAAAACATGTCTTAGCGCAAACGCGACATGACACTGATCTTTATTATTGACAGACACGTACAGTGGTTACTGCAATTTACTCAAGCGCTAATGGTCGCGAGTCCGAACGCCGCTCACGCAAATGTCTGTATTGGCCACACGGATGCTTCTCTTGGTCTGGGTGTTTGTGTTCGTGTTGTGAGTGTGTCCGGATCCCCGACACAAGGTCACGCGACCTTAATGGGATCCGTTGAGTGTGAAGAGTTAATTTATTATTTATTTATTTATTTTTATATGATGGGATATTATCTTATATCTTATGTATATACCTTTGCAATGCATCAGTCAAGCGGGTGATAGACGTTAACTAATAATACTTTTAAGTTAAAATAAAGGGAATATTATATAAAAATGAACCTTAATATTTCTAAATTTTAAATTAGACTTACTTTATCACCGACTAATAAATTCTCTTACAGTGAAAAGTATAAGTTCTATAGTTAGAAATGTAATAACGCATATAATTTATCATTGAAGAATATACGAGAATAGAATACCACATGGAGATGGATTCTACGCGAGCTTCAACAGGCTAATATCTAATAAAATGTTCCACATCCTTATTACGAGGCAAGAATTTACAACGAGACAGATGGGAGTGATAAATGCGTTTAAAACGAAGGGATTGTAACGTTCTATCGATGTTACATTAAAAATGTGGGTTTTTAACTTTAATACAATGTACTACATACTATAATATACCTTAATCTATATTAATATTATTAAAAGGTAAAATTTGTATGTAAGTTTGTATGTATGTAGGAGGTAATATCTGAAACTAGTAAACCGATTTAAAACATTCTTTTAGCTGTTTATTGATTGTCTATGTGCATATAGGAAAGTAAAATAACAGCCTGTAAATTTCCCACTGCTGGGCAAATGCCTCATCTCCTATTAAACTGAAGGTTTAGAGCTTAAACCACCATGCTGCTCCACTGCGGGTTGTCGGATAGACATGTGCCAGAATTTCTCCCGGCACATGTATGTCCACACAGGCACATGAATGTTTCCTGACGATGTTTTCCTTCACCGCCGAGCTCGAGATGAATTTAGTCTAGGTTCGTTACTATACCGCACCGGTCAACGTAGCTGCCTGAAGAATATTGATCCATCAAATTAATTAACTAGACAAATGAATTGGATCGATAACATTTTTCTTTTTGTAACATGGTCACCCTATTTTATGAATGGCCTAAGCATCAACCAGCCAACCAGGGAATAGATCCTGTATCTTATTTCCATTTGTGAAATATTAAGACTAGTAGTAACTAATAAGAACTAATTTTTGGACTCCATTCTTTTAGGTGCTTATTTTCTAGTTTCTTACTGTCATACTACAAAAGACGCATTAAAACCATGTTCAACATATGTCTAGTTAATTAGTGTTTAAAAATTAAACATTACCTAAAATATTATCTAAATTGCTTAACAGCGAATAAACTCATAAAAAACTTATTGATAAAATGTTACACGTTTTGACAGCTAAAATAGGTTTTAGACATCTATTAAACTCACTTAAACGTATGTTAATCTATATCTAAAGTATGTTTAACTCAAAACTCTGCTTAAACGCGGATAGGCCTTACTATGTTCGTAACTTAAAAGTGTAAACTAAAACTTACAAAAAACCGACTTGAAAACTAAAAAGCCAAAAAATAAATATTTTCTACAAAATTTTGAAATCTAAAGTAAAATATTCGAATTGGGTGCCAAGTAAAAGTTTTTACGTGTTATTTGATGCTGATAACCATATTGAAAATGGCTTCTATTGGATTTTGCGCTACATAGAACATTAACAATGTAGGAACCATCCTTAATCCCCTTAGCATCTATCTACACTGGTTCGGGCGCAGTTACAAAAACAAAACGCTTGCCTGAGTTTAATTGAAAGGCATGTAGGTCATGAGGATTAAATTTTGTAAATTAACTGATTTTTTTAATTCAAAATGGTAATATAATTTTTACTTTATTTTCATTGTATAATCCTCAACGTAACCTATAGAAAACCGAAAAAAAAAAACAAAATTTTAAAGTTAAACACAAATAGTGCTCTAAAAGCTACCATATTATATTTATTGATGAGCATTCGTTGTCTTAGATTTTCGCGATTATTATTCATTGAAATAAAACTATGTTAAACGGATTTAAATCGCGTATTAATATAATATAATTAATATTATTTTTATCATCCCGACGTTTCGAGCACTTTGCAGCGTTCGTGGTCACGAGTAGACTAAGGTGACATTTGTCTGTTTGAGACTTGTTTTTTTTTCAAAGTCAGCGGTTTCAAGTTCTGTCCTGTCTGGGTATTTGTGTTTGTGTTGTATGTTTCCGGAATCCCGACACAACAAGAGATTCTAATGGTGTGGTTGAGTGTGCTGCTTTTATTTTATTATTATTAAACCTCATATGTTTCCAAAAGCAACAAATAAATATTTCCATTAATACATTCCGTTAACTGTTAAAATTATTACGCTACCCAATTTATAAATCCAGAATTAGCAGCATCAGCGTGCAAACGCGATTAAAAATAAGTCATATTTACGATTACCAGGCCCGATAATAAAAAAAAATTAACGTAAAAACGACTCAGCAGTCCCAAAGATTTCCCGCCGTGACGTAAGTTATCCGGGAGCTCGTAATACTTCTCAAATCCGCTTTATATTAAATACTCGACGTCATGCGTCTTACTGCTCAATTACGTTCTAAGCTTTCAGCCGATTTGCACGTCTATACGGAAATTCGAAGAGAATTATATAAGACATCGTAAGCATGTGAGATTTTGTCGTTTAATTTCAATTCGTCCAATTTTTATGTATATTTTTGCCGTCTTTATATTTATATTTTTAATCGTGTATTCTATTTTTAAATGAATATATAGTACAAGCGCGTGAATGTTTTGCTGAAAAGGCCTTTCCTTACCGAATGTGTAAAAGATGGCCAATGTCGGACTTAATTCAAGAACTATTAAAGAATTAAAGGATTTTTTTCGATCTGGTTTAGATTTTTTCATTATTTTCTTTTTTACCGCGACACGAGCATCGCATGAAATTAACAGATGTTAAGCATTAAAAGTTAAACTAGATTTAAGCCAGAAGAAACCATCAAAATTTTATAAATTTTGTCATGAATTATAAATAATACATACATAACGTTTTTATTTAATTACTTACTGTAATATATTATCACAGTGGATTCCTAATTTATTATATATTTATATATATGTATTCTGTATAAGAACCAAAATAATAAACATAACTTTACTCTTTATAATATTAGTAGAACTAAAATTGAAACTATTAAGTAAAAAAAGCATTTTATTTTCTTAATTTACATCACAACCTTAACATATTATAATTAAAATCATAAGAAGGAATAAATCGAAAACACATCACATACTTTTAATCACTAAAATACACCTTTCTACAAAATAAATTTCTCTCTACTTTTCAACAATAACAATATTCCCCCAACGTAACAAAAGCAGCAGATAAAAGCATGGACACCACAGCTAATCCTTGAATTGAAGTAGGCTCGCTGTGAGAGCTGTGGCTGCAACCAAGTCTCCATAGTACCAAGTAAAGACGGCACTACAATAGGATGAAGGGTCCTAGGCTGTCCCCTTGAAGCCTCTCAGACAGCACGCATGGGGAAAATTCATTGTTAATTTTTAAAGTTTTGTCTCGTGGGTTTTAAAAAGAGGTTTTTTTTTCCATGTGATATTAGACTATGCACATGCATATTTGCATAAGTGACTGGCATCTAGCGTACGTGTTTTTTAAGCAAATCGACGATTCGACTCTTTCGTGAATAGCAGTATGTATATATGCAAAAAAAAAGTAAAATAGCTAAGTAGTCTAAAATTGCCGAGGAAATGCTAAGTACTTATCGTTCTCTTTAAACAACACGTGCAGATTTCCTCGCGATGTTTTCCATTATTCCCGTTATTGTTTTTCATTATAATAAAGTGTAATCATTAAATAGCATTAGCGTTTAATTGAAACGTCAAATGTCAATGGTAACATTTTTTATTAAAGCAAAAAACATGTTCCATGTTAAATTTTACGTTTAATTTTCTACGTTTTCGTTGAAAGCGATGTAAAAATAGTCAAAAAAAAATCGTAAACATCATATTGGTAAAAAACTTTTACTCTGATTACAGTATATAATGAAAATGTATTTTACATTAAAATGACATGCTTATCTCGATATATCATTAGGAAATCAACGTAGCATATAATCTCATTTGATCAAATAGCGTTCTATTATAAAACTTTTAAAAAGATAGCCAATTTCAAAAGCACTACACGTAATTTCGTTTACTTGGTTGACATATTTATTTCAGTTATTTCGATTTTAAAATCAAAGGAACCGATTTTAATGAAAATTCTATGGGACCATGGGCGAGTATACCTTTTGAAAAAATTGAGAAACTTTTTCATTTTTAGTATATCTCTTTAGTATTCTCTTTATCGTTGATGTATTGTACAAATATTTATTGTCTCTTGGTGCTGTTTTTCCCCGTAAGTCTTGAGCGCGTAAAGCTGTCGATTGTTTTGGTAGGAAAGTGATTCTAATACAATAATCCCGGTTCGCCGTTGAGGGTCGAGATTAAATGGCGATTTTAATGTATAAAAACATTGTTCAAATAGGATCACGTCTTTATATAATAATAGTGTTATAAATCACTAACTGCCACTTGCAGTTTCACTTGCGTTTATGGTAACTGTTTTTTCTCTATGACTCCTAGCCTATAACTTTTCTGTATCCTCAGACTATCGAACATAACTTTACTCTTACGCGTTTTGACGCGTATTGACGCGTTGGCGCAATGGTCACTGCAACTGACTAAAGCGCTAACGGTCGCGGGTTCGATCCCCGCTCACGGCAAACGTGTGTATTGGCCATATAGATGTTTGTCGTGGTCTGGGTGTTTGTGTTAGTGTTGTGAGTGTTTTCGGACCCCCGACACAAGGTCATGAGAACTTAATGGGGGCCGTTGAGTGTGATGCGTTTATTTATTTATTTATTTATCGAACGCTATTTTCAAATGGGATCATATATTACCCCCGGTTTCCGATATTACCCCCTAATATAAACTTACAAACAAATTCTATCTCTCATTTCATTACAATTAGTGCAAATTTTAATAATTAATATAGTTATTTTGAAGACACAATATTACTTTACTAATGTTAAATGATAGAATTTTCAGAAAATTGTACAATCTTAATCTTAAATTTTTACAATTATATTTAAAGTTAAAGAATATTAAATCATATAACTAATAAATATCAACAGTTTCAAAACTAACTTCTAAACAAATTCTAATTAAAATGAACAACAATGTGCAAGAGATCGTCAAGAAAATCAATCCAAATTAATGGACCTTTTACTAAATTGGTTAAAACGCTATTCTTGTCACATTCGCAGTTCGTGATAGAGCCTCGTAGACGAAGTGACGGATCTGGTTAAAGTTATACCTATTCCCAACTCAATAACCAGGCGATAACTCCGACAAAGCTCTTAGAGATCCGTCAACGTTTTTAACCTTTTATATAATAGTGACGTAATTCAAAATTGACTTCTTAATTATTTTGTAACATAATTATTTAGTAGAGTCATGCTGCATTTACATTTACAGCTTCATTGAAGGAAATAAAATTTTTTATAAGTCGAGTCTGAAATGCATTTACGTCAAAATATCGATACATAATTACCAATTTTAAAACTCCTGGAAAATCTTTCCACGTAACCTCTATTTTCAGCAACAACTAATTGTATTAACAAAGAAATACAAAAAATGAATACAAACGTTATTGAAATTTCTTTTGTAATTATTGGAAATAAGATATATAAGAATAAGAACATTTTATCCCGGAAAACAAAACGATTCCCAAGGAAAATTAAAACTCATATCTCAAATCCTCGCAAATAAATAAGCTTACTTATATTATTAATTCTAATTTAAATATACTGAACCAACAGCTAATAAAGCGCTCAATGAAAGCAAAAGAAACACACAATTTACAAGCTGCTTGTCGTTACAAGACGACTGTTCTGAATAATAAGGCCATATCTCACGAGGCCTCATTTCGTTATAAAGTGAACGTTTTATTTGTGACTTCTGTTGACAAATTGATGCTAAAATATAAATGAAAATTGGTGAATGTGTTTGGCCTTTTTAAATTTACTAATATAGATTCTATTTTGCTTCTATTTAATGTTACCAGTGGTCGCCTCGCGGTTCGATCGATTTTCAACCGATTCAAAAACAGGCCACAGATAATCTATTCTCAAATTGACCACAGACTTTAATAATAAACAAAAGAGTATATGAACGATGATAAGCAATAATGTGTCAACCCACAAAAAGTCAAATTTGAAGATTAATTTATTCTAATACACATGTTTAACATTATTTTTAAAAAATCAAGTCATTTAAACGAAGTATGTACGGAAAAAAGTGTCTTAATTAAAAAAAAAGGATGATATAAAGTCTCTGGTTTGTTTCATATATAATTAACACATGAAAACCGAAACGAAAATTCATAAAAATATCCGAAGTAATCTATACTTATAATAAATCTGTAGAGGTCAATTCTGTACATGAAATATATTTTCAAAATAACTATCAGGGGGTGATTAGTGATCAATACTGATGCCAAAAATGCAATCAGTAAAATTTTTGTCTGTCTGTCTGTATGTACATATGTTCCTTATAGAAACAAAAACTACTCGATGGATTTTAACGAAACTTGGTACAATTATTCTGCTTCTTATTATTCATTATTCATCTATCAATCAAGAAAAAATGTATACTAATTAGAAAAATAAGTGATAAAACTTTGTTTTTCACCTAACTTTATCATCCATAACTATCTTGAACAAATCCTTAAACAAAACATTTAATTGAAATCCGTTGAGTCGTTTGGGTCTACGATGACACATACAGCGGCAAACGCTGCCTTTTTCAGCGTCGGTTCGGAAGTAAACGTTCAAATTGAGATATAAAAGATGATATTTTAAGTGATCGGAAAAGAACATTAGTTATGCTAACGGCTCCAGATGTCGGTTCAATAAACCTTCGGCTTCAGATACACGGATATAAAGTTAATAGATATACCTTAATGCTTTAATGAGATGCAACGATGTAGTACCTTTAAGCTTAACGCAAAGGAAGGTAATGTTTTTATCAGCGTATATATGTATGTATGTGATTGTATCTTTGTGGCACTATTGTGACCAATAGCCGATAGGTAGGTCAATTTGGATAAATGATACGTCATTTGATTTGTCATGGTGGCGCTTATGTCAAATAAAGCATAGAAATGTAAAAAAATTAAAAATGACCGATTTTCGATGCCATAATGTTAAAAAGAAACAAATGAAAATCGACGAACGTTTAATAGGTCTTTAAAAATAATAAGTTTCTCATATCGTTTTTCAATCAGAATTACCGTTTAGGATCTATAAAGATTTATAGTTGGTTAGTAACTATTTTAACTTATAAGCTTTTCAATAGAACTGCTATTGATATGGTACTGCTCACAGCAGATTGTCTTGTTATGCAGTTGAGATTTTTTATTTTTTTTTAATTAATTACTTGTTCAATCTTATATTGTATTCCACTACCACTTCAAGAAGGATCACAACTCGAAACTAACAAGAATTATAAAAACGCGTACTCCTTCTCGCATGAATTACCTTCAAATTACGTCATGAGTTTATAGTAGGCAGCGTTGGTTTAACAAAACGTGCACACTATTTGAGCTCATCAACGAGAAATGGGTCGATTACATATAAATTTGTACCCTTGGACACAACCTTGTGTACCACGTATATACATACATAACTGGGAAACACTAGCGTTAAAATCCGTACTCTCATTTTTGAGTTTGACTTATACATTAAAAAAAATATATTATACTAGATAGTAAAAAAATATTATGAATAAATCTGTATGTGTCGGGAAAAAATCTAAAACGTATATCACCTAATCCGCGGTGAAGTAGCTTGGTGGATTAAGCTCCATCCTACATTGTGAAAGTTTGAGTCATTTATTTTTACTAACTCCTGTTGCAGCATGTTTTGATAACTATAGTTTAGAATTAATTAGGACGATCGCTCTGGTGTAGTGGTACTGAATGTACCTCTAACGCCGATGGCTGCGGGTTCGATCCTACTTGGGGCAGATATTTGTATAATGTCACTAATATAAAATGCCCAATCTAGGGAATATATTTCAAGTTGAGACCCTTCCAAAATTACCTTATTCATTAAACCTTGCAGCAGATGTGAATTTATTGATAGATTTTTTTCTTAACCACCCTTTAGTGTCCAATTACTTACTTTACAACAGTCATAAAAAAAACTGAAATGCACTAAAATATGAAATATTGATTTAATTTTTCCTTTGTTTATATCAAAAGATTAATATTTATAAAGTCATTAACTGTATATTACGATTATTATGTTATTAGCGTTTTTATATGCGACAAACGACCCTGCGGGTCATCCGAAGTAAAGGTCAGTGAAACCCTAAATGCTTTGTCGATAAAGAGTGATAAGGAATGATAAGAAATAATAGACAGTATAGAATTTTAGCTGTCTAAATCACCGTATAAAACATAAATATATTATTTACTTTACACCAATTTTATTTAAGAGTGTAGTACTGTCCCCATCGAGTCAGCCCGTATACGAGCTGTAGTCAGTGTACTAGACATAACGTTACTCTCACATTATTAGATTGGTTCATGTTGAGTCTTATCGTGATCTTTTATTACCCGACTACGAGCAAAGCGAAGGGAGGATGATGATTTTGAGGCTGTGTACGTATGTATGTCTAAATTACTTATCAGAACTGGACAAATGAGGTATCGTTAAAAGTGTCCTGATCGTCTACTGATTTCAGGCTATATGACATGTCATTAAATTTAATGTCTCATCCTGTAACGTGCATAAAGTACTCCGTTAATAATTGAGATAAATATACTGTGTTTGGTATTATTGGAAACGGCGTTACTTGTAAAATTTAACAATATATACGCATTTGCTTATTACTTTATCCGTATTTTTGTCACAGTAGGGGTTTTAGTTCTCTACCTTTCCTTTTAACCCATAGCTTTCCTCAATAACTAGACAGTAACACGAAAACATTTTTACAAATAATAAAACAAAAACTTGTTAGCTTTATAATATTAGATTCTTTAATGAAAGAAACAATCCCTCTAGTGCGAGTTTTAAACACAAATCACGTTCACGTTAATAAAAATTTATATGAGAAAACGTGTTGCCCTCTGGCGGCCAGTTTATATAATAGTGTTATGCTTCAAACGTATTACCCAGGGCCGGATTTATGGGAGGGTATTTAGGGCTACAGTCCTAGGGCCTTCTACAAGAGATACGCCTTCACAATAGAGAAAAATTTTGCGGGTGGTTTATGCCTTAAAATTACGTCACACTAAACCTTAGTGTAACTGAGGTGTTTATGTAAAAAATATGTAATTATGTGGGGTATAATAATTGTACTGTTAAAACAGTGAGGACAGCTCCTATAAGATGACATTACAAAAGACACTATGAGTAGAATTAATAACCATATTATCAATGTTTTCAACTTCAAAATTAACTTCACTTCCTCTTCTTCATATATAATTTACTTTGTAACTAGAAATATGTAAGATTTCCTATTTTTAACTCGGCCAAAGTCTACGTTTTGAACTATAAAAATTCCACATTACTTACAAATTTTTCCTTATTTAATTTACTGTATTTGATGCTCACGGCTCACCTGACCTAACGTATAGAAATAGCGCCTTTGTACGATTTCACCCACACAGATCCATTCCTATCGGTATATCAAGCTGTACGCTGTAGTAACAACAAGTAGAGGCACTGTGGCAGACCCAGGATTTTGTTTTAGGGAGGCTTGACTTGTTAAATTTTCGTTGAGAATAACCTTTGTCAAGGTAACCACTAAAACCTTTTAAAAGTCTTCAAAATTTTCCCGATTACTACATATGGAACGCTCACATGCTTTAAAGAGAGGGCTTCAGCCAGTAATGCCTAACTAAGACGCAAGTACCATTGTTTCGATGGATAGCTATAACATTATAAAGCAGGCAACCGAACTACCTATTTTAATGACATGATTGGACGCAAAAATCCATTTTCAAGCATCAAAAAAGGCTTCATCTAGTGTTAAGAATTTTATTCAATATAATATGACTACTGTTGCAATAAAGAGGATTTAAATAATATCAACGTATTAATATAACATAATTTTAATGAATGTATTGTGTAAATAGTTAAATGACTAAGTTATTAATTATTTAGTAATTCATTGGAATATGAAAACGTAAACTGTATATTTGCTATTTCGAATTGACCGCAAATACGAGTATTGGTCGTTGAGAGTAATAATTTAATAACGGTTTGACCCTCATCAAACGCTTTGTTGGTATCCAGCTTATATTGACGTTATAAAGAATACAAAATGGTTAATAATTTAGTTTAAACGGTGAACAATAATAGGGTTTTTGATAATATATATTTTACTATAAGCTGAATTCTATCCGCGGCTTCATCCGTTTAAGTTTCGGTTATATATCAATAATGTATTTAATTTTTATAATTGGTTATGTATTCATAAAATATGCAATATATGTATAATCATTACGTACTATGTTATGTGTACGTCCTTTCTGGATGGTTTAGCTTTATATTAATGAAATAAATTTTAAAATATAACATGTTTTTAAAGAGATAATATTTGTGTAAAACATTTTAAACGATAATGGTAACAAATGAAAAATTACGCTTAAACATAAGTCTTTTAAAAATACTTATGGTAATATAATTATATATTGTGATGGGTGTTGGAAAAATAAAAAGACGATTATATCGCTTAATGAACAGAATTTTTCTGAGCATCGAACATGTTACTGTTGATTTTATTGGTTTATAAATAAGGGTTTAAATGCACATTGAACACTTCGCCTTACATAAACTTTATGGAATAAACTGGCGAGACCGGGCACAATTGTTTTTATAAGCGCTAAAACTATTAACAATGATGACTCAACATACATATATTAAAGAAATATTGCAACCTCTGATAATTTAATCTCGTATCCTTCTTCTAAACAATAGAATAAACTATGGACCAGCTGTGCGTTGTGTATGGATAATAAAATTCGTTCATACTAAATTGAATCCTATAATAAAATCAAACGATTTAAAAACAAATAACGCAACGGCTCTTTAAAATTGAATCGATACTCGTAAACACAATCGGCGTCCGCCACACATACAATTCGTCGTAACAAACAAACATTTTAATAAACAGTTTCTCCGACATCCCATCCAATGCTTTATTTAGCGAGCTGCCGGAGCTGGATATATTTTATGACCTCAGCTGAAATCCCAGATCGCATTCGATGGTTTTCAATTTCCCGGTTACAGAGGGTCGGTATAATAGGGACGATATTACATTTGAATAATTTGCAATTCACCAAAAATATGCGATTAAGATTAATATGAATTTCGATGTTTTTTTTTAATCTAATTTAAATAAACATAAATAATAATTATTCTTAAAACTGTGACGTCACTTTATTCGCTGCGGTTAGTCAGAAATGAAAGGAACGTTTATCAATTTTTTAGGATTCTGAATAACTGTGAAAAGTACATATCAAATAGTATTAAAGTAACCAAATTAAAAATATATTTGAAACGAGTTAGCTAAATTAATAATTAAAATTTAATTTCATCTAATACAGTGATTAATAATCTATGATTTTAAAAATAATAAATGACTATTAACATTTGTGACATAATGGTCTAAATAATCAACCGAATTCCAAACTGTAAAACGTGTATTGCGTTTTGTGTCCAAAATTGTGAATTTTTAAATTTGACTACTGTAATAAGCGCGCGAAATATTCAAGTGTCTAGTTAATAGTGTGTCTATATCGACGACGACGTGCTTTTATCCCAATCGACCAATGAAAAAACATTCCGTCGTGTCACTAAAAATACAGTGGATTCGTTGTCATATTATGTGCATAGTCAAAGAATATTGACAACCAAGTAGCTTAGGCGCTGCGAAACATAGAAAATTCTTGTTTCCGGTTGCCGACACTGAACACTTTTTAATCGGCAATCCGTTTGTGTACAGTAGAAGCAACTAGAACTAGGCACAAAAATAAAATATAGATTAGTGCCTTGTAACCGATATTGGCGACACATGACGCAAAAATGTCTCCATTAGCACATTTCCTTTTATAAATAAAAAAATTAAAAAAGTAATAAATAAAGAAAGACCTTTTTCAAACAATAAGCAAAACCCACAATAAGTCAAATCGTATACTAATCATAATTTCCTTTCGTTTTTTGACAAAATACTTCAAAAGATACAAAAGCTCCTGGAAAAATGACTGTCATATTTCATCCGAAGCGACAAACAAAAGCGGGTCAAGTCGGAAAGCCTTAAACCGGTCTCTTGAACCGTGAAATAAGAGCTCCGAAAGAATTAAATCTTTATTTAGTGTTGGAGCTAATGTTACTTCGTACCTACGCTCAGCACTTGGATAAGTTAGATTAATATGTTCCAATGCTAGTATAACTTAAAGAAACATTTTTTCATTGAAATATATCTTGTACTATATTTCAATTATGAAATCTTTATTACTTTTTAATAAATCATATCTCCAAAAGTATTTTTCGTAGTAAAAATAATTTTATTATATTACAAATAAAAAATATGACTCCTCTTTACCAAGGATATTTAATTACAACACTTAAGAAAATATCTTGATTTTTTTCCATCATGTTATAACATTTTACTCAAATATAATATTTTACTCATATTAATTCATTATATTAATATTTTGTGTTACATTTTTAACCGTTTTCTTTTAAATAAAACTAAAAATACACCGTATTCTATATTCATTCTCATTTATCATTGAACGATACACGATATTACGATACAATAAAAGTACGTAAGTGACGGCACATCATATTATACGAAAAATAAACGAATGACGTGAAAGACATCGATCATTCTGAATAATGTTACAATAAGATCAGAAGGAATCAGCCAATACATTCCCTTTTCAATAATTGATTTAATGTCAACCGACTCTTACAAAATAAATTAAATTTGCATCGACTATATGACGCATCTTGTCCTGTACCATTATTATTATTGGTTATGCTCAAAAATATAGTGATATGATTTATATATTTATATATATAATCATTTATACATATGTGTAGATATACTATTTAACTTTAAACTCGACATATTTTAACAGGTAAATCGGTTTCTGTATTTACATTCCAAATTAGTGTCGAATTCGGAATGTAAACCACAGCTATATTTTATATGGAAATAGTAAACAAAAGAGCAGGTGATTTACCTAATGTTAAGTGATGAACGCCGCCCATGACCATTTGCAGCACAAAAGGAGCCAGAAATATGTTACCAGCTTAAAAAAGGAAAATAGACATAAGTTAATAATAAGAAAAGGGATGTACAAGGGAAGGTAAATTCTGGCTTCTTCCAATTAGTTGATACCACGGGCGTAGTTATAGCTTTCATATGAGAGGGGTTCGTTCAAGGAAAGGATCCGAACAGGGGGGGGGGGGACTTGTAAGTCAAAAATGTACAAAGATAAAGTATTTTGTACCTGGTTATTGCGCAGTAAAATGATTTTAGATATTATATAAACCACTGTCATTGTCTTTCGTTCAATATACTAAGTATAAGTAAGTCGTATACTTCGAAGGGTCCGGACCCCCTAAATCCCCTCTTTGTATACGTGCATGGTTGAGACCTGAACTGACCTGAGGGCTAATTATAATGAGAGGCTGCTATCACAAGGTGATACATTTTGACAATTGATTTTTATACCAAAACGAAACAAAACAACTTAATTACTGTTAATTCACTATTACAAACGTTAAAAGGAATACAAGAAGTTTTATATTAACAATAAAAAAATGTCAATTCAAATTAATACTTTACTATATAACTTTAGCAAGCACGCTAATAAACCTTTTGCGGTCGGTATTAGGTAATTGTAAAAAGCTATTGAATTTCAGAGGTAACTTGTAACATGGCATTGAAATTGATTAGATAATTGATTTCATTGTTGCAGTATTAGTTATGTATTTAGAACAGTTTTTTAATATATGTAATGGTGTATTATTTTATTGCCATTGTATTTATTTCACTTTTTAAATTATATCTTGCACATATGTTATATTTGAAATTGGAAACTTAACCTAAATATTTTTTCTTTCAAATTATACTTATTATTTTTTTTTAATTAATTACCTATTTTCAAATATTCAAATCATTATTATTGTAACAGATCATCAACTTTTAATTAATCTAATCTTTTAAAAATTAAAAATGGTAAACATACAACAATAATATTAGGTACTAAAATGCATTATTTCAGTTGATAAAAATATATTATTATTTTTCCAATCCATATATTCGATTAAGGCAACAAAATCATTTTCACAGAAAGTAAATAAAAATCATTAAATTTTTTTTCTGTTTTTTTTTTTTTAATATAGCTATTAGGTCATCAAATTAGTCATTAGAAGAGTCTGAGCAATTTTAAAACGGAATGAGGAATGAAATAGGAAATGAAGAAAGCAACCGAGGTAAAAGATAGGCTTCCGGTTGTCTCACTCTTAAAGTGAGTAAGAAAAAACGCACCTATATCACCTACTTCCCTCGATTTCTGTGAAAGTGTGGAACTTCCCTGTTAGAGCCAGCCCGTATACGAGCTGTAGCCAATAGGCTACACAGGCTCTATACCACAGTAAATTGAATTGTTGTTTCAATATACACAAATCTCTACCAATTCCATAATGTCTTCTAATATTGTTATTGTGTCTCGTGCTAGCCACGGTCAATCCAATAATGGACTGACGTAGGTATATTTATAAACGTTAGATCAAGTAAAGTTCCAAAATCAAAATATTTTTATTCAAAATAGGAATTAAAATTCTCTTTTTTAGGGTTCCGTAGTAAAAAACGGAACCCTTATAGTTTCGCCATGTCTGTCTGTCTGTCTGTCCGCGGCTTTGCACCGAAACCCTTAATACCAGAAAGCTGTAATTCGGTATGAGTATACATATGAATTACGCCGAGAAAGTCGTACAATAAAATCTTAAAAATATTTTTTTTCAGGGTGTCTTCCCTATGTGTTAAGAGAGACCAAAAATTTTTTTTCTCATTTATCCCATGTTGTGGGGTATCGTTAGATAGGTCTTTTAAAAATGTTATAGGTGTGGGAAAACCCTTTTTCCGAACGACGAACTGTTTCCGAAATATTAAGCTTTGAAGTGTTAATTTTTCTTAGAGTCAAGTGTCCCCCCCCCCTCTACCCACTAAACTGCTGCGTCTAAAAATATGAAAAAATTCACGATAGTGGTACATATAATAAATTTAAAAGGAAAATTATTACGGCTATGTGGGTTCTTATGGTTATCGAGTTATAGATGATCTAAGTAAAAAAAAATATTTCACTTTTTAATTAATATATGAATTTAAATGAAAAAATAAATACATATTTAATAAGTTTAAATTAAAATAAAATATAAAATAAGGTATAAAACAATGTCTCAATAAAACATGTCGCGAGTGATTCTGAATCGCGCTTATGAAGTTTTCAACCAAATCTCCATAGATGTCATAGGCGCTAATCAGGAAGGAACATTATCGGCGCTAAGTATATTTTACAAGTGTTAGAATAATAAATAATTGACGAACATATAAAGTACAAAATCGTTAGTATAATTCACATTCAAACAATCATTTTACATTAAAAATATTTTAGTCTCGAAATATAAAGAGAAATTAAAAATAATTTTATAATAGTAAAAGGTTTAAAATTGTAAGTACGTATATTGTATAAACTAACTTAAAAAAGGAAATTCCCAGTTCGTCGTAAACTTTTTTACGAAAATAGGTACTCGAAGATTACTTGACCGATCTTGACAATTCTGACAACTACGGAACCCTACATTGTGCGTGGCCCGACACGCATTTGGCTGGTTTATTTACGTCATGAATCTACGAAGGTTTCGGAAAAATAACCACAGACCTGAGAAGAAGCCGCGAAAGAAAATTTTTTTAACAACGTCAAGATTGGTAACAAATTCAAAAAATGTATTAAGGTAGCCTGGAAGCGAACGCCTTTTTGTGGTAAAATCCGGTTCTACATTCTTATATATCTCCCAACAAAAGAATAACTTACTCGACATAAACGAGTAGGTATAACGAGTTTTTTATTTCATAAATATACAGAATATATTCACGATATATGTTTTGATCTCTTAATGACATGATCTAATATTTTGAAATTAAACTATCTTTTTCTTACTTCTCTCGTATCAAAATAGATTTTAACGCCGGAAAACAGTCTAATTTTTTTTTTATATTTGGCCGGTATGAAACGCGCGCCACTTACTGGAAGTTAATTGCACTATGCCTATAACCTTATCGCATTGAGAAATAAAAAGACATTGTTTTTTTTTTTATTGGTTCATAAAACTAGTTACAATCTATAAAGATAAAATAATATGTACAACATAAAAAAATTGCGTGTAAGTAGATCGCAACTTTCTTGATATGAACACAGCATGCTTATGTATAAAAATCATGTGGTGTACAGGGCATTAAAAAAACTATAAAAATAACAACATATTGTAAATGTAAAAATAAACTATATCTAAAAAAAATAAATGAACAATGAAAAAATACAATTTAAATAATAATAAAAATACCTAAATAATAACTTACCACGAATGAATTTGTTTTTTAAAAGAGGTTAAAGAATGACAAAATATATCATACTCATTTCGATAGGCGTTTATTGTTGAAGAAATGCGATACACTGGTGCATATTTGAAGATGTTTGTTCGACAGGTCGGTAAACTAAGAATAGTTCTGTTGTGCAGTCTACAGCCGGGTTTTTTCTATATACGATAAATTCAACAGAAAATCATATTATTAACTGATTAAAAATGACGGATGTTCGGAAGACTTTAAAGCTTGATTAAGAAACTGTAAATTTGTTAGGTATTAAAATATTAAGTATCAATATTTCAATACCTAATAATTACCTCAAATATTAAGTAAGTAAGTATTTCGTCGTTACTTAAATTAGCGGCGATAGATTTATGAAAATCTAAAAAAAATTACATGTAACTTGAGGATTTGAAAGTGCTTTAAAATCTCATTTGAATAAAATATATTTTGAGTTTGAGTTTGAGTGTTCAATTTATACTGAGTAGTAAGTTTAGTTGATTTAGTATACTCAAATTGTATGAATATATTTATTTTATGATAAGGTCTTTTAAATTACGCAACGGATAATGAGGTTTCTATCAACAAACAGAGTAATTTAAGAGGCAGGTTTATATGTATAATACATAAATATTATAGTAGAGAAAACTGAGAATTTCTAAGATTTGTAATGTGATGTCTTAAGAAATATATTGCCCCCGTACGAAGACGAGGTGGGTCGCTAGTTAACAATAAAATAATTAACTATATTTATTGTATTAAATATTCAATATTTTAAAATTAATGTAATATACTTATTATAATAAAATTGAAATAAAAATTTAAAACTAAAATAATTTAAAACTTTGATACTAAACGAAGAGACATAGCCTTATTGAAAAAAAATTTAATATTTCCATAAGTATTTCAATAAATTATCATTATTAACGAAAACCAAGCGAATAAAAACGCCTATTATGTGTAATATTTTTCTTCAAAGTACGGAATTTCATAAGTATTTTCTCATAGAGTTTTTTCCTTGACGAGAATATTAAAGGCATCGCGGTAATTTGATGAAGAAAACGTTTTCCATGATAATTAAATTATAAAAAGTTTCGAGAAAATTAACTTCTAATTGAGAACTCTCATTAGAATAAGTTTTTCAAGTGGGATTAAGAGTGACGGGAGAGCGGTCTGCTTAGTTTAATTGCATTTTTATACCTTCACAATTTTAAAAATAGATTTAACTGAACTTCCTTGATTTGTATAACGGACTACTTTAATAAAAATGTTATACTTTAATGCTGAATTTTACCTTTGACTTTAAAACGTTTTAAAGTGTAAAAGATTTTAAATTTTTTAACATTAATCGCGTTACATTTGGTTTTTTTCATTTCTTTGCGATGAAACTCTGCTCGATGTACCAATGTAAAATATGTAACATTATGTTTTGTGTAGTTAACAAAGTTAATTAGAATCGACTACTCAGTATCTAAAAATAATACAATATTATATAAAATTATTTTACTTACTATACAATCTTCGATTATACATTGTCTAGATACCGCACCGCCATACAACAGGTGTCATTTTTATGTATAGTTTTGACATCCTGACACTAGCGCCGTCTACATTTATGAACCTGCAAAGGGTTGTCAACTTATAAAATTTTACCAATAAAGTAGAAAAATTTATGCGTGTAGGTTGAATGATGTTCGAACAGATTTAAAATTTTGTTATATATGAATTATCTTTGATATATTTTAGGAGTTATATTGTCTAAAAATATTTACAAGTTAAATTTACTTTTGAAACTGTCGCTTAAGCGGAAATACTTCGCGGGTTGAAAGATGAAAACACAACGTCAAGCAAATTTAAATAATTATTTTTTTTACTAATGATATAAAAAACAACCACGTTTTTGTTGTCATGGATGTCATATATATATAATAAATACCTATGCCTAAGTAAAATATTATTTCCTAATTTCATTTTCTTTCTGAAGTACCTTTAATACATATTTTTAGAATGAGAAACGCTAATAAATCAGGTTTTCTGTGTTTATACTGTATTATAACTTAAAGTATTATAATTTTATCATACACTATTGTTAAGTTATTTCTGGGGTTCTGGTAACTAGTTTATTCGTAATTATGAATATATTTCTGAGAGTAAAGACGAGCAAACTATCCTAGAGAGAGGGAGGGTGCGTACTGCCGATATATAATAATAGCTAACTGATCAACGAGCTACCATAGACAAAATACAGTATTATTTACTTTTATGATATATTCCTAACAGCTATAAATAATATAAACGCTTAATTAAGCTTTTATACATTAATAGTATATTAGAGACTTAGACTGTGTATTTTTTATTTTTAATCTTCAAATATTTATTTTATTACATAGATAGCATCGTAAACCAATGGAAAACTGTCGTCGTCATGAATTAAAAAAAAATTTAATTGTAAAAATTTATTTAACAAGTTTTGCATATAAAACACATAATATATGTATAATGATGGAATGTAATCTATTTTGTTTTATCCTTTTTATCTGAATAGTTTCTGCAAAATTACGACGCTATTTTTTATTATTTTAGCGGGAGCAAAACTCGTCTTCAATTCAATTCAATTCTTAGGTTTTAAAACTAGCCGTTACTAGAACATATAGTTCTGAAAGCGGTTTTCTGCGAAGGTTGAAATTGAACAATCTTCATTTTTAAAATTTGAAAATGGCGGAAGAGGTATCTTAAAAATTTATTGTCAAAGTATACAACATAGAATAAGAAGAATACTTCTGCAAGATCTGCGTTTTATTTTTTAAATAAAATGTAAAACATTAAATTACATGAACCTGCCATCTATGGGCTGCAATAAATACTACGACGTACCAAACTTACCAACAACATGTTTCGTCATGATGGTTAACTAACACGTCATAAAGGTACTCGTCTTTAATAAAAGATGGCGTTAGTAGTCTTAAAATATATTAAGCTCTCCGTATATGTTGTATATGGCTTTTTAAATCATTCATTTATTTGCAATTCAAATGTGAAATGTATGCCTACAATTTGGTTAAGCTAAGATAAACAAAATTTTAACAGATCGCTTTTAATAAAGCCCATTTCATATTGTTGTACTGATTTTTGTTATAAACATGTTTAATAAATATAAAAGTTGTTTAGATAATGTGGTTCATTACCCACAAAATATTTGTTTAAGACAAGGAATGGGGTAAATAAAGAAACATGAATCTTATTAGGTATTTATTATATTAATGACTGTGAGAGATAAAATTAGATTAATGTCTATAAATACTTAGTGAACTAACTTACAAAAACCTAATATACAATATTGTTAGAAGGAAAAAAGACACTACATTCTTATTCGCAGCATTAGAGGAATAATCTCTAATATCTTTCATTTCTTGAACGCTTCTATGGGCTTTTATTTTGTCGGATACAGCTTCATCCGATGCCATTTCACGATCGTCAAAAATTTTTTTATCTATTGGATTAGCTGAAACAGTTGCTAGGCGACTCGTTGTATATGGGTTCGGTTTTTTATCGTTATCTTCTAAGTTTTTCTTCTCAATTGGCGCCTTTGCTATTTCAGTCGTAGATAAATTAATTGGTATATCTTGAATATCGTGATTCGGTGCTTTTGGCGTCGTCCTTTGAGTCGCTTCGGTCGATTTATGGGTAGTTGACATAACAGTTGGAATTTTGGTAGTTTCTTGTTTAGTAGTTTTAGGATTAGTTGTTGGTGTAGCTATATTTGGTTTGGCATTAGCATCAGTACAGTTGAGGAGAAATCTGAGATCAGTATAAAACAGTTTTCCATTGAGTTGAGTTTCATCGTAATATTCGTAATCAGCACCAGTTGGGGCACCGTCAGGTTCTTCCATTTCTTGGTTATTTTTATCCGATTCCATTGTTTTAATCCATTTTTCTCTGAGGTCGTTACTAGGTGTGCATTTGAGATTTTCTATCGATAGCTTCAAGTGGGGGCTCTCGGTATGATTCATCACGGAGACAAACCAATCGAGTCGACAGTCGCAAGGGAAGTTGTTATCTGAAATGAAAAAACGTTTTGGTTATTCTATGAACATGAGTAAGTGCAAAACACTACGATAAAGAGTTTGTGGTAAAACTGATTTTAATGAGTGATTAATTATTAACCAAAACTAAAATATATTAAAATATCATAATTTACCTAATACATATAGTATAGACGTCATATTTTTTTGTTCTTTTGTACATACATACATTTATACAGAATTATCATTACATATGACAGACACGTTGACGTAGTGGTCACTGCAACTGACTGTAGCGCTAACTGTCGCGGGTTCGATCCCCGCTCACGGCAAATGTCTGTATTGACCATACGGATGTTTGTCGTGGTCTGGGTGTTTGTGTTAGTGTTGTGTGTGTATCCGAACCCTCGACACGAGGTCACGAGATCTTAATGGGGGCCGTAGAGTGTGATGCGTTTATATTATGTAAACAACTCTTATTTCCTCATATTACGAAAACTCTGTAAATATCTTACCTTCTACATTCAAACTACTAATATTACTGTAGAGATTCTTCAAAATAGGCGCCATTACGTCTGGTTTGAGTGTTCGTAGCTGATTACCTTTTAAATTCATTAATGAGAGAGCTTTTAATCCGTCAAATATCTTCACATTGTCGATGTCTGTGAGCACGTTATGAGCTAAAGACAGAGAATTCAATCTCGATAGACCTTTAAATGCCTTTTCGTCTAGCATTTGAATCTTATTACCGTCTAAATTCAGCGAACGCAAATTTTTCAACGGCAGAAACGTATTGTCTCCGATAACTTCTAAACTATTGCCACTTAGATCAAGTTTCTCCAACTTTTTCAATCCCGAAAATGTTTCGCTGTTCAAACTGAACAAATTATTTCTATCAATTTCCAACTCCCTCAAGTTTGTCAAATGTACAAACGCCCTGTCGTGAATCGTTGTTATTTTATTGCTTGTGAGATAAATCTTTTCGAGTGATGGTAAATCGATGAATACGTCTCGATTTATTTCGACTAAAGCATTTGTGTCTAAGCCGATTGTCACTAAATCTGCATGATGGGCAAATGCGTTTGTTTTTAATACCTTAATCTGATTGTCTGTTAGTGTAATTTCTTTCACGTGGCTTAAGTTTGCGAAGGCGAATGCTTCAATGGTTGCGATGTTTCCATACTTTACTTCTAATTTCAACAACGCCTTCGTATGTTTAAGAGCATTTTTGGGAATGTATTTAAGCGCAATCCCCCTAGTGTTTGTGAAAGTCAGTTTACCAACGTTTTTCAATTCATCAAAACTTTTCCAATTAGGATCGTCTTGTGAAATACCGTCGACTGTTGAATAACAATCAGCGCTTTTTATTAATTCGGTTTCCTGAGAGTCCTTGATGCAGTAGCATTGAATTTTATTCGTATTGTTAAATACGGGATCGCAGAGATGGGATTTTGTTTCTCGTTTCTGATGGTAGCGCCTGGCTTCGACGTAGATGAATGCAACACATATAAGCGTCAGTATACCCCAAGGAGCCATTTTTCAGTTCGCGCAGTTCAGTTCCTGTAATAAAAAGAGAATTCCGTTTAAGATTCTGATATATACTTTTAAAAATGAAGAATGTATGGAATTTATAAATATTTATATTTCCAATATTTTTATTTTAGCCAGTTTTCAAATATTTATGAATACGTAATTATTGTATGAAAGATTGAAATAGTTTCTTTATTGCTAATCGAACTTTCATAAATACATTTTGAATAATAGTTTGAGTAAAACGAAATATATTATAATACTAGCCTCCCCCAGTGACTTTATCCGTAAGGTATATTGATAAAAAGTAGTCTATGGGTCATTTCAATGTATAAGTTATATTAGTGTTAAGTTTCATAAAAATCAGTTCAGTACAATTATTGTGATAAAGAATCAAACATCAATGCGTCCATCTCACGATGGACTTCGTATTAAGAAACTCTATAAGGTATTTCAAACCATTTTATATTAACAAACAGGATTTCTCTTGGGATTTAGGGTGAACGAAGCCCCTACTCAGTGTGAATATCTCGTAAGAACTCCTGTACACTAGACTTTCCATCAGACGACAGATTAGGTGCTGCGCAAATGTAGACGCTTTTGTCTCCAGTTGCCAGGATTTACACAGTAGACTGAGTAGGCTGGAAGCTGCAGGGTTGGAGACGGCAGATTTAAGGGGCGGCGAATTCGAGAACCGTTTTTGTCTTACAGATATTGTCACTCTAAAATATGTTTCACTATATTCAAAAAATTCAAAGTCATATGAACTAAATAAGTGCGGAAAAAGTTTATTAATTTCAAATATTTGAGAAACTTTTTATTATATATAATAGATTAAATATATAATTCTGCTTTTTATTAATAAAAAAAAAGAAAAGAAGAGATGGATATACCTAACTTCTTCAAACATCTTTCGACGCCATTTTCTCAAAATGAAGTCCGTGTGACTTGACACAGTATTACTTATCAGCGTCCATATATCTTGCAATTTATATAGTCACGTTTGGTTGCGATGCGTGAACGAATGATGTGTATTATCGGAATATGATGGTGAACTAGGGGATCGAATTGTTGGTGTAGTACTATATGTATGTAAAGCTTTATAAAATTCTGAGAGCAAAATTTAAAAGTGTAATTCTCGCCTAAGAAGATACAGTATTGTTGTATATAAAGAATTAATAGTCACATTTAAAAACAACATCATAAGAAATGATTCATTTGTGTAGATTGTTGGTCACGTACGCTTATTACGGGAAACCTGACTTCATACTAACGCAAATAAATATTTAAAAACAGTTTTATTATTGGATTTTCGTTTGAATAGACAATGAACATATAAATAATAAATTCATTTGCTTAGTATAAAAGTGCCGTACCTATTTACAACTGCTCTTTCCTTTTCTTACTTCCTATTTCCTTTCATGCGTTATTTATTTTTAAGCCGGTAACGTATTTGTAGCTCCTCTGGTGTTACAAATGTCCTTAGGCGGCGGTGGTCACTTAACGTCACGTGTTCGTTTTCCAGTTGTTAATAAAAATACGGATGAAGCTCTGTACATCATTTACTCTGATCTACTTTTTGTACATTTTATCAATCCAAACTTCGATCTCGAACTAAAAATGTTAACAAGAATTCCAATATTAGTTTTCAGTTGAGTAAAAGTTTTAGTATAGCGCATATATATCGTACCAACTTACATAAAATGTATATATGCATTATGCAACCATAAAAATTATTAATTTTTATAAAATATATGTTTTACTAAGAGCAGGGATGTTCTAGTGGACAGCCATGTAGATCGCAATGGTTGGTGGCAGTTAAAATCCGGCAAAAGAATTACGATATGTTTTCGTCTCTAAAACTTATTTTTAAACAACAATATCATGAAGGTATTAAGTACGATAATAAGAGGACGATAAGTAGTAATTTAGGTAGATTGAAAAGTCATTAATTATCATATGACAAAATATCGTTTTAGTCAAAGTCGCATATCATATAAATTTTTCAGGTCGACGCTCACCGGGCATGGGTGCTTCGGTAAGTACCTGCATTAGATAGTATTTTATTGCCATTTAATTATAATTTTATCGCAACAAAAGGTAGAAATATAAAAGACATTTAAGATTAAATCAGTATTTTCCAAAAGCCCCTTTTTGTCTGGAATCGATGAACTTTTTTGTCTGTTCGAAATAAACTCGGCAAAGTACTCCAAACTTCAACGTTGTTTAATGAACGCGTTTAAAATTCTTTGAAATTGTTTTAAGTTATTCATTCGTAGCTAAAATTCAAGAATTCTCTTTAATGTGTATTTTAATACTACTTATGCTCAAGTACGAATATATAAAACGATAAAAGCTTTACGTCCTGTGCCGTCCGTTACGTACTTATGGCACGTTCGATGTACATATGTATTTTTAGTTGCTATTAAATTCTTTCAGTAATTGTTACTGTTAAAAATATGGTCTTTAGTCTAATTTATTTTAGAGTACAATTTCTTGCTTTATGACTTTATATCATAGCAAGGGTGAAAAAAAAAGAATTAAATTTTCTAGTAGATACTATTGTATTGACGATGTTCTAAGTCGTTATTACGAAGCGACCTTTAAAGCAAACACATTCAGGTTTAATTTTTCTCACACATGTCAGCAGTGGTCATGTCCAGGGCGAGCTTAGTTTCCTTAGTCAAATCCTAAGTAAGGCTTTAAAAACATGCTCACTACCTATGTAAAAAGTTTGGTGTTCAAGGTCCCTTAGATACTAATAAGTGCAGACTGTACCAGCCGATTTAAACTAATAAAAAAAATCCTACATTGGGGATTTCCTCAGCTATACCATCCTGAACCTCTGACAGGCATAGTCAGTCCTGGATGTTAATGTATGTATATGATTGTATAAATACACTCATATGTTTCTTGATCTGGGTTTTCGTCCATTCGAACCGTAATGAAACGCATTTTAAGCTGTCGGTCCCGGTAGTTATCGTAACACTTTGTAGAGAAATCATACTAGTCTAAAGTGTTATTGATTTGCCCTCAAAGGTTGCAGAGGTCGAATGGCGCTCTGTATAAAAATCAGAAGTGTCTCAAATATATTGAGACTAGAATAATAAGCAAGTTTCGACAAAAATGTTATCGCTTAGAAGAGATTTTATCGTTTACTACCTGCTCCTCGCGGTTTCTTCTTTGCGATTTTTAATTACCGCTTCGCTCTTATGAATAGTAGCATAATGTAATATAGCCTGTAAACTTCTCTAATAAACAAGCTATCCAACGCAGTGAGATTTTTGTTGAATAAGTTCAGCAGATTACAGAGATTACCATTTTATTATTACATACATAAATACAAACTTTACCTCTTTATAATTTAGTATACAATAAATCTTAAGTATTTTTATAGTTCTTTTTATTATATTTGTACAAAAAATGTAGAATTAAATGCAATAGACTAGTTTTTAATAAGGTTATTCACGTCGTTAAAACTATCTTAAACTAAACTTAAACACAACATGCATTTGAATTTATTTATGAAATAGCATACATCTGCAAAGTAACACTACAGACGTTCATCCTTGGCCGTAAAATATCTTTTAATTATTTGTTATTTTAAAATTTCGTGCTATTAACAAGACCGCCCACCATCTTGCACTATGATGTTTTTAAGAATGTTATCCAGCAAAGAGAGCGAATAGGAAGTTATGACGTACTAACTTTTGTACGTGATTTCGTCTATGCAAAACTCTGTATATTATATAGATAACTCGTCTTAATACAAACAATACAACTGTGTAAACCGCATCAAATTTCGTGCAGTAGCTTATGTGTGATGTCGAACAAAGTTCGCCCAGTTAAATTTTTATTGTATAGTATAGATTACAAGCCCGCGGAGATACCTACAGACTCGCTCACAGTAATTTATTCGCAATTCTTATAAGTAACTAGGACACAAATATAAAAGATTGACACAGTGTTCAATGCAACTGACTGCAGCTCTAACGGTCGCGGATTCAATCCCCTCATGAAAAACATTTTAGACTATACAGATAGAAGTCGTAATCTGGGTTTGTGTTTTGTGTTTCCAAACTCGCAAAACAAGATTATAGGGATCTTAATTTGGACCCTTGAGTGTAAAGCGTTTATACTAACATTTTCGTGTAAGCATTAGCATAGCGGAAAGTAAAGACAATAGTATTTGTTAATGCCTTTACATAATTAAGTTAAACGTTACTACTATTTCGCGTAAAGTTACTCGGATTTCTATGTGAAAATACGCAAAATATTCCGGTCACGTACGCGCTGATACTCAACACTACATAGGAACCCATCAAACCTGGTCAAAAGATAATCTGCGAGGTTTTTAATCTATACTAATATTATAAAGTGGTATAATTTGATTGTAAGTTTGTAGTAGTGAGAAATCCTCTGAAATATACTGATTCGATTTGAAAAAATTTACCATAAACGCGAGAGAAACCACGAGTGGTAACTAGTCGAATATACAGTAATTATGTAATAAGTAAGATACAGCAATGAGCACAATTTGAAAATAACCTTAAAGCCCTTGAAATAACTTAAAAATGCAAATACACTAACGTGTAATTATTATTCAATGGTAATTTATTCCCAATCAATTTATAAATTACATACAGTTTGAAACGTTTATTAAATTGTTCGTTAACATAATAGCATTTAAAGTACGTACATACATTAGTATAATTATGTTTTAGTTTTGACAATGTAATTATGAATTTTGATGAAAATATAATCTTTTATGTTCATGACTAAGTCGGACCTTTTTCGATCCTTAGAACCTTTAGACCTTTTCCTATCCTTTTTCGATCGAATACAAAGTATCATTTTAATCATAGAACAATTTTTTTGTCATAAGAATTTTAATTTTTTTCTTATCTCTTTTATCGACCAATAAACCTTTTTTTATATTTAAAATTAGATCTAATCCTTAATAATTATTAATTTCGTTTACTTGGATTACATACTTATTCCTGTTATTTTAATTTTAAAAACCTCTTCTAAACCGATTTTGATAAAAATTCTATGGCACCATTCTGAAAGTAAATCTTTTTAAAACAAGAATCATCAAAATCGATTTCAAAATGACAGTTTTATAACGTAAGAAGCATTTAAATGAACACCACGAGAATCTCCTTCTCTTTGATGTTGGTTGAAAAGTAATATGTCAGTCCTGTTTACCACCAATATAAAAGTATGATATCGGTGTTAATACTGTAAAACACATATCCTAGTCTGTTCTACGATTACAACCGTATATTTGTCTTCATGTTTCAAAGTAGTGACGATTTCACGGCGAATCGGTTCACGCATTGAGGCATGCAAGCAAGACAAATAAACAAAGCTTCCATACAATAGAATGCATTGCAAAGAAACATATGTATAAGCACTGGATATTCTCTTATGATTATAACTGTATAGCTTTGTATTGCATTGCGTACACTAAATTTAAAGCCCTAGTATGTGTTTCGATAGCTTTTGATACCGTAATTTTCGATTAGTATTGTTTGATTTATTTTATATTCATTGACTAGTAGCATCTTTTGCAAAAATTTCGCTTAGACCGATCGAAAAATTCGTTATTAAAACCTATCAAAACTGTTACTAGAAGTACTGTCTAACGCTACTTTTGTCGATATAAAATGATCACTTAACAGTGTTCGCAGATGAGGAACAATTTTTGGAGGACTTTTTTGTGACGGCGCATTAAAACATTTTGAACTGTGTCATAAAAAGCGCACATGGGACTAAAAATACCTCGTACAAAGCTACCCTAAACAATGGCTTTATTGGCGCGATTGGGGATTTAAGTCCTGCGCCGACTACGCCGAATAATGTCATTTGATGATTAATTTCCAGTTTATTACAAACTCGCGGATTCCTTCCCGTTTACGATCACTGCTTCGCTCCTGTGAGTCCTATCGTGATGTAATATAATCTATAACTTCCCACACTAAACAGGTTATCTAACAAAAACAAAAAAATTTCAAATCGGATTTGTAGCTTCCGACATTACCTACAAATAGACTAACAAAATTTACCCTTTTATAATAGTAGTATAGTTACAGATTTAATGTCGTTATTGTATTATAGTATAGTATAGCATAGCTAGCTAAATAACATTTGTGATTCAACAATGAGGCGTGTATTAATAGAGGCATCTGGTTTAATGAACTGCCTTTTTTCAGATTAACAGATTATTATTGTATCGAAAACACCTGTTCGTAATAGGTCAGATCAAAATTCATCTAACATTTCTTTTGATTGTCTTATTTAATTTTTCATTAGCTGGCCGTTTGCCAGCTAATTTTATAAAAAAGTATCCAGGACACCTGATCTTAAGTGATCACCGTTGTCCATAGATGTTTACAACACCAGAGTCACAAATGCGTTGTCAGCCTTAAAAGGATTAATGGATGTAAGGGAATAGGGAGTTCTTTACTATAATATAATAGAAATAGGTGAGGAAGTTAGGCTTTCGGCTTTCACACAGCATACGATAACGAAAATATTACCTTCTTCACCGTTCACTATCAGGATCTGCCTTGGTAAAGTCAACCCGATATGAGTTGTAGTCAGTGGTCCACAACTAAGCTCTACGCCTTTACCCCAGTAAAATTTTATGAAAGACTAGCTCCTCCTCACGTTTTCACTCGTGTCTATGGTTATAACTTCGTTCCTATGAGTCGTAGCGTGATTCAACATAGCCTATAACTTTTCTAAATAAACAGGCTTGCTAGCACAAATTTTTCAAATTTTTCAAATTAAATCAGTAGTTTCACACATTACCCCATACATACAAACTTACGAACATACAAACAAACTTTATAATATTAATAAAGATAGTAGAGATTCCATAACCCGGTGTAATAAATTAAGCGATGAGTTATTTTAACATGGAATACCTTTAATAAATAAACCCACAACAAAATTGAGCAATCCATTAAAATAAGACTATTAATTTTCGAGATACAGATTTAGTACCGAAAAAAAAATTGGTATAATATCTTTTTTTGATAAATAAAATTAAGATAAATTAGTTTATTTTAATTTGATAGTAAGTGGGTGTTTTAACAATATATATCTTTAATAATAAACAAACGATCAATTTATATTTAACTTTAACTTTTGCATGCGGCTTCGTTCGCGTGAAGTTTCATTTAAGAATTTAAAATTCTTCAAACAGAATTTTGACTTTAGTTTCAACCCTTAAGGAGCTGATTTCCAAAAGGCCTAACTTAGAGGATGCCTATGCCATATTTCATGCGAAACGCAACGCAACAACGCAATCCGTTCAGTACTTTGAACTGAGTGTTCATAGATCAGCCAGTCAGTAACGGTTGCATCGTGAATACATCGTAAACAATAAAATTTATAGATTTTTATTGTTTGCTTCAGAAAACGTTCTTTTATTATAATATTTTTTTTTCTTTATCATGTACCAAGATTAATAGAAGCATTTTCAATAAACCATAATAACATAGCAACGGTTTAGCTTTGAATTTATTTAATTGAACACCACCAAAAATGTATTTTATTACGTCGCAGATTACAAGTTTCCGTTACAAAATTCTTACATAATTATACCTGTCAACTAACATAAAGCAGACGAACAGTCCAAAAATTGACAATATGTGAGGTTTAGAACACAATGTATGAGTAAAAGCAGAATGCCTTCTCTTCGGCGCGAATTACACTTACAAGTTCTGCTCTCAGACTTTCATAAAGATTTACATATGATTTTCGTCTCATTCCTTTACACCTGAAACAATTTACTGTCAATTATTTTATTTGACAGCCATATCTTTCGTAACTACTAACAACGTTTCTGGTACAAAGTTACAGAGTTGTTGTACATGACTCTCAGTTAAAACTGACAAATATAATTTTCTCCTTATTCATTAGAATTTTCTCATAGAAATGTCGTTCAGTCAGCGACCAGACTAAATGCGCTGACCGCGCAAATGTGCGTGACTGCATGTTAATCTTCCACATGAAATGACATTCGGCGAGTCCTGCACACCGCGGCGAGATTGATTTATACAATTATCACCACAGCTCTGTAAGCAATGCTTCTAAATATGGACGCTCATAAGCAATACTGAGTCAAGCCACTCGGACTTCATTTTGAGAAAATGGCGTCTAAAGATGTCAAACCTTTTTAACAAATATGTTCGAAGAAGTATATATCCATCTTTTATTTTAATTTTTAATGAAAGGTATAATGAATTTAAATCAGATTGATACATTTAACATATTATATAAAAAAAGTTCAGAACGCACTTGAAATTCAAGCCAATTAACTAAGAAACTTTTTTCCATACTTATTTAATTTATATGACTACAATTTTTTGAATAATGTTTAAGTAGGTGATGCAGTATCAAAATACATCAATATATCCGAATTTGATTTTGTGGGTCGAATTTGAATTTTGATGCGGTTTTTTTGTTTGAAAGCTGATGTAAGATATTTTTACATAAGGTCGCAAATGTAAATATTTTGTCACACAAAAAAACTTATGATATGCACTTTTCTGAATCCGCGTCCGTCGTATGATACTAACGAATTCCACAACGAGGTCATCTCTTTAAAGAACCTAAAATATAAAAATTCACGCCGTTCAATATAATTTGCAACCGAACATTATAGACAACAATAAATTTCAACATAAGAGAGTTGTAATAAAAATTCTGTATCATAAAGTTTTATAAAAGCGTAAGAATTTAGGTTATTTAAACGAACGCATCTCGCATCTGTAGGAAGCGAAGATTGATGGAGGAGTATCTGTTTACTTTGATACACACGCTCTTATGAGAAAAGTGATGCAGGTTTTATTAAAAATAGTGATATGTCACTTTGCGGAAAACTATTTTCATATTTTTATACTTTCCGTAGGTTTAGTCTTAAAATGGTCTTGATACATTTTGCACTAGTTGTCCCTTGCGGTTTCACTCGCGTTTATAGTTACTGCTCCGCTCCTATGAGTTGCAGCGTGATGTTATATAGCCTGTAGCCTTCCTCTATTAATAAACTATCAAGCACAAAAATAATTTTTCAATTCGAACCAGTAGTTCCTGAAATTAGCGTCTTCAACAAACAAACAAACTCTTTAGCTCTATAATATTAATATAGATGTCGACAAATGTAAGGTTATGAAGGTTAAAAAAAATTGTTTAATTTAATTAAAAATTTCGTGTAGAGTTGTTAATATGAAGATTTATTTTGTGCACGCTTACCATTATAATATTATAATGAGATTTTATATAAAAATTCATATAAAAATATCCATGTAATTTTTATTTCCGCGTGATAGTAAGACCTATAGTGAAAGGTGACAATAAGACAATACCATAAGACATTGAAATATTATAAAGCAAATATGACTAGAAAAAAAAAAAAACAAAATATATTTTTTTTAATTTAAAATAAAATCATTTTTACAATATATAGAATTAGGAACATTATGTTATTATTTGCGTAACTTACAACATAATATGTCTCTTGTGTCGCATCACAAACATATTACTTTATTCATATAGACGTCGCAACAGTTTGCAATATTACGATACTTTATGAGAAGACACGGGGAATAGGCAAGTTGAACTCAGTTTTCGTCCACGTCAAATTATTAATTCAATTCAATTCTTTGGTTTATGGCTTTTAGTTCACGTCAAATTATAAGAATAATTAGATGCTAATAAGCAATAATGTGTCAACCCACAAAAATAATTATTCCGAGATAGTGACGTATTCTGATGATGCGTCATGTATTTAACATTTTTCAAAAAACCTTTAAGTCATCTAAACTAAATAAGTACGGTAAAAAGTTTCTTAATTTAATGTTTCAAATATTGAAGTGTGCTCAATATTTTGATATATGCATATATTTAAAAAGTTATTATTAGATAAAACTTTGTACTACACGAATCTGCGTTTAATTTATTATACAGTTTTTTTAATAGAAAAGAGAACATCGATGTATACGTCTTCAAACAAATTTGTTAAGAAGAAGCTTGACATATTTGGACGCTGATAAGCAATACTGTGTCAAGCCACACGAACTTCATTTTGAGAAAATGGCGTCTAAAGATGTTAACCTATTCTTAATCAATTTGTTTTAATAAGCCATTTGTCCATATTTTCTTTCCTTTTTCCATAAAAGGTATAATGTATTAAAAGCAGGTTGATATATTTAATATATTATCTAAGAAAAGACTTTTAAATATATGAGATAATTGTATAAATTACAAAATAAAGAACGACCTAGGAATTCGAAACAATTAATTAAGAAACTTTTTACCTACTTATTTAGTTTACATGACTTTATTATTTATTGAATAATGTTAAAAAGGTAATTTAACTTTTTGTGGGTTGACACATTATTGCTTATCAGCATCCATTTAGAAGTCATTTTCTCAAAACGAAGTACGTGTGGCTTGACACAGTATTGCTTAATAGCGTCCAATTAAGAACGACTTTAAAAGTAAAATATGAAATGTCGCTTCCTTGGATGATATTATTATGTCATTCAAGTATGCGACATTTCATATTCCAGTTAATTTAATTTATAACCAAACTACAGAAACGATTTTCCGAATTCGACGGAGTTATCCATATTGATGATTCTGAATACGAAAATCTAGTTTCAGTGCGAATTTCCGATTAAAGTCAACTGACAGCAAAGAGCACTTGATTCGAATGTTTTTTTTTTAAATTTAACTCTTAATAATGTGAACAATAACAATTTTAAATTTGTTATTTAAATCTTTGTATATGTTGTTTTGTATAAATACGAGCGGCCTGCACTGATTTGTCCATATTACATATAAAATATTACTTCACCCTCTTGGGGATAATATTTTGAAAAACGTTGAAAATGTTAATTTATTTCTAACCAGAAATAGATACATTACATTTTGTGTTTTTTTACTTTAAAAATGACGAACTTTTACACAACCGTTCGTCCCTTATTATACCCCTAAGGGAAAATTTTTTCTAAAATCCTTCGTAGTAAATGCTTATGAAATAAAAGGTATCGAATGCCAAAATTTCAAGTTTGGAGCCTCAGTGGTTTAAGTTCTGCGTGTATGAATAAGTCAGTTAGGACATGTCATTATATAGATTGTAAACAAAATAATCCGTTCCATAAAGCCGCCAAGTTAAACGTAGTTAATACAAATATTAAGATCAATCCAAAGCAAATCAAGATATTGCGAGAGGATTACCAGAGCGATTACAATAATCTAAGATCACAAGGCGCCATTCTCAGTGAGTTAATTAATAACACAGCTCGTACTTCATATACATATTACATTCAAAACAATACTTGGCACTGACATTACCTCCTGTTAAAGAGTTCGGAAGGAATAATAAGGATTAATTATTGTATATATCCTTATTTCCAACTCTTTTTATTATATAATACAGCTACCTGGCTTGATTGAGGTTGTTTTGTTTTACTTAAGAATTACTCACAGTAACCTTTTTAATAGTCGATTACATTTTTTTTTCTGAATAATATATTCTGTACCCTAGTTTGTAGGTACCTCTAACGTATGAAAATTGACACGATGATTGATTGAGTATTCGAGGCTCGCATATTCAACAAAGTTACGTTCGTATTTATCTATATTGTTACTAAAATAACTATTTACTATTTTACAATAATAGTATACAGAGGTTAAATTCGTTTGTAAGTTTTTATTTAGAAAGTTATCTCTGAAACTACTGGTCCGTTTTGAAACATTATTTTTGTGTTAAGGGTTGAAGAACATCATATGTTGAAGAAGGCTATATAACGTCACGCTGGGGCTCATAGGAGCGAAACGGTTAACTTTAACGCGAGTGAAACCACAAGGAGCAGCTAGTATTTAATTTCATAACACTTGCATTGGAAATATTGATGCCTACTCGTGAAACTATTAATAAAATTAATGACATCAAACGAATGGCATAAAACTAATTTCCATATGGATGCTGATAAGCAATAATGTGTCAACCCACAAAAAGTCAAATTTGGAGATATTGATGTATTTTGAAACTGCGTCACCTATTTAACATTATTAAAAAAAGTTTCAAGTCATCTAAACTAAATAAGTATGGAAAAAAGTTTCTTAAATCAGTGCTTCGAATTTCAGATGCGTTCCATATTTTGCAATTTATAAATTAGTCTCAAATATTTAAAAAAATATTATTAGATAACATATTAAATAAAACTATCTACTTTTGATTCATAATACATTTTATCAAAATAAAAAAGAAAAAGATGAATATATACGCCTTCAAACAAATTTATTAAGAATAGGCTTGACATCTTTAGACGCCATTTTCTCAAAACGAAGTCCGTGTGGCTTGACACAGTATTGCTTATCAGCGTCCATATATAAAATGGGCTTAAGAACATCTTTCTCGACATCAACAATCCGTTGGTAAGCATCCCTCCAAGTCACCTCTATACCAGTTATTAACACTACATAGGTATCTCGCTACCCAGTGCCTGAAATCACTTAATTACATTCGCATGTCAATTACAAGGCTCGACGGAGATCCAATCAATCCACCAGACAATACATAGTAACGTTAATTGAGTTTCTAATACTAGTAAGCTCGTTATTCGTTGAGGTTTTTCTTTTATTTACAAAATGTAAATAGTATTATATTGGTGAAGTTAAGGCTTATTTTTAAAGGTATGGGTCACATTTCACCATTATATCTGTAAACATTACCTTGTAAGAATATGAAATACGTATCTTACATTTAAATAATTAATTTAATTAACCAGCTACCAACTTAAACACAAATTGAAACCTTGAAAATACAATAAGAAATAACAAAATCATTACTCAAGGACTATGTCGGAGAGATATTGTATTCCATTGCTATTAACTGGAAAAAAACAACTAAAACATTTTAAGTCATCCTACTCGATTTTCAAATAAAAAAAATTGTAATTTTTGGATTTCAATTATTCTTCCAACATTTGTAATTGCAGTTTTCTTAACATAAAAATCGACGATATGATTTCTAAAAATAATTTCTAAATAGTTAGTCTAAATAGTTGCTTTCTCTGCACTGGCCCATTTCAATCACTAGCTAATAAACTATGCTCGATAAACTTTAAATATATGTATACCCATTATGATAAGTTAAGAACAGATGGGCCTCCTAAAGGTAAGTCGTCCACGCCCACATACATTAACGAACTTAGACGAGCCACACATTAGCTATTCGCTGCCAGCTGTGGGACCTAACTTATTATGTTCCTTATGTTTGGCACTAAACTGACACACTTATTACGTAACATAAAACATCAGGCCAACGTTATAAAGATAAGTGGATAGAAACTATGTTTCTAATAACATAAAATCTATATTTTATCCGACTGACCCAGAAGAAAGGTTTTCGCTCACATGTGTGTATCTAAGTACTTGAGTATATTGTCAGTTCCATTGTGGCCTCATAAAGATCCCACTGCTGATCAAAGGCGTCCTATCTTATTAAGAGGGTTAAGATCTTAATTCACCACGCTGCTCTATTGCGGGTTGGTGGATATAGCACGTGTCAGAATTTTTCCCGGTACATGCAGGGTATTTTCCTACACAGTCGAGGTAAATTATTTAGTCCCCAAAGCACTTGAAATCTAAACAGGTAACCAATGTACCTTATTAAAAGTTATTGACATTATTTACTCGAAATAATCAGTCTAATTAAAAACCTTCTACTATTTGACGTTAAAAAGCTGTACACAGTTCCAACTTTAATAAGCTCGTCAATTGACCTGTTGGCCTAAAAATACTTTCGCCTGTCATACTCAGTAGCAAGCAGGTTGCTAGGCAATTTGGTCCAAAGAGCTAATAACATACGTTTATTAAGCTGATCCTAATACACATAACACACTTTACTTATAGAATATCATTGTAGCTTCATTATTGATGTAATTTTTTTTTGGTTTTTCATGTATGACGATTCAAAAGTGCTCGTGAGAGCCTACTTGAATAAAGTATTTTTTGATTTTGATTGATTGCTTCATTATTATTATACTGTATTACACGATTATTTTGAAGTACACTACGCAACAGATATCCAGTCTCATCCACAGCAAACCCTACAGTAAAAAAGATTTAAGTAAATACACAAAAACGAAAAGGAGGAAAAATGTCATGGAACATATATCTCCTGAAGATGAAACATGGGCGGTTCCAACTCAAACAAAATATATTTGAAAATGTAAATGACATTAATGGTCGAAAAGATTCAAGCTAGAGAATATTACCTACAATTCTGACATATACGAATATAAGATTGAAACAGTTTTGTAGCAGTCTAGCGAATAAAATTTTCTTCGCAGCCTTTACGACTGAAGAATCATAAAAAAGTAGGAACATACTTTGTAAAATAAATACGGTATTTAATTTTTTCTTTCTAATACACTATCACAAAGTGATCTGAATAAAATTTCAAATACACATCAAAATGAATGATATATATTTCTATTTTACAGAAAATACCACAATTTTTTGTCTGTTCAATTCATACTATATACTGTTTATCATTTTATCATATTAGTCGTAGGACGTCCACTGCTGGACATAGGCCTCCCCTAAAGAGACTTGTTCGAAGCGGCTTGCAGCCGGCCTACTGTTTATACTATACTTGGTGTATGTAATAAATATATAATGCTTGCTGTAGTAGCCTATAACCAATGATATTATATAACAATAGATATAAGCTCATGGACTTTGGCACTCGGAATGCCGACCAATTTGGACAACGATGCCAAGCAACCAACTAGCGACTGGGTATGACAAACGAAAGTTTATTCGGATCAATAACTTTATTGACGAGCTTTTCAAAGTTTAAAATGGTTAAAGATTTTTAACATCAAACAGTAGAAGGTAAAATAGAAGAAGGTTTTCAATAAGAATGTTTTTTGTGTTACGCGATATCTTCACCAATCGTGAATTCATTTTAATATTTCTTTTTTTTTATAAAATTGGAAATACTTCAAATTATTCCCATTTACATTTGAATAAAATATCAGAGGTGATTTAAATATGAATTTGGAAGGTACAATAGATATTACAAAAAGTTCTATTAGAAGGTGGATACATTTTTCTACATAAACACAATTATTGCTATTTAAAACACAATGTATGTGATAAAGTTACACATGTCTTATTATTTTAACGCCAACGTCCCACGTCACAACTCGTTCCATATTTCACTTGCCATAAAATATATTGTTTACATTAAACTATCCATATAGAAGCAGGTACCAATTTGGATTAAACATTAATCACTTATAGAGGTGGACGAACTTTGTTTATGGTGCACTTCCGTATATTGTTGCTGTGCGATGTTGGCCTTTATTTTAATAGCTATATCCATTTTGGATATTAAATTTGTGTGGCAGTTAAAATACCAATTTAGTACATAAGCGTTAACGCATAATGTATTGGAAACAAATGAATTCTACTTATGATATCAGACCAAAACGGACTAGTTGAAAGTACACGTTTCGTATATATATATATATATATATATATTGTCAATAGTAAAAATTCCAGTAATTATTCATATCAGACTTCAAAAAGGAGGAAGTTATCCATTTGTAATAATTTTTTTTACCAACTTTACCAACTTATTTCTGGTAAAATAAACAAATATATTTTGTATTTTTATACGTATAATATAGCGCTATTTCCATTAGAAATATATATTTTTGGAAACAGCCATTATTGATCGACTACAAATCTAGACCACATTATAATCTGTCATACTCAATATCTTGAATAATTAATAGATTTTTCACAAACTGCACCACAAAATGTTCCAATTGTGGCCTAATGATTCGTGTTTAACTCGTTCTAATTAATAGATGACATACAAAATTCCATATGCTTCATTATATAGTTATTTTTTAGCTCTGTAGGTTTTCGGAGGTAAAACCTTAATGCTTAATTCGAATGTACATACATTCCGAAAGAACAAATACCAAACGTCGTCCTTTATTCATTAAAGCCTCCAGTGACTTGGCTGCAGTCCAAAAGATTTAGGTAAAATTTCACCGACGATTTCTTCTACCTTCATTTATCACAAGTTTGGCATCAGTTTCATTTGATAATAGCTTGAGACTATTAATGGAAATAATAAAAGAATTTAGAAAATTCGAAGCGAACTGTAAATCATTCTCTGAGCCAAAACAATTACGTTCTGATCCAATGTGAAATTAAATTTTTACCTAACAATTTTTTTTATCCAAAATATGAACGTAACAGAATATGAGGATACACATTTTTATGTGTATTTCTAAAATGGTATCAAAAATATTTTTGAAACAAAATAAAATACAATGCCCACAGTACGTGGTAAAAACAACGTATACTAACCTTCTTTTTTTTAATTATACTCCAACAACAAACAAAAAAAAGTTATGACAACTTTAACTAATTATTTACTTACAAACTTACTTCTACGAGTAAACATACGAAGATGTACAAAAAGACAAGACTCATATGAAAAATGAGTATGTTTCAATATAATTGTATAGTAAGTTTTACTCTCGTAAGTGATATAAAACAAAACCTGTCACGAACATCGTAAGCAAACTATTTCAGGTGTAAAGCAGTTATATTGGCAAAATAACATGTCTTATTGACATAACTAAAACCCATTAACCAAGAATATACCAATAACCAAAGAATTGTATGAATTGAACCAAGAATAGAATTGAAAACAGTGACAAACAATTTAAATATGTATGTAAGTCTTTAGTCGAGGAGTCAAAACTTACAAGTGTAATTCTCGTCCAAGAAACAGAATCGTTTTAATTTTTACCTCTGTTTTAACGATTTTATTCTATATTTTATTGAACCGCTGCGCTTTCTGAAGGAACAACTGCCAAACCTCGTCCATTATTCATTAATGCCTGCAGCAACTTGGCTGCAACCCAAAGATTTAGGTTACATTTTACTCTTGTATTTCTTCATTTATCAAAACTATGGAATACCCAACGATAACTTTAATGAGACCAATATTTACAATATTGAAATGTTGATTTTCCAGTCTACGGGAGATGTTTATTCGAACGTTTCATATTTTTCATAAGCTCATTAATTTTAGTGTATTGGACTTGAGAGCTATTGGCTGTTTTACTTTGTATTTGATATAAATTATCTTGTAGCTTATAATTATACTAATAATTAATGATACGTATCACGAATTTTCTTTCTATCTATGTACATTTTTTTTTTGCCATTTAGATTTCTGAGATCATTCGTTGAAAATTAAATTAAAACTGAAGTGGCAAAATCGCTTTAAAAAATAACAGTCGGTTTTGGAGCTAAGATTGATTTGAATGAAACTGGAGGATAATAGCACAAGGGTTATTGACCCATTTAACATGAAGATTGTTTATTTTATGTTATTAATTACCGGCCGGCAAGACGAACTTCGTGGCGCCTCAGCATCAAAAATTTGTTTTAACTTTTAAATATACAAAATGTATAAGAAAATGAATTTTCTTCATAATTTTTTTGTTCGTAAATATTTTCGATATTTTAATAATTATTCTGCTATAGGTGACGTTGATAAATCCTTTTAAAATAAAATTAAATCAATGATAATAAAAATGCTTGAATTATGAATGGTGTAATAACTAACACGACTTTATTTTATATAGGTATATACAGAAGATATAGATAGATATAAATCTCAAGAGATAAAACATTTTTCTAAATACCCAACTTCCAAACAAACGATACTTTTACAAGTATATTAGCACTAAATACCCTACACATTAGTTTGTTAAAAACAAACAACTCAGTAACTCGCTAAGACGTGATCTGTAAGTATTCAATTAAAACTCTTAATTAATCCTCAGCTACAAATACTCCTCGACAGCGAGAGCGTCCAATGCAATAAGCTAACAAGGATATTATTAAACTAGTTACGGTGCAGTCAATCGGGGAGTCAATCTAAGTGCAACTTAGGGTGAGTATAGTTTATGCGTTGCTTAACACTGGCACTGGCTTAGCATAATGTGATTTTTTTAGTTATTTCTGAATTATTAAAAAAAGACAGAGCTGAATAAAAATTGGTATGGTCGATTGTTGCAATAATTTTTGAAGAAAACAGGGCCCGAGCTTTCTAAGGTAGCCATGACCAAAACTGTCAAATTGTTAGAAAGAAACAATGCCGTAAATCGATCAACAGACAGACAATCAAATAGCTAAATTCGTCAGGGGTCGAATACAAATAGGGAGTCTCAAATAGAAAAATATAAAAAATTAGGGAGCAAATTTACAATCGCTCCCAAAATATGGTTTCACTACAAAGCACTTTAGTTGGTTTTTTCTTTATTGGCACTTGGATCGCGCTCGTAAAATAAATTCACGATCTTATATGATCGATGATAGCGAAGTGGCTAAAGGGAATAGCGTGGAGTGATAGCACGATTTCAGATAAAATTCGTAATTCCAATTCCTAAAAATAAATTCTTTGAATGGTCATCCGTGTAATTGATTTCGTTGAAGATTTATTAAACGAGGGATGGGATTAGGATCGAGACGGGTAAGCAAAAGTATTTTATGTCTTTGATATTATTAACTCGTAAGAATTCTTATCAAATACAGTATACACTGAATCTGTTTTTATATCACGAAATATGTTGGTATTTTATCTAATTTCTTAAAGACGTTAAGTCAAATAAAGATAAAAGTGATTATGATTCTTATTATTTGGGCACTCGACTTAAATAATTTATTTTATTATGTTATCGAATATGAATAATTAACCTTAAATATACAAAACAAATAAACTTATAGGCATAAATCACAAGCAGTATACTAAGTATAAATAAGGTAAGCAACGTGGCGTAGTTCGAGTAATAATATTCACTAACATTTTGTAGTCCAGCTCTAACAGCATAAATTCAAACTACTGTTGTAATGAATCAAGTTAATAAGATTAGAACAGATATCAAGCAGTTTACAGTTGATTTATAGTATAGATATATATGATACAGTAACTTGATTTTAAAATTGATAGCGCAAAAATATTTCTAAACGTGATATCGCCCACTCTCACAGACTCGTTCGCCTATCAACGCTAAGCTAAGGCGACAATTACACTTATAAGTTTTGATCTCAGACTGTCATAAAAATTTACATAAGTTGATCAAAGAATTTACTATCAATACCATATTTTTCGTAACTACTTACGATGTGTCTGTTACTAGGTTACAGAGTTATTTTATATCGCTCTCGAGAGTAAAAGTTACAAATGTAGTTCTTGCTTAAGAACAAGGATCAAGGAGATAATTTAACGACAAAATAAAGATTTAATAAATTTCAAATTGTATTATAATGAAAAATAAACACCACCGTTATTTTTCATGTTTTTGGAAATATTTTTGTGATCAATCAAAACATACCCATTTTTTATATATGGATCACATGTAACGTTAGTGCACTTGGATATTCCTCGGGTGGAAATATGAATGAATATTTTTATATCCGTCAAATGCACTCGATGTCGTCTCAATAAATAAATCTACAAAATGGAATTGCAGCTTGCTTTGCTGACATTTTGGGTACAACAGCTTTTATTATATGCACAGAAAGAGCTATAACGCTGCTCGTTTTAGTATTCTCGAAATGTATTCAGAATTGAGTTTTGCCGAAATTTCCGGATTCATAGAAATAAGGGTCTTATGCTTTAGACATAGAGTTGACTGTATTCGTTCCTATTAATATGCATTTAGTAAATATATGAGCGTATGTGCAGGTTCCCCCAGCGGCAGCGGGTTTCCAACTCACTTCAACATCACACAAAATTCAGTTGAGGTTTTTATAACTGTTGAAATTTGTTGAAATTTTATTTCTGAATAGTGCCTTTTCACCTTGAAATTACCTACAGGCCACTTTAACGTTATTCTACAGAACTTTTCTGGGGTAAGCCTATTTTTTTTTTAGCGTTCTTAAGAATTATTCAAACAAAATCTTATACTAAAGAATATATTACGTCACCTAAGGTATTTGGAGAACATATGTATTTTGGATATAACTTACGTTTTAAAATTTAATACTCTTATTATTTTAGAAATATTATTTAAGTAATTAAAATAGTCTTTCTATTTTTTTTTTCATGTTAATTTCGCTATAGACGAGATTCTCAGTGTGTATCAGAGAAGTTTAATCAAGGTCGATTTGCAAATGCAACGTTGTTTTTTTAACATAACAGAAAAATAACGATGATCCTGCACGATGTATCTTCGGACAACGAAACCTTAATCTATTTAAGAGAAAAATCAATGCAATCGGAAAATACATTACAAATCAATTTCTTTATAAATTTTACCGAATGATTCAAACAGAAATCACAAAAACTCGCATTTAAATAAACCATAGAAACAAATTAATTAATTAAATTACACTATCACAGAGAAAACAATGATATAATACAACAAACATTAGACAACGAACAAAAGACAGTTCTTCGTTGTAAAGTAAATAGTGGTAACCTACGTAAACAATTTAGTGTCGGAGGAAATGGAGCACAATTTTAATCCCATTAAATAATGTTACTTATAATTTATGAACAAACTCAAAATCGCACGATAAATTAAGTATTTTTTTCATTGGAAAATAAAATTGAAAATACAATAAATTATTCTAAGAAAATGATACACTTTATACAACAAAGGCCTCAAAAGTGCTTATATTTAAGAACTAGCTTTTTCTCGCGGCTACGCTTGGGTTAATGTAGATTATGTTATGCCGGACGACTCTTCAAAATTTATTTTTCTTTCTGGTTAAGTTGACAACGTTTTAACGCAATTGTTTGAACGGTATCACAACATAAATAAATATTAATTAATATTGATAATGTTTTGTTTAAATATAAATAGTTGACAAACACGGTAAAGTCAACACGAGAAGACTAGAAATTGATTATGAGAGACTAGCTCTCCTGAAAAAACAAACTGGTTTTTAAAAAACTTTGTCAAGGGCGGATTTGCAATCGAAGAGTTCCGTCCCTAAGTAAAAGATATATAGATATAACACAGTGATTTTTTTAACAGGACTGCTGCGAAGCCAAAAAAATGTTTGTTTGTTATAATTTAAATATTTGCTACTAGATACGTACTATTATCACTTGACCGTTTTTTTATTTATTATTGTTGTTCTAGCGGGTATAGAAATACACATTCTGTAAAATTTTTAACTCTATACCTCATAGATTATGAAATACGGGCTGTATTGACTGCCTGACAGACGGCCGGACAGCCGGACAGGTAGTCGGACAAACAGACTGATGTAGTATTAGTAAAAGAACCCCGTTAGAACCCTTTGGGTACGGAACCCTAAAAATTAATAATACACAATTAATAATTATCGAATTCATTAAAATACGTTTTCCACGAAGTCAATGTATTTACTAAAATTAAAAAATATTGTAAAACATCTTTTTAAAGCTGGCACTCTTTAAATAAATAATAGTATTTAGCTGTGGATTTCAGCTGATATTGACTAAAAGCATTTTATTAAGTATTCCTTTTACTCGGTAAAGGATGACGACGTCGTATTGAATTGCAATATTTTTTACCTCATTCGAAGATTTTTTGTTGCCTGTCAGAACGTCTATGTATTTTTAACTCGCTTCAATTTTATACGAAATTTTATAAAGTCTTTGAAACGAAAAAAAAATTTTTAAATAGTACTTTTTTCTCTTCAAACCTATTTCCTTTCAACAAAAATTTTTGCTTAAATAATAATTTGTTATCAGATTGCTGTGGTCTGCAAACTTTTTAGTATTCTTTAAGGAAATGACTGTTGATCTATTGATCTCGTTAATTTGTCTTGTTCATCGTCAATACATTAAATATGTTCGATAAAGTATTTGAGATAGAATAAAAAAGTCTATCTACTATAATAAATTTAAATGATAGACGAATACGTTAGTTTATTGTTAGACTTTTTGACAAAGACGCGATAAGTTAAACCCAAAATATATTAATTATTAGAAAAAATATTTCATAAATAAGATTACGTAATAATAATATAACAATTATTTTGCTACGTTATTTTGTTAATTACTTGTAAAAGTAACTAGGTGGTGCTCACGACTTCGTCTGCGATGTCTGTGATGCCTACATCTTAGTAGCTTTATGCATACAAAGTCCCGATCGGTTTAAAATTGACAAAGTTTCATACAAACTTTCATCCCCTATTTTATCCCTTTGGGGGTAGAATTAATCAAAACCCTTTCTTAGCGGATGCTTATAATATAACATCTACCTGCATGCCAAATTTTAGCCCAATTTGTCCAATGTTGCAATGCTGTGCGTTGATAGGTCACTATGGCAGTCATTCAATCAGTCCTTTGACCTTTGAATTATATATATTTAGTGTCATGTCAATATAAATCAGCAGTCGATCAACAACTGTGTATATTTATAAATATATATTGTATCTCCCATCGTTTGCTAGAACTTTTATTATATCTAACATTTTTATGCATTTTGACGTCACATTTCCAAACAAAATATTTAGATCTTTCCAACAGTTCGTACATACGTTGCAACCTAACTTTCCTAATAACCTTCCACATTTTTACGACCCTCGTCTACGGTGTCTTGTTGCACACTTTCTCATACAAATATTATATCTCTGAGGAGGTAAAAAGGAAAATTTATCCGGCGTTGTTTAAAGGAAAAACCGTCTGGTATATCATTCTGCTAGCACCGCCTGCCAGCAACTTAAATTTCTTAGTTCTTCTTTTTCATTTTTCTTCGCAGCTGAAGGCTTGGACCAAATTATATGAAACGCGAGATTGCAAATTTTTTGTATTACGTATATTATGAGGTTATGCAAAAATGAAACCGGCCAATCAAAAATTGACCTCGTTCCGGGTTCTGTGCAAGTATAGACATGTACAAGATATAACACCATATTCGCTATTAATACTTTTGTACAGGAAACAAGATAAAGCACGAAAACAATGCGAAAAAATTTCAGTCTGACTTGCTTAACCGATGATTTTTATATAATTTCTTCTTAATAGAATCTACATCCTGAACAACGGTAACTTCTTTCAATTAAATATTTAAGATTTTTTGTTAACGATAAAAAGTACTTAAAAAGCCCACTGAAGAGAATCATATTTTGTTTTTAAATTTGACTTTTGATTTTCCTTATCGCAACAATAGAAATACAAAATATGTGAATTTTTATTCTCCTATTATGGTTCATGAGATAAAGCCCGATGACAGATAGACAGACGGTCAGCGAAGGCGCCAGCTAATATCCTTTGTTTAAAGGAAAAACGTCTGGTATATTATTATACCCGCTTGCACCGCCTGCCAGCAACTTAAAATTCTTACTTCTACTCTTTATTTTTCTTCGCAGCATAAGGCCTTGACCAATTAACATGAAACGAAGCCTGCTGAAAAAATTTGCTCCAAACGGGATAAAATCATGATGAGAACAATCAGATTTCAAAATTACCAAAACGTCAATAAATCATCGAAAACTCGGCTACCATTTGTTTTTCATCCTTCATAGCTTCCAACGTCAAACAGCGAGATATCTCTCTTGTTATATATCAAACAAAAACCATCTGGATTTCGAAGGCGTTGAAAATTTCTAGCGTTACGTAAAGTAAGGGTCGCTTCATACTATTGATTCATGAAGTGAGGTAACGACTTTCATATTTCTTTTATTTCAAGTATTGGTTACGGATATATATAGGTCAGTTCTTTTTTGATTAAAGATCAGAATCATGTAATAGTTCTAGTAACTGACATTTGGTGCACGAAAAGCTCGTACATCATCGCCAATGATGCACCAACAAAATGCCATATTTCAACAATATCTTCTAGTTTTTTACTACGATACAAAGTTCTTTAAGGATTTATTTTGTACTATTTCCCTGGTCCCAGCGATTTCGTCTGCGTCAAATAATTATTTTAAATAATCCTATTTAATCCTCTTCTTCTTTTGTCCTTATCTAATATCCAATCTTTATACCAAATTTTTTATATAGATTGTCCGACCGACTCGAGAAATTATGTTTCATGTTGGATAACCAGCTTATTGTGTAAGGTTATATCGTTTATATCGCACGATCTACAGTGATGGTCCAGTAACCAAACAAGGACATCCATCAGTCTGTCAAATTGTAGACAAGTATGCAAAGAGATTACTACAGCCTGCACGGGTGCGCATACAATTAAATGCACGTAAAACCGGGACCTAGTCGATAGTAATATCAAACTATTCTTTTAATGGTTCCTTATTTACTATATCTATATATATAAACCAGCAGTCATTCATCATATGATAGTTTTAGCACAATGATATCATTTGGACAATTTATTCAATATAAATTGTAATCTTATATGTTTTCATCTCATATAAAGCTATAATATTATAACTTATCAGTCAAACATATATATAAACAGAATGATTCAATCGGATGGATCAGAAGGGAAAAATCTGAAACTATGAAATCTAGATAAAATTATAAAATTGCATGTGACCGATTTTTAAATAAAGCTAGGTTACTGTGTTCGTGAAAATGGCTATCATTTCGAACAACCGTTTAAGTAAATATTAAAATTCAACGTTTTCTTTTAATTTTATATATGGAGATTCATATTAATATTTGTGTCACGACCTTCATTATTAAAATCCGCCATAAAATGTATCAAAATAAGAAAACGTCGTTTTTCCGCAAATCTTTGAATGCAGTTTATTGTAACTTCAATATCGGTCACGTGCTACCAACTAATTTATCTAGCTCTTATAGTATCCCACTGAATTATCCTGCATAATAGATAAAATTTCATCGAAATCCATTCTTGTATAAAAGAATAACAAACACCCAACGTCTTCTCAAATTTTCTCATGTATAATATTAATACGATTGTGTTCTACTTATAATAATGTAGCTATCGTCCCGATGTCACAGCTTTACTTCTGATTGTAAACGGAGTTTTGCGCAACACTACAATGTACACGCAAGTAAAAATGCAGCTGTTTTCGTTTTTAATAAAAAACGAAAACAGCTGCATTTTTACTTGCAATATATTCGAAGTGATGAAGGCGGGGCGTAATATTTTCCTTTCCGCCGTAATTTCTTCGACTGCAAACGAGTCGTGAATTTCCATTGCAAAATATTTTCTTTAAGCGGATTTAAATTTATGACATCGAATTTTTTTCATCGTTTTAAAATTCAATACACAACCAGATTTTTAATAAAATGTAAAAGTCCTTCCGAGAATCGTGTCACTAAAGTAATTATAACGTTTTATTTAATGTATTCCGCCTATGCCGTCCTTTGTATCTACTCGTAGCGTACGTCATAATATATTGTTACGTAGGAGTTGTCGTGAAAGCGCTTTTCAAGCCCCGGCTTTATGAAAGTCCGAAATACACAGGATTTATAGCCCACCGGCGACTCGGCAAAGTACTGGATATTAGGCAACCTAAGTCATAACATCTTACGTACAGCGAAATTGTATAAAATATGCATATAAACGAAATTAAATTTTACTTTTGAAATATTTACGTTTGAATTTTCAAGTTTCGTTGTAAAATTGTATCTAAATCAAAGTTTATATTATCTAATTCGGAATTATGAACGTTTTGAAAACAACTTTGGACTAAAACCTATTCGTTACAAGGACAGGCAGCTTAAAATTCTTTGCATTAGAGCACTAGACCAAAACTAACCTCTTAGAAATCAATGAAGTAATCTTAAAGTCTAATGAACCAAACAATTATGGACCCGTATACAATCTATAATGTAGAGACTTATCAATTATGAACAGTTCAATAAATTAGAATGAGACATTAGTTTATTCAATGGGTCCCCTAATATAATCGTGGTGTTTATTGACTGTTAAAATAATGAAATATCAAATGACTCATACATAGGCGGTGTTATCTTTATTAGTTTTAATATAAAGGATTCTCTTCATATGATAAAGATAATTGAGAAATAACTGAAGTAATACTTAGAAAATTTTAAAAGTTGATAATGGTCTTACCAAATATTATATTTTAAATAATTATTGTCTGCTCACCTTTAGAATAAGTACTTTAGGTTAGTACAAAATTTAGGAAAGGTGAATCCGCGAGATGCATCTATGCCTCGCGGAACAAAAACTGTATAAAAAAATCAAAGCCTTTTTCAGGACGTAATTAACTAAGTACTAATTTAATATCGAAAAATGTCAATTTAGTTTATTTCAGCTAGACATTACATGACTTTAAATAAAGGACTTCAAGAGGTAAATACGTAATTTCGATGAGATATATATTCCATTTATTTAGATTTCAAAACCAAACTACTGAACCGATTTTGATGAAAATTCTAATGAACCAATTGAAAAGTATACATTATCAAACAAAATAAAAATTAAGCAAATCGGTCAAGCCGTTGTCAAATAATTGAGGAATAATTATAAACTAAAAATCTCCTTTTTAAAATCGCTTAAAAAAACATAAATAATCTTCTATTAAATTAATGGTCCATTCATTATTTTCAGAACTACATCAGAGAACCCCTTGTCAGGTCGACATCCGCTCCTGATAACGTTTCGACAGTTATATTATTGTCTAAAGGCTTACCGTTTTATTTTTAAACATCGGAGCGCGGTCTTTTAAGTATTTTCTCAAACACACCGCGGGAAGTTCTCGATGCACTTACACAACAATCTTCTTATAGAATTAGCTTTAAAGCTTTAAAAGGAGCCTGGAAGTGCATTATAGAAAAAATACTTGAAGTTAATCTTAAGAGTTCTTCTGTTTTAAAATATTTATTAACTATTAAGTTATTATTAAAAATTTATTATTTTAAAGATATAATACATTAATATGCCTTTAAAAATCGATACGAATTTTATATTAAAAACGAAATCGTTCTAGTATACTTAGCTAGTGATACAGCTAATTAAAACACACGTACAACTTATTAAAACAGTTTCAAATTCTCATTTTCTAGTATTTAGCATATGCGCTTTAGTCTCAGTGGTAACAACCAACCCCCAAATTAGAAATGACTTTCTATTCAACAGCAGCTAAATATTTACGAATGACCTTAATCCCATTTCGTCCGAAACTACTACCAAATACACCAACAATACCGTTCGAGTATTCTGATTCTTACCATGACGTGATACCGGCTAAATTTGGTTACCCAGAAACCGTTTATCGGCCGGTAGCTGCATGTGTCATAAGTCATAAAACACGTGAATAATCCTATGGTCGTAGCGCAATGCGGCTTGATTTCTAATTTCGTGCCCCATGACATCATGGCTATTCGATCAGACTGCTGGACGCACGAGAAATAATATTTGAGTCATCCCTCGTATCAATTCAATAAACGTTCTCTAGGTCAAGAATTTAAATAAAAACTTGTTAATGTATTCGGGGCTTAGAAAACATAAAGTTTGGCATAACGCGTTAGTATCGTCTTTTGTCTGCAGATGCTTTAAGTATCTCAAACCTAGTTGGCTGTTTGGAATTAGCTGTTTCTAGCTGGGTTATCGCTATCTTGCATATATTACCTACTTGTGAATGGTAATAGTAAACACGTAAATGAAAACTTATTGCATTTCTTAACAAGGTGAATCTTTATGAAAGGAACGTGAAACAAATTGACGGGTGTAAATTAAAATTAATATGTAACTTCTTCAAAAGATATATCAATAATAACATAAACTTCATGACTGGTAGAATATTAATTACCTATTGACGATAAAAGAACTGGCACTATAAATTTCAACGTCACTTTACTTCAATTTTCTCTTTTAAGACAACTGAAACCGGTAGGACAAAAAGGAAATCCTTATAAAACGTACATAGTAATTATAAATTTAAATAATTACATATACGTAATCTCACAAAACATAAAAAAACAACAGTGCAAATGCACGTAGTTTAGCTAAAATATCCTATTTCTTTAAAAATTCAATTAACTAAGTGTACACGACTTTTTTATAGCATTTGCATTGTTTTTATGTTTAGTGACTTTTGTACTTTAATTTCCGTTAAGCTCACAAGACTAATGAAGGTTATATTATCCTAACATGTAAACAAATAACTACAAATGCAAAACAGTTATATAAATATGGTCTCAGTTTATCAATGAACACAGGAAATAGAAGAACAGATTGTTTATCTATTTGTGTTAAAACAGCAACCATTATTAATAATAGCATTAAAGGTCGAAATATTTCACATAATAACAGTAACACTGAAGCAGGTAAGATTGGCTTATATCCAGTTATTGCATCATGAATGTAATCGTTTTAGATGCAATCCACACATTAACAATATGGTGTTATTAGTCGAGTGCTAGAGAATAAAGATTATCTCGATTTCAGTTCCTTATATTATAAAACGCTTAACCAAATGATAGAGATAACAATTACAGGATGTGTTATTGTATATATTAAATATAGGTACTTAGGCATTAAACAATAGTTCACACGGGCAGCTGATTTCTAAATTCGTCGCAGTGAGATCACCAGAAACTTTGGCTGCGCCATCAATAAACGACAATAATGGGCGAAGTCTACGCCGAATCGGTAACAAATCTACTGAAAATTTTAGACGTAAATCTCCCACGGGAATCGATTTGATTGCCAGATTGCTTGCTCGCTAAGAATTGTGACCCTTTTATTAGTATTCAATTGTTCAATAAAAGTTTATTGTACTTATAAATTTTATGGTTCATCAAAATATCAAGCGGCTTTGGTAATTTAATGAACAAACATCAAATAGTACTTATATTTAACGAGCTAGAATGTTATCAAGACAACACGCAGCTGATTCCAGTGCTTTAGTTTTAACGACAGCAATGATGACGGAGACAGTTCTATTTTCTCATTTAATACATAAAAGCGAAATGTTGTCTCGTCAGCAAAACCTTCAGTTTAAAATGGCACGCTGGAACAGTTCCATTTATTATCGTAAAGCCGGGAAATCTCACTTGATTTTTTTCCTTAAACGAAATTTCCAACATCGACATTCAGAAATTCTGTTTAACAAAATCCAATTTGTAATATGCTAGCTTACCTTGAAAGTTGTAAGGCGTTGTGTCTTTATTTGCTTAGTCGTTTTCGTTTTCAAGGTTAGAACAATATTTAATGTAGCATATGTGTCTTGCTAATTGACTGAACTAAATAAGACAATAGGTGCCATGTGAGTTCATACGTGATATTCGCAAGAATGTTTGCGTTCAAAACATCGCGATGAAAGTTGCAAATCTTATATAAATTTAAGTAAATAAAACCTCAATTCTTTAATCATTTACATAAAAATAATTACTCGCAAATTCTAGTCAAAGTTCAAGTAACGGCAAAATTACAAAATAACAATCAAACAGTTTTCTTTCAAACTCAAATAATATATTTATTACTAGATTTCGATCACGACTCCGCCCGCGTATTTTGATAAAAATAGCCTACGTATTCTGATGTTTGAACTATTTTACTGTAAAGTTTCATCAAAATCTGTTCAGTAGTTTTTAGTGTTTGCAAACTTTTGCATTTATAACAGTAGTAACATTTAAGATATAAATTTAATAGTAACACATACTTATTCAATTTAATGTTATATTGTATTACTTTCAGTTAATACATATCATGAATATAGAGCGAATTATTATAAGTTTTATATTCACGACTATGCAATTTCCTATGAAATATCAATGCTGGTGGTCGATACCACTTTGAATGACAAACGGGTCAATTTGTTGTGACAGCTCGCTTCTGCCTCTATTTAATGACATTTGCATTCCCGATGCAAATCTAAATCGTGACATTATAGTCATTTTATATCCGGAACATATATAACAGTAATAGTTTTATAATAAACGTTTTATTCTTAATATTAACTTTCTGTGGTGTCTGTTGTACATATAGTATAACGTCAAGTACCAATTAACAAGAAATCTGCAATATGTAATAATTTTTTCATATTTGCGTACACGAAATGAGCTCTGCTTCACTTGTCCTTGTATTCCTCTCAAAAGGTCAAGGTTAAAGTTGTGATAGCGACAACAAAATCAGCCTATTTTTGTTAGTTGATGGAAACGAATATACACCTAATCGGATAATATAACTAACTTACCCGCATTGACTTTGTACAGTTACAAATTGTATCTATATAAAATAAGCAGTATAATTTGGATGTCATCCCGTGATAAATATATTTTGTTATATTTAGTGATGTATACACAACTCATAAATATAAACATCAGAATATCTATATCACCATCAAAATATATCAGAATATAAGTATTACGTATACTTATATATAAAGCTAAATGGTAAAAAATACTAATCCAGTTAAAAAAAATATATTTTGGCATTGAATAGCATGTTCATTGAGGAAGGCTATAACATAAAAACAGACATAAACATAAGAATTTAAAGCAGGCGAAACGGTGAGATGCATCTAGTACGTGATACTCTTAAATATTAAAATGACTGAACATTATGTTTTAATTAAAAAAAAAACACTTTTTGTCAACTTAATTAAAATATCTCTCATCATGAATTTTTGAGTTACATCGCAAAATGTTTAAAAGGTTACGCGTAGGCAGGCACAGTATACCTAATATAAAGTTTATGTAAAACATTATGATCAGAACGCATAGCAGTATGATAGGAACCATGATATATGTATGTTATGTTCATACTATTTACATTAGACGTCAAAAATCTGTACCCATTTTCAACTCCGACTAGCTCTTCAAATTAGCTGGTTGCTAGACAATGTCTTCCATAAGACAACATTCTAGGTGCCTAAATCCATAAGCTTATAACGTCAAGCCACATTGACACCATTTTGAGAAAATGACATCTACAATGTCAAACCTATTTTTAATGAATTTGTTTCAAAAAGTATATATCCATCTTTACATTTCTATTTTGATAAAACGTATAATTAAACACTTGAAATTCGAAAGATTAAATTATGAAACTTTTTTCCGTTTTTTTTTTATTCTATATAACTTGAAGTTTTTTTTAAATAATGTTTAATAGTTGACGCAATATCAAAATACATCAATATCTCCGAATTTGACTTTCTATAGGTTGACACATTATTGCTTATCAACGTCCATTTATATTATATCATTGGGTAGGAAGGTATATACATATTATCCTTTACAATGGCAATTTTATCAATAAAGCGCTTACTTTACTTATCTAGTCAAAGAACATTATCTACTAGACTCGTGTGGTCAATATTACGTCAACCTTTATTTACTGAGTCAAAGGACAATCGTTCGACGGTTATTATTATATTTACTTCAATTCACTGTTTTGTACTTGCGTTCAATTCATTTGTTTTGCTATGAATCACCAGTGACTTAATGCATATTTATATTTAAAACGTTATTGTAATTCATTATGTCATAACGACAGACAAATTGTCCGAGACATGTGGTTGGCTCGACTGCATATAATATTAGTAGTTCTCGAACGCGACTTCTCTCTATTGGATTTCGATTTAAAAAATCTTGATAAGTTTAAGTCTATGGAATTACATACGTAGGTAGATATTGTTCTAAATCCATTTATATAAAATATAAATTAGTAGAGACAAATTGATTATAATCATCGATAAGCTTTTAATATAATAAGATAATTTAATTATTCGATTCAAGTATTTCTGTTATGTTCACTTAATTAAGATAGGTTAAATATTGATTTCATGCGGCATTGTCACATAACACACTGTTTATTAAAAATATTAACGCGTAGAAAAACTTTATGAAATTATGTCATCCATAGACAAAATTGAATTCGTTATTCGATGCTATAGTCACCCTTTGAAATCCGAGCTTTATGTCATAAAATACCTACTAATAATGTGAATAAAGTTTAATACGATATCTTGTATGTATAATTTAAATTATATTGATGTTAATAAACTATATTCTTAACAAAATTTTATTTTTTAATTTTATATTTCAAAGCTACAATTCTCATATCAGAACGGTAGTAGCTGCACGTAGGACTGTCGAGACAGTTTTGTAAAACGCTGTTTCGAAAATGCTTGTAAAAGTCAGTTCGAATGAAGGATATTTGAAATTTCAGTGGAAAAAAATATATAGTGTTCGAGTGGAACTGCGATTTTAAATTTTTAGCCATAATATACATTTTGTACATTTTTATGTAAATATATAGTACGTCAGTATTGCTATCTTAAAAAAAAACCTAAAATGACGGTTTTAGTATATGACATCATCTTTTTGGGATTTTCAACTTCATGGTGAACGACATTTCTGGAGATAAGTTTTTAAACATATGTTAGCGACATCCAGTCTCAAGATCAATTCGCGTGCCGCTGTATAAATATAATTAGTATAATTATATCAAATATTAACTAGTTACAATCAATATGTCCTTACAAAAAATAATTTGCCAAGGATAACATAACGTTTTAATATTGTAATGTAGATTATTTCGATTATAAGATATTGTGGGGTTAGTTGTGTTTTATTTTTCAAGTGGAATATTGATTAAATGGATAAAGATTTGCAAATCAGAAGACGAGTTGGTTCGTTTTGTACATTAATTTAGTGTGTTGTATAAGTGGAAACTCGAAATTATAAAAGAAACAATAAATAATCTACGTCTACAAACTTGTTTTAATGTGAAAATCCCTCACACATATCAGATACAAGTCAAGTCAAGTACAATAATTGTTAGATAAAAACTTTTCAAACAATCACTACGTGACAACACGTTTGCAAGAACAAAAGATATTTAGTGTTGTAGTTAAAACGTGCAATGTTTTCATCTCATTTAAGCATTTAAATCTCAATATTAATCAGTTTTTTTAATGTATAAAAAAGCAAGTACTGAGTTAGAAATCATGGTACAGGAAAAATCTACAAAATTGCTTTTATACTTATTTCTAAAATATATAAAAGTTTATATTTTTATTCTTACATCATATTTTATTAGCAACAAAGTGAAGACATAAAAGTACCGTTATATAGGTCAGTTCAAAGCAATTTATATCAAATAGTATGCGATTTCACATAAAGTTTTTATTACACAAGGTTCGCAAAAGTTCGTTCACTTTTGTTTTAATCCCAGAAGAAAGAGAAGGGTGTCATAAGTTTGACGGGTGTATCTGTAAATATATGTGTCTATGTATAGCATAGTAGCTCCATAACAAATGGACCGCTCACCTCTCTCACCCCTCTTTTTGGGTCGGGGCTTAAAAGGGAAGATAAGGACTTCATAAACTAAATAAGCAATTTCATTTTCTTGGATTACCTAGTTATTCCACTTATTTTGATTTAATCAAATCAAAATACTACACCGATTCTTTAAAAATCATATAATAGCTTAATCAAGTTTGTATCACATTTATTGCAAAAAACTTAACGGTCTGGTAGTAGTAATGTATGTTTTTTAACGCCAATGGCTGCAAGTTCAATTTGGTCGATGATTTTTATTACATTACATTATTATTGTGACAGCCCTATTCATCAAAATCGTTGAAACATATAAATTTTGTACTTAATACGAAAAACAGTCTTGACCGATATTTCTATCATCTCAACCTCTCGGATTAAGAGGAAGAAATTTTTATAGTAAAACATCTAGTTCTTAAAATTTATACAATAAAATAATAGCTACGCATGTCTTTCAAGTGAATCAATATCACTCGATTAGATTTATTGTCAATGGAAAATTGTATAAAAATTCTGTTTTCGTCGAACATAAAATAATAACATATTAAACTTCAAGAAAATATTTTATAAGAGAGAAATTTATTACAAAAGATAGAAAATGTTTTATCGTATTACATATAAATTTTAGAAAAATGTGATTCTGTATTTAAGAACTTATTCTTATTGTCATCAAATAATTATTATCGTAATTATTTTACTTTATTTCTTTCTCTATAATTAATTAAAGTTTCGTGAAATTCAGAATTATTGATTTAAAATTTTATATTATTATTTAATAAATCAGATAAGCAAAGAACTTATACACATTGCAACACGTTGTAACTTGAGATCGGGAACCATCTAAGTTGGTTACCACTTATCATATTCTTCAAATAAAAATACAAACTTCCCGAAAAGAAACCAATTCAAATGAAACCGAAAAATACTGTATCTGTATTTTTTGTAATTATCTCTATAGTCACTCAATCGCAACGGTCTTCATTCTTCTGACTTCCGACATTATCCCTGTGGTCAGTCGGTTATAATATTCTCCTATTTAAAAAGAAATAAATCCCATATACTCCCAGCGACTCTTGCTGACATCTTGCAGGTGGATTTCCGATACAGGCCGGCTTACCTCCGTTCCTTTGGGGATATGTTCTAGAATTTAATTTAAAACTTTCCTATTTTTATACGAAGGATATCGGATAACTTAGGAATAACGTTGAGCATGAATGGTACGAATAAAATTACGTCCCGACTCTAGATTTCGGAATAAAATCTCTTCGGGAATATTAGAGTTCACGAGGTTTAGTCCAAATTGAAATCTGTCGAGGCCTTAGCGTATATTGGTTTAGACTGACTATTATATTATACGAGTTAGTTCTGCGCATCGTGTGTCGAATTTACGTTTAGAACTAGCGTTGATATTTGACGGGCTGTATAAACTTCAACTTGTTATTGTAGATTTTAAAATAGCGAAAACTGTGATTCATCATTAGAAAGATGTGAAAAACTAACGCCCACGTTTTGTTTAGTGAAATATAAACAAGATAAACGCTTTTGAGAACTATTACACCGGGGTCAATAAATCTTTTCCGCTTTTATGACGCATCTTTGTTTTATAATAAATAGAATACCAGTTTTTTATTCTTTATCAACTTTGGTGGACATTGAGGAACGTTTATTCTGATTAATTTTACATTATTAATGAAACGTAGTAAATTAATACCCTCATATTAAAAAAAAGGCTTCATCGAAATTAAAAACTATTTTATAAATACTGTAACTTATTTTTAATACTAAAAGAAGAAAGATCTTTCTCTAGAATAATTAATAAATCATCATACTAATAGGTCATCGTAATAATAAGTGCTCTATTTTATTCATTCACATTTGTATTTCAAGCGTATAAATTATTTCTATTTTGCTATAGTGTTGAAGCATGTTCCTTATGTTTATAATTATACTGATAGTTGGCTAAAGCCATCACCATAGAATTAGATATCAAAAATGTATACGTTACAGTCAAAGCTGTTAATCAGTCAAAAGTAATGTCGCAAAAATATTGCAAGTATTTTGTCTATAAAATTCGTTATTTATATAACAAAAATACTAACCTAAATTCACGTATTTAGAGGTTTTTGCGTATCGTATTCATTATTTATATTAATAATACTTATATCCAAAGCCTACGGCCATGCAGTTTTGACTGTGACATATACATTAATGTTTCTCAGCGATATCAACTGTGTATTCTTTACTAACATAACTAATGAGCTTTATGATACTTACTAACTGCGGCATAGATAAGCAAGTGAAGTTATATATAATGTGGTAGTATGTTGTCCAGAGTATATAAGCTACATTCCATACAGTGTTAGGAAGTAATAATCATACGCACTCGTCACTCACGCACTAACTCTCCCATTTACAAAATTAGTTTGAAAATTTTATTACATCACGAAGAAACTACAATACTCTTTGTTTTATGTTTCTCTAGTGATCTATACAGTCGAAAAAAATTTAAATGTCTCTTTGTAATTTGATTTTAACTAAATGCATATAGAAGTATATACGGTACTTACAGCAAAAAACATAGTTTTAAAATGTTTGTCTACCCGTCCGTTTGTTACGGGTAATCACTTAAACGGTTGGACCGGTTTTGATAGAACTTTCTCAAGCAGAGACGTAATGTTATAAAGAGTAACTTAGGCAACTTTTATTATATTATTTTCATTTTTCGCCGACGAAGCCGCGGGCACCACATAGCGTAAAATAAATATTTACATACTTACATGTATATACAATTATACAAGTTTAACCAAAAAAAACAAAATATTTTTATTGTTGCTGGAGACACTTTTTGTGTAAGTTAATTTTATAATTCGTTTAATATATCTTACAGTAAGTCAAGTTTCCTTAAAAAGACATCCATTTTAATTTATAATTCTTAATTCAACACGACTTCTTGCTTTTTAAAGAAATGTACGTCCTTCGCATTCTTTTAAAATATATTCATACTTATATAATAAAACTTATCAAAATGCATATACAATTGTTTTTAGCAAATTGTATATCAAATATACGTTGTATTTTACACACATAAATGAAAAAAACTTAACAATCTCCCATCATTTGAACGCCTTAAAACCGGTAAATAGCACAAAAAATAACAATAGTAATTAGATATGTACTTAGTTAACACATTTTCTGTTATGTAAAATTAAGTTTTGATAATGTCAAAATATTCTTAAAATTCTAAACGACTAAAATAATATAACCCACTGTATAATCAGTGACTCCTATTAAGATCTGCAATATTATTACAAATAGACTAAAAATTTTAATCACAACCAAAAAGCCCTATGTTTGCGTCCTCGTTATATACATTTTTTATGAAAATGAATTTATAATATCGATAATTATACCAATAAAAGTAAATACTTCAAGTACCTACGCGTTCGATAAAACTGCATTTAAGGCAATGGGATACACCTGCGACAAAGCGAAGCGAAAGTTTGCGAATTCGAATCATTACAGATGATTCCATATAACCTACCGTTACACCTGCGACTGAAGTTTTGGCTCCCTAAAATGGGATACGTGTTGAAACTACTTTTGTGAACCTTATACAAATACATGTATTCCGTCAGGGCTATTGTCACAAAATGGACGAAATACACATATGTAGGAGCCAAGATGGCCTAGTGGTTACAACACATCGATCTTTACCGATGATCGCAGGTTCAAACCCCGGATAGCACCTCTGATTTTTAAGTGATAAATTTGAGTTTAAATTTATCTCGGCGATGAAGGAAAACATCGTCAGGAAAACCTGCACGTGTCGGGAAAAATTCCAACACATATATATCCGCCAATCCGCAGTGGAGCAACGTGGTGAATTAAGGTCTAAACCTTCTCCTGAATAGGAGAGGAGGCCTTAGCCCAGCAATGGGACATATACAACCTGTTACTTTACTTTTTTACACATTTATATATCAAAAACACTATTTGATATTACGATTTCAAAAAAAAATCGCTTTCTAGAAAACTACATAATTTTGTAAAACAGAATACTCAATGTTTGATTGACGTCATTCGACGCTATAAAGCAGCCGTTAAATGACGGCACTACTCTCTTGGGAAACAAGAGCTTAAACTAGAAAGCCGCAATAAAAATGTACATAATCGAACAGATGTTGCCGTTACTTTATTGACGATTCGAATGATGAATTGCCTTATATATAATTATGTCAAGGGAGATGTTAAAGCTATAAAACATCCAAAAAACAAAACTTGTCGACGCCGACGTTTCAAAGAATACAACTAAAGAAAAAAAGCATTCGCAGTAACATCTGTTAAGTTAAAAGGTTACGCTTAAATTGGTGGATGACCTACTTTTATATTCTTACTGAGAATTGTAAAAATACATAACTCGGAAGAGAACACAAATACATTGGGATGATCCTTGTTTTTGTGATTTTAGAATTTTTGTCACACGTTCTAAATTAAAAGCATTATCATTTTAATAAATGTGTTTTTTAAACAATTAGTTTTTTTTATAATTTATTATGGTCTGCTATTAAAGTTAAAGCAAAAATTAAATACAATCTACAACTTCAATCTTTTATTATCCCTGCTCTATAATCAAAATCAAGAGCCTAGTATAAAATAACTAGAAAGAAAGATAATTATAAATAATATAATAACAAAATAATGATTTTCAATTACTGAACATTATCCTCTGCGACGTAACGTAAAGCGTCTGGTAAGTTTCAGTGGAAAACAGAATCGAGCTGGCGAGCTATTGAGGTTTCAATTAGTGTAACTAACTTTTATAATACAGGAACTTTTGCTATGAACCCAGTGGTAGTTTTTAATTACTTCACGTTTCTACATGTGTATGTCATAAATATTTCTAGTAATATTAAATATTATTTGTACATTTTTATTTGTTGATTATTTTTCTTGTTTAACTTTTTTTGATAACCAATACAATAGTATGTAGTATATAGAGAAAATTGTCGTCATATTTAACTCCTTATGGTGCCATATAATAACTTCACAGCAATATAATCGTATCACATTTGTGCGATTGTTTTGAATTTGAATAGTTATATATAAGAATGTATCAAATGAGTTCCGAATAACAATATTAATTCAACCAATTTTTTACACTTAAATATTTTTGAATACTTCGCCTAATAATATACCGTATTTAATCAAATGATTATTATTAATAACGATGTAAAAGATTTTCGATATTTATGCTAGGCAATTAGATCACCGTTCAAGTCATATACTTATCGAGGTTTCTTAGGTTATACATTTACTTTATACTTTTATAACAGTATAATAACTTCATGCATCATAGCTCTAAAATCTTATTGCGACAATAATTCAGAACAAAAGGCTAAAAATATAATGGAAAGGACATGTCGTTACCCACTTCAGATACCTATATCTCTAAGCGGACTTTCAAAGAGAAAAAATATCAAAAGAAACCGCAACTTCACGTTAAAAGATCTTTTCAACGATACCCCACTTGATCGGGTGAATGAAAAAAATTCCTAAATATAAGGAAGATATTAGAATAAGATGTTGCCAAAGAGTGTCTTTTGAAGAAGGGTTCTGTAGGTCTAACAACTCTGACATAACAATCGACACAAAAATTTCATTATTATTATTTTTTTCGATATAAAGTGGCACCGTTATTGCATAAATTCTTACAGTTATGGTTCGTGAATAAAAATAACAAGGTTAGACAGCTATAAGATATCGCTCTTCTAATTATTTTATTGTATCTTCTACATAATCTAGCATAAGCATGCGACAAATAACTTAAGGTTCGAACAAAAGTGACGAATTAATACAATACGAACTGTTTAAAATATTTGAATAAAATTAATTTAATGTCATAGTAAACCACAAGTTATCCAATTAAATATAAAACAATAGTTACTCCAACGTGTACAACATATATCCTTTTAAGAACTATTCACGTCAGGACAGTCGCAAGAACCAATAAACTTTGATATTTTGTTGCGCTGAACACTTCGATACATCACGAGCTTTACCACGGAGGTCGCTAAACTTTTGGACTTTAAGAAAGGAATGAGTAGAACTGTGATGTAACTTTCCCGAAAAGTACCAAAAATTATCCATTATAGTTAAATTTTTATTTTAATAATATGGTCCTTTAAAATACATTTAGTTTTTTTTTTGTATAAATTTACATTTATTATTTTTGTGTATCTGCAAACTACAAATTGACATCAGTGGTCTACCAAAGTATGTCATAATCTGACAAATTCAGTTGTGAATGCTTGAATCGTTAAACATAAGGCTAAGTGTACGCTAAGACGCTGACCATATATGTATGTACGTACGTACAACGCCGACATGCTCGTAACCACCATACTCAGTATACGTCACCCGTCTCTACCTGCTAATTCTGTTCCATACTGCGCTGCATTTCAGCATGACTTCGGTTTAAAGACATTTATTTCTCATAAAGAACACAAAAGTTCACTTACGATAAGAAATTATAGTATAAATATTGTTAGTAGGTATATGTAAAAAAAAGACTTTAGCCTAAATATCGATGCATTCAAAGATGGTGACGTAACGTAAAAAAGACATTAGCTCACATGTGTTTCAAGATAACCTTTGAACTGTAGTCTCGACTTTTGGAACAAGACTTGATTGTTATAAAGCTGCCCAATTTAAACCCTTTGACGGTCTCATTGTTTTGATTAAGAACTTTCTTAGGACTTGTTCTTGGTATTCATACAATAATGATTCATACTCATAATATTAAGTAATTGATTGAATTTGTAATATGTATCGTATAAAAGAAATCGTACTAATTAGATTATCCTTTACATATTTGTGGTTATTTAGTACTAAAATTCTTAATTTCCGTTTTTAAATTTGTTTGTAAAATGAAAATCATTGTTAATAATATTAATATTACGCTTTAAATTTAAATACTATAATAAGTATTCTAATCATTTATTAAATCGATTTGTTATCCTAACGATACTAAATTATTTTTTAAAACCTCCTTATTGAAACTGTAATATATACCTATGTTTAATTATTTTCCATTGTTTGCCATATGTCTACACAATGTGTACCGGTGGCGGAAATAAATATTCGGCAATGCAAAGCATACAAATGTGCTTTTTAATACAATGAATATAAATTATAATATTAAAAAGTTCGGCAGGTTAAAAGAATCATTGAGAACAGTTAATTCATGTCAAGAATACGTTTGACTGTCACAGATAACTGCAAATAAAAATGGAAGCCTGTTTAAAGTAAGTAATGAAATACCTGTTTATACAAAATTAAAAATGTTTATAAATTTAAAAAAAAAACGTATAAACTTGAAATAATTAAAGTGAAATACACTCATTATTTTTTAAGTTTTATATACTTTTTAAAAATTTGTAAATATGGCTTTTCTAAATATCACAAGCATCTATATTTACATAAAGATATATTAATACGTGAAACAAAAACTTAGTCCCCCTTTTCACGAAAGTTGCGCGGATAGAGGAGTATGAAATTTCGCACACTTATAGTTTATATGGAGAAGAGAGGAATGAAAATATTTTTAAAAATGTATGTATAAAAATACATTTAATCAATAAAAAACATTACACACACTATCATGTATTTAACACACACGCATACATATGTATATACTTATTATATTCTTTTATTTATTGTTAGTCTGTGGTCAGTCTTGAAATCGATTGAAAATTTTATGAAATATGGTCGAATTCCGAATGCTAGGCAACCACCAGCCCATAAAAATATACAATCTCCTTAATGTAATATACACATTTATATGAATATTATGAACATAAAAAAAATTAAATACTCTTAGCATGTTAATTAAATACTCTAGCTATGAAATGAACTTCAGTCTTTTCGATATAAGGATTATAACAAATGGAAGGTCAGGACATATTTTTCGGTTTTTAAAATTTATTTCGAGTCCATTAGTGCCTTCATTTCATAAGACCTCTCCTCACGAGTACACTTGAAGCGTCGCCCATGTAACCGTAATGAGAATTGGCGCCTGCAGACCGTACAAAAAGTTTTTACGGCCTAAGTTCGGCCATATTCCCGTAATTAACATTTCTGTAGACACTTGAACACAATTCAAGAGTCTATTTGAATGAGTTGAAATATTTAACGTGATTTCGGTGGTCTTATTGTAATTTATCACTAGAAATAATTAAATATAGTCGTAAAGTGTTATTAAAGCAATTAGAAAATATTGTCGTCAACGATTGTTATATGTAAAACTTAATTATTAAAAAGGGTTTAAATAATCAACAAAAAATAAAGTCTAACAGTTTTCTAACATTTATGATCAAACTCTTAAACGCTACTTAATTTGAAGTAGCCATTAAATCTTTTTACAATCTATTAATAAAATTCTGTTTTAGAGCGTCAGCAAGGTTAAGGGCTAGTTAAAATTAACGAGCGCAATATTGAAAACACTAACTTAATAGTTAATAAAATATATTTATTATAATATCTTACTATGTTGACATATGTACATGCAAAAATTATCATATCTGGTTATTTTTTTATTTCATAATAACTATTTTTTAAGCAATACCAGAATATTATAGATAAATACTTCAATATATGTAATTTTAGAAAACATCAATTATTTAACAAGATTATGCAAGCATTATAATACCAGTGTCGTAATTTATTTCGCAGCGGAGAATAATATAAGTCAATTAGTATTGAAACTTTTTGCTGAAAAATATTTTTACTCGACAAAAGCATTAAAAAAATAAATAAAACTAAATCGAAACTGACAATGCGACCATCCATAGTTTCTCAATTGTTTTCTTTAATTAGAGAATTGTATTGTTATACAAGTTTTATTGTTACACAAACTGAAAGTATAAATTAAAAATACAGAATCTGAAAATATCGCAAATATTTATTACGAGAGAAATAATATAATTCTAGTCTATAATCGGCCTATACTCGTATGAGTGTCATAAAGTATAAAATATATTAGGAGAGTTACGAAACAACAATAAAGTGTGATCATAAACGTCTGTCATCATAACTCAAGAATGATCGCTAAATCTAAAGTGACGACATCGAGTGTCAAACTCGACACCCACTAACCCTACATTTTGACCCTTAAATAAATAAAACTTAATACAATGTGTGTATAAATATTTCTACATAAAATATTGCTTAAATTTTTATAAAATGTAAAAATTTTATCCAAAAGTATGTCAACTCAAGTGTCCTCTTTGGCTAAAGATAGCTAACGAAAAACTTATTCTAAAATTTTCGTTTTATTTTAAGTACTTTAAACATTTAGAGTACTATTGCAACTTCAATCGCATTTCAATAAAAACTATAATTTATAATAGGTATTTGCGTTTTACTATGTTAATCTATTTGGATAAATGTTATTTTTTCTGGTTCGCATAATCCATCTAACAGAAATTAATATTCTATACATTTTCTTATCGTTTTTACAATTAAAATAACATATAATGTAAAAGAATAATGTGTGTTTATTTATTTTTAATAGAAACAAATTTATATATTATTGTTCCTTATTTACAAACTGTAAAAAACGTTCTTACCAACGCTGTTGTCATCAAATGCTAATTGGTCCTTATACAATATTTTATACACATTATACCCCAAATTCTACTGACTAATTATTGATGCAATACTGAATGTTGACACAGCGATACTCACAGCCACAACCTAATAATCACGTACACAATCGTAAAATGTGACTGACGTAATTTAGGGTTTACGAGTGACCAAAACAGGTCACTGGGATGGCTGTAAAGTGTTTCCAGCTATTAAACTATTATAGTTAGTATTAGTTAACGACAAATAACACTGACTAAATGAGTTTAATCATCTGGAAATGACAGAGAATAATTCAACACAAACCTCAGCTGATGTGAATGTATTATGTTGAAAGCAGAGCACAATTATAATAGTCCATAAAAATACCACGATGGCGTAAATGCCTTCTGTGAAGGGGATATTCTCTAAGAAGCTTAACTAGAGTGTTCCAATTCCGGTTGAATAGCACACATGTCGTAAATTTTTTTTCAGTAAAATGTATATTTATAAACAATGTTTTCTTAAACAAAGAATAGATTGTAAAATTTATTTGAGTAAGATTTATATAGGTCAAGAATAGGAAGATCTACTTATTGTTAAATTATATACAATTGGTAACCTCAATAAAATTGAAAATAATTCGATAAAAGTATTAAGTATGATTGTTTATGTAATATATATTTTAGTATTTTATAGACAAATTTAATTAAATTCAATATAATTTTTAGTATCACTATGAGTTACGAGTACTAACTGCTAAAGGAGTTGTACCGAAAGAGGGTATAAAAGTAGAGTCGTAACATATTTTAGTGCATTATGCACTGCTTAATGTTCTGTAAGTCGTTTCGTAGCAGGAACGAAAATAGGTCAAAAAGACAATTTGTAATAACAAAGGCTGGCGGTGAAATTGTTTAAAATATAAATGAAACAATACCGCTATCCTGGCTATCTTATTCGCATTTGCAAGATCTATTTACTTAAATATTACAATTTTAACATGAATTTAAAATCGCTTGTGTAAAAAATGAGTGGAACAAACTGTAACACTCAATGGGGACATAGTCGTATAATTTTGATTATAATGATAAATATAACAACATAATGAGTTAAAATAAAGTAATGAAATATTTAATTACAACGGAAATAGTAGGATAAATTAATGAAGTAATTATAGAACGTAATATACTAATGAAAATATTTTTGTACAAAAATGTGCTTAACAATTTAACAATTGCATATCTATTCCCAAATATTTTGGCACATTTCACGATACATTCAACAATCACGAGAGCAATAGGAGTCTGAAGTAGGCGTAACTTAGGATCTAAATATCTATTCCAATACTCGCCCATCGTTATTCACAATAGTCCTATATCAAGTGCGCAGGAAGTATTCTAACACGCCGCAGATAACATCGATCTTCAATCGCAGTTAGCTTGGAAATAATTCAACATCGTAGCCGAAAACGTGATCAACTATTTCCAATAACGATTTGCTACCTCTGTTTAATTTAATGCAGCTAAGTCCAAAGATGTTTAGAGTGGATTTGGTAAGGTCGTTATTTAAACCATAATATGGATGCTGTTAAGCAATAATGTGTTAACCCACAAAAAGTTAAATTTGGAGATATTGATGTATTTTGATACTGCGTCGTCTATTTAACATAATTCAAAATAAATTTTGAAGTCATCGAAACGAAATAAGTACGGAGAAAAGTTTTTAATTCAATGTTACAAATTCCAAGTGCGTTCCATATTTTGCAATTTATGAAATAATCTCAAATATTTAAAAAACTTAATTAGATAACACATTAAATATATCAATTTGTTTTTAATTCATTATACCTTTTCAAAATAGAAAAGAAAAGATGGATATATACGTCTTTAAACTTTACTAACTAGGTTTGATATGTGTAGACACCATTTCTCAAAATGAAGTTCGTGTGGCTTGACTCAGTATTGCTTATCTGCGTCTATATATACTCGTATTATGTCACAGTTGTTTAGAGCACAGTCCGATTGAGATAGGGCCTAGGTGTTTCCTACTGACTACAGTTCGTATGCGGACTGGCTCGACCGAGGCAGTACCTCACTTTTACGGAAGATTGGCGTAAAGTAGCAAATGTATCCGTTTCGTACGGTGAATGAGAATGCCGGTAGTCTAAACTCCTTTCGTATTCCTTTTCTTACATCTTATGTCCTTTCATTCTATATTCTTTTTTAAGCTGACAACGCATTTCTAGGTCCTTAATTGATGTTAAGGACCTAGAAATGCGTTGTCAGCTTAATCCCTCCTACTCCTTAACCACCTATTTTCTTTACAAAAAAATACATTACTACTACTACTGCGTACAGGTCTCCTTATACGAAGAAAGTGAAGCTCAATCTTTCAGGAAACACTACTAAAGATATGCATATATCAGATTTTTTCCGACACATGCTGGTTTCCTCCCGACGTTTCCTTTCACTGCTGAGCATAAATTAAACAAAAATTTAGTCCTCGAAAACTTAATTCTGCATCACTGAATTTAATCTTACGCCTAATAATGTTCTATCTGCTGACCCATCTTGATTCAGACTTGATTAAATGATATCAACAATATGATTCATTCGTCCTCTAAGGAGTAATTTAATTTTAACTCAGTGTTACGAATTCTGTGAACCGCATTATATCCGTAGTTTATCACAGACAGTTAACGCACGGTTTTAACATGTTGCGTACATCGTGTTGGTATTTATTTATGTTCGAACATTGTTTATATCTTAGCTCGAACTCTGTCGCAATAGCTTCAGAAATATCCAAAATTCATAACAAGGTCACCTTCGTTATAAGATATAGTGCATTCAAATCTAAAAAAAAATTATCATATCTGCCTTTTATATATGTATAACCGTCAATTGTTTGATTTAAGAATATTGTAAATGTTATTTTATAAGTTTAATACTTATGTATTTATTTTATTTCAATTTTATCTTTAAATCCATCAATATTTGAATGCGAAAATGTTTATGTCACAACGATTCAATTATTAAAATGCTCTTGAGCTTTATTAATCAGTAGCATTGGAACCGCATTTAATGTTAATGTATTTTTTGCAAAATTATCTTTTTAAATATACTTAATCCTAATGGAGTTTCTAATTTGAATTTTAATATGGAATAACTAAAGGAGCGAATGAAGTAATTATTACATGCATACCTTTTCATTCATTATAATAGCATCAAATAGAACATTAATATTGCTTTCTTAACACATTTATTTTCCTTCCTATTTTCATCCTTATTTACTCCAAGTAACTAATACAAAGCACGTCTTCCGAAGTTTACGACACATATCATCAATAACAATCTGCGTATCCAATATTAAAGGAAAACTTACCAAATATTGATATTATTCTACACTTCAATATTTTACTTGATATTACATACATATATCTAACCAACACAATACAGTAAGAGGGTATACGGCATTTAGGCTTAAAGTTACGTAAAGTTACTTCAAGTTTCGTCGAAGTTTTAAGGCTTATGTTATAACTTAGCAGACTTTTGAGTGGTTTCGCGCGATATATGACCACATATCTGGCCAACTGCTCTAATATAACGTAAATGTTGATGTTAGTCCAAAATAAAAATTTTAACATAACGAGAAATATTAAAACTCGTAACGTTTTACTGTACACAGTAACATGTTCTTATTTGCACTTAAGCTTTCCAATGTGATCAACCCTTATAAAAAACTTGGAACATTATCATAAAAATAAATAAACAAAAAGATTCTTACCATGCAATCAAGTGTTATATATTGCATAAAATCAACCATTTAAATTCTCATTCTGTATGATCTTTAAAAGTAACGTCTGAAAACAAATCAGCATTACATAACACAATAACTTTAGTTAATATACACATCATATCACTAGGGATGTTTCGAAATGTCTCTCCGAAATATAAGAGTCCCAACCCCAAGATATTTATGATCTATAAAAACGTCCATTCGACAGCGTTTATTGCCGAAAGGGTATCGCCCGAGCTACCTTACAAGCAGTTTGTTCGAATTAATAGTACAATATCAGTAAATTTTGTCAGAAAGGCCCAAACAAATTTTCCACGGTATGGAAAATCGAAAAACTAAATATTTTTCTTATTGTCACGTGGTGTATTTATTGTTTCAAAATAATTATACGCTTGATTATAATATGTAATCATTTCGTTTAATCAAGACACTTATTTAAACAAATAATTCTATTAAAAATAAAAAGAAAGAGAAATTATTAAATCCGATTGATTGAAAATATCTGAACTAAAGATGACTTCTGAATTATCAATATCAATATGCTCGGTAATAATGCATTCGTAGTAAAAATTTAATTTAAAAAGTTACTAAAATACTGACCGGTAAAATTAAAGGTTATATTTGGATGCTGATAAGCAATAATGTGTCAACCCACAAAAAGTGAAATTCGGAGATATCGGTGTAGATAGAGAAATATAAATCTCAAGCTTCCTGCATCGGGCGGTCTGCTAAAGAGATTGACACGCTAAACAAACATTTGTCCCATCGGAACCGAGATAAGGAAGTTAAATTGTTCTGACACATTTCTTAGTAATACCCCATCCTCATAATGGTCAGTGCTTGTACTCATTACTCAGAAAAAAGAATTATTCAAAAATAATTATAAATAATTCGACTTAGAAATTGTCTTTGGTCAAAATAATTGATAAATATGGAAAATTTCTATTGTCCGGTATATTAAATTTATAGTAAAATTATGTCTCCGATACTTGTCATTTGAAGTAATCTAAAGATATCACCGTCTACTCATAGTTAATACTTTAAGGTAAATTTTTTGTTGAATAAAAAACAAAATGGGATTTATATTAATTGAGTTTCAATACACTCTGACTCAATAATTCTAAATTTGCTAAAAATCATTATTCATTAAAATTACAAACTATTCTATACAATAATTGTAAAAACAACACATTATTCAAAATTATTGAAAATAATTTGAACCCTTATTTTGCGCAGTTTGGACGCTGAGAGTTAAAATAGAGTACCTAATTAAGATATAGTCTTAATTAAATCTCTTAATCGTAAACTAGCTCGTACTATCTTGCTCATGCGGATCTTTAGTTTTATCATATTCTGAATGAAGGTGTTAATGAAAAATTTTAGAGTATGTAACAAAAAAATGATAATAAGAAATTCCTTTTGAGATCATATGAAGGAATATTTATATTTTAAATTGCTTTAAATCTCATCGCAAAAATTCTGTATATATTTTAACAAAATATAAAAGTAATAAATAAATAAAACAGAATCGACTCTTATACATATTGATTTTGGTATTATATTTCTTCACTGAGTAAGGTTTAATTGCAACGAAATGTGAATGTAATTAATAGGTTTTTTATATAAAATCAGAATTTCATCGTAATTAGTAATTAATTACTTATTGGCTCAGTAAAACATGCTCACATTTTGTAAGGTCTAATAAGCAATTATTTCTAGAAAGAACTACGTTTAACCTGAAATACTATTTATTTATTTTTAGAATTCTGCACCTACATCTAATTGTAACCCGACAGTGATATCACGGAGTATCTCGTTAAATGTGAGATCGTGACAAAAGCAAAAATGTTGACCTAAAAGTCTAGAAACACCTGCAGACAACATTACACTTAAACTGAATACAAAAATTATTGTTAATCTAGCTACTGATAAGGGCAACAAAAACAATGCCTGATTCTTGCTTTAGAGGTCGCAATTTCATCTCGTTCGTAACAAATATATCGGATTTTCTTGTTCATTTTTGGGTCATTGTTTGTTTGTAAATGAGAATGTTTCGTTTCGCTTGTGTTCTTTCCGAATTCGGCAACGATGCTGTTATCCTATCTATCGAAGATCTCTAACATTTATTATTAGTTATGAATTAAAATTAAAAATTCTTCATCACATGAAATATAAGTGATGAATTCAAAACTTTACATTAAAATTCTTGGTATTCTCGATTATACCAATTATAAATACGTTAAATTTTCCCGCCTTTAGTATAAATATTGTCCTTGCAATTTAGCTTTTATGTACCAAACAATAAGGATGAAAATTGCTCCATTAACATCAAACGCATACCTGGGTACAGCAAGGCGTAAAATTAAACACGTGATAAAACCGAGCATACGGAAGATATTGAACGTTCCAATTTCCTGCATTGAAATTCTTTCCACTATTTGCGTGATGTTAGTAAAAATATACTAACAAACGGAAGGGTACAGAAACTAGGGCGTTGCATGTAGGTCAGTAAATCATATGCAGCTCAAATTATATATGTACCTCAATATTAAGCTGCAGTCGATAAGTTACGTGGGAAGTACGGTCTTAATTCACAGCTGTGTTTCCATTGCTATCGCGTATTCGAATTTGTACAATAAGGTATTAAAGAGTTTCTTTTGGATAATTTTAATCGTTAATAGACATTTTCTTGTAACTTATCATATAAACAACTATCTCCTCTTTTATATAATTCTAATACTATAATGTATCCGCCAAGTCCTCCGTTCAGTTGGAACGTTCATCAAACAATCATTGGTCACTGGTAAGCAAAGAGCGTCCTGTGTAATTCAGATGAAGTCAAGATAACGTTTGTTGATCACGAGATGGTTTCCACGAATCGTTACATAACACTACAGCTTTAGTCAGAATTGATGCGTTGCTTTGTTCTGATATAGTGTTAGTTTTAAACTTCAAGTAAGTAATTTTCATCCTAAATTTTATGTTTTTAGTAATGTTCATGGTATATAACGTACGAAAAACTTATCAGCACAAATTTTTGTGTTTTTATAACGCAAACACGTTTTTCTATTAGACGAGAATGACACTTGTTAGTTTTACTCTCGTAATTAATATAAAACGGCTCTGGGACCTAATAACAGTCACCTATATAACGTTATAAAAGCGGTGTGTGAAAAATAAGGCACTGACAGGAAATTTTTTCAGGTGTAAAGCAATAACAAAGAACTTATATAACCTTTACGATAGTCTGAGAACAAAACTTATAAGTGTAATTCTCGAATTACAGAAACTTTTTTAATTACATCTGTATCATGACTTGTATATAGTAACTTAGTATTAAGTTATGTATGTCAGAAGAAGGTTGGAACCTAGTTCCCAGTTATTTAGAGTAGTACAATCTATAATGCTCAAATAATAGTAAGAATCATAATAATCTCTTAAGGACATCCATTATTACATTCTTTGCCCTTTGTACACCACGGAAATCATTTTGTAAGGAACTGATTTGAAAGCTTTCATCTATCAAATTTATTGAACCAAAATGAGAATGAATTTAGAAATCACAATACTCAATTCATTTCGATGTATATTATTTCCCCTTTTTAAACCATTATTTGCAGAGTTGAAATTGAAAGCAATTAACTTCGTTACCTTTGTTTTTATTACATCATTAAAATTAAAAACTTGAAATATTTTTACAACAGTGACAATTCAAAGTATTAATCAAGCCAAAAAGATATATATTTTTTTATATTTATAACCCTAAAATATTATATTATTTGTAACATAACATTCAATTTAAAAATTTCAATAACACTTTATGATCTTAACCAGGGGATAGGGCATCATTTAAGTCCGTGAGAAACGTGACTTGAACAAATGAGATCCCAAAACCGTGCCACTTGATGTCTCAAGCGTTTAAATGGTCACACGGGTATGAACTATTGACCAAATGTTCAATTTCAGTCGTAAATTCAACACTTAAATCCTCTGATAATAATCTCCTAAATTATATAAAGCACCTGAAACTTAGCTAGGCGTAGCTTCTACGACAAGGCAAAAACACCTCTAATCATTTGAAATCTCGGCTAGAATCGTGTGAATAGTTTTCGTAATAGCAATATCTGTCGCTAAAACTACCTAACGCCCTTTAGATTGCTCGTATAATGAAGTAGAGCTTAGTGAATGTTTCACTAAGAGGATATTAAGTCCATTATAATTACCAAGTATCGTCGCTGAAACTTCAAACCGAAGTAATTACCAACTATCCTCGACGACTTTGTCAAGTTCTAGACTACTAAGACTTTTCGTTTTTTTTTACTTTAACGCAAAGTCTAGAATTTTTCTTTTATGTGAAAGGACAAAAGATTAATGATGGTTAGTTTCAGCACGTTTCTTGCGAACTGTTTGAAAAAGAACACTAAAGATCTTATTTATTATGAATTCGATTACTATGACAATACAAATAAGAAACGATACTCTAATACGTAAAAGTTTCTAATACTACATAATATAATAAAAAAACTAACACAAAACAAATAAAGAAATCGTAGGAAAAGATCGTATGACGAAAAATGTATTCTATATTCAATAATAGATACCTATTATTCTCAATAAGCAATTGCTGAAAGAAATCCATTAGATTATAATATATGAAACGGAACTACGCGAAACAATCTTACAAAAAGTACTCTGGATTAAATTCGATTTTCTGGCGCGAATTCAAGTAATATCCGATGGAGTGATTCATCCAAATTGAATAAAACAATCGGAGGAAAATACGACGTGTATCTAATCTAATTTTTTTATTGAGAGCTGAAAGGCAGACGAGAAAGTAATCCTTTGGCAAAATAGGCTTTGTAAAAGGCATTAGTCATTTCAACAATGCTAATACGCTGTCAAACTGAGGTAAAGTAAATTGTTAAGCCCTGCCTGTAATTACACTGGGATCTATCACTCAATCAGCTTGACTGGGTTGTAGCAATACAACGCCTGTTGTAACAGGATATTGGTGATATTAATACCTTGAATGAATAATGGTTAACGAGCATTTAATTTGTAGTAAATATTAGATTTCTGATATATTTTTAGGTATACTTATATCCAGGGTGCCATGGTAGCATGCATAAGCGATCCCGTGGCGCCCATCCAAGACGATGAGGGCATCGCTGGGTTTTAGTGGGTAGTCTGGTGCGATTGTTAGTGTCAGGAGTCCCACATACCCGCCTGAATTCTCGGGCGGGATGCATAAATGCATTTCCCAGTGTTAAAAAAAAAAAAAAAAGTATACTTATATCTATTAACAACTATTTGTAGCTCTGACATCTATTGTGATAGTAACAGATATTAAGTTCTCTCTCTCTCTCTCTGTGTCTTTGTCGCACGTAATTCCACTTAATACAACTTATGCTTAACTGACAAACCTCGCTTAACCTAAACCAGTGGATCTAGAAACCTGAAATATTGCACGCGAGTTCTTTAAGTAGTTTATACGTAAGTAGATGTTAAATAAGAAAGAAAAGCAGGTTTTAATATTTTTTGAGGATAAGAAATGAAGAAGTTGGAAAGTTCTAATAAGCATTTATCTAATATTACACTTATATTAAAAAAAAAATTAATGAGAAATCGTTTAGTTTATTCACCCATACTATCGAACAAGAAAGTTATGTTTGTCACAATAATTCGGCAACAATGTAGCTCCTACATGGTTTGTGTGTGGCCCCGTCAGACTAATTCATGAACGAATGCATGATAAATTCCATTCCGTTCCATAACGGACACTTTTAATTAAAACCCTGCTGCGGTGCAATGAATGAATGTATTTAATTGCGTAATATTTTTTAATTCTTATCGCGGTGGCACACTCATTCGCGGCTTTTTTGTTTATCTGTTTATGCTGTTGCATATAAATTGCAGGTCATTTATAACAAATTGTTTTAACTTTAGTACGGTCATTTTATATCATTGTATTTTAACTATGCTGAATTTTCTATGAAATAATATTAAAGCTTACAAACATAATCATAAAAGCAAAGAAAATTATGAAATTTTATGATATAAGATAAAGCAGACTTAATTAGTATACGAAATTACAGTTCACCTAAAAAGCTTTCAGGTCAAGGACCTTAAACCTTTGTTACACTCAACCCTTTAAAAATCTTTTAGATGTTCCTAATGTAATATATTTTACTACGTTGATAACAAATGATATACATATCATAAAACATTTCATACAATAGAGATGTGATGCTGTAAAGAGATAAATTATAGTCGATTAGTTGTGTAGACAATTTATGATGTAGAATGTCCTTTGGCGGTCAAGCCGACCTCATCAGCAACCTACACCTTGCTAACGGATATCATGCGAATGATATTAATCTCATGAAATCGAGGTCATGACATACAAAAGGATTATCTGTACATATTTCGTCTATATTATCCTATTCGAGGTTGACAAAATAGTTTTTCCAACCTAACAATAACTAAAAAAAATTACCGAAAAATTATATCAAATTACTTAAATACCATTTTTAACGGCACTGTGATAAATAATTTAGTGTATAATGATGATTAATCACTTCGCCTGATTCGACTTGACATTATTCATAATACCCGGGCACTATAAATAATACTCTAATTAATCAATTTTCCCATAACATATATATAAAATCGATATATTTTCCTACCCGAACCAATCTCAGACAAAACCGGGTACCACGACAAGAACGAATTTAATATAATGCATTTAGCCATCAACGAGCGAATATGTAAATCATGACGTCACGAATTCGTCATTCCGTAGGCGCAAATGGTAATATAATTAGCGTGTAACCATCAATTTAGAAAGGGTTCGTAAACAAGCAAACATCGTTACTTTACCACTGTTTGTTTAACCTGATTAAAAACTTAGTACTTCCAGCCTATTCAGATGATTATTTGGATATCGGTAGACCAAATTATCGTTAAGTGTAGAACAATTGTTTGCGGTATTGTGATTTAGTCAAGTATGTTTCAAGAAAATAAATAAATACCTACTTTATTTTTATTTGTCATTTTAAATAACTATTCATTTAATTATCATATAATAATTATTTATTGTTGAAGTAGTAATTGTTATTGTAAATTGTACGTTTATGTTTTTCAATATTTTCGTTATAACATCAGCTGTGTTTATACGTACTATATGAGGTTGGATTTACGCGTGCAAATGTTGCCTGACGTAACATCAATATGTTGATTATATGTATGTATATGCGTTAAAAAAATCTCAATTTCACTCTTCTTATAACCAGTGTGCAGCCAACGTCATGGAAAACTAATTTGTCAACCTCAAATACGATAAATTAGGGTCATTAACAGACCAAAATAACTGAATCAGTTACTCCTTAGTCCTGTTTGTGCTAGTCATATCTCTCACGGAGGTGCGGTGGAGAAACAGCCTCTGCCAGGATCGTAGCTAGAGTTTTATGTAGAGCGTTGGTTGTTCCAGGTAGAGCGAAAGTGAGAATTTTTTATTTTATCAGGGCGGCTCTATCTTAGCTTTGTCGTACTTGAGACTAGGGGGATTGATAGGCGATAGGTTAACATAACATTATTCTTAAATGCTTTACAAAGTTGTACTCGTACTTTAAATTTTGTTATGTCTATTTCCGTGACTTATAAGCTTGCTACTTTATTTTTGCTAAATATCAGTCCCTATTTCCTTTATTTTAAAACAGTACTTATGTATTTATTTACATTATTACATAGCATATTATTTTAGGTGGCGGAAATGGACGCTATTGCCCCACAATACTACGACTCTGGCCTCCGCTTGCCGTAACCATACGCAGGCAGTCAGGCTCATGATGCTTGTTCGTTGTCACGCTAAGGCGGAGAGACTATGCATTCCGCAGCGCAGATATTCCAATTTAATTGATTAATCGATATTGTTTTATACATATATTATTGACATAATATTAATCTAAGTAAAGGTTAAATTGACAAAATTTCAAATCTAGTATCTTTAATTTCAATTCTGTTTTAAAAAACTATTCGTTTCTGCAAAATACTATGAGAAATTTTTCCGCAATTTCATATTGATATTATATTTTTAGTGATGAGTACTTGTTATATATACTTTGCATGTACATAGTTTTTATAATAATAATGTCATATTCATTACATTTGTTTTCGAATGTACGGAAAAGTCATCATGGTTTATGTAACGCTGTAAATACACACTGTTTTTTTTTAATAAAAAAATAAGTTAATAAACAATTTACCACAATATGGATTTTGTTAGGTGTACTAATGTTATTAGGTATTATACCGAATAGATAAAGGTTAATATTCATAATGCCCGGGCAATTTGATTGTTTCAATGGTCATAATTTGATTGCCATCTCTGTTTTTTTTTATTATTTTTCATATTTATTAATTGAGTATTACTTCACGTTTTCTATAAGATATATACGACGTAAAACCGTTATCACGATTACGGTTTATCAGATTTCGAAAAAAGTGTCAATTTTACATTTTTATATAAAAAAATTGCTATAGAATATTAAACTTTTGAAATTAATATTGTTGCATTCAAATCTGCCTCTATTTTTTGTTATTAGTAAAAAGAAACCATGTCGGTCCACCTCAGACTTTTTCTACTCTTTTTATTCAAGTATTTTTATATGTATGAATTTATTACAAACAAAAAGTTAGGTGGCATTTAAATATGAGATACTAATATATTTAGATACCACCTACATTTTTTCGCAGATTCTTACTAATCAGAAGGCTCTCTAGGCGTAATCGCTACTTGATAATAATATTTTTTTATTAGAATACAATACAATATTATATCCTATTCTATATGGATACATCCTGTGTCTCTTAATGTCACGCTTCATGAGCACTCATCATTACTGAATAGTTTATTGACTATGACATAAAAGAAAAATATAGAGATAATTAGGATATAAAATAATCTCTACATTTGTGTCTTTGGCAATATTAATACTAGCTGCCATTTGCGGTTAGACTCGCGTTTATGTTTACTGCTTCGCTGCTATGAGTCGTAGCGCCTATAACCTTTCTCAATAAACAGGCTAACCAACGCAAAAATAATTTTTCAATTCGTTCTAGTAGTTTCGGATTCAATACAAGCAAAGAAAAGCAATCAATCAAATATTTTTTCTTTAGAATATTAGTATAAAGGTTTACAAGAGTGATTTTCGTGTTTGAAAACTACACATTAATATAACAGAATAGATTGAACAAAGTTATTTTAAACTTTAAGACAAACATAACCATTGGAGCTTCAAATATGAAGTAAAGTTATCTACGTATTCAAATTTCAATACCAGATTTTGTATTATATATATGTACCACGGCTGGTATTTATCTTATAAAAAAATTTCACAATAATTATATTTAAGAAATGATAATTTCAAGAGTCAATAAATCATAATCAAAGTACTTGTTAAAAAAATGACGGGCTTCTGAGGTAAGAAACATAAAAGAGCTACGAATTGAGAACTTCCTCCTTTTTCGAAGACGATTGTAAACTAACAATACATACCAAGACATCGACCTTCTTATTCAATGTTCCTATACTATCCGCAATAAACTACAACGCTAGTTTTAAAACGTTACAGTTCCCGAACAAACTCCTGTATCCGATTTCACGAACTTAACTTCGTGACCACGGGGGGATGTTCGTCAGTGTTTGACTATTCAAACACGAGGACAAACCGTATAACAAGATACGATTTAACTCGAAAACCGCTTAAAGCAAATTGACTCGCATGTTAAAACACTTTAAATTCAATTTAGTTTGTCGTCTTATTTGCAGGGAATATATTACGGGTGCGGGTAACACGAAAAGCCGGGAATGAATTTATCACGTTGATAGTGAAGTAAAACAAGCTTTAAAGTTATGATAAGTTAAAACTCGACTACTGCGAAAATATTCAGTTATTTCGAGATAATCAGGATAAACGGTTTCGTTATAGCGTATATTTTTATATGAATACCTATTGTTGAACTTCTTTTCGTTTACTGTAAATTAAGTATAATATGCGCCTTCCCCATTCAGTAATATGGATGCTGATATGCAATAATGTGTCAACCCACAAAAAGTTAAATTCCGAGATATTGGTGTATTTTGATACGGCATCACCTATTTAATATTATTCAATAATAAATAAAGTCATATAAACTAAATAAGAACGGAAAAAAGTTTCTTAATAATTCATTAAGTTTTGAAATTCCAGATCGTTCTTTATTTTGTAATTTATACAATAATCTTATATTTGTAAAAACTTTTTATTAGATAATATAATAAATACATCAACCTGCTTTTATTCATTATAGCTTTAATCAAAAAATAAAAGAAAATATGGATAAATACTTATTCAAGCAAACTTAAAAGAATAGGTTTGACATCTTTAGACGCCATTTTCTCAAAATGAAGTTCATGTGGCTTGACACAGTATTGCATATCAGCATCCATATATAATCCATATCACTGAATATTATCTAATTGTTTGTGAGGCTAAAAACGATAATACCGCCATCGGTTTTTTTTTTAATTTTAAGTAATGTTAAGTGTTAATGTTCTATTAATCCTATTTATATATTGTATGCAAGAAATATAATAAATAAATATTGTAAAATAAATAATACAAAGAAAGAATAAACATTTTATATTAATTATTTTTGACAATCCGCTCCGAAAGCTTTTCACGATTCACAGAACTGTCTGATTCATATATTTTTGACACACAATTAAAATCCGCTCAAAATCATTTTAATTGAAAATCTGTTTTAATCTACCGTCATTTGAGTTAGTGTTTACTGTAAAGGGTGCCAACGAGACCCTATTACTAAGCCTCTGATATCCGCCTATCCGTTCGTCTGACCGTCTGTCTATCCGTCTGGCCGTCTGTCAGCGGACTGTACATCCTGATCCATACTAGGTAAAAATTTGACTATTTCAAAGAATGTATATTTCTTTTTCTGCTATAACAACAAATAAAAACCGGTCAAGTGCAGATGAACTCAAGCACTGAAGGTTAAATAATACATAATATTGTTATAGTGCTCATCATATTTCTTTTACAAATGTAAATGTATATCTCGTACAAAGGTACGGAATCCTACACGTGTGAGATTTATTCGCACTTGACCAATTTTTTTTCATGCTCAAAAACATTATCTTACATTCTTATACCGATAGACATCACAATTTAAAGGTTTTTATTATGCAATATTATCCATTATTTTTAAGACATAAGTATTTCCTTGATATTGGCGTAATTGGATAATAAAATTGAAAGTATTGTATTAAAAAATAAAAATGAATTATTAATTAGAAAAATGTACTATATTAGCATTCGGTTCATTGTGATATAATAGTTACGTTATTAATGTGTGTCTATAATTACTTCCTAATATATAAAGCTGACGACTTCGTTTCTTTGTTTACGTTAATCTTATGGAGCGTTTTTGATTCTGAAAAAAACCTTCTTATTTACTAGACTAACAACTCGCTTACAAAACGCAAAAAACTGTTTATTAAATTAAATTTACATATTAATTATACCTTAACTAGTCAATTATTTTAAGAAATGACTGATCATTTCTTGAAATAATTAACTGAGTATCAATCAAAAGCATATAATAGCGTAAATAGCATATGTATATATATATATATATATATATATATAGTTTATATATAATATAACACTAAATCTAACTGACACTCAATGTGTACAAAAAACCTGTCCATCAATAAGCACGAAAATTAATACCCAAAAATTCATGTATCGTAGTTGAGCAATAAGAATTCATAAAAATTATCCTATAGGTGAGTTGAAAAGATCCTAGGGGAATTGAATAGGGAATGAAATTTTGTATAGAAGTTCGTCATTTTTGAAGTTACAAATATGGAAATTTGTGTTCCTTAGATGCTATAATTCAGTCGTGCTCATGAATAATAAAAAGTATTATACGAATACGTGTTATATTATTATATGAGTTCATATTTGACTTTACATGGATTTCTGAACCGACTACAATTGTTTCTTAACTCATACCTCGTCATTTATTAATCGATTTTGAAAATTATTTTCTTTAAAAAGATATATGTACTTTCTGTTTAGTCCAATAGGATTATAATCGGTTCTGTAGTTTGGTTTTAAAATCGAAATAAGATTCTGGTTTAAGGGTGCCGTGCAAGTAAACAAAATGAGTGTTTTGCTTTTGAAGTCTTCTTTTTTTAAGTCTTAATAATTTTAAGGTAATATTTAACGTTCAAAATACATAAACGCGTTACCGTTTATTTATATTTTTAAACGTTTATTTATATTTATTAAACATTTTATTTATATTTTTACTTGTACCAAAAAAAATCTGGTTATTTGATCGAAATCAAACTTTACAAGATCACCCACTTGAACTAATCCGAATTTCATTAAAATCCATCAAAGCCATTTTCGGCTCTATGACAAATTATTGGAAATATACTTTTGTATCAATTTTTATAGATATTAAATAGGGTAGCATTTTTATTTATGTTTTCCTACTGTACTGTATTAACAATGCACAGCAAAACCAACTTTGGTTTCTGTAGCACTAATTACATACAATGTAATTTTTTGTAAATATAAAACTAATATATTTATATAAATAGCTTGATTTTAATGGTACAAGTAAGGATGTTAGTCTGTTCGTTCTAGTCACACGACATAAATCTTTAACCTATTTATATATGATGAAATGAATAAATAGCAATTTTTACTACATCTATACAAAAAAGAAGGATTTTTTTTTACAATTATTCAATACTATCATTCTTTATTTATATACAATTATTCTATATTCAATAATTATGAATTTCGTATTTTTATTATATTTATATTTTAATACTTGAGAAATAAAAAAAATAACTTTTTTAATTAATTAAAAAAATCGGATTTGAATCCAATGATGTTATCATCAAAAACATGATTAAATTATTGAGAAAAAAATATTCACGAAAATCAAGTTGTTTAAAAGACATACTTTTCAAAAAGTTATTGATTAAGAAAGTAAGAAATGTAGAAAAGAAAACTTTATTATAAAAATTATTGCCAAAGTAGTTACAGCCTTTTCATTTTAAATAATTTTAAAATGTTTTTTATTTAATAAAACTTAATTTTTCACTATCTATTTATTTATTACTAAATAAGTATAAGAAAAACAATTGCTTACCTTTAAAATGTTTTACTGAATCTTGGCTAACATTCGTCGCAGCTTTTCATATCACTTTTCACAATCCATATTATATTATTTTGAACGCCAAAAAAATTTAAAAAGCTTTAAGTTTCTATCAGAAATTATTTTTTCAAGCAAAAGTTTGGATATATCTTTACGAACACTCGTACAATGAATAAACTTTGTCATTCATTCAAGAGACTACCACACAGCTGACAGCCGGCTTTTTCAAATGTCCATAGTTCTTTACCGGCTTCGCGCCTGCGTCTTTACAGCAAGCTCTATTCTATCTATATTTCCCGCCATTTCAACACAGATAACCGTAACTATTTCAAGACGGTCGTTTTATCAGAATATTCATACTCAAAGATACCTTTTTAACTTAATAGAATAACAATTTTGTTGTGGGTAATATTAATATTATACAAGTAATTCAAGTAAATATTTGAATATTATAATACCAATGACTTACTATAGCTTTTTAAATTGTAAGGACTATATCAAATTATAAAGCGCCACCTATTGTAAAACGAATACATTAAATACCATTATTATATTAAAAGAATTTCAAAAATATATCAATAGATGGCAGTTAAACTGTAGTTTTATTGTTTTTCTTTTTTATTATTTTATTTATGAGAATCACAATAATTAATAAAAACCGATATAAAACGTTAAGCAAATAAAATTAATCTCATAAAAAATGTTTCACAATTTATTACAGTTTTCATTTTAAGCAACTAATATACAACAACGTAACAATTACGTTTAAATATTCATAGATTTTAATGAAATAAAAACCAAAATTATTTTACCTAAACTTTAGAGTATATCACTGTATATAAGTAAATATAGGCGTAATATGTTAACACAGAGCACAAAACCCACTGTTCAGGCCGTAATGATACTTGCGCAAGTTTAGTGTCAACTTCACTGGCCGAAGTATAGGGTGTACAGATAAAGACACCTAAAATATTCAACAGATACCTAAATGTTCTAAACATTAAATTAAGAATTTTTTTTGGTAATGTGAGTGGGGGAAAGATGAAAAACGGGGCAAAACAAAAAACTATAAATTTCAGACTTGGCTACATTAGTATGACCGCCATTTTCTTGCGTTTTATTGACTTCACTCACCACTAGCCACTTCGAGTACGTGGTTCTAAAGAATATGCAAATGTTTGCCGGTGTGACTTTTTCGCAAATTATTAAAGTCTTTTTATCTTACCTCTTGTCCTGTATCTTTGATTAAATAGTAGATACAAATATATTTTTGGAATACCTTATCTTTTCTTTTAGTTTTTAACTTTGTTAATACGACCAAATATGACTATTTTGCGTATTTAAGGATTTATTGGAACTTTTCATCTTCCCCCCACTCAACTTACTTTGCTTAGTTTAGACGACTTAAAACGTTTTTGAACAAAATCAAATACATGTCGCATTATCAGAATTGTAGATAAACACATTATTATTAATCAGCATCCAATGTATTATTAAATATGCAGAAATTACACACATAGACACACATAACTTCATTCGCTTGCACAATGTTATAGTCATTATGTGTAGGACCATCATTTGTGTTTCTAATGACAGAGATAGAACATCTATGTTATAATTACATCTCGTTCGGGCCGACTTTCATTTCGAAAGTTTATATACTTTATATAGCGCAAATTGTAGTCATATGCGTAAAGTTGATTTTTTTCTTCATATTAAAAAAAATATATTAGATTAGATTTCAATATAATAATTTAATTTATAGAAAATAATAAATAATAAACTGAATCGTCTTATCCACAGCAACTTATTTTAACTTCAACTTTGAAATAAGAATCTCAATTTAATTTTGTCTGTAATATTTTTCTGTTTTATTTTACATTAAGATTAAGAATTGTTTCTTAAACTGTTATCAGACTGTTTTTTTCGTCATTATGTTTCGACCACTTATTAGAACGGGTCGAAAAATCATTTTAGAAAAACAAACTGTCAGAAATAAAGTAGTTAAACCCGCTTCATTCTTGAAACCGGCGGATAAAATAAAGCAATACAATAAAGAAAATAAGGAACTATTCGGACCACTGTTGGAAACGAACAAGCAAAGAAAAAACAGATTGCAAAAGGAAGGTTAGTTTAATCAAGCCAATTATTGTTATTGTATATTTAAATACACTGTAACCTTGTGAAATTAGTATTTCAACTTTCAATATAGCATCTCGTTTGTCATTGTGGTTACCCTTCGCAATTTAACTTTCGTATTTCGTCAAGAGCAATCGCGTTGTGTCTAATTACGTTCTAATGTTTTTAAAGTAAATAGACTATGTGCGTCTTAAATCCTAGAAGCGTGCGGACAAATCTTTGTCGTATTTAATCATATGACACTTGGCGCCGTGTGATATACTCGTGTACATTTTTGCAGATATAAAATTATCTGTTTTAGCTAAAAATAGACCACATCAAAACAACGGAGTGACCGAATCGAATGAAAGTACGCAAAAGTTTATCGACGTTACGAGGCAAGATGTTGTAGTATATCGAAGTGTACATGCTAATAGAAGGTACAACAGTGTTATTAGAAGTGTAAAACTATTTGAACACAATATGTGGCAAAATACGAGGACTTGTTTTAATCTAGTAGGAGTTTTATTTAATGGAACACCTGCCAGAGGTATAAAAACAGCTGTTGTGAATAATGTAACTCGCAGTTCTGCTGTCCAACCTGGGTATGTAAGTGAAGACAAAATCCTCCAGATTAAAAAACACCAGAATGACTACACTCAACAGTATCCATCTGTAACTTTAATATTAAATAAAACTATGACTGAAGAGTCGAGAAAGTTATTAGATAAATGGAAGAAAGAAAGAATAGAAGAAATGGGATTGGAGGAATTTAACAGATTCTATCAAGGTATGTAAAAACTTTCTTTAAAAAGATGATTTAAATTGCTATACCTCTTATATATGTATAAAAACTAGTTATTAAAATATTGTTTAAAAAAATAAGGTAATAGCAAACTCTAATTAAATAACCAATAAGCCAGTCTAGGTTATCATCTTATTCAATAACCTAATTTGTACTTATATTTAATGTTATATACAATACCAGTCAAACAAAAACAGAGAACTAAGTCTTAGTTGCCAAAATAAAAGCCGGTACACATTTCAGTATTGGGGATAGGCCTTTTCCATTAAGAAGAACGCAATGTAAATGGTGACACTATCCTAATGCAAATATTCATATCTTAAATTTTTTAAACGCATTTAGGTTTCCTCATTAATATATTATTTCACAACTGAGCAGGAAACAGGGTTTAAATATTAGTAAAGTCAAACGATCTCTTTTCTGTTTTAGGGTTTAACCGTCTTACTCACAATTACAGAAGCTACTATAACTTTGATATTTGTCCAATATATGGATGCTGATAGGCAATAATGTGTCAACCCATAAAAAATCGAATTCAGAGATATTGATGTATTCTGATAATTCACCACATCACCTATTTAACATTATTCAAAAAAAATTCATGTCATCTCGACTCAACGCAAGTAGATATTTAAAGCCAACTGACATAATATAAAGTAGTGTTACCTAGCATTATGTAAACACTTAAAATCTTTATAGTGCACCTTAGATTATACATAAAATCCAGTTAAAATCCATATGTTTTATCCACTAGGCTATTTGCCAAAACTAGTCAACAGTGATTAAAAATATGTAACAGGTCATTAGGCCAATATTTTAAAAATATTAAAACACTATTAATATTACTCTAAATACAGGACATTGCACTTTTGTCAGTTGGCAAGGAACCACAAAGTTACATGTGTTTGAAGACATACTACATTGTATAAATATCCATTGTTTGTTCTAGAGAATGTTTAAATCAATATACATTTCATTATCTTAGATTTTCGCGATTATTACTCATTGAAATAAAACTATTTTAAACGGATTTAAACCGCTTATATTAACTATTTTTATAATCCTGACGTTTCGAGTACTTTGCAGCGTTGTTGGTCACGGGTAGGTGGCCATTTAAATCCATTTAAAATAGTTTTATTTCAATCAATAGACATTATTTGACGTTTTATATCATTAGGAAGTATGTTATAATTAAAAATCATTATTACACATAGGAAGAAAACTCTTTTGCTTGTTACAATTAAAATATGTATTTACTGAAATGTTTGCCGAATTATAACCGTTATCATTAATGAAAATTTGAGAAAAATAGTTTATAATGTAATAAAGCTAAATTTTTCCAAAAATATTTTTATTAATAACACTTCAGTTTGACCATAGCTACTAAATAAGTGAAAAACAGAAAAGACGTTTGTCTTTAATGCAATGCAACACCTATAATGCAAAAAATTATCTTAGATAAAACATAATCTGTCATACTACAAAAGACGCATTAAAACCATGTTGAACACGTGTCTAGCTAAACAGTGTTTAAGATATAAACATTGCTTAAAATATTATCTAAATTGCTTAACAGCGAATAAACTGATTAAAAAACTTATTGATAAAATGTTATACGTTACATTTGACAGCAAAAATAGGTTTTAAACATCTATTAAATTCACTTAAACGTATATTAATCTATGTCTAAAGCATGTTTAACTCAAAACTGTCTTAGACGTGCGTTTAACGTCTGTTTAAATCTTTTGTAGTAAGGCAGAATATGTCTAATGTAATTTACACACAAAGTTTTTATTTAGTTTCTATTTGTGTTCTGATTATTTATAGCAAGACAGCTATTTTTAATAAAAACTTGCTTTACTATCTGTATAATATCAAATCATAAAATTACTATTTTACGCTTTATTTTATTTTTACTTAGATATAACTTTGAAAAATATGATGATATTTAATTATTACTTCATAAATAAAATCAGACTTCATAGATCTTGTCTTAAACTAAACAACTGTTTATACATAATAGTGTAGATTAAAAACTAAGGGTTAGTTTGTAGGTATATAAGATTAAAAACAATAAAACTTGACCTATTTAGTAGTATTTATTTTAATAATTATAATATAATTATCAATATAAACTGACTGTGAGATAAAAACATGTGCCATTGATCCTTTACTTGATAAATATTCTTTAAAGTGACCAGATTCAAAATCTCTATAAAATGAGTTAGCTAAGTTAGGAAATATTTAGTTTCATATGATTCTGTGGTTCATAACCTATAATTTGTGAACAATAATATATACCTATTGTCATCACCACACAACCATTCTCATTATTTTGTTGTACTAAAGTTTAAATAAATGGCCGAAGTATAAAACGCTTTATGTATAATTAATTTTTTTTAATTCAATTCAATTAAACTTTAATAATAAGCAAGTTTTATTATGGACATGATTTAGAAAAAATACAAATATATTTTCTATAGAAATCATTGAGAGATATTAAAAGATTAATCAAAGAATGATATCTTTATATCCAATGTCAATCGAATAAAATCACATTTATTACAACTTGTATTATATTTCATAAAAGTTTCATATGCACATTCTAAGAGACAGGCTAAATTTATTAATACCAGCATAGCTGTCTGTCATTACATTCAATATGTTCATGGTCACTGTTCAAAAGTAAAATGATCACATGAAAATGAATACGAAATTATCCAAAAAGTTTTTAAAGAATAGTCCTTTATTAACTATTTTTGTAATCCTGCTTCGAGTTTATAGCTATGAACTTATGAATTTTTGAACAACCTTCCTTAAACTTAAAATGAAAAGCTAATTTTTTAATTAACTTTTTAAATGTATCATGTGGAGTGTATAACAAAAATTACTTTGTATTTACATAAGTTTTCTCCTAATATTATTTCCATTTTCCTTAATATTTTTTTGATACATCATCATGACTTGTATATAACATCGTCATAATATGTATACATGTATGCATAAAATAATTTGTTTTCTTCATGAAATATTTATTCTTTTTTTCGATTTTTCAAAGATACATCAATAATATTGTACATTTATATTACAGCTCAACTAGCCGCTGGTACAAAATTCCACAACACCCTGAAAACATACTTCACACAGCCCAGAACACAACTACGTATAGAAAAAGATGTAGAAGGTGTCTGGGTGTCTGTAGCGGAGGTATTGAAAAGTATATCTTCACCAAAGGCGATAGAATCCAATGTAGTGCATCCAGTTTTAAAATATCGAGGAATATTTGATGCTATTGCCGATTACGAGTAAGCATAATGTTTTTTTTCTACACAAATTATGTAAATAATGATGATGATGAAATTTCGCTTTGTAATAGAATGAAAAACTAACATTCAAAATAAAATCCTCACTTTTCTTTATTAATGTTCACAGAGTAAGTAGAACGATGTTTTTTATTTAATTTTTTTTATTGTTCAATATATTGAAAAAAAAAACAATTAACTCTTTAAAACTTACTTATAAAAAATTACACATATTACAGAGAAAAACCAACGCTTATTGAGTGGAAGAAATCGGATAAGCCACGCAAATCTATAACAATGACCTACGACAATCCTGTCCAATTGGCTGCTTATTTTGGTGCAGTGTGCAACGACCTTAACTACAAACACTTCAATGTGCGCGATGCTTTACTAGTCATAGCCTACACAGATGGCTCAAAAGCAGAAGTATTCCATCTCTCGACGGATAAGCTAAGAGAACATTGGGCGCAATGGCTGATCAGATTGGAACAGTATACGGAGAAGTTTAGTAATGATTCGGAAAAGATTTTGAAAGGCGGAAAGCGGTTGTTTGAGGAGGAAATCGGGAATCTCTAATTATTTCAGGTAATTTTATATTAGAATAAATTTATTCAAGTGAAATAGATTAAAAAAAACCTTAATACCTAAAGGTCCAACCTAAAGGCTGGGTTTAGTTACGCTTCTCTGCTTCACCTGTGTTAAATTTCTGTGTATGCCAGATTGGTTCACATTAATATTTATTGTTCAAATCAAATGAATAATAATGTAATACATGAACGCATAATCTTTTTTTTTAATAAATCAACAATTTAATATATAAAAAATTTTACAAATCGGTTAAGTACACCTCGTTTCACGTAAGTGTGACAGTCTGAATACGAGGCGAACACGAACACACGGAGGACACATTCGAGTAAATAAAAATTAAAACATTGATATTGTAATAAACTTATAGAATATTCTCAGCCGGTAAAAGATATTTATTATATCGTTAATTGATCTATTTAGTAAATAAACACATCCCGGAACGAATACCACGAAGTTTCAAATAATTACACTCGTTCAGTATTGTTTTCAACTATTTGAGAAAGATATTCGATATAAATTACACTAAAAATGTATGTATTAATTAATGGTCTAAACATATCAATTTGACATATATAATTCTATAAGAAGCATTTCATATTTCAAATTAAAGAAATGTCATTGACTGTCCTGGTGCCTAATTTAGTGTTCTGCGCAGCGTCATGCGCATAGTTCAGACCGACACACTTACGTGAAACAAGGTATAGTTCAAACAAAGTAATGGCTCTTTACTTTATTATTAGCATAGATTAAAAATAACCTTGCTTGCCATTGACATTGACTGTAAAAAGTTCGTTAACATTTTTCAGAGGCAATTCATCATCTTGGATCTTATCTACGAGATAATCGTTCAGTACTAGATACCTCACAACCAGAGTCTCAACGGATTCAGAAATAATCTATAGTATGATATTACGTGCAAATATTGCCATTTAATTTAAAATTTATACAGCGCAAGTTGTGGCAACACTCAATTTAAAATATACGATAAGAAAGTTCACTAAAACAGAAGAACAATATGAAGGCTAAATAATTTTTGTGTATGATGCAACTTTATTCATAATAGTTTAATTCTGAGTTGTTAAAATGAAGTTGTTACAGCACAGCTAACATTGCAAGAGTGAATGCATTTATTAATTTCACTTATATTTTATTCAGATCTTTATCCTACTGGTGTAAAAATAGTGCGTTAATGTTATTTATTTGCCATGTATCGAATCTATTAAAAACGTTAATTTTGTAATTTTTTTGTTTTACTCAAAATTAGTTGCGTGAATGAAGAATACGAGTTGTCGTTGTCGTGTCGTCGAGTTAATCGTTGGTTGTTAAAAGGCGGGAATGTTTAAAAAAATGTTTTCTTTGTTTTGTAATCATTTTACGGTAAAATAAAATAACAATAATAACTGAGTAAATATACTGTATACACTATACACCTGCCTTAGTTATGAAAATTGGACTTGTATAGTCCACACGCGGGCTTCGAAGAATCCTTAAGAATACTGATACGAAAATATAGTGTAGCGATTTAGCCGATTTTTTTATATCGACTGAAACACTGCACTATAATAAATTACGCAATCATTGTATAACATCAACTTAGGTGTTAAAAGCAATTACACAAATTAAATTAAGTAAACCCGAACTATATTTAATTAAATATTATAAAACCATAAGTTTTCATTAGTTCTCCGCAACAATTTTTATGTGATATGAGTCGTAAAATTATATCTTATCAATTATTACATTACTATTAATAAGTATATCCTTGTAGCAACTTTCGTACTGTGAATGAATGGATGTAACGCTAGCAAACTATAGGCACTTGTGATTTTTATTTGAACTAATGAAAAATGAGACTTGCGTAAAGACTGGCTGTTGTTGGGATGTGAAAATGTTGTTATGAATTAGAAACTTAGAATGTTGTTGTATCATTATATAAGCGAAATTATCACCTTTATCCGTTGAATTTTGTAATTGAATGTGACCATAATAACACAAACACTAATATAAACCAATAAAGTATGTATAATATTATAAATATTATAAAACGTATAATTATACATATTTGCTTATAATTAACTTGTTAGTTTTCATTATTTCTCGAATTTTAATTGTGTAAAAATTGTTGCTTTTAGTTTTATGCCAAATAAATAGTAAATAACTAGTCAGTTTTATTAATTATCTCGACAGTATAAACACTAACTCGTAACTGAAATAACACGTTATATTTTGAAAAAACTATAAGAAAATTCAAAGAGTATAAAATCAAGGTAAAATTCTAGCGTTACATTGATACTTTATAACTACAGATATGATACGTCGTTAATACAATCTCATATATGACAAGCTTGTCATTTGACGTGTGGATCCAAAGATATTCACTCCTGTCATACTCAGTCGCTAGGTAGTTGCTAGGCAATATCGTCTATAGTCTCCATATGTCTATAGACTATAAAGTTGTCGTCTTTCTGGGTGTCAAATCTATAAGTCTATAACATATGTATAGTTATAATATCATTATAGTGCTCTCTGTTCATCGCGTATTTTAGAGTGACAGAACAGAACCTAAAGGCTACTAAAATTGGTCGTTAATACTAAATACGATTAATTTGTTGTAAATACAGTTCTGAAAATTGTATGTTTTTTTTTATTATTTGTTTATGAATAAAATACGTTCAGATAAAAACTTGGTGATTTCAAATAAATTGTATTCACGTTTGTTCTTGTCTATGAGAATATTGTTATTAGAAGTTATTTTCTCTTTACTTTTTTGTAATAATATTTGTCCACCGCAAGCTTCTTTACTGATATAACTTAAACTCTAATTAAACTGTACCGTTACAAATTGTCCTTTATTAAAGTATTTCAATAAGATTTTCTTTTTGTTTTATTTTTCATCAAATATCAAATAATATAATATTTAGAGAGCAAATATTGTATGTGCGAAGTAATCTACGGATTCCGGAACCACCGAAACTATTTCAAAAATTATTGTACCAATTGAAAAGTATGTCATAATAAATGGTCATAGGCTATATTTTAAGAATATGCTTATCAATATTATTTTAAAACAACTTCATTAATACGACCGCAATCTACATTAGCAAGTCGCAGACAAAAGTTACACATAAACTTACAAATATTTGATGGATTTATTGTTTTTATTTTGTAGATCCGCGCTGTTACTGTGAACCAAATGGTAGCTGGTTTGTAAATTCGAGGTATACCTATCTACCCACATAATTTGTAAAGCTTGTGATTTCCCATGACATTTAATAAATCTGTATGTTTTTGATGCTTTTGTGTTAAACGACAAAAAACGAAAAATTAAAAATAAGAGTAGATAAATAAAAAACATTTTATGCTGTTCATATAAAGTTATTTACCCACTTTTCGAAAATGTACGCTCTAATGCTTTGAGTAAATATTTATTTAAAACTGTTGCTACTATTATATATTCGTGTATGACAAGTCATAATTACTTCTCAAGTCACCTACTGGTTTAGGCAGAGCGTTATCTGTACGTGAGTCCTTAGAATTTTATAAGTTGATTTTCTAACTGCTCATACACGTCTTTGAAATTTAGATAAATCCATTAAATTATACTTTATTAAACTTTTGGTACACCATTTTTAAAAAGCTTTGGTTATCTTTATCTATCTCATATTATTAGTAAGTATATGCTCTGTAAAGTTGAACTTAAAACTTTGTTACGCTTATTTTTTAGACTTTCTGAACGCATTACTTCATTGTTGCTCAATCACAGCATCTAATTTTACAATTTTAGATTAACCATATTATACAGTCGAAGTGGGATAAATTCAAACAGTTAATAACTTGTAGAAAAAAAGTTATAGGGCTTACTTAAGAATGAGTATTAAGGAAGTAAATACGGATTTTTTTAAGTTACAAAAACAATAATATCTCGTAAACTATGAAATTTTATATCAAAGATTTTTGTGTCCATGTACTGACCTATTCACATGCTTCGTATGGAAAATCATTTGCCAAACACTGTATAAATTTAATAAATTAATTATTCAATTCAATTCAATTATGTGGTTAATGAAATTAATTATTCATTGATTTGTATTTGGAATATCATCAATATTCTAATATCGTTTCGGATTTGTTAAAATTTAATAAGAAATACTAACGTCCTCATTGCTTAAAAAGCCTCTCACTGTTTCATAAACAAATAAATGTAGCTATCTATTACTATTTCTAATATTTTTAATGGAATTTGACTGTTCTATATCAAAGATCATCCATATAAAACACAGAAAACTCAAATCCGTTCCAACATCATTCAACTTGCACACAGAAACTTCCCTATTTTAGTTGCAATATGTTATAAGTTGTCAACTTTATTCACGCAGTAATCAGTAGGTACGCGTATAAATAACAATCGTAGTATAGCGACGAGGTGTCTACCTAGCGCAGCGTTTTCCAAAGTGTGAGTCGCGCCTCCCTGTGGAGGCATTGAATAATCTAAGGGGAAGCGCGAATATTAACCGGAATTGAGAATAAAAAAAGTGCACATGCAACTAATACAATATGTAACATAGGTACACATTAAATATTATTCAAAAAAGACTTTTCATTCAACCTCTTAATATATTTATATTTAATTACGTAACAAAATATGGTAGGTACTTATTATACTAAGTTATAAACACCTTAGACCATTAAGCATTAATGCTTACAAAGAAAAAAAAAGGAAAAGACTGATAACCAAATACGATTATATTTTAAAATAAAACATAACGGAAAAATGTTTACTTTTATTGACTTTCAAACGGTAAGTAACGCGCCATGTTTTATTTTCTCGAAGTTGAATCGCTGGCCAGATATTATATAACTAGATATGTTATAAGCTCATGGATTTTGGCACCCAGAATGTCGCCCGCCAGCGACCGAATACGACGGGCGAGAGCCGCGTCATATCATAAATTTAACTAAAATGCCGTCTTGTGTTTATAAAAATTGTAGCAATTATTATAAAAAGGTAAATAAAGCACAAGGAATCTCGTATCACATGTGAGTATACATAAATATATTGATGACTCATACATTTCAGTGATATTGTATTTACATACGTATATAGATTATAAGTACTTGTGCGAACATCGTAGGCATTAAAGTTTTAATATGTCGTGAGTCAACATCTAGGTAAATTAAAAAAAATGTTTTTGTTATGATTATGATTTTTACTTGATACCTATTGTATGTTTATTATTCCTTTAATATTTTTTATTTATATTTGTTACTTTTAATAGTCGTGTTTATTGGGTTCCATACCAAAACTACCAACGGGACTCTATTACTAAACTTTCGCTGTCGGACTGTCTGTCCGTCTATCCGTTTGTCCGCCTATCAGCATGTTGTGTCCCATGAACCGCAATGGGTACAGAGTTGAACTTTTATATAATACATATGTATTTATATTGCCGCTATAATAACAAATAATAAAAGTCAAGTGTCAGTCGGATTGGCAATTGAAAGGTTATATGTACATTGCATGTTGTTATAGTGTCTCTCTTATTTCTTTTGCATATTTTAAATATTTTTAAAGTGCCTAGTCTAATATACGTTTATCGTGATGGTACGGAATTCTTCAATTTCGAATCCGATTTGCTCTTGATTATTTTTTTATTAACATAAGCTTCTATCATATAATATACTTATTAGGTTTCCAACTGATGAAGTGCAACGACAAGAATGGATTACAATTGTCCGAATGCAGAGAAATGAAATAAACTGGTCACCATCAAAAAACACTATCATTTGTAGCAATCACTTCAAACCAACTGACAAAGTTATTTCAAACAAAGGTCTAACTCGATTAAGAAAGAATGCTATTCCTGTTATAGAGCGCATAGAGGTAACTAAAACATTCTAATGCAAAACGTATGACATAATCAGATGATTTCAGGGCTTTACTTCTTCTAACAAGATTTTCCTTTTACGTTTGTACCTGAAACTACAAATAATTTGTAAGTACCTATCATTCTAAACGTTCATCTTTTCAGAAACGGGAAGATCTATGTACTCAAGACTCTCCGTCGAGTTCAATTTTAGAATCACAAAGGAATATGGTACTCAAGAAACGTATAAATCAATTAATATTAAAAACTATACAGTTACAGAAAGTAAATAAAACGCTTAGACGACAAAACAATAGACTCAAAGAAAGAGTTACTAGTGTAACAGTCATATTAAAAGACTTAGAAAAGAAAAATTTCGAATATCTAAAAACTATGTTTAATAATAGTCTTCCATAAAATTCTAAATCGATAAAAATAATAAATACATTTTCCTTTGTCTTTTATTATTATTAAGTTGTTAGTTTATAAATTAAATGTGACTTAATGTGTATTGTTATATTTCTACACTATAAATAAATATATTTTCCTTCTGTTTCGAGTTCTATTTCTTAGCTTTAGTACTAATTTAAAAATCGAGTGTCCGTTCTGTTTAACAAATCATAATTCATAATCTTTGTGCTAACCAGCAGTGATATTATATAACTATAGATATGTTCTATACTTATAGATTTGGCACTCTAAATGTCGTCCATTTTGAACAACGTCTAGCAACTTGTTAGCGTCTGAGGTTGACAGCCGAGAATATCTTTGGGCCTTCTTATAAAATACAGTAAATGTCTTGTTAAAGTTGGAAATGGTTACAGATATTTAACGTTAAATGGTTTGAGCTTAACATATAATTATATAGTTGTAAAAAATCATTGAAATGGATATACATTTGATAGCAAATAATATTAACGTAAAAAATATAGATAATTTATAAAAATATCATTGATCGCTAATAATTGAATGGCCGGTGATTGGATTACATATTTTAACTAATCGTTATTAGTTAAGCCTACAATTATTTTCAACCTTGATAAAAAAAAACTGATCGGAATGTTACCCTCTTTATATAAATATAGCAAGCACGCGACTTAAACGAGCAGGCGGGCAGAGGAGCCACAAATGCATTGCCAGCTTTAAAAAAAGAAAAAAGGGAAGGAGGAAGGTACGGAATAAGGGATGAAATAGGGAAGGGAGTTGGGCTTCCGATTTTATTACTGATCGTGCAAAATACAGCTTACATATTAGCAATTTTATGCTGGTTTTCAAGCCAAGTCAGCCCGCACACAAGCTGTAGCTAGCAGGCTAAAGCTAAGCTGTCTACTGTAGTAATCTCTTCAGCTTTTTGATATTGAAATAAAATTCTGCCTACGTTAATTTTGTTAACTTATAAATGTAATTATGTCTGCTATATATTGCAATTGTAATTATTAAATAAATGCGTAGAGTCAAGCCTTTATTTCCATTAAGTAAATAATATTCTTCATCAAAAATAACACTAACGTTCATTACGTTGTTTATCTAGTCTTCTTAGACTGTTTCTTAAATCCTAACTTTGCCAATTAGGATATTAGTAGATATTTTAAGAATGAATTTGTATAACTCCGTTTGTTCAAATCAATTCTTTGATTAGTGGCTTTTATTTTAACTTTTTTAATTGTCCTATGTTTTGTTTTTGTTTGTCGTCTTGATCCATGAATATAACAGCTGACGATGACAGATGTAATATGAATGCCAGATAATAATTTGTTTGTTTAAAACGTTTACCTTTTGTTTTTTATATATCATGCATGGTTAAACGCTTTGATTGTATATTATCTATAATTAAAGGCTATACGGTACGTTACCATAAGTTTATGTTAATTTATTGGGCATAATTATCATGGCTTTTTTGATTAAGTTAAAAGAAATAATTTCATGAGCCACTTAATTAAAATAAACGCGTCGGTCAAAGTCTGTTTTCAAACAACAACGTTACAAAACAAGTTGAGTAAGAAATATTTCCTGTAGTAATATAAATTGATCATTCTTAAAAGAGATCTTGAAGTGAGTGGTTAACTTGTGCAAGGTAAGAACTAAATTTCGCGTTGTAAATATTAAATGATTACACTTAATGATAAAATATTATAAATAATAAAAAGATAATAATACGATAATATCAGTATTATCACATCTTGTTGTTCATTATTATTATAATAATCACGTATTTATTTATAATAACAAAATTTCACCAATATATCAATATATGTACATCTAGTTTACAATTAAAATTTATATTTGACAATTACATCTCTAAAATATTTTTAGTACTTATAATTACAAAAATAGAATGGCAAGTGTTTTTCGCCGTACAACCTACCAAATTATAAGTAGAAAGAAATTATTACCTTGTTTATCTCGTCAAAAAAGTACTGAACCTAATATACTTAAGTCTGTACACAAAGATGTAGAATCATCATGTCAAACAGTCAGAGACTTTGCATGGCAGAACTTGGACAGATGGCCTGACAAAACCTTAACAGTAAGTAAGACTTTATAAAAGTTTTTTTTTACATCTTAGAGCTTACAATTTTAAATTATTTTCAATAAAAATTAATTTAAAATTTTGAGAAACTGATAGATTTGTTTACAATTAATATTTATTATTGTTTAAAAAATGTAATAAATATTGGTATTCTCCTCACCATTTATTTTTAATTTACAATACATAATAGTATTATAAATTAAAATTAATGATAAGAATATTGATATTAATGAAAAATGTTCTTTTTATTGGTGAATTAAGTATGTTTTATCTTAATAATTATTTCTTTGTCATTAATAATTTATATATATTTTTAATGATACTATAAAAATGAAACTTTGTATAATAAAATACAGTACGTTTTGAAAATATATTTTTTCCTTTTACATAGGTATGTGCTGTAACGGGTCGTGGTTACACTTACGCTCAAACATACAGGATGTCTATTTCCTTTGCTGCATCACTTCGCACTAAATTGAACCTACAGAATGATGACAAAGTAGCTATTATTTTGCCTAATATACCTGAATATCCTTGTGTGGCATTAGGAGTTCTTGAAGCTGGATGTATTGCCAGTACAATGAATCCTATGTATACACCTGGTAGGTATTTTCTTTAATAAAGTTTTTTTTTTTATGGATAAATTAACATTTTGACTGTTAATTTTTTTGAATTGAAATGTAACCTAAAGTTTTTATAATGGATTAATTCTTATTTTGGAGTTTTTTTTTATTGCCTTAATAGCAGTTTTATGAATGTTATTCTACTCTTAATTCACATAACAGTATATAGTAATATAGGGTTAAGGACAATCCATTAATAAATATCTTTTATTTGAGTTAAAATATCAATTAAATTACTCTTAAACAATTGTCTAAACTATTTGTTTATTTCAGATGAATTAAAATATCAATTAGAATTAATTGAATGCAAAGCAATAGTCTCTTCAAAGCTGTCTTTGCCAAATATAATGCAAGCTCTTAATGAAATGAAATTAAATATACCCATTATATTAATAGACAATGACGTCCCAGAGAATACCATAAAGTTTGCAGAGTTTGCTGAAGATATGTCTATAGATACTGACTGTTTGAAAAAAGTAAAGAGAACTGCAAAAGATGTAGCAATTTTACCATTTTCGAGTGGTACAACTGGTTTCCCTAAAGCAGTGGAATTGACACATGGATGTTTGAATGCTATAAATGAAATGATATTCGTTCCGGATGTTATTGCTGTGGAAGAAGCTAGTGGTTAGGTCATTTGTTAATATTATTGCTTATTAAAAGCTTAAAATAATTTATTTTCTATATTGGGTACACATTCAGTTACTTTATTAATTTTAATTCATGTATACCATTAAACCCCCTATTAAAATATTATATTTTATTATTTATTCTAGTTTAGAAATTAATGTGTTTACATTCTGATTATTTACATATATGGGCTTAAAAGTTTTATTATTATTTCAAACATCTATTCAAATATTGTTTTCTAGAAGTAAAATGGTTTGAGCTAAAATATCTGATTTCCACAGGTTCATTCCAATCTGTAATACCTGCAGTGTTGCCATTCTTCCACATCTTCGGTTTCAATATACTAATGTTGAATCTCATGGGAAGAGGTGCTAAGCTGGTAACATTGGCCCCATTCAAGCCAGATGTTTTCCTGGAAATCATTTATAAACAGAGAGCAAATCATTTGTATATTGTTCCCCCTATGAGTAAGTCACTAAATATAATACCTACTCTATGCCATCCACTTTAGAATTCACAATTTGTTATATATATTATTTTAAACTATTTTTTTTAAATAAAAATAGCTGGGTAAAGAACAGGCAGATCACCTGATGTCATGTGATCACTGCCAGCCATGGATATTTACAACACCAAAAGATCACCAAAATGTCAGTGAGCTCTAGCTGATTTCTACCACAGTAAAATATGTGCTTGAATGTGTGATTATTCATGAATTATTTTTGGAAACAATTAATGGCGATAAAAAACGTCATGCTTTTATGATAACGTCCGAAATTAATAAATTCACATGATAAAAAAAAAAACAAAGACTGAACATATACGAAGAAGCTGTCCCTTGCCATTTCACCCGCGTTTACTGCTTTTTTTATTAGAGGTCGTCGTGTGATGTTTTATAGCCTACTTTTGTAACCGCGGCTTCGTTTGCATGGAAACTTTTATATAATTTTCAACCCATTCACATTTTATTCTCACGATAAAAAACTAGTCTTTGTTCTTCTCCAAGGCCCAGTATACAGTATACCAAAAAAGTGAAAAAGCAATAAAAAGACAGGCAGACAGAGTTTCTGTATTTTTGATATTATTTGTATGGATACTCAAATCTTATTCAATTTTGATTAACAGATTCTGACACTATATGTGTTGCTATGGCGGCTATAATATCCGCCATAGCAACACATATAATGTCAGAATAAAAAGTAATAAAAATCTGAGTCAGTTGTTAGTAGTATAGAACCCTTGTTACGAGAGTGACTTACGTTTTACTGATTTTTTTTTATAACACTCACCATGCTACCACCGGTTTTGAATGTGTTTATAGGCTTTATTACTTCACGCAATATAAAACTGCAAGTAGTTTAAAATATATAAATATTATTTTTATTGCAGTGACGTTTTTGGGTAAGCATCCGGCAATTACTCCAAAGCACTTGGAGTCACTTCGAGGTATAATTTGCGGAGCTGCTCCCATCTCTAGTACCGATGCAGAGGGTGTTCTCAATAAAAACGTATGTTTATTACATTCATTAGAATTATTTATACTTTTATATTAATACTTGTTATATAGCTATCTGTATCTTTCTCTGTGTATTAAACTTGACATTACTATTATTTGACCAAATGATTGTTTAGTTGTTTTTCGTAGAAGAGTAACACACACTCATTCATCCATTCATCCTTACAAACTTATGCGTTTACAACAACAAATATTCTTTATTGTACATCAATTATTTGCAAAGTACATGAATACAACACAGAAAGTTGTACAAAGACGTTGACTTTATAACATCGGTTTTGGCCTACCAGGCCCAGTTAAAAAAAAAAAAAACATATATACATATTTATGACCAAAAACATACTTATATACAAATATGTAAGTAAAATAAAGATACGTGTATTTATAATGTGTTTAGCGATGACTGTTAGGTTAGAATTACACTTATAAGTTTTGCTCTCAGACTTTTATAAAGATTTACATAAGCTATTTCCAGACATTTTGCCAGCAAAGATAGGCATAAAATTTTCTATAAAGTTCACTTAATACACCTTAGTGTTCCTAATTATTATTATATGTGATAACAGTATTTTTAAATATGACTAGGGTTACGAGTGACCAACCTATACGACATACCAGTTTGGGGCTATAAGAATGAATTATGGGTTAACATTCAATTGTAAATATGCAAGTCATGATTTCAAAGAGTTATTGACATCGGTAGGTCCATTAGTTTTACATGGGAATAAATTGGACATCATCTGCAAAAAATGATAAAGAGAAATCTGGCGTTGACTTGTTGAATTGATAAAAATCGACGATGGGAATGTAGACAAAACGGCATCTTTGCATATGGCTGAATATTAATCCTGAATAATACGATAGTCCGTACAAGAAACCATCAAACTAATCAATTACCGATGGATATATATCAAAAGAATCTAAGATGGCCAGAAGTCGTATCAGTCTACAGTCTTAATCGCTTTGCTAAAGTCAAGCAAAGTGATCACCGTAACCTTTTTAAAGTCAATGACAAACCGAATATCGTCTGATATTTTGACAAGTATAGGTCCTTTACGAAAACAATATTGGTAAAAGTTATTTTAAGGACGGAATAAAGTTACCTATGGTCACGACCCTCTTAGACTTTAAATGAAAAAGGAGGAATGAAGATGGCCGGAAATCGGTAATGACGACAGAATAAGATTTCTTGGAAAGAGGAATAATTTAAGCACCATTCCAAAAGGAAGAAAAATAATATAATAAGCACATTAAGATATAAGGACCATCATGTTACGGTTAATGCAATTACAATCTACTTAATTAGCTTAATTAGCTTTAAAACACTACATTCAGATAATTGTCAGAATTTAAAAGTGGAAAACATCGAAGGGGTTTTTATAACTAAAAGATAACTAAGTGTAGGTACTCAATTTTGGAGTAAATTAGTTCTCCTCTTGTCTTAGATTTAACTTGCATAATTGAATTTCTCCTTCTATGAAATTCCTAGTGAACAATCGAGTTTTTTATATAAGAATATGAAGGGAATAGGACGTAATTATAGGTATGGAAGTGGAATTAGGCTTCCGACTCTCTCACCCACCGTACGAAACACAGCTATGTCAACCACTTCACGCCAATCTTCTGTAAGGAAATGAATTTAAACTGTAGTCTTCTGCAGTGAATGTTTTTATAAGTAAGAAGACGAATTTTCTTTGTCATTCAGATCATAGTTATTAGAAGATTCGTGTTCGTAGAAATTCTTTGATTTTTGTCAAAAACTTATCTATTAACTAATTTTTGCTTGAAGCCGAAGGTACGGCTGAAGGTGGCCGAATTCTCATTCGAAAATTTGATCGGATATTACGTCATAATCAGTCAGTAATTTAATGTGAACAAATTGCAATTTATATAAATTACGAGTAAATAAAAAAAAAATTATCTAAAAGTCATTGTTTACTCATTTACTTGCTCAAGTTCGTTTTTCATTTATCAGTCAATTACCTTAATACCGTTAAGAAATAATCTTGGACTGAATTTCCTGTCTCTGGGTATTCTTTATAGTTAATTAACGCATCTAAATAATATTATCAAACACATATCAACATTTACGTACTACAAGTACGTATTACAAAATATAAATAAATAATGAGTCTAAAAGTAATTTCTTACATTACAGCGTGTCAATATTACGAAAACATTTTCGAGAAATGTTTGTCTCAATTTTGTAATATACATACGAAAAAATGGATCATGGGCGTAAGCGTGACGATTTATAATTCGCGTAGAAATAATTTTTTGATAGAATTGTTTTCGCAATACGATTCCACACGTTCTAAACTAATTTTTATAGAAATTTTAAATTGTAAACTACAAAAATTGCAAGACATCTTGTTAATCTGTCTATACATACTTTTAGTTTTTAAATAATGGAACGAAAGGTATACTTTTTCAGAAAAACATCATCTTCAGGCAAGGGTACGGTCTAACCGAGACCTGCGGTGGGATATCTTGCGCTAACAATAATGATACGAATCATGGATCAGCTGGCCACGTGTTCGCGGGCTGTGAAGTGAAGATAGCTGATCTCGAAACCCAGGAGGCTCTGGGACCTGGAAAGGTTAGATAACTATATATGTCTTAATAGTTCAGGTCGTCAAATCTATTGATGTGAAATATTTCGTATCCAGTGATCGTGCCATCATGTTCCATCTACGGTGTCCATCGTTCTTTTTGATAAGCCCCCCCCCCCCCCCCAACTACAAAAGAAGGGTATCATTAGTTTGATATGCTTATCTCTGTATCTATGTGTCTGTCTGTGGCATCGTAGAAATTAAACACAGATTGAAATTTAATTTTCAATAGTTGTTTTAACAACAAAATTCAGAGCTCAAGACGGTTATTAGCTAAAGTTTATGGAGATCTGTTCAAACATTTGAAGGTCTTCATATCCGCTAGTCGTTGTGAGGAATGTTAGCAACTTCTAGTAGTCTTAGCGACGCAAAATTTACTATACTATATAACCTTGACCTGACGCTGCAGCATCGAGATATTAGCAGAATACACAACTCCTCAAAAACTTACAGTAGAATTATCGTGTTGAGGCTCATTATAAAGGTATCAAAAAATAGATTGTCTGGAGTTTCTAAAATTTAAAATTTTATGATGATAATTGCCAAACGAGCAGGTCTTGCGGTTTTTTATGATTCGATAAACCATTGTACGTATTAAATGCGAAGTGAATTTATGTATTATTCACTATGAAAATTCTATCCTATCAATTCTATGTTAAGACATATATTGCAATGGCACTATAATTTTGTTCACTATCCGTCTATACTATATACTTCTCACGTACATACTTATACATACTTCTCAAGTATAATTGACCGCTATTTGACAAAGAAGATCATTGACCGACATTGTTACTGAACTAATCTACTGATTTGCATATTTGTGTTTTTGTTTTATTTATTTCAAGAATTATCAATAAAAATAACTTATAACGAAGTTTGATAAAAATTGTTATTTATACATTTTTGGATCATTGTGCTAAAAAAGATATATAAAAAAGTTATAAATCCTAATTTCGTAAAATAGGTTAATAATTTTTAGTTATACTACAATTAAGATGAGTCTAGTATTAGAGGGTAGACTGTCAATTGGGTGTATATGATCATCATTGTTGGAATAATAAAAATAAGGAATAGGCGCGAAACAAATTCGTTTAAAACAGTACATTTCGAGAAGAGGAAAAACCAAATTATATCCCATCGTAGTTACGATTACAATCGACCTTTGAGTATATTATTTAATATTAACATTGTTACAACTTTTTGTCAATGAAATGAATTAAAATCGTCTTAAATTTAATAATGTATGTTTTTTATGGTACCATTTATTATCAGATAGTAGAATCATGTATACATGGATGCTGATAAGCAATAATATGTCTACCCACAAAAAGTGAAATTCGGAGATATTGGTGTATTTTGATATGACATCACCTATTTAACATTATTCAATAAAAAAATAAAGTCATATAAACTACAATAAATAAGTACAGAAAAAGTTTCTTAATTAATTGTTTCGAATTTTCAGGTCGTTCCTTATTTTGTAATTTATACAATAATCTTATATATTTAAAAACTTTTTATTAGATAATATAATAAATACATCAACCTGCTTTTAATTAATTATTAAGAAAACTTATTAAGAATACCAGTAGGTTTGACATCTTTAGATGCCATTTTCTCAAAATGTAGTTTGTGTGGCTTGACTCAGTATTGCTTATCAGCGTCCAGATATTAGATACAAAAAAAATGAAAAAGGATTTTAATGTTCAAAACATTTTCTAATATACAGTGATTATTTTGTCAATCATCCTATTCGTATCGTAATATTACTGAAACTTATTTTAAGACTTTTAAGTTTCATTTTATAATTATTTATGTAGGTTCTACGTATTGTATAGCTGTGTTTAAGATAACAGAAGCAATGACAAGCAAAAAGTCGTAATTATTTATTTAAGTACTAAAAACAAAGTTAAACGTTACTTACATTATGTTACATTATTTCCTTGTAATTTTTCCTCTACAACGTATCAGTTATGTAACAAATTATATAAACAGTGATTTATGACGATGTAAATCAAAGTAGAAAAATCTGAAGCCAGCTGGCGAAAATTATTGAATAGAAACATGTCGCACTTTGAACAGACCTTCCTTTTTTTATTAGGACAATGGGTGAAAATAATTAGGGAAGTGTTAGTCACTTTGACTATGTTTTTTTTTAAGTTTACATAAATACCAATTAGTTAGTAATTTTATCAGTTTTCTTTACACGTGTGAATCCGTGATCAATTGCTATTCCTAATAACTATTATTATTTACTTCCAAAATAACTATTATTAGATTACTTTTAAATAGGTACTTTTAACTAAAAGGAAGAGATTTCGTCTAAAGTTATTATTCGTCGATTAAAATTAAATAATACAAATTAAGACAATTATGAAGTACATTTACAAAATCATATAAGATGATAAATTTGGCGTAGTCCGAGAATTCGTATAGAATGTTTACACAATATTTTAAAACGTATTTCTTTTATCTTTATTTAATTTTAGTTTGAAGTTAAATATATAAAATAAATAAATATTTTTGGTTAAAATAAATAACATCAAACAGTGCAGCAAAAAGCAGACAATTTTTGTAATATTTTGCAGTTTTCCTTGTTTCAGTAAAGTCATTTAAGCTATAATTATAAAGCGAATCTTGCAGTTAAATAGTAACTTGAATTTAATAGTCAAATCGTCGCACAACACAAACTGCACACAGACATCATTATAATTCTATAATAAATCTAATCAGCATCATCCAACGCAAATAATATACCATTAAAATTAGTCGATTATCTCTTAATTTATAATGGTATTCTTAAGGTTATGCAGTTTTTTCGCCCTCCTATAAAGTTACGTCTAACCTAAGCGACGAAATGTAACGGTACAATACAAGAATTTTGTTTCCTTCACTTTCCGTTAGGAGCGCTGTACAAGTGTTAATACAGAAAATGCTTATGCTTAGGGATAATAGTAATCATTTTCATTTCGCTATTTCTTACAGGATGGTGAGATCTGGTATCGCGGTAAAAATCTTATGACTGGTTATTATAAAAACGAAAAAGCTACTAAAGAAGTGATGACGGAAGACGGCTGGTTAAGAACTGGCGATATTGGCAGATACGACGAGAAGAAATACTTGTATATCACTGATAGATTGAAAGAACTCATAAAAGTAAGATTTTAATACATTTATTGTTTAAAACTTAAAAGTTTTGGCAAACCTTTATCGTTTACTTTCATTTACGCAGTAAAATCGATAAAATTTGAGGTTTTCGGAAATCAACGGAACATTAGAAACTAAGTTTGTTTTACTCTGTTTCAACTAATTGTCCTCGTTTATGTCACGATCAAAAATTATTAGCCGGTGAAAAGTAGTTTCATTTAGTATTTTTAACCTCAGGCTTTCGACAATAGTAGTTTTGACCGAAATTACAGGTAAAAGTAATATTGCGATAACCTTAACTGAACAAAATTTATTTGAAGGTGTTTGGACTATAAAACTCGTTATTAATACTCGTTATAAAGAACACTAACCTAACCTATTTGCAGATTTTTGCCTTTCATATTTGTTACTCATATTAAAAGTAATTTTGTCCAAGGCTGAATCCGAAAGTATAAGGAATAGTGAAAAATGCTTAAAGGACCTTTGAGACAGACTTATAATGAAAACCAAAATATTTTTATTTATTATTAAGAATTTACATTCCTTTTTTGAACGTCAAGCACCACGTTCTCGGAAAGTTAAATCTTAAATCGCGAAAGATACTCATCGGGACTTATTTTTTTAATGTTTTCTTAGATTTTTCTTTGGTTAAAAATACATCTATATTATTGCAGTATACTTATAAGGATCAACTTGAGGGAAGTAAAAGTATACGGTAAACTAAAGGAAAAATTAAATCTCGAAAACGGCTACAACGATATTTATAAAATGTAGCATGTGGGGGGTTTGGGTGCAATAAAAGGATTTTTTTATTCTATCTACTTATATACTCTTTATTGTCCACAACAAGAAATGATACACGACAATGCCAAAATTACAGAAAAAAATATATATGTACAACAGGCGGTCTTATCGCTAAAGAGCGATTACTTCCAGACAACCTTATAGGATCTAGCTAGGATTCATTTTTAGAAAACATCGGTTGGTATTAAAGCAAAATATAATTTCCAAAACTACCGGTCATTCAGGTACTATGGATGATATAAAATATATGTAATGTAAATAGCATAATATACTTTTTAATCCACAGGTTAAAGGATTTCAAGTACCACCAGCGGAATTAGAGGCGATTTTACGAACACATCCCAAAATCCTTGACTGCGCTGTTATGGGTATTCCCGATCCAATATCAGGAGAGGCTCCAAAAGCCTTTGTTGTCCCTCAAGCTGCTCAAGATATCAAGAAAGAAGAAATTCTGGAATTCATCAATAGCAAAGTGGTACCTTTCAAGAAGGTCAAAGAAGTCCAATTCGTGGAAGCGATACCTAAAAACCCAGCTGGTAAGATTTTGAGAAAAGAATTGAAGGCGAAATATTGTTAATCGATTACAGTTAAATGAAATCATTTTGAGGTTTCCATATCGGCGGGGATAATGTAAAACCGCGTATCTATCTTTTCCTATAGTCTAGTCCAAAAATTATATTATTAATAAAAATGAAGCCATTTTCCATTACGCAGTGTTTTAGCTAGCTTGCTTTTTTTTTCAATAATAAAATTTACTATTTGATTTACAGATGAATTTTATTTTTTGAAATAAAGTCCATCTTTACGCGGCTATTTACGCGGTTTTATACTATCCTCGACGATATGTGATTGTAATAATAATGAGAATTAAGAAAACCGGCAAAGTTCTAACGAGGTATTTGTCAGATTTTATGAATGTGTTTATTTCTTTTATACATTGTCGTTTTGTTAAGAGTTATATTATTGTAGGGTTTTATAAATTCTTTACTACTACGATTTTTTAAAATTTATACAATTTAAAAAATATTTATCGAGGACTTTTCTATAATTTAATAATATAAAAGATTTTAGATTTTGAAATTTTTATATGACATTTTTAATATTTCGAAAAAAAAGATAATAATAAAGCTGTTGATATTTTATAGATATAAATAAATCATATTTATACTAACAATTAAAAAACAATGAAATTAATAATAGTATTAGAGGATTATTTTGAAAATTATAAATATGTAAGGTTGAATCAATGTGAATTGTCTTGTTAATTTTGGGATGTCAAAAGATGTTTTGTGTGTATAAAAAAGATTGGATATTTTTTTTTTGAATAATACTTTTTAATCTATATAATTTATATAACTAAGGCGACTCTTTTAACTTGATTAATGTAATAAGAAATATCTGTGTAATAAGGAACTTTGACAGATGACACCACAGTCGCTCAAAATTAAATATTTGTTATAAATTTCTATCCAGTAATTCATCAATTTTCTAGATCACATAATTGTTAGAGCAGCAACCTCGAAATCTAAAGAATACAGGTTAGAACCTCTATTCGAACCTGTATTCTTTAGATGTCGAGGATTAGAATCCTGCTATGTCCAATTTCTGAAATGATTTTTTATTTAATATTTAACGAGCAACCCTGTATTTACATGGTTGCAATGTTTTTCACGTCACATTCTAATCTTTGGAATTCTCGGTGTTTCTTTTCTATAATATGCATGCATGAAAACATATAAATCATCTTCTTGAATCGTCAGTTTATTGAAGAACACGGCATTAGAATCTGTCGCGTAGTTTAAAAGACCTAAGTGTAAAGATGGCAGGACATGAATATTTTTATACTATGTAAAGAATAATTGTGTCTGATTTCGACTTCACTGCAAAAAAGTGTCAGGCGCAAATCAAATATAAATAGTGTCCTTGTATTTTGTAACTAATATAATTATAAAGTTTTTACTTATAAATTATACTCATTGTAATTCTTTATAGTTGATTTTACCCTGTGAAGTAGACGTGGTTCGGTAAAAAAAGTAACACGAAAAAATATGTATGTACCTACTAATGAATATAGTGAGAAAATTGAAACGTTAAAAATATATTTTATCAAAACGTCGCGTGATTATGATAATATAGATACATTAATAAAAACTAATTATGATTTCTAATAAACCGCCCGTTCAATGTTATATTAAATTACGTTCACAATTTCGACTTAGTTCAGTTTTTTGCCAATTTTTAAAACGTCTGGGAAAAACATTATACTTCCATAATTATTTATAAATTAAAAATTCATAGTCGACGTCTTTATTTTCGAAATCTAGAAATAATATATGGCCATGCTCTTTCTCATGACATCAACAGCTCGTTGCTAGGCAACTCTTTAAATCACGTGTACATCAGTACATGTAAATGCCACAATACCGTTTTAAGATGATTTGGTAATTAATTAAGAAACGTTTTTTTAACATAATGTGAACGTAAACTTAATTTACATCTCAGGATATTGGGTGTCGTTTCATAAGATATTCATATTGGATAATGTGAAAACGTTTTTTATACTGAAATATTCATGTTGCAATTAGCAATTAGCATATTAAACCTTACTAGTACTATGTTGCCTTAAATAATTATTTTATTATTAATATTATTTAATGTAGGTATTAGGTATGTTTTGTTCTTATTTGAATTTGATTTATCTACAACAATATTTATAACAAAATATCTTAATACCTATATTTAAAAAAAATATACAAAAAAGGAAGTGTAATATGTTAAAATATCTACTAAAATGTATAAGAGTGTACTTTTAAGTACTTAATTAATAATCCCAGTAAATGTTCCTTTTAATACATTATACAATAAAACCATATGTGGTAACGTTAAGCATAATATATTTAAAAAAATAAATTTTTATTCATTATTACTTATAATTAGTTTGTAAGTATATACACACTCATTATTAAATCACGTTGTATTGATTTATAAAATTATATAAATATTATATAAGACTGAGTCCTCGGACATATCAAAAATATCTCTAACTATAATTATAGTCCGGGTTCCCTGGCCTATTTTTTCACTTGATTAGTAACAAGCTAATTTTCCGTGAGTAGCTTCGTTTCAATGAGACGCCCAACTTTTTCCTGTGCGAAAATTCTCGATTGTGGTAGGTGACAGGGGTAGCAGGAATAAAAGATGTTGACTTGATGATTCTCATAAATTTATTACTAACTGGATTTTTTTTTGTAAAATCTAATGATAATAATCTAAATTATTCGAAAACATTTTTGTCCTACAAAATGTATGGTTTCATCAAAATGTCCCCCTCCTTCGAACATGTATCGATAACAAGGTCATCAAAAATAATTGCTAACCAGCTGATTTATTTTTTTTTACTTCGTTAATATTTATATAATCTAACAGTTATATTGTCCTACAAATTGCATGGTACGTTATCCCGGTCCTACGCTCGAAAATAGTAATACAGATCCATGATATTAAAATAATTACTATCAAGCCAAATCTTCGTGAATAGCATCGTTTCTATAAGACGCCCAACATTTTCCTATGGAAAATTCTCGATTGTGGTAGGTAACAGGGGTAGCAGAGATAAAAGATGTTGATTTGATGATTCTCAAAAATTTATTAGTAACTGGATTTTTTTCCGTTAAATCTAATAATAATAATCTACATTATTCAAAAAAAATTTTGTCCTACAAAATGTATGGTTTGATCGAAGAGTCCTCCTTCTTTCAACCTGTATCGATAACGAGGTCATCAAAAATGATTGCTAACCAGCTGATTTTTATTTTTTTACTTACTTAATAATTATATAATGTAACAGTTACATTGTCCTACAATTTGCGTGGTACGTTATCCTGGTCCTCCAATTGAATCTATATTTAAAATTCATGAAATTAACAAGCAAATTATTATCTGTATTTCGTTACTACAGCGGTAGTCATGCGCAGAGCATACATATTTTTCTACCAATTTTTATAAAAAATAAAGTTATTTAAATTTTAAAAAACATGTTATCACTGTATTTTTACCCTAACATTTAAATTCTTGGGAATTTTAAGTTATTCAATGGTCAAAACTCGCAAAAAATGGGACATAATTCCTTATTGGTTGAAACGCGAACCATCTTCATTTATTATTGACCAATTTTGAAAATAAAAATTAGAAAAGATGGTAGACCTTGCAGGCCGTCCCTGTAACTTCCCGCTATTCCCATACCTAAGTGCTTGGATTTCGTTTATTACCCTGTTTTTGAGCTCTGCGAGCTCAAAACTATAAATAGTACATTATTTTGACCTCTCCGTGCTCAATACAAGAGCTGCTCTATGCTTTTGAGCTCTTCGAGCTCAACAGTCTGATAACAGTTTCATAAAGTACAATTTATGTAAATTTAAATTGCCATAACTTTTGAATGAATCAACCGATTTTCACTCGATTGGTGGCCATCGATGTTATTTTTCAAGTCCTGTGGAAGACTCAAAAACACCTATTGATCATATGAAAATTTTCGAAATAATTTGAAAAAAAATCAATTTTTTAGATTTCTTTCGTTCACGATAACTCACAAACGAATCAACCGATTTTGATTTGGTTTGCGGCAATCGACGTGGTTTTACAAGGTTGAGAGCTGATTAGTTGTTGGAATTGATTGGTTAAGCTATTTAAAAGTTAGTTTGAAAAAAACCACATTTGAAAAATTTATTTTTTTAGTTTTTTTTGAGATTTCTTAAAATCTAAAGAATGAAATTGGTCCAATTGGTCATATTAAAAATCTAAGTTCAAACAAAACCTTTCGAATGACACCAATTTTTACTAAATTGATCTAGCCGTTCAAAAGTTATAAGGGAGTTACATACTCACACACACACACACACACACACACAGGCATAGTCACACCCTCGCGGGAATGGTCACGGAAGCTTCCTAGGACCCCGAAACATTGAGATCTGATTAAAACTCGATTTTTGCAAAACGGGGTAAAACCAATAACTTCCCGATTTTTAGAAAATTGTTAATTTTCTTAGCGGGAAGTTAAAAATATTTGAGAGTCTTGAAGTTAGTTACGATTTCTTATTGGTTGAAATTCATTCGCATGCACTTTTTAAATTTCTAGAGTTACAAATAGGAAAACGAAAAAATGGCAATTATTGTAGGACTAGTAATAGATACCTGTTTTTTTGTAGGACATTGTTTCATTTGGGCAGAGAACACACTAATCTATTATGTAATATTTTTGTCCTACAGTTAGTAATGAAAAAGATGGTCTTGTGGTATTAACCATTTCGGAGTGTAGGACCGGGATAACGTACCATGCAATTTGTAGGACAATATAACTGTTAGATTATATACATATTAACGAAGTAAAAAAAAATAAATCAGCTGGTTAGCAATTATTTTTGATGACCTTGTTATCGATACATGTTCAAAGGAGGGGGACATTTTGATGAAACCATACATTTTGTAGGACAAAAATGTTTTCGAATAATTTAGATTATTATCATTAGATTTTACAAAAAAAAATCCAGTTAGTAATAAATTTGTGAGAATCATTAAGTCAACATCTTTTATTCCTGCTACCCCTGTCACCTACCACAATCGAGAATTTTCGCACAGGAAAAAGTTGGGCGTCTCATTGAAACGAAGCTACTCACGGAAAATTAGCTTGTTACTAATCAAGTGAAAAAATAGGCCAGGGAACCCGGACTATTATATATAATAAAATCTTAAAATATTATATAAAATAAAAACCTAAATTGGAATTTAGTTTTGTAATTAGAGTTACTATGTTTATAGAATGCTTTAAAACAATATATTATTTTTTTACTTTTGTACAATTTTTTTTTCATTAAACATGCTTTTAACATTTTAACTATATATTTGGTTTGAATCCACACGATTGGAAATAAACTATTCTATTAAGTGTTAATCTCACTTAGTATATAGTAGGATCGAAATTATCTGTTTTCAAATATTTTTTATCTACTTTTTCATTTTATTTTATTTTGGTTAACTTTTTTAATGTTATCCCAATTTTTTATTGTTTTTTTTTTAATCTAGCTATAAGCATTTAATAATTCAATGATTAATTCATTATTGTGAAATTGTGGACCAATTTATAATTAAAAAAATCATTTTAACTTTAATATAAGATAAATCAAAAGTATGAAAAATTAAAAAAAAAAATTAAAAAAATGTTAAAATATAAATATTATTTTCAGTGACTTGTTTATCTACTTACTACTTACTTATTCTTTGAAATAAAATGTATAATTTTATTAAGTTTTAGTTAGAATAATTTTAAAAATTTATAAAGGTCTCTAATCTCTATGATTTCACGAATTCTGTTTGAAAATTCTTTAAAAGGCTTCTGTGCGCTGGAGTTAGGACAGGAGAGAGAACACTTTTTTTTAAAATTATAAACCTATATTTTATTTCAAATTAAAATTGTATAGACTCATCGTAAGCTGTTTGTTACAAATGCAATATACTATATAATATTAACTTGTTTTGTAATTTGTAATAAAAATACATAAATACATTTAAATAAAATGTTTCTTTTTTTGTACCATAGAGTTCAAACTTATAATCGACGAAGAGTTCTATAGACAAAATTTTAAAGATGTCCATCAAATCAAATATTTACAATAAAAATGAATATTACAATTAGTAAACTAAAAGCCGTAAATCAAAAAAAAATAATTTAATAATTAGTAAAGGAAATTATCGCGAGAAAACTACATAGTCTATTTACTGTAGAATCACGTGATAAAGGTCTGCTTTCAACTAAACCTAAATAACTTTTAATTACTAAACTTAATAATTTAATAAAAACTTTTATTTAGCCGTGGGGCATTTACAATAAAAGAAGACCTTCCATTCAACTGGATCTAGAAAAATGCAATTTTGTCTCCGAAAATACACAACACGAGCAGAAAACGACAACGATAATTATAGTACCGTTTATACAATATTTGCCTTGTGTGGGAGTCAAATCATCAGAACTGCCTCCAGCTACAGTCGCCACTGCCAATCGGCTTTAAAAAAGTAATTAAAACATGTCAAAAGTTTATAAGCGGACTATGAATTAGAATATATTTAACCAGAGGCGTAACTATACCATCTGGGACCCGTCGCAAATTCCTCGGATGGGGCCTTCAAGTAAAAATCGTCACATTATTACTTAATTTTAACAAACCATTTAATTAGTCATCCAAAACTATTAGTAATATTGTGTGCGTTTTTATTAGGGTTCCGTAGTAAAAAACAGAACCCTTATAGTTTCGCCATGTCCGTCTGTTTGTCTGTCTGTCTGTCTGTCTGTCTGTCTGTCTGTCCGCGGCTTTGCTCCGAAACCCTTAATACCAGAAAGTTGTAATTCGGTATGAGTATACATATGAATTACGCCGAGAAAGTCGTACAATAAAATCTTAAAATTTTTTCAGGGTATCTTCCCTATGTGTTAAGAGAGACCAAAATTTTTTTTCTCATTTATCCCATATTGTGGGGTATCGTTAGATAGGTCTTTTAAAAATGTTATAGGTGTGGGAAAACCATTTTTCCGAACGACGTACTGTTTCCGAAATATTAAGCTTGGAAGTGTCAATTTTTCTTAGAGTCAAGTGTCCCCCCCCTCTACCCACTAAACTGCTGCGTCTAAAAATATGAAAAAATTCACGATAGTGGTACATATAATGAATTTAAAAGGAAAATTATCACGGCTATGTGGGTTCTTATGGTTATCGAGTTATAGATGATCTAAGTAAAAATAAATATTTCACTTTTTAAAGCATCACATTATGTAAATATTAATAATTTTAAATTAATATATGAATTTAAATGAATAAATAAATAAATAAATATTTAATAAGTTTAAATTAAAATAAAATATAAAATAAGGTATAAAACAATGTCTCAATAAAATATTAGCTCAGTATTTAACACGAATTCACTTTGGCATTTATGGTATAATATAAAAGATACGGATTACGTACCTATCTCTTATTCTCTTCTTAAAGAGAAATTAAAAATAATTTTATAATAATAAAAGGTTTAAAATTGTAAGTACGTATATTGTATAAACTGACTTCAAAAAGGAAATTCCCAGTTCGTCGTAAACTTTTTTACTAAAATAGGTACTCGAAGATTGCTTGACCGATCTTGACGATTCTCACAACTACGGAACCCTACATTGTGCGTGGCCCGACACGCACTTGGCTGATTTATTATGTATCTGATTAGTTATTTTTTCAAGAGCATAGGTTTATGCATATTTATAATAAAATAACAATTTATTTTTAATAAGATTTTTATTCGTAAATTTGGATCTTGGATCCGAGGCCCGTGGCTTTTTCCTAGCCCTGCCACCCTATAGTTACGCTCCTGTATTTAACTTTAACGGTGGAGTAATTATCAGCTTTGATATTTGTTAACTAGAAATATAACTATATATAATAAGATACATAACTATTGCAGCTTACATATTGTCAATTATCGAACTTGTAGGTATAGTATAGCGGCCATAATTGCTGTTAAACTCGACGGGCGGAATTAGGCTGATTATATTAGTAATTAATATATTTTTACCACCCCACCGACGAACGTTCGATTTTGCGTTCTATTTTGTGGGAGCAAAACAGGCTAACAGCATATTTCTTCCGCAAGAAATATAAAAAAAATGTTATTATTACTCTAATTGTAAAGTCAATATTTAAAAGAATCTACATTTTTCATATCATATATTACTAGAAGATCTAATTTTAAAAGTAAATCTGAATTAGGCGTTAGTTGTGTGATTATTATTTATGCGAATTAAATAAATAATATGGAGAACTACGACTTAATTAAATGAGTTAATGGGTAGTAAAATTTTCATAGTAAAAAATATAACCTTTGCCACTAATTAAATAAATGCGGTCAAGTAACATTAGTGAGAATAATTAATTGAAAATATAAAAATAATTATTACCGTGTAGAAATGTCGTACCGTGTCTTACAAGTTTATTGTAACATTAGTTTCAATTCTTCGATTGTTTGGAGTCCGACTATACTTACATGACTATGTCAATTTTCAAATTTAGTTTTAGAAATATCACTTTACTTACCATTATAACTAATTGTTTTAATAAAAAATATTTTAATCGTTAATATTATTATTTTATGTATATTTTGTCAAATTATGTTGTATATGAAATTTAGTTAAACATTGATTTTTTATCAAATCTAATCATTAAAATATAATATCTTAGTTATAAGTAATTTTACATGGCATCATAAAAAATCATTAAGTTTGCGAACCTTCGACACAGGCGTAATATTATATGTTATATAAAATAAATCATCATCTTCTTCCCATTACGAAATTGATGTGGAAACTTCACGACTTCCTTGCACAGAATAGGAAGATAAAAAAATCTGAGTCGAATTAATGAAAAACAAGCACAACTAGATGACAGAACAGAGCTAAGTACCTCAAGTAATTCTTTTTAGGAATCCGTGCGTCCGTTTCTGGGTGTAAAAGGGCCCTTAAATTTATAAACTTCGTTCTCCGTCCGTTTGTCAGTGGGATGTATCTCATGAATCTCAAATGGTACTGACTTGACATTTGAATGTGATTTATTATTTCTGTTGCCTCTATCACAGAAATTATAAAAACCGGTCAACTGCATGCCGAACTAATACACGTAGGCTTAGGCTGATTACATATTGTTAGTGTTATATTTATTTGAAACACACTTAGAAACGAAACGTAAGAAAGAACACTAGATTTACAAAATAACGTATATGAGCGTAGGTACTATAACAATATTATTTAGTGTCTACTTTTTTACAGGTGTTACATAATACCATAACAACATTAAAGTTAAAATCAATAAGGTATATGAATCATTATAATAACAAATGAAATTCGGAACAAATTAAGCATTTGCAACAATTTGAAATATGAAATTAAAAAATATAAATTATTATGATTTCCTACATAAATTACATAAAATTAGAAAATAAAAATTGATTAAATTACACATAGAAAATAAAAATTGTTAATTGAACAGAATGAATTGAATTGAATTGTTAAACAGATTGGAAATAGTTTAGACATACATTTAAATACTGTAACTGTTTTTAAAAATTATACAATTTAGCATTAAAAATGTCTATAGAGAGAACTCCTTTTGAGTCAGGATTATTTGTGTTGTGTGTTTTGCAAAATGCAGTATAATAATTAAATAGTACATAAAAATATATAACTATCAAATAGGATCATTTTCGATGAAATGTCAAATGCATCTTTGTTTGGATAATACTACTTTATACACTTTTTTTTGTATAAGAAAATAACAAATGGGAGAAGTCGTTGCACATTGAAGTTCTTGATTTTTGTTTATATTTTTCATCTGTTTCATAAACAACGAATGTCGATTTAATGTAATTAGGAAATTAAAAAGTTACATAGTGTAATTTTTTAATTAAAAAAAAATTAGTACTAAACCATACGCCTGAAATCTGTGTCTACGTGATATTTAAACAATCAGTATCTGTGGACTGTTGCTATTAATAAATCTGATTCGTTCTAATTTTACTTTCAAGGGTTAACGCACTCTGCAAAACATTTGGCAAAATTATGCATAGATATCTTTATTTCTGGTAAATGTAGATTAAAAATTGTAACGTTAATATGATAACATTAACTTTGTTTCCTGTTTGTCATAATAAAAGATGCTAAACAGATCAGTAATGCTTATATTAAGTAGCGCTGTTTCTAATTAATTTCAGAAATAACTCACGGGTTACATTGATTAGAATACAATGTAATAATTTTAAATTATGTGTCACAATCACGAAATTACAACGAAAATGTATCCTGTTAAGACTAAGGAATAACTGTATATTATTTACTATTTGTGTATTATTAGTAACAGCAATACATATCTTTTTTTTATTATTTGCAAATTCGGATTTATTCCTTCAATGTGTAAATTTATGTTCAATGTGTAAAAAAATGCACAGATACTTTCCCTTAACTTGTATCATGATTATCACATTGCGAATTAAAATCACGACAAGATACGATTACGGTTAATACGTGTAAAACAGCGGCACAGAGGCCTATAGACTATTGACTTGAAATTGTTAAATCAGTTTGCGAAACGCTTTCGCCGTACCGCTGTAAAAGATCAGTCAGAATTTTGTAGTGGCGCTCGACGCGCGCAAAACAACAGACATGGCGCGAAAATTAATTTTACGTCAAATTAGAGAATTAAAATCGTTGAGGAAATTCTCGACGAGTGGTTTGTTGAAAAATAAAGAATTTATAATTAAATCTCCGATTTCCGATATTGTAATACCGAAAATGAGATTCTTGGACCGGCTTTGGATACATTACGCGGCGTTTCAGGATCATGTTGCGATAGTAAGTAAAATGTTATTATTTTAATAAGTAATAAAATATATTGTTGAAACTATTTAATTTTTTTTATCATTCTAAAATATACTAGTAAACGGAATTGGATATTGTAAGCGACTATATTTTTTATAACTCATTATTTCATATATTATTATTACTTAAATGTACTAGAGGAAATAATTAAAGTATAGGTACTTATGAGATGTCAAAGATAAAAATATACTGTTTACTTCATTGTTTTATTAATCGTTTTATAGATAACAGTAGTTTCCTATTTAATCGATTAAAAATAATAATCAAAGTGATATTGTCAAATACGAAAACATGGAAAATGATCTTTGCAATAATAACAATTGAATTAGTTATTTGTTTTTTAAAGTTTGGTTTGCTAGAAAAAATATTATTACGTTAAAACATCAATTTATTATTTCAATTGTTTAGAATTATTTAAAAAAAAAAGAAACGAAAAAACCGAATGTAATGATTACTTATGCTCCTAAGCCTTTTGTTTATCTCTGTCTAGACAAGACAAAACTCGAAATGAACATCATAATAAAATTATCATCAGAAATAATTAAAGGCATATAATAACGATTATACGGGGTCCAGAGATCATACAATATCTAAATATCTGCATTATGATTCCGATTAACTCATGATACGGCCCACTTCGAAGTCATTACCACACGCACTTGATTTCTTATCAGAGCTACGCTAATATAATAATTATCTTATGTTTTTTTTTATTTATGTTATATACAAGTGAAATGATAGAATACATTTAACATTTTTTATTCTGATTCCAAAAAAAAATATTGTCAGATAAAAAATTAAAAAATTATTAATAACAAAAAAATCTTTAGTCGATAAGGAAATATGTGTAGGTATATTTTGTAGCGAAAATATGTTTATAAATCATTGCTTTAATAGATGCTTGATGATGTCATGTTGACTATGGTATTTAGGACTCTTATTAAGAATGACACAACTTATCAAAATCATTTAACGAACGATCTATTAAGCTCATTATTTAGGGTATAGGTACCATATACAATACGTGTACATACAAATAGAGAAATTGCAATAGTCGGTGCGTCGTGGACTGATAAAAATAAATCCGCCATAATAACGTTTTTTTCGGTCAGTGTACTTTGGACTCAACAATTATATCACACGGATGACGTATTTCTTATGGAAATAGTGGGTAAACGAGTAGACGGGACACTTGAGTTAAGTAATCACCGTCGCCCATGGACATTTACAGGATCAGATGAACCTGTAAATGTTGCCGGCGAAGAAATAAGGAATGAAGGGGAATAAGAAGTAAGAAAAGGGATAGTGGGTTTAGGTTTCCAGCTCTCTTACTCACTGTACGAAAAGAAGCTATATAAACTACACGATTGTCTGTGAGAGTGTTGAACTTCCTCGGTTTCAGCCCATATACGAACTATAGTACGTTACTTCTACCTGCAGACCACTGGGTCTACAGGTAGAAGTAACGTAGATAAATTTATATCAATATATACATAATTAATAAACAGAAACACGTTTGCATAGATTGTATCGCCCCAGATTCATTAATCTAGACTTTAGACCAGTGATTAATAACAAAAATGTAAATAAGTAGAGTCGTTTCGAAATGATAGAGAACTAGAAAACTCACTTAAAAATATACTACATTAGGTTAACTACCTTCTTTGTTACCTCTTTTATTCTAATTATTTCATATTTATTATTAAATTCTATTAATTAAAATTATACATAACTAGCGATTCGCCAAAAGGCCAAAAAAATTAGCACAGTAATTAAATATTCGATTTTATTTTTAAGAAAAAAAAACCGTTTAATATTATGCGTCTATTAAAATCTACATGATTTTGGGCAAATATCTTCAACATTAGCATTAATGAAGATATTATGCCAAATAAATGTTTGTGGGTCGAACCCGCGACCGTGATATTCATTATTACTTAACGTATTAGCAGGTTTTGTATAACGCTACATAATTTTAACACATGTAAGCAAAATTGAAGGTCAAGGCGAGAAGCGCGGACGTTACCTTGTAAATACTGTATGATAATATTGATTATGATTGTCATTAAAAAATAATTATGTAGAATATTGTAAACAATTTTTTAGCGGTGGTCGTGTTCCCATTACAGCTAAATTCTTAGCTGTAACAAGTCGTATATGGGCCGGCTTGATTGGGACAATATCACCTCCCTTGTAGGAAATGACGATAGCCCCAGCGTTGACTTACGCCAATGCTTGTCAAGCTTGCCCAGCGCTGCACACCCGCGTCCGCCCAACCTTGATTAAAGTCTAGAATGATTATTAAGGCTTAGGCTTTGTATCAGTACTCGGTCAAGGTTGGCCACAGATTGTACAAGTATCAATTAACCGAAGCTTGATAGATCAAGAGTGGCCTAGAGCTTGCACCAGCATCGAATACTCATGGCTTGGTAGTGAGGGCTTGCGTTGAGTTGCGTTTCGTACGGTGAATGAAACAGCTGTTATACTAACTACTTCCCCCATTCCTTTCCTTATATTCTTTTCTATAATTCCTTTTTAAGCTGGCTATGCAATTTTCGCTCCTCTGGTGCTGTAAATGTCTATGGTGGTGCACTTAAAATTAGGTGTCGCTTGTTTGATTTGCCAGATACTTTTATAAAAATGTATCAAGCTGAAGCGGGCTGTTTTAATTTCATATAAAAATGATTGAAATGACAGAAACTATCTAAACTAAAGAGCGTTACTTCTTCGGTATATAGCAAATCACAAGCGATTATTTAATTCCAAGTAAAAAGGTAGGTATACATTTCAGCAGGAACAAATAAGTAATCGGTTCGATTGAAGTCTGTTATATTTTTTTATCAACATGTGATTATGTTTATTGTTATATTGAAGGGTAATGAAGCAAGTGACTTAAAATTTATCTTTAATTCGTTGATGTTTAGAAAATTGTCACATCAAATCGGAGCCCTACGCGGCCTACATTTAATATATTTGGCATTGACCAATCATTATAATAGAACTTCGGTATTCATGTCACATTGTACAAATGTTTTCGGATCTCATAATTTTCTCTATTAATCACGAAGGTTGATTGAACTTTAGACTATAAACGAAATGTTCCACAAGACCTAAGTACCTAATTAAAATAGAAAACCGTTTGTAAAAATTGATGAAAGTAAACAAACATAGATTGTAGATGTTTTTGTTCTCGCCTTTTGAATATCTTTATTTTGATATTCAACTTGAGGGTCTTGACAAAAAAAAATTATCCCTCTAATTAAAGTGCATAAAATCCGCCATTTTGATTTTTTATTTTATGTACCCAGTATCACTCTCCGCACTATGAAGTATTATTTATCAAAATCGGTTTAGCCCTTGAAACTTTACGAACAGGCATAAGAAGTCAGATCAAGTACATACATATTTGTATATGTTTTCTTAATACACTCTATCTATCTTAGACGCAAGTAATTCAGAGGAAAAGTTAGTGTTTTTTGGATAAAGTAAATTTACACTGTCATATAAAATTGTATACTGTAATAAAATGATCACTTTGATTTTTTCTTCAGTTTATTTTCATCTTTTAAGAGCATTTAAATAAAACTTTATTTAAATAACACTTTTGATTATAAATTTATTAGTATTATAATAAATATATATTACATGGCGTATCGTTTCTCCACCGTATTTGATATATATATAGGTACGTAATTGCATACACATAGAATACATATTTAGGTTAATTAGGACTGCGCAAGTTTGCGTTATGTGGGTTTAAATCAATTGGTGATGTTAGTTTTTGACATTTTACAATATGGTTCCGAATCGATGGTATTGGAAAAAATATTCGTTAAATTACTTAGAACATGATCATTTATACCTCATACCAAGTTTGCAAAACTTGATGTAGGTCGCGTTAGTTTAAGTCTGTGCAAAGTTCTGCACATTTAGTGAAAGGATTCTGACGGCTTGAGACTTAAATATTTGCCCTTTATTGATATAAATTAAATTAATTCAGTTATAGTATAAGGAAATACGATTAATGATTGCATTTAATCTTCGATTTTATATAGTCATTAAAGAGCATGTTGGTTTTTAAAAATAAAATCTACATTATTTATATATTATTGGATATTTTAAAGCGTTAAGCTATAAAAACTTATGTTTTGTTATTTGAGGATAATTTAATGAAAAGGATAAGAGCACTAAAAGATAATACATCCTGTACTTCTGTAATAATATTATAAAGAGGTAAAATTTGTTTGTAAGTTTTTATATAGGAGTAGTGTCTGAAACCATTGATCTGATTTGAAAAATTATTTCTGAAGTAGATAGCCCGTTTATTAAGGAAGGCAATAGGCTATATTATATCACGCCGACTCATAAGAGAGTATCAGCAATCATGAGTTTCAAGTGAACTCGCGTGAAACCGCGAGTTTAAGATACCACGATATATTGTGTTTGTTTTTGTCAATGTTTTGTTTCGTTTAATTGTATTAAGACACTGTTAATGTATCCACCCGTATCCATCTAATTTTAAAATAACAGCTTAAGTATTTCATTGAAATTAAGTCTCTGATATAAAGAGAATATCATTAGAGCAGTGCAATCTTCGTCTTATTACCCGATTACGCGATGCAAGGGAATGTGTTTATCAGTCTATGTATGTATGTTTGTTCTTTTGTGGCACTATTTAGACCAAAAAACGCAAATGTCATAAAGAGTATATTAATTTGGACGAATCAAAATGGCCGATTTTTGACGCAATAGTGTAAAAAAGAAAAAAATATAAAAATCGAGTAACTGTGTTAAACGGAGAATCGTATGTGTATTTAAAAATCAGTTTTAGAATTCTTACATCGTTTCTCAATCAGAATTACCGTTTAGAATCTATAATGATATAAAGTTGGTTAGTAAAGATTCTCTATGGCCTTGTTACGCAGTCAGGTTTTTTGATTTTTTCAGTTAATTAATTGTTATTTATTATAATGTTTTATTAATTTCAATAATATTTTTACCAAAGACATTTTCCTTATTTTAATCATACATATTAGATTTAAATAATCAACATAAATATAATATAGATTTATAAATAACATTTCGATTTACCTGAGATATCATATGAAATGATTCATTATAAATAATTTTATTGTTTGTTGTTAGTAATCGGCCGATAAACGTAGTTTGGCTTGGCTGCACATGATAACAGCAGAAATGACTTAAACAAATTACACGTACCTACTTAGATACACGTAACCAATTCATACAAATGAAAGTGTTTTAGTTTTTAGGGTTCCACACCCGAAGGGTGCCAACGGTACTTTACTATTAAGCACGTCCTTCTTTCTTCTTTTCATGAGCTGTAATAGGCAGAGAGTTTTTGTAGAATGTATATACATACATGTTTATTGCCGCCTTAACAACAAATTATAAAACCCGGTCAAGTACGACTATCACTTGACTGGTTTTTATTCACAAGAATTTAACTAAGACTTTTTAAAAAATTAACCACTTCAAAACAAAACGCTTTGTTTCCTTTGTTTACATATTCATTCCAGTTATTTTGATTTAAAACCAAATTATCCACTTATCCAATTTCTATAAAAAATCTGGGACCAATTCTGTTATACCCACTCTTTCGAATAAAAAAAGAAATTTTAATATCAAAATCATCAATCAAAATCGGTTAAGAGATGAAGGAATCGAGAATTTGCTTCTTTTTCAAAATCGGTTGAGAAAGGAACTTCAAAAGCAAAATAATAAAAACTAATTTAAGTTTGTCGGTTGACACATTTATTCTAAAAAACTACTGAAAGCATATGAAAGCTACTCTTTGAACCGAAATGAGAACCTCCTCCCTTTTTGAAGTCATTTAAAAACATACTATGCAGCATATATGAATAGTATGGGATTCTATATTGGGCACAATTTTTCAAATCAGACTAAACTTCAGGCTTTGATTAACCGAGTCTGGGCTATTGCCAACCTTGGCCCGGTACTCTATACCAAACCTAGGCCTCCCGGACTTTAAGTAATATTGGGCCGAACCGCCAAGAATGACGAGCACAGGTTTGGGCCGTAATAATTTCCAATTCCCTTAGATTCCTGTAGTCATTTCCTTACTTATATACAAACCAAGTAAGATATTTTCTTTTAATTACATATATTAGTATAGATATATTTATAGAGTAAACTTTAGTCTTCAACAAGTTGCCAACTATATAAGTAAGAAAAAAAATCTTGTTTTTAGCGTAATTAAATTTTTATCTGTTTCTACGAATTTTTAAATTAAAATTAAAATAACTATTGTTTAGTTTTATTTAAACATTTAATGACGTGTTGCATAACTTAAAATTAATATTGGAAAACTGTGAGATTTTCGATTTTTATTATTAATACTGATACAAAGATTTTAATTGTCAGTTTTTTTTATTGTTTTAGGCTAGAATTAAATTTCTAAGCTTTAGTCTCGCGAGCGTATATCTCTGTAACTTAGTAACAGATACGTCGTAAGTAGTTACGAAGAGAGTAGTATTACGAGAAGTAACTCATGTGATTCTCGCCTTATAGATAAAAATTTTATTATTTTTAATTAATATTTTGTAGACTTTGACTACACACATAGCTAAATGTATGTACCAAACATTTTGCTATATTCCATATAGTGTAAACTGTTACAAGAAATGTTTTGTTTACAAAAAACACCAATATGAATAACAAACATAAAAATATCGCGACAACGTCAATCGTTTAGGTTTTTGGCGCGTTCGCAACACATGACAAAAATTAAAGTGGAATTTAAAAATGGCTGAACTTGAGACTACAAACAAAATGTTTAAGAACAAAAAAGTCTAACATTTAAAACGTTTGTTCGTTCGAACACAGTATTAATGATAGCTCGCTGTCTAGACTAGCGGTCTAGTATTAGTTGTGATAACTTTCGATACCGTTGTTGTCAATCGGTATTTTTTGACTAATATTGCTTACGCTGACTGGTAGCACTTCTAACGAAATTTTCGCTAGAGGCGCGGCTTGTCATTGTATCGAAGAATCTATGTTGTATATCTGTAACTATATAATAACCGATATACAAATCAAGTGCATTAGTTTCGATAATGGTGGAAACTTGAAAATGGCTCAAATGATTTGAATTTTTCTTTTGTTTTGTTCGCCTCAATATTGGGTAGCTTAGGAAAGAAAAGAAAGATAGAAAACATCTCGGATAAATCGAAATGTAGTTAATTTGTAAGGGAATTGCTATTTATAATAATCGCATATGAGGAGCGGTCAATCTAGTTTAGGTGATACGAAGTGTAAATAATGTAGTATGTATAAAATACTTATTAAATTAAAGAAAGAAAACAATTGACCGTGATGCGTTTTAAATGTAAGAAAGCTGTTTTTTAACGAAGTTGAGGAAGTAGATTGATCACTGAATCCATTTTTTTTTATTTTGGGACAAAGTTTAACGATGTTTACAGAGATAAGAGTGGAATTTTCTTATCTTTTGCGAGTGTCAAATTTTTTCGTCCTAATTTCGCGTTGCTTTAATAATTAAATTATTATGAAGCCTCGTAAGTAGATTCCATTTATTTAAGTATTTTTCCACATATATACGTCACATTGTGGACGTAACTGTGATTAATATGTAGATTATTTAAATAAACACTTTTTAGGGAACGTAGTAAATTTTTAGTTGTATTTAAATCTCGATTTATTAATGAGTAGGTATTACAGAATTTAAAATTGATTTAAATTATATCCGAAATGTACTATGTGATCAAATTTGTATCGTTTTTATAGGAATGTGCAGAGACTAAGAAAAGTTACACATATAGGCAAGTAAGGAAAAACATGGCGACATACGCTACATCACTCCGAAAGAAACTGGGTCTTAGAGAAAATGACGTGGTGGCTGCATTACTACCTAACAGCCCAGAATTCACAGTCGTTGCCCTGGGAACCATTCAAGCTGGATGTATCTTCAGTCCTGTAAATCCTATATATAAAGAAAGTGAGAGCTATACTCCTTAAACATTAAATGTATTTTTAATCATCCCTACATATCTATCAAAAGTACAAAATTAATACATCAATATATTTTTAACGATACTTATGTTCTTTTGAATTGACGGGATATAGCCTAGTGATTAAAACATGTTGATCTCACCGATGATTCGGTGCTCAACTCCGTCTATTTTCTATGTGCTGTGTTTAAATTCATCTCGGATTCGACGGTGATGGAAGACATCGTAAGGAAAAATTGGAACGCTATGGCTGAATAAACTTCTGAAATTAATATAACGACGTACAAAACTACGCTTTTTATTTTCATGTTATGCATATGTTAGGTTTTTAGTTCCATATTTAATTTCATCTCAAAATAGAAATGAGCGATTAGGTGGAAGCAATTTTTATTGTTCCTTGTTTTCAGTTGAAATCGGTCATCAAGTAAGTTCAACGGAACCCAAAGTCATAGTAACGATACCGGAATGTTACGATAACGTTATCAAAGGGCTCAAGCTTGCTAAAAGTCAAGCGAAAGTAGTTGTTATTGATAAGCCCAATAAACCAATACCCGATGGTGCAATTAAGTATTCAGAGATAGCAGAAAGTGGAGAAGCAGATTATGATCTATTAGATAAAGTGGAGAAGAATAATGATGATGTAGCTCTTATACCTTTTTCGAGTGGTACAACAGGGTTACCGAAAGGAGTTGAAATTACTTATAAGAATCTGTTAGCTGGTATGGAAATAATGGATAAGGATGAGAACAAGTTCCCTATTACAACACATGGTAATGGATAATCAAAAAAGTATTGGAATTCTTGTATTTATATTATATTGTTCTAAATTAGCTGTTATATTTTTTTTTCATATATTGTTTTATGTTTTGTTTCAAAAGTATAAAATTGCATAGATTTAGAATACTTTGGATTTTATATTTAAGTAATTTTTTTCGTTTAAGTTGATAATTTTAATTTCCAACGAATAATAACTTTTTATTTGCTTAAATGTTTCTTGTTTTGATGATTTTAAATTTATTATTAGTTTTTTTTGTTTTACATTTATAAATTCTTCTTTTAGGCAATTTTCAAGATGTCATTCCATGTATTTTGCCATTCTTCCACATTTACGGCATAGTTGTCACGTTGCTCGGACATTTCGTTAACGGCTGCAAACTGGTCTCCTTGCCAAAATTTTCGACAAATGTCTACTTCGATGTTCTTAAGAATCAAAACCCTTCAGTTCTATATGTGGTACCTCCTGTCGGTAAGTTGTTAGATATTTTAAGATCTTATCATTATCTGAAACTAAAATTTGGATTTGTACTACTATTTTTGGACAATTTTGAATAATATTTTAGTTAAAAAAATAACAAAATGGTGATATTGGTACGGCTAAGGAAAGCCTTAATTTTTAAAGCCTTTTATATACTTACGTTATAATAAATTGTGAATTAAAATTTAAAATATACTTTATTCAAATTGGCTTTTTAAAGCACTTTCCAATCTTTAAAAAAAAAATATATTAAGCTAATAAATGAAATAATGAATGTTACAGCCATCCTTCTCGGTAAACATCCAGATGTAACAAAAGAATTTTTCAAGAGCACAAGATTCGTTGTATGCGGAGCTGCTCCATTAGCTGCCTCTGATGTTACAGCAGTTTTAGAAAAAGGAAATGTAAGTATTTTTAATCACAGAAATCTTTCTACAAAAATACATTAAATTAAAAAAAAAACGGTTTCCTGTATTTGCATAATTGATGAAACAATCAGACGAGAATTACGCCTGTAAGTTCTATTCTCATTATTGATATAAAAGAACTCCTTAACCTGGTAGTAAACAGTTACGAAAACTGTGAATGTCAAAAATAAGGCATTGACAGTAAATTCTTTCAGGTGTAAACCAGTGAGAATTAATTTATGTAAATCTTTATGAAAGTCTTATAGCAATATATAATTCATAACTCATTTGTGTAATTCTCTTCGCGAATACTACAAATAGGTATACAATAGGATTATTTAATGAGTCAAGTTCATTAAAATTCAATTATTATCCAATTTTATTTTATCAATAATTTATTTAGGTAATATACTCGTACTTGAAATTCATAAAAATATAATAATATGTTAAGTGATCATGCGCCCAGAGGACCCACTAATGCTTTGTTAGCCTAAGAAGGAATGGAGTAATTTGTATAAAGACCACTTTAATAAAATAATTTGTATTTCATAACTTTTAAAAAATCTGAATTTTTATGTATATTGCGTCACTGGTCGAAAGTCAACCGATAATTATTGAAATTTTAAAAAGAAGACACGATTTAAATCTGTCTATATAACAACTCACTCTTTTAAAAAAAAAAAAAATTTCGTTTCGGTATGAATTGCTTTGGATTTGCCTCTTTATGTATAGGCAAAGCCAGAATAATTGTATTTGTACACTGAAAAAAGGCGTGGATTTTATCAATATATCTGTTTTTACGTTGATCGTCATTAATTTTATAATTGATTAAAATCTTAATCATGTTAACTACCTCTAGCTACGCAAAATTCCCAGATATTACGCGCAGAATTATGATTAGGTATAATAATAATAATAATATGATTCATTGCAGTTAAATTTCGTAATTTCCTTCAATTTTGACGTTTGTATTTTTTTTCAACGATGTAAAGGCGGATGGTTTCAATTCGTAATGTTTTTTCTTTCAATCTTTGTTACCTCAAAATTCCGTCATTTCTTAACCGAGTTTGAACATTCTTTTTCTGTTTGAAAGGGCATATTTTCAATTTATCCATAGAAGTTTAATCGAAATAGTCTCAGTTAGTTTAAAAATCGAAATTACTGGTACAAGTGTGTCTGATGTACGAATTTGTGCTTGTCTTAATAATTAAAAACTATCAATATATAAAAATATTTAGATTATTATTTACACAGATAATTATATTGTTCAAATTAAGTAATGTACCAATGTTAATATATATTACTGAGGTAGAGCCTAGCTGTAGACTACTTTCAGTACGTATATGAGCTGGCCCGATTCTCACTCACAGTAGTACTGCACTCTGACAATTGATTGGCGTGAAGATGCTAATATAGCTACGTTTCGTATGGTATGTGAGAGAGCCAGAAGTCCAACCCGCTTCGTCGTTTCTGTCCATACTTTTTATTCCCATTCATTCCTTTTTAAGCTGGAAATGTATTAGTGTCTCCTCCTCAAATGTCCATATGCGTGTGATCATTTAGCATCAGGTGTCCCGTCAACTATTATATGTAAAAAAAAAATAATTATACTCAGAAATCCGATAGTAATCTACTAAGTACTTCACCTTATTTTTTTTGATCATTGATGATGGTACAGTTGTACTCTTAACCTTTTTAAATTACCCACACGAATTAGTACTAAATCTGAAAACCTTTTTGGAAGCAATAAGTTTATGGAGAGTAATCTATCTAAGTGTATATGCAATATTTCCAGTTCTAGTTCTAGCGAACGTTACGAAAGCAACTGGCGTGGGAAACTTACCGACTACTTATATATAATTAACGTAGAAAAATGTATAAAAACCAATCACATACCTCATACTTATTGTTAATTAAAAACTACAATCTACATATATAATCACCAATGTAAAAATCTCTGAGAATTCAATTTGTAGCTTCTGCAGAAATTTAAACGTCCAATGAAATATCTCTTCCGTATTAATATGATAATCATTTGTACATGTTTTGTTTTGTAATTAGTTTGTGGTTACTACAACATTATATCTTGTCAGTAAGTTGTAGAATATCAAATTATTTTTATAATGTAAATTTGAAAATTAAAAAAAATATTTCCATTCATTTCAACGAGACCAAACGCGATATTTATACTGTGAATTGGTGAGGAGACAGACATAGATACAGGCATACAGATACAAACGTCAAATTTATAACATCCTTCTTTTTGGTCGGGAGTTTAAAATACAGATTAGAAAATCTTTAAAAATGTTTATCTATAATGTATATTCTGTAATTGTAAGCTCGTTGCGAAAAAAACTTTTTGCGTTTTTTATATGTTCGTGTGATGTTTAAGTAAAACAACAAATATTTAATGAATATATGCTTGAAAACAACAAATGTTGTGTTAACTTATTAGCCGTTCTATACTAAAAGGTTCTCTCTTTCGTATAGAACGCCTAATATGTTAATAAAATAAATTTTCTTTATAATTTTTTTGTGTCATTTTGTTTGTGTTATATTTATTTTGTAATAGTATTTGTCCGCTAGAAGTAACTCATATCAAGTATATTAGTTTAATGTTTAAGCTATATGGCTGTGAAAATTTATCAAAATTTCTTTAGTAGTTTTTGCATGAAAGGGCAATAAACATTCATCTTAACAAACTTTCGCATTTAAAAATAATAGATGATATTGACTGTACCTCTAACGCCATCGGATTCGACCCCTTGCACAAATATTTGTATACTTATAGACATTTGTTCCTAGTTCGGGTGTTTGTTGTGTGTCTTGTGTGTCCCTCTACTGCGTAAAGCCGTCGGTACCGGTTGTTATATATACAATTACCTGATAATAAATGTACACTTAGTAGAGAGTTTATTCTAGTCTAAATGGTTACTTGCTTGCCCGTTGCGGAAGTCAGATGACATTCGTTCTGTGCAAAAATCAGTAACTTGTCAATATCTAGACTAGGAAAATAGGCAGATTCTGGTATTACTCGATGATAAGAAGTCGGATAGTAAAATTCAGAGACAAATCGACACATCGACCTACCAATTCTTGAATAATATTTGATATTACTAATCCAACTTTGATTTATACGAAGTTTAATTTACAAAAAATAAATCAGGAAGTAATTTTTAGGGCAAAATGGAATTCAGCCAAGGCTTTGGAGCAACAGAGACTACTTCGTTAACAACAAGTACGTTTAAAGGAACTACTAATTTAGATTATTCTGCGTGTGGGAAACCTATGGCGAGCACGGAGTTGATGTTCGTAGATCCCATAAGTGGGAAACCTGTTCCCCTTGGTGAGGTAAGTGAAATATATTTTAGTAATTTAGATCTATTGATGTGTCTAAAAATAGTGTTGTAGTTAAAGAACCAATAGGTAATAATATGTTAATAAATACGATTTATGATGTAGATGAAATAATGTCAAATAAGTTAACGGATGTACTTAATACCCTGTTCGTAATCCAGTGAGCAAAGGTCTATTAAGATGGATATTGTGATTAATCAACCATGCTTTTCTAGAGTGAATTTGGTACATACACCTAAATTGTCTTCTAACAAAAACAGGTGTTCTTACGTCATTGTGCATTAAATTAATTAAAAAGAAATTTATTTAAAAGTCACACATAACGGCAAGGTTTTTAACATACTTTATCATTAGATTGACGTGTTCTATCATTTCCATATTACCCTACTGCCCTGCAATTTCTCTCGAGACATGCAGATTTTCTAACGTTGTATTCGTTCATTGTTGAGCATGACATGAATTTTAAACATGTTAAAAGCCGGATGTTTTATTGTCTATTAATTCGTGGAATAGGATTTAATGCTTTATTTCGTATCCAATAAGCATAAAAGTTTGTCTTTTATAGTACATTGGTCAAGGTCATATTTCGATATACAAAATAACGATTGTAAAGATAAAAACAATTCAACAATATCATAAGAAACTGTGCTCTAATAAATACAAACAATTTACAGACAATATCATGCGTAGCATTTTTATATGGCTATAAAGAATGTATTATATGTATGAAATTTTATCAATTACTCATCATAATCAACATTTCTTTCGATTACTAAAGAAAATCTTGAAAATAGGTATCATATCAGGCCTTTGATTTACCATTTCAGCGAAACTAGTAAAAATTGGCTCTTCTCCGAGAAAAATTGTATTAAAATTAGCCCCTCTTCTTCAAAAATTATCTCTATAAAAAGCTTAACTAAATTCATTTCAGTCTGGAGAACTATGTGTCAGATCACCAACAGTAATGAAAGGATACTTAAACAACGAGAAAGCAACAAAGGATTGCGTAACAGATGATGGTTTCTTCAGAACTGGAGACTTAGGGCACTATGATATGAAATATGGCCTTTACGTCACAGACAGGATAAAAGAACTTATCAAGGTGAGTCGTTTGAAAGATTTTTCACCTAACTACATATCTTATCTTCGAAATTAATTGAAGGGAAAACCAGTTATTGTTTTTAATACTTTATGCTTCACGTATTTGACGAATAGCGTTTATGGTTATTACTTCATTCTTGTAAGTCAAATCGTGATGTAATATAGCCTATAATCGTCTTCAATAAACAGGATGTTTAACACAAAAATAATTCTTTCAAATAAGATTTGTAGTATGAGTAATGTTCAAACAACCAACCAAGCTCTTGTGAGATATAGAAGATATTACATGAATGCGTAAAATAAGCGTCTTTATGACAAATGATAAATAAGCTATATAATAGAGGTAATAAAATTTACAACCCCGGTCTTTGTTTGTTTTAATGCAATGACTTTATAGCTCAAAGGATATTCTTTTTATTATTGAGTTTATGGGTGTGATTTAATTACGAGTGATTTAGAAATGAATATTATTTGCTGTTTAATGAAATTATTTATTTCTTTGTCTATTCAAGTTTATTTTTATCTTTCTGTAATTATTGTTTGACAGACGCGTTGGCGCAATGGTCACTGCAATTGACTAAAGCGCTAACGGTCGCGGGTTCGATCCCCGCTCACGGTAAACGTGTGTATTGGTCATACAGATGTTTGCCGTGGTCTGGGTGTTTGTGTTAGTGTTGTGAGTGTTTCCGGACCCCCGACACAAGGTCATGAGATCTTAATGGGGGCCGTTGAGTGTGATGCGTTATTAATTTATTGTATAAAAATTAATAATAAGTATGTAAATCGGCTTTTTAAACTTACTTTTTATTTTGTATAATTTAAAGTACAATTAATAAATAATACATGGAATATTTCATTTCTCAATTTAAATCAACATATCTTTTGTTTTAATAGCAACGAATAATTGCTAATATTATATATAAAATTTTAATAAAATTAGCCGTTACAGTTTTACGCATATGTGCTAAAACAAATTGTTGATCATATCATTCGAGATCTAAACTAGACTTTGAAAAATGGATAAAACTCACCTATAATCTATTTTTCTTCACTTGTCTTATTTAGCGGACAAATATGTCGTAATTATAATCACACCTAATAAATAGAGATGAGCAATTATCGATCGAATGATTGAACTTAATCATTTTTTATTTAATAAAAAATGTAATTGTTACCAAATACGACAAAGAACAATAGGATATACATATGTCTGTCACTATTGAATCATCTGATAATGACACTATTAAGGATTAAATTCTGGGAACTAATGACATAGTGGAAATTAAAGTGAAATGTTGATTTTTAGTCATGTGATTCATATTTTTAAGTATTTCCCGAATCTTAACTACAGTTTCGCGTCAAAATGTTTCTTATCTATCGAGACGTGACATAAAAACGTGAACCTGTATGTATATTACATTCTTATCGATCATATGAAAATTGACTAATTTCTCCATCCACAGGTTAAAGGAATGCAAGTAGCTCCAGCGGAACTAGAAAGCATACTTCGATCCCATCCAGCGGTTCAAGATGCAGCCGTTATAGGAGTACCCCATGACTTTTACGGTGAAGCGCCGAAAGCTTTCATCATAAAGAAAACCGGTCAAAATACATCCCCTGAAGAACTCCAAACGTTCGTCGCGAATAAAGTTGCGGCTTTTAAGAAGATCGAAGAAGTTGTGTTCGTTAATGACATCCCGAAAACGACTTCCGGAAAGATATTGAGAAAGGAATTGAAGAAAATGTACGCTTAGTTTTTTTTATGGTTTTATCGGTTTTTCGAAAAGGTTTTTATGGATAGATTTTTGTAAGTCCTTTTTTTGTTTCATGACAAAATTCAAATAAAATAATGGAATAGAAGGTCTCCCAAATTAATTATAGCGAAGATTTACAATTATTTCAAATATTGTAAAAAGTACACTTTGATAGATATTTTAGATTTGTCCCATGAATCTTATGTTGAAGAACTACAAGCTTTAATTATTAAGAAAAATGGTCAAAAAATGTCCCTCGAGGAACTCCAAACATTCGTCGCGATCAAAGTGCTTTAAGGAAATTAATGTTTTTGAAATAAACTAGTAATTCTGTAATAATATTTAGGAAATTCGTTTTTTTTTTAATGTTTTTAATAGGCTGCAAAAAGCTGGTTTTAATGGGTTTAAATGATTCGATTTTATGATCGATTATTTTTAGAATAAATCAATTTATCCAAAAAAAAAAACTTAAAAATAAAAATCTTAAAAAATCTTGAAAGTTTGATTTTTTTAATTTAATTTTTTGATTCAAACTTAACATACAGAATGTTGATTTATTAGACAAATTATTATAAAAATTTAATTTATTAAATTTGAAATGAAAAGACAAGTCATTAAAATAATTCGAGTTAGCAATCAAATTATGTATATAATATATACATGAATAGTAATTAGTTTTTAAAAAACATTCAAATATTCAAAAGTCAAGATACAGCATACTACCTTTAAGAGTTCCTTATCCTATTTAAAAAATGATGGTATTGTATGTGTTATCATGGTATAACATTATATTTTATTTAATTCGAAGGCGAAATGGTAAAAGTACTAATTATAGCTAAAAAAGGCGAAATGGTAAAATATTGGTTTTGGAGAAATTTATACGAATACGGTGAACATATTTTATTAGTGATATAGAAGTTTGGAATCGAAATATGATACAATACGAAAAATATAAATAATTTTTGTAAAAAAAAAAAACGAAAAATGTACAAAATCTTTTAAAGAAAAGTATTTTAACTATGAATGTTTTTAATATTAGTTGTTTGTTGAATTTTAGTTTAGTTTTATTTTTTTTTTATTTTAATATTTTACGGAACCTTGGTTAACCGATTTACGTAATTAATTTTTTTTAAATAAAAATAAATGTAAGTATAACCAAAATTATTGTGATTCAAATTGTAAATAAAATTAATAAATAGAAAATAATAAACGAAAAAAAAAATATCCTATATTTAAATGTTTTGAATTTATCATGCAATATACATTTGTTGAATAATAATTTGTTTGTTTTTATTAAAGTTCACTGAAGTTGAGCTTAGCTGTGGACTACAGCTCGTATATGGCTGGTTCGGGGGCAGTACCTCACTCTCACGGAAGATCGGCGTGAAGTAGCTAATATAGCTACGTTTCGTACGTCGAGAGAGCCGGAGCAGAACTCCCTCCCTCATTCTTTTCTTTACTTCCTATTCCACTTCATTCCTCATTCCTTCTTAAGGTAGGCAACACATTTGTGGCTCCTCCGGTGCTGGGAATGTTCAAAGATGACTGATCACTAAACATCAAGTTATTTTTGGGCTTTTCGCTTTTTTATTTACTTTTTTCGTGGTGTAAAAATATTGTTACTTTCACCTTAACTTTGTTATTTTCACTAAGGCGAGAATTGTACGTCAAGTTGTAAGTTAAGCTAGAACTATACTTGTAGTTACTTAGCTACGAGTGTAAAACTTACAAGTGTAATTCGCGCCTAAAAATATAATATATTAGTGTTAATTGTTTACTAAACACTCGTAAATAAGTAAAACAAACTAAACAGGGATGTCGAAAGAAAGGAAAATATACAAATCGTCAAAACACGTTCCTGCTTTTATGTAACGACATCGGGTAAGTGAAAATACTTAACACAAGAACAGCTACGATACAGACAAAGTACATAATAAAATGTCTTTATCAAGTCGATAACATTATTTAAAATTTAAGGTATGCATGCATAATCGTATGTGTAAAACAGCCAAAACTCGTAATCGGTCAATGGTACTTTTAACTGGTAAAAATTTAATTTTGAAAAAAAATAGTTTTGAATGAAACAACAGACAAAAGAACTGTTGCAAAATCATTAATCTCAAATTAATTTATTTACACGTGTTTTGACTATACTATTCGTTATTTATATAGAAAAAAAAACATTAACCTTATCTAAACAATTTGCAGGATTTCAGCTTTCATATTCGTTATTTATAGTGAAAGCACTTTCGTCTTAATTTACTATTGACCGGTTAAAGATTTTGACTGTAACATATACACACGGTTCTATAATTCCATACATTAAGGATTAATTAAATTCACACTATTTTAGGGTGTTCTCCAAATTTAATTAAGGTTGGATTCTCGATCCTACCGAACAATTTCCATCGTGTTTTCTCCATTCCACGTGTCATTGGCGAAAAAATATGAGCATAATTGGCCCAACTAAAAGCCACTAATCAAAGAATTGAATTGTTTTCATATTTTTTTCACTGTTCTGCGCTGTGTAGAACTGGGTCTGCCTGTTTCAGCATACGCCGAGTTTACACTTGAGACTAGTTATTGGAAATATAAGTTTTTGTTCAACTTTCTATACTCGACGTGTATCTCATTTCTATACTCGACGTGTATGTACTTCATAAACATTTCGTATAAGGTAAATAGGTTACAGTAGTTTAAGTATAGGCTTAATAGAATACTAAGGTGTAATAAATAAGTTTGTTACATTTTTTATTCTGCTATAAATAATTTTTATTAACTTACTTGTTCCTAATCTATCTTTATTAATTTATTTTAAACTATTAACTTCTAGCCTCGGCCATACGAGAGACTTCCTCCCTTTTTTAGATAGAGATTTTTTAAACCAAATTTATTAATATTCCGTCAGAATTTTAAACATTTTTTTTATACAAACTTTGTTCTGACAATTACAAATACAGTAAATAAGAATTAGCTAAATATATAAAGCAGATTTGAAGAGAGGCGCTTACACTGATTCGGAAATTGATTTTCATTCATAAAATGTGTTAAAAAGTGTTTAATTCGACGAATGGTATACTCAAAAGTCACGGGTATGTTCGCACACTTGATAAAAAATATTATATTTCATGTTAAATCGTATTTAACCACCACCACATGTGTGTGATGTTTAGTGTTTATCATCGTCTACGAACTTTTGTAGTCCAGAGGAGCCAGAAATGCGTGGCCAGCTTAAAAAGAAGTAATGGGTGAAAAGTAATAGGAAGTAAGGAAAGGAATGAGGGTTCTTCCTTCCGACTCTCTCACTTACTGTACGAAATGTTGAGTAAAACGAGAGTGAGGTACAGTAGGTAGTAGGTAGTAGTCGTTAGTGAGGTACCCCGGTCGAACCAGTCTGTATACGAGTGGTATGCATTTGGCTAGGTTAGGTTCTACCTCAATAAAATCGACGTCCAACGATCCATCGATTATTAATTTGTTGGAAATTTAAAATTTAAATAAGTGATTGGTGTAAGTATGTCATCAAAGTAAGCGAAATTACGTACTTTGAAGTCAGTTCCCTTTTTTAGAAAGGCTTATTCCTATCTACACACCTACTTACAGTTTCTAGTCGAGTTTATGGTCTTTGTTTCTGTATTTCCGGATCTCCGGATGCCGCAATGAGATAATAAATAGTAAGGAATTTAAAAGTTAAGATAGTAATAAAGTCATTAAATAATTCGGTAGTAATTTCCCGAAAGAATAACTAGAAAAGCGTCCATTATCTATATTGACTAGCAAATGTTTTAGTACCAAGAGATAGCCGTTATTTTTAATAGGAGTGAATTTATCTTATCAGTTTAAGTGATATAGATAATTGTCCACACATATATAATCACTGGTTCTAACTGACTGACTATTTCATCAACGCAGAACCTAAACCGCTGGTACAAACTGGAAAATTAGTTTGCAAGCATCCGTCAAAAAAGGGTTTTTCGATATTCCACCTCGAAGAGGGTAAAATCGTTTGTATATAAAAGGTTGTTTTGTGGTTTACACATACTGTATATTAATAATGAAATATAAAACGCAAAACGTAGTATTTTAGCAGTTTTCTGAATTGATTTTATCTTAATAAAAAAATACCTACGAGCAATTACATCGGCACTCTCGTAATGGACATAAAACAACTTTGTAACCCGGTAACGGTTACCTGTGTACCCTACAAAAGCTGTTGGCGTCAAAATATAAAGGCACAGACAATAATAATAATAGGCAAAAAGTAAATGTATATTCTCTTATTGAAAGTCTGAGAGCAAAAATTGCCTTCCTCATCGTACGAATGACAGCTATATTAGCTACTTAACAGTAACCTTCTGTGATAATAAAGTAGGTACTGCCTCCCCTGGCCCTGTCCAGCACGTATATGATCTATAGTCAGTGGGCTACAGCTAGGCTCACGTACCTCAGAATTAGAAGTTTAAGTATTTGCCTTTTTTCTTAAATATTGAGTTTCATGTTTAATATTCGTATTAATATGTTTATGTTACATAATTACTGTAATGTATGAAAATTTGAAATTTGAATTTGGCATTGTTATTAGTGTTGATGAAAATGACACAATAATTATTATAACTACTTACATGTAAAAATCGTAGTTTTTGTGATAAAGAAGCAATTAATAAGAATTTTGTTTTTAAACAAGCCTCAATAATTAAACGATGCGACGCGCGACGTGCGCGACATATACGAGTACAAAAACTAAGAATAGTTTTTATTTCGAAATGGAACTATTATATCAAATTCTATTATAGTGTAAGCTTCGTCGATTTTGTACTTCTATACAAATACTTAATTTATATTGATTGTAATGATTTATTTCTTGTCAGTACCGGAACCGGAAGTATACAAATATTTGATATCAGTTTATTTTTTAATTTCAATAAAATAAAATAAATAAGATAAAAGTAATAACTTCTACCAATTATATTTTTAAGTAGAAAACACAAAAAAATATTGTGTACATACTTTTACTACATATACTTTTAGATACTTTTTAGAAGTACAATTATATCGGATATGGAGAATAAATTTTTATTTTTTGTTACGATGACCGTGTATAACGCATCAAAAATATAATTACGTATATCGATGCCATCTATTAATAAATACAAAAACCTTGTATAACCACACTCTGTTTATACTTACTTCAGAAAGAACTTCATAGATGGCGTTATTACGGTATTCTGTCAAATTATGAAACTTAAAAGAAAACACCTTCGTCACATGTATTAGGTGTCATATAATAATAACATTTATTCATCTGATATAAGTACATATAAAATGAAAATTTGTTTGTTCGTAATTTTTGCGCTGCCGAACCTCAATGTGAGGGCGATAAAACTTTGACCACGTCTTGTTTGCACTTGCGAGAACATTTTACTCAATAGATATAATTAAGAAGCAGTAGATGATGCGCGTTTCGAATAGGTCACACAGAAAAAGCGAAATATACTATTTAATTATTTGACTGCGTCGAATGTAAGTTTGCTAGTGCGTATGCTTATGTCTTTTGTTCTATAAATAGACTATAAACAATCACACTGAGTCACAAAGCCGACCAGCCTCACGTCTCTCACGACCTTCATACCGCTTTATTTTGCATTAAAAATTAATAATATGCTGAGGCGCTTATAGAACAGAGGTTCAACATGAAAACAATTATGTGTACTTTAATAGCAGTTATTATACGATAAGATACAAAACGCTATTATCTGCGCCTTTATTGTATGAATATTAAGATTTAAAGGAGCGTGTTACGCGATTGTTTGCTTTATCAAATTATAACTGTATATTGTATATCTTTGTCACATAGACAAGACTTCTTAAATAAGAAATGACGAAGTTCTAAGGTAAAAAAAAAATAATAAAAAAATATACACTACGATTTGAAAACTTAATTTTTGAAGTTGAATCAAAAAAGATTTTCATGAAATATATATGAGACCGATGGAAGAGTATAACCTTTCAACCCGAAATAATAATTAACCAAATCGATCAAACCGCTTACATTACTCGAGTAATCGGCGAACATAAATAGGACCCCTTTTTTGGAAGTCGACTAAAAATGTAATGGCCTGCCCAGACTGGAGACGGCAGAGTATTTTTTTCTTAATCCAACGTAACAAGTGGTAACAAGGTTTATATAAAAATATATTTATGAAAATATATAAATATATGTATCTATATGAAAAAAAAATGTCTATTGTAACAAAATTGTGTGTCCTGTTGTTTGCCATGTCTAGTTTGTCGCGTAAATTCGCTGAATTGCAAAGGCGTTGTTACATTATCATCGTGACGCTAGATTATTTAATGTGCTGTAGATATGATTATTACATAATAAAAAACTTGGCTTGTATTTCTTGTTTACAAGCAATATTTTACGTCACATTTTTTGCTGTTGGCCCCTTTTTTCTGTAAATATATTAACGATTATTATTTGGATTCGTTTTGCGTATTGATAATCGTACTAAATGGATTAGGTTGTTTGATACTCAGAAAGTTAATATGATGTGTGACGTAGGTAAGAGCCAGCAGTTTCGCCAATTTTACAAAAATGGAAAAAGAGTAACATCGGACAGTGATAGGATTCTTGCTTTTGGAAGGGAAATCGCGCAGCAAAATGCGCTTGAATGTTTTGTACGGTGACCTTTCCTCTGTGATGTCGACCGTCAAAAATTGGTTTACGAGTTTCAACGTGATCGCAAGTCGGTTTTCCATAAGTTACAATAAGTGCAACCGTGAGACCATTCGACAGCAGTGTTTGACGCTGTTTAAATGTAAGCCGAAGAAGTTTCTGCGACGTTTCGTGACCATTGATGAAATATGGATCCACTGGTACACACTAGAGACCAAGGAACAGTTGAAAAGATGGACTTTATCCCGCAAACGGGATCTGAAGAAGGCAATGGCTGTCCAATCGGCAGGAAGGGTTATGGCCACTGTTTTCTGGTATTCTCAAGTTGTGATCCACATTAAGTACTTAGAGAAGAGTAAAAAGGTCACAGTTTTACGCTACACTGAATTATTGGATCGATTCGACACCGAATTGCAGAAAAAACCTCCCCATTTGATAAAGATTTAGCTGCAATAAAGGGCAGTCTCGACATTTTCAGTGCCAACGTTCATCATTTTAAGAAAATAATTCGAAAATAATCGTTCAATTTTAAACTGAAAACCTTATCTATTGTTATTTTTCTAACTTTTAGTCCACTTTAACATTTATTGTCACTGTTTTATTGATGTATTGTATATTTACTTTAGATTCTCTTTACGTTTTTCGAAATTGTTTTACATATTAACTTCATTAAACTGTTATTTAAGTGTAAGTAAGAAACATGTGATGTAATTGCACTTTAAAAATGTCTTGATGTGTACACATACTTAAGGGTTTAAACTTTGTCACAGAACTACGAGCATTTATATTTTATTTTATTTAATAGTTTTTACCTGTTTTATGTACCATAGCTAATAAATAAATAAATAAATAAATAAAAAGATCTCTTTTATCATGATAACGCGCCGGCACACACCTCCGTCATCGACATGGTCTAATTGGTCGAATTGGGCTACGGATTGCTACCCTTTAAACCGTATTCTCCGGATATGATCCCGTGCGACTTCTTTTTGTTTCCAAATATAAAAAAGTCACTCGATGGGCAGAAGTTTGAGTCGAATGAGGAGGTTATACCTACCACGGAGGCCCACTTTTCAGGCTTCGAAAAAACGTATTGTTCCGTCGGGTCAAAGAAGAAGGACCACTGGGTTGGGTGTATCAAACTTAAAGGATGTTGTTTTCCTTTTGCAGGCTAAGTACTTATCGGACCACCCTCGTATTAAGGAGTATTAAGGATTTAAAGAAAATTAATCAAGTTATGCGAAAGTCCACCCCGATGATTCCTCATGTTGCCTAGCACGTAATTTAACGACTATGACGGTCGTGGCTGGGTTAACATCAGGTGACTCGGCTGCTTGTTTGCCAGCTATTTTTATAAAAAAAAACACGCTAAGGTAATGAATGCTATCTGAATATTTAAAACACATTATACAAACAAAGTCCGAAAAAAATTCCGCGATAGCAAGATTAGGGCCACTTAAAATTATTATTTATCAGCTAAACAAATAGAAGAGATTTACTATACGATAATTACCGTAAAATCAAATAAATCGATTATTATTTTGTTTACGTTTTTATTATGATTTGAAATGTAATATTTATTTACCTAGTTCTGCTTTACATAAGTACTCCAGAAAATGGTTATTGATGAAAGACTCAATAACATAATTATTCTGTTAAGTCATTCATCAAGCTTTTACTTTTCAAATATGTTATGTTTTAAGTATGGTATATATGTGGTTTTCTATTGCCATATTGTCTTGTTAATGAAAAAGTAGGGAAGACGAGATAGTCACATATTGACTTTATTGTTTTTAAACCATGCTTCTAGTTAAGATATAATTATTCTTCATCAAACAAAAACTTAGGCCAATGATATATTCATTGCTTTTTCAGTTGAAAGAATAGATTGTTAGTGACTTAGTTATTAAAATTCATAGCTTTAGTAAGGTTACCTAATCTGACTAGTTTTTGCTTGCAGTTTCTCTCACGTTGACGAATGCGTGGCTCGCGAGCAGAACCATTCACGAATTGCCTTTGAAATGCACGCGCAGTTGTTGCAATCATAAAATAAGACTCCCAAACTCTGTGCGGTGTCTGCGCAGTTCGCGCGCGTGTAGCATGAGCGTAAACGACGCGCGGTCAGCGCGCGGTTGGCTGTGAACATATCCTATGAGAGTACGACAAATGTAATTCCCGCCTAATAAAAGCTGCTGTGTTCTCGGTCTGTGCACGCATACGTTCAATTTAGAGGCAATTTATTGACATACTTTTCAATTTAATGTATCAATACAATTTTAATTCCCGAGATGAAAATTGAATTCTTATTAAGGACTACATTTTGCTGCGACTTCGTCTTTGTAAATCAAACGATCTGTAGGTATAAATAGATAACTTAATCTGGTACCTTTTTCATCTTCCATAGATTAAAATTACCAGATTTAAAGTTAGACCTACAATAATATAACTTGGAAAACCGCATTTAATATCGTGCAGTAATTTTTGCATCATACAGATAGACAAAATTTCTGAAAATAATTTTAAATACTGTGTATAGTTTTAAATACACTGTATTATTAAATGCTTACATTAAAATATTATTATATTTAGTTACATTTTTATATATTAGTTAATTGAAAACTTTTTTGGCACGGAAGAAGGATATGCAACATATAGTTTTTGTGTATAGAGTATAAGATTATCTTCTGTGAATCATCTCAGTTTCTGCATTGTCCATTGTTTCATTTAAATTTATACCCGTATTGTAGGTATATATTATATATAACATTGTATTATGCCGGCTTATATAGAGGGCTGTTAAGAACGATATCTTATAACTAGATATGTTACGTTAATTTTATTTGACGTTAAAAATCGGTACTCATTTTCAACTTTAGCAATCCGGTTAAATTAATTTGCTCGTCCAAGATACTCTCGCTTGTTATTTCGATATTTTGATCGCTAACTGGTTGGTAGGTAACGTTGTCCAAAACGATCGATATTCTGGGAGCTTATACCATGTCTATAGTTATAGGAAATTTGGTGATCGTTGGTTGACTAAAAGACATCTTTTTGAGATAAGTCGACCTTTGTCTATATACTTATTTAGTGCAATAATAGTTTCTTGTTTTGAAAAACTTTCTAAAGTTCAAAAGTAACTAAGATAAAGCTTTCTTGCATAATGTTACAGTATATTTTGATTGTGGATTGAGTTATAAATGTGCATATTGTGTACTCAATTATTATTACCATTTGTAAATAAATAAGCTTCTCCTTTGATTACATCACAAAAGAGAGATGTAATGTTTATTATTATTATTAAATAAGTAATTATTTTGGCTCTAATAATAAATATTTTTTATCATATGATATTATCAAAAACACATGATAGCAATAATTTATTATAATCGTTTATAAAATAAATTGTTTGGTTTCTTATAACATACGTAATTTTGTTCCAAAACCAAAAATTTAAAAGATCTTAAGAGAAATATTTTTAGCTTAACTTTGATATATAATGAATAAGATTTTATTTATTTATATAATATTAACAGCCTTCCGCAATTTTGCGCGCGAGCGGCGCAAGAGTTGAATGATGCCTAAATCAGAAATTTTTCTGAAATGCTTAATACTTGTATTTTAGCTAAATCACATCTAATCTTTATTAATTATAACCCATGTTCTATTCGATTTGAGTATAAAATTATTTTAAAGTTTCAGAAAAATCCGTTCTGTAGTTTTTGTGTGAAAGAGCTACAAACATTCATATATCCATCTACATAAATCTTCACACGTATAAGATGAGAACCATATAATAGATATATTTAAATAATAATAAAGAATACAGCTTTAAAATGGACTCTATCGTAATTATAGTAAATCACACTAGACGACTCGCAAAAAATAAAATATAATTGATAATGTTATCACGCTGCTTTATGCTGTATGTATAATGGTATAAGGAACATGTTTGCTTATATATTTGCTTTACATTGCGATTTTATGTATTTGCGGCGTGCTTCGAGGCTAGTGATGTGTGTAAAATGACGCTACATTCGACTCATATGTCACTCGAAGTAAAACTAAATTTAAATGATGTTTGTACAAAATAGATACATAAATACATTCTGTTTTTTTTTCACGATAAATTATTACTTACGAGCTTCCACCCGCGACTTCGTTCGCGTGGAATAGTAAATGTTAATCCAAGATATCGGTTCAGTACTTCCTTAGTGAGTTATTCCTGTGGGAACTTCAATTTTTTTCGGGATAAAACATAGTCTATATGTTAATCCAAGATATAAGCCATCTTCATTTCAAATTTCAGCCAAATCGGTTGAGTAGTTTTTGCGTGAAAGAGAAACAATCATACATCCATCCATCCATGCAAAAATACAAACTTTCACATTTATAATATTAGTAGGTTGATTAAAGTAACGTATTTAGTCTATTTATTTTTTACATTCATTTATCGGTTTCTTTAAAATCGATAATCACACAAATTGTAGAAAGGATTGCATTATGTCATCATATCATATCAACATAAGCTACCTATTAGGTTGATTGTGCGTCATATATTCAATGCAATTTATGATGCTCACTTGCTCAGACTATTGCTTAAGTGGTCGGTAGTGCACTCTGACAATTGTTTCAAAACGATTCGAATGAATTTATTTATTCGATTCGTTTTGTTCAGTTTTACGATCGAATAATTCGCATCTCTACACAAGCTCGTTGTAATCGACTTGAAGTCCATTCATTCAGTGAAGCTGATTAAGCGAATGAAATCGCTCGCACTGAACGTAAATGCGTACTTTAGTGTTAATTTAAGTTCGCGTGTTTTTGTGTTTTAAGTTCTATCTTATAAATTATATCCCAACGTTTTAAAGAGAAGGTAAGAATGATTATTTTCTACTAGCGTCTTTTTTATAGGTATTGGTTTTATTTATAAACGCTCAGTAAGTCAACTTACGTTTTGATCGTAACAAAACAATTTAATTCGTATTTCAGTGTGTGTAAAGTCCAAGTTTGTATAAATTACAATGGATATAAATAAAACATGTTGATAAATATTGCTACAACAATAATAACCGTTAACTATATTGTAAAAATGTAGTGTATTGTAATTACTTCTTTATTTTAATACTATCATTAATTTACCAACGTACTACAGAATTTGATTTATCGGCTAGGTTAATTTCGCTGCACACATTAAAAAAGGGGCAAGTATGATAGGACTTAAACATTTAAAGTTAGTATTTTATTGCTCATTATAAGAAACACCACAATTTTAATCTATAATCTTATATTTTAGATTTTTTTTTAAGTATATATATTTTCCTTATACATATGTTTTAATAGATGCTATGCATACATATTGCATGGAAATTTTATGACATACCTACATTCTACTGTACATTTTGTGTTTCATGTATGATTAAATTTTATCAATTTATAGTTTGCACCAACTTACAGTAGGTGGCATGCGCGTCGATTATACTAAAAAGAAAATTACCTATTTAGGCCGTCCGGCCTTTTAATATAATCACATAATTGTATGTAAAAAAATGTAAATTTTGAACCAGTGATTTTGTAAACAATAAGGTATACATATATGTCGCAGCGAACTAGCTTAATAAGCCGTTCAGTTAACAGTTTAACCTCGTTACTTTACGGCGCCGGTCAACTGAATCCACTTAATAACTTAGCTAGGCAAATGAATCGATAACATTTAATAACTTAGCTATTTACCTTTTCATCGTTTAACTAGTTGCCTAGTCCAATAATTTAAATTTAGTTCCTTGAGGTTCGAGTGGTTAAAATTTATGAAAGTCTTTTATCCAATTAGGGTTTGTTACCGTCCCAGGTATACCTGTCTGCCTGGTACTTGCGGTATGTAACAGCAGGTGGAGTCTGCTCCCTCTCCGCGCCTACGGAATTACAAAAACACTCTAGGGATAGATACAACCGATCAGGACCGGCTGGAGTCGGGATTAAACGATTAGGTTTTAATTTCTAAATAATAATAGACTGTATTTTCCTCCCCGACGAATTAAGAACCACTGCCTTTTATTGAAGTCCGTTAAAAATAATTAAATACACAATTTCTAATTTCAGATATAGTATCTTTTTGTTTTTTTTTTGTAACAGTGTCACCCTTTTGTATTAATGGACTATTCATGAACCAGGCAGTTTCTTAAATATTATTTAGGCTGCTAGGTTTTAGGTGGATCGATGCCGTAAAGTAACGAGGCTAGGCTGTTACTTGAACGGCTTATTAAGCTAGTTGGCTGCGACATATACATATTTATTGACAAGAGTTACGTGCAAAAACTGATTCTACAACTTATTTTACTCCTTATTCTATTAGTATTATCTCCTTAGTCGAGAATACTACTTATAATTTGCTCTCAGACTTTCATATAGATTAACATAACTTAAATGTGTTTTACATCTAAATCAATACTCTCAGTACCTTTACATTTGGTAGCAAAAGCTTTCGTAAGTTTAGTCAGTTTATTTTGGCATCTGTTACCAGGTTAAAGAGTTGTTTTATATCAATTATGGGTGTAAAAGTTACAAACGTAATAAGCGCATATTGAGTAGCTACTTAGTGCAAGTTAAACGTACACCATAGCGTTGATGTAAACAAAAGAAGTGTAGGTGTGTAGGTAACACAAAAACGTGTAAGGGTCAGTTTTTTTAGGTATAGTGTTTTTCGATGCTTTTACAATCACACAAACATGATCGTATACGTGCCTTAACAGACATAGAATTAAAAAAAAAACTCGCAAATTTTTTTATTGAGAGCATTTAAACGGGGATTAAGATACTCCTGCTGTAAGTTCAAGTTGCAAGATCAGGGTTACAATTAAATTATTTTCAAAATATAATATCAAACTCACAGTGAATTACGATTCGATCAGTCCTGTAGATGTTGTTGACATCTTTTTAACAACCAAAAAAGCTTTAACTTCTTGCTTAACCTTCAAAGGTTTAAATAAATTCATAAATTATAGTAAACCATATCGATTACATCAGCTTGCAAAAAAAATGCACTGTTCTATTCTTTAAGGAGCTACGATGACACAGACAGACACAGAGGTACACAGATAAACACTATGGACGATGTTGTCTAGCAATCAGATAGCGACTGAGAGTGACAGGCGAGCCTATCTTTGTGCGAACAATATATAAGACATTATAAAAAAAAATACCGGTATTTATTTATGCACCATAATTAATATTTATGGTAAGTTTAAAGTTAATCGGCTTAAAAATTTTTTTATTCCATATATATCTCATCGCCCCATTGCACCCCAATAAGGGATGATATCGATACGTTTTGAGTATAAAATTCCATTATTATTATTAACAAGTATGTGTATTTTAACTTTTGAGTAAATATAACCACGGATAAGATTTGACATAGAAACGTTTTTACCCCTTTTAACCCATTCAGTGGGTGAATTTTCACACTATTTTTCACTACATCATATAAAATCTAGTTCTAAAAATTTCAAGCCTCTACGGTCAACGGTTAAGGCTTTGCGTTGATCCGTAAATCAGACAGGACAAATTATCTTTATAAATAAAATTATAAAATTCTTAAATAAATCAATCGTTGAGACTTGAAATTTTAAGGACGTATTCCTTATGTTTCATTGTAGGTGTCCGATAAGAAAGGATTTTAGTACAGTAATCTGCAGTTTGTTAAAGATTCGAAAATCTTTATTACACGGAATTAATAAATGTTCTTTGAAAATAAACTGTAAATTTAGTTATATTCAGTTTGTAAATTTATTAGCTCTTAATTTTGCTTAGTATTAGGAACTTATTTACCTGTTTTTGGTACAAAAACACAATGAATGAAAAATACAATGAATTTGAGCTGTCAAAAACTGGTAGAAACTTAATTTATACAAAGTTAAAGTGGTTGGAAGAGGAAAATCTAGATTTTTTTAATAATTACAAAAAACAAATACATCTCAAAAACCGTCGGTTTCTAGACGAGGTTAATATTTTAATAATTTAAATGGACTCGTCTATTAGCCTTAAAATGGCTGTACTCAGAGGCGTAACTATACCACATGAGACCCATGGTAAATTCTTTGGATGGGGCCTCCAAGTAAAAATCGTCACATTATAATTTAATTTTAATAACCACTTAAGAAGTAACCCAAAACTATTTATAATATTATGTGTATTTTAGTTAAATAATAATTATATAATCTATACTAATAATAAAATTCTAGCGGGTCGCTCTCTGTACATGGAAGATATATGAAAAAAAATCTTACTGGGGGCCTTTACCAACGCAATAGAACCCAAAACAAACATTTTTAGAATTCTTATCTGTTTGTCTGTTTGTCTGTTTATCTGTGCGTTTGTGCACGCTAATTTCAGAAACGGCTTATCCGATTTAGATGTGGTTTTCACTAATATATTGTGGTAAGCTTCACTTAACATTTAGGGTTTGTTTCATGTCAATCGGTTCATAAATAAAAAAGTTATGTCAATTTAAGGGTTCACGTCGAACATTATTTTGTACTTTTCACTAAATGCATGAAAGTATATACAGTACTTATATCAAAAAATACATTTTTAAATTTTTGTCTGTATATCTGTTTGTTCCGACTAATCTTTAAAACGGCTGAACCAATTTTGATGGTACTTTTACTTGCAGTTAGCAAATGTTATAAGGAGTGACTTCTATTTTAGATATTTTTAATCGATACGTACAAAAAAAATCTAACGGGTCGCTGTCTGTACATGACAGATATATAAAAAAAATATTATTGGAGGTCTTTACCTACGCAATAGAACCTAAAACAATAATTTGTTAGATATTTGTCTGTTTATCTGTGAGTTTGTGTCCGCTGATCTCAGAAACGGCTTATCCGATTTAGATGTGGTTTTCATTAATATATTGCAGTAAGCTTCACTTAACATTTAGTGATTGTTTCATTTCAATCGGTTCATAAATAAAAAAGTTATGTAAATTTAAGAGTTCACATCGAACATTATTTTGTAATTTTCACTAAATGCATGAAAGTATTTACAGTACTTACATCAAAAAATCCAATTTTTTAATTTTTTCTCTGTCAGTCTGTTTCCTACAACTAATCTCTGAAACAGCTGAATCCAAATTGATGGGACTTTCACTTGCAGTTAGGGGATGTCCATTAATCACGTGAGGCCCAGAGAAGGAAGAGGGGATGGAAGAAAAAAATTTACGAAATATCACAAAGTCTAAAAAGTTCTTAAAAACATTACTTGATTAATGAACAGCCCCTATACCTAGCTAATATTATAAGGATTAATTTAGGCTACTTTTATTTAAAAAATATATTTATTTTAATGAATAAGTAAAAAAGAGATAATTCTCTTAATACTTTGTTATTGCGTAATCGCGATAACAAAATATTGTAGAACCCAATAAAATAGTAAACCATTTCTGGTTTAAAAAGGGAAGGTTATACATCTATACAACTATACATATAAATGGACGCTGATAAGCTATAATGTGTCAACCCACAAAAAGTCAAATTTTAAGATATTGATGTATATTGATACTACGTCACCTATTTAACATTATCCAAACAAATTTTAAGTCATCTAAACTAAATAAGTATGGAAAAAAGTTTCTTAACTCAATGTTTCGTATTTCAGGTGCGTTCCATATTTTGCAATTTATAAAATAATCTCAAATATTTAAAAATTAATTATTATATAACATCTATACTAATAATAAAATTCTAGCGGGTCGATGTCTGTACATGGAAGATATATGAAAAAATATTATTGGGGGCCTTTACCAACGCAATAGAACAACGCAAAACAATGATTTTTAGAATTCTTATCTGTTTGTCTGTTTATCTGTTTGTCTGTTTGTCTGTTTATCTGTGCGTTTGTGTACGCTAATCTCAAAACCGGCTTATCCGATTTAGATGCGGTTTTCACTAATATATCGTAGTAAGCTTCACTTAAAATTTAGGCTTTGTTTCATGTCAATCGGTCCATAAATAAAAAAGTTATGTCAATATAAGGAATCACGTTGAACATTTTTTGTGCTTATCACTTAATGCATGAAAGTACATATATACAGTAATTACATCAAAAAATACATTTTTTTATTTTTTGTCTGTCAGTCTGTCTGTCTATGCGTTTGTTCCGACTAATCTCTGAAACGGCTGAACCGATTTTGATGGTACTTTTACTTCCAGTTAGCAAATGTTATAAGGAGTGACTTAGGCTTACTTCTATTCAAGGCTTTTTTTAATTTATCTATACATATATAAAATTCTAACGGGTCGCTGGCTGTACATGGAAGATATATGAAAAAAAAAAATATTATTGAGGGCCTTTACCTACGCAATAGAACCCAAAACAGTAATTGTTAGAATTTTTGTCTGTTTATCTCTGCGTTTGTGCCCGCTAATCTCAGAACGGCTTATTCGATTTAGATGTGATTTTCCTTAAAATATTGCAGTAAGTTTCACTAAACATTTAGTATTTGTTTCATTTCAATCGGTTCATAAATAAAAATGTTATGTCAATTTAAGGGTTCACGTCGAATATTATTTTGTGTTTTTCACTAAATGCATGAAAGTATATACAGTACTTACATCAAAAAATCCATTTTTTTAATTTTTTGCCTGTCAGTCTGTTTCTTACGACTAATCTCTGAAACAGCTGAAACGTATTTGATAGGACTTTTACTCGCAGTTAGGGGATGTCCGTTAATCACGTGAGGCCCAGAGGAAAGGGGATGGAGATAAAAATCACGAAATATCACAAAGTCTAACAGTTCTTAAAAACATTACGTGATTAGGCTACTTTTATTTAAAAAATATATTTATTTTAATGAATAAAAGTAAAAAAGATAATTACGCGATAACAAAATATTGTAGAAACCAATAAAAAAATGAACAATTTCCGATTTAAGAAGGGAAGGTATACATCTATACAAATAAATAAAATTGGTGTGTCTGTTTGTAATTTTAAATAAATGCTTAAGAAAGTATACTCGGTACTTACAACAAAATTATCAAATTTTAAATTTTTGTCTGTCTATTTGTCACTCAGTTTGTTTTGGCTAATATTTGAAACAGCTGGACCGATTTTGACGAAACATTCACTAGCAGAAAGCCAATGTTATAAGGAACAAAATTGAAACTAATGAAATAATGAACAATATCTGATTCAAATAGGGAAGATATATATGATATAAATATAATAATTTAAAAAAATAATAAATTTACTGGGTAATTTTTTACTGGATAACATAGACCGAAAAATAATTAAAGGAGTCACAGAGCCGATTTTGATAAAAACTAAAAGAGTATCATTAGTTCTTTGAAAAATAAATTTTCCTAGCCAGAAACGAACACGTTGATTTTGCAAAAAATTAACATTCTGTATTATTGTACCATCTGATACTGTCACATATAGTTAACTGCAACAAAAGGAAAAGGCATTTTTTTACAAAATTCTATCAAATTCATACATTAAAATAATAATAAGTAATTCTTAAAAAAAAACGATCTTACCTAAAAGTGAAACTTTAAAATTATAACGGGATGCTGTAACGCTAATAGCGGGTGAGTACAATAGCCGAGTCGAGTGAAATGTAGATTTCAATAAATCAATTTTTTTAAGAATGATCTAAACCTACCTAGGTAACGGAGTAGGTGAGGGGGACCAAACCAAACGTCACATTCTATTAACTTTGTATAGCTCACATACAAAAAATAGACAAACATAAAGGAAGTTACTGTGAGTTATTCATTTTATATATTTTCGATTGTATTGTTCACACTCTTCCTTACTTTAGTAGGTGACTAGCATTTTGATTCAACCTATAAACAAATCGTTCGAAGTAATGCAGACTTTCTGTCTAAACTTACCGGGACCCGTGAATTACCCACATTTGATTATGTCTGTGTAGAATCGATTACTTAACTTCTAATTAATGTAAAGATTTAATGTAATTTTGTAAAAAAATAAATCTTTTCCTTTAATTTTGATGCAGTTTTAGATTGGATCGGATCAAAATCGGACACGAGACTCCTTTAAGTATTTTAGGCGATTCCTTATAGTTCCAGATTTGGCCTATCAAGCCCAGTTAAAAAAGTCACCCGATATATAATACAAGGAGAACCTCGGCGGGAACATACTGTTTTACAGTCGAAATTTTAAAGACCAAACACTTTTCTTCAACATTTATTGTGAAAACCGTGGAGTAATACAGTATCTGAGTTAGTGTCTGCTTATAAATACAACCAGAAAGTTCCCAATTCCCAAACCGTAGACTATTATGACCTTGCTTTGCAGGAGACATGCCAAGCATTCTGTAATCCACGCGAACGAAGTCGCGGGGACAGCTAGTAAATAATATGATACGTTTTATTTTCAAGGGGGGTTTATACACATTTATAATAAAATAATTTACTTTCATTAAGATTTTTAGTAATAAAATTCTTTTAGGCCGGGCCCTCTCGGGTCTGGGGCCCGTGGCTTTTTGCCAGTCCTGCCACCCTATAGTTACGCCCCTGGCTGTGCTATTTAATCACCTGCAAGAAATAATAATAAAAGCTGTTAAAACGTTGAATAATACAATTTGATTTAAAATATATTGCATTTCCTACATAAAAAAACACCTGTACCCGATTTTGGAAAAATCATAATACCTTTTTCAGTGTCAAGTTGTATTGCTTGGTGATATGATTTAAAGGAAACTTATAGATATATAATATTGAAAGTCAGTTTCTATAAAAAGTGTACATCAGTACTTAATAAATAGTGATTTTACCAGTTTTCTAAAACGCGTCTATCAAATTTCAAACTACACGTAGGCAACTGGTAGTTTAATATATAGAGATATAATATTTTTAGAAAGTCGATTTTAATAATTTTATTTTCAAGACCATTTTATTTTCAAGTTCACTTAAATGACATTTAATTATCTATAAATTAATTCATGAACCAAAAACTTTGTACAAAAACAGCGCGCACGGAGCAGTATGATAATGATGCATGCTTGTAATTTTTATATATATATTTTAATTTTGCATAAAAAATACATTAAATCAATAAAAAAACAACATTACACAGACTACCACGTATTTGACACATACTCGCAAATATACTCTTTTGTTTATTGTTAAAGTCTGTAGTCAAATTGAGAATAGATTATTCGTCGTCGATCGGTTGAAAATTTTATAAAAAATAAAGTCAAATTTCGACCACGATGAGATAACTTGTTATAAATTCAACAGTTTTAACAGCTGTTAAAAGATACTGAATTGTTCGTTGTTCGTGTGATGACATATATGTATAATCCGAACCCAATCGAGTATCTCTTTCTAATGCTCAATCCATACAAATAAATGTAATTGAAGTGTCTGTTTGTTACTTAAAAATAAACAGCTTTTTACTAAATACATATTAAATTATGTACAGTACTTAGCAAAAACGTAATTTTTTTAATTTTTGTCCAACTGTCTTTCTTTTTATTCCGACTAATGTCTGAAACGGGTGGACAGATTTTGACGGAACTTTCACTCACAGATAGCTAATGCTATAATAAGTAACTTAGGCTTACTTAAAAAAAAAACGCTTTATTTTAATTAATAAATACAAAAGTTGTAAACGTGAAAACTATACTGAAACCAATGAAATAGTGAACAATATCCGATTCAAGTACGAAAGGTAAACATTACATAAATATAATTTTTCCTCGAATTAACGCAAGCGAAACCGCGGGGCACAGCTACTGTAGTGCTATATTAGTTTTTATTTCGAGCCATAACGTGATTAACCGATTATGTGAGTAATGTACGATTATGCAACGTTAAATCTTCACGCAAAATACATGCAGCTTTTATCTTTATTCTAGTAATTTATCTAAATACTTTATCTATTTTGCGTTCGCATTCGATCGTCACGGAGTTCAGCAGCATATTACACCGGAGGCGACCTTGAGGTCATTCGGACATAGGGTATCGGTATAAAGCATTTATCATAAATTAAATTACTCTAGACTTTTTTTAGGTCTTTTATGTTATATCTAACTTGCATACAATTAAGAATAAAAGGGTTTTTCTTTGTAAAAGAGCTTTCTTTTTATTAAGGTATGTGGTTGAAAAGCACCGGCAGCCTTTTTTTCAAATTCAACATCAGACTGTGACCACATAGAAAAATAAATTATATTATATGGTATGTGGTAGCTTAAAAGAATCTAAAACGAATTGACCTGTAACTTGACGATTCGAAAATGCTTTAAAAACCTATTTAAATAAAATATATTTTGATTTTGAATTTGAATATACATGGTCGTTCGATATAATAAATTATCTATAAATTTATATTAACACACAAATACAAGCTAATATATACTAATATTATTAAGAGGTAAAATGTGTTTATAAGTTTGTATGTAGAGGGTATTGTCTGACGTTACTGATCTGATTTGAAAAATTATTTTGCGCCAGATAGCTAATTTATTAAGGTAATAGGCTATATTACATTACGCTACGCCATAGAACCGAAACTGGAATCATAAACGCGATTGTAACCGCGAAGGATAGCTAGTAGTATAATAAAAAAATATGTTTGACTGTAGAAATATTAGTGACTGATGATTTCTGCTAAGATAGGATTAAAGTAGGCTCTAGAATCCAATTTATTAATGCTTATAGATTGATAGTTTAGTTTCCTACATGTACAAATGTACATGCACGTATAGTTTCAATCATAAATAGAAAATAGTAGCGCTAATGTTTTATCGTCCACGTGATGAATGTGATTGTTACACACTGATTATCTTCTTAATCAAATGCTAGTATGACTTCTAAATGTCATCTGTTTTTACGTAATGTATAATTTATAATACGTCACATATAGTAATAGTACGAGATCTCATGACAAATTTCGTACATATCTGTTATTTACTCAAAATACAATTAGATACAAGAGAACTGGTCCCTAAAGATTGCTTATGAAAATTTGCCTGGAACTTACTGGAAAATACTTACAAGTATTTTGAAATAAATTAAAAAAAAAATCTCCCAAGATTAAAGATTTATAATAAAGAAACTAACTTTTTAGTTACACAATAAACACCGCCCCTGCCCTTAGCTCGTATTGTTTTAAATCTAATGGTCCATTTTCGAAATTATTGTTTTTTTTTAAGAATATTATTTGTGCCTACTGAAAAAGTTTCTAAAATCCTGGATGCATTTCTGAATACTTTAGTTTTATATACATATGTGTAGTTGTATATGGATATATACATAATACGTACAGCTCTCGAGGGCATCATAACAAAGGGGCGTATGAATCTACAAAAAATGTAGTTTTACTTGAGATATAAAAATAGAAATAAAAACAAAACTAGACGATAAATGCGGCTGATATTCGTAAACATTTCACATTCTAGGCAAAAACCGTACTCTCGAATATTTATATAAAATATATTTGCAGCAAGTAATGTAAATGACTATTTTGCGTATTTTCCATTTGATAATAAACTCTTCGATGATATATCGCGGTGAACACCATTATCGATATCATTAAAATGAAAAATAAGCGGTTGAGAAACTTTGTTTAAATATTGTCCGTGTACATATTTATATAACGCGAATATCAAATAGATGGTAGTAGACGAAACTCAGTAATGTGATAACTTCTAGACTGTTTGGTGCAGTGATCATAATTTGATATTGTGTTAACAGCCCTTCGATGCTCGTTCAATGTAAAATTTTTATTTTGGCGAAGGGCTTTGCGTTGGTCTTATTTTTTTTCTTTTTGCTTCGTTTTTTTTATGAAATAAATTTTGGAGATCTTATATTTAGTAATCGTTCGAAAAAATTTCTCAAAAGTCGTCTTCGATTTTCATATTTAAAATAAATATAACTGTTTTCGCAGAACAATATAACTGACTTCAAACAGAACTGGTGTTACAACTATAAATTGACAAGCTGTTGCATCAATCGCGGCTCATTGACTGTTAGTAATTGAAGAGTTCCTTCGTTTATTTCCGAAGACATTCATTATAGCCAAAACCCCATTTAAATCGAATCAGTAGTCTTTGAGAAAATTGCGGATATACAAACACACACACACACACTCACACATATATATATAGTAATAAGTATTATATATACTACTACTTTTTTTAATCGCTTAATAGCGCACAAAATCCTATCCAAGGTGTTTGACCCTATGATTATTTGTTCCAAATAAAAAATAAAGTGTAATCTGTACAGGGTAAATTCAAGATAAATTAATCATTTTGATGATAGACAATCGTTAATTATGATATAATATTATTCAACTTATAGATAAAATTATTGTTTTGTGATATTTAAAAACACGAGTTACTGATAGCACATTTTGGTTATCTACACCGAATTTACCGCGAGTTATTATTTGTATGTATTTTTCTAAAAAAGTCTTATGAAAAACGAATACAAGCATTACTTATAGGATTTATATTAAGGCATTAAAGTCAGAGTTTATTGTTTTAAAGCCGATATTTTTACACGCGATGAGTATTTTTAATAATATAAAAAACAGTTATATTATATAAGTTTTGTAATAGAAAAAAGTATATTCTTAAAAACATTTATTCCATTTCAGGGAAGACAATGGCTTCAAAGTTTTTGAAAACTGCAAATAGAGCCCTAAGTGTTTTACAAAATAGTTCAAAATGTATCAGTGTTTGTGTCAGAAAGAGCAGCCTTTGGACCCAAGAAGGAATCATCAATTCACCGTACGCCAATGTTGATATACCAAATTATACTTTGTACGACTATGTGTGGCAGAATTTGGATAAATGGCCGGAAAGGACTTTGGCGGTAAGCATATTTTTATATCTAAACTAATATGATTGATAAAATGTAAAATTTAGAGCATTGCCTGACACTACATTTATTGGGATCATTTAACTCGCTGTAAGTTGGTGAGGAATCCTGTATATAAGATTTAAATTGATTCAAAATGATGTATTCATTAGGCCAAATTTACTTAACTATGTTAATTTGGTATCATTCACAGAATAATCTGTTTTAAGTCGATCGATTTAAGTTGACACTATTAAAAGTTGCTCATAACACTCCTTTTTTGAGTGGGAGTTCATAATAAAGAGAGTACAATTTTGTATCTGTTATTCTGTGAAGTAAATTACTGTCGTAATATCATAGTAAGGTGCATTATAAATGGTTTATATGATGAATGCTATTAGGCAGGACCACGTCTCTTTTTTCATTTTAATATTCCAATATTATTATTAGATCAGACGAAGTAATGAAATATTTATTTTATCTGAAACGCAAACACTTTGAAATAAATTACAGGACCAACGTAATTTAGTCCCAAAAGTGTTGTCATCCTTGTTTTTACTGAAATACACAAAAATTAAATACACAAAAATTAAATCCTAAATCTTATACGTTCAAATAAAAAATCTTAGTTATATCAAAAGTTATAGTTAGAAAGCAATTTGTCCAAACGGTCTTTAAAAATATCGAGTAAGATCTACGCTTATTTCCCCATTTTAGGCTTATATTGCTGGTCTTAATCAAGGTCCGAGAAGAAGAGCCGAGACAGCCTTGTGTTTAGAACACGTCGATCTCAACCGATGATCGTGGCTAGAACCCCTGAATTTTCAAGAGCTATATTTGTGTTAAATTCACCTCGTGCTCTGCGGTGATGGAAAATATCGTGAGAAAACCTACACGTGCCGGGAGAAATTCTGACACATGTAGCGGAGCAGCGTGGTGGATTAAGCTCCTAAACCGTCTTCTTAATAGGAGAGGAGCCCTTTTTCCAGCAGTAGGACATTTGCAGGCTTTACTACTTTACTTATCAAGGCACATCGCTAGATTAAAATGATAGGAACGTATTACTTTCTAATACAGAAGCAGAATTCATATAATATACCATTTCTTTTGACATTTTTTAAGTTAATGTAAACTGAAAATAAAAATAATTTGGTATTATACATGTATTTCAGGTTTGTGCGCGTACCGGCAGAGGATACACATACGAACAAGCCTTCAATTTATCGAACTCATTTGCAGCGAATCTTCGAAAGAAGTTCAAAATACGAGACGGTGATACGGTAATGGTGATGTTGCCGAATATTCCCGATTTTTCTCTAGTTGTGATGGGTATATTGGAAGCTGGTGGTGTTATTTCTACAATTAATCCGATTTACACAGCGCGTTAGTATGACAATATTGTTAAATAGTCTAAACATATGAAATACATATGCTGTCTGGCATACTAATTATACAGAGTATTGAAGTATTTGATAACGAAAAAAAGAAACGTTATATTGGGCTGAATACTAAAACCAAATGCATTGTTTTATAATACTTCGATATCAATACTAAATTGATAATAAGGTATTTTTATTTAATGGGGCTTGTAATGAAATAGTGGGAGTATATGGACCCCGATAAGCAATAATGTGTCAACTCTCAAAAAGTCAAATTCGGAGATATTGATGTATTTTGGTACTGTGTCACCTATTTAACATAAAAAAAACTTATATAAACTAATTAAATTCGGAAAAAAGTTTCTTAATTTAATGTACGAAACATTTCAAGTGCGTTTCATATTTTGCAATTTATGCAATAATCTCACATATTAAAAAAAAACTTTTTATTAGATAAGACCTTAAATATGTCAGTGTGCTTTTAATTCATGATGCCTTTTTTACAAAAGAAAAGAAAATGTGGATATATACTTCTTGAAACAAATTTATTAAAAATAGGTTTGACATCTTTAGTCGCCAGTTCTCTAAATGAAATTCGAGTCGCTTGACACAGTATTGCTTATCGTCCATATGTGTGTTTGTGATTATTAGTTATTACTTTAATTTGATTACACTTTTATAATATACTCGAATTTATTTGAATTGCCTTACTAAAATAAATTACCATTTCGTGTGAAGACTTAGAATGATGACATGTTGTTTTATTTGTTAACATAATAATAATTTTAGATGAAGTCCAACGCCAGTTGCTAATGTCCGATGCAAAAGTTATAGTAACGCTACCGGAAAAAGTAGACGTTATTAGACAAGCATTTAAAATTGCAAAAATAAATATTCCGATAATAGTCGTGAAAACAAATGGAGATGCAACTCCAGAAGGAACAGCAGTATTCAATGAGTTAAGTGAAGATTTACACGTAGACAAGTCTTGTTTGAAAGAAGTGAGAAGAACTGTTAACGATGTATGTTTTTTACCATATTCGAGCGGTACTACAGGACTACCAAAAGGCGTTGAATTAACACATAGAAATATTATTGCAAACTGTCAACAAGTCAACGATCCCGCGATATGCTGTCATGAAGAGACGACAGGTGATATTTTTTTTCACTTCTTATTTTTTTATGTTTACAAGGTACCCGGCCCCGTACCTTTGCGTATAAAATTGCACGAATAATTAACACTGTTCGAGCTCCACGAGTCTATATTTGATATATGGTAGCAATTTTTTTATTAGGTATTAAAAATATAAGGGAGGAAATATCAATCAATCAAACCTGACGGCTCGAACATCATTTATTTCATATTCTAAACTTTAAACTAAGGGTCCCAAATTCATTTCTGCTACGGACCCTGCGATGATTAATATCGGCACTGTCAAAATTTTATTTATTTTTTTTTTTAATAAACGCATTTTATTTGATTATACAATTTAAATTAATGTTATACAATTAAGTATTAAAACACAAAATAAAACGTAATTATCGATTTGAATTGATAGCTTATCTACCATAAAAACGGTTAATGCACCTGTAAAGTATTTTTATTATAGTTAAACATTTCGCTTACCTGCATAAAAAATAGGTTGAATTTGAAATAAATATTTTTCTAATTTAAAGATAACATTTTTAATTAAAACTTTGTGTACTGTACGGCGAATTATTTTCGGTAGCGTTGTTACTGAGCCATTTCCAGGCCATGGTATTTTAATGTATTGTAGAAGTAAAATATAGTGCGCCAAAATTAAGACACCCTGTAGCCAGTATGATACAGTTATATGTTTACAACCCCAATGAGCTGATTAAATATATGACTGTTTCCTTGATAGAATAAATTACAAATTGTAAATTGAACGTACTGCCATGCATATAACATTTCTGTCAGTTCTCCGGCAATTGTCGTGCCGATATGGAAATTATTACTTTATTAATTTAGATTGCTGTGTATGGAAAAGCTATTCCAACAAAGTATGTATTATTTCCAGCGACCCACCAAGATGTTAGGCTGGGTATTCTACCATTCTTTCACATATATGCGTCAACAATTATTGTTTTTCACTCGATGTCACTGGGCATCAAGGTGGTGACAATGGACAAGTTCCACCCGGAGCCTTATTTTGAAGCACTCGAGAAATTTAAAATAAATGTACTGTTTCTAGCACCACCTTTAGGTAAGTTTGTTTATCGAAGAATTGTTTTGACTAAATAATTAATTAGACTTAAATATTTTAAATATATGTCTACCTTTGAAGTACTAATATTATTAGTATAATAATATTATTATCTAGGCTCTAATTGTGGGTCATTTATTAACAATTCACCAGGGTGTCATGGAGTATCAAAATGCATTAGATATCCTACATTTAGCGGGGTTAGATACACGAATGACAAACCACGACAACATAGTATATTTTTTCTGCCTCGGTCTGTTCTATCCTGATAATTACCATTATATACGTTTATATTTACAGTAATTCTAATGGCGAACCATCCTATGGCGTCGGCTAAAACTTTCCGATATTTGCAACATGTCGTCAATGGCGCAGCACCATTAGCTCCCTCTGATGGAGAAAGATTTCTCAATAGACTTCAGGTAAATAAATATAAAGTTATATAAGTGGTTAATTTACGTTTTGTATCTAAATAATGTGTTTGATTTTGTCTCTATTGCTTAATTTTCCATTTTTAATAATAGTAATTTTGGTACCAACTTAACAATATTTTGTTTGATGTTTGTATTATTGTTAGAACATTGTAACGATTATACTTTCAGCAAAAAATTCGTTTCGGTCAAGGCTACGGTCTCTCAGAGACATCACCAGTTGTGGCAATGTCACACAAGACTCTACACAATTCTGATAAAGTTGGTTATGCTATTCCCAATACCGAATTAAGGATTGTTGATGATAATTTGAAAAACTTAGGACCGAATCAGGTTTGTACATTTCAATAAAGAATATTAATACGAGAAGCAATAACTTTACACCCCATTTTACGAAAAAATATATGGTTTATATAAAAAGGAAAGAGGATATAAAATACATTAAATCGATAAAAAAAACATCATACACACTGCCATGTATTTGATATACACATGCATATATACTCTTTTGTTTATTGTTGAAGTATGTGATCAAATTGAGAATAGATTTTATCTGTGGTCAGTCTTGAAATCAGTTGAAAGTTTAATGAACTACGGTCGATTTCCCATTGCTATGCGACCACTAGTCATACTAAATAGAGCACAAACAAAGCTAAATAAATTAAAATATTCATTTGTATTACCATTTTTCTTTGTACACATAAATAAAACAATATAAAAGTGTTTACGGTCAACGATTGACAGCAAAGTAATATTTTAGTTATCTCGCAGGATTACTTATTATTATTAGCTTTAGATTTTTTGTCACACTTTATTTTAGTCAAATTCTTAATTCGTATGAAGTTATTTGCACGTGATGTGAAAGCTTGATTTGCAAGATGGCCTTCAAACTGATTAGTCGGGCAAGTGCAAGCCAACAGTTTAATTACGGTGAGCTACCGCTGCACTGTGGGAAAAAATTCGGCGCTAGAGGAAACAATTTTCATAAAAAACGAAAATAAAAATTTCAAGATTCTATTTCCTCTAGCGCCGAATTTTTTCTCACAGTGCGCTGTCACAACACGATATACATTGACAGTTGATTACCGATTTTTGTACTAAAACGAAACAAAACTGTCAAAATGTTTTTGTTTCGATAACGGAAGCTCACCGTTCACTGCTGATTATTCAGTATGGCGCTATTTAACGTATGCACACTTGTCGATTACTTAGTCGATTTACACAGGTGATAACCGATTATTGTTAGCTCTTAATTGTTAGCTGTAGTTGTTAGCTCGTAAATTTCCTAATTAAGGACAATTGTTTTATAAAAATGATCAAGCTATCACTATCGCAACGCGATACATTTTATATATTCTATTTTTCTTTATTTGTCTTTATTTGTTAACAATACCCGGAACGAGAATCACGAATTTTTTTCATTATAAAATGATTCAATTCAATCATTCAATCAGACACGTTGGCGCAGTGGTCACTGCAACTAACTGTAGCGCTAACGGTCGCGGGTTCGATCCCCGCTCACGGCAAATGTCTGTATTAGCCATACAGATGTTTGTCGTGGTCTGGGTGTTTGTGTTAGTGTTGTGTGTGTTTCCGGACCCCCGACACAAGGTCACAAGATCTTAATGGGGGCCGTTGAGTGTGATACGTTTATTTATTTATTTATTCAATCGATAACATCTGATTTACCTCTTATATATGGCTAGAAATACATCAAATTTGTTTGCTAAATAAGACAAGGAAAGAATAATGGACTATACATTATAGTATACAATACCTAAACTGAAAAATATGAAACGCACTTGAAATTCTAAACATAAAGTTATGAAACTTTTCTGTACTTATTTAGTTTGGATGACTTGAAAATTATTTGTGAAATGTTAAATAGGCGCGCCATTATGAAAATACACCAAATTCTCCGAATTAGACTTTTTGTGGATTGACACATTATTGTTTATCAGCATCCATATATGAACATTATCTTTTAGATGGGTGAAATCTTAGTAAGAGGACCTCAAGTGATGAAAGGCTATAGGAACAATCCCGAAGCCAACGCCAGTGTGTTGATAAATGACGGTTGGTTCAGAACAGGTGATTTGGCAATTGCTGATGAAGAAGGCATAATCAAGATTTGCGATAGACAGAAAGAATTAATCAAGGTAAACTAGATAAATTATTTTGTTATATTAATAATTAAACTAAGAATGGATTATTTTACATTCATCATCATCTACCTAGCATTTTTCCGGTTATCCCTGCTTACTATTCTAGTCAAAATATTGACGAGTTACTGATTTTTACACGAAGCGATTGCCATCTGACCTCGGCATCCCCTGAGGACAATTCAGTAACCATTTAGATTAGAATAATTTCCCTACTAAGAGTAACGATCATTATTAGGTGATTATGATAACAACCGGGACCGCTTTACGTGCTCTCCGAGGCACGGTGAGGAGAACCATAAGAACAAACCTCCAGACCGGAACAAATATTTATACAAATATATATACTTGCCCCGAGCGGGGATCAAACCCGCAACCGTCGGCGTTACATTCAGCACCACTATACCAGAGCGGTCGTTAATGGATTATTTTACATTTTTATAATTTAACAATTTAAATATGAACACTTCTGAATAATACTGATACTTTATTGTATGAATAGTTTATATTACTACTTATATATGGATGCTGATAAGCAATACTGTGTTAAGCCACACGGACTTCATTTTGAGAAAATGGCGTCTAAAGATGTCAAAACTATTCTTAACACATCTGTTTAAAGAAGCATATATCCATCTTTTCTTTTCTATTTTGATAAAAGGTATAATGAAATCAAAGTAGATTGATATATTTAATATATTATCTAATAAAAAGTTCTTCAAATATTTGAGATTATTGTATAAATTGCAAAATATGGAACATACTTGAAATTCGAAACAATTAATTAAGTAACTTTTTTCCGTACTTATTTACTTTACTTGACTTGAAATTGTATTTAATAATGTTCTATAGGTTATTTAGTATCAAAATACATCAATATCTCCGATTTAGATTTTTTGTGGGTTGACACACTATTGCTTATCAGCATCCATATAAAGATTAAAATAAAATTTTCACATACAATAAGGTTTGTAATAGCGATGTTGATTTTATTGGTTTATTTTAAGAAGCCCTTAAAAATTCAATCGTCTAATCTACATAGTAATAAAAGTATAAACACAAATTAGATCGTGTAAAAGTAATTATAAATATTTCAATTCAAGGTTAAAGGTTTTCAAGTGCCTCCAGCTGAACTGGAAGCAATTCTACGTGAACATCCAGCAGTAAACGATGCAGCTGTAGTTGGAATACCACACGCTACGAAAGGAGAAACTCCAAAGGCATTTGTCGCATTTAAGCCTGGACAAAATGCTAATGTTAAGGATCTATGTGCGTTTGTCGCTGAAAGAGTGGCGCCTTATAAAAGAATAGACGACATTTTTATTTTGGAAAATATACCGAGAAGTGCGGCAGGAAAAATTTTAAGAAAAGACTTAAAATCTAAATATTGTTAGAATTTTTATTTTGTACAATTGTTTAGGTATATGTAGATGTAAAAGATAAGCGTGATTTTATATTTTATGGTGTAAATATAAGGTATTTCGTAATTAGGTATTTCAATGTAAATATGTTGTGGTTTGAGAAAGACTATTGCTGCCCTTGCAAAAGAAGATAACGCAATTTTATATTGTACATAGTTTCTTATATGTTGTTTTGGATACTTTTACATGTAACTAGTTTTCGAGTCAGTTAATCATTTGTTGTTTATGATTTTTTAATTATATTCAGGGTTTGGGGTTCATTTCCTAAGTTGTTTTATAAGCAGTTTTTATTAAGGAATTTAAAAAGTGAAACTTTTAAGCAATCCAGCTATATGAATGTATAGAAATATTATCCAGATATATGATAGCTTTAATTGGAAAAATAAAGATAAAGTTTTTGTCATTTATGTTAATAGTAGATTATTAAAATTTTGTAATTTTGTACGTGATTTTACTATATGATGTCATGACGCACATTTTTTCTATATATTTCTATAATCAGTAGTAATGACATTAAACACTTTCCGCTATTTTATTATTTATAATTTTTTTTTTATTTAACTTACTTTTATTTAAATTCCGGTTTATAATTTGTGAATCATTTCCTTGCATCCAACTTAGTTGAAGCATTGATCTCTAAAAGTTGCCTAATTTTACATTGACATTGTTGTACTTATTTCCATATGACTTACATCCATATCAAGTATCATAGATATGACCCTAAATTTGGCACATAAACCACAAAAATATTTTTGGATACAAATATGAAGAACGGGAATGGCTCTTGGAGTAATGAATGCTTATGGTGTAGTTCGTGGTCAAAATATCTACATGAAGAAAAATTGGAAATTATTGTTTCATTTGTCAAAAAAAAATTGCCAAAAATAATATTTGGAAAGCTCAAGCTTTGGAAGTTATTACGAATCAAAACTTGTAGCGTAAATATTTAAAGTCCGAAAAATGTACATGGACATAATTAAAAATTAAAATAAATTAAAAGTTTTTGAGAAGAGAGAGAGAGATTAAAGTGATCCAGTACTGAGAGTCCAGTTCTGAGACATGTACAAATGTACAAATGTGTTAAAATGTTGAATTGAAATTAAATATAAAATACAAGTTTTTGAGTAGTTAACTTGATCCAATGCTTTTAGAGAGTTCTCCAAAAATTATTTTTGGCTATATTTTTTTTAACGATGAAAAAAAAATCCAATTATGTACATGTAGATGTTTTTACCCCAAAACACCATTAGCTTTTATTTATTACTCCAAGCGCCATTTCCGTTCTTCATATCCGCATCCAATAATTATTTTTCTGGTTTGTGTGCCAAATTCGGGGTTATTCTTAGATCTGGCAATAGAGTCGGAAAATCAATCGTTATAATTTTTTAACAGACTACAGAAAAGGAGAAGGGTGAAATAATTAAATATAAACGATGTAATGTAGAAGACTTAAGAAGTTCATGAATGCGAAAGCAAAACAGTGCTATCTGAAGTCAATTATATTTTTCCACTAAAACAATAAATATTAAATATTGTTATTATTATGTTTTACTTTTGAATCGTGTGTATTAATGAAGTATACACATAACTTATCACAACTTTGAACATTATCAGTGCTTATTTTCAAGGACAGATTCGAGTTGCATTGTGTATAAATTTAAACATATTTGTCAGCCACCATCAATCTTCATTTATGATAGTGATGATAAACCTTACGACTAGATTTTTAAGGACTAGATTGTCCATTCTTATGCTTTTTTCCTGACTAGTCTCGCACAAATACTTGTAGTTGATACATAAAAATCGATATGTATTTATTATCTAAGGACTAAGGATGTTTATGATATTTTTAGGCAATCTTAAGATAGGTTCAAAAGAAAGTTTTAAATTGCCAATAGGTATAAGTGTTTATATAACTCTGTGTTTACCGTTCTTCTCAAACCGTCTGCCGTTCATATTATTTATTTTTTATTTAACGGCCGCGGCCAAATTAGATTTATTTAGCTGAAATTCCAATATATACGAGATACACAAACAGACACTGCAATTTAATTTATTTGTATAGATGAAAATGTATTGCACAAAATTAGTACACGTATAAGCTTGTTATTAAAGATAATTAAAATTATAAATTTTAATCTCAGACTTTCATAAAGATTAACAAAGTAGTCATCGCTTAACACCTGAAGAAAATTACTATTAGTGCTTTATTTTTGACAGATACAACTTACGTAAGGTTACAAAGTAACTGTTACTAGGTTGCAAAAGTTGTTTTGTATCAATTGTGAGAGTAAAACTTACAAAGTAATGTAATTTTCTAAGGAATAATATAATATTCTTATTTATCGTATATTATACTTACGTAAGATAGGATAAGTAAGAAGTGGGAGACTGCATGAAAAATAGTGAAACTACTGAGTAGGTACATGAATGCTATTAACGTAATAGATATTTAGTCGGTTACTTTTTACGATTTAAACAATCGTTCTAGTGTAGTGGTGCTGAATGTACGCCGACAGTTGCGAGTTCGATCCCCGCTTAGGACAGATATATATATTTGTATAAATATTTTGTTTCTAGGTCTGGGTGTTTGTCCTTCTGGGTCGCCCCACCGTGCCTTGGAAAGCACGTAAAGCCTTCGGTCCCGGTCGTTATCACAATCACCTGATAATTTTGAAAAAATTCTGTTGCTGCTTGGATTTAGTATAAGCTGGATTCACACACGGTATTTAAATATATTTGTAATTCAAATGTATGTACCTATTGTAAAACTTTTTAAAAGGGTAACTATCGAGTTTCTTGCCGGTTCTTCTTGGTAGAATCTACATTCCGAACCAGTGGTACATTCATTAAAAAATAATTTGTTTCTGTTTAGACGATTTAAAAGTGCTTGTAAAAGCCTACTCGAATGAAGTATATTTGGATTTAATTTATAGTTACTCTTAGTAGGGAAATTATTCTAGTCTAAATGGTTACTGACTTGCCTTCAGGGGTTACACTGTCAATATTTCCAGATATAGATATATAGAATAGAACTAACATTTCTCCCAAAAGCTAGGTAGATGATGAACTTGTTACGGTTTAAAATATAAGAGACGGGCAGAAGACAAACGTTTAGTGATAGTTAATAGTGCTATAAGACTAATGTTTAGTAATATAACTGAACCCTTTAAAATGATCTACTCATACCTGCCTCTGACAATAAAATTGAGACGATCTATAAAATGAAATCTATCATCAGTTACACCATAGTTTTTTTTTTATTGCTGGTATAATTGTAAATTGTGACTGGTCGTAAAAATTTATCAGCGATATCGATGTTATTGTGGTGAGGCAGTAGACGAATTGGACATGCACAAAAAGCGCTGGCCGCTTCTCCCATCATGCTTCTTTTAACAGTGTCATTTATCGGTCTTTTGTAACCGCTACAATTCCATTAGTGCTAGGGCCAAACGCACTAGCACGCAGCGATTGCAAGACACCTGATGGAGCGACGCTGAAAAAAATCCGCAACAAAATTGGTTTATTTATTAGGGAGCTACGATGCCACAGATAGATACACAGATATATACGTCAAACTTATAACAGCATTATTTTTTGGTCGGCGGTTGAAAATAGATGATGTTCGCTGAGAATAAATTTCTTTAACACAACATTATAATTTTTTCACTTCTATTGCATTAATGAATCATCCTGTACCATGAAAGTATTGTGGAACTTTTAATAAAGTTTTATCAGTATATCAGTTACAAATTAAATTTATAATCTATGTATGCAGATTTTATTGTGTTAGTGTTGTGAGTGTTTCCGGACCCTCGACACAATGTCACGAGATCTTAATGGGGGCCGTTGAGTGTGATGCGTTTATTATTTTTATTATTGACTACCTCGCCCGCCGTCAAATTTGCTGAAAATTTTGTTTGGAGAATTGCGTGCGTTAAGAGTCCAAATGCTTAATGGTCTAAGATTTTTAGAGAACGAAGAAGATAATTATATTTTTTTCTTACCAACTTCAAGGCACGTTTTTTGTATGAAAGTTATTTTACGCAAAAGTGCAATTATCTTATCCTATATTTCCTATATCACAATGGATTAAATAGTTTGTTTTAACAGGTTTGTGCAGTGACTGACAAAAAATACACTTACCAACATTTGTATAAGCAATCACAGAATCTCGGTGCGAATTTACGTAAAAAATTCAAAATTCGTGATGGCGATGTCGTTTCTATAATGATACCAAATGTACTTGAGTACCCCATTGTTGTGCTCGGCATAATTGCTGCTGGCGGCTTAGTGACAACACTAAATCCTATTTACACTGCATGTAAGTTAATAATAATTATATAATAATTTGCTTAATCCCGTAAAGTACAATCCAATTTTTTTTCTTTTTTTGGTTATGTATTTTATCAATGATCTTTTATACTATACATATTATGAAAAAAAAAACTTTATACCCATTTTTACGAAAATTCGTCGACCGGAGGAGTATACAATTTTGCACACTTATAGTTTGTATAGAGAAGGTGTGAGGAATGTTAATATTTCTAATTATGCGTAAAATCCATTGTATCCACAAAAAAAACCCCTACCTACTACTATGCATTTGACACTTACACGCATACATAATTTTTTGTTTATTGTTAAACTGTGTAGTCTAATTGAGAATATTAAATTAAGGACTATTTTACAGTACTTATTTAGTATAGATGACTTGATTTTTGAATAATGTTTCATTATCAGCATATCAATATCTCCGAATTTGAATTTATATGGGTTGAGACATTATTGCTTTATTAATTTTTAAATTACAAACAGCCATTTTAATTTATTTATTTATATGTATATATATCAACATGCTGTACCAAAATGATCAATTTAATATACTTCTAACCTTTTTTTGTTTTCTTAGAGCGTTTAAATATCTTAAAAGTTTATTTTTTAAGATGATTTTTTTTTATTATTAATCTAATATTATTAATTTATTGCTTACTATTAGTGCCTTACTTCTGATATTAGCTTTTTTCACAAGGTCATCTAGATAATTGTTACCAGATTACAGAGTTAGAAGAATAACGACTTTATTTTATACTATTGATGCATTTATAATGTAGAGTATTTCTTACATAACTTAATTTTATTTTAAATAGATAAATTTCGAATAAAAATATGAACTAACAACACTTTTACTTGTCATTTTATTTTATTTGTATAGAAGTAAAATAAAAGTGAAATAAATACACATAACGATGACTTTGCTTCATTTTTCTCAAAGGCGTTTAATGAAAATTCCATTATATAGTCAAACAATTTTTATATGACTGTTGATACTCGAAATATTAATGTCTGCATTTCGCCTTATATAAAGTTAAAGTAATCAAATATCTAAAACAAGTTCAATTATTATAAATAAATGTTTTTTTTTTGTTTTTAGCGCGATACACATTTCAACCAGTTTTATGAACTAACAGAGACTTCGCCATTAGCAACGATTTCACCCATAGGTTTTAAGGATTACTTTTCCGCTGGGTTCGCATTACCTAACAGTGAGCTTAGAGTGGTTGATAATCAGTTGAATAATTTGGGCCCAAATGAGGTAGATGTTTCGTAACGTATTTTAGGAATTTATTTTTCTATGAATTAATTTATTTATAAGTAATTTATGAATATTTATAATATTGATTACCATTTTGAAGATTCATATAATTATATATATTGGTGACCGACTAGCGATCGGAATTCGACCGTAGTTCATTAAATTTTAAATTATTTTTTTTTGAAAACGTCTGAAGTTACGGCAAAGATTTGGATATAATTTAAAGTAGAAATAAACTTCATCCTGTAAAAGTCAAAATTTAAAATGCATCATCAAAATACATCAATATCTCCGAATTTGACTTTTTGTGGGTTGACACATTATTGCTTATCAGTATCCAAATGGCAACAGCTATAGGAAATTCAATTAATATTAAAGAATTTAGAAAAAAAAACTCTTTTTACAGGTAAATGCTTACCAAGTAGCACCAGCTGAACTAGAAAACATCACTAAGGATCATCCAGCTGTTCTTGATGTGGCTGTTATTGGAATACCAGATGAGAAATCAGGGGAAAGACCTAAAGCTTTTATTGTACTTAATAAAGGAGTTATTATTAGTGAAAAGGAGATAATGAAATATGTCAACGACAAAATTTCTTCATACCAAAGATTGAAAGAAATAAAATTTGTTAATGAAATACCTAAAAACCAAACTGGGAAGGTCTTACGAAGATTACTGTTTAAACAATAGGTGAAAAAAAAAATAGCGTGGATTTTGCAAATTTACTGTAAACAAATGATTCAGTTTTCCGTCTTCCAGTACGAATTCTTTGTCTAATAAATATTTGGGTTTAGTTAATTATATCACAGTTGATGCTTTTATTTGATGCTTGTTTCACCTTTTTTACGATAAAGCATGAATAAAAAAGGGTTTAAAAAACGCGATTCGTGTATTACTTCGAATAAAACCGGCCAAGTGCGAGTTTCGAGAACTCGTCCACCGAGGGTTTCCGTACAAATTTGTAGGTATGTAAACAAGAATTATCAAAAAAGTAAAATCGACTTCAATAGCCAAATACGGTATTTCGTTTTCTCAAATGACGTAATTATTTCCAATTTAAATTTAAAACCAAATTAATATACTGATTTTGATAAAAATTTTATGAGACCAATGACCAAACATACCTTTTTAAACAAAAATGTATATAATCTGTCGAGTCGTTTTCGAGTAATCGGTGAAAGTCCTAGACGAATTGAGAACCTGTTCCTTTTTTGGAAGTCAGTTAATTAGACCAAGCCATCTACGATCAGACTTTACAACTACGACTTTAGAAGTTTTTAAACGGCGTCTTTTATTTTATCTCTTTCTTCTTTCAAGAATATTTTTAAATTTCATTAAAAGTTAGTTTTATAGAAACGATAAGATTAACTATTTATTTTTTATTAGACTTTTTTCTTTTTTGCCAAATTAATAGTTGTAAGTACTTAAAATATTTGGAAATAATTTTAAACTAAAATTTTAAAATGATATTACCTCTGTTAACATCATAGTCAATGTTACAATATTATCGTACAATATTTAGTTTATTATTATAGTTTATTATTTTGTCAAGAGATGGCGAATGTACATTAAACCGCGGTAACATTTAATTTGATGCTCCCATGTTTTCGTTGTATTTAAAGTTTAGGACGTGAATAACTTCTATGTTAATTTGTTATAAGTATCTAAAATTTTAATACTAAGATTAAATTATTTGTTTCTTGATACGCTCTATGATTGTAACAAACACAAGCTTGGTTAATTTTGTTTTTAATTGACTTGACTGCGTTTTGACTTAGAAGATTGATTTTTTCATAGCTCCAAGTGGAATGCAGATCTGACTATTTGATGATAATTTACAACTTGATACATTTACGCGTTCCTGAGAAAAATGTTGAAATACAGACGAACGGACAGACAGACACAGGAACAGAAATTTACAGTTTTCGGATTCTTTCTTTTATTAGTACCTTAAGAACTTGCTCCTGGACAAATTTCATGAGGCTAGGTCAATACGAAGTACCCTATATGTATATAGGTTTGGATTCCCTTGCGAAATCTATAAAAATGCTAAGATACTTAAAATATGCGACATAAATGACCGTATCTTGAAGTTTGATTTTTTCACAGCACTTAGTTATTACAGCTCTGAGTACTTGATATTAATTAAAACTTGTAACCTTCACGCATTCCTAGGAATAGTATTAAAAGACAAACTTACAAACATACTGACAGAAATTTACAGTTTTCAGATTTTTTTCCTTTATTTGTACATATATGATCATATAGTTTAACATTACTTGTCTTATTTAGCAGACAAATATGACGTATTTCTAGCCACACAGGAGTTAGATAAGAAATAATCATTTGAATGATTGAACTGAATCACTCTTTATTATGCAAAATTAAAATGAAAAAAAAAATCGAAAATTCGTGATTTTGACTCGGGGTATTGTAAATAAAAAGGGACAAATAAAGAAAAATAAACTATACTTCATGTTCACTTAATTACTTAACTCCTTCGTTACTTAACCCATTTTTAAAAATTCTTCCTACCTGACTTCAAAAGCAAAGCACGTAAATGCGTTTACCTTAATGGCATACTTATCTGGAAAAGACTAACATTTTCATTTTAAAACCTATCTACTAAACGTATTTTTCAGAAAATTCGATGGGACTTATAGTAAAGGGAATATAAATAAAGAGTATACCCTATCATAGAAAAAATAATTAATAAAATCGGTTGAGTCGTTTTCGAGTAATTCGGGAACATATATACAAACGTCCCCGAATAATAGAGAACCTCTTCCTTTTAAGAAGTTGGTTATAAACCGGCTAAGCGTGTTTGTCGTTTAAAATTAATTAAAATTGTTTGTCATTTAGAATGATTCTTGCACAGACAGATTATTTGACCTTAAACTTGGCAAGAAATATTTTCAAGAATATTTGCTATATAAAGATACACGCAGAATAACACAAAAACTAAGAAAACTAATTGGAATATAATAAATTAGTTAATTAATTTTAAAGAATATAAAGTAAAATAATATTTTTAGTAAATTGTTTTACGTTTGAATAGCTAAAATATACGATTTCAAACGACTTTAGTATTTCTTGCGATCGATTGAGCGTTCAAGTGTTACCAGCGCACAGTAATATATTTCGGAGTGAAGTACTATGTGAATGTGAGGAAAATAAAAAAGTATTTTAAATTTTTGATTGAGATTTTGATTTAATAAAAATGCGTGCATTGAAAAGCACATGAGCAGGTATAGAGTTAAAGTCGAAGGATGTTCTCTACCGATGAACATTTCCAGTGTTCATGTAGTTTGCCTTGAACCAAAGCATTAGTTCGTGTGTATGGTTTAAATATAATAATTTTTGGCCACGGTTTCGCTTATGTTTGCTAAAAGGTTATATATATCAAATTCGGCCATAATAATTTGACGAAAATGTTATACTGTCTTTACCTATCTATGTAAATAAGTACAGTAACTGTTTTAATTTTTTTGTTTGTAACAATAAATCATTATCATCAATCATCAATAGTTATTAAAAAAAATTACAAAGAGAAGGGAAAAATGTTGGTATCTTACTGGATGTTTTATCATTGTCTCTTTGTATACATCACTACAAAAGAACATTGATTACTATACCTAAGAGACAAACACAGAGTTAACTGAAAGCTTGTTTTGTTTATTTCTTCATTTGTAATAAACACGAATATTATTATTTAATTTTATTTTAATATATTTTTGTTATAATCAAATTTAAATAATTACTATGGTCTGTCAAAGTTTAAAACCGCTCAAGCAGTTTGACTAGATACATAATATGCTTTAGATCCATCCAATTGGATGAGTGACCTCGTTGTCTTCCTATTAAAATATATATTCCAGACTAGTTATTATGTAATTCACGTTACGACAGTCGCACAGACGGTATCCACAAGATACAAAACCTCAGCTATTTTCAATGGCCTTAATTTATTTTCAAACTTGTCACGTCTGTGAGACGGTTTATATGATAGTCGTATCGCGAACAGTCTCTTTATTCGCACGTGTTATCACATATATAAGCTAGATCGCTTGTAATGCATGATACGTATATAAATAAAAACACGCTTTACATTCCTACACCACAAAAGACGCCTTGAAACTAAGACCTCGCTATAAATGTTTATTAATTATTATCTAAAAGTATTCATTAATATCAGACTCGCGGCCGGTAACGACGTTTTTCATAACATATCTTATTGAATTTTACGCGTTATTCTATCTGTAAAAAATGTTAAGGTTTAGAGTTATCAGTAAAATTTTAGAAAACAGAAGTTTTTCAAAAAGTGGAAGAATGAAACATTTGTGGACTGTTGATAAAGTTGTGAAGTCACCGTTCCCGGATGTGGTTATACCAGAAATGCCGATTAGTGAATACATGTGGAGGAATTTGGAGAAATGGTCGAACAAAACGGCAGTGGTGAGTGGCTTGTTTACATTTTATTTTTGTTGATCCTGGTGATCAATTTTGATCTTGATTTGAACGTGATTAGTTTTTAGGTGTCATTTACAATCGATTTAAAAAAAAGAACTTAATTTGTAGTGTATGTTTTTGTAATGTTGGTTAGCTCAGAGCTCCGATATTTCTAAACCAGTTTCTTTTGAAAGGGTATACTTTTAGGTTCCATAGAATTGTTATTTTAATCTGTGCAGTAGTTTAAAATCAAAATAACTAGAGTAAATATGTCATCCAAATATACGAAATTGCGTATATTATTTTCGAAGTAAGTTCCTTTTTTTAAAGTTCTAATTATAAAAATTACGTAAATATATTGTAAGAAATGTTTCAAGTAGGTACTCACATCATTATGTATAATTGTTATATTTATAAAAATAATATTTTCGTTTACTTGCATTACATACTTATTCCAGTTATTTTGGTTTTAGAACCAAACTAACAGATTTTTATGAAAATTCTATGAACCTAATCGGAAAGTTTATCCTTTCAAACAAATAATAATACAAAAAAAGGGAAACTGACTTTAAAAGTTAAATACGTAATTTCGTTTATTTGAATGACATACTTACATACTCAGTCTAGTTAATTTCATTTTAAAATCAAACTATTGAACCGGTTTTAATGAAAATTATATGACACCATTAGAAGAGTATATTCTTTTGAGCAAATAAAACCGGTCAAGTGCGAGTCTCGAGAACTCCAGAGTTCCATACAAATTCGTAGGTATGTATACGTTGTGCGCTAAATTGGTCAAAATATGCGACATAATTTCCATTATCTTTTGATTGGGTCGATTTACAACTTCAATTTTTTCACAGCCCTAAGTCATTGTAGACTTGAGTATATGATATAAATTCCAAAACGATACTTTCACGCATTTCTAAGAAAGAAATCTTGACAGACGGACAGACAGACAGACAGACAGGTGGACATCAAAGTGATCGTATACGGGTTCCGTTGTTCCTTTTAAGGTACGGAACCCTAAAAAAGAATTAACCAAGTCAAGCGTGAGTAGGGCCCACACAATACGGGTTCCATACCATCGTCCACGATATAACAACACTGTAATTTTTAATTACTTATGTAAAAGAAATAAGATAAGCGCTATAATATTTACTAAGGTAGCCTACCTGTAGCCTACTGACTTATTGGGTTGACATATTATTGCTTATCAGTATCCGTTCCATAAGGTGAGTGAGAGAGCCGGAAGCCTAACCTCCTCTTCCGTTCCTTTCCTATTCTCTTTCACTCCTTCTTCCCTTTTTAAGCTGGCGACGCATTTGTGGTTCCTCTGGTGTTGTAAATTTCTAAGGCGATAATTAGGTGTCATGCTTGCTCGTTTGCTAGTTGTTTTAATCTATACAAATAGATAAAATTGAAGTGTCTGGTTGTAATTTCAAAGTAACAGCATTTAACTAAATGCATATGAAGGTATACACGGTACTTACATAAATCACACACAATTTTTAAAACTTTTGTCTGTCTCTGAAATGGCCGGACTGATTTTGAGGGGACTTACACTCATAAATAGCTAATATTATAAGGTTGTTCATTTTAATTAATAAAAAAAAATTACACGAAAACAAAATTAAAAAAAATGAAATAGTGAGTGAAATCGCGGGTGAAATATAATGCTTCGTGTGGTCAACTCCCACTTGACCAGTTTTTTTTTTACTTGTTGTTATAGCAGCAATAGAAATACAATTTCCGTGAGATTTCAACATTCTACCATACAGTTTACAAAAGAGGTCCTATAAGAATATATTAAAAAAATACATCCAGCCGAACACAGAACCTCCTTCTTTTTCGAAGTCAATAACACTCGTGCGCGAGTGAAATCTATATTCGAAATCCTCGTGTGAGTCCACATTCCTTGAAAATTTCGTCCCCAACGAACTGAGAACGTCCTCCTTTTTGAAGACGGTTAAAAATTATAATATCTGTCTGAAGTAAATGACGCAAAACCATTATGTATATCATATTATTGACTACTTTAAATAAATTTCAATTTCATAATTTGGTTTTTAATTGATAAGAAAAAGTTATTATTTTTTAAATATTGCCCTTGTAACAAAAAAATAAATAAATAAGTAAAATTCGCTTGATAACGTATTTTTTCAAGTAAATGGTGCCAGACATGAAATAAAATTAATTACCATTGATAATAATGTTATAAACTGATAAGCAATAATGTGTCAAACCACAAAAAGTAAAAATTAAAGATATTGATGTATTCTGATAATCCTTTACGTTTTTGACATTATTCAAAAACATTTTCAAGTCATCTGAACTAAATAAGTACGGAAAAAATTTTCTCAATCTAATTGAAGTGTGTTTAATATTTTGGATTATGTAATAATCTCATACATTAAAAAAAACTTATTATTAGATAAAATTCTTTACTACACCAATCAGCTTTTAATTCATGATACTTTTTTATCAAATTATAAAAGAAAAGATAGAAACATACTTCTCCAAACAGATTTATTAAGAATATATTTTACATCTTTAGACGCCATTTCCTCAAAATTAAGTCATCCCTAAATCGCCGAACTAGTTTTGATGAATTTTGGTATAGAAATGGATTGGACCTTGGAGAAGGAGAAAAACGACTTTCGTCTTAAAAATGAAAGTTAAGTTCAGTATTTCATTGCTGGCTATAGACCCTCGAGCAATATCACATGCCGTTCCAACCCTTATTAACATAAAAGTTTAGTGAAAATAAACCACTAAAACTACCCAACAGAGCTTTATCTTTCAAATGCAAATAATGTTATATATCGACACTTGATTTGCCTACATATTCCTAATGCGAATAAACCTTTCAATTGCATAGGAGATGGCGGTAAATCATCAAGATTTTTTTTCACATCTATTTCATTATGTGGCCATATAGTTGGAAAAATCGTTTAAAAATGATAGGTGTGTAAAGGCCATTTTTGTCAATAATTGTTTAAAGTGCTAATTTTTGATACAATCGAGTATCTCTTCTACCAACTATACCGTTTCATCAGGATTTGTGAAAAAACTCACCATAGTAGGCTTAACTTGACAATATACGATAGAAAATATAATATTCAGTACAAATTACATTGAAAAATACTTAGATGAGTTATGAACCAGGTTTTATACATGACCGCATATTGTGACGGGCAATTACGAAAGCCTACATATACTGCGCGTGGTCTGTTATTGTATTCTGGTAATAACATGACATTTGTAAAACAATTGTGTCATTGTCGGGTAAATATGTCGTATGTTTTGAAATACAATAGAATACGCTAATGAGTCTCAATTACATAATGACATATTAGGTATTTTCTGAAACTCAATTCAGCATGCTTGTTAGAATTAATGATATCTAATATTAGTATATCCTAATAAATATAAATAAAATTTCCAAAATAAAAGTAGCCTAAGTTACCCATTATATTATTAGTTATCTGCGAGTGTGAGCTCCTTTAAAATCGGTGCAGCTGTTTCAAAGTTTACACTGAACAAACAGTCAGTCTGTTCTGTCAGACAAAAATCTAAAAAAAATGTATTTTTTTTTTATGTATGTACTATATTGTATACTTTCATATGCATTTAGTACAAGACTGTAAGTTTGATTTTACAGAAAGACATTTAAATTTTATTTATTATTATAGATATTAAATAAAAAAACATTACTGACATTGAACACTATAAATGTATAGAATAATTTGGTTTATTTTGACTTCAACAGCTTTAAGTAGCAGTATAGTTGCCTTTTTATAGTGTAAGCCTTGAGGCTGTTTAGGCATTTTAAATCGTGAGTTGTATAGTTAATGCCATAAAAAACATAACATGTAAAAAATGCCCAAGTCTCGCATCTCAGTTATACTACCAAAAAAAAGTTATGAGATCCATAGCATGCCAAGTCGGTTAACTTATTCAGTCCTTATTCAAGGGACCTTCTGTCTTAGGGTATTACGTAATTAGCTAACCTGACGACATCCTATTATGACCATATCAATATCAAAAACCTTTTATATTTTAAATTAACAGATTAACTGGGCCATCGCATGAAAACACGATGTAACTCACAAGTAATACATATTACTCGTATATTAAATTAGATTGTTAGTTTATTTTTTTTATTGTGAGTTAAGTCAGTCATGTTCATGTCTAAGTCAATCTATTAAAAATATAAAAGGTTTTTGATATTGATATGGTCATAATAATTTTGATGATCGGTCAGTCAGTGACTGACAAAATATAGAAACTTTGAGTAGTTATAATTCTCAAAGTACTAGTTCGAATTAAATGACTTTTTAAGTATACTGTTTTTAAACAGAGCCTGCATGGTTACTAAGAATTCAGGCTTCTAGTTTCATCCACAGCGAAGATATAGGGGGTCGAAAATAGCCCGAATTGCTTCGAGAAAAGAGTGTTACGGCCGTGCCGCTTTTTTTTGCTCGATTTGGCGAGGGCACTGCCGTACCCTCAGATTATACAGCATCTATTAGTTAACTTGTTTGCCATGGATCAGAATTCAATTATCAAAATGCTGCATTCTTTTAATAAAAAACCCACTTTTTACAGGTATGTGCAGTAACCGACAGACAGTACACCTATCAACAAGTATATAAGCAATCACGAGTTTTTGGTGCGAATTTGAGAAAAAAATTCAAAATTAAAGATGACGACGCCATTGCTGTAATGTTACCAAATATACCTGAGTTCCCTATAGTAGTGTTGGGAGTGCTTACTGCTGGTGGCTTAGTTACAACACTTAATCCTATTTATACTGCATGTAAGTCAACTCAACGTTTATAGCGAATTTTTTCCATCTATATCAGGCCTCAAATCCTAGGGCGGCAAAAGCAAAGATATTTGCAGCCGAAACGAAACGTCGACGGCATTCGTTGTGCCGTTATGGGTTGACCATCCAACAGTGGTTGCAGTCGGATTTTAGCGCCAAAGACCGTCGGTAACGTTTTTGTATAGGAACCATTTGTGAAATGGATTGCGAACAAGAAACACTGTTATTTCCTTTACTCCGGCAGCGTCGATAAAAATGAAGAAACAGAATACGTTCGTTATAGGTTTAAGAAATACTTTTGGGTTGAGAAAAGGATGGAATTTTTTTACACTGTATCTTGTTATTGTATTCTTGTAATTTATAATTCAAAGTATACGGTTTTTTTACTATAATTGTTATTATAATTTAATTGTAAAATCAATATAAATTTCGTCATTGACTGCAATAATAATAATAAATCTGCAACGCACTCCTGTACATTATCTAGTCTACTAACTAAATTTGAAAAAAAAAATCTATTCATTGAGATCATTTTTACGAATCACTACACGATACTCCTGTTGTAAGTTGGCGAGAAGTTATGTATCCTGCTCATTCCAGATGATGCTGCAGCATCAGATCAAGGTTACGTAAATATATTATTTTAGCATCATTGATGTCTTACTATAGTAAGTCTCGATTCGATCGGACCAGACGAAGTTGCTCTGATTCTTTGAACAACTAATAAAAACCATTTTATTTTTAATACAGATGAAGTTCAAAGACAAATGGAAATGTCACAACCCAAAATAGCCATTGCTGTTCCAGAAACGGTGCCAATAATAAAACAAGCTTTAAAAAATGCTAAATTAAAGATACCAGTAATAATTGTCGATGTCAATGAGATTCGCCCAGAAGAGACCGTATCCTTCAAAGAACTCGTCGAAGACAATCATACAGATTTAGATATTCTAAAAGAAGTTAAAAGAAATGTAAATGATGTGGCACTTCTTTTATATTCAAGTGGTACTACGGGGCTTCCTAAAGGTGTAGAATTAACTCATAGAAATATTATAGCAAACTCTGAACAGCAAAATCCAAGTGAATGTAGGTGGCATGATGAAACTACTGGTAAGTTATAGAAGTAAGGTTATATATAACAATTCTTATCTTGATAATACAATGACGAAATAAAAAAAAATAGATTTTTTATCGTTTAATACGGAAAATAATATTTTTGTGCTACAATTTGGGTTGTTTTCAACGAATTCGAAAAAAATTAAGGAAGCAAGTTTAGTAGTTTCATGATATATTTTATTTATATATTTATTATTGAGTATTTCAATTTTCAGACTCAAACCAAGACACGGTACTGGCATATTTACCAATGTTTCATTGTTATGGACTTACTATAGTTACGCTTCACAAGTTGTCAGTTGGAATAAAAATTGTAACACTGCCTAGATTTCAACCAGATACGTTTGTAAAGGCCCTGGAAAAACATGACATCTCTATAATGTTTATGGCTCCACCAACAGGTAAGCTATTACGACTGGTAGCTTTTATGTGTGTTTTAATGCAGTTTTGTTTGCTTAATAAAAATTTAACTAGAAAACTTAATTTCGTAACTTCCATTACAGTGTTAAATAATGTTTCTTCCATAAATGTTTACAATATCATTTTAAGTTTACTAATCTAATGGTTGCTAGTGCACATTATAAGAAATTTCTTATAGCAAAAATCTAACGCGCGTCAGAAGACGCTCTGTTTATACAATGCATGTTTTATCAGAAATTTGCGGGACAGTTTCTCAGCTTCTGATTTATTGTCTTATCCGCGTAAGAACTTTTCTAAAAGATACTCTTTCGATGTGTGGTCGGGATTAAACTTGCATTTGTAGAAATAATATTATGGTGATATGTAATGCATTAAACTTTTATATGTTATAAAGTTTGATAGTTAATTTTCAACAACAGGTCGGTGATAATATCTTACGAATAGATTTGCATCGCTAATTATGTTTAAGTTTTTATTGAAGAAACTTTGTCCCTGTCTAAATAAATTATTCACTACTGTCTGTGTTAAATAAATCATTCAGTTTTAGAGTTAAAATTTTATTAAAATTACGTACTTACATCATATCGCTGCGTTGAGTAAAATCATTTTTAAAAATTACTACATATATACAGTTATTTTGTATGGGACGAACAATTCAATTGTCAAAGCAATTAAGTTTATTTAAATTCAGGTATTTTTTGTAATTGGTACATATGATCGTTTTAAAATTAAAATTATCATTCTTATTTCAGTTTTATTTTTGGCGGCAAATTCTGAAGTCAGTTACAAACACTTTAGAAAGTTAAAACATACTATTGTGGGTGCAGCACCGTTACCACATGCAGATATTAACCAATTTCTAAATAAAATTGATGTAAGTTTAACAATTTACCAGAATTTTACTAATTTACCTTGAAGTACTAGAAAATATTTGGTGTCGCCGCGTTTCGTACGGTGAGTAATAGAGACTGAACTATACTAATAGAACTGTATATCCTTCATCTCTTAATCTTTTTTAAGCATTTGTGCCTTCTAATTTTGCAAAGTTTATTTATCACTTTAAATCAGTAAGTTATATAAATGAGACGGTCATAGTTGTTTATTGTAAATTACATAGTAATTTTTAAAGATAAGTAACATTAATTGCTTAAAACTATAATTAGTATAGATAAATTACAACATTTATCTATAATAATTATATAATAAAAATGTAACTTGCTGATTATTGTTAGCGTATCTCTCATAAATTTATCGAAATTGTATAAAATTTTCACAGTTTCTAAAAATATATGTTCCTAACACAATATGTGTTAGGAATATATCATAAAAGTTAATAATACTATATTTTGTCTAAGGTAGCTCGTTGATCAGTTAGTTATTCTGTTTTCTCTATCTCTGTAGGATAGATCGCTCGTCTTTACTCTCACAAATATATTCATAATTACAAGTAAACTAATGACTAGAACCCTAGAGATACCTTAACATAGATACTGTTCTAACTTAAAATCTGGTGCCTGTTTTATCTCGTACGCCACGTAGAAGATAAGTTATCTATACGTCGCGAGCATTAGCTAGTTTATAATATATTAAGTACCCTTAATGCTCTATTTATAGCTATGAGTAGCACTGCATGGTGAGGTCAACGGTAAAAAGTTTTAAATGTAACATGTAAAATATATGCACGTGTCGACATCTGAGATAAGTTTATCTTCCAATGCACAACTTTTTTTAAGGGTATTTACTATAATTGGTCCCATACTATTTTAATATATACCATAGTAAACGAAATAACGTACCTATTTTGCTTTTGAAGCCTTTTTGTTGAAAGACTCGTTTATTATACAGTATACAGTATAGCGTATAATAGGTCTAAATATGCTTCATCGAAAATGATAAAAATAATTATGGTAGACCATATGAAAATTTTACGTACCTATAATTTTTTTTGCTTGAGCACTGCATGCAGGAAAAAAAACTAGTTATCATCGCCTAATCTTATAATCTTATTCATGATATATAATTATTGATTATAACAATTAAAATGCGTATGATATGATGCGTTGGTGTTTGATAAATTATATTCTACAATATTATATAATTTTTATAGAAATTATGATATCATATAGTTTTAATCAAGTTCAGGGTCAATTCATAGTAAAATATTGTATATTTTATCATTGTTGTGATTATGAATATGTTGTCAATTTGACAAAGGCAATTATATCGAATCATATTATTATAAATAAGTATATAGCTATTTTGGAGCTCAATTTACAATATTGTGACAAAAAAGGTTTTAAATAACGAATACACTCTAATTATGAAAGAGTTAATAAATAAATAAGTAAAATGTTTATAAAGTAATAAATATAAGTGTTCAATAATAAATATAAATAATATTTAGCACAAATATATATTGCGACAACTTTGCTATATTTTTATTGCAGGCATTTTGTGAATAGACTTATCGTCTCCACAAGAGAGTTGGTGCGCTCAGAGAATCGGAGTTGTGATTTAAAAAGGGAAATTAATGTCTCTAATATTTTTTCACTTTTAGAAGCCGACTTTGTTTAATATTTGTTTATTTTTTCTGTTACCTATATCTAGGTATAATAATTTTATAAAGCGGTAAAATTTGGTTGTTTGTTTGTAAAAGTATCCACTATAACTACTAGTCAGATTTTAAATATTATTCACGAACGTAAAATGAAAGATACACAACCTCGGAAGGATAAAAGTTATATAGTATATTTATACCTTTAATAATTTAATCATAAAATATACCTTTAATATTTTATGATTAAATTTTTATAAAATTAGAACTTACATAGATCTAGGTAGAATCTATTGTAATATTTTTAACAAAAATAAAATTTTCTGTTCCAGCACGAAATACATTTCTGCCAGGCCTATGGACTAACAGAGACATCACCATTGGCAACGAGTTCACCTGTAGGCTTCAAGGATTTCACCTCTGTAGGATTTGCAGTACCGAGCACTGAGCTTAGAGTGGTTGATAAGAATATGAATAATTTGGGTCCAAATGAGGTAGATTTTTTAATAACGTTACCAAATTATTATATTAAGTCTATTAAAAATGCTTAGTAAGTCAAAATTCTAGTAATTTAAGAAATAAGTGAGCAAACAAAACCTGGCTGTACAAATAAAAATAAATTACAGTATGTATGTAAGTGCATCACTTCAGAACGGCTACACATTTTCGGCTATTTTTTGTTGTAATTATCAGCACAAGGTTTTATATATAATAGAAATTTTGAAAAATAAAAGTGTGAAAATCTTATTTAGTGCATCCGCGGCAGCCAGTGCTTAAAATTATTTACTGTATTACATTATGATGACTGGCCATGTGCCTGAATGAGGCTTCTTATCGGTTAAACTTCAGAAGTCTAAATACAAATGTTTACAGTTCTAATTAATCGACTTTAACTTCAATACGAAGCAAGAAAAAATTAAAAAAAAGTTAACAAAGGTCCCTTACCTTATTAGACTAAAAAATATATAGACTAAAAAAAACTTTAAATTGCCGTGTCGTATACTATGGCTACGATACAACTACAACGCCCATCGTGAAATATCACGACGCGACATAGCTTAAAACTAAAGATAAAAATCACGGGTGTGTATTTTTTGCTCCCAGACTCACGCCCAGGGGCATCAATACCACCCGCTCACTCACCAACTGAATTGCACTGAGTCGAATTTTATTAATATCAGGATATCCGTCGAAAATACGCCCGGTGTGCGAAAGCCCTTATACACCGCCAACTTGTAAAATCCAGTAGAGGCAAAAAATAGTATTATATTCTTTTTATTAAATGTTGTTTAGCAATTTATAGCTACACGTAAATTATAAAGTAAATAGAAACTATAGCTGTCAATTCGGTCGATGATCTGAAAGTTACATCATGGTTCTTAAAAATAATGATTACATAGAACAAAAATATTTCAGGTATTTTTAAATAATACGGTGTACTTACGTATAAGGTTTTGCTGATCTTATAACAGAGTGATCAACACTTTTTTTTTCACTCTTCTTTTTTTTCACTCACCGTCCAAAACGCTGCTAGTACTAGTAATATTAATAGCTTCTTCAAACTGATTTTCTGCGAGAGAATAGAACTTCCGTGGGCGAGCTAAGCCATATGGACTCGTATGCATGAGCCGTACTCAGTGAGGTACAGTTAGGTTCCACAATGAAATGTATTTTTGTACACTAAAAATTCTACATTTTAAAGATTGTCATTTTTTTAGCTCGGCGAATTGCTGGTCAAAGGTCCAAATGTAATGAAAGGTTACAAGAATAACCCAGATGCAAATGCACAAGTTTTTGTTGATAAGGATTGGCTACGGACAGGTGATTTGGTTAGAATAAATGAAAATGGCTCTGTATATATAGCGGATAGATTAAAGGAACTTATAAAGGTAAATAGTAAAAATAATATTAATTAAAAAAAATAATATTAAGTAAATACAAATGTTGAATATAAAGCAAATGTTGAATTTTACATATAACGGGATTTATAGTAGGTACATATGGCGCAGTTTAAAGTCTGAGGTGAGAATCACATTTGTATGTTTATTGTCGCGAGCGATATAAAACAACTCTGTAACCTAGTGACAGATACGTCGTAAGTAGTTGTGGAAGCTGTAAATATAAATAATAGGACACTGAAAGTAAATGATTTCAAGCGTAAAACAATCACAAAAAAATTTATATAAATTTTCATAAAAGTCTCAGAGCAAAACTTAAAAGTGTAATTGTTGATTAAAGCAATGAGAAATATCTTATGTAAATCTTTATGAAAGTCTGAGAGCAAATCTTAATAAATAGTAATCTTAGGAAGTAAGTAAACATTATTAATGCCTTATGGTTACGAAAAGGTTGATTCGTGAGTCAACTAGATGAATCATGGATTGGCTTGACCTAAGGTTCATTTATATAATTTCTTAAACAATATAGCTTCATTAGCCATTTTGGTAGACTTAACTTGGTTTAAAACGTTTACCTAACCTTTAACCTTTCTTTAGTAACTCAATGGGTTTTTTATGTGAATGTTCCCATTTTAAGTAAATATTGTTCTTCATGGAGATTCAGAAAGGAGGGAAAAAATTACTAAAAAAAAACTTTTTTCCAGGTCAATGCTTACCAAGTTCCACCAGCAGAACTGGAAAATATCATCAAGGATCATCCAGCTGTTCTTGATGTAGGAGTAATTGGAATTCCAGATGAGAAATCAGGGGAAAGACCTAAAGCTTTTATTGTACTTAATAAAGGATTTACTGTTAGTGAAAAGGAGATAATGGAATATGTTAACGAAAAAGTTTCTCCGTATAAAAGATTAAAAGAAGTAAAATTCATTAAAGATATTCCTAAGAACCAAACTGGGAAGATCTTGAGGAGATTGCTGTTTGAGCAATATGTTAAGAGTTAAATAAGAAAAAAGTTACATTTTAGATAAAATTATTATAACTAAGTGTTAAGTTTAATTGTGATTAAATGAGAATAATGGGATATAGGTGATCTAATTTTATCATTGATACCTTAATTGGTGTACAAAAAAAAATAAACGTAATAGAAATGCAACCTACCTTGACTTCGGTAGCACCTAATTGACTTCGAACACTTACCAGCTTCCACCACTTGACTCCAACGTTGTTCAGTTCCCATTGTCAACAATCCCAAACTCACAGACGGTTTAGAACCTTTAAATGTGCGGCGAGATGACTCTCTCTGTGTGTTTTACCGTCTGTACAATGGGGAGTGTTCTCATAAACTTTTTCGCACTCTTCGCCTCAGGTCTCGATATCATCCATACCATTTCTTTGCATGGTCGGTATACAATGTGCGGGCTTAACGATCTTTTTTCCCGCGTACGTGCAAGCTGTGGGATGATCTACCTCCTGAGGTATTCCCTGAGCGCTATAATGTGGGGGTTTTCAAGCGTCGAGTGTATAGACACCTTTCCGTCAAAGGCAAGCAACGCACCCGAAACGCCCCTGGTCTTGCAGATGTCCATGAGCGATAGTAACCACTTAACATCAGGTGGTACTATTTACTCGTTTGCCCCCTTTTTATCATCATCATCATCTACCTAGCATTTTTCCCGCATTATACCAGGGTCTGCTTTCTATTCTAGTCCAGATATTGACGAGTTACTGATTTTTACACAGAGAGACTGCCATCTGACCTCCGCAACCTCTGAGGGCAAGCCAGTAACCATTTAGACTAGAATAATTTCCCTACTACGAGTAACAATCATTATCAGGTGATTATGATAACAACCGCGACCGACAGTTTTACGTGCTCTCCGAAGCACGGTGGGGAGACACACAAGGACAAACACCCAGACCTAGGAACAAATATTTATATAACTATAAATATCTGCCCCAAACGGGGATCGAACCCGCAACCGTCGGCGTTAGAGGTACATTCAGCACCACTACACCAGAGCGGTCGTCGTTTGCCCCCTTTTTATAATAAAACCTACGCTAAATGTACATGAGTATAAAATATAAGTAATAACATTAATTTTGTTTTTAAATCAAAATCTTAGTAAATATAAATATAGGTCTTTGATTGTTTTTTCAGAAATAAAATGAATCACGGAAAATACGGTGTTTTATTGATTGAATCATGATGTGATTGATCTATACGAATAGTTCACGCGAGAGAAGAATGATTCTTGTTCACATTAAATGTGGCTCATCCTCTAGTGAAATTTGAGTTAGTAAATATAGTTCAATATATACTTTTAATAAAGATCTTTGTGTTATCCTCAAACTTTATTCTTAAATATATCAATAAAATCATTTTTTTATTGGTTCGTTAAATTTGTTACAATTTATAAACATAAACAATATTCACACATATTTTAGAAATTTATACGTAAATAATGCGACTTATTTACCTTCTTGATATGAACACAGCATGCTTATGGGTAAATATCACGTGGTGTACAATTAAAAAAAACTAAAAATAAAAAATATGGTATAAAATCAAAATCAAAATCGAAATATACTTTATTCAAGTAGGCTTTTAAAAGCACTTTTGAATCGTCAAAACAATTAAAAGTTACTTAAATTAATGAAAAACTACCACCGGTTCGGAATGTAGATTCAACCGAGAAGAACCGGTAAGAAACTCGATAGGTACTCTTTTAAAATTATGTTTTTATATGTATGTGTGTATTTAAGTATATACATTTAAAAATTACAAATGTGTATACTAAATATCCTGTATGAAATCCAGTTATACTAAATCCATGCATTATTATCATCAATATAATCTTGTACAGAATAATATGCTTTAGCTATAGAGGACTTTTTAATATACAATTTAAACTTATTTATTGAAAATTGCAAAAATTTCTGTGGTATTTGTTATAAAATCGGACACCTTGCCCCGAAAGGAAACATTTACTTTGCGAAGTCGAAAGCTTGGTGTTATGAGTTTATCCTTTCTTCTTGTGTTAATACAATGCGAGTCACTATTTTTCTCAAACAAATCGGAGCATGCTGCGGAGCTGAGTGTTCCCGTAAGATTTATTATATATATACCATTTCCAGAGAAATGTTATATATTATTCATACAGCATAGTGACATATGACCGTGACGTATGACCGTGGCGTCGCCACAACAGTCACCTTGTTCACATAGAAAAAATTGACAAGGAAAATGTGTATAAAATATTTTCAAGAAATGAACTCATACATTAATATCTCCTATACAATAATTCTAATAATAGGCTAATTTATTACTAATTTAACGACCGTATAGTATTCTGATATATATGTACATGTAAAACTTTATTGGCAAATTCCAAATTTGTTCGCACATACTAAGGCTATTACAGAACAGAAGGCTTATTACTAAAATACGTTATTATCAGTTATCTTATTATAGCTTTAAATTTCTAGATGCGCAAGGAAAATAAATAAAATTGGAAACATAAAATCGTTATAGTTGGAACGAAATAATAATTAAAGCCTCCGAAAATTACTGGAATTAGGCACTTGACAAATGTAGATGTATATGGGATATAAGACACCAGTCAATATTTTATTTTCATAATATACCAAATCAATATACGTAATATTCACTTATGTGAAGAGCCACTATTTTGGTTCAGTTTTTCCAACTGGACACAAACGCATTGCTGATCAAACAATGTTTGATGTTGGCAACTAGAAGCAATAAGTGTGTACGCTGGCACTTTATCGGCAGATTAAATAATCGGTTAGTGTGCGCGCATTGAAAGGCACTAGCGGCCGGCGGGGAGTGTTAAGTATGAGTAAAAGTTAGTATCGCTTTAACTCACCATAAGTTTATCGATAGGAGACCGAGAGCTTAGTTTAGAAACAATTTTGTAGTTCATCAAACTATACTTAATCATAAGATAATGGTGTGCACACTAGCGTATATTTTCTTAGTAATAATAAAACTAGACCTAAGTATCAGCCCATAGAAATTTTGCAGAGACTGTGTTCGATGTAATATAGATATGTACCATTAAAAATAGTTAGGTTGTGACATAGTTTTTAAAGAATTATATATTTAAATAATATATAAAAAAAAAAACAATACAATTTGAATACAATTTACGTAATATCTTTCTAGGCGCCAACGTTATATTATTTTTATTTAGTTTTCCGTATCGAAGGCGCCATCGTTCGCATTCCGATCTGGAATCTTAGAATTCTTTCTCATTATAATTTGTTTATTATCTAAAAGGTAGACAGACGGAATTTACGACATGATTTTAATGATGTCTTGTGTTATTTTGAAGGAAAAGGATATAAATTTACAAATAAATCAATGAGAAATAAACGAAGAGGAATTTATGCTTTCAAATAGGATTCTGTTTTTTTTGTTTATACTTGTATTAACGTATATTAACATATTTAATTTATATCGATTCTGTATGTGTTAGTTCAGGCAAAATTTAAATGAATAAAATACAATTCCTGAAAGCACGGAAGTGCATCGCTTTGAAATTTTTTTGTTAAGCTTATACTTGACAGAAAAAGGTTTCATGAAAGAGAAGATTGGATTTGGATTTAAATAATATCAGTTTATAATTAAGACTTTTTTCATAAAGCAACTGACTTCAAAAGCGAAACGCAATTTCGTTTACGTAGACGGCACGTATATCATTTATTTCGATTTTAAAACCAAAATTACTAAATCGATTTTGATACAATTTGGGACTAATCTGAAAGTATACCTTTACAATTAACAAAGATATTTTGTTAAAAAGACTGTGTTCAAAGGTAAAAACAAACATGAAAAACATACGCTACGATGATTGAGAACCTCATTGTTATATTAAATATGAATAGTATAAATCGCGAAAGTTTAAAATAACTTTCGCGATTTATACTATTCATATTTAATATAACGGGTCTTATCGCGATAACTAATAGTAGTAATACCTTTTTATTGCCCGACGTTTCGACGAAGTTACATTCGTGATTACACGAGACTCGTGACCACGGCGAATTAATATATATTGCATTAACAGAATACATCAATATCTCCAAATTTGACTCTGTGGATTGACAGATTATTGCATATTAGCATCCATATATTGGGAAATTGTTTGTGTGGGTGGTACGTAGTTTCGACGAAATTTGTTAATATGTTTATGGCGGTGTCGATGGCGCCACTGCCAATATACGACTTAATGAGTTGTTTACAAGTCTTGTTTTAAATTTTTTATGAATTTAATATAAGTAAAGGAATCTCGTTTGATGATTTGTGAGGATTTGATATTTAAGATTGTTGTGTTAACGTCAAAATTATTCATACGTTCTTGTTGACGTGTTATGTGTATATAAATTTGTCCATAATTAAGCATTAATGAGATGTTTAACGTAATATTATCTCTTTATTAACTATACTCATAGCAGATGGTAGACTACGAAATTTTTTATATTTGAATATTGTCTATACTGAATTTATTTACGACTGTGGCGGTATCTTAAGCGTTTGTGGTTATTGTTTCTGTTCTATAAGTCGTAGCGTGATATAATCTAGCCTATAACCTTGCTAAATAATCTAACGCAAAAAGATTTCTTCAAATCGCCTCATTATTTTCAAAGATGGGTAATCCTATACGAATACTTACAAATTTTCCTATTTTATAATTTTACATTTGTAATATATTATCTCTGAGAAATGGTGAGTGCATTATACAATTTTTCTTCTCCTTTCGCTTCTTTCGCGTTTTCTTCTGTGACAAAAACTTGTGTCTTTCTCTATGGTCTAATGATATCTATAAGGTATTGAAGTTAGTTATTTTTGAAGCTACAATTAGTTTTAGTATATAATTATGATAATAGCAATTGGAGGTTTCTTGTATTCTAAGAACAAATCTTATAATATTATACTGCGTAGAACAATTCAGTCTTTCTTCGTATTGCGAATAATTTGGAACGCGGGTCTTGGGGTTTTGTGCCATTTTTTTATTAACGCAGGGGAAATCTTCGAAAGATACCAGATTTCTGAGGAGTTCGAGTTTTGTGGAGATTTATACCCACTAAATTCCTGCGATGATCGACCTTAGCACGGAAATTGAAAAGAGACCCCGGGATCGCTTGCGTATGAGCATCTAATGCTCTTCCCGTGTTTCGCTCCGCTCGTAGCTGGCAGAGATCGTCTCAGGAGGGCGAAGTGTGGTGTTGTTCTCTCCACGAATAGATTTTTTTAATATTTATATCATAAAAGTAAATAAAGACTGTATTTTGTCTATGGAAAAGTCGTCGATTAGTTATTAACTATATATTGTCGGTATGCACCCTCCTACCCTCTAGGATACATTATTCTTCCCCGCTCTCGAATATCAATCAAAAATGTAAACTAAAGACAAGAAGCCCTTAGTTATAGTGAAGTGATAACATAACAATTTCTTACTTCTTTTTTTAAATAAAATAGCAAGCGCAGCATGCGGCTCAAAGCTGTATAAGCTACATCACGCATATTTTCGGCGAGAGTGTGATACAGCTCCGGTCAAGCTAGACGGAATACAAGCTGAAATCTATGGGCTTTGGTTAGGCTCTATAGATGAGATCTGCAAGAAGACCATTTAATTAACCTAAATCTGATATCTACGAGTACAGACCTATTTTCCTTTTTTTTCTGTTTATACCAGATATAATCGATGCATATGGCCTAATTGAAAAGGAATGTTTCTTCGAGCGAATTCTTATTTAAAAATTTTATGTTTTTTTTTGTAAGTCATGTTTTCGGTCTTTGCCCTTTTTAAATTTCGCCAATATCGACCCGGATCTTTCTTGCTTTTATAGTTTATTTTTTAATTTAAAAAAGGAACGCAAAAAATTCAAACGCAAGAGTGCAAAACATGACAGTTCAGATTAAGGACGATTGGGAGTGAGAAAACCTATAAAATAATACGATCCGTGATCATTTACAATGTGGCGTATTTTTTTTTTCATAAATATTTGAACGTGTAGAACACAAATTAAAAATCCAAATAAGATAAAATATATAATAAGTACAATGTTATGTAATGTTATGTACAATAATTAATTATTACGTAGATATATGTATACTGTGCGTATGTAGCTAGAAAACTTCTATTTACATAATTTTTTATAAAGTTAACATATGTTAGCTCGAAAAACATAACACTTCGGTACTCGGATAAAAATATAGTAAAAAAATATTTATTTGTATACTAAAATAAATATAAATTTAAAAAAGATAAACCTTATCTGTAGTCGGCTTTTCCATTTCACTTTCGAATTTAAAACTGATTTCGAATTTGATCTTATGCTGCGTCCACACTGGTATACTTTATAATAACATATACGAATCGCTGCAGTGCATTAGAGAGTAAATTTTGTAAAGTATAAATAAGTATAAATAAGTAAAAGTATAAAAAAGTTTGATATTCATATATTAGCTACCTCTCGCTGTTTCACTTGCGATTATGATTACTGTTTTGCTCCTTCCTTTAACCTTCCTCAATAAACAGGTTATGCATCTCAAAAAGAATTTTTCAAATCGGTCAAGTCAGTTTGGAGCTGGATTTGATTTTTTTTCAATGTAAACAAACAAGCAATCAAATCTTTCCTTTTATAAGATAAGACGGTAATTTAGAAATAAAAGCCGATGACAATATTGCGCTAAAAGGATTAACAAATGAAATATTAAAAAACAAACATTTAATCTAGGATGCATGATAATTGCTTCCACTAGACTATTTCAGTTTGTACGTAATTTTACAAATTGACTGATAACAATTTTAAGGCAAGAATCACATTTAACTTTCGAGAGCGATATAAAATAATACTGTAACGTAGTAACAGATATGTCGTAATCGTAAGCATTTACGAAACCTGAGAATGTTAAAATAAGGCGCTGACAGTAAATTATTGCAGATGTAAAGCATTGAGAAATAACTTATGTAAAATTCTGAGATCAAAACTAAGCATGTAAATCTCGCCTATATCGTATAAAAGAAGCAACAAAAGTTTAGTTTCATCATAACGTTTTAATCCCAAAAAGGTTTTTTAACAAAAAGTTTATTTCAGATTTTTTTTTTATAAATATCATACTTTGTTTTATCATTTGTATATTATAAGAATAGATTTCTTTTTTCTAGTCTTATTCGGAACGTTATTTGGTGGAATTATTTTTATTTAATAGAAATTTTAATTAAAATTGTGTTTACAAGGGACAGTGCATTTTCAAGAGGACACCGTTCTCGCCCAGAAGTAAATCGGTGAAGCTAACTAGAAGACGTAGAAGTCTGTTCTATCAAATGTCGACTATCTATTTGTCTTTTACATTATCACCGTTGAGCTATTGAAATATTTATGTTATTAAAAAATTAAAAAAAATGCTTTCATCCAAAATAAAAAATATAAACTAATTAAATTATTGAATACATTCTTATATGATACCAAAAAAAAAATCCGATTAGATCGATATAATAGTTATCTGTTTTTCAGCTTTAAAAAATATGTAACAGGAAAATGATAGTTATGAGAAGTTAAAACCGATATATTTAAACTTTAAAACCTGGAGAAACTTTAAAAACTTTAAAACCGGGAACGAAAGTACGGTAAAAAGATTTTTAATTTTAATACATCTACTTTAAAAAATATAAAACGTATTATTATAATTTTTTAAGAATAATCTTGTCTACGAAATACCTTAAAAAAAGTTTCATGTGCACAGAGACGGGCTCTGTTACAGTTTTTATTATATGTAAATGTGCGGCGCAACGTAACAAAAAGAGAATTTGAATTTTTTTAAGGATAAAGAAAGCCAGCCCCGCGTCGGCGTGATATACTGTTATGACAAGCTTCAAATAAGATGTAGAGATGCGAATATTTTAAAATTTCTCTGTATTTTCTGGGTTACGGTTTGTACGCGGATACGTTTCTGTGTTTTAAATTTAATATATTTGTCTAGTTTCGTTTGACCTTGTTATATTGTCTTTAGTGCATTTCAATTTATAATTTCGATTTTCTGACAGTAATTAATAACAAACATTATTTATATACTGTTCATAATAATTAACATAAAATACCGATATATCATATTTGGAATATACAAGCATAAAAAGTAAGTAAATAAATGTAATTACGATAAATAAATAATTGCACAAAATATATTTAAGGGGTGATTATTACTTATAATCGAATTTATTTCATGTTTGTTTTAAATTTTAAAATGTATAAAGTATAATAATACACCTAATAGTATATTTAATGGCCTTTAAGCGAGCAATTCTCAGTTTGTATATATGTAAACTCAATTTCGGAAACGACTGTAACGATTTTCATGAAAATTAGTATGCAGGGGGTATCGGGGGCGATAAATCGATCTAGTCAGGTTTCATTTAAAAAAGCTCGTTTTATTCGTGTTTTCAGGAAATGAAAAACTGTTAATATTTTTTATTTACTACTAAATTTAAATTTAAATCTAAATTTAATTTCCAAAAAACGGTTTACCGAAAAATGGAGCAAAGCTCATCATCCAGGTAATATATGTGAAGTAAAAATGTAATAATAGTAGAAATGTCAATTTCTTATTGGTGAAGTTCTTTTTCTATTGGGGGATGAATTTAGATCTTAATATATGACTCAGAATTTTTCCTATCCATGCAGGTTTTCGTACGATATTTTGACAACATGAGATGAATTTTGAACAGAGTTGAAGATTTATTTGCATTTTTATGGGTACCTTAACTTAATAACTTTTTTTAAACATAATGTATATATATTTGTCTAAAGAGTACAAAAAAAATTAAATAGAGTCGATATATGCACCCGTTTCATTATTTGTCGCCTACAAAACTTTTTAACACTAGGAAACAGTTATACATATATGTAAATATAATAAAATTTGATGTTAAAAATCTGTTTCTAATATCAACTTTGACACACGGATCGACTGTTCCTTAAATTGCCAAAAGGTCTTGTGACAAAAGAAACTCGCCCCGCTATACTTAGTTGCTAGCTGAATTGCAAGGCGTCGTGAAAAGTAGTCGGCATTTTGGGTGCTAAAATCTGCAGTTTGTATCCAATATTTATATAACAATATTACTTGGAAATAAAAAGTAATAAACACGTTTATAAAATTACACGAGACGTAATATATGACGTATGCTACAATAATAATCGAAAAAATTATTATTATATAAAATAAAATGATAATCTTTATATATGATTCACGTGCCTCAGGGAAGATAAGTGGTTACGAAGCAATAAATAAACATTACTAGTAGCTCTTATATAAAAGTAACTTTTCTCGGATACACATATCTAAGAAAACATTTTCATAAATTTCTTAATTGAACTTTTAAAAAAAAACTTCGAAGAATTTAGAATATTCTAACGAATTCAACAAACAAAAATTCACTCAAATATTCGTACCACATAAGGACGTTAACACGCGGATCTTGTGTAAGAAAACTGGTAATAATAAAAATGACGTTTGTTTACATCCATATGATGAATCACTAGTAATTCCCGTGAATACATTCCAACGCGCGTCCTTCATAAGGTTACTCGCACACGCGACGACGCGACTTTCACGCACGCGACTTATTATTACTCAGACACCAATGGCTTGAACGGAATTCATTAACAGGTTTCAATAACATATCTACTGTTTTTGATACCGACGATAAAATTTTACCGTAATTTATATAGAGTTCTATGCCCAAATTCTATCCAACTGTATAGTTTATTGATACCGGAAGATTAAGTGTCATAGAAATTCTTATAATTATTTGGCCATATATAATGATGTGTTTGACATTAGCAGCAAGGATGTTTACAAAGAATCTATTCTTTTCATTTCATTAATTGTTGACAAATAATAAATAAAAAATGTGTTTATTCTTCAATCCTCCTCTATATAAATTTAAACTAGATGTACACAAATGTTACACTTTTTCGTGCGTACAATATGATACAAGGAGTAAGTTTTATCTTTATTCTCTTGTTTAAGTAAAGATTATTGCAAGTATAAAACAATCCAAATAGCACAGGTCATAAATCATATGTATTATGAAAGAAAGAGGAGCACTAGATGTACACCTTAAAGTAAAGTCTAACCATTTGATTATTTATGTTTAAGTTACACCAAACGAATATGCACAGAATAATGAAGAGTTAAAAATATAGAATAATGAAGATTTAGGATTAGGCTTAAATATAAACCCTCGTAAAGATCGAAAAATAATTTCTTTTTAGACTACAAAATTATGTTAAACTTGCAAATTAAAAAAAATAAACAGTCACGTATATAAAATTTCACGTGTCCCGATATATCAAGTGGTATATATTTTAATAATCAAAAATATTATATTCAATAAAAAATTGATTTATATTAAGACGCTATTTTTAAATATGAATTCTATCAATTTCTACATAATAGGCACGGCTATTGTAAAAAACAAGTTTTATAAAATAATATTGACTGTCTAAGGAAACGATTTAGATAGAAGAATTATATTATTAAATATAATAAGTTTAGATTCTATATAAAGATCAAGGAAACGATTGACACTAATTTTGGACCATTCTATATATCATTCTATTCATAAAAATATGTGTTCCATTTATTTCATGCATGCATTCTAAATACAAATAGGCACAAAATTATGTCGCTTAGGAATAAGACGACATTATACAAAACTTACGTACGTCCCATTATGTCCTACGCGAGCCCTGTCTTCGCTCATTGCAGACCCACCTTCTTGCAAAGGTTTCAAATCATCCAAAATAAATTCTTACGAACAGCCACGGCTTCACCGTGGTACGTACGTAATATAGATTTACACAAGGACTTCGGACTCGATTCGATCGCCAAACATCTAAAAACGCTGTCCACTACCTTCTTCGAGACAGCTACCCGCCATCCGAACCCCCTCATCAAAGAGGCTTGTGATTATTCCGGTAGGAGAGGTAACCTACCGAAAAGACTAAGACGTCCCATGCACGTCCTAGCAGATCCCGACGACCCCATCACCCAGGCGAACGCGCCATTCCTAACAACAAACACGAACACACACACACACCGTCTCCGCCGGCGGAGACGAGGTCCCCGGTTTGCGACGGCTCGGGCGCGCTTAGGCGCGTCGTGAGACCGTCACCCTCGTCATCCGCGCTCCGCACAGCGCCATCCTCCACTCCGACGACGTTCTAAGCCGAGGTGCGATCTCACTAGGAGACACCCTTAGACACGGGCGTCCATTCTGAGCCCCAACGGGGGCTCCCAATTTCAAGGCTGAGTCTCAGTACTCGGCCCCCCCCCCGGTGACGCTGTCAAGGCCAGTAGGGCCAACAGCAATACTCATTCAGAAAAAAAAAAAAAAAAAAAAAAAAAAAAAAAAAAAAAAAAAAAAAAAAAGGCACAAAATTAACAGTATCTATTCCTTATCTGTTTGTCAACCATTTTCTTTTTTTTATTATTTAAAAGTCATTGACTAGCTTTAGCGTTATAAATATATATTTTTATTTAGAAGATTTTTCTTAATTTAGGCAGATAACGCCAAAACAGTTTAATGTTTTCCTTAAATTATAGTCGAATTTTTCAAAATGATGTTATTAGAATGAAGTATTTGCGAAAATATTTCAATTAATTAACGTTTATATGATACTTACTCTGAGATTTATGAAACATACAACATTAATTCTCAAAGTAAAATATAAACAAAAGTAAATTTTTACCTTATAAATCAAAGCTTATATTATGTATGTTTATGTAATAAGTTATATAAAAACATTAAGATGTCAACAGCTAAGACGTTAGTGTGTGATCGGCCGAGTGTGAATAAAAACAAGCGTCAGATAAACCACTGGCCAGTCTTGTTCGGTATATCTTTAGCGAGGGACCTTGACGTGACTGAGAAATCTTAAAAAAAAATAAAATAAATAAAAATGGTGTCGAGGATTGTGTGCCTGATGATGGTTATCGGGATGGCATGTGGCGCCACCTTCATGGGACGACTTCCAATGAAGCCTCGGGAGCATGGTGAGCTAAATTGTTTTATTACCTTAGATCTAATCATTAATAGAATATTATATTATTTTGTGAAGTTTTAGAGGTTATGTTTTAGTAAATAAACCTTTTTCGTGGTTTCATTAGCTTCTGTATTATATTTAAACTAACGTTCTAAATCATTACATATTCGCTTAATATTGATGACTTTTAGGTTACGTTTTTAGGTCACACGTGTAAAATTGTAAACATTACCACTGGGAATAAGTTTATTAGTAAACGATTCGAAGACTAAATATTATTTTAGCTTTGACTATTTTTTTATTATTCGATTTTAAAATTATTTGTTTAATGAAATTTTATTTACATATAGAGTCGAAGTGAGTCGGTTGACGTATTATTTTGACTGAATAACGTAATGAAATAACTTGAATATTTAAATTAACAAGTTATAGATGTGATGTTTAATTTTATTCAACTTTACTATGTTTCTTGTTTTACTTATAAATTACTAGCGACTTGCCCCGGTTTCGCACAAAGGCAATATATGTTTTACGAAATCACATTACACACCTTTGGAATACTCGACTTTTCTCTACTATAATATACATATAAATTTTCTTCTTGAATCACTTTGTTTATTGATGAAAATCCCATGAAAATATGCGTAATTTAGAAGATCTAAGCGAACCGATGGCGGAAGGGGCATTATTTTATACTATGTAAAGACTTATACTAATTATTTTTCAAATTATAATTATTGGAACGGAAGTAAAGTCCTTGATCCACTGATGAATTTAATGGTCATTTTTAAACACGTGACTTCATCTAAATATTTTAAAACTGAATAGTTTGTATCTAATCTTAGAAACTGTTTAACTTTAGACTTTTAAAATTTTTCATACATTTGATAATCTGTGCATTGGGAAATGTTATAAGCTATATAGTACTTCATATTTACTTTTGAAACGATTTCGAATATAAATTTGTATGAACATGAAGTTTTTTCGAGTTCGTGGCGGTTATTTAGTTAGGCGAGAATTACACCAGTCAATTTTATTCGCATAATTGATAAAAAACAAACTGGTAATTCAATTCAATTCTTTGGTTAATGGCTTTTAGTTGTGCCAAATAGACACATGTTATTTCGCCAATGTCACGTGGGATGGAGAAGACACGATGGAGATTGATCGGTGGGGTCAAGAATCCAACCTTAACTCAAACTGGTAATAGTTAGTTCTGTGAGTCCGTCGAATATAAGGTAATGACAGTTAAATCCTTCAGATTAAAAAAAATGATAAACAATTTACGTAAATAAAACTTTTAAAAATCTTACTAGTGTAGTTCTCGCCTTATTAGAAGGACGGATATTGGTATGTTATTATTATCACGTGTATGTTATCAAGTAAAAATCATTGACCTCTTGTGTTACTACTATCTGTTGATACAAATAATAAGACGTCAAATTTTATGTAATGAAAATAATTTAAAATGAATTTATTTATAAATTTAACATTTTGCAAAGTTTTTTTTTATTCTTAACGTAAACTTGCACTTTAATACTTAATTGGTGCAACAACTTTTTATAAACGTTGTGGAATAGTAAATTTTTATGTAAAAGTATGGGAATAAGTATTGCTTTTAAATATGAAAGTTATTATTAGTATAATATAGTTATAATAATATTGTACTGATAATAACTGATATATTTGAGAAACGATTTTTTCCATATAAGCCGTTTTAAATCCGAGCTATCATCAGTATTAAGTAATAAAAATGTAAAATATTATATAAAAAAAAACGTCGCACGTCTACAGGCGGTATAAATCACAAATTCATCCCACAAATTCAAATTAACCAGATGACCGGCGCCGAGACAGCCTTTTCATATCAATTATAGTTTAAAGCCGGAAACATATTATAGCGTGACTTAAACTCACGATTAATGAATATCTTATGTCATATCTTATCAATAACATTCAAAAGGTATGTGCAAACTTTAAACATGAAGTCACGGCCATGGCTTTGACCTCGCGGACGTCTGCGAAAATCTCGTTCCTGTAAAGGTGATTTGTTTATTAAAAATAACGTTTGACATGATTAGGAAATATTTTATTTTAAATGTTTCCATGGTAGATGTATAACGCGTCCAATAGTATGTTTCAAGCTTAAGTCGCGATTAAATAGCGTCAGAGCGGCGCCGGAGTGATTTAAAACAAGGATCGGTATCTTTTTACGCGCGATTATCTCTTTGAAACAATAAAGAATAAAAATCAATATATTTGCATATTAAGAAGACAAATTATTTCAAAAAAAACATGCATATGAATTCGCTGTCTACAATTTCTGGCGCCGACTGTCTCGACACTTGTAACGACAGCATTCAATATTATTATTTTTACGTATTAATGACAACTTAATACAATTTATCAATATATTAAATATTAAACTACGTTACGTAAAACATTTCATATGTATAATAAGAATATATAATTAGCCGTGAAAATACAACGCTGCGAATTAAACAGATGTTGTCAAACTGTCAATTTGTTTTATTATAAACATGGTAATTAAGGCTTTAATATACATTCAGTGCAGTTAAATAATTTTAAGTAAGATAAGAATTTTATTTTGAGAATGCACTTAATATAGGGCTGGCGCAAACATTTACACGTAATTTGTATGAACTGATTTCTGCTTTCGGCCAAGGCCGTCTAATGCCAGGGGACCTTGGGCACACAAAGACTAAAAAAAAAGGTTCCGGGTGCTGTTAGGGCATAGGCGTATATTAGAAGAAGGGGGAGGGGGGGGGGGGGAGTTATGTTCCTCTTAGTATACGACATGCTTATATTTAGTATATTGGATGAATGACAATAACAATGGTTTACATAATTTCTAAATAACTGAGATAACCATACCATCGTAATATCCAGATAAAAACTAGTTTATCTTTGTACATTTTGGATTCAGAACCCCACCTTCTTCGGATTCTTCCTTTAGATGGACCCTTCCTATAAGAAAACTGTAGTTACACCCGTGCCTTAAGGTAAAGACGGAACTGCTGGCGGCTTTACCTCTTTAGATTCCATTTCCCGTCATCACAGCGGAATAAAATACATACTAGTTTTTATGTAGTCATTAAATCGGTCCAGTACTTTTTGTGATGCTTGAACAAATAGAAAATTAGAAGTTATATTACAGCGTACCAGCTGTTTAATGCGTGTGGAAATTATCTGAGTTCTAGAGTATAGTTAAATTTGTTTTTATTTATTTATGAAAGTCTTCTACATATTAATTCTGATATATATACAAGGTCTTCACTGAGGAGCGTTGGATCTTGTAGATTCATGTCTATTCTTACCATTTTTAAAAAAGTTAGGTCAGATTTATTGCTTTTAAATATCGATTCTGCTGGCTCTGGTAAAATATCTAACACATGTCCAGTTGGCACCTTGTATATATGAATATTTTTTGTTATATGAAAGGTCAACCTAACGGTTTTTGACCTTCTAATAATGAACTATGTTTCCGATTTCACAGATAGGTGTTAAGAATAATGATAATTTAATAGGATAGATACATTAAAGCGTGTGCCTCGAATATCTTTTTAAAGTTTTTTTTCCTGTTTTTCGATAGTTTGCTAAAAGATATTAATTATCGTTGCTGGAGTAAGCGTCCTGTACACAATCTCTATATGAAGTTCTAACCTTACAGAGTTATATAAAGTTTCAAGAATTTCGATATTAGTTCTCGTCTTTCAACGTTTGTTTTGACAGCCCTAACAGAAGTTTCAAAGAAACCTTCCAAAGGGTCAAGGTACCCGTTTGTAAACAACATACAAGGTGACTTTTGATTTTTCTTAAAGAAGTCTCCATACCCGAGGTCGAGCTACATTGTGGAGTGATGATAATACTGAATTATTGCTTTAATGTTTATGTTTAAGACGTTTTAATTGACGGCTTGGCAAGGATTAATTTTTTGAGGTTTCGCCAATCTTAATTCTTCATATTATTATAATCTATACATATAAAATAACTTGTCCTGACTAATTCATCAACGCAGAGCCTAAACCGCTGGGGCTACAAACTTGAAATTTTGGCAGTAGGTTCGTTTTAGGGTGCAAGCGTCCACTGAGAAAGCATTAATAATTATATTGAAATGTAAAACACGAAACGCAGTATTATTTAATTACTTTTTTGAATCGCTTCCAAAACCAAAAATACACGCGGGCAAAGACGCGAGAAACTGCTAGTATATTAAAAAAAAACATATTTATAATCGTTAGCCTCTAATAGAATTGAAAATAATATATGAAATAAAGTCCCGGGGCCTAATTCAATCTGTCGGGTCTAATAGCAATTACGGACTCTACAGTATTGAAATAAAACTATTTTAAACGGATTTAAATCGCGTATATTAAATATTTTTATCATTCCGACGTTTCGAACATTTTGCAGCGTTCGTGGTCACGGGTAGACCTACAATATAATAAGTCAACAGTAAATATAATAATACAGTCTACAGTATTGTTACCGTTTGGATATTTGTACAATATCAAACCTGTAGGATTTATGTTAGTTATATGTTATATCAATTCATCCTTTCGGTTTCACCCGCGTTTATGTTTGCTACTTGCTGAAAATACGTTCAAATAAGATAAGTTAATTTTTAATAGAAACTTAATTATATAACATCTTAATCTAACGATTAAGTTTACGTTAGATGTTCCACTGCTTAAGACCGGAGTCCACCATTTGATGACCCCTGGCATCTATAGCATATAATATATAGTAAGGTCTAAATGGGGAGAGGGTTGAAAGACCAAAATGTAAGTAAATGTACGCAGTAAGATGGTTTGATCCTAAATGCTCATCTCAGTTTTTTAGCCATTATATAAATCTTTGTCATTGTTATTTGTTCAATGTAGTAAGTACGAATAAGCCTTATACTAAAGGTACCAACCCTCTAAACTCCCCATCTTATATACGTCCATGACCCCTGGTATAGAAGATAGAAATAAATAACATCCATATCGATTACAATCAGTCTCCGATATTAAACGGAATCCGTTATATCCTTCTTCGCTCACAAGGTCGCTGCATTGTTTTCGAGTTCATCGTAATCATAAAAAAATACAGACGTCGATCGCATTCCTTGAATATTAAGTTGTTATTTTATGTAACAGCGTGGGAGTTTGGAATGTAGAATAAACAAAAAAAATAGTTTTTTTTTTATTTTCTTACTTTTGTATCGCTTTCACTAATTATAATTCACCGAGATAATTTTTGCCTATATTGAAAACAGCTATAAATATAAAGAATAACTCAAATATAAATAAGAAAAAAGACTTAAACTTTTTTATATTTAACAAAAACAGACGTAAAACAACAATTAATTACATAAAAACTGTTTTTGATAACTAAATTTATAAATTTACTGACTAATATGATACTTACGTACTTTTTTTTTTGTCAATCGACTAAACTAATTCTTTTTTAATTTTTAGAAGTAGTAAGTAGTGTCCAATGACTATAAATAACAATAGATACTTATATAGCTTGACACCCAGTATGCTGACCACTTCGGACGACGTTGCCTAGCAACCAGTCAGCGCCTGAGTTTGATAGACGAGAGCTCATTAACATACTATATTTATAAAATATCATTCCTTATTATTTTCTGTTAGAAAATCCTCTTTATATAGACATTTATAATTTTTTTTGTGAATTGATCATTTTAGTTATTTTAAAATAAAAAAAAATAAAAAAAACGTTTAGTTATCATTTTATTTCCGTATTGTATTCTTGTTAATACTTGACGCTACCGTCATAAAATCTAAATAATAAATTAACCATCATAAATGTATTTCCTTAAAATAAATAATATTTAATTTATACATATATAATTTTCCGTTATCAATCTTCACAATGAAAATCCGGTATTAAGAATAAATTACATTATGTGTTCCGTGGAAAAATCATTTCTGGCGTCATTAATGTGCGTAATGAACGTATACATATTTCAATTAAATTAATTTATATAATTTCCGAGTTTTCAACCGTGTTCGTATCTGAAACGGAACATATACATATAAGAAATATATATAATTTAATGTCCGCAAACCCTTTGAGGCTTTGTGAAATGACTTTTTAATTCTGACAGTTGAAATCGATGGTCATGGTGATGATCATGCATGATGGTCGGCTTAAAAGTGAAATGAATAATTCTTATGGTTTCTCGACCACACTGATCAATCTTCATCGTGCTTTCTCTATTCCAAGTGAAATAAGTGAAATACCATGTGTCTAATTAGCACAACTATAAGTAAATCAAATAATTAAATTCAATAATTCTTATGTCAATTGTTTCAATATTAAAACACTATCATGTATTAATATAAATACTTTATAATCAATCATTAAGTCTTTGAATAGACGCAAGTCATGTACATTTTTAGTCACCAACTTTTTCGAAAGTAACACATAATATGTCTAAGGCGAGAATTACATTTGTAAGTTTTACTCTTGTAATAGACATAAAACAATTCCATAACCTAGTAACAGCTAGCTAGGTAACCTTACGAAAGCTGTTGTTGTCAAAAACAAAGGCACTGATAGTAAATTCTTTCAGGTGTTACAAAATGATAAGCAACTTATGTAAATCTTTATGAATATCTGAGAGCAAAATTTATAACTGTAATAAGTAATAGGGTAAAATCTTAGTAAAATCAATCGTAATGACATCCTAAAAACACAAAAACTAAAGCTACATATAACACTTATTGAGAGCGGTCGTGATAAACACATGCCACAGTCTAACAGTTTATTTCTGATATTCGGCCTAAAACGCCTTCTTTGACGGTCAGAATGTGGTATACTTTGACGGTGGTAGCTTTCGATAATTAGCGTACCTTTATTCCCTTGTATATTCCCTTAACTTTAGAACTCGCAATGAAAACATTTTCTCATTGTTTCAGCTCACAAAACAGGCTGTTATATTAAGGAAATCGATGACGTCATACCGTTCGGTGAAGCAGTCAGCCCGGTCGGCATTTGCTACAGGATAGAGTGCTTAAACCACAGACTGTCTTACGCTACGTAAGTTTTGTTCTTTTTCTTTTTTAACTTGTTTTACAGTCCTGTATTCTAGCTCTTTTGAGCCTGCATTAATAATGGCTTTTTGTGAAAATAGCAGCCAAATGAGCAGGCAGTTCACCTGATGTTAATGATTAAAGCGCGGCTTATGGAATGGCGAATGAAATGGAATAGGAAGTAAAAAGGGATAGAGCAGCTAGGCTTCTGGCTCACTCACTGCACGAAACGCAGTTATATTAGCTGTTAACTAGTAAGGGGACTTCACTAGTCGAGCCAGCCCGTGCTTGGTTTATTTATAACTTGTTATTGGCTGTAATCGGCTATTGAGAATATTTTCACTATGTGCAGGAGAGAGGATTCATCTTGCTTTATCGAGATGAGTGACATTATTTATAGTTAAATATGACTTTATAATTATAACTTAGTGACTGTCAAAGCAACGATTGACGTAGTCTGACCTAAAAATGTCACTGCAAATGACAGCAACCATAATCTATTTCGGTTGTAGTCCATAATCCATATTTAAGGTTATATGTTTATTACGTTTACGTTTAAAATAAAACTTTGAAAGGGGAACTTAATAGAGGATGAACATTTGGACGATGATTTCTCAAATGAATTAGCTATTTAAATTATCCTAGTTAGATGAGGTTGTAGGTAGCAATTAGACTTATATAAAAATGACTTTTATATAATATATTTCACGAATTGTTCTAATAATCCCTATTTTAATTTCAGATGCGATGTAATTAGCACCGACTCGTCAAATTGTTACATCACAGATGACGATCTCAGCAGACCATACCCGAGTTGTTGTCCACAAGTGAAATGCGAGGAGGACAATTATCTTATCTAGTATTAATTTAGTCAGGAGCCAGTTTTAGATGACATTTACGAATCGAAGACCTGAAAAACGGACTTGAGAAAAAAAGAAAATTAAAGAACACGAGTGAAGTGATTACAGGAGGAATTTTGAAATTATTGAAGAATATGTAGTATTAATGACTGATACTAATGAGATTGAAAAAATGAAAAAAAAAGGTTTTGTTACTACGCGAAGCGTTTAGAAATTGTAACATAGAAAGTAGATTTGGTATAAATGACAAAAATATTTTGTGTAATAAAATATTATTTTAAATTGATTGTTTAGATGTAATTCAAAATGTGATTTTAAGACTTGTGTTATATTCTTACGACCAAATATTTAAACGCTATTTATTTTAAGTGATCGTTAAATCTCAAGTTTTCGCTTCTTCACGTTCCGTTTAAGGGACAGTATGAAAGTTAATGTATGCTTAAACTTAAGTGGCGTTTGAATGTTTGGCGTTAAATGTTTTAGGGTAAAACTAAAAAGACTAGTGTTCTGAAGTTCAATGTCTTGTAATTCGGAGGTGCTCCTGAAAGACTAATTGATAGAGTTCCTTAAAAAGAGTTGGGGTTTAAAGTGATTAATTATACCTCGACTCGAGAAGCTATCTTGCCGCCAAATTGTTATTATTTATTTTATTAAATTAGTTTCACTTTGTATATTGTGTTTTATTTCTTTTAAGAAGAAATTATGTTTTCAAGCATTAATATTAAAAAAGTTTGAGTTGTTCGGTTCTTTTTCTAACAAATTATAAGTGGGTCGAATATAAAAATAAATTGAAAAGCTTATCCTGTTTTCTAATAAATAAAATTTACTTTCTTGAGGTTTATTGTTGGTTAATTTATAAATAAATCGCCTGACTGGCAAGTCGCAAAGAAATAGTTAAAATAAGTTAATTGCACTTTACAAAATATAAACTTCAAAAGCGTGACTTTTAAAAAAGATTTGAACGTTTAAGCATATTACGTTCATACTGTTTGACGTTAGCAATCGGTACTCATATCCTACTTTAAAAAATTTGTCAATTGACTTAGGACAGATGGAAACCTGTCAGTTTTGAATAATTAACCGACAATTAACGATAACCATTAATTAAGGTGGTCGGCATTATGGATTTTAATCCATGAGCTTAAAATATATCTATTATTATATAAAATCATTGTATTTAAAATTAAATTACCAATCTACTACGAGACATCTAATACGAAAACGACTAATGCCATCTTCTGGCAATAGTATAAACTAATTTTTAACAACTAATCCTAGCCTACACATCGACCTTGACGTCGCTACTGAGTCACCGTCAACTTGTCAACTAAAGCCCAATTATAGAAAACAAATAATTTTAAATTACTAATCCTGAAAATATGATATGAACTATAAATTTATAGGTTATCAATTTACAAGCATAATATTTAGGTAAAGTATTTTGAAATCTAAGAGGTTTATTAGAATACAAAAAATTCCTTTCTTATTGCATAGATGGCGCTTTAGCAAAACTGTTACTAAAGGTATTTTATTTATGTTGCTAATAAAACTAAAGAGAATAAATTAAAATGTATATTTGATGTAATTTAATACATCAATTTTATAGATATTTAAAATGATAGAGCAATGATATTTTTTAACTATAGGCATGTTACGTTCACGGTAAAAATCTGTACGCATTTCCAAATTCTTTGACAAACTCGTCAATTAGTCCAAAGATACTCTCCTGTCATGCTCAATAGTTAGCTGGTTGCAACTTCGTCCTAAGTGTTCGGTATTCTATAGTCAAATAATATAATTGCGACTGAGTGACTAAGTAGATATGTGTGTAGATTTGTTAACGATAATAAAAATTATGCTGAATTTTTATTAATTACAAGTAGAAAACTGCGTCCAAAAAGAGACAAAAAATAGGCTTTAGCGAGAAAAGGAATTTTCGTATGACGTCACTCTGTCAGTTATAATTTTATTTATACATTTTGTGTTATTTCTTTCTCTGTATATTCGGTGCGCCATTTTTAAATATTAATAAATTAATCTACTATCTATTATCGTATCATTTCAAAACAGCTGAACCAATTTGGGTAATTCGTTTCTTAGTTGTGTTTATAATTATCAGCACAAGGTTCGTATGAAAGAAAAAATGTATGAAAAAGTGAAAAAATTAGGTATAAAAAGTAGCAATATAAAAATGAGTAATATCTTCATCTGGAATGTGATATACAATTCTTCACCAACTAACCAACTTACAGCAGAAGTCTCGTGTTGCGGCACGTTGAAATGGTCTCAAAATTGTCGATCTGGAATAAATTCTCGATTTTTTTAATATTCGATTTTATATTATAACTTATTTTTTGATTGATTTTGACAGGTTAAAAGTTTTGATTGTGACATATAGGTATACTATAAAGGTAAAATAAATAAAAATATATTTTAAATCGAAATGTATTTCACGAATTCGATTTGTAAACGATTGAGGTCAGATATGAATATATGTTTTCGATACGTTATCCTTGCTTTGAAATCCGCAGCTTTACGGATTTCGGAGATTAAAAAGTTGTAAAAAAACCCTTTGCAAAGTTCGTTTGGTGATTGAAAAATAAATTGCGGTGTAGTTCGAAAACTCAATTCGATGAATCCTTTTCCAATCAAACCTTTAACCCTTGTATTGCGATGTTTCATACTTTATTTATGAAAAAATTATGATAAATATTTATTTAACAAAAATCTGACGACAATTTATTTCGATGTATTTATAATTAGCTGCGATTTATGTTTTTTTTAACCAGCTTCAAAAAAGGAGGAGGTTCCTAATTGCGTATGTTTTTATAACTATTTCTTACCTAATAATTTATCTTTTATTAGCCGATTTTGAAAATTATTTTTTGTTTGAAAGGAAATTCTTTCAGATTTGTCCCATAGAAATTTCATTGAAATCGGTTTAGTGACGAAGTTACGGTTTTTACTCTTGAAATCAGATATTTTTTTAAGTTTAAATCTGTGGTATAAAAAGTAGTTCAAGAATGTGAATATGTTCAGTACAAGCTGTTTCCATTTTGAATCTTACTTAGATATGTTCTGTCATTTCAGAAAAATTAATAAACATACATAGTCACTTACAAAATAAATAATTTTTATAGGTAGTTCAATTTTTAACATACTGACCATACTTCAGCATGATTAAGAAATTTATAAAAATATAAAATTATTTTCAGGTTTGAATTTCTTATTTAAGACCGCTGAAAAATTTTAATTATTATTTTATATTTTTAATGGATGGCGTTCCCGATGGATCTACCTATTGATCTAATTTTTGATGGTACTAAGTAAGTAAAAGTAAGCCCACTTATAACGTAACGTAATGCTCACTGATATTATAAGGAGGCCAAATTTGTTTGTGTTTCTATAAACCCTACAAATTTACAAACAAATTAAATAATCGCTGAAATTGCTGATCCGATTTGAACTTTTTTTTGTTGGATAGTCCATTTATTGAAGAAGGTTATATTATATATTATATTACACCACGCTACGACACAGTAACCATAGCGAGAGTGAAAAAGTTTTTTACATTAAAAAAAAATAGTTACCTAAATATTTTCCTTAATTTTTAAATAATGACTATGACTTAATTTCACCTATTAAGTGAACCTTAGTCACGAATTATTATTAATCGGATGACGTCTACTTGGCATTAGGGTCGTGGCATATCTAACATCTTTTAGGAGCAAGTGTGTTACACGCGGACGTGAGAAGATTTGTTCGCAAATAACTGATGAGTTGGATAAAACGGAATTACGAAATGGGTCTAATAGCAATACATCGGTTAATATATACTAATATAATAAAGACAGAGCGATGTTATATGTGCGTAATAAACATTGGAATAACTAAACCTATTAAAAAATTATGGTACCATTTAATTTTATTGTACCTTACAATGTTCTAGATAGTCATAGGCTATGTTTTCTGAATATACGCGTATTATTTTAAAAGAAAATCCACATAAATACGAGCAAAGCTGCTAGCAAAAGCTAGTTATATCTATAACATTTATTGCTATTATACAATAGAGTTTTTTAAATAAGGGAAACCGACGTAATGTATTTTATTTTAATATACTTTTACAAGCAACTTTGAACTGTAAAATAATACAAGTAGACGTTTAGTAGCTTTGAACTGTAATAAACCGAGTATGTCAGTTCATTGTGAAATTATCGTTTTAAAATATTCAATCGTTACAAAGCAAGACTTTTAAAAACATAAACTTTTAAAATACGTTATTTCATTAATTTTGATGACATGCTTATTCCAATTACTTTGAAACTAAATATTAAAATAATTTTGATGAAAATTCTATGGGACCAATCGCAGAGTGTAATCCACCAAACAAATAAATAATTTACGAAATCAGTTCAGCCATTTTCGAGTCATCGGTGAAATTCTTCTATTTTCAAAGTCGATTAATAACACCATAAACATAATAATAATAAAAAATAACAGCATTGGGACGAAGGCTAAAATCACAGTATAAAAAGCGCTAAATAAAACGAGAAAAACGAAACAAGAAAATATACCTGTAGCCTTGTAGGCTGTAGCGGACATTAAGGGTAATAGGGTAATTTTTGAAGGACATTCTCGAGCACATAATAATCGTAAAAAAATTCTCATTGTCCGAAACTTTATCGAACATTCGGGAGTGAAACGCGTTTTATTGTTTCCTCAAAGAAATAATATGAAGGAGATATTATCGAGGAAATTAATCCATAAAGTTAAATGGAAACTGGAAAGTTGATCCTATGGGATAACAGTCTTTAGAAGTTCTCACTACTTAACATTGATTGCTCAAGAACCTCATTGCCTTTATCAGAAACGTGAGAGAATATGAAACCATTAATATATTTAACATTTTCTTTATTAATATATGTATTATTTATACAGGAAAACTTAAAAAAAAACCGACTAGAATAAAACAAATTAAAATTTCGTTTACTTAGCTGACACGTTTATTCCAATTATTTTGGTTTCAAAACGAACTAAGAACCTCCTTAATTATTTGTTTTTATGGAACAGTTAAACTAAACAGTATCATAAAATGGAAAATACCAAAAAAAAAACAACGAAAAAGATATTCCTCTAATTCCCGCGGCGTATATATTTTTTATCATCCACTTTTTCGTCTTTATTTTCTCTCTTATTTCTCTACTCCTTAGAGGGATTATTTTATTTAAGAATGTTCCGTTTGTTTTGCAATTACTTAAACAATATGAAAACAATATCTTACTAGTGTATTTTCACTTACTTCTTACGCCTATCTCTTAAATTTCATGTCTTTTTCTAATTTTTAACCGACTTCAAAAAAAGGTGGAGGTGCCCAATTCTTCGGTGACTTTATTTTTTTTATGTATGTTCACCGATGACTGGAAAATGGCTTGACCGATTTGGCTAATTCGTTTTGTTTTTAAATTTTTGTTAAAATCGTTTCAGGTTGTAAAATGAAAATAAATGAAATTAGTATGTCATTCAAGTAAACGGAATAATGTATTTTGCTTTTAAAGTCGGTTTTTTTAACTCTTTTGTAACAACTAAACATTTTGAAACGAAAGTTTAAAAATTAACATTTAACTAATATACTTGTTTTATTATAAATTGTAAAAAATATGTTCAAAGCCTGTAAACGTCTACTGGTATTATTATAAAGTTACAAAGTACCCAAAGGTAAAAGCATATTCAAATAAAATAAATGAAGTACATTTTTATCAACTCGCTGAGAAAAAAGAAATAATATTTGAATAACCTCTCTTATATTTCAATCTTTTTGTCATATACAAGTAATGAGTATATAAATGAAAAATATATTCTTAAAATTATCGATATTGACATTATTTTTTATGTTTTGTGTTGTTTTTTTTTTTTTTTTTTTGTAAAAAAATAGCACGGCATTGCAATTAGGTAATAATAATTTAAATTTCAAATAAAAATAAAACGACTATCTTAATTTGAGACAATGATCATTTCAACGAGCCCCAACACGATACTTCTGCTGCAATTTGGTAAGAGCCGAGATGGCCTAGTGGTTAGAACACGTCGATCTTAACTGATGATCGCGGTGTCGAACTCCGGCTAGTACCGCTGATTTTTCAAGTGTTAAATTTGTGTTTACATTCATCTCGAGCTTGGCGGTGAAGGAAAACATCGTGAGGAAACCTGCATATGCCGGGAGAAATTCTGACAAATGTATATCCGTCAACCCGCAGTGAAGCAGCGTGGTGGATTAAGCTCTAAACCTTCTCCTTAATAGGAGAGGAGGCCTTTGCCCAGCAGTGGGCCATTTACAGGCTGCTACTTTACTTCATTTTTTTACTTTAAGTTAGTGAGGAATTGTGTATCCTGCTGATTCCAGATGATACTGCAGCATGAGTCAAGGTTACTCGTACGTAACAATGTTATTTTCATATCATTGAAGACACAGTATAGTAAATTTCGATTGGATCAGATCAGTATAAGTTGTTAAGATCCTTTCAACAACTATATAAGAGTTGATAACTTTCTAACGACTAAATAGATCTTCATTAAGTATAAGTAAGAACCATCCAGACTACATCCGTTTTCAAGCAAAAAAAGCATCAAAATCGCTTTATTCGTTAAGGAGTTACGATGCCACAGACAGACACACAGATAAACACACACATACACACGTCAGGTTTAGAACACCTCCCTTTTTTTGGCCGGGGGTTAAAAAAAATATTTTGTGGAATATTTATAGTTAAAATTGAATGTTAAATACACAAAATGCAAACATTGCAGCACCAGAAGAGCAACAAATGCGTCGACAGCTTAAAAAGTAATCTATATTAATATTATAAAGACATAAAATTTGTTTATAAGTTTGTATGTAGAGGGTAAGCTTTGAATCTACTGATACAATTTGAAAAACACGTTATTTCAGTTAGTCTGATACAATATGAAAAGAAATAAGGGAATCATTTCATTATTCCTAGATATTACCCGGTTATACAAGGAATTAATTATTATTCCAGTTCAGTATTGACAATTTACTGATTTTTGCATAAAGCGATTGACATCTGAACTCCATAATCCCCGAGGGCACATCTATTTTAATTTAACCCCTATATTTTAATTTATATTAATAGATTAGAATAGTTTCCCTACAAAAGGTAATGACAATATTCAGGTGATTGTGATAAGAACTCCTCACCATTCCCAGGACTGACAGCGTCATGTCAGGCATGGTGAGGAGGTTAAATTACATTTTGCTTCGAGCATCGTCGCGTTAAGCACCACTACACTAGCCTTCTAGTGTAAGGCTTCGCGTCATGTCCAATCACTTATTAATAAATAATAAGACGGTCTGGTTACTTACGTAGTGTTGCAGATAGTGCTAGTCTGTGGTGCCATCTGTATTACATAGATAAACATCACCTACACCTCATTGTGGGTACATCAAAATACTTAGTGGATCGAGAATAATCATAGATTCTAAAATCAAGAACGTTCATCTGTTCAACATTTTAGATTTAAGTTTACATAACCTGTAATAATACAATTTGTAACACCCGCCCCCGACAGTGTAATTGCTTAGTACGATATTAAAAAAAAATCGGCTGCAGACGAATGCTCAAAATCGAATCATAGATTGTTACATTAAATTATTGCATTTCCCGCGAGGAAGCGTCTGAACACACAAGAAAGTAATGCGGTGTCCACGATAGTGATATAATTAGAGGTCTAAATTTTATGAGATTTATAATAATCTTAGTCCTATTTACAAATGAAATTGTCATTAAGGGTGATTTCATGTCACAGACCGTTGGCTTTGTATTCGATTCGTCGTGTTTCCAGTTATTTACACGTCGTTATCAAGGATCAAAGACGTCTTTGACTTCAAAGCCGTTTTGTTCTCGTCTCGGTTGATACCATAGGTGTAGCTATGACTTTACAAGTTACTATATCACAGAGGCTTCTGTTCATTTATACACCATTAAGGATAATGAATGAAATTAAATATTAAAATTAACAAGTACAATGAAATACATTTGTAAGATTATTCCGTATTAATATTATAAATATGAAATTAATTGCTTTAAACATCAAATCCAAAATTACGTCACAGTGTAGAATGAACCCGCTTCCAGCTTACCATGCCAGTAGCTCTGCCAGTTAAACTATGGGTCGCACACTCGCAATATCGAAATTCTTACTATAATGATTTTTACAGTAGTTTTGCAAAAAGTAAAACGTTAAATAAAAAAAATCTAAAAATTTTAAACGTTTATTGATAGGCTGTAACTTGTAGGAAAATGGTTGTATAGAAAGATAAAAAAGCAAAGTAAACATTTGGAACAGAAAAAATTAACCAATATTTTATTGAAATTGCTATAAATCGCTTTTAGTTTAAAAATATAACGTAATCTATATCGCTTTTAAAACATAAATTTTTATTAAAAACATGTTAGCTTATAAATATGAAAGCAATTTATAAAAAAATGTAGTTAATATTTTAACTCCGAAATAAGAATAGTTTTTATGGACGTAGCGAACAAAAACTAGACAGGATAACAATGATTTAATGAACGCGACAAAGTTGAAACATTTTAAAAATGCCACCCGCGAGTCCTCGTACATTATAACTCTAGTTACACGTAACGTGTAGTCTAGGCTCCAATTGTTTAAATGTTACATTATGTTCTAAAAATTAATGTACGAAATGTAGTAAAATCTTGAATTATTTGGTTTTTAGACTAAAGATAAATACTGGTTAAATTGATATATTTACTTAAAAGTATGTCGTTTTATAGTATGCAAGTTTTAAAATGATGATGAATCGCTTCTTACATATTGATGCGACCTTTGTAAAAGCATATATGTATTTTTATTTTTATCTACAGTTGTGTAAGTAACAGCATTTAAAGCTGCATAAAAGACAGGTAAATTCTTATTTTATACACACTTATGTGTGGCAATTTTCGATAGCGATAGTGTTAGGGAGTGTATCTTGAACGCATCCATAAACCCACATCTTGTCGTCCCAATCCTTAAACTGGAGGGTAGACACATTTATCAATTCCGCACCATCAACCGCCACACGACGCACCGGTTCGAGCTGTGCTCACTTTGATTCGGGATTTGGGAATCACCATTACGAACAAAGTTGGTGATAGTGCATCCAATTATCGGCAAATCGTCAAATGTCGGAGTAAGGTGCGATTGGCGTATGTGCGCGACTTTACATCTGTTCGCGGGAACTCTTGAACCAGATCCATTTCACCCTTTGTCTATTTACCCCACAGATAGTTTTACAGAATTAGCCTCGTAATTGCGCTTATTCTTATTATCCGTAATTATAACAACACACTGTACAACATGTGTTGATATATTTCAATAAATTCCGCTGTTTAAAAATATTCACTTAAATATGAATTTAATGTATTTCACACAATTAGCTCTTATACTACATAGCTCTAGTTCGCGACATAAAGTCAAAATTTACAAAGGAATGAACTCGACAGTCATATAAGCAGTGTCTTTGTGGAGACACTATTTATATAATATGTAAGCACTGACTTTCATTAATTTTATAACAATTTGTGCTGTTGTCGCGACTATAGTTTTGCTTTTTGATGTACAAATGTACTGAATGTATATGTCTTTTGAAATATTTTTAGATGTTTGAAGAAAATGACAAACTAACACATTTAATCAATGTGAATTTTTGGAAGGTAAGGAAGTTTGTTTATTCGAACGTGCTAAAGTAACGGTTGGATAGAGTTTATACACTACTAGCTGCCCCTCGCGGTTTCATTTAGATTTGTGGTTACCGCTTCGCTCCTATGAATCGTAGCGTGATACCCTATAACCAACCAACCAACACAAAAATAATTTTTCAAATAGGACCAATAATTCGGGGCCTGTTCAATGCAAATAAACAAAGAATCTAGCCTTAGTCTAGCCTTAAGATTACCTAAGCTGTCGTTTATATGGACGCTGATAAGCAATACTGCGTCCACACGGACTTCATTTTGAGGAAATGACGTCTAAACATGTCAAACCTATTTTTAATAAATACGTTTGAAGAAGTATACATCCGTCTTTTCCTTAATATTTTGATAAAAGGTATAATAAATTAAAATCAGATTGATATATTTAGTATACTATCTAATAAAAAGTTTTACAAATATTTGAGATTATTGTATAAATTGCAAAGTATGAATTGCACTCGAAATTCGAAACAATTCATTTGAAAACTTTCTTCCGTACTTATTTACTTTATATAACTTCATTTCTTTGGAATAATGTTAAATAGGTGACGCAGTATCAAAATATATCAATATCTCCGAATTTGACTTTTTGTGGGTTGACGCAGTATTGCTTATCAGCATCCATATATGTGTCACTTATGATAAGACGTAAAACCGATGATAAACGACTTACATCAAATTTTGAGAGTGCAATACTTATGCAACTGCTCTGGTGTAATGGTACTGAAATAACTTCTAACGCTGACGGTTGCAGGTTCGATTACCGCTCGGGGCAGCTATTTATTTAATGTATAATATTTGTATAAATATTTGTTTCTAGGTCTGGATGTTTGTCTTTGTGGGCCTCCCCATTGTGCCTCGGAGAGCACGTAAAGCTATCGGTCCCGGTTGTTATCTCACCTTATAATGATCATTTCTTAGTTGGAAGATTATTTTAATCTAAATGGTTACTGGCTTGTCAGGGGTTGCGGAGGTCAGATTGCAATCGCTCTGTGTAAAAATCAGTAACTTGCCAATAATTGGACTAGAGCAATAACCAGACCCGTGTATAACCGAAAAAAATGGTAGGTAGATGATGAATATAATATTTAATAAATAATAATTTCTTCAACAAACACATAACTGATATTCAGATTAGTTTGTGAAATACAAAGTTAGTCAAAGTCCTAACATAGTTTGATTAGATTTAGTTCGTAAAGTTATAAAGCTATTGATTTGAGAGTGCTACGATTAGTTTTTCATAGTAATCTTTACCGTATATTTAGCAAGAAAGTAGGTAATTTTAGAAACTGGTTGATAATATTTCTTAATGCATATTTTTTCTTCATGAACTGCGGTGATCAGTTAACACCAGATGGTCCGCTTGTTTATTTGCCCGCTAGTTTAATTAAAATAAAGTTATTTTATTATTAAAAAAATATTCGTGTATACAGGATTTTATGAACAGTTTGATCCATAAGTAATACACATTTTGTTTTAATTGAACTGTTACTATCGAAATTGAGACCAAACGTAAAAAGATTTTAATATAACATAGTGTATACTTGTAGAATTAAGTGTATTTTCTTTTTGTCAACTAACTTAAACTAAAGTTCGACTAAGGTCCACAATTCTAAAATATATAATTAATATTTTTTAATATTTGTTACCTCAGGATTCCGCCCTTTGTAAACTGATTAAGAAAAATCTTTATTTTATTTGAATGTGTTTAACAATTTCAGATTTTCATCAAAATCAGTTAATTAGTTAGCTGTGTTTAATTCAAAATAACGTACGTACGCATTGTCAACGTTTTACGTATTTTGTATTTTGAATTCGGTTCCTTTAAAAAAATGTAATCTACTTGGTTCTAAAACTATACCACGGTTTTACCACAAATAAAATTCTTACAAGTATAAAAGTTGCAACTCAATTTTATGAACTTCACCGTCTCCATAAAGCTATATTTGAAATCTCGTAAAACGAAAACACGAAATAGAATAACTATAATTTTGAGCACGTTCAATAAAAGCGGAAAGTAGTGGAATACTAATTGCCCACAGCGTAATCTATTCAGGATGATTTAAAATAATGGTCGTATAACAAAGTTATACTGAAAGCCTAGCTATACAGTGACAGCACGTTCTCGTATCGGAGCAGTACCATGTACAGTCAAAGACTCTCTCAATGGTCTTTCATAAGTTTACATTCAAAAAAGTAATATTGGTCTTTAAGGGTTTTTCTATGAGATTTAATGCAGCTATATTTTGTTTATAATTACAGATTTTGCAAAAAACTGACGGGAGTAGAATTAGCGAAATTGTCAGATAATTAAGACCAACCAAGTATTTTTTGTTTTATTACCATATTTGTATTGATGTAGAATCTAACTGTGAGACACAGACTGTTGTGCACTGACTTGTTATACACGGGTTGGCTTAACCGGGGCACTACTTCACTGTCACAGAAGATCGGCATGAATTTGTTGATATTCGTTTCGTACGGCGTGATTCGTAATTATTAAGGAATATAAACTAAGAAACTATCTGTGCCTACACAGAAGTCGCCAGATGATTCTTAGACGAGAATTACATTTGCAAGTTTTACTCTAGTCATTAATATGGTTACAGTTATATAGGTAACGTAACGAAAGCTGTGACTGTCAAAAATAAAGAAAATGTCAGTAAATTCTTTCAGGTGTAAGGCAATGACAAATAACTTACGAGTACGTAAATCTGTATGAAAGTCTAAGTGCAATACAAAGTGTAATACTAGCCTTAAGATGATGTGTTATGAGTTAATTCTTCTGACTCTCACTCAGCATTCGAAACGCAGATATGACCTGCCTTACGTCCATATTCTGCAAGAGTTTTGTATGTCCCGGTTGAACCGGACTATGGGTACATGATTAGTGGGCTACCGCAGAACTCTAACACAGTAAAAATGAATGTTATAACATTTATATAAACTTTTCATCAATATTAATATAACTTGATAACAAATATTAGCCGAGATGACCCAGTGGTTTAAACACATCGATCTCTAACGATGGTTACGGGTTCATACCCTGGCTAGCACTAGCAGTGGGATATTTAGAGGTTTTGTTATTTTACTTTTTTTTCAACATTAATATCATGAAGAAGAAAGATTTGACTGTTTGTTTTTTTCCATTGAATTGACTCCGAAACTATTGGATCTGAACTGGATATGAAAAATACATTTCGCGTTTCCGTTTATTAAGAAATATTAAAGGCTATATTACATCACGTTACGATTCATACAAGCGAAGCGGTAAACATATACGTTAGTGTAGTTACAAATATAAAAACTTTACTCGCCGTTCCACTCTTCATTAACAAGCATTTTAATTAAATCGTTCAAATGCTTTCAACACATCTAAACCGTTTCTTTGTTCCGGTTGGATGTAATCTAAATAATTGGAAACGTATAGATATGAAGCTTCATTACACAAGCCGACTGCAGTTGACTAATGCGCGTTATTTCCGTGGTCGGGAATTAACTATGCCTCTGTTTGCTCGTCTATCTCTTGTGCCATGGTTAAGACGGGAGTTGTAGCGTTTTTTAATTTAATTTCATTTTGATGTCGTAATAATGTAAGTGCGTCTAAGGTTTTTATGTGGAGCAAAAGCTTTCGGAACGCGTTACATTTTGACAGTTGATTTGAAATTCTTGAAAATGGAAGTATCTAAATATTAAAATACAACTTTTTCCTAATTTTAGTTATAGAGTTCCCCAATAATATTTTTTTCTCCTAACCTACACTATTTAAATTCGCAATGAAAAGTAACAAAATTAGCACAATTTTTTAAAGAACCAGGTACGATTATTGAGTTGTGGAGAGTTTTTCCGCAAATATTTGAATGCGGTTTTTCTTAACTTTGAAATCGGTCACATGATTCCTTTCAACTGTTTTTTCTAGCTCTTATTGTTTAAAATTTTTGAAGAGTCATTCTGTATAATATTTAGAAAACGTACGATTTTAAAGAAGCTTGAAAAATGTCCCTCTATGCATAATGTTCTAAATAGCACGGATTGTCTTACTATGACTGATTGTATTTCAAAAAATAATACATCAGCCTATTAAAAAATGTTAAAACCTATGTATATTATATATATTAATATATTATAATTCGTTTTTATTTCATTCATTTTAGTTAGATTTATTTCTAGTTCGAAATTATAATTTTTTAAGGATATAATGTGAAACAGTTTAAGCAAGTATTTCTTATTTGTTTTTTTTTATTGCTCATTTTGAAATATCTCTGTATTATATATTATATAGTGTTTAACGCATCCGGTACTAATAGGCTGCGTTATTTATTTAGTTTATATGGTTCCGTAGTCCAAGAGTGCAATCGGGACTTCATTACTAAGCTTCAGCTGTTCATCTGTCTGGCAGCAGATTATATCCCATAAACTGCAACAGGTAGAGAAAAAAAAAACCGGTCATGTGCAAATCGGTCGTTTCAAAATTTTATGTATATATCACTTGTCTTGTTTCTTTTACACAAGCATTTAAAAAGAACATACTTTTATATTATATTATATGACTACGATTCGAACTTGACCGGGTTTTGTCTTAAAAATTGTAGTATTATTTTAAATTTATTAAGTCCGCACACTGTCATTTCTATTTGCTTCATGAGGATATTATTACATATTTCGAAGTTATGGTCTTGTATTAAGCCATTAAACTTTACGCTAATACTAAATACCTAATATGGCTGTGTGCCAAATCTAAATAATATTAAACATTTAACGTAACGTGCAGGATTACGGCTAAGGATAGTTTGATTCGAGGACACTAATAATATCTTAGTATTGGATACAGACTTTATACAGGATGGTGGATAAAATATTTACTTTTAGATAAGACTTTATATGGTTATAACGTTTTTCTGTATTAATTTAGAAGAGTAATTAAAAAGTATATAGTGTGATATAATAATATATAATTTTAATTACATTCATATTATTATTTTTTTGTGAAATAATCTTGTACGGTTTTTTTGTAATCGGCTTTTCTGAGGTTTTTCTTTTCTAAGCCTATCTCACATACATAAAAAATATATGTAAATGATTAACATTCTTTTTATCGGATAGTTATTGTAGCTAGGTTGATAGATTATGTGTAAACTACGAGTAAATAAGTAACTTAATTAAAATTAAGGTAAGGTAAATTGACGACCGATCTGGTGTAGTGGTACTGAATGAATCTCTTACGACTGTCTGACTGTAATCTCAAATATCAGCAGGTGCGGGTTCGTTCCCCGCTCGGGACAGATATATAAATATTTGTTCCTAGATTTGGGCGTTTGGTCTCGTGGTTTTCCGTAACGTGTCCCGGAGAGCACGAAAAGCTGTCGGTCTGGATTGTTATCACAATCACTTAATAATGATCGTTACTATTCGTAGGGAAATTATTCTACTCTAAATGTTTGCTTGCCCTCAGTTGTTGCGGAGTCAGATGGTAATCCCTTTGTGTGAATCAGTAATTTTTTAACATCTAGACTAGAGCAATGATCAGATCCTAATATATTATGTCTTCCTAGGATGAGTGAACCAGTATTAATGCTATGTAGGTTTCGATAGAAATTATCTCTCTTTGAATATTTTTTTTGTCCTAGCCGCGGTCAGGACAAAAAAAAAATTAAAATGAAAACGCTCGAGGTTTTTGAATTAGGTCAGCGCATTTTCCGTCCATCTGTCTAACCACTGCAATTTAAACCCATTGTCTTAATGAAACAGGCCGTTCCACATATTATGGCTACTGTCTTAAGTCATTTGTATAACGAATGCAGTTAGTTAATCTTGTTCTAGGTAATAGATTAGTTTTTCTTTGTGTGATATGCGTATGTGTGTTGTGATTGTATTATGTTTTGTACCTGTGTGACGGGTGTTATAAATTGTATCGTTATAGGTTACACACTATAAGGCGAGTAGTTACGAAAACTTGACATACACAGTCAAAAATGAGGCACTGTCAGTAAATTCTTTTAAGTGTAAAGCAACGAGAAATTACTTATGTAAGTCTTTATGAAATTAACAAAACTTATGTGTGTAATTCTCGTCTATTGCTCAGTTACATTCACTTACTGATTCTCGAATTAGAGTATTTAGTAGGAGTTTTTTGCTAAACACTCCATGTATTTTTGCGTTTTTACTAATGTATGCTTTTTAACGTATCAAAATTATCCCTTGTACTTACAACTTATAAGACTTCACTAATCACGCATGTTTGTTTCCATCCACCAATCACTTTCACTGGTTATATTTACTAATTTTGAAGCTTCAACTAAAAAGAGGGGTGTTATAAATTTGACGTGTGTATATGTATGTCTGTCTATGGCATCGTTGCTCCCTAACGAATACACAGATTTTAATTCGATTTTTTAGTGAAAGCTAATATTAGGGATGGAACTTATCTATAGGTATAACTTTTTAAGATCTGTTCGGATGTTATCAGTTCTTTTTAGTTTTTGAAAGGATGTTTGCAACTCCTATTGATACTCCTAATCGATTCAAAAGTTACTATACTGCGATTGATAATAAAATAACACAGTTACACAACCTTGACCTGATGCTGCAGTATTATTTTTTTAAAGTTTTTGTTTATTTTTAAAACATTCAAAATGCTTCTATAGCAAAATCCAAAAAATGTGTAAAGAAATGTTTGTGTGTTAGAAGTTATTATAATATTAAAGATTTCATAGATTATGACATACCTTGGGAATAATGCGATCGCTTACAAGCTGTCTCAATATATTTTACGTACTGTAACCAATCTTGACGTTGTTAAAAAAAAAGTTAACAAAAAAAAGTCCCGCTGAGTTTTTTCACGGTTTCTTATGAGGCTTGAGGTTATACTTTTCCGAAATCGTGGTAGATTTATTTTTTGACGTTCAAAAAGAGAATGTAAATTACTATTTTGAATAAAAATATTTTGATTTTGATTTTGATTATCTGGAAACATCAGAATGCACAACTCTTCATCAACTTACAAAAGACATAACAGGTTGGGCTTCATTAAAAAAGTCTCATTAAATAGATTGTCGGTGTTTTTTTTTTTTAATTTATAATTTTATATAGATATTAATATGGTTCTCATTGTTAACACGAGATGGCGCTTATTGCGTCCCATATAAATCTGTGTTTACTTAACCCAATTGAGTAGTTAGAAAATCTATTACTAGACACACTGTCCCACGTCCCAGTCACGGAGCGTATTTATATTTTATTTTGAAACGTATACATATTTTCTTACTATATTTTGTTCACTACAAAGTAAGACATCGACTGTATTACTGAGGTGGACCCTAGCTGAAGCCTATTGAATACAACTCATATACTGGCTGATTTGACCGGCGCAGTAGGTATTTCACTCTTACAGAAGATCGGCGTGAAGTAGCTATTATAACTATGTTTCTTATGGTGAGTGAGAGAACCAGAAGCTTAACTCTTCCTTCGTTCTTTTCCTTACTTTCTGTTCCCTTACTCACACCCGATTCCTTTTTAAGCTTGTATTGCATTTGTGCCTTCTTTGGTACTGCAAATGTCCAAGACTGTTAGAGATCTATTAACATCACATATCTCGCCTGCTCGTTTGCGAGCTTTTTATATACAAAACCACAATGTAAGTATTTCAAATAAATGCATATAGTTCTACGGGCAAACCTCAATCTTTAGCTATAAGCCATCTTCTCATAAAATAATCTCGGCTTTATAATAATAGTACTTTAAATTAATATCTTTGATAAATTTTAATATTAACTCTCTCTCAACGAATTACAAATTTCGCATTATATTTTAGATTTCATTAGATGATTCATGTTACGGCATAACTTGATACTGTACTCAAGTATCAAATAAATTAACGCTAATTATATATCAGGTGAACCCTCGAAACCGTAAACTGACAATGCTTAAGAAATTAATAAAATAATAATTGCTTGCTTGTAAAGCGAAATTAGTTACAAGGACGACCAAAGTAAAAGTGCTTTTTTGCAGCTTTGCCCACGTGGGATATGATAAAAAGTCGCATTTTTGTTATCTGAATACTTCTACTTCCAAAGTTAATTCTTATGTTTATTTTTTTGTAGCATTTATTCCTTTATATGGATGGGTTATAAGCTATATTACCTTCAAATATGTAAGTAAAATATTTTAATAACCACACATGTAAACCAGAAAATACATGTCAGTTAACACGCATAAATAAATATACTCTTTATATTTTAGATTTTCATCTGAAACATTCTCGTATAATCCAACGTATATTTATTTTGAACTTCAGTGTAATAAGCAAGTGGTATTTGTAATATCTTAAGTCGCTAATATCCAACCCTCAAACGTTTTACGTTGACATAGACGATTATTAAAGTTTAATATTAATTTTATAACGACGCTATTTAGAAAGGGGCTCAAATTATTTTGAAGTTAATAAACATCATAAGACGTACCCACATCACGTATAAAGGCTATTTACTTGTATATACGAGTATATATAAATATTTATGTATTATGAATGAGTTTATTTACATGGAAATACGTACAAGATGTTTTCGCAGCAACGTTAGATCTTGTAGATGTACATTTTTCCATTGTAAAAGGGAATTTAAAAAAAAATTGTTTAGTATTTTACTACTAAATTGACCCTAATAAGCAATACTATGTCAAGCCACACGAAATTTATTTAAAAAAAATGGCGTCTAAAGATGTCAAACCGATTCTTAACTAATTTGTTTGAAGTTGTATATCCATGTTTTCTTTTCTATTTTGATACAAAGTATAATGACTTAAAAGTAGATTGATATGTTTAATGTGTTATCTAATAAAAAGTTTTCAAATATTTGAAATTATTGTATAAATTGCAAACTATGAACACACTTTAATTCGAAATGAAATTAGGTAACTTTTTTCCGTACTTATTTAATTATATATTACTTGATATTTTTCGAATGATGTTAAATAGGTGACGGAGTATCGAAATACGTCAATATCTCCGAGTTTGACTTTTTGTGGGTTGACATATTATTGCTTATCAGTATCCAAATATCGATACTGCTAACGCTGGTAAAATATTCAACACGTGCCCGGTTGACACCTTGTACATCCTAATCTAATATTAAAAATTATAAGTTTGTTTGTATCTTATGGGCTGTCCAAACTGCAAAAACTTAATCAACTTATTGTTTCTACTTGCAAGAAAGTTATAGATAGAGTACAACTTTCAGTAGATGACGCACGTGACTATTCGATTGTGGGTAAAGTAATCGCAGATATATGGGATTGAATCAGGGCCATCTAGTGTTAACAAGAGGAACAGTAACGGTGAGTATAGCGAGTGAAAGTGATTGGTGGATTGAAACAAAAACGCATGTGATTGGTTAATTTTTATATTTTGTAATTTCGAGCGACAATTTTGATACGTCTAAAAGTTAACAATACTAAATTTGATTCAAAACTCCATTGAATATTTATCGAAAAATTGGCTCTAGGCACACAGATAGGAAAAGAATTCATAGACAGTCGTCCGGTATGAATCTACATAAACAAAAGCGAAGTCACGAGAAATGCAAGTTATAAGTAGTTTATTTTTGTTATTTTTTAATTGTTATGTTAGTGATTGTAGACATAGTCGTTCGGAATTAGTTACAAGTTAATAGGAGACAAAAACGTTTCTCAGATATGATATTATTAATACGGGATTTGGTTAAGTACATATTTTAGTAGGGACATGATTATTAGAGCTTTTTCTGATATATATACTGAATTGTATTCGATTAATATTAAATATTAATAACGAAATAGTAATTATAAAAATGAAACACTTAAATATTTACAAATCATTATAATTTTTGTGGTGATCGTGTTTAGCACGGCAATTTATATTCATTTTTTTATATAAAAATGTAAGTCTTGCTTAATAACGAAATATATCTATCTAGTATCAAATTGTAGAAGTAACTATCAATGAAATGTTTGTATTTTAATATTCAGAACATTTGGATATTTTAATCGGTCGCATAACAAAATATGAGAGGTTCGACGATTTGTAGAATGTTCGCAATGAAGGCGACAGGTGCCGTCAACTGTTGGGGAAATCACAAAAATTTTATAAAATCACAAAATCACAGGCGATTTGGTAGCATTCATTTTGGGAATGGGCTGCTCATAAGCCATTTGGGAATGTAATTTTTTTATACGAAAAAATGTGAGCCAAAGGTTTATTTCAATTAAAATTTGGACGTTTTGTATTTAAACAAACTTATACTGATAGTACCAAAAATTACTAGTTTAAGATATAACTAGATAATAAATTAATATAAAGTTAATTTTTAAATATATTGTAGTTGTACTATTTAATATTCGAAATTGAAAATGTTTAATTTATGCTATCGTATCGCTTCGAAATAAACAAAATAATTAGTGGAATATTATCGTTAACCCGCTGAAAATAACATTACCAAATAACTTTATTAAAAGGTAAACAAACACCCAATTAAAAAAATTTACACGAAACAAATTATATTTTCATGAAACGCTTTTGCAAAAATTAATCATATTTTTTAAATCGACTCAGTTTGCTTTAGAAGCAATAATAGTTTAAAACTATCTAGATACCATAAAAATTGTTATAACATACAATAATATATATATATATTTTTATATATATATATATATATATATATATACGTATACGCATTATTACTTGCCATTTCCATTTTAAATATGTCATGTAACCTTTAAGGTACACTTATCAAGATTTACAGCGGCAAAATAAAAAAATATATACACATCGCAAGTAAAGACCGTCCTCATTCGAATAAAAAATGCGGGTCTGATACGAAACTTTACAGGTGAAATGCACTCGTGTATATGAAGCCCGATGAAAATGAAGGTGCAAAAAAAACGTGACAGGAAAACTATATTTTGCTATAAATACTATGAGATAAAAAAAATTCAATGTGAAAGTTGAGGAATAGTGAGTAAATTTCCAACTGCTGGGTTAAGACTTCTTCTCATATTCAGCTTGAATTACAGGAGAAGGAAATGGAGCTTAATCGACTAATCTATCTATTTTGCACTAAAAGAATTTTACAAATCGGTGTAATGGTTTCAGAGATACATATAACTCTACAGAGGAATACATATTTCTATGTTTAAAAATTCAGTAAAATTCTTTTACCCAATTTTTAAATACAAACATATATATTATATGGATTTTAGTGGTATGTTAGAAAATTTATTAAATGAGTGAGTGATGGCCTTTACTACAAATCAGCTTGTGTACGGGCTAGCTTAAAGGGGCAGTACTGCACTCTCACAGAAGATTGGGGTGAAGTAGCTAATATAGCTGGCGATTCGTACCGTGAGCGAGAGATTTGGAAGCCTAACACTCACCCTCATTCCTTTCCATACTTTTTATTCCGTTTCATCCCTTACTTTTTAAAGCTAGCAGCACATTTGCTCCTCTGGTGCTGTAAATATCAATGGGCGGCAGTGATCCTTTAACATTAGATGTATCGCCTGCTCGTTTGGCAGCTAATTACATAAAAAAAATAATGATATTAGTTAATTTGTGGAAATTTTATTGGCATACGTTAAAACATAATACAATTTTAGACAAACTAAAATTGTATTATGTTTTAACGATTACTATATCTTATCTCGTAACGTATAAACAAATTTTTATTGAATATATATTCTGCAATATTTATTAATAATAAACGTAAACTTGTAATGCTTACGGGGAATTTGTTATCGAAGGTATGTTATTACTTAAATGAAAATATTATACAAACATTTATGTACTAAAACAATGTTCACAGCAAAACGTATTTATTTACGTTTTGTGTTAAGACTATGTGACTATCAATGCCGAAATGTGAAAGTTAGTGACGACGGACGCAAAAACTACTGGACACATTTCGATGAAACAGTAATACAGTTTATTCGTCAAAATAACATACAGATATTTTTTTAATTTACATATCTCGTGGGTCACCAAGCGGATGCTATTATAACTATATTAGGAGTAAACTTCGATTTCAGTATTTAATATTCAAAACAACTAAGTACTATTAGCCTACAAATCTCCACGAACTTAACACTTTAGTGATTGTTCTCTTCAAACTCCCACGTTCGGTCAGTGTCGTGAACTTTTAAAGATCCTAGATATATTATTAAAACTCGAAAACAAGGTCTTGAACAAACTAATGTCTTTTCAAAAGGTCTCACAAACATTTTTAATGGTTATTCTTAGAAAGAGTTCTATAAATGGTTTGATATGAAACCGAGGAAAAAAAATAAATTCACAATATCTTAAAACTCATTTGTATAACAGCGAAAGATCATTCATTCACTGAGTAACTAGTCTCGAAAATTACTTCAATTAAATTCAATTCTTTGGTTATATATTTTAAACTTTCGCAATTTATACTATGCATATTTAATGACCTGACTGAGAGTCAGCTCGTGACCACGACTAATGCAACTTAGTCGAAACGCCGAGCAAAAAAAAGGTATTACTACCATTAGTTATCGCGATAAGACCCGTTATATTAAATATGAATTCTTTGGTTAATGGGAAAATTATTTGATTCAGACATTCAGCGTGCAGGTAGTTTCTAAATACGAGACGTCAAATAAAAATAGAATTTTGAAAATCTAATCTTTATGAAATAGCGTTCAAAAGCACGGAGAAATCAGACTTCGCACAAGCAAAGCCGTGGGCAAATGCTGTTGCTCAAAGTATTTTTAAATTCAAGTAATTTATTTTTTTTAAAACTAACCCATAAAACTCTGGAGTCTATAAGTGCCACAGACTATCATTTATAAAATATTATTCTTACATAATATATAAAATATATTAAAACACAGATGCAAATGCAAACTATTCAATAATAACAGAACTCATATTAATATGAAAAATGTGCTAAGAGGCTTAACTGTAATGGTTTTTAATGTATTTTACATTTAAAAATCCGTAATCGGTCGTTCGCAGTTAACAGTAACAAGGTAATATACAGATATAAAAGCGAAGAGCACCCGCAAAATTTGAATGTAATGCAAGAAAAATCTCACAAAGACCGCGGAAGATGGCAGGACTTAAGCTATCATTTCTTGCTGTTTCGTAACGTTCTGTATAAATCCAAGAGATCTTAGACTCCGTTCCTTTTCAAACATTTCCCTTTCATTTCCTAATCCACCGGCTTATTTGTTCGTAAAGGGATTACTCTGTGACGTACAGTCGGCTTTAAAATTCAATGAAGAAAAAAATAATTATATATTTCAGCCGTGTTGACTTGTTTTATTCGGATTTAGGTTATAGGGTCACGTTTTATGTACCACTGCCCAATTTTAACTTCTACACGCCCCAATTGATTTGGATGCATGATGGATATTACTATAATAGAATAAGTCAAAATCTTTAGAACAGAGTACTTCAATATCCGAGATATTGTGTAGTATTCTAAATCGAATAATATTAAAACCCGAAAAACTCGAATTTTTAAATCGGTTTTATGGTATTTCACGGGTTCCCATGTTAATTCTGGGAAATAAATAACACCTCATTTGCTCTAGGGTGCGCCAAAGAAACATACATGCATACATACATACACTCGAAAAATATAACTCCCTTTTAACGCAGCTGGGTAAAAAAAATAACGTGAGGTCTTCACCTCACGTTATTTTTTTTACCCCTATTTTTGGATACTTTTTTTCTTTTATTCCATGGTGTATATTATCGATAGGTAAGTCGTTAAAAATATTGTGGGTGTATTAGAGTAATTATTTCGATTTGGCTATGCGTTTGCGAAATATTAAGCTTAAAGTAATCAGTATCATTTAAACCGTTGCTTTTAAATATATGAAAAAATTAACGATAGTAGTATACGTATATGATAAAGTTAAAAGAAAAACTATCACGCCTAAGCATATTCTACAAGTGAACGCGTAATAGTTTTCGGCTCCATATATACAAAAAAATAAAATTGAAATGCATGTTTGTAATTTCAAATTAACAGCTTTTAACTAAGTGCATATGAAAGAATATACAGTACTTACATCTAAAATACATTTTTAAAATGTTGTCAGTCTGTCTTTCTGTCTGTCAGTCTGTCTGTTTGTTTTGGCTAATTTCTGATACGGCTGGACCGATTTTGACTTTTACTCAAATAGCTGATGTTATAAGGAGTAACGTAAGCTTTTTTATTAAAAAATGTAAATATTTTAATTATTAAATAAAAAGAAGGTAACGCGAAAACACATAATTGAAACTAATAAGATAGTGAACATATGTGTATCAAGTAGGGAAGGTTACCTCACTTTTAACGCGGTTGACACCGTGAGGCACAGATAGTTTTATTTTTAAAAAATCTAAAAAAAAAAGATTAAATTATTATAATAACATTTTTTGTAGCTACATTATCGTATACACTATGTATTTGTATTATAACGAATGTATTTATAAAACCAAACATTCCATTGTTAAAATAAAAACTATACATTTTCAACTTTTTTTATCACCTGTACTCACTAACAGCTGAGACAAAGGATAACACCCAAACTGGATTGCACCGGATAATGCTAAAACACCTTTGTAGATACTCTTTAACGTCTTGTTAGATTATGTTATTTGCCTTTTTTTGTCTTTTTCGCCGCTAAAGGCTTACCGCGACGAATTCACAATTGGTTTACCTTTAAACAGAGTTCGAAAACATTTTATAGGTATTTCTGTTTTGTAATATTTATTTAAGGAAGGTAGAATATATGTTATTTTAGTGCTTAGAAAATGTGTTTCTTACTCTCGTTAGTTTCAGACGTTTTTGTGATTCTAAAATTTAAAATATCGCCCTTAATTCCACTGATCAGCATATTTAATTTAATAATAGCAGTTCGTTTATACGAATAAACTCTGCTATTATCTATGCATAGCACGAAGTTCAATTATAGTAATTTATTTTAAATGTCTAATAATGAATTGTTTTTTGCATCAAAATTTTAAGTGCACAAGATTAACAACAATATTTCGCCTTTTGCTTTGAAAATCATTCGGTAAATATATATAGTATAAGTGACCAAGGAATTATGAGGAACCCTGTGGAGATTACCATTTTTGACGAGTAATCGTCTTTAAAATATTTTGGTAAAATATTTTTGCCGTTGCACGTTTTCCATCCCTCGGGAGCAGTACTTTCTTTTTGATGAAAGGTATGTTAACTATACATAACGATGACAACTTAAAAAATTTCACCATAGCCTTTTCAGCAGTTAGGCGTTAAAACGTAAAAAGTGAACGAGCTCGCATTGTCATTTTTGATTAGATGGAGATTAGAATGATTGGTTTAAAAAATTATAAAACCAGTTGACTCAGCGCATTTTTTTCTAAATTAGCGACAATATAAGGCACTAAATCCACTAAATTAAACGAACAAAGTTGAAGTATTAAAAAGTATAACTATCTCTTTCTGAACACTTAGGACAGTTGAGAAGAAACATCAAATAAATCCTCATGTCGAGGATCCGCTTGATCTCATCCACTCAGCGGTCAGGGGCAGGTTTTACAACGCAATATACTCGACGAACTATTTGTGAAAATCTATGTCTAGATGCTTAGAACGTACTGTTACCTGAATGTGTGAAAGTAATTGGATAAGACTTTTTTGTAATCATTTCATAATTTTGAACCGACTTCCAACTGTGAGGAGGTTCGCAATTCGTCGGGGACTTTTTTTAAGTTGACATATGTAATTACTCGAGAATGGCTGGACCGAGTTAGTTAGTTTTTTTTTTGATTGAAAGGGTATACATTCTACGCTTAGTCCCAAAGAATTTTCATCAAAATCGTTTGAGTAGTTTGGTTTTAAAATAAAAATAACAAGAATAAGTGTGACTTGCATTGTTATGTGAATATGTACTATACGATATGAATTTCACGATAATTTTAACATTTTGTCAGATTTTTTTGCTTTTATATGGAACCGGTTTGAAGGATTCTTTTCACATTTTGAATAGTTTATTATATTAAACAATCCCATTTTTTTTAATTTCTCAAAGCAAAAAATGTCCTGTATAGACAAATGCAAATTGTTAGCAATTAATATGATCGTAGTCTAGACTGTGGTACCTTTATTATAAAAAGAAGATTTTGTTATTAAAAATCCCTGATCTTGTTATGAATATTAAAAAAAAATACATATTTTTTTTTGTAAATAATAAATAAATCTTTTTAAAGTCGTTATTTCAATGTAAAATATGCCATGTCCTACTATCGTTCTCACATCCAACCAATTCCTTGTTCTCAAGTAATGTAACCCGATGAAGGTAGCAGATTCAGCAGCATTTGCTCAATTTGATCCGCTTGTTTCGGGTCAATCGGACCCCATATTGTTACTTACATATTCATTATCTTAAAAGGCGAACCTAATAAGCGATTTGACCCTTGCTAGGTACATTTATGTCGTGATGTATGAATGACGATATTGTGGTAATATTATTTGATTAAACTATGTTGATTTTTTAAATTTTTCTTTGTTTTTAAAGTTCCGTATTGAGTACTATATCAACATTGATTTGTGATAAATGTTATGTAATGTTATATATCGATACCTCCCACGTAAGTTATTGTAAGCCACAAAATTGCCGTTAGCGTTTTTACTGAATACTACACGAATTTGCATTGCTTAATGCATTCAAAGTGAAAAAATACCAAAAATCTTTTTTTTTTCAAGGAATGTTACAAAAAAATACGCCTGAAAAAAGGCGTATTTTGTTGTAACTTTCAAACTAAAACGGATTAAAAGTGCACTACTGTAAAATTGTAATTTTGGGGTTACAACAACTTACGTGGGAGGTATCGATATATGTTACAAAATCGCTATGAGTGAGGAATTAATCTGCTGCATGGATTCCTATTATTCCATTTTTATCTAATACGTATTTTTTTTCGATCCTCTGTTCAAAGTAGAACACGTGGTAAGGATCTAATACAATACTTACATATTATATATGTAGGTATATTTCTCAGTATTTTCATTAAGCACTATATTATAACGCTGTTTGACATCATCACACACCTACATACGTAGACAACGTAACGAAAAAGATCTCTTTTAAAAATAAGCCCACCTTTGCTTATATATTTAGTATTTAATTTAGTATTATAATTTTACATAAAAAAAAGTTTAAGTTAAATCATTCAATCGATAATTTCTTATGTAGCAGCCGGGATGGCCTCGAACTGCCACTCGCATCAGCGATAGGTGCGGGGAGAGCAAGACCACACTTCGCTCTCCTGCGATGAGCTCCGCCAGCCACGAGCGGAGCTTCGCACGGGAGGGACAGCGGAAGCGCATGGGCAAGCGATCCCGAGGCCTCCCCATTTCCGTGCTGAGGAACGCCATAGCAGGGTCTTTAGTGGATACAAATTGCCTCATAACCAGATGGTATCTTTTTGAAGATTTGCCCTGCGAATACAAAAAAAAGAAAGTGAGATTAGTAAAGAAAAATAGACTATACATGTTGATGATCATAACATGACTTTAATTTGCAATCAGTGGTATTAAATTGATTGTTATAGATAAATAAACGTTCATTTGCGATAAATTAGATGCTGTACTAATTATTATTAATTAAATTATACTTGACGTACATTACGAAATAATGAGTATTATTCACACAATGAATTTATGACATTATCTATTCAAATGGCCAATTCTAATAACGAATTCATATTAACAATAATGATTAATTTATTGGTTATTTCTAATATGAACGCTGATAAGCAATACCATGTCAAACCACACGAACTTCATTTTGAGAAAATGGCGTTTAAAGATGTCAAACCTTCTTAATAAATCCGTTTGAAGAAGAATATATCCATCTTTACTTTTCTATTTAGATAGAAAGTGTCATTCATTAAATAGAGATTGGTATTGTAAAGAGTTTTATCTAATAATAAGTTTTTCAAATATATGAGATTATTTCATAATACAAAATATGGAAAACACTGTAATATTTTTTAACATTAGATTTAAAAACTTTTTTCCATACTTATTTAGATAAGATGACTTGAAAAATATTTTGAAATAATATGAAATATAGACGCATAATCTGAATACATCAATGTATCTAAATTTGACTTTGTGGGTTGACACATTATTGCTTATCAGCATCCATATATGAACGACGAATTGTGTTTAGTCTAGCTTGTTTAGGCGCTGACATTGATAAAACTAAAAACTATCTTGTTGTTTGATTGTTTTATAATAAAATAAGTACGTTCAATTACGTTTCAGTTTGCAAGTGAAAATGCTTTATTAGATTTCGCATGTTAAGCGTTTACCGCCGCCAATGGACATTTGCAACCCATAGGAGCCACAAATGTGTTGCCTGCTAAAAAGGAATATGGTGTAAAATGGAATACAGACAAGGAAAGAAACGGGGTTAGGGGGTTAGGTGCTATCTAGTAACTTGCTGTTAATGAAAGCAAAATTTGTAAAAAAATAATTTTCACATGGTCGAAATAAAAAATAAAAAAACAGACGTAATAACTAATCGTACACTGGCCACGAAATGATTTTGGAAAACCGTAACTGTACAATATAAATCATTCAACCCTTAAAATGTAATCTGGGGTATCTTAGACCGGCTCTGCGTCGGCCGCACCGGTAATATTTTAAAATTTCAGACAAAGCTCCGCAGATTTACGATCGGATTGTGTAAATTGGAAAGTTTGGGAAGACATATTGCATCCAACGCCAAATTAATGCCGGCCCGGGTGTTTTTTTTTAATAAAAAAAACTTTGATGCCACTGTACTCTATTTGTGCATTAAAAAACAATACATTTCACGCTATTGTTTCGGTCGTTTGTTTCAATATGAAGTTGATTAAAACTAGACTTCCTAAATTATTCATTTAATTTTATTTCTATGACACTTTATGTTATTTTTGTATAAAATAATAATTGATAATGTTTAGCTAGAAATGATCGAATACAAAATAAGATTAAATTCTCTTTAATTTTGATAAACATTCAATTGTTAAAAAAATATAAGAATATATGTTTTTTAAATGAATATATTACATTGAAATTAAAAAAAAATCATCAAATCAAATAAAAATAATAATTGTAAGCAAATACAAATTTATTGTCAATTACAATATTATTAGCCTTCAATAGAGTTTCAAGCACAATAGGGTATATGATTTTTTTTAATATATTTTTATTCGATACTTAATATCGCTATATAATAGTGAAAAAAAAACGCGTCAAAAAAGTATGTAAAAGTATTTTAAATAAAAGATAAAAATAGGCAACCAACGCGGGCATTTCGAACGCCCACAATTTTGGCGCGCTTGGTGTGACGTCAAAGTCTATGACAACAAACAAATATGGTTAGAGGTTAGGTTAAAGAAGTATTGTGTTGTGCTACAATTTTACAGTGTTTTTTTTGTTTTTTTTTTTATTATTATTTTTGAACGATTTTCCGTGTTAGTTCTTACAAAACATGTGATTTATTATATTCAATTACTTGATTTGTGGCATAACACTAACTAAATCACAAACACTCCACCTGTCAAGTATGATCCTTATGAGATTGATGTGACGTCAAAGTCTACGACATCCGCTCTGACCAATAGCGTCACGTTTCAAATATTTAAAGTTCCCACAACTTTTTGCAGTTTTTAAAAATTAATTTCTTCCTCAGAAAGAAATTATAATCAAAAATATTGATGTAGGTAGGATTCTAAAGAACTAAACTTTATTTAAAGTTTATTTTATTGTTAGTTAAATTGTTAATTAATTTGGAATTTTCTGTTTGTAAAAGTACGTATATTTGATAAGTCAAAAAGTTATAATAAACTGACACATAAATACTCATAATTCAGGACGGGAGTCGAATCCATTCGTAATAATCTGGACTGAGAAGCAACCAACGCGCGCTATAAGTGATTTACGCGTCTACCAAGTTGAGATATTGCACGCTGCACGGTATGGGTTAACTTGATTACACATGCACATTTTTACGTATTATTTTTGAGAGAATTAAGTATTGAAAAATATAGGCTATGCTCCTACTGATTAAAATTCATTTCCAACTTTGACAAGTTTGTCAATTGTCTTGCTGGCCAAGTAACTCGCTTGCCATAATTAGTCGCAAGCCTCTTGCTGAGCAACGTCGTTCGATGTAGACGATATTCTAGGTGCTGAAATTCGTGAGCTTATAACATATCCTTAGTTGTATTTTATTATTAACTCACAATAATACTTACATATAACTGTAAATATGTATATTATACATATTTACTAGTAAAACAGAAATACGTGTATTTAGTTTCTTATCTTAGTTTGATAACTAAACCGAGCTTTCGTCTCTATATAAGGTAGGTGTCTAATATAACATTTTCGGCTTGTTCGTGTAAACTTTTATTTCGCAAAATGCTTTATATTTTTGCAAATTACGACTTTCAATAAAAATAACTCAAGTTAAACTCGCTACTAAAAATGTCGATTCATCTTATAAAGGCTACAGAGTTCAAATAGTATTTGTGCTAATAAAAACTTACCTTTCAATTCTGGATAAGAGCCAGAAAAGTTCTGGAAAGAATAATTTATCCTCCCTGTTTACTTCCACGTCCCTTGTTTTGATGGCATTGAATCCTTATCTAAATAGACTTAGTTCTTCAACTCGAGTAAGACCTTTGAACTATGCACGTATCGTTTATGACGTCACCGATTGAGCTCGAAACTCGTGAAACTTCTGTAACCGGTTATTTAAGATTGGATTTGTTTGTGACTGTTTCCTAAGCATTGCAGTTTATATTGGAGTTTTATTTGCTCTTGCATGTTACTATTATTCTTTCCGAAAAAATAAGGTAACGTATTTTTTACCCGATTATACTATGTTTTTCTATGTGTGTATCTATGTATGTACGTATGTGTGTTTTTACCATTGTGGCACTATTTAGACCGAACGCGTGGTCTGATTTAAAAAAATGACACGTCGTTTGACTCGTAATAACGGCGCGAATATTATAGAAAGCATATAAATAAGGATAAATCGAAATAGCTGATTTTGAACAACATAATGTGAAAAAGAAAAAAATGATAATCGACGAACTGTATCAAGTGGGGTATTGTTGAATTTTTAAAGTTTTTAAAAATCATTTTGATGTTTCTCATGTTCTATCCTGTTTCAATCATAATTACCGTTTAGAATCTATAACGATTTAAAGTTGATTAGTAACGATTCTTACTTGTAGGCTTTTAAAGATAATTGATATTAATACTGCTGACTGCAGATGGTCTTGGTACGCAGTGGTGTTTTTCTTTGGACCTACAAGTCAATTGACGAGCTTGTCAAATTTGGAAATTTGGGTACAGTTTTTTCTTGTCATATAGTATGAACCAGTTAAAATATATCATTGTTGGTATTAAAGGCTTTATAATCGAGTCGAGATTGATGGTTCTTTTATTTTCTTCCATCAAATTTATTGTTTGAGGAATATAGTGCCGTGAACCGAAAAGCGGACCTCGATTTTAAACAAACAATAGCAACAACCAATAGCAACAGAATTTTAACACGTACTGTAACTTATGAATACAACAGTGAAATAGAAATGTGTCAAAACCGAAGGGGTGCTGTTCATTATTTATGTAAATTATTTAATTGGTCGTGAATGGTGAAATGCGAGTGTTGAAAGCACTCAAAGTAGCCTCGAGGTCGATTTTGATGACACGAAAAATTTTGTCGGCTTATCTGTCTGTTTGTTCCGGCTAATCTCTAAGGCTATACCGACTTTGACGAAACTTTCACTTACAGATAGCTAATATCATAAGTAGTCGCTTAAAAACTTTTTTATAAATATTTTATTGATTTTAATTTACAAATTAAAACGAGAGTTACGCGAAAACAAAATTGAAATTAATGACATTGTGAACAATATCCGATTGAAATAGGGAAGGCAAACATTATATAAATATAATTTTTTATAAAATTTGCGCAGGTAAAATCGCGGGGCACTACCTGTTGGAATAAAATCGTTATTAAATGATTATTGTACAAACGTTTACAGTTACACCTTTTTCAATATAGTTAAACGTGCATTCTGAAAGTATTAACCAATTATTGTTCTATTTCTTGATATAAAAAATGATCTATATATATATAGGAAATAGGAATACGGGGACAAAACAAACTTGTGGGACAAATAAGCAGATTTCATACATTTCTATACCTGATCCCAAGATTTAGCCCACGTAAGCTCTTATAAAGCGAGACAAAGTAAACGACCAAAACAAAACACAAGTAAGTTCTTTATTTTTTATAAAAATCTTATTACTATACAAAGAACAATTTCTTTTGATAATCATTACACATCATGCGATTAAGTGTCCATCTCATAAAATCGTCACTACACTTATCTCCGATCACACAACTCTCTAACCTGTCGCACCATCCACACCCATACTCAATAGGGATCATTTTACACGATTCACAATTAATACCCATTGCCTCACATTTGTATACAGTAACAGGAATTTTATTTGATAAAGGTATAACACCTCCCCAAATCAGTTCAACTGTTCCTATATCAACTAATTCATTAACTTTGGTACTTAAAATAACTGAGTAACAATAGACCGTATCACCCATAATCAGTCCTTTGAGGTGTGTTAAACGGTCGGTTAGTCTTATTTGACAAAGAATTTCCTTATCCAGTATAACAGGATCTGGGGCATGTAATTTTACTTTTAAATTTGTCCTAATGCCTGCTGGAATAAGGATTTCTTTATCTTCGATATATATTTTTGGACACGGGTCACCTTTAAAATTATCCTGAACTAATTTTGATCTTGGGCACAGTAAGTATGGTTTATCTGTGCAACCATAATCGTGACACCACCTGCATTTATATAAAGAGCTTTTATTGCAATCTGAGCATGTTTTAAATTGTCGACAAGATGCACTTAAGTCAAGAGTGACTGATGTTTCATTATTCGTTAGCGTTGTCAAATTATTTTGTACTAAATCTTGATTTGATTGACCTTCTTGCAAAATACTAGTTTCATTACCCGAAACAATTGTATCGTCTAGGAATAAATCTTGATCGCATTTCGCACTAGATAAGTCGATAAAAATAATAATCGTAAAAACGGCAGCCAATATCATGACTTCGATTTCTTATGAAAAACTTTTTCTATTAAATAGGATATTTTATTTTAAGCCTTTTATAGTATAGAGTTGTTATTCTTGTTTGAACTTCTTTTTGTATAATCAGTGAAAATATTAAACAAAAGAAACAATGGTTATTGCATATTTCTTTAACTTGTTCTATTTTACCATTAAAGCAAATGTTTTGAAACACCTCTTTGGTTATGATTTACTCTTAATGTTATTAAACGAAAGGTAATGTGAAATAGAAAATATGAACGCGGTAATGTAAGCAGAATTGCTTTCTGAATTTATGCTTTATAATAAAAACGTTTTTTTTAGCAGAATACCTTTTGTAGTTATTCGATTCAAAGGATATATTTTATCTGAAAATTTGTTTGTTTGTTTTTCTAAACAATTCTGTAAAGAATTCAAGGTGTAAAGTTTATCACGACTAACTTTAGTTTGCTTTGCTTCATTGCAACGAATAAACTAAGAATGACTAAAACTTGTAAGTAAGCTGGGATTGTAGTTAAAGCCACCTCCGAGTAAAATTGCTAATGAAAAAGTTTGGAATCCCTTGGAAATTGTTAGTGCGGCGTGTTAAGAAGTACTATTTGTAGTATTATTGGAGTTGTTTCATAATTACAAGTTGATGAGATACAGTACGAGTACTCTTCTACACATTACAACTATATATAAAGAATGTTCATTGGGTTCCGCTGTTTCGTATTACTAAGCCTTCGCTGTCCGTTTATCTGTCTATCCATCATTCAACAACTGTATTTCATAAGCTGTAAAAGGTACAGAGTTGAAATCACAGAAAGTGTTATCCGATTGCCGATAAAAATAATAAAAACTAGTCAAATACGAGCTGGACTATTTTTTTACAATATTGTTATAGTACTTTTTTCGTGTGTTTAAGTACAAAGTCTCATGTCTTGTACGATATGAATCATTTTTTATGCAAGCTTGACTCGCAATGTACCTTTGTTTTTATTAAATACAGTTCGTTTTTATTACTTTTGAATGTTATATTAGTTCCGTTAGAGTATGATTTTTGTACGTTTTTTTATTTTGAATATCATCACTGAGAGGATTGCCCATCCATCCGTCAGCCAATGGTCGTCCACTGCTGGATATAGGCCACCCGTATGGAGCTCTAAGGTCCCGGTCCTGCGCTTCCTGAAATCAGCATCTTCCCGCGACCCTTTTCTGCCAACGTTGCGCGTCTCGGTGCAGGGTCGCCAAGATTATTGTAACAATAAGAGTATTGTAATGTTTGTCGTGTTTTTATTTTATGTTCCACGACTACCAATGGATCATATTTTTTTACGTGACTGCGCGACGCAAGGGAGGGTAATGCGTCAATCACTATGACATACATACTGATAAACACATTACCATGTATGTATGTGTGTATGTATGTATGTGTGTTTGTAGCTTTGTGGCACTATTTAGACTAAACGCGTGGGCCGATTTTAACAAATGACTAGTCGCTGAATTCGTCGCGAATGTCATAAAAATATAAAAAAATTGTAAAAATCAAAAGTGGAGTATTGTTGAATAGGTACTAAAAATCATTTTTAGGTTTCTTACACCAGTTTTTCAATCAAAATTACCGTTTAGAATCTAAAACGATTTAAAGTTGTTTAGTAACGATTCCCTATGGCCTTGTTACGCAATCGGGTTTTTGATTTTTCAATTAATTACTTGTTTGTTTTTAAAATCGGTTTAGTAGTAATAGTTTTTAGTACTAATTTTTTCATATAAAATATTTATTGGTTCTTCATTTTTCATTGTTATGGCTACCATATTCCTTTAATTTACAAAAATAGAATCTTTTACTTCAGCACAATAAATGATTAGTCGAAAAGTAATGGTTAGGCGTCACATTTTCAACTAAATTAAGTGAATTCGGTATTTTTAGAAAAATTAAATTGTCAGCTTTAATTTAAATTGAATTTAGGCAGAATTGTTTTCCATATTTATGAAATAAATATACAATACTTTCCGATCCACCCAATAATATTTCCTGAGTTCATATTTTTTCCATATGTTCTTTTACATATTTTTTAATGAATTGTTAAATCCGTCGTCGTGTTTTCACGAAAGAAACGTATTTTTTTATTTAGTACTTTATATTAGCATTAGTGAAACTACAGATCCGATTTGAAAAATTATTTTCGCATTAGACAGCCCGTTTATTGAAGAAGATTATAAGGCTATATTTTATCAGGCTACAACTCTTAGGAGCGAAGTAGTAACTATAAACGTGAGTTAAACCCCGAGGAGTAGCTAGGAAGAAATATAATTTATTGATGTCATTTAGGAGTTATTATATAAACTTAGTGAATAAAAGTAATAATTGATACAGAGGTCTCCATATATTTATATTTTTACACAAATATTTTAATGATCATTTTACTCTTAATATTTTGTTGAAAACTAATTTATCTTTAAACAATTCGTTTTATCCGTCTGCCGAAGGAGAGTTTTTTAAGCGTTTGTGTGTGTACCTACTCGTGTTTTTAATTCTTTGGCACGCTCTACAACCTAAACCATTTGACTGATTTCAATATACGTTACTTATCATTTTTGCCGCAGTTGTGGGAGTGAGATAGTGTATATTATTTGTAACAAAGTTTATGGAAGCGGGAATTACGCGAGAAATACCGACCACTAATACAACTCATACGATTTCAAAACTTTCTCAAAACTGGGGATGATTCTGTTTATCCACCCCAAAGTATCTACCATGAGGGGGATAATCGATATCGCGTGTTGTTAAGTCACTCCAGCCGGGGTGGATAAATAAGTTAAACGAAATCATCCACCACAGGAAAGTTAAATTATACGCATATAATATTCGTAACGCATTTTTTGCGCAGTGGAAATTATTCAAATATTTATATAGTGTACCAAAGTTTTTATTAAAATATCGATTTTCTACAAACGGATTTAAATATTAAATAGAGGTAGAGTTAGTAGTAGTAGTAGCATTTGTAGGAGTAGTAGTAGTATTATCAGTAGAAGTAGTAGTATTACTAGAAGTAGTAGTAAAATTATCAGTAGAAGTAGTAGTATTAGTAGAAGTAGTATTAATATTATCCGTAGAAGTAGACGTGGTAGAAGTAACATTGGTAGCCATCGCAGTAATAGTAGATTTAGTCTTTGAATATGATAAAGTGCGAACTGGCATCTTGTTTTCACAACCAACGTATATGTTGACAGATATCGGGTTATTGTACTGAGATTTTAGACGGAGAACTAGGTATTTTTTTCTAAGTCCTCCTCTTATTATTTCGACTCCAGGCCCTCGTCCTATACCGAGACGGTCTACTATTCGAAAGTAAGTTATCTGAAAGAGATATTTGTAGTTATGATTGTGTTTTGGAGCAATGCATGACAATAGCTTAAGAATATTCTGTTATACATTCTATTATTATAATGAACGATATAATACTTATAAAATAAATTATTTTAGCTTTACAAAGTAACCCATCTCTTTTTTCAAAATTTAATCTATTTTGATACCAAAATTTCAAAATTGGTTTAGCGGTTTAGACGTGAAACAAATAATAATAATAATAATATACTTTATTGTACACCACAAAGACACACTATATGTATAACACAAGTGATAATGTAAAAAAAAAATAAAAAAAAATTAGATGTACAATAAGGCGAAGACAAACAAACTGATAGAAAGATTTACTTTCGTATTTACTTGATTAGTATAAATGGTTATAATTTATTACTTAGTAATTTTGCAGAACCGCAATGTGTTGCCAGTTTAAAAAAGGAATAAACGAAGAAGGGAAATAAGAGAAGGAATTGGGAAGGCAGTTAGGCTTTCGACTCTCTCACTCACCGTACGAGCTATATAGACTTTTAACCAACCTCCTGTGATAACGTGGAGGTCTTAGTCGTACATAGTATTTTGGTAGAGCCTAGCTACAGTGTAAAGTGGTAAATAACCATCTATAGAATCAGAAAAATCACATCTATGTTGCCGATCTAAGTCGGGATAGCCATGACTACAGCTCATATACGTGATGCGAGCTGAACTCACGGAGTACGTCACTCCAAAAACTACTTACCTGACATTTGAAAATTCTCCCATACTTCGCGTAAACCGATCTGTATGGTACTCGTTCTTTGTAAAGTCTATCTTGTGCCACTAATAAATCATTGTCTTTAAACATACCAACATAATAGTCACCAACACAAGTATTAGTGACAAGTGCTAAATATATCATGTATATGTTCATGTTAAATAAGTTTTGTTATGTACTTTGGCGGTAAACAGTTTATCGTTTAATTAATGATAAGGATTAATGGGAAATTTATGTTTTATTAGGTAATTGTTATTCCATAATAGTTTCGTATGCTATCGTTTAATTCTCACTGCTGATTTATTATATTGTTACTTGTATGAAGTAAAGGAAATCGGTGGATAAGTTTTATCAAAATATTTATTTTGAATTTTTTCGCCGTAACGTCTCCACTAAGTTTTTATCCAGAATGAACTTTTAAATAGGCATTAAATGAATGGCCAGATTTTGCCATGGCCAAATCCTAAGCTAGAAGGAATTAGTTTTGTTCAATAATTAACTGCCGTAACTGTCTTAGCCAGTATTCGAACGCGTTAATCGTGACGAAAAAAAAACAGCCTGTATTATTATTGCACTATTTAATAATGTGGGATCAAACTCTGGGAAGTTCTTTTCAAAGATAAAAAGAAATTCGGTTTAGAAATGACGGACTTAAGACGTTGTTAGGAATATATCATAAAAGTAAATAATACTGTATTTTGTCTATGGTAGCTCGTTGATCAGTTAGTTATTATTATATATCAGCAGTACGCACCCTCCCTCTCTCTAGGATAGATTGCTCGTCTTTACTCTCAGAAATATATTCATAATTACGAATAAACTAGTTACCAGAACCCCAGAGATAACTTAACAGAGGTAACAATTATAAAAATAATAATACGCTACGAATTGTGAACCTCCTCTATTTTTGAAGTCGGTTGTACATTCAAACAGACTAACATTTCAGTTTAATAAATATGTATAAAGATAAATCTCGAACATCAATTTATTACTAACATCCTTCACGACATTTTTGAATATACAAATTTTGCGTGAAAATATTCAAGATGTTTCTAATATGTTGTGAAAAGTGCACCTGCCTTCTGCGGTTAGGAGATTCAATATTTCCTGTTTTCACTGCGGGAGTTTATTTAGAAAAGTTGAGAATATATTTTTGTCTCCGCACATCAGAATGAGTGCTATAACAAAGCTTTTAAATTATATTTTAAAATGTCGACACAAAAATTAGTTATTTTGGTAATTAGGCAAATTTATCTGTGGCGTTATACTTAATTTTGACATAAAGTTTTTATTGTTTCATCAAATGGGTGCTCATTATGATAAACTTTTGTAATCAAATACCACATTTTGATATTTGGACGCTGATATGTAATACTGTGTCAAGCCACACGAACTTCATTTTGAGAAAATGGCGTCTAAAGATGTCAAACCTATTCTTAATAAATTTGTTTGAATAAGTATTTATCCATATTTTCTTTTGGTTTTTTGAATAAAGCTGTAATTAATTAAAAGCGGGTTGATATATTTAATGTATTTTGTAATAAAAAGTTTTTAAAAATATAAGATTATTGTATAAATTACAAAATAACGAACGACCTGGAATTTCGATACAATTAATTAAGAAACTTTTTTCCGTACTTATTTAGTTTATATGACTTTATTTTTTATTGAATAGTGTTAAATAGGTGATGCCGTATCAAAATACACCAATATCTCTAGATTTCACTTTTTGTGGGTTGACACATTATTGCATATCAGCATCCATTTAAAGGATGCGTTTTAGTTCAAAGATCAGTAATCAACTATGAGAATGTAGATTTTTGTAATAGCGATAATTTAAGGTATTAAAGCCATTGCTTAGCGCTTTTAAAACAACCAATTAACAAATGTCTGTAGATTTACAACATTTTGAATCATATTATTATAGTAATAAACAATAATTAATTAAATAAACAATTGTATAACAATATATATATATATATATATATATATATATATATATATATATATATATATATATATAAAGGAAATCAGTAACAGAATGTTCGTAATAAAATATTTTCGCCGCAGGTCGTTCTAACAAACTCCTGTTCCTAACGACCGAATTTAAAGAAAGCCTTCAAAACGACTACCACTTAACTTACAAAACGTTGAAAATTGAGATTGATTCCTTTCACTCAGTGTCGACTTTGTCCGATGACTACTCGACCGAGAAATTCAAACTTATTCTATTAAAGTTGAAATATTGCTTCGTTAGAAAATCACTTTCATACTACAAAAGACGCATTAAAACCATGTTCAACACGTGTCTACCTAAGCAGAATCTAAAAATTAAACATTGCTTAAAATATTATCTTAATTGCTTAACAGCGAATAAACTAATAAAAAAACTTATTGATAAAATGTTACACGTTGCATTTGACAGCTGAAATAGGTCTATTAAACTCACTTAAACTTATGTTAATCTATATCTAAAGCATGTTTAACTCAAAACTGTGCTTAGACGCGATTTGTTGTACGGATTTTTTTAAACACGCGTTTAACGTCTGTTTAAATCTTTTGTAGTAAGGCAGTAATTGTTTATTGAAGTGCCTTTTTAACATGTTTGAAGCGTTGTTTGATAGTATAAAGAGGTAAAATTTATTTGTAAGTTTGTAGGTTTCTATTTAGGAATAATCTCTGAAACTACGGATCCGAGTTGAAAAATTCTTTTTGCGTTGTATACGAGCTACCGCTAGAATTTAAAAATGTTTTGTTATGTCGAATAAATAAAGGTAGAAACAAATAATAATTGTTATTTTTCATTTATAATATAATTTTTAGTTTTCACGTGACATATTCTTAATAGCATTACATATTTAAAAATCGTACTTTACAAAGGGTTTTTCATACACACATTTTTTTAGTTTAATTTAATATTTTAAAATTAGATATAGATAATTATTATAAAGTTATAGTTATAAATTATGAAGTTACGTGAAGGCGTATTGAAATTCGAATTTTCGACTCAAGAGGCTTGTTGGTATTATATATATATATATACATATGTCTTATAACGCGGATGTGACTTGCAGTGAGTGATATAAATAATATCTTATTATACTCATGTAATATGTATATATGTATGTATATGGAACGCTGGCGTATTTTTTGCTCAGAGAAACGGCATCGCGATTCTAAGATAGAAATGCTGCTTGCATTCTTGCCACCATTCCGCGCGGATATTATTTGCAAAAATTATTAAGATTTGTAAATATTTAAGTTTGACATTTTTTGATACAATATAAGATTAAAAAAGTATGTGAAATATATAATTATCAAAAACTAGTAAGCAATAAAACATGTCACAGTATTCTACTTGATATTTTTTCAGTCAGTATGAAATATATGTAGGTAAGAATTGTATGTAACACATACGAGTTTACGATTTTGGCAATATTTATATGTACTTATATCATTTTTGTGAAAATATATAATAATTTTTGAGAATATTGGACAAACCTGCAGATGGTTCACATGATGTTAAATGATCACCGCCATTAACATTTCCAAACTTTTTGTAGTATTTATTAGTAATAATTTACCATAAACAATTTTAATCCCGTGTATTAAAAAAATATATCAAATACCAAGTTTTCCAAGTTATAACAAAAATATCACGTTATAAGGAAACGGAGGTCTCCGCCTAATAATATTGGAAAATATTCAAAATAGAATTTGCCGATCATTATGGATATCAGGCATTACCCTTAGACCCTTTTCAACGAAACGAAATAGACCCATTGCTTTGTATTTCGCCCAAAATTGATTTTGCATTACGACCCTTAATCTTCATTGAACGTTCGACCGTCTGTAATGATTGATACGCGTTTATTCCATGCTATGAATATCGCTTAAAACTATTTAAGATACCTAAACCATTTTAGATAATCTGTACATCATAAGAGTACGATAAAACTGTTAAAGTGTTATGTCTCTATATATAATATAAAATAGTGGAAAAACAAAAATATAAATCTTCTCGTTTTATTGCTTCTTGTGGTAACAGGAGGGCTGGCGTATTTTTCGCTCAGAGAATCGGAATTGCGACTCAATGGAGGTATGCTGCCAGAATTCTTGTCACCATTTACCTACGTGGAATGATGGCAATGAAGTGATTCGTATAGTTATTGAATTATTAATCTTTTAGATTCTTGTTGTGTTGATAATCTATTGTAATTTTATTTTCAATCAAAATATACTTTATTCAAGTATGCTCTCACGAGCACTTTTGATAACATTTCAATAAAAGTATACACAATTCAATTCAATTCTTTGGTTAATGGGTTTTAGTTGTGCCAATTAGACAATGCTATTTCGCCAATGTCACGTGGAATGGAGAAGACATGATGGGGATTGATTGGTGGGAAAAGTATACACATTGAATATTGTTTAAATAAATATAACCGTGTAAGACGTTGTTATCAATAAAGAGGGTAGAAACATATTTTATTGACTGAAAATAGTGAGTAAGCAAGCGTGTCACTTGAAGTTAAGTGATCACCGCCACCCACATTCGATGCACCAGAGAAGCCACAAATGCGTTCTTTAATTAGAAATAAGATAAAAGGGAGTCGGAAGTAAGGGAAGAAGAAGGTACGTTAGCCCTTCGTCTCTCTCACTCATCATACAAACATAATAGCTACGCATTTTCGGTGAGTAATTCTACAACTTCTAATTCGTTCATAAAGAAGTTGCTAGAACATTTTTTTCATTCACACATATGCAGGATGCAGGCCCATTTTCAACTATTTGTTTTATTCTATTTTTATATTTTGAGTTTGGCTAGGAATTCATAGTAAAACAAAACAATATTACTTACTCTTCAAACTTTATATTTCCTACATACGTCAATAATGTTACACGTCCTTGTACTCGTATATTTTTTAATTATTTAGCACTTTTTCATAAATCGACTTTATAGTCTATCTAGTCTGTCATGGATCATTTTTTCTATTTCTCTGTATCTTTTATTACTTCGCTTTTAATATTTTCCTTCCCGCCATTTTCTCCGATTTGACTTGGAGTCGATGTTTTTTTTTTTTTTTAATGAGGCAAAGAACTCTATCTAAACTGACAAATAATACTTTAAATAAAGAGTATATATTATTAGTACAAAAAAATATGTGGATGTCACATATATATTTCTATATTAGGAATTTACAACAAGAATATATTTCCAACCCACACAGTTGGTCTTCTTTTATTAATCAAGCTAAGTATAAAAGCCTGAGTGCTAGTAAAGGCATTAGAACAATTGTTTCAAGCGTCAAATAATGGGTAATTATTTCTAAGAACGCGCTCAAGTGCTTGAGTGCTCTAGATCGTATAGACGATATTGTTGTAGAATCTTAGCGATGTGTTCTTTAAGAGACTACTGAGTAAAAATGTTTGTCTAAATGATTACATCTTAAGGTTTGAAACGAGACACTAACTTGCTTTAATGTAATGAAATCTTAATTTGACGCTGATAAGCAATACTGTGTCAACCCACACGGACTTCATTTTGAGAAAATGGCGTCTAAAGATGTCAAACCTATTCTTAATAAATTTGTTTGATGACGTATATATCCGTCTTTTCTTTTTTATTTTGATAAAAAATATAATTAATTAAATCAGATTGATATATTTAATGTGCTATCTAATAATAGGTTTTCAAATATTTGAGATTATTGTATAATTTGCAAAATATTGAACTCACTTGAAAATCAATACTTTAAATTAAGAAACTTTTTTCCTTACTTATATAGCTTAGATGACTTGAATTTTTTTTAAATAATGTTAAATAGGTAATGCTGTATCAAAATACATCAATATCTTCGAATTTGACTTTTTGTCGTTTGACATATTATTGCTTATCAGCGTCCATTTATAACTTTATCTGTATATGGATGCTGCTAAGTAATAATGTGTCAACCCGCAGAAAGTCAAATTCGGAGATATTATTATTATTCGGAGATATTGCGTCACCTATTTAACATTATTCGAATATTTTTCAAATTATCTAAACTAAATAGGTACGAAAAAAAGTTTCATAATATTTCGAATTTCAAATGTCTTCTACAATAATCAGATATATTTGAAAAACGTATTCTTAGATAAAACTTTTAAGTACACCAATCTCTTTAAATTGAATATACTTTTTATCAAAATAGAAAGGAATGATAGATGGATATATATATTTCGTCAAACAGATTTAAGAAGAATAAGTTTGACATGTCTGGGCGCTATTTTTTCAAAATTAAACCCGTGTGGCTTGACATAGTATTGCTTATCGGCATCCAAGTAATGTATGCCCTATACTTAATGTTAATTGGACTGATGTACACGTGACTTGGATAGTTGCTTAGCAATGGGCTGATGATGTCAAAAGAGAGAAGATATACAGATGAATAAAAAAAAATAATGATAAAAATAGATAAGACTAGACTATGAATGTAAAATTATTAGTGACTTCTGTTCTCTTTAAAATTATATATAAAAGAAAATTACGACTTACTAAGGAATATGTCAACTCTCAGCTCAAAGAACTGAACGGATTGGGTTGTTTGGCACAAAAATAGTTATTATGGCGTAGGAGTCCGCTAAGGGGAGATACGGGGGTTCAAAGTAAGAATAAATCAAACTTGACGCGGAGGAAAAACCCGAAAAGAATTAAGAATATATTTTAAAAATAAATATTTTTATTTTTACAAAATGGCTTTTATTAGGGTCATAACTTAAATAGGATTCCTACACATTTAATATAACGGGTCTTATCGCGATAAATAATAGTAGTAATACCTTTTAATTGCCCGACGTTTCGACGAAGTTACATTCGCCGTGGTCACGAGCTGACTCAACTGACTGAGCTGACTGTAACTTCGTCGAAACGTCGTTCAATTAAAAGGTATTACTACTATTAGTTATCGCGATAAGACCCGTTATATTAAATATAAATAGTAAAAATCGCGAAAGTTTATATAGGATTCCTACACATTAACGCAATAAAAAAGATCCATAATGAAGTTAAAAATATAAAAAAAAAACCTATACCTTCTGGTTGTTTGATACGACTATAACATTCTTACTTACTAACATAACAATAACAAAACAAAATTAATTTAAACAAAAATGAGCCACACATTTCCCACAATACTCTTCGCCACACACTGTATCCTGTAAATATTTTTGCGTTTAAAAACTTCATATATGAGAATAAAAATCGCGGTCGCCGTCTCGACCTGCATAGGAATTGTTGGAAAATATTCATTTCACTATGGCATGCGACGCAGGTGCCGACAAAAGGCGAAATTGGAAAATTTTATTGGATTATCCTATTCCTTATTTACCTTTCTTAGACGAGAGATATTTCAGCCGGTGACCTGTGAGTTATGTTTGATAAGCCATAACGTTCGTTATTTTTAATTAGTTTGTTTTTAAATAGATTAAAACAAAGCTTGTAAAATTATTTTTATGGTAAACTTTTAAAACGGCTAAAATCGATTAGTAGACTAGAATTAAAAGTTAAATTTTAAGGACGATAAGGCACCTTACACGAGAGAAAAGAAAGATATGGCGAAGAAAGAAAGAGAGCATTATTATGTTTAAACGAACTTACTGTTATTGAAAAAGGAATAATTAAAATCGTTTTTTAAAATTGTTGTTGTGTTGACAGCGGGGAAACCACTAATTAACTAATCTCCTTAACACTAGGTAGTACGAATTAACTACCTTACTAACTTAACTGTTTAACAACTTGTAGCAAAGCAGAATGCCTTGCCAAGCACATGACTACTCAAAGTTAGATGAAATCCCGAAAATCTCAGACACTTGGACACTACGTGCTTTACTACAAAAGATGAAATAAAACCATGTTCAACACGGGTCTAGCTAAACAGTGTTTAAAAATTAAACATTGTTTAAAATGTTGTCAAAATTGCTCCACTGCGTGTAAAATTATAAAGAAATAAAATATACTCACGCACGTCATATTTGACAGCTCTAATATATGTTTTAACCATATGTTAAAAACGGATTTGTAGTACAGGATTTTATAGACAAGCGATTAACGTATGTTTAAATTTTTTGTAGTAAGGCAGTAAAGCTTTATAAAGTAAGAAGTTTTTTGTCGGTGTTAAATATCGCTTTTAACGCTGTATCAAAATTATTATTTAAAGAATTTTTTTTAAGTAAATACTTAGAAAAATGGTCTTGATGTCAAATATAATGTTTTAACTAATTAAACAAATAGAACTTAAAAAGTAGGCGACTTTAAAAGCAAAAACGCGAACTTTACTTTTAGGTGCATTAGGATGATATATAAAGCAGTTATTTCGATTTCAAAATTAAACGAGTGAAAAGATTTTAATGAAAATAAAGACCTTTGGGAGACCAAGCTGAAAGTATATCCAAGAATTTCCTAAATAGGTTTATAAATGACGCATTTCTGAGGTATATAATACGAATTAAGAACCTAAAATTTTTAAATCGGTTGAAAATTACAGTTTAAAACTATTATTACGTAATTTTTACTAACGCTGCGAAGTAGTCACAAGTAGGTATAAGATATTTTGAAGTCTTGTGTTCGTGAATCATTTTTCTAGTACGTTAGATACGGGTGCAGTTATTTCATTCTCACTGAAAACCTATATTTCCAATACAAAGAGTGACCCAGAATAAAATGCCATATCAATTTTTCCGCGTATTTGTATGGAGTTTTTACTATCTCGTATGTATTGCATGAGACGAGATGGCCTATGGGTTAGAACACGTCAAGCTCAATTAACGACCGTGGGTTTATATCCCAGCTAGCACCGCTGAGTTTTAAAGTACTAAATTAATCTCGTACTCGGCGGTGAAGGAAAACATCATTAGGAAACCTACGCGTTGGGAGAAATTCTATCAAACGTATGACGCCAACTCGCAGTGAACCAGTTTGGTGGATTAGGCTTCTAACATTTTCCTAAATATGAGAGAGTCCTTTGCTCAGTAGCTGGACATTTACAGGCCGATATTACTTTTAAAAATGGCTTTTAGAATACAATGCTCCTATTATTATTATATTGCATCTAGGGAAGATGGGATTTTTATTTTAACTAATTTCAGCCCCACATTCGGACATAATATTATGTACGTTTAAGACCTAAATGAGAGGCAATTCTCGGGGTACATTTCTCCATCGTAATAGATTTTTTAAAACTGAATCGCATAACCCACAGAAGAGACTGAAGTATCGGGTTCAAAGTGTCTCACCAACACATACATTTTTTAGCGAAAGTTTAAGTTCACGGACAATAGACCTCGTCTGGTAGGGCCTCGTTTTTGAATAATAAAAAACGATTGGTAGTGAATGTTAAGATTAAGAATTTAGGACTATTGTTTTGTCGATGTGTGGTCTTGTAGACCTCTCATTTCCAGTGTGATCATTAACACCATAACTCCACACCATGACCATTACTACTTTTTATTAGTTTATTCGGGTAACTTTTTTTTGCATAGACTAATTATTTGGAAAAGCTTATTTCTTTAAGAAATGATGGTTTTTACTTATAAATTATAAAGAGAAAAGTTTAAGTTTTTATGTATTCAAGTTTTCTTTTCGTGATAAAAAGTAGTTTTTTTCGTCGGTACTTCCAATCTAGATATATGTATCTATACTAAAATTCATTGAAATTAATTAAATTACTAAACAAAGATATAAAGTTACTTTAACATTTATAATATTAGTATTTCATCCGATTGTTAATTCTGCGCACCGTGGCAAAGTATTTCATAAGACTACTCGAATAAATGCATTACATTTACGATGATAATCCTTTGATTCACAAAGGGGAGAAAATATTTGAAGCAAATATTGTCGAGGGAGGAATAAGACTGAATAATATTTATCCAGGCCCTTGCCTCCGTGATATTAGGACTTTTTCTGTATTCACACAGCTTCGTAGTTAATAAGGAGCTAAGGAGGTTTTTATTCGCCTCATAAAATGAAGTTTGTATATGGATGGCATGTTTATATTAAACCGATTCGTATACAGTTATGCGTTGTATATGTATATAATTATAAATACATTTTTTTTTATTGCGTGGATAAGTTATTGTAAGTAAAGATTTACCTTTAATTTGCCACAAAGTTTAACGAATAATATAAAATAGTACAATGTAACTGAATGATCGTTAAGATTATTTTTATGGCATTTAATAAAAGATTATTTTTTAAAAATGATTTTTTAACAGACTTCCAAAAATGGAGGAGAATTCCGAACCGGTGGTAGTTTCATTATTGATGTAATTTTTTTTGTTTGTTCATATATTACCGATTCAAAAGTGCTCGTGAGAGCCTACTTTAATAAAGTATTTTTTATTTAATTTGATTTGATTTTATACATGTGTTTGTAAAGACAAGTTTTATGTGAAAGAAATATTTGAAAACTGGTATAGAAAACTTATATAGTAAGTTAAAGTAAAAGTTAATTAGTATGTACATCCAAACAGGCAACTAAAACATATATAATGAAAAGACTACAACACAATAATATACGGAAGTCGAATGGCATTTCGAACACGTTTATCAACACATTTACCCACATTGTAATGTAAGTGCATCAAAAAATGCACCCTCACGCGTATTAGCCACTTCCCGCTCGCTATCATCGGTCCCAGACGACATCTATTGTGATTGGAAACATACGAATATACATTCCTCTCTTAGACGCTTCGGTTTTTATTAAAGAGTAGAAAAAGTGTTTTATATATATATTTTTTCAGTTTGACTCATACCCTTCGTAACCTTAGGGTACATTTAACATACATAAGGTATATAACATACGTAATGTATAAGAATGTCTCTTATACATTGTGTTAATATAGTGTGAATATTATATATATTTATTGTACTTATATGTGATTCGATTTGTTATGGAAATAATAGTAACCCTAATTTCCCAATTCATTTTGTCTAAAAGGTCAACCAAAACTATGGACATAGAACTGCTAAAATAAAAATATTTTAAATTCATTTATGTATACGTACATGTATTTTTCTTGTATAATATATTAACACTAAAATAGTTTTTCTCTCAATGTGCAGTAATTGCTTAAGTCGAAAAATATTATACTAAATTTCATTTTAATGGTTTAGCTGTAAACACAAAACCAAAATTAATACACACACAATTCTATATTACATTAATAATAAAATAGTTTCCGATCAGTGCTTCTTCCGCGTAGAATGTAGATAAGAATACTATTTGTTGTATAAGATATTTAAGCTATCGTAAAGATCAATTTATATATTTTTATTATTATTTCATTTTTATTATATCTTATTTTTTATTTTTATAAAATGTGTAATTAATTTCCTTATGCAACTGGCTATAATTGTTTTTTTCTTTTTCTTTCAAATTTGGAGCGTGAAAAATATTTATTGATTTTTGTGTTGTTTATATGTGTTATTGTTGTAAAACGAGTTATGGATATAAAGTTTGTCTTTATATTTAAAGTTTAATTAAAAATAATTCATCTCTAATGAGCTATAGAACAGTTATATTACTGTTAAGCTTCATTAAAACCTGTTCAATAGTTTTTGTGTGAGCAGACATCTACTCATTCACTCATACATTACTTTTAAAGGACATAATAGGATTTTATTAACATCGTTATTATGAAACAAATTCAACAGCGTTGAAAGACGCAGATAATGTCCGTATATTTGATAGCGAGGGAAGGAAATTGCTTATAAATAAACACATTAATGTAAAAGCCGGATTTGAGAGTGTTAATGCCTCCCTGACTCATTGTGCGACGTGTTATAGAGAGGTGCTTCACATTTGATTTATTATACTCTGAAATTGCGACTTTTTTGCTTTGTTTAATTATACAGTTTATATACTAATAGCTTTTATCTATGGCTTATTTTGTATTAAAGTAGGTTGTATAACATCGGACGATGGTCTGAAAGTTAGTTTTCAAACAGAATCAGATTTTTTTTTATAAATGGAATATACTTTTTCTGTATCAAAATTAATTTTTGGATATACGATGTTAGCAACGGGTATACAAAATTTAAAGGTAATCAATTAAGTAGTTGAGATGTAAACAATAATAAACAAATAAACTCATATTTTCAATTTAATTTTATTAAGCACCAGAAGACCCGGTGAACCTCGTATCACCTACATATTTATGTTTGTGTAAAATGTGGTAAAAACTGAATACATTTTTATCAACATTAAATGTTACATAGTTTTTATTGCTAAAACAGAAGTGTTTTGTATACCAAAAAAAAAGACCAAAAAGATCAGACTTTTTACTACAGCTATGAAATATATAATTTTTTAAAGATCAAAATTACACAAAACGGTCAGTCATTTTCGAGTTTTAGCGAAACAAACGAACAGCGTTTAATTTTTATATATAGATTAAACAGTTCAAAGAGCATTTCGGTATAACATAGAGGAATCCGCCTGTTTTATTATGTATTTGTCTCTCTGAGGTGATTTTTTGACATCATCTAGTAAGTTATTTTTTTTCTGAAGAAGATACAATAAATATACCTACTTTAGAAAAACATTACATTCTTTCTGAAGCGCTCAAATAAATAATGCCAAATACTAATCGTGATATGTATTCGATATATTTTTAATTATACAAAGATTGAATTTATGTTTGTCATTGCAAACGGTTTCGCATTAACACATTCATACTTGTTCAAAATGATTTATAGCGACCGAGCTAGTGTTCATCTATCAGCTACACAAAATGATTGAGGACACGATTCACATTTGATTAATTTACGTACTAGCACTGTAATGTGATTTAATGAACTCAAACATCTATATCAGCAAGCGTTATTCACAGAGTCATATGCCACTAATCGTAATTACAACGCCAGTATAATTGAAGTTTCGTAAATGTATAATTGAAATATTGATACCGCTGTATAACTTTTCTTCATGTAAATAGTTTATTGTATAGATTAATAATCGATTTCTCACTCGTACGATACAATGATTGATAGTTCCCAAACTGCCGTGTTCATCCATCAATATCTACAGGGTGATTGAGGACTCGCTTGACATGCGATTAATTCACATTCTAGTGAACTGTTTATCAACTTTCAACGGCTTCGTGAACGTTTCATATATTATCTGTCAACATGTGTTCGTTCTATGTTATTTCCGTGTTACCGAATTGAATGATTTATTTTTATTTGATTTAAAATTTCGATCCAGCAACGTATAATGTTCGAATATAGAATTTCAAGTACATGAATGTTGAACAAGTATTTTACGTGTCATATAAATAAAAGAAAAGTATTTATTGCCAAGTATTTATTTGTATTGTACATTTTAAAGTTGATTCTATAAACTTAAAAGTAGAAATAAGAGTTTGGGTGATATCTTTTTTTATTACCGGTAATGGGCAACGCTCATGCACCTTCGTAGCATCAGAAGAGACACAATACCTTGCCAGCTACTAAGGAAATATTTGGCGAGGATTAGGTTTCAAGCTCTCTTGCTAAGCATTCAAAACGCAGCTACTTCACGCCGATTTAATGTGAAAGTGAGGTTCTGCTCCGGTTGAGCCAACCCGTATATAATCTTTAGTAAAATTACAGCTAGGCCCTAAGTCAGGGGTGTAACTATATGGTAGCAGGGCTGGTCAAAAGCCACGGGCTCCGGATCCAAGAGGGCCCCGGATTTATTAAAAATAATTGTAACTATGTACATAAGTGGGTCATAAAAATTAAGTTATAGCGTTACTTGAAGGCCCCATTCAAAGAATTTACCCAGGGCCCCAGAAGGTATAGTAACGCCTATGCCCTAAGTACATATTTAATATAATGAAGGCAACGATATGTCGAAATGCATAAATAAAGCGTATAACATTTGCAACTAAAACATATATAATGAAAAGACTACAACACAATATTTGCATCGTATGCATTGTGGATTTAAATTGATTTAAAAAATGTATCATTCAATGAATATGAAGAATGAATCCGCAGGCTGATAGTGTCGAAAGCACTCGTTTTCGAAATGTGAGATGCTCTGGCAGTTGAAGGCGGTATTCTGTTAAAAAATAATAACATTAAATCGTGAAATGCCTAAGGGTATGATTTTTAAGCGAAATTGAAAAATTATATGTAGTTTTTAATTTATTGTAATTGTTGGATTGCAAGAGAAGTTGTACCTATGAGTATATAAATCAAAATCAAAAACCGAAGTCGAACTTATTTCAAATAGACTCTTACGAACACTTTTGAATCGTCAATACAAACGTTAAACAAAAAACGAAAAGTATTCACAATAACGGGAAGCTATCACATAAAATAAAGGCATTACATTCAACGGCCCCCATTAGGAGCTGCTGATGCTGTGTCGGGGGTTTTAAAACACACATAACACCACAAACATCCAACCACAACAAAAATCCGTATGGCCAATAGAGACGTTTGTCGTGAGCGGGATTGAACCCGCGTCCGTTAACGCTGAAGGGGATGTTTTTCACTATTTCATTGAAAGTCCAAACCAATGAAATAGTGAAAAATATCCGATTCAAGTATGGAAGGTATTATAAATATATTTTTTCTCAAATTAACGCGGATGAAATCGCGAGGTACAACTAGTAAAAGAATATAGTCGTATGATATATAATATTTCAATTTGAAAATTCACAAATCGCTGACAGACGAATTACGCTTCATTTACTCGTAAAGAGGGCTTAAAGAATATTCTTTTGACGTCCTTTTTTTCAACAAAATGGCCAAATTTTCTAATCCCAGAGATGGAAATATTGTGTATAATTTTGTAAGTAGAATTTTCCTTGCGTAATAAACTTGCATAAAATTAATTGCAGTACTTTTGTAACTTCTTTTGTTAAAATTATCGTGTCGTGTAATCAACGGTATTGCTGAGATTCCGGCGCTATCGATAATGAAAATAATGTTTTCAAATCAAATCTACAAATGTTTTCAAGGCAAGTAGTTACTTGTTGTGATTGCATCGTGACATAAGTTGCTGATATTAGTTGATTAGTTTCAAACAAAGCGCATGGCGAAAAACAATCTCAGTGTAATGAAATTAATGAATGTATTGTAAAACTTGATGTTTACAATTGAAATTAGTAAGAAAGAAAGAATATAATTTATTAATAAACCCACAGTCTATAAAATAATTAAATTATTAGTGAAATTAATGCCACACCACTTATTTGTTAATGTAAGTTCTGATGAACGAATTATCTTTTGTTCTTTCTATTACTATCTTTTTTTAAGTAATACAAGATTTTTTCCTAACTGATTATATTTATTTTATTTATGATTTGTAGCAGAGATGTTTCGGCAACTTAGACACCTGGACCCTGACTCTCTATGCAGTAAACGAAGTCACATCGACACAAGTAATGTTTTTCTACCTAACATAGGCACACAGAAAACACAACACTCATAACGTTAAACCTGAAACTCGTGTATAGTTAGGCAGATAATTTTAACAACTCGTTAAATTCTCATTTATGTGACAATTTTCATAGAGAATAAGTGTCCAGATGTCTACATTTACCAATACCTTATTTACCAATAAGGTATCTTCACATAGGTCAACCCAGATACATAGCCCAGAAATAAACACAGAATTAAAAGAATAAGCCCAATACGTATCTTTTACCATAAACAATCTATATTATTTCAATTTACCTTTAAGTAGGTACAGTATTAGGCAAACAGACGGTATCAAAAGGAAATAATATTCTTGCTGAATTCCGCTTTTAATATTTAGTAAATAGAACAAGAGCCCTTTATAATTTTCTAGGAGTCGTCTTAAAGAGCAGCCAAGTACATTAATATTTAGCAAAATATTTTCTTTAATAAACAAAGAACATTCGAACGCTGTGAATTCTACTTTAACTTTTTCTCAAACGAATATTAATATTAAAAATGAACTTAAAAGTGTCTAAAGAAATGTTTTAACAAACATGGGGTTATTAAATTTTATCTATCTTTTTGCATCGTCTTTTGCGAGGGGGATTTTCATAACGTTATTTATATCCTTTTAATTAAAAATAAAGTAAATAACATGAGTTTAGTTTAAGAACTTCACTAAAAAAAGAGTTTTACTGGCGAAAACAATATTTTTATTTACTTCAAAAAGGACCAGTGTTGATGAAGATTCGACATTATATAATTTTTTTCATATTTGTATTGACTTCAAAATGTTGAAGACAATGTTTATTTTTCGTTTTTGAGCTTACCCCTACTAAATATATTTTTAAAATCAATGTGTTTTTTAATTTTTTTTTTTTATTATTATTTTGTATATTCAGGTTTTTAGCAACAAAAGAAATTGATCAATGCAGTAATCATTAAATGTCGTCCTTTCTCCACAACAGTTACAGTTTTGTTATACATAGTCTACCAACGTGAATCGTGATCCTGGATGCCCAACAACGACTATCTTGAACAAATCCATCGATTCTCGCTGTTCTTCGGGGGGAGGTGTTACACATAATCTACAAAAATGAATCGCTGCGTCAGCATGTTCGCATAGCACATAGCATCAACGACCTACACGGATCACGAGGAGCCAGTTCAGCAATTGCACCACTCATTGACGTCAATGGAAGTTTTCTTTCGAAATATAAAATGTAAAGGCGTCACTTTTCGGTACTACATCGACCGATCGTCACTAATTTAATTGTTATAGCTGTAATCAGTAATAAATATATTTTTTTAATTAAATTTGCATTTTTTTCAAATCCTCCAGCTGCACGTATCGTAATTGATTAACCGTCTAGGAGAAATATTAACATAGCTTTCATTTATAAATCATCGCTTAAAAAACAGGGAAATAAAAAATCTCTAGCACATTTTTAACCGACTTCAAAAAAGCAGGAGGATCTATGTTCGGCTATTATGTTTTTTCACTGATTGTCTTCTGATCGTGGAACGATTTTGATTTTTCTTTTGTTCTTAGGGTGTACTTTCAAGTTAGTCCAATTGTCATCAAGTCACGATCTGATGCTGGCATCCAGGAGATATCGAGAGAACTCTTCAAATATTAAAAGCACACCTATACCGATTTATGTAGGTGTTTTGGTAATATGTCACTCCTTTTATATAAAGATAAAGACATAACTCCGATCCAATATTCAATTATAATCCTATCCTTCTTCACAACTCTTCTTCATAAATTTCTAACCCTAAGGTTACCTGGAAGAAATCGCTATTAAGCGATAAGGCCGCCTTATTGTACAATCATATATATTTTCTTTTTTTTATTGTTCTTTTCTTGTGTTATGTTTTTTATCGTGTGTAGGGTACAATAAAAGAATATTAAATTAAAAAAAAATAAAAAAATATATGGTCGAATTATTTTTAATTCACCTATTTTAGATATCGAAGTTTCTTAATCTACTTATACGAAATATTATTTTATAGTAATAATCCAAATATTTTAATTTATTTTAGTATATCATCTCGATGGTCACTAGGCCTCTATTGGTTGGGGTTGACTCGTTCTAACTTAGTGGTTACAATTTGTGTTTAAAGTCATCTCGTACTCGGTGGTGAAGGAAAACATTGTGAGGAAATCCACATTTATCGGGACTAATTCAGACAAATGCATAACCTGCAGTGGAGCATCGTGGTGGATTAAACTTAACCTTCTCCTCAATAAGAGTCTTTGCCCACCAGTGGGATATTTACTAGGGGTAACGTTACTATAGATTTTATTTCACTTGTTTTAGTTTTATTCACCCTTAACAATTATTATGTTGTCATGGTGTACCCTGTTTTTACTTTTTAAGGATCTTGACAGAAGCAATTGAGAGTAATTATGCATTATAGGAAAATCGAAAAAGGAATTATTATCAATGAAGAACACGCTATTACAAAGCGTATTCAACACACCGTAACTAATACGATTTTTTTTAGAAATCCGAATCAGGCGAGTCAATGTGTCTTTCGGCATGGAGGCTGGCTGTCAAGGCGTAAATTAAACTGTCAATCATGGCCGAGCTGGCTTACACAACGGAGAGACGTTATAAATATTCATGTTTTTCAACTGCGGTTAAGTTTTGTAATGATGTTGGATTTGAATTGTGACATATTTCCACTGAAACCCGGGTCTTAATGAAAACTTCAAGGTTCGCTTTTGACGAGTTGGATTTGCGTTTCAAAATCGTTTCGTTTTAATTAATACGAGGGACTCGATATTGCTATGTAAATAACGTTGTTATTAAAATCTATACTAATATTATAAAGAGAATTTTGTATATGCGAAGTAAACTCCGGATTCATTGAACGTATTTCAAAAGTTATAGTACCATTTCAAAGATAGGTTATTTTAGATTATCTTAGGATATTTTTATGTATATATGCGTATTATTTTAAAACGAAATCTATATTCATTCGAGCGAAGTCTCCAGCCAAAGCTAGTATGTATAAAATTGTATTGTTGTGTACAAAAGACTAACACATTACATATGACTTTAGATTAAAGCCTTCTTCTCATATTACAAATGTCTGATGAAGGCAGCTAGTGCATAAACTGAGATAGGTAAAAAATAATTTCCCTTTGTGCTTCTTAGGTAAGCTACGAGAAACAAAAAGGAAAAATTGCTCCGTGCAGTCTTCCTACCTGACGGCGGAATAAAAAACCATGACCTTTTCTTGTTATTTGTATTATAATAAAAATATTATTATATGTTTATTTGCATATATATATATTGTTAAATAAAATCGGCATATTGAACTAGTTTTAATTAAAGGTACATATTTTGTCCATTGTATTGTTGAACACATTTGCGGAATTCTACAATGCAGAGCTAATAAAAAACAATAATTAATAGATTTTTAATAACGATCGAGGACAATGTTATAAAATGATGATCTTAAAGAGATTAAATTAAAAAAAGTAGTTGATAAACGCGCAGGCGGTACACGGGATCTCAAATAATAACTGCTGCCCATAGACATTTTTAGCACCAGAAGAATCACAAACGCGTTGTCAGCTTAGAAAGACACGATGAAAGGGAATAGGAAGAAAGGAAAGGAATGGGGGAGGAGGTTAGGTTTCCGGCTCTCTCTCAGTCATCGTACGAAAAGCTACTTCACCCCTACTGTGCTCTTGAGGTACTGCCCCCGTCGAGCCAGTTCGTAAACGACCTGTAGTCAGTAGGCTAGGTCTACCTAATTTAGATGAAACGAACGATAGACGAATTTCCATAAATATTATTCATCCAATTATTAATGTTATTGCTAAATTAGTACATATTTTAAATTGTCGCGATTTATATTATTCATATTTTAAATAACGGGTCTTATCGCACTAATAATAAAACGCAAACGCATTTGTCGTGGACACGGGCTGACTGTCAGCTCAAATCAATAAAGAGGTATTGTTACAATTAGCTATCGCGATAGGACCCGTTATTTAAAATACAAACAGGGTGAGGCGGTACTTCACATCAGGACATCGACTTCTGCTTTACAAAGCTCAGGTTCGTCCTCATGTGGAGTACTGTTCCCACCTTTGGGCAGGTGCCCCCCAATACCAGCTCCAACCACTTGACTCCATCCAACGCCGGGCAGTTCGCATTGTCGACGATCCCAATCTCACAGAAGGTTTAGAACCTTTAAATGTACGGAGAGACGTTGGCTCTCTGAGTGTTTTCTACCGTCTGTACAACGGGGAGTGTTCTGACGAACTCTTTGACATGGTGCCACCGTCTCAATTTTACCATCGCACCCTTCGCCTCAGGACTCGATATCATCTACACCACCTGGATGCATGGTCACCTTCCACAGTGCGGGCTTCACGGTCCTTTTTCCCGCGTTCTTGCAAGCTGTGGAATGATCTTCCTCCTGAGGTTTATAATTTGGGGGTTTTCAAGCGTCGAGTGTATTCCTGGTGTTGCAGATATCCATGGGCGATAGTGACCACTTAACATCAGATGGTACTGTCTGCTCGTTTGCCCCCCTAATATATATATATAAAAAAAATAAAAAAATATGAATAAATTCTTTATGGGCCATATTAGACTTCTAAAAGCCTAGTTTGGTTATATCATTGAGATCAGATGATTAAACCGGTAAACAACACTGACCATACTTAGTAAGTGGATTAGCGACCCACTATAGTATAATATAATATACACCAGTACTAATTATATACTCACTTCTCCTACTATACCAACCACATACTTGTACATGAAGTTACATTGCGAATCACTATACCTAAAGACTAATTTATAAATTGATTCAAAGAGTGCTTTAAAGGCTTCAAAGAGCGCTTTATTTTAATAAAGTATATTTTGAATGTCTATATGAATTGAAATTGAAGTGGCTGTTTGTAATTTCAAATTAAAAATTAAAATTAAGACAAACATACAGACAGGCAAAATTATTTAAAATTGTGTATGTGGTGTAAGTATCGTAAATACTTTCGTATGCATTTAGTTAAATGCTTATAATTTTAAATTATAAATAGATACTTCAATTTTATTTATTTGTATAGATTACTAGATTACGCCAAAACCAAGAAAGGGTAGTATTAGCTGTCAATGTATATAGTTATATGTATAATGTATGAACTTACGTGTATTCCACCGTAGCGCCTAAAATACTAAACCGAATTTGATAAATGAGATGTCAATAAATTTATAATAATCCGGATGACATAAACTATATAAATTGTCATTAAATTAAATTTAATGTAATTCCCCACGTGAATTTCAAACCTCGAAAAAAATTTAAATTGAGATTATCATACCATGCTTGGTATCAAAAGAAAGTTCTTGATAAGGACATTAAAATTATGTGTATTGTATAAATATACATGTATCATTTATATACAGCAAATAAATTTGTTCAAAATTTCACGCAACAAAATTAGTTTTAAGTTAAATTAGGTACAACAAATTTGGAACTAATTATCTGACCTACCCACATTATTCTACAATGTGGGGTCCCGCCGAGATACAACACCCACACAAGTACCTAGTTTAATAAATCGAATGTCCTTACGTAAAGAATCAAAATTAAAAAAAAATCGCGATATTTTAGTGACTACGTTAAGGCGGCGACTGATCCAATCGCATCTACGTAAAGTATCCCGTTATAGATTATACTAACCTTCCTTTGTGACTTTGTTATATTTATTTATTTATTAGATCACCAACCAAATTCACACTATAACATTACAAACACATGAATATACAATAAATATAAGTGGTATCTTAATTATAGGCGATAACAACATGACGATGTTAAAGATAAGCAACAACTAAAAAATGTTATAGATTATAACAAATTGATGTAATACCGGTACAAATTTACAGACGACTAATATAAAAAAAAGCATAACTTAAACTTAATAATTTTTAGTGCTTATAATAACTATATTTTGATGTATAAGGTATTATTACTAGTAGTAGTAGTTTTATTAATATCTGTTTGGTAACTTCTGCGTGAAACAGTAACATACATCCTTGCTGACAAACTTTCGTATTTATAATAGTGTATTAAGACTATTTTTTTTTCATATACAGTGTGTTTAACTTTTGATAAAGTTCTTCCAAATAGGGGTTTCTATAAGACTAACACGTCATATTCTGAATAAAGAAATAGTTTTTTTTTTACTTTATTATAAAATAATTGAATATAAAAGCACTCTAGCGCCTATGCGTGCGACGCATAAGTTCCGTTTATTGTTACGTTATAATAAAGTAGAGGACAACAAACACTTTTTAGTGAATACACAAGGAACGAGTCCAATTGCGCGCAAAATGTAAGCGAATAAAAAAAAGTAAAGTAACAGCCTGTAAATGTTCCACATGATTAGAGCTTAATCCACCACGCTGCTCCACTGCAGGTTGGCGAATATACATGAGTCAGAATTTTACCAGCACATCTAGGTTTCCTCACGATGTTTTCCTTAACCGCCGAGCTCGAGATTAATTTAAACAAATTTAGCACTTGAAAACTCAGCGGTGCTAGCCGAGGTTCGAACCCGCGATTTTCGGTTGAGATTGATGTGTTCTAAACTCTGGGCCATCTCGGATCTTAGCGAATAAAATAAAATAAAAATCTGGACTGCGATTTGTTAGACTTCCAAAATCTCCCACTTAAAGGATCTTAATTTAAATGTCGAACGCCTAGTATGTATGTACATATATATATATTTCTTTATTTACTTAAACAGTATTTGTAACAAGCTGCTTTTGATGAAAAATACACATGGACAAAGTAAATTGATACAATGCAGATTTTATTTCACGTTTCTTTAAGGTATGTTAAGGTTAAATACCTTTTAAATTTAATTGGGAAATGTATGCGCAGCTACAAATCTAGTTTCACACAAATCAGTTCTCGTTTCGAATCATAAACTCTATTTACGAACGAACGAGTTCGAACATTCATTTCCATTTTTGTTCATATTTCCACTGAACAGAAAACTACGGAATTTACGAATTGTTGTTTCAAGATACGCGACAAATTTTAAAAATTTTGACATATAAATTAGGTTTCAAACTGCGCCTGCTTTTGTATTTTGTTTTTGCTTCTTTTTCTTAAGGCAGTTAATAATTATTAACTACTGAAATAAAACTAAAACGATAAACTAATGTTTTTAAGTTTAAATAACTGTTAAGAATAAGTAATGCAAAAGTTAATTTGTAATTATTGTGATTAAAACCAATCTTAATAACGATCGAATGACAAAATTGTAAAATGATGACACTAAAAAAATATTTAATTGAAACATCCATCCAAACATCTGTATTGGCCATTATCTAAATATACTGATTGACTGGCATAGTGATCTATAAACGCACAACCCAAACCCTACTGGACGGATCGGGTTGAAATTTGGCATGCAGGTAGATGTTATGACGTAGGCAACCGCTAAGAAAGGATTTTGAATAATTCTACCCCCAAGGGGATAAAATAGGCAATTAAAGTTTGTATGAAATTTTGTCAATTTTAAACCGATTGGGCTAAGACGTTGCACGCATAAAGCTATCAGCATCAGATATCACAGACTAAGTCGCGAGCATCAGCTAGTGATGTATATACATGTTTGTCGTTGTCTCGGTATTTGTGCCAATCCCAATGGAGCCATTAAAATAAAAAATAAAATAAAAAAAAGTGAAGTTGTTTTTGTTATATCAAAGATGATTCATGTCATTTTAAAATTAGTTAATATGATTTTTTTTACCATATGGCTATTACTAATTACTATTTACCATATCGTGTTAATAAAATAACTGCAGCTATTTTATTTGTGTTTTGCATTTGTTTACATTTTTACTTCTTTATTTCTATGGGTCCAAGCTTGATGATTTTAATATAGACTATAACTTTAACTTTGAAACGGGTATTAATATTTCTTCCTTAATTATAAGCAAAAAAAAAAAATAATGGAAATACTAGTTTTAGATATTAAGTGCGCTCAAATACAAAAGCTCCCTGGATTTATAATATATCGCTGCTTTTCAAGGATATCGATGCAACTAAAAATGATGAATTTTAGGGAATGGGGTTTTTTAATTTCTTTATTAATGTGTTGGTGCACAGCTGCAAAATTTAAACGATCCCTTGATGTTATAACTTTATTGATTTAAAGAAAATTCATCATTGCAACGCTTTTTATAATAAAACATCAAAGATTTATGGTCTTTTGACATACTTAGTTCTATTTGTTAGAATTTTGAATTACTACGATATTCTTGAAAATTAACGATATGAGTATAAATAATGTATATCATACAAAAAATTATCATTTGAATTGTTTTACATAACATTGGCGAATTCCTCAGAAAGCCTACGTATTAGGGTACTTATCAATGTTTATTGCTAACAAGTTAGCTTCTTGTGACTCCGGTCGCAAGAAATTAACTTTGTTTTGTTCTAAAAATTCAGTCTTAATCCTCTCTAAAGATTGGGGGCAAATATATGCGTAGGAGATGTATTATTTCATTAATCCGTTACTTAGCCTTTAAACAAAACAGCCATACGTAATCAGTCCTTATTTCCGGTGGAGCCATAACTTTTATGTTAAGGTAAAATGGTGTTTAAAATATAAAATTTTAAACACTGCCTTGATTGATGCACTTGATTCTTTTTGTCCGTCGATATAGATAATTTAGAACTGAATCGAAATCGAATGCACATGAGGAGCTTAAAGTACCGCGTACAAAAATACCTCTTAAATAACGGTGTTCTCCACGGATTTATGTCCCTCATCTTCATATGCTATAACTATTAGAATGTTGTGTTTTAATAGCGATAATGTTTTCGAGTTATACTAATATTATAAAGAAGTAAAATTTGATTGTAAGTTTGAATGGTCATATGTATGTCATCTCTGAAACTACAGATACAATTTGAATTTTTTTTTGCGTTGGATAATCCGCTTATTGAGGAAGTCTATATAACATCATGCCACGACTTACAGGAGTGAAGCAGTAACTATAAACGCGAGTGAAACCGAGAAGTGCAGTTAAACTATAAAATATTTTACATCTACAATCTATATATTATATTTTTCTAATTCCTTTTTTTGCTTTACTCTGGCAAAAGACGAAACGGTCTGCTTAACGTTTTAGTCTGGATTTGGCAGGTTATTGATTTTAGCATAGCGTTGACATCCGCAACCTATAATGGTAAACCAATAACTCGTATAGTAGGTCTCCACTGAACAATAATATATTTGTATGAGTATTTATACTAACTGCTACACTCACTCACTCACTCACACTATCTGCAAGAAGAATGAAAACTACAACTGTCAGCCATCATTCCATATACTATATCTACTATTTGCTATTATTTATTCAGATGAGCCCGCTATATATTCTCTTCTTTCAAGCCTAATTGCTGTCAGCGAATCAGGACACGGGCTAATTTTGGCTGACGTTGACTTATGTAACTTTTAGCCGCTTTTTCTTTGTCTTTGTTCGCCTTGCAGCTATATCGCTTATGTGTATAATTTTTGTTGATACATAAACTCAGATTTTGAATTTTAAACATAAATACCAAACTTCGTGCCGCCTAAGAAATAAAATGTGTTAACTTATAAGCCGTTTAATATAAAATGTACGTGAAAATGTATTTTTGAAATATATTTTTAGATACATTTTTCTAATGTTTAAACAGTTATTATGCTATTGGGCAAAGACAGAACCAACAAATCATAGATTATAAAAATCGGTTCAGCCGTTTTTGAGTTGTACCATTTAGGTGCCATTTAGGTGTAACTAACCCGTTATTCTTTTAATATTTATCTATATATTAAGTAGTAGATTGCTATTTTTATTTTGTCGTTAATGCTAATTTTGGTAAGTCTGTTAAAATTTTTGATGACTTGCATAAAAAAGCATACCATATTAGAAGCAGCGAAGAGCTGATCGAATACTCGTATAAGATGCCTTGTATTGGACTTTTAGTTATTGTCTGGATATTTATATATCATACCATCCGTGTAGAAAATGATTTAAATGCGTTAATATCTTCTTACTTATTTTTATAAATTTACAATAATTTGCATTACTACAATTTTCCACTATGCTTTTCTTCTTTTCTTTTTCATATAATATTGAGTAAGATATGACAGCATTCTGCCCAATAAGGTGAAACGTAAAATTACTTTTAATTTAACGTTATAAACATGACTTAAATAATAAACAATATTATATTAGTGATATTATTCGTAATATTTAGATAATATTCTAACAATACGAACATTTTAATATCTTATGAAATCATAATAACCGTTTAATTACAAACAGCAAAGCCAGCTTTAATTATTAAGAGGAACTTTGACCTCTAGTCGGACATAATGGGGACAGTTTAATTATCCCGATTCCCTTCTTATAACGAGCCCCCTGTGCGTTGTTGCTGGTGCAAACGAAAATGTGAACATCAAGGGGAATTAATCCGCTATTCATGGCTATGGAGGCAGAGGTCAAATAAGAATTGAAGCCTTAATAGCTCAAAGGAATAGCTGATTCGAGCTGGTTCGTTACCACATCGGTTCTTACCATTAGCTCAAGATTAATTGGATAAATTCTTCTCGGTAGTTCTTGTTAGTTGGACTGAGTGATATATTGTATTGTCTGAACCACTCAAGCTTGAAACATGAATTGTGGACAGAAGTAGGACGTGATACCAACGAATGTTTTTCCTTTCAAAATTGACGAGGGGAATGACAAGGAAAAAAAATCGTTGCCGAAAAGGTAGAAGTAAAAATAAGTATTATTTTAACGTGTATTTTAGATTTAAAAATGTGTTTTTTTTTATAATGAAATAACGTTCATGGGGTAATAATTGTCCACGTCTTTTCTTCTGTGATTTGATTAATACTCGTTAATTTGTAAGCGTACATTAAATAACTGATAATCTTTCTAAAAAGCAATCATAACTTAGAATTTACTTAAGGCTAACTTAGAGTGTCTAATATTGCAAGTCCAGCATCTGATATAGTTACTATTTTATGTTTTTTTTTATGTTTCATGTATAAATATTTGTGACATTTTTCGTTCAAATATATTTTACGAGATATTGCGTGTGTGGTAGAAATAACAAAGGAATTCACATATAATATTTTAATAATTAAAATATCACGTCAGGATAAGACAAAGGGTATATAAATTATAGGCGTAAAGATCAGGCAGCAGGAAAACTGTAGATAATAACTCAAATTGGACAATAGAACTCCTGACCATTGTCCGATGATGGCGTTTCACATTAGATATATTCTACGTATGTTATTAATATTTGTAATATTCATATTGCTTTAGATATTATACAAATAAATTATAAATAAACGCATCACACTCAACGGACCCCCATTAGGATCTTATGATCCTGTGTTGGGGGCCCGGAAACACACACAATACAAGCACAAACACCCAGACCACGGCAAATATCCGTATGACAAATACTGTTTGCCGTGAGCGGGGATCGAACCCGCCACCGTTTGCGCTTTAGTCAGTTGCAGTGACCACTACGCCAACCTGTCAGTCAAAACAAAAAAAAGTCAAAACAAATAAAAGTTAAGGAATTAATAAATTAAAAAAAAAAAAAAAACAAATAAACCGACATCGAAAAAAAAACAAATAAACTAAAAAGCAAAAAATTAATATTTTCTACTATATTTTGAAGTCAGTGGCAAGTTAAACATTCGAAACAACTGTTATTTAGAACCGCACATTTTCCTCCTCCTTTTTCGAAGTTGATTAAATAATAAAAACCTGATTGTCTAATAACATCTTACAAAAAATCAGATAAGCTGTTTAGCCTACAGGAGGCTACAATGGAAAGGAAACATGGAGGATTATTGGCCAAGTGTAGTAGTGTCTGATATAAAATTACGCATTGCGAGATTAAACTTTTTATTGCGAGTCAAATTACCATCTATTTGTCCGTGGCTTAATTCTTGTTGTATTTTGAATTTTAATAATTAATCTGTACTATAAACGTTATAGGTTTTAATACGTAAATTGTAAAAAATATAGTCTCCTAGTATTACATAATTTAAATTCGCGATGATGCCAAATCAATGATTTCAGATTTTCTCTCTGCGGTATTGTTTTTACGTCTGAAAATACCTTAACATCGAAACGCCCCTCACAGACGGACAATAGTGAAGTGTACCCTTTGTGAAAATTTATTTGTCGATGTTTTTGGTTCCTGCGCTTGACTTTTACATAACCGATGGAGGGTCCACGCTTATTTCCGGTTTAGCATTAAGAGAAAATTTTCGTATTTTCCGCCCCGTCCCTTAACTATTATATCAGACCGCAATAAATTTATCTTGTTATTACAGAGATTTAGATATGGGATAAATTTCGTGTTGTGCCCCGAATAAATTATGAAATTAGTGTCATTTTAAATAATGTACATTTTGTTTTTGTATTTACAAGACTTTGCGGATATTGTGACCTTAAAACATGTCGTTGAAATGTTTAAAAAACACCTGCATATATTATATTCATTGAGACCATTTCAGCGAGCCAGAACAAGATATCTGTGCTGTAAATTGGTGAGGAGCTGTGTAAGTCACAGTATTGTCAATTTCGATTCGATAAGCCCAGTAGAAGTTGCTCAAATTCTTTCAATTCTTATAAAAAGAGCTGATAACCTTCAAACGTCTGAACATAAATAATAGCTAAGAATTTCATGTCATCCCGATTACATCAATCATCACCATCTTTAAAAAACCACATCAAAATCGGTCATATGCTAGGGACCTACGATACCACAAATACAAACATACACAGATACGCTAAACTCATAAAACCCCTCTAAAATAAAAATAAAAATAACGATACGATATATTCTAAAATTCGATCAAACATAATATTTTTTAATGAATATATCTATAATAATTCCCAATCGCCGATTACACATGCAGCCAAATGAAATATAAACATCATTTACGTGACGCAAGCTTACCGAGGCGTGGCCCAAATCTCGATATCAGTTGCTTATTCAATCGGGGCCGATTTCGGAGCGAGCGAAAATACATTTGGGTGCAGTGAACAATTTACAATTCACTTGCTAGTCCTGTCAGTACGTTCGGGGACAATAGAAATATGTGAGTGGGTCTTAGAACAAGTTAAAGTTGATTAATGTGTTCTCGAAATGTCTGGCTGGATCCGGGATGTGGCGCTTCGCTTTAATTTAGTATAAGTAATTTGCATAGCTTTCTACGAAGACGAAGTGGAGGCGTTGTGGTTTTTTTTGCGTGGTTCTTTTGTCGTTGTTCCATTTATTTTATGTCTTATATAATGTAATTTGAAATGTGATTGTCACTGTTTTTATGTTTGTTTTTTTATTATTATGAATTGTAAATGTTTGCTAGATTTTAGATGTAGAAAATATATTTATTATGACAGTGTAAACGAAAATATGTAATTGTATTAGCTGGTGTCCCACGGCATCGTCTGCGCAGGATTAGTATTTCGAGTAGCTTATGTTCTACTTCAAAGTCCTATATGTCTCTACATTAAAATTTATTATAATTGGTTCTGCAGATTCATTATAAAGGCCTAACAAATAGGCAGAGTTATTGTGAGAAACCCCTGATTAAGATTAAGATTTTCGTTATACATAATATTCAGGTAACTCTAATGGTTTTTGCAGCGCACGCCACACTGGCTCGCAGATAGCAGAATTTTTCCTACTTACGTGAAACTTATTGTTATATTTTCGACAATTCACAAAATATCTTATAGCCTATGTATTATTCAGATGTATGAGTTATTTTTAGTAAAGTTCCATTAATATAAAATTAGTAGTTTTTGCATGAAAGTGCAACAAACATCCGTAGAAACTTTTGAGTTTATAATATTATTAAGGATTTTTTACTGAACTCACACATACTTTAAGACATCACTTTTAAGAAAAATAATATCCATAACAATATTATAAAGTACATAATTTTTAATTATTTAATGTAAATATCATGTCATTAGGAAGAAACCAGAAAGTTGAAGTAAAAGTCGTTACGTTAAAGTGGTTATCAGTTCATTCATCATATTTACAACGAGGTATCGAAAAAAAGTAATAATCATTATTACAAAATTGAAGTTATTAACCTAATATATTGTATTATATTATCTATATAAATAACTAGATGTTACTAAAACACCCTCTTCACATTTCATTCTTGCGATACAAAGTAGCCTTCTCTAAAGTTTAACTTATTATTGAATATAAATTAGTTAAGTGGCTTAGGTGTGAAAATATAACAAACAGACAGAATTACTTTCTCATTTATAATATTAAAAAAAGTATAATAAGGACATACACTACCATTAAGTTAAAATTAAAAAAGAAATATTTTTATGTCTATACTTTTACCGCACGACAGTACACAAGCTCTATGCATTTAGAGCTACATTTCGGATCGAGTGACGCAACGAAATAACCACTTGTCGTTGTAAGTGTCCCCGTTCGGCACCTATTTTGGATTTAGTGCTATGACCCTTGTACTGAAATGCAATACTGAAATTTGGGCTCGAAGCGCTTGTGATACATGTTTTGCTATTTCTGACGCTATATCTGCAGTTCGCATAGAAGAAAATATCAAACATTTCATACTAGTATTTTGAATATTTTTTTTTTCGTTAGGCAAAAATTACACTTGTAAGTTATTGTTAGCGATATATTTATTAGTACTCTCATCTTACGTAAGGTTATTTAGGTAACTTTTATCAGGTTACAGATTTGGTTTATTACATTGGTTACGAGAATAAAACTTACAAGTGTAATTTTTGCCTGACAAGATTCAGACCATCCATAGATATCGCGGTATATTTAAATATATTATGTTATGACGCGGTTTATTTTATTATAAGAAATCATATATGTATAAATATGGATAATTTGTGATAAATCGATATTAGTTAATATTTGGATGTTGAAAAACAATAATTAATGGTTTAACACACCATAAAAAGTCAAATTCGGAGATATTAAAAAGTTTCAAGTCATCTAAACTAAATAAGTACGGAAAATAGTTTCTTAATTGAATATTTAGAATTTCAAGTCCGTTCCATATTATGCCGTTTATACAATAATATCAAATATTTGAAAAACTTATCATTGATAAGAGTTTTTACTATATCAATCTGTTTTTAAATTACTTTACCTTTTATAAAAATAGAAAAGAAACGATAGTTATATACGTCTTCAAACAATTCTTCTAACAAAAAAAAATATTAAGAATTCAATTCAATTCTTTGGTTTATGGCTTTTAGTTGTGCCAATTAGGCAAAATATTAAGAATAGGTTTGACATTTTTAACGCCATTTTCACGAAATTGAGTCCGTGTAGCTTGACATAGTATTGCTAATCAGCGTGCATGTATTTTATTTTATTAATAACTCGGTTTTTCAACAGAAATTTCCATTTCGTTGTCTTAGATTTTCGCGATTATTACTCATTGAAATAAAACTATTTTAAACGGATTTAAATCGCGTATATTAATTATTTTTGTCATCCCGATGTTTCGAGCACTTTACAGCGTTATTTTCTTCTTTCTTTATTTTTTTTTGTGGCTTTAGTTGTGTCCTTTTGAGGTTTAAGAAAAAAAAAGAAAGGTAGAAAAATGGTAGTTTTAAATAATATTTGATTCTTTTTTCTATAAATTTGATTCTTATTCAATGAGAAATGAATAACAGTAACTTCATCAATTTCGCAAAACTGTGTTATGCCTTTATAGCCCGAATTACACATCTAATCAAAAAGTGCTAGTAACTTGCATGCAACTAAATGACCCACAAGTGACATGATAATATTAATTTAGCTTGCTTTGGTGGAGATGGCGGAAGGGTTAAAGCAATGGCCGCGAGCCAAAAGGCATGTTTGAACGCGACAGAACCCTAATTTACGTTAAGAAAATGGTTGTATGAAACTAATTTCATAATATCAATTTCACGTGTAAACGTCAAATTTTACATTGCATGCGTTTATTGCATCGTAAATTCGATGTTTACAGAAAATTTTTGAGAAAATTCATGTATAAATACTATTAATTTCATAAAGTATTTATACCTGTGATTTATAGGTATGTCTAATACTTGATTACTGGTAACAAGCATGTTTTGAATGTATCGGTTTGGGGTCAATTATATCATGTTACAATTTTATGGAATTTTGCAGTCAGAATGTTGACTACTTAGAACGACGTATGCTTATCAAGCAGCTCGTGACTGAGTTTCACAGACGAGAGTATCTTCGGATCAACAGTCAACTTATGAGCTTGTCAAATTTAGAAATCCATGTCCAGAGTTTTAACATCACAAAATATGAACGTAACTTATATATCTTTGATTATAAAATATTATTGGATATAATAGAAATAAACCTTTAATAAAAGATAATACATATCGCTTCGGAGAACCATTAACGGTTCTTCGATTGAGTTAAAGTTCGATATTATAATATACGGCAGTTGTTTAATGTAGTTATTTTATTGCTTTTGTTCTTGTTTGTCGCGAAGCAATTACTGATATATAGCTCGATTTAAGTTCATTGAGTTGAGAATTTGAATGTTATAATGAATTAATGTATGTAATATACTGGCAACTCGACTTCAAGTATAATAAACTCAAATAGTAATTTATGACAATATACTTAAATCATGCATTTATCTTTGGAATGAGGAATTTGAAGATCGAGAGGTGGATGGAGGACCTGAGATCGTTAAATTTTAATCGGTAGAGTGGGGTATTCGTTAACAGGAATCTGAAATACCCGCCTGCATTATTGGGTGGGGGCAATAAATGCATTCGCCAGTAATTAAAGAAAGGATTTTGATATGCTGAACAACCGTCTATAATTTCTTTTTATGTTCGGTACGAACGCGTCATCTACTGGTAGTTAATTGATCTATGCGTATAACCTCTTCGCAAGAGCAAACACTAAATCCACTACGTAAAATTGTATCTCTTTATAGTAAAAGTGTTGATATTAGATAACTTGTGATATGACCTTGAGCACGGGGATGTCCGACAAGAATTTAATTCCGCCTAAAGGGACACGTCCGTACTCAACGCCCGTCAGATGTACATACGTCATGCATATCTTACGGGGTTAGTACAAAACCACGTAACTAGATTTTGCTATACAGTTCAAATTTGAATCAAATATTAAAATACAATTGTGAGGTAAATAAGTAATATGAAGATTTTTCATACAACGGATATTGTATGTAGTATGACCGAAAATATATTTAATTTTTATTTATTATATATAGTAGCAAAGCTTGTTTAAGATTTTTATTGATTCATAAATAATATAATATATTCATTTAAATGTGACACAAATTCTAATTCTTAAAACTAAATACATTTTTTTACATTTCTGAGTATCTACATTTTTAAAAACGTAATTTTACACAGTTAATAAAAATAATAATAAAACAAATTACAAATATAAATTCCTTAATGCATAGTTTTATATAGCACCTTTTATGCTACGGAATACGGTTATTTATATTTCTTAGTGCATCCGTATTGGCCATTAGTTACGCGTGGCAATGCGAGTACGTATAAAACTGTACCTCTTGGTTACTTTACCTTAAACCGTGTCAATTATTATTCTGCAAATTTCCTTTCTTATTTGAAAAACTTTCAGATTAATTTCAATTTTTTTTTATCGTAATCGGTTCAGTCGTTTAGTTTTAAAATTAAAATAACTGGAATATGTATGTCATTTAAGTAAACGAAATTTTAATATATATATAGTAATATAAATATATTATTTATCCGCTTAGCAAAAAAGAGGATTATTTACTTTTGAAGTTGATTCCATTTTTAGGTCTTAGATAATTTTATTTTACCCAAACAGTCATTTACTTTGGCAAGAATTAATGTTGTACCAACTAGAAATGAGTTGAGCACTTACCATTTACATTACCCATTTTACGAAATAAAGAAAGTATTGTAAACGTAAAAGGTCTTTCAAGATATTTGATTAAAGATGTATTTTAAATAGATTCAGTGTGGTCTCTCTATGTATGAATAATTATATATAAAAGCGTTGGCTTAAATTGACTCGGAATATTTAATTAAAACGCACATATTATTAAACACACATATTTACTGTAATATTGATGATGGTATTACATAATTTTACCTAATTATAATATTATACTGGCATTAGAAATACACGCTACGTAAAAATTCTTTATATTATACGGTTTATGAGATACAGCCCGTTCACAGACTGTCGGACTAGCGGCTTAATCCCGTGGGCTTCGTGTACGGAACCCTTAAAGTGATATTCTTACAAAAAAAACCCTTAACTGCTAAAATAGATAATTTAATGTATCACCGCCAAAGGTTACTTTCATTGATTCTAGCAAACTATTATTGGAAAGTTAAAGGGCTTGTTAGATGCGGTCCAAGATATAAACTTTTTCCTAGTTATTTTATTAAAGTGAAATATTCTTGTAACACAAATATTGTAACTATATCTTACCATTTCGCTTTGGCACCTTCTTCGCCTCAAATAATTATTTTGAAGAACCTGTTTTCCTGAGATGAATCCTCATACTTACATTTCTTATTTCACGTCCAATCTGTATATATACCAGAATTCATTAAAATTAAGTTCAGTTCAGCGGATTAGGTATGGAAAGATAACAGATACGAAAAAAAAATAACTTTGACATTTTATATTTGTATGGAGTAGATAATATAGATTAAAAATGTGTAAATAGGAATATTGAGTTTATTTGCGCAATTGTCATGAATGCTGCAAGTTGTAACATTAATGTTGTATACATGATCTTAACTTTTAAGATCTTAGCGTTGTCATGCTACTTAATACGGTACGCAATTTATTATTTTTGATTTACCTTGGATAATGTTGCCCGGTGGCGGCCATTTTATGTCTTCAAATTAAGTTATTAAAAATCTTTTGTTTGGAGACAGTATGACACGTCTTTCTAGAAAGCGTTTTCTGATAACGTAAAGCCAAAAAGTTTTTGATATCCGTAACATTGTGCCAATAATTTGATAGTCTGTGAGAAAACCAAAGCAAAGCCATGCTTTGGTATCCTAACATTAAAGGAGTAAGCTGAAATGTAACGTAACAGTAACTGGACAAAGATCTTTACCATCGAGGAGATTAGAATAATTAGAAGAGAGAGCCAAATCCACTGCACTGTGAAGTTTATTTAGGCCGGCAACGCACCTCTAACGCCCCTGGTGTTGCAGATGTCCATGGGCGATGGTAACCACTTAAACCGCTCGTTTGCCCCTCCCCCTCTTCCCTTTTATATAAAAAATAGATATTACATATTAGTATATATCACACGTTTATTATTTAAGTTTTATTTATTAAAATTATGATTGATTGTTAGACCATAATTTAAAAAAAAAATAAACAACTGTTCCATTTAAATGGCCGAATTCCCAAATGTAAAACGTCATTTGCGCTTTACGCTCAAAAACTTGAATTTTTTAATTCGGTCACTTAATACTAAGCCTGCGATATGTATATTGAATTTGCAATGTACATATTTACAATGTACTTAATTGTGTACAATGTATGTGTTTACTTATTGAGCGTTGTTATGAAGTTGCTAGATGGAGAGTATTTAGTCGAATAATTAAGCATTCTTGCCACCATTCCAAGCGGACATTTGCACAGTTGTTAATTATCCTTAAATTTGTAATCATGAATTATAAATATTTATTTAGTAAAGTTGTGTTTTATTTAAATATAATATTACACTTTTGTGAGTATATCTTAAATGCATTTTCCAGTTTTTGCCTTTAGAAAATGTACATAATATACGGCAGGAATGAGGTCTCCTATTCTGTTGAGTATAACAATAATTTTAAACTTTCGTAATTTTTAGTATTAATTTTTTATATAATGAGTCTTATCGCGATAATTAATTGTAATAAAAAGGTATTCTTTTTATTAACTGACGTTTCGACGAAGTTGTATCTATCGTTGTCACGAACTGACTGATTCACTGCATCCATCGTGGTCAGTCAGTCAGCTTGTGAAAATATAAATAATAAACATTAATAACTAAAACCAAGAAATATCTTAATTAATCAAACATTTAAATAGGAAAACGGATTGAAATGAATCCTAACTCTTTAAGTCTCGTAATGACCTAGACAAATAGAAACAAGCAAAAAAAACTCTTCAAACAGCCCCTCTTTTTATCAGGAGTTAATTAATCCACTTTAAAAGTTTTCATAGAATTCGTTACCCGATTTTCCGCTGTGACTTCTAAGCTAGATCCTCACTTCCAATTGTGGTTAACCCTCGGAGGCAGTCTTCCGGAAAGCGGGGCTATGGCTCGGTTACACATGGTAGAAACTTTAATTACTTTAATTAATTTTCAAATCGAAATTGGTACACAATGGTTACATTTTAAAGGATAAAAATAGCAAAATTTATATGTTTCTTAGATGTTTTTTTACGATTATTATACCTTGATATAAAACTATTCTAAATGTATTAAAATTATTTAAACGGTGTGAGTAATGGTGCTAGAATCAGAGGTCGCTGTAAGGTGTTAATAAAAAATCATAGGAAGTTTTTTTTACTTAAAAGTAATACATTAAGAAATATGAAATTAGTTTTAGATTAGGTTGTACAATTAGTGACAAAATATTTTTTTGTATATTTTACATTAAAAATATATTATGTTTTAAGAAATTGGAACTATTGTTGTGTGGGCACGAACTATGTTGGCATTGCTAACTATAATTTTAATATATGTTTAAGGGTAATATTTTATCTTCAGGCAATTGAATGAAAATATATACCAATATCACTATAAGTGAAGATAATAAAAAATTTTTTTGCTATTTTAATTGATAACTAATGGAGTTTTATAGATAACTAGTTGGAGATCTGAATTGATCTAAAAGTATTACATTGGCAAGTTATTAAAAAATTGTTTATTTAAATTATATCATGGAATTGAAATAAATGTAGAAAAAGTTGAGAAAATACCAGTAAAGTTAACTTATGATTTTCTTTTGAATATGCAGAACGTATTGAATTGAATTTTATAGTGAGAACTAGGCCAGCAAAAGAAATATATGTGGAAATGAAAAAAAAACCAGTGATATTAAAACTTCGGGAGGTACCTATGTAACAATGGGAATATAATCTTTGAATCAATCGATCATGGAGTACATTGACACAGTTAGCTCTAGGAGTAAGATGGATACTGATAAGCAATAATGTGTCAACCCACAAAAACTCAAATTCGGAGTTATTGACGTATTTTTATAACGCGTTACATATTTAACATTAATAAAAATTATTCAAGTTCTTTAAACTAAATAAGTACGAAAAGAAGTGTTTTAATTAACGCTTAAACTTTTGAAATGTGTTACATCTGTTACGATACTCAATATCTGAAAAATCTATTATTATTAGATGAAACTTTTTGTTAAATCAATCTACATTTGATTCATTATACCTTTATCATAATACAAAAAAAAAAGATAGATATATCCGTCTTCAAATAAATTCAAGAATAGGATTGACATCTTTAGACACTATTATCTTAAAATGAAGTCCGTGTGGCTTGACATAATATTGCTTATTAGCGTCCATATTTCGTTTTTCGGCATAAGTGAGTATATTTGTTGATGGAAACTATTATAGTATATAACAAGCTTGTTTTTACTTTTAATCGTTTTATGTGCTAATAAATTCTTCATTAAAAAGGAAGCATTTATATTGAGTTCAACGAAAATGCTGAGAATTCTTACGAAAATGAATTATTAGCAAACATCCTTTAAATGTTTTCGTAGAAAGAATTTTTATGCCCTTATGTAACTACGTGAGCGTTCCTTTTATAAAATTTTATTTTCGTGAATTTTATGTCTTAAGTTTTACATATACATTATAATAATATATAACGACTACGTACTTTTCTTAAATCATAAATATACAAGACTTTATTTTTTAAATATGACCTAATATTCCAGTTATTTTAATTTTACTGACCCGATTTTAATTATAATTATATGAAACCAAACGTACGAAAGTATGTATTCCAATAAGAAAATAGATAATTAAATCGGTCAAGCCGTTTTTAAGTAATCCGGGTACAATAATAAAAAAAAATCTTCAACAAACTGAGAATTTCCTACTTTTTTAAGTTTTTTTTTTTTTTTTTTCGCAGGGGAAATCTTCGAAAAGATTCCTGGGGGGGAGATCGGGTTATGTGGAGATTTATACCCACTAAAACCCCTGCGATGGCCTTTCTCAGAACGGAAAACTTTTTTAAGTTAGATAAAAACCATCATCATCTACCTAGCATTTCCTCGGTTATATCAGGGTCTGCTTATTATTCTAGTCTAGATATTGACGAGTTACTGATTTTTACACAGAGCGACTGCCATCTGACCTCCACAACCCCTGAGAGCAAGCCAGTAACCACTTAAACTAGAATAATTTCCCTATTAAGAGTAACGATAATTATCAGGTGATTAGGATAACAACCGGGACCGATAGTTTTACGTGCTCTACGAGGCATGGTGGGAAGACACACAAGAACAAACACCCAGACCGGAACAAATATTTAAACAAATATAAATATTTGCCCTAAACGGGAATCGAACCATTTAGATAAAAGCCAACATTTTTAATCATACAAGGAATAAAACAGATATATTTACTACCTAGTTACTTCTTCAAAACATTCATACTTCCAATTTTATTATTACTTTCCATAGCGATACATTATGCGAAACTTTTTCTAATTTTATCAAAGAATTACAGGCTCGCAGTACTTGTTTCGCCCACCATTAAAACCACCAACGCCATAATGGCTTGACGTGCAATTACTGTCAATCTGCGTCGATGCTTGAAAAATCCGATCAGCTTTAAGAGCTACTCTCGTGCTGTATTCGAACGTTTTGTAACATGAAATAAAATGCTTATACTTTGCAACGAAATAATAGTTGCAAAAGAATTCTTGTAGATTGTTTACGTTTCTGTTTATGTTGTAACAATTTTTATCATGAAATTATTAAAAATTTTGAAGTTATTGAATGTATGTTTAATTCGTTTGTGTTGGTTATTGCTTCGTTATTTTGGGATGTAGCGTGATGTAATATAAATAGCCTCAATAAACGGGCTATCCAAAGCAAAAACTATTTTTTCAAATCGAATCAGTATTTTCAGAGCTATATACAAACTAAGATAGAATTTTTCCCTCTTTATATAGTATAGATAAACAAACATAATTGTGCCCAGCAGATTTATCCGTGAGATAAAAAAAAACAGGTTAATGAAACAAATACAGTAAGAAGACGTACCAAACATTTCTAGGTATAAGTTTGATGTTATTTATTTTTACTTTATTTTTGTCCTTGGTGGTAGGTAACAAAACTTCTATTAATACAGCTTACAGCGATATACAAATATATTTTTTAAAACTAGCTGTGCCCCACGGTTTCAATCGCATTAATTTAGGAAAGCTTATATTTATATAATGCTTAACTTCCTACTAACTAACTAACTACTTAAATCGGTTATTGTTCACTATTTCGTTTCAATGTTGTTTTCTCGTAACCATTTTTTTATTTATTAATTAAAATAAATAAAAATTTTACAATAAAAGTAGCCGAAGTTACAACTTATAACATTAGCTAACTATGAGTGAAAATCCCGTTAAAACCGGTCCAGCCGTTTCAGAAATCGAGCGGAACAAACAGACAGACAAAAAATTTTAAATTGTGTTTTTGATGTAAGTGCCGTGTATACTGTCATATGCATTTAGTTAAAAGCTGTCAATTGGAAATTACAAACAGACGCATCAATTTTATTTATTTGTATAGATACCTATACCTATTGTAACAACGTATAAACTTATCTTTGTATCGTTTACATTATATAGGTACATATTAATAGTTTTAGTGCTTTTTATTGTCTTTTAATGCATATTTGAAATTGGTGGTATCCATTCAGAAGCGAAACCAACCAATATGAGGATTCCGATGTTTTGTATAAAATATATAAAAACACATTTGAATTAAGACTTTAAAGCAGTGTAATTAGGTTCCAAATTGAATGCGCGGACCAGCTATTAACTTACGCGTAATTCAGCCGCGTGAAATGGTTTAATTACATTCCAAAAACGTACCAAATAACTTAGTCAACCTTTTAGTCTAATAAAGACATAAAATCGAATGAATAGAAATGTAGTAATTATGAAACACACGTGCTTTTTATTGTTTACCGAATAATTATGGAAATTATGTTATTTCATTGTTTTATGCTATCACGCGATGTCATTTCTTATTATATAGTATATATGTATTATATGATCCAAGATGGTCTTGTGATAAAAACACTTCGATCTTAACCGATGGTTGCACGTTTCAACCCCGGCTAGCACAGCTGAGTTTACATGTGCTAAATTTGTGTTTAAAATTATATTGAGCTCGGCGGTGAAGGAAAACATCGTGAGGAAACCTGCATGTACCGGTAGAAATTTTCTCTCATGTGTATCTGCCAACCTGCAGCAAAGCAGCGTGGTGGATTAATTTCTAAACCTTCTCCTTAATAGGAGAAGGGGCCTCTGACCAGCTGTGGGATATTTACAGACTGTTTCTTATATACATATATATATAGTTTATAAGTAATTGCTGAAACTACTTATCCCATTTCAAAAATTATTTTTGTGTTACTATTAAAAAAAAACCTTCCTCTATAATTGGACTATCTAACACAGAAATAGTTTTTCAATTCGGTTTAGCAGTTTCAGAGCCCCTAAATACAATTAAACTTTACCTCTTTATAATATTAGTAAAGATAATATACATTATAGTTCCAATACATACATTTCATTTCTCGTGCTTGTTATAAAAAAAAACTTCATACTAACAAAAGCACATTCTTCGAAATCTCTTTAAGTGAAACCTCTCAGCTGCCCGTTGTTCCCGGAGGAGATTGTTAGGCTTTGTAACCTTTTCTAAGAAGGTTTTATACTTCTGATATAACTATTCACTATTTATAGATACAATTGTTGGTATCATTAAAATATACGCGTTAGAACGGGTTAAAGTCGGAATCTGAGTCTGTTTTGTATAAGAAAAATCCTTTTTAGCAGACTTCGAAAAAGTAACACGTCGTCGGTATATACGGTATATATATATATATATATATATACCTTTATATATTTGTCCCCAAGTTCAGTAATTATTTAGAAAATTAATAAAAATTAGTAAAATATTGAAAATGTTGTAATTATCGGCGTGTGATATTTTCGTTTACGTAATATTCATACCATTAGAATCTGAATAAAGGTTCCCAAATTCCTAATAATTTTCTTTGCTCTTAGTACTTAAAATTATTACAAAAATAAATAAAAGATCAGACTACAGAATAATTAATAAGGAGTCTCTATTAATAAAGGCTAAAAAATGCTAGGAAGAGATACTAATATAACTTTTAATTCATCGGTCTCGAAGAAAGAGTTCAATTTGTTCTAAATTAGAAAAAAAATCACCAAAAGTAGTTTTTCTGTTCAAGTAAATTCTGTCATTTGAAATTCAAATAATGTTCGTGACCTCACACTCTTCCAATCTCACTATTGCAACTAATTAAAACTTCAGTTAAATCCGACACTACAATTGTGCTTTCAGAAAAGGCGGGTTAACCTCGGACTAAGGAGAACTGTTAGGAATGAATTTACACCGCAACAATTATATTTTATAATAATATTTATGCTAAGTTAATACTATTTGACGTTAAAAATCTGTACCCATTTCCAACTTTACAAACTCGTCAAAGTACTTGTAGGCCCAAAGATACTCTCGCTTGTCATACTCAGTTGTTATTCTCTGAAACGGCTGGACTGATTTTGACGAGACTTTCACTCACAGATAACTAATATTATAACGAGTAACTTATGCTAATTTACATTAAAATTTTTATATATTTTAATTAATAAATAAAAAGTGGTTTACGCAAAAACAAAATTGAAACCAATAAAATAATGAATAATATCTGATTCAAGTAGGGAAGGTAAACATTATATAAATATATTTTTTTCTTAAATTAACACGGGTAAAACATCGGGTCACAGCTAGTAGATACTATAAATTAATGTATTATCTTAGAAGGTATATAATTTAGGATAAATTATATCAAAATTACGGTGTAATTGAGGATACCTTTAACGACAGGGGACGAAAACAGAGCGACTTTAAATGGTTTCCTCGTCGCCGGGGCAATTTCGTAATGTACTTATTTTCGCCTGTTGACATTCTGATAGTGAATTTTGTGGTTACAAAGTGCTTTCAAACTATAATGACTATCTTTTATGAACTTTCGGTTTATGATGGTCTATTAAAACATTTTATTATTACCCTCTAATTAACCCTTTAATTATTGTTACTAATTATATTGTTTTAATGTATTCAAATCTACTGTTGAAAATAAAATAAATTTATAAAATTCTAGTTAAAAATGTTTACGGCCAAATTTTGTAAGGCAAACTTGCAAAAATATGGTATCCTCTCTATAAGTACACAATCATTTATTAAAATTGTATTTTTAATTAACAAAAAATTAGCGTAGTCATTTATGATGGGACTTCGGTTTAAAAAGAGGTTCTGAATTTAGTGATATCCCTTTCGAAGGCAGATCACAATTACATTAAAAATATGAATATAATATACGATATACGTACGATATACGACGTATGGACACAAATAAATGGACATACAACAGAGAAGTTGATAAAATAATTTTCGAAAATAGAATGCATTACCATGCAAATTTATTTCCAATAAAGATATGCTTTGAGAGCAAACCTTCTTAATAGGAGAAGAGGCCTTTCACTAGGAATGGGACATTTACAGGCTGTTTACCTTTTTTGATATCAACGGATATTTTATTTAAATTAATTCGAAAATACAAAAGAAGCCTTATTCAGATGCATCACATTACAACGATAAATACTTTGGTTTCCGCTCATTATGAAGTCAACCCGTTCGTTAATGAGGGTAGCTCTAAAAAGACAAATTAAAACAATTATTTTACACGCAGGTGTATGATTTGATCTGGATTCAATATTTTATATATTCATCACTTTAACAAGTAATTCGTACGATTATCACTACATAATGTACATACCTACTTGTTTTTGTAATTTTATACTATTTGTTAACTTTTATTTGTGTGCAATAAAAAAGTTTTTTTATCTAAACAGTTACTGCTTCGCTTCTATAAGTCGTAGCGTGATGTTATATAGCCTATAACCTCCCTTAATAAATGGGCTATCTTGTGCAAAAAAAAAAATTCAAGTCAGATCAGTTATTTCAAATATTACGAGTACCTACATATGTCGAGCCAAGATGACCTAGTGGCTAGAACACGTCGATCTCAACCGATGAACGTGGATTGAAATCCCGGCTTTCACCGCTGAATTTTCAAGTGCTAAATTTGTATTTAAATTCATCTCGAGCACGGCGGAGAAGGAAAACATCGTAAGGAAACCTGCATGTGCCGGAAGAAATTTTGACACATGTATATCCGCCAAACCACAGCGGAGCAGCGTGGTGAATTAAGCTCTAAGCCTTCTCCTTAATAGGAGGGGAGAACTTTGCCCAGCAGTGGGATATTTACAGGCTGTTACTTACTTAACTACATTACCGTTTTTGTTTTTAATTAAGGAAGAAACCTTAATACCAATTTATAAGATAAAGTTAAAGACTAAATTAATTTAAATCAAGCTTAGACACATGGAAATAAAGAAGTAAAAAAGCCCCTGCATACATACTTTCAAACATATCTTTTTATAATATTAGTATAGATTTACTACCTTAAAGGTCCTTATGTTATAACAAGAATATTAAATCAATAATCTAATGTTATGGCTGCGTATGTATTCGTGATATCTGATACTATGTCAAACGTACAATTTGCTTTAAGCCTCCAAAATCCTACTAACAAACTTGCATCTGTACAATGTCGGTTCTATCTTATGGATTAAAGGAGCTATTCACGTTACTTATTACGCCATATCAAGAATGTAATGGCGACGAATGACAGAGATTACGTTCATTTCTACAGACATTGAACGTGGCAGACACGAAACCGCACAAACATAATAACTTTATTAAAATAAAATTGAAAATTAAAAAAGGAAACGACAATCTATTTTTGAGACTATTTTAACGAGCCACAAGTTAGTTGTGTGTGTGAGGTCAAGGTTACGCAAGTGTTGTGTTTGTTGTGTGTTGTTACACAGTATGTGTACAGATACACTCGTCAAACTTATAGCACCCCTTGTTTTTGGACGGGGGTAAAAAAATACACTACGAATTGAGAACCTATTCCTTTTTCAGTCATTTGAAAATATTATTACATACAATTATGTAATAATATTTTTCTGTGTGTGCCCTTATGTATCTGTCACGTAAAGTGCCTGTAGATATGAACATCGCTTGACTTCAGGTTGCTAGCTATATACGTATTACCGCCGCGTACATATTCCGTTCTCCAACCCTTATTGACATAGTGTTAATCGGAATTGATGGTTTAAGTACAGTCACAGTAGACCCCCCAACTACCCAACAGAGCTTTATCTTGCAAAAACTAAGATTAATTAATATCAAGACTTAACTTATTGATTGAATATGTGAATTAATAAAATAAAGACTTTTATTGGACAATAGTTTTTTACACATATTATTAAATTAGCAATGGCTTATATTATCAGACACTATTTACAATTGTACACGTAATATTAAAAATGTAATTTATCAATGAAAGTGTACAATTAATATGATAATTATGCAACAGTCGTGTAACGAATGGCTCCCTTTAAGGCATGCGTATAACAAATACAACATCAGTTTCGAAACTTGACTGGTATACAGATAGATGTATGTTGTAAATAGCGCTGCGAGTCCAGTGAGTGCTTCGCATGGATTTTACTCATAGCTTGCAAGTTTATTTCCTGGTAAACATCTCGCTTTTAAAGTGCTGATTTTAACTATATTCTTTGGGAAGGAGAATATCTTGAGAAAATATAGGTATGAGAAATTCTCATACAACAGAAGTGGTCTGTCGATTAGATGTTTTGAATACTTTTAAGCACCCGAACCGAAAAGAAGGGTGTTATAAGTTTGACGTGTGTATCTGTGTATCTGTCTGTGGTTTCTTCTTAACGGATGTACAAATTTTAAACTGATGGTGATAGAGACGAGTTGTAGATTCAAAATGACCCATTCAATTACACTTAACTTTCATTAAAGTCATTTTTATCACGCTTTTATTAGCTTCACTTGTAACTATGTAAGAAAGTCTTAGAATCTTAATTTGACCCACTTCTCGGTCTTTGATTTGGATGAATTTTGTCTATCAGTATTATTTGTTTGTTGTGTTAAAAAATATTCCTTTTTCGAGCTTCCTATATGTCATATATTTTAGTAGCATTTTTCATCAAATTAACGCGGTAAAACCACTGGATACAGCTAGTCGGGCTATAAACAACGATGTTTGTTCAAATATGCGCCAAAAGCTCAGTGCCCAACATGTTCAATGTAATAAAGCATTCACGGCGCTTTTGTAGCGCTTCAGCTGTTTTCGTCTTTCATGCTATTGGTCGTAAAAAGAGAACAATATTCAGCAGAATGCGCTGAAATTTACACCGACGTAGAGTCTTCACTATGTTGTGAATACTTACGTCATATGAATCATTTATTTCAATAAGAATAACATAATATGTCTGTAAATATTAGTAAGAAGTAATTTTTAATAATTTTAATGTATATTGTAGAATCAACACAAATACATATAATATAATTTTGGTTTAATTTAATTTTTAAGTTATTTGCTTACTTTCGTATTAATTTAATTACACTAGCAACAATAGTGACATTTACATTGTAGGTAGTTACATATCATTTTCGATTCAAATTTAAATTCAGTGAGGGTAGATATTGGTTACTATGTGCTGTTCGCTAGATTGTCAAAGCTGAATTAAAAAATAAACCGAGTAGAGGCGTATGCGCGATGCTGTCGTTGTCGAACTCGAATTCTATCCAATTTTCATTTTTATTCATTATACAAAACATCAATCCATAGTGAGAGTGCGAAGTGTTTGTTTCTCATTAATCCGGGACAGTGTCGGCGACTTATACAGCAGACAAAGCAGAGACGCTGGTAAGTTGGTTGGTTTTTCAACTGTCTATTTGTCACTAAATAACATCTTATCATAAAAATATACAGTCCGCTTATAAATTCGATTATCGTACACATACGTGCATACTTAAATTACCACATTAATATATATAATCTAAGGCGAGAATTACAATTGTAAGTTTTACTTTCGTAATTTACATAACACATTTCTGTGTAGTAACAGTTACCTATGTAGGTATATGTTGCTGTTAAAAATAAAGGTACTGACAGTAAAGTTTATTTTTGACTCCAATGGCTTTCGTAAGGTTACCCAGGTAACTGTTATCAGATTACAGAGCTGTTGAAATGTAAGTCTCGCCTTACAAAATGGTGTATTTTGTAATTTTATGAAATTACTAAGATTTAGTCAATACATTTTTTTATTAATTACAAATTTATTAAACATCCTGTATACTAAAGTCACGCATTTTTATTAATACATCAACAATATTTTATCTAATACATCAAATAATTTTTAACTACAGCGTAAAATTGGACTTAAATATATTTTTAAGACGAACGACTTGAGCCTACTATTAACATCACGTTGGAAAAAAAATTACGGCACGCTTCGTGCATTATTTAGTTTTCAAATTACAATTGTTATTTTATAATACCACCTAAAGATGTAAATTTAATAAATATCGTGTTAGGCGAGAATTACATTTGTAAGTTTTACTCTCGTTATTGATATAAAACAACTCTGTAACTCAGTAACTGATACGTAGTAGTAGTTACCAAAGCTGTGAATGTCTAAAATAAGGCACTGACACTGAATTCTTTTAGATATAATTGTTTATGTGTCTGAGAGCAAAACTTATAAGTGTAATCCTCGCCTTAAAAGTAACTACCAAATCCTTATGTTTTTCTGCCAAAAAATCAAGGTAGTATTAATTAATAATAAAAAATAAACCATGACAAGATAATGTAATAAACATTATTTACTTTTAACCATTAAAAGAGGTTTAATAAATTAATATGAACCCGAAATTTGTTCTTGGGTTTTTCATTTAATTTTGCGTAGTCGTTATGAAATTTTAATAATGACGAATAGGTTAGCAAAATTATAGGTCGCTATTAATTACGAAATTAGAGTTCTTCGTTACTTTAATTAAATTAATAATTATCGTGTTATTTATGAGTCAATAAGATGTTTTAATAAAAGTTTTTTAAAATGTTTATATGTATGTAGTAATACGTAATTACCTTTCGCGTTTCCACTCGTATTTAGAGTTACTGCTTTGCTCTTAACGTGATGTAATATAGCCTATAACCTTAGTAATAAATCTATCCAATGCTAAATAAAAAAGATTTCTTCAAATTGGATCAGTAGTTTTATAGATTATTCGCTACATACGTATACAGCTTACGACTTCTTTACAATATTAGTATACAAGTATAAATATTTTAATACATTATAAGTATTTTTTTAATTTATTTAATCATATAAACCACCCAACACTTTATATTAATAGTAACGTACATTCACTTACTAACTTTCGCGTTTCCACTCGTATTTAGAGTTACTGCTTTGCTCTTAAGGTGATGTAATATAGCCTATAACCTTAGTAATAAATCTATCCAATGCTATATAAAAAATATTTCTTCAAATTGGATCAGTAGTTTCATAGATTATTCGCTACATACGTATACAACTTACTTAATATTAGTATACAAGTATAAATATTTTAATACATTATAAGTATTTTTTTAATTTATTTAATCATATAAACCACCCAACATTATATTCGAATTAATAGTAACGTACATTCACTTACTAACTTAAGTTTTTTTTTTATTTATCCATTAAAAACAGATAACTAAAGCATTAAAATAATAAAATTTTATAATGTCCTATAAAAATAGTATAACAAAATACTTTTATTTATTTCGTCAGGAATGTAGTTAATAGTTTCGAAAAGAGGCGGTAACTTAGTCATTGATATTGTGTCAAATATTCATCACGACACTTACCCTTAACTTAGAGTGATGAAAGTGGAGCCAGGTGTAACATACAGAATATTTTGAAGCTAAAATGTGAAAATTCAAATGATATTGTCATTCACGAATAAGTGCTAAAGAAAACTGTTTTATTATGGTTTGCTGTAGCACTTTATATTGCCATAACAATGAGTATATTTGTAGATTTATAAAAAACCTACCTAGTATTTTATATAATGCATTCGTATAGTTTGTCTCGTTTTTGTACTAAAGTCTAAAGTTTATTAGTAAACCATAATAATAAATAAATTATAGTTTTTCTCCCATATTATTCACTAATTTGTCCTAGTGGATAAAACAATACTTTTTCTATACTGTATTTAAGTAGGTACTTAATTTTAGTTTGTAACATATATCATGCTCATCAGTGAAATGTCAGAAGAACTTCCCTGACATATACATACAAATAGCTAGAATCGTGATTCAGGCTCATTTAACTTAATTGAAAGAAGACTTGTGCTTATTACTAGAATATTTACAGACAATTTACATATTTTAGGTTTTGTTTTGGGTAGAATTAATAACAATAGTCATTTAAAACTGATAAAACAAAACAATTAAGTCAAAATGAGAATAGATCCAGCGTCAGGTGTAGCAGATGGAGTCGTTTAAACGTAAAATTTCATAACGTCCCAGTGTTTGACATTCACGAGTTCGTGTGAAGGAAAATGGCAAAAGTTTTGTTGTTAAGGTCGAACGTGACCAGTCTTCGGTGCTTCTGTATAATAACCGGGTAATGTGCTACATGAAAGTAGCGAAAATATGACGAAGTTTGTTTTTTAAAAGCGGCGAAGTTGGTAACGAATAATGGAGTGCGATGTTTGTTGAGAACATAGAAATTAAACTAAATTAACTGTATAAATAAATAAACGCATCACACTTAACGGCCCCCATTAAGATCTCGTGACCTTGTGTCGGGGGTCCGGAAACACTCACAACACTAACACAAACACCCAGACCACGACAAATATCTGTATGGCCAATACACACGTTTGCCGTGAGCGGGGATCGAACCCGCGACCGTAAGCGCTTTAGTCAGTTGCAGTGACCATTGCGCCAACGTGTCTGTCGAATATGTATAGAATTCATAATAATTACGTCACTCTGAGCCCTTATTTTTTTTATAATAATAGCTGGCAAACGAGCAGGCACCTGATGTTAAGTGGTCACAGTCATCCATGGACACGTGTAGCACTAAAGGAGCCACAAATGCATAGCCAGCTTCGAAAAGAATGACATATGAAAGGAAATAAGACTATAAGAAAGGCTAGACTTTCGAGTCTCTCATTTACCGTACTAAACGCTATATGTTAGCTCCTATGTTAGCTACTTCACGCCGATCTTCTGTCATAGTGAGGTATTGCGCTGGTCGAGCCAGCCTTTATACGAGCTATAGTCAGTAGGTTACAACTAGACTCTACCTAACATAAATGCACCAGCTTTCCTGTTCAGTGGAGGCAAAGAGATGAGGAGTTAATATCATAGTGTAATAAGGAACGTCACAGAATTATATATAATGATATATAATACATTTGTACACATCGTAAAGAATATATTTTTTCGAGCACTAATTAAAATTATAAATTCGATGATATTTTTATTATAAAAACATACCCGTTATATTTTCTTAATAATTAAAAAAAAAGACAGTAAAATCTATACTAATATTATAGGGCTGAAGAGTTTGTTTGTTTGAACGCGCTAATCACAGAAACTACCAGTTCGAATTAAAAATTATTTTTGCATTAGATAGTTTATTTATTGAGAAAGGCTATAGGCTATATTACATCATGCTACGGCTCATAGGAGCGAAGTAGTACCCGTTAACGCGAGTGAAACCGTAATGTACAGCTTTTTACGTTTTAACAATTTGTTACGTCTTGATGTGCGATTTCATTATCAATTAGTTCATTGCACGCAGTCGTAGTTTAACTATCCAAATATATGAATATTTAGATCAATAAATATAGGATTTATGATTACTAAATATTCAGCGGTTTCAATATTTTTTCGCTCTTACTACGAAATGTACTTATTGGAAATATGCGAACCATAAAATTCCGAGTGTTAATTTTAAACTCGCCTCGCCGCCAATCTCTTGTTTAAAACCACAGCCAATTAATAGCTTCAAGCTATTCGTAAATTCATATTTTTTTGCAAGACCAACGTAATCAGCAATTTTTTTTCTTTTGTATTTTTGTAGATTTAAATAACTGTTATTTGCTTTTGTGTTCCTATTATATATTCAAATATATTTGAAGATATTAAAATCAATTAGTTTTTGGTTTTGTTCATCTATTTGATACTATAAATCCTTTTTTTTTACCCATACGCTACGTTTATTTTCACCCGTCAATTCAATCCTTCTAAATGCAAACTAAAATTTTATTTTAGTTTTCGTTATTCAGCCAAATTCTATTATTATTTAATCGCGAAGGTTTGACGTTTCGGATATGATAAAAAATATTTATAATAAGTAAAAGGAAAGTAACAGACAGTAAATGTCCCACAGCTGGGCAAAGGCCTCCTCTCCTATTAAGGAGAGGGTTAGAGCTTAATCCACCACGCTGCTGCACTGTTGGTTGGTGGATTAAGAGTAAAGTAAAAAAATATGTATGTACGTGTTACTTGTATTCGCTTTGGCGGATAGGAAAGTTTGTATACAGTCATCAATAATAGACTATTTTTAAAAACAGTGCAACCAATCAGAATCGAGCTTAATCTATAAACTCTGTAAATAGCTACTGATCTGATTTTTAATATTATATCTTTAATAGAAAGTTATAGTGTAATGATATGAAATACCTTACAAAAGCCTATCTTAATAAATTATATTTTGAGTTAGAGTTTGTCCTTCAGAAGTACATACCATATATATTCTGGATACATTAAAACAATTGGAGTATGTATTACAATATATAAAAACATATTTCATATATTTTTGAGACATAGCTCACAACTTATCCAACCGAAACATAGGCAGGTGAAGTTGCGTGTAGAATCTAGCAATAAAAACAATAAAACGCGTACATCTTTACCGCTATACATTCTGAACTTTGATAAACCCTAGCCTATCTTGAAGGAATTTCTCAAATGAGTTCGCTCCCATATAGGCGTAGTTTGTTTCAAACACTCATATAGCTTCAAACTTTCAGCATTAATGGCTTCCTAACGTGTTACGTTCAAAAACTATTACTTCCTAAAGCAATCAGAGTCAATGACGTATGAACACTGAATAGTAAATAGCGAGCAATGTGTAAGTTTACGAATAGTTAACGCGATGATCGCGTTTAGGTTTTTTCAGTGCGTTTATATAACGCTGGTGTAGTTATAAACTGTATCTAACTTTTAAAACAAAAAACATAAACCGATTTCAAAACCTTAATACGCAATTTCGTTTGCTAAGAACGCAAATGTTACTATTAAATTTATTTTGATTTATAAATTAATAAATCAATTTTGATTAAAAAATCTATGGATCTAATCTGAAAATAGAGATTTTTTAAAATTGCTTAAAATTGATGGAGTTATTAGGTACCAAATAATTTAAAAAAACAAGAATTCTATATAATACTACACTACGAATTGACTACCTCCTTTTTTGACGTCGGTCGATAAACGAGAATTTAATTTTGAAGAGTCCAGAAGTGAATTATAAGATATTTAATTCATAGTCTATGTCTACATTTAACAAACCTTGTAATAATATATCGCCAAGCTATCTCTCTTGACATTTACATCGTGTTGCTAGGCAACTCTCCAAGTCACGTGTGTATTAGTCCCATTATCATTACTTTTACATGAGATTGTAAGCCGATGTTAAACTTGTATTACTTTCAAATTTACATAGCGATATTAGTGGCGCGAAACTATTTTATTAATGTTGAATTCATCAATAATTTCACGTATAAAAATCGAGTTTTACAATGCATATATTTAATGATACATGTAATTTTGATAACATTCATTTCGTATTCATTAGGCCTTAATAATGTTTGATGGTAACGTCAAATGTATAGATATATATAGTATAAAGTAAATAGTAAAGTAATAGTAATAGTATAAAGTATAAAATATACATTAAAAAAACCGACTGTGATATACAGAATGTAATATAAGAACTCTATGAAAATGTGTTTTCGCTGCGTCACAATTTTGAATTAATTGGTTATCGATAAAGTCGCAATATTTTTCTACCTCACGCAGTCGACATAGAGTAGCTATTTGAGCTTCGTTTTGTACAATCTTATATCACCTGGTAATCTCAATCGGTCATTCTACTTTTTAACCGACTTTCAAAAAGTGAGAAGGCTCAATCACTTCGCCGAGGACTTTTTTTAATAATTTTTTTTACGTATATCCTCTGATCTTGACCAATTTGTTTAATACTTTTTTTTGTTAGAAAATGTACACACCTATTAGTCCCACAATGGTTTCATCAAAATTGTTTCAGTACTTTTGTTTTAAATCAAAAGAGCTGGTATAAATATGTCATTCAAGTAAATATAATTAGGGTGAGAGGGAGTACATTGATACATGGGGCATATAGATACAGTCGTTATATATTGAAATTAAAACGTAGTAGCAGAAATATTCATACCCATTACAGAAGTCTCTTATAGACACAAACAAATATCTGTGCGGCAGCAGAATACATCTGCCGGCTCGCTCTCGACTCTTAAATACTTATTTTTTACGTTCGCAACAAAAATTGCGCTTTTTCTTTGAAATCTGATTCTCCTTATATAGTTCGTATTAACTGGGACTTAGCAAGTTATTTTGTAAGTATATATTTGTGATAATATAATATTAAAATCAGATTGCGTGATTAAATAATTTTAAATTTTATTAAATTAATATTTTCTGTTTTATTTTTAAAAGAGTAACTATCGAGTTTCTTGCCGGTTCTTCTCGGTAGAATCTGCGTTCCGAACCGGTGGTAGCTTCATTATTTATGTAATTTTTTTTTTGTTATTTTCATGTATGACGATTCAAAAGTGCTCGTAAGAGCCTATTTGAATAAAGTATTTTTTTTTATTTTGATTTTTGATTTTGATATTAAGTTGGGGCACAATGATACAAGCGTGCTTAGAGCACATTAATACGTATCAATTCTCTGTCAGATATATGTAGCACTATTCCATCTGCAAATTATCTTCAGGATGGAAACTTGATTATATCAAAGGGAGTAACCGCAGGAGGGAAGCAATCTTCTAAGAATTTTTATGAAACAATAATATTAAGATACCAAAAGGGTTAATGTTTTGAGAAGATCTTTATTTTAATTTATAGGACTTATTTAATTTTGTTGATAAATTTTACTTTATTAGCAATTATGTGAAATATATCTAAACTATATCTGCTACTATTAATAGTTCGTTTCTTTTGGGCTTAATAAAAAATTGTATCAAATTGTGGTGAGGTGGGGACCTCATCCTATGTATTTTGCTTTTGAAGTCGGTTTCCTTTTCTTCCAAAAGTCTTGTGACAATTTGCTAATAATATTTTGATAGTATTAACAATATCTTTTATAAAAAAAAAACTTTTAAAAAAGATGAAATGTCCCTCATTGTACTAGAACTCATTTTAAGTAAAACACTCGGCAATCTTACATGCTTCGTAAGTAGTACGGAAGCTGACAATTTCCAACAAGAAATGTCTGAGTTTAATCAGAGATTGTGGAACTGAACAAGCACAGCGGACCGGTTTTGAATGATATATAGTTTTGTAGCTTTATTAAAGCCATTCACAATAGCATAGACTCGTGAATTGTTTCAGGAATTAAAGAAGTTTTCGTATAAGTTATGCCAATTATACGAGAACCATACAGTCGAAGCCATACGTTCACCACCGTCGTACCATGAATAGCTTCGCTATCATTTAATATGGGAACACAAGTTTTTTTTTTAATAAAATAGTGGGAAACGAATAGACGGGTCTCCTGATGTTAAGTGGTCATTGCTCTACATTAACATGCAGAAGCAGCGCCAAACATTCGTTGTCAGCTTAAGAAGTTAAGGGATTAAAGGAAAGAGGAAGTAAGGAAAGGAATGGGGAAGGTTCGGCCATACTATAATCTATATATTAATTACTTCACGTCCATCTTTTGTGAGAATGCATTACCGTCCTGGTAAGCTAAACTTAGTTGAGCTTAGATACTTCGTGCACTTCATTGTTTTGATAAATAATGAAGATAAAAAGTCATATTCCGCTTTGCTTTTTACAAATTATTAATGCGCATCTCTTGGTCTTTTACAAAAGAATTTAAAATGTAAATAGGATTACATTTTGTCTCATGGTACGGAACCCATCGTGTGTGAATCCGACTCGTACTTGACAGATTGGGATTATTCCAATGAAAAATACGTATTATAAAATTTAAAGTTAAAGTAAGATAAATGTTATTTTTACGCGATGTTTTTGTTCTTATTATGAGTTTCGGAAATATAGTGCAAAACATAACTTTTTTTTATTCACTTTTACGCATTTTACTTGTATTCAAATTAAACGTAGCGTAATCTTATTTTATTAATAAAAATGGTTACTATAATAAATAATAATATAATCAATCTAAATCAAAATATACTTGAATAAAAAAATCGATCAAGATTTCTTTTTTTTTTGTATTTTACGGTAACCACTGAATATAAATGAGTGGTTCTCCGTTTAGCAGAATGTATATTTTTTATTCCGTAAAAATAAGTTTTTTTTCGCTTTCTAAAAAAAACATAGTATTACATATTGCCCGATGGTACGGAACCGTTTGTAAGCGAATCCGACAGATTCGGACACTCCCCAGTGAAAGATTGTAAAAATTCTAGGAAAAATTTTTTTTTTTTACGCGATCTTTTATTTTCTAATTAGTGAGTTAGTGCGAAAAACCACGTTATTACGCCTTTCTACGCTTTTTACTTGTATCCAAATTAAATGTATCGGTAATCTTATTTCATTAATTAAAATTTTACTATAATAATAATCAAAATATACTTTATTAAAAGCATTTTAGAATCGAAAAAAAAAAAACAAAAGTATTTCAATTAACAAAAATCTACCACCGGTTCTAAATGTAGTTTCTACTGATAAATAGCAGCAAGAAAAGTATAGATCAAACACGAAACGATCATATATCAGTAAAAAATTTGTCATGAATTATTACAACATTAATTTATATTTATTTACTTTACTTGATAATTCAGCAAGCAATAGGCATAAACTCCCTAAATTATTAGGTTAGTGAATCGATTTTATATTTCGGGATCGGTATAGTTGGCGGAATATCGAGTGATTTCGTCGGGCAATATTGACCTATCCGAGTATTGGTTAATTGCCATACAGCATGTGATTACGTTTTCTGCTCTGAAGGGTAAGTAAAGGCCGTAGACCATCGTGTGTGAGCTATAAATAATATTTACGACTGCCAAAGAAGGGTTCTCTTTTTCGAGCGTTCCTGTGTATGCACAGGCGTAGCTATAGCTTTCAAAATTTGGAAGTTTCTTTGAGGTTGGTCGAGATCCAGTAAACTTTGGGTAAAACTGCATTATACATATATCAAATTTTTTTTGACTCGTGCTAGCTTTTCCATTTTGTTTTCCTTTATTGGTGAAAAACGAGATCAATTTGAACACAAATTCATTACTTAATAACTCAGAGGTGCTGGCCATTGAAATCGATTATCCTTATGAAATATTACCTATTTTCAAAAATATCGTTCAACATAATAAAAACTGAATTTCTTTATGTAATATCATATAGAAATTCAGTTTTCCGTGTGTTATTACCGATAATCGTTACCGTTATTAAACTACAGAATCTCGTGCGCCCTCAACATGAAAATAGGCCAATCTTGATAAGGTTATTTAAAAAATTTATATACAACAGTACCTGAGAAATATTCATGAAATATTTACGTTATTATTAATGCTCCTCATTAATACAGCGAAATATAACATTAAAATATTGTTGTCATTAGTTAAAGGTTAAGTAAGACCAATTAGAGATATGAAAAAAAATATTTTATTACATGTAATCAAAATTCAAAATTATGATTAATTTTGAAAAGCTTGATTTGATTATATATTCGCCTTATATGACCAAATTTTAAATTGTAAATTTCTTGAAAATTATATTATAAAATCTGATAATAAATTATTTCATAGGCAGTCTTATTCTGGTTATAAGAATATAATATAGCTTAAAGACCAAACACAACCACGATGCGATGTCGTGCCGTCGGATGTTACGACGTCATGATACATTAGTGTTGTGAATATTTACGAAGTACATCGTAAAAAAATATATGCATGAGTTTGACGGTGACCTTTTTAGTACTTCTTCACGGTGTAAGGTGAGAATTACACTTATGAGTTTTGCTCTCAGACTCACATAAAGATTTAAATAAGTTGCTCGTCATTTTGTTTACCCTGAAAGAATTTACTGTCAAGCTTGTTTATATCAAAGATTAACGGATAGCTGTTATTACCTGGTGAAACCGACCGTTAATAAATAAATATAGGCCCGAATCAAATGATACACACTTAAGCTGATCCCGATCTAAACCGAATCGTATCAATCACGATACAAAGAGAAACTCACGAAAATAAAGAGGCATTCCGAAGTCATTTTCGTTCCCGATCTCAGGCTTCGAGGCAAATCGAGTAGCAATTGTTTAATGTAGTGTAGACGATTCGATGTCATAATCGAGTCAGTGGTCCGTGCACTAAATAGGACTTAGTCAAACTTCGAGCGTACCTGCTGAAGAAGTAGTGGAATATATATGTACTCAGCTAAGCAGCAAATGGGGATACTGTATTTATCTTGGTTATTTTCATGTATGTATATCTTTTCATTTCTCGATTCTATTTGATATATGTACTTTTAGAGGATGATTTCGTTTATCCATCCTTAGGGGAATAGTCGGAATAGCGTATCTGTTTGGCCACCCCGCCTTGGGTGGATAAACGGATGGCTTTTCCGATTTTTCCACCCCAGAGTATTGTGAGGTATTAAATAATATATTATAATAGAATTCCGCTAAACATAATAAGCTAAATTATTTTTCCGTGGATTCTAGGGTGGATAATTCTTGGTGGATAAATAGAATCATCCGTTTTTGACGCAACAACTAATTAATAGTGAGTGTGTTTACTAAATGGCTTATACTCGTGCTTGTGTGATATGCTGATAAAAACAGCGTATGTGTTATTTTGATGTGTAAGCTTTATTATTATAAAGATTTATCGAAATATGTTCAGTATCTTTTGCGTATAGTACTTATACTTCTATTTATCAGGAAGCATACTTTGTAGCTACAAAAATGTTTTTTGCGAAATCGTTATAACGCTGTATAACCTAATCTCTACTTAAATTTTATTTAGTTTTATTAAAGATAATTCGTATGAAAGTAGAAAATAATAATGATTAAATAATCTGCTTTCGAATAAAAATAATTCAACAAATTGCTTTCGAAGTTTGTTCAAAGTTCAGAATCCATAATTGAGAAATACATAATAGCACCGTACAATAATAGACAAAGGAAGAGTACAATTGTTTTTGTTATTGAAGAAATTGAAATGAAAATTGACTTATTGGAGGTAGAACAGACGTTGCCGAGGTTTCAGACTAAGAAAATAGGCAATAACTTTTTATTGGGAACTAATCAACATATTTTTCTTACAAACGATTTTTTTTTTCATCTGTGTTGATTTTTAATATTGTTTTTAATAATAGTATAGAAATTATATTACTATTATCTACATACATACATATAACTTAAAGGTGACTGACTGACTGACATAGTGATCTATCAACGCACAGCCCAAACCACTGGACGGATCGGGCTAAAATTTGGAATGCAGGTAGATGTTATAACGCCATCCGCTACGATAGGATTGGAGGAAGGATTTTGATTTATGCTACTCCAAAGGGGATAAACTAGGTGACGAAATTTTGTATGAAACTTTGTCAATTTTAATCCAATCGAGCTGAGACTTTTCATGCATGACAGTAGGAAAGGTACTATGACGTAGGCATTACAGACATCGCAGACGAAATCGCGAGCACCAGCTAGTGTAAACAAAAAAAGTGTATAAGGTCATTATATAGCTCTTTGACGTCACCGATATTACAATTAGGACAGCGGAAGTAATATTTTAATTTATTGTAATTTTGCTTATAATTTAATGAAATGGTTAAGTTATTCAAAATAATATGCCCAGTTTGTTACTTCTAAATTATAAAGAAAATTAATTTTCCTCAAACGACTTTTCAATGGTCAATTAAGGGGCAGATTAATACCTACATACTCGATCTAGGTTTATGCGTTTTGTTCGTATTGTGCACATACACGGTTCGTTTTACAATTTTCTGTGTACATCTCTTATTTTTTTAACACAAAAATATAATGTACATTTTCTGAACTTGTAATATTACAAAAATTATATAGAAACTCATTCACTTCGAGTTCGAAATAACTTCAAACAAACTTCGTCTTCGAAGATACCAGATCACTGGCGGAATAACATTATTCATTTATCAAGAAACTTCAAGGAAATGGTTGCGAAAATTTGTTAAATTATGATTTTTGGTTCGAAAATTGATTGAAAATTTTAAATAATCTATATTTTAATTACAATATTGACTAAATATATATATTAATACGTGAAGAAAAAACTGTGCACCCTTATAACGAAAATTGTGCGGACGGAGGAGTATGAAATTTCCCACACTTATACCTTTCATAGAGAAGGAGAGAGGAATGCTTGTTTTTTTAGGGTTCCGTAGTAAAAAACGGAACCCTTATAGTTTCGCCATGTCCGTCTGTCTGTCTGTCTGTCTGTCCGTCTGTCTGTCTGTCTGTCTGTCCGCGGCTTTGCTCCGAAACTCTTAATACCAGAAAGCTGTAATTCGGTATGAGTATACATATGAATTACGCCGAGAAAATCGTACCATAAAATCTTAAAAATATTTTTTTTTCAGGGTGTCTTCCCTATGTGTTAAGAGAGACCAAAAATTTTTTTTCTCATTTATCCCATGTTGTGGGGTATCGTTAGATAGGTCTTTTAAAAATATTATAAGTGTGGGAAAACCATTTTTCCGAACGACGAACTGTTTCCGAAATATTAAGCTTTGAAGTGTCAATTTTTCTTAGAGTCAAGTGTCCCCCCCCTCTACCTACTAAACTGCTGCGTCTAAAAATATGAAAAAATTCACGATAGCGGTACATATAATGAATTTAAAAGGAAAATTATTACGGCTATGTTGGTTCTTATGGTTATCGAGTTATAGATGATCTAAGTAAAAATAAATATTTCACTTTTTAAAGCATCACATTATGTAAATATTAATAATTTTAAATTAATATATGAATTTAAATGAATAAATAAATAAATATTTAATAAGTTTAAATTAAAATAAAATATAAAATAAGGTATAAAACAATGTCTCAATAAAACATGTCGCGAGTGATTCTGAATCGCGCTTATGAAGTTTTCAACCAAATCACCATAGATTTCATAGGCGCTAATCAGGAAGGAAAATTATCGGCGCTAAGTATATTTTACAAGTGTTAGAATAATAAATAAACAACGAACATTTAATGTTCAAGATCGTTAGTATAATTCACATTCAAACATTTTTACGAAAATAGGTACTCGAAGATTGCTTGACCGATCTTGACAATTCTGACAACTACGGAACCCTACATTGTGCGTGGCCCGACACGCACTTGGCTGATTTATTTTACTATGCATAAAAAATACATCAATAAAAAAAACATTATACACACTATCATGTATTTGACACACATATACACACATATATATTCTTTTGCCTTTAGTTAAAGTCAGTGGTCAAATTGAGAATATACATATAATATAATCGATTATCTGTGGTTAATTTTGAAATCGGTTGAAAATTTAATGAACTACGGTCGAATTCTAATCACTGGTATTAATAAGCGTAAGTATAAAAGCAACAGATTAAGTCTTATACTTATATTAATACTTATATAAGTAATTTATTACTAAAATTAAACTACTTTGCTATAATCTGCGAAACAATATATAGGTGTCTGGAATCATGCAGTAGGAGTACCACCCGCCCAAATATGCATACGCACATGCAGCACAAACAGGCAAGCAACGTCAACTTTTCCATATATGCATACGCACATGTAGCACAAGCAGGCCAACACCACCTGCCCTCCCACATATGCTTACACACAAGCAGGCAAGCACCGACCGCCTTCCCACATATGCATACGCACAAGCAGCACCGGCAGGTAAGAACCACATACCTCTACGCACAAGCAGGCAAGCGTCGATACCACAAGACACCACAAAGGCACTCTATCTTGTTTTGTGATTTTTTACTTGTACTTCCGCAAAGTAATGCCTGATTCAATTAAATATTTGACTTTAATAAGTTGCCCTTGATTTTATGGAAGGCTTATAGGTTTAAAAGTTCAAATAGAGTTAATTTCCTGAGGGCAAAGTCAAAGGAAATTATAAATATGTTGTATTTATGTTTTAATATTATTCTATGAAGTTGAAAATTTTGGTTTACGTTTATAAATGAATTTGCTTTCCCGATATCATGTTATTTGATATTCGTTTGTCAGTTTTGGTAAATAGTTTTATAAAATGAGAACAATTTTATTCTGAGGGCTAATTGTGTAAACCTATTGCTATCAAAATCCTTACAATTTATACAATTATTTGTATTCAAGAAAAATATTTTTACCTACAAATATATTTCTCTTTGTTAGTCATGTTAATAATGTTCGCCTCACTAGTTTTGATTTTTAATAATAAAATGACAAAAAAAAATAATAATTTGAGATCGATTTCTGGTATTAGGAGCCCTAAATGATAAAATAAACTGCCTTGTCTACAAAAAATCAATCAATTCTTTCGTAACGTTTTTTTAATGAATATATACCAGCCTTATTACTGGGTTATTCCTGATGCGGTGCAAATTGGGTTTACGTCTTTATGTCTGTAATTATATCGTCTAACTGGAGTTCAAATTGGAGCCCTGTAATCATGTTATGCAGAGCGTTGTTGCTAGATCACTGAATATGTGGTAATTTCAATTTCTAACAGTATTCCATATACTATGTAATATTAATACTTACATATATAACCTCTTTAGTAATCACACTTTGAGCGAAATATATTGTTATTTTGATATTCAAAACATTCGATGTTCAATTAAATTATAATTACGACTTCATCAACTGATCGCGTGCTATGGCGGCTACGCTCAGGTTTACCAGACAAGATTGGATCAACTGAAGTATGTGTGTGTGAAGAGACTACAGAGTTTCTTTTTACCTGAATGGGCAACCGCATAATGGAAAATCAATCCTTTTAGACGACAATGAAGATGTCATAGTGACGCAAACTGAAGATCATTCCCGGCATACCGATTGCTTTAAACACACAACACATTTTAGTTGACCTGTGTCGGCGTACCTACGTAAACATCTACGGTTACTATTATGCATATGATATTGGCTGTTGAAACATATCGTTACTTTTCAAGAATGTGTTAGTGCATAGCTGCAAAATTTAAACGATCCCTTGATGTTATAACTTTATTGATTTAAAGAAAATTCATCATCGCAACTCTTTTCATGATAAAACATCAAAGATTTATGGTCTTTTGTAATACTTACTTCTACTTGTTAGAATTTTGAATTACTACGATATTCTTGCAAACCAGCGATATGTATACAGCTCTTCAAATGTTGATCCCAGTTGTCAAAAAAAGGTCTGAAAAATTTTAAGAAACTTCTATATATGCTAATTTTCAGTTGCTTTTCCTTCTAAAGATATAAAGTCTTTAATCAGTAGTAAAGCATTAATAGTTACAGAAAAATGTCCTTATTCTCGAGATCATATTTTTCTTCCAAGTCTGGTCACGTGTAATCATAGACTTGGTTTTTCTTGACATAAAACTCACTCGCACGTATTGCGTGACACATGCACATGAAAATTGCACGCTTGTTTTTAACTTAAAGTTTTTGCTTACACTTGACTAAGCACAGTTTCAAGCTTAAAGCGAATCCACTTTGTTCAACCACCTGCAACGACGAATGAATGCAAACAAAACCTAAGTAGTTTAACGTGTGCATCAAGTCGCTTTGTCAAGCTGAACAAACTTCACCTTGCTTCAAACGGCTTGATCGGCACGGAGATTGTTGAATATTTTATTTACAACTACTAGATTATTTGAGGAACTAAACAATCAACCCTTCGATATAATTATGTCATAAGGTTTGTTGTAAATACATATGTTAATTATATATAAACTTTCGCGATTTATACTATTGTTAGCAGACAGGAGAAATTTTTTTGACGGTAGCTTGCAATCGCTATAAAAAGAAGACGTCAGCCATTCGAGCATCACTTTGCTGTTGAACTTCAGACTGCGCGGAAGCTCTGCCTGGCTTTCATTTTGCTAATTTCATTATTTTTGTAATTAAAATTAGTCGAGAACGTATTTTGGTTGTAAATTCGTTAAATCATAAAATTAAGTGTTTACTTTTTTTATAATCTTTTTTTTAAGTCTACCTTCATCTTATTACTCACACTATTCATATTTAATATAACTAACTGACTTTCAGTCAGCTCGTGACCATGACGAATGCAACTTCGTCGAAACGTCGGACAATAAAAAGATATTACTACCATTAGTTATCGCGATAAGACCCATTATATTAAATATGAAAAACATACGTTAATTGCCTTTTAGAAATCTGTTAACTTATCTCTTAATATAGTTTAAAAAAGTAGTTTGCATACAATCTGGTTGGACATCTGATTTTAGGTGATTACCAACATCCATGGGCGTTTGCAGCCCAAAGGAGCAACGTATGCGTCGTCAGCTAAAATAGGGATAAGAGATAAAAGGAAATATAAGGAAAGGAATACCTCAAGCCGATCTTCTGTGAGAGGGAAGTACTGCCCCGGTCGAGTCAGCCCGGATACGAGCTGTAGTTAGTAGGCTAGAGCTAAGCTCTACCTCAACTTAATATCGGTATTTCTAGAACGTAAGGAGTATGGTGAATAAAGCATTCAAGTATAGCGTTCGTCATTCCGATCAGAATCGCTAATGATTTGCATGCGTTAATGTTTAAGAAACCATTGCGTGATTATCTGTAATTCGGTAGTGCAAATACTTTGTGCCCTTCCGAAATCTATCAGCCGAAATCTTTAGGGACCTTTCATAGTAGCTTAAATATTACCAACATGAAAATAAAAAATTGCCTGCCTTTAGGAAATCTCTAAAACCAATCGAATAATAAAACATGTTAGTGCTCGCAAAAACTCGCACCGGAAAGATTATTCCACAGCAACATGCAAAGAACATCATTTATCGCGTACTATCTTCTGTCACATACATTTAAAAAAATCTCTTATCATCCACTTTTATAGTACCAAAGTTAATAAAGTTCTTCGCGAAAAACTATCTAGATCGGAATTAATTTTCTTTTCACTCCAAAGAAAAACTAACGCAGTTTAAATTCCGGCTCGGTTTTCAAGACAAGTGAGAATAGATTTAAAGCAGTAAATTTTAAAACAAGGAGACAATGCGAAGTTTCTTCTCACTTTAAACTTGCTTTTGGAACAGAGGCGCTACATTGAGTTAAATTTAATTTTGACAGTGCATTGAAACGTAGCGGTGAATTTTAATTTTTATTTAAATTACTGTTTTTATTATTAAAGATAACACTGGATGGAATTGAAGATTTAAGTTTCGTTTAGATAGAGATTCAAGTTAAAAAGCTTTGAAATTAATGTAGTTTTTGGCATTTAAATTATTGAATCAAAATGAATAAAAAAAGGCTTATATAAATTAAGTTTGTGTATTCATGATATGGAATAATTAAAAAAAAAATCATTTTATATTAAATCATCATTACTAATGGTCGAATAGTGGTTGAAATCTGATATTAATTAATTTAAAAAAAAAAAAGTTTATTATGGTTTTTTTTTGACAGTTAATGCAAGATAATAATCTATAATCTATTTTCAATTTGATCACAGACTTAAAAAATACAAAAGAGTATATAAATGTGTTTGTGTGTTAAATAAATGATAATGTATGTAGTGTTTCCTTTTATTGACTCTATGTATTTTTTAAGCATAATTTATATACATTCCTTCTCTATATAAAGTATCAGTGTGCAAAATTTCATACCCCTCCATCGGCGCAATTTTCGTAAAAAGTGAGACAAAGTTTTTACTTTACGTATTAATATAAAGATATAAACAATAAAGCGATTATATTGATCTATAATAATAATCTCCTCTTGGTTGTTTTAAAATTATTTGGTTTTAGAATGAAATTTTCAACGAACAGTAAGACAATGAAACTAATACAAATGTATAAGGCATTTATAAAATACATTTACATACCTTAAGAAAAGCTGTCTCGTGTGTTAACACTGAAATGCTCTTAGGCTAAAGTTAAATAATCATACTGTCAACATTATATATGTCCCATACAGATGAAGTCAATTATGATGTATGAGCTACCAATGGCTACATTATTTAATAGCTGTGCACCGCGGCTTTACCCACGTTAACTTGAGGAATAATTAAATTTATATATGTTTACTTTACTATATTTATATATGTTTATTAACATAAGTACCGTATATTCTTTCATATGCATTTAATTAAAATTTGTTATATTTTAATTTGAAATTACAAACAGACACTTCAATTTTATTTATTTGTATGAAGATGTGATTAATATTAAAGATATTAAAAAGGACTTATAAATCAGTCCCATATAAAACTGATAATAATCGAATTACTGTAAATGTCCTGTTTAGCTTACTTACGTGCTCGTAAATGTGGAAACATACAGCTGAGAATAGTGAAATTTTAATAATAATAGTAAAATTTTCATTTTGCAATATAATAAATTTATATCATTCCAGAGAAATTTCAAAGGAAACGTAATAAACAACAATAATAACTTAGCTTTGTCGTTACGTTTTCTTCGTATTTTATGCTGAAAATCCATTTTTATAATATTATAAAGATGTAAAATTTGTTTGTAAGTTTGTTTGTAGGTAATTTCTAAAATTACTGATCTGATTTAAAAAAAAAAATTATACTTGCTGCCTGCCTGTTTACTCAGGAAGGTTACAGGCTATACTCTTAGTAGCGAAGCGATAAACATAGACGCGAATGAAACAGCAAGGGACGACTAGTTTTATATGAATAGTAAATGTCCTTTACGGTTCCACTCGCGTTTATGGTTACCGATTCACTCATATGAGGGCGTGATGTAATGTAGCGTATAGCATTCTTCAATAAATATACTATCTAAGACAAAAATAATTTTTCAATTCAAACCAGTAGCTCCTGAGATAAGCACGTTCAAACAAACAAACTCTTCAGCTATATAATATTAAGATAGACTAGCAGAATGTACCAGACTTACCACTTCGATTGTTCAGGTCTAGTTTGTTTACCTAGATGTTGTCTTTCCACATATCTTTAACGAATGAAATCTTGGGTTTGTTATCAGCGCTACCTACTGCGTCGAACTATATCTCAAACGGTTTTGCTGAGATTTTTTATTTATGTGGCTACCTAAATGATTGATATAGATGATGATTAGTTGTAGAACTTAGATGTAGCTTAGCTCTTATACGATCTGGACTGCTAAGGTAGTACGTCACTCTCACAGAAGATCGGTGTGAAGTACCTAATATAGCTACTTAGAGTAAGAGAGCCGGAAACCTAACCCTTTGTCCTATCCCTTTCCTTATTTCTTATTCCCTGTCGTATCTTATTTATTTTTAGCTGGCAATACTTGGCAAAAGCAATGTTTTTCTCGTAACTTTTACAAAATGATCAAACGTATATTTTGCTATAATTCGGTAGCTATAACATATTAGAGCAATTTTTCACTTCATATGTCTGTCTCTTTTGTTTTCTATAGAGTTAATTGTGTAAGAGCTTAACGTTTTCTTTTATTTCTGAATTATTAACGAATACCAATTTATTCTTTCCAAAGAGTTGATGATATAAAATTAAAGTTTATGTATTATTGTTATTTTATATTTAAATTCAAATTTTTAAATGACTTAGTAAATTAGAATTAGCTTACATCGTAGTAGTACTTTTAATATTGAGTCAATAATCTTTTGCGGTATAATATTATAAAAGTAAGAAAGATAAAAAAAAAATGATTAACCTTTTACGATCGGTTCTTTTATTATACGAATTACTTCGAAGTATTTATTAATTAATACTAAAACGTGTTTCTAACATTTTTGTATTAAATATTTAATTTTGGATATTCCACATAAAACTTTTTCTCGATCATCCATTCAAACATGCTGAGACCCTGAACCCATTTAAATTAATATAAAACGAAAGTTACGCAAAAACTTTGAATAAAATTGCAAGTCTAGTATTTCATACATCATACATTGTTACTCACATGTACATTTTTGGCCCAAACCAATATTTATTACTATAAATATGTTACGTACTGTTTGACGTTAAAAATCTGTACCCATTTTAACTTCTACAAGTTCGTCAATGGTTTCTTGCCCCAAAGATACTCACCTGTATCGTATCGTACCAATACCCAGTAGCTAGCCGGATGTTATAGGCAACGATGTCTTAAGTGGTCGATATTCTGGGTACAAAAATCTATGAGCTTATAACATATCAATATATAAAATTATATTGTAACATCTTCATATCGTCGCTCTATATGTAATACCTCGTAACTAACATTTTTTTATTAAAATGGATTTTCTCAGCGAAAACGGTATTCAAATACGTTTATAATAATAATATTTCTTATAATATCTTAAATCTAAATTTAAAAATGTAAACATATTTATTCCAGTTAGCATTTTGTCTCTCCTGTAATGTTCGGCAGTTTGCAAGCTATTACATCTAGACCGACGATATTGTCATTAGTAAAAACAATACAAATCAAACACAATAAATCAAAATCAAAACGCAATTCCAATCAAGTCATATAAACGAAAAGCCATCAAGGAATCACTCGAATGCAATCATAAAGGCTATATAAACATCTTAAGTAACTCCCAAGACCAATAAGAAAACCTTCGTTATCAGGAACATTCAATTGGCACCGAGTTTGCTATTATCAGTCGTTTTCAATTACAACCCTCTCGAAAAGTTCGTCAGGGTTAACAAGGGTTTGGACATTGAGAGAAGAAACGCGTTCGTAATTAATATTGCCTTTAATTTAGATTAGGATTAATTTATACTGACGTTATAGGGTTAAATAGTTTGTTTGTTTTCGGATATATTAAGCACAGTTCTAATTTAATTAAGAAACTATTTTTAAGTTTGATCGCCCGTTTATTGCGAGATTTTATCTATATTAATATTGTATTGTTAAAATTTGTTTGTGTGTTGGTACGATTGTATGAAGAGGGCATTATCTGTAACTACAGATAAATAGATAGATAAAAAACTTTATAGCATTCAATTAAATATTAATAATATGTATTTGAGAAGACACGTATTCACACCATTGCGTCTCAATATATTTATGTTAATATTTTATATATATTTCAAAATAATAATTGCTTTCCATAGAACAGTAACATACATTGTATAAACACTATAAGCAATAAAAACTTAAAAAAAAAAACAAACCGATCTCGACACCGAAACAAGTAAACTAAAAAGTAAATGAATATTTTCTACCACATTTTGAAGTCGAGTCGTAAAAAGCCTATTTGAATAAAGTTGTTTTGAATTTGAATATCTGAGATCACAATAATATGAAAAAACATTATTCTAAGGAATTAACAATTGTAGGTAGGGGCGGTCTGGTGACTGAACTCTAAAGATGCGATTTGATTTTTTTTTTGTGATAGCCTGTTTATTGAGACAGGCTAAATTACATCACATTTCGAATCACAGCACAGAAGCAGTACTATAAACAGACACGTTGGCGCAGTGGTCACTGCAACTGACTGTAGCGCTAACCGTCGCGGGTTGGATTCCCGCTAGCGGCAAACGTCTGTATTGGCCCTACGGATGTTTGTCGCGGTCTGGGTGTTTGTGTTAGTATTGTGTATGTTTCCGGACCCCCGACACAAGGTCGCATGATCTTAATGGGGGCCGTTGAGTGTGATGCGTTTATTTACTATTTATTATTATAAACGAGAGTAAAATTGCGAGGAGCAGCTAGTGAGGTACGAGTATATTACGCATCGATACATCGGAATTAATAAGATTGGACATTGTAAGATCAGAAATTTTAAAATCTGACTTCCAGTTTGTTTAGGCGATAAGAAGTCACAATGGTTTTTCAGTTTTGGTGGATCACGTCCGCCATTCACCAAATATTCTATATTTCTTGCAGACATCACATAGCTTATGACATTCTGGGGAAGAAATGAAGTATACGATCTACAGCACCTTACGCGGTTAAGCCATCTAGGGTACAGAAGGTTAGAATGAAACGGATGTACATAACTACATACATATATGTTCGTGAAAACTTTTCTATCCGTTTGGATCAGCCGGGTAAATCTACTAGAAAAAAATTATATGCGGTACTATTAGCAAATGAATGATTTGGCAATTTTTGAGTACCGGGTCTTGATGTACAATCATCGTTACGTTACGATACGTTTTAAAGTGAGCGATCATAATTAAACGTCAAAAAATATGTAAACCGAAATCCAAGTGAAAACACTGGACACGTGTAATGAATGTATACTTGAGAAACTTTGCACGAATTCCTGTAAATATTTTATAATTGCATCAAAGGCTCCTCTTTAACTACGGAGAAAAGTAACATTAAAACCTTTATTTCACTGCAAACATCCATATTAGAAAATTTTCTCTACATCTTCTTTGTTGCATATTTTGCCTGTTTCTTAGTAACGTCCTTTTGCATGTGATCAACAAAAATATATATATATATATATATATATTATATATATATATATTTTTCTTGGTTTTGATATAATAATTATACTCTATATATTTTTTATTTATGCTAATAGCATGTTTGTAGGTTTGTATATAGGGGTGATCTCGGAAATTACTGATACGATTTGAAAGATTCTTTTTACGTTCGATAGCCCGCTTATTGAGGAAGGTAATAGGCTATATTACATTACGGTATGACTGATAGGAGCGAAATAGGAACCATTAACGCGAGTGAAACTGCGAGGGGCAGCTAGTCTATTATATTACTTAAAGTATCTTATTATGAAGTTTGGCGATTTAAACTTTTAATACAATGCGTTGGTTCTAAATAAGGAACAGGAACTTTTGCTAAGCCATTAACGTAGGCAAGCGTTAACTTCGTTTTCTTCGGATTTAATTCTGAGCTAGCTGTGCCCCGCAGTTTTACCAGCGTTCATTTGAAGAAAAATATATTATATAAAGTAAAGGAGATTGGGCAAATTACTATGGCGCTCGGTTGCGTTACTCTTAACACAGTATAGCAGTGAAAATTGGAAGTAAATAGGGAGGATTTATCTACTTTAAAACAAGGTCAAATACGAATGAATATTATGTGGGGTTTTTGAAAAAAAAAAACAAAATTGAAAAAAAAGTATTGAGGTTATGTTATATGTCAAAACAATGTCGTTTTGTAACAGAACATATTTACATGGTTCTATTATTTATTATTATTTTGGGTTTATTTATATATATTGGTACATCTTTTTTGTTTGGTTTAAATACATAAATAGGTTTATTATAAAAAAATTCTAATGCATTTATAGAAAAGCAATAATAATCGCTTTTAAAATGATTGTATAAGTGTTATAGGTAGTATGTATATTTTTTGTATAGTTTCTAATACTGGTTAGTCGATCGATTCTTTTTAAGAAAAAAGACTTCACTATAGTGACAAACGACATAATTATTTAATTAATTATATTACAAATACAATACTAATTAGATTGAAAATATAAACCCCACAATTGATTTGAATGAATTTCATTTATAAAACATTTAAAATAATAAATATTAATTATACATTTACTTAAATGGCTATACGCGTATAAAAGTGAAACCAAAAACGCCCAATCTCCTTTGCCTGCTTGAACATAAAATAATGCGATTATATGATGACTGTGCCCCGTGTGTGATAGCTGTGCCCCGTGGTTTCAACCGCGTTAATTTGAGGAAAAATTGACCAATGAAATAGTAAACAGTATCCGAATTTAAGAATTATATTTATATAATTTTTAAATTCGGATACTGTTTACTATTTCATTGGTTTCAATTTACCTTTCATGTAAACCTTTTTTTATTTATTAATTAAAATAGTCATATATATTTTTTTAATAAAACTAGCCTTAGTTACTCCTTATAACATAAGCTATTTGAAAGCGAAAGTCCGGTCAAAATCGGTTCAGCCATTTTAAAGATTAGCCGGAACAAACAGACAGACAAACAGACAAAAATTTGAAAAACTAATTTTCATCATATGTATCTAGTGAAATGCTATTAATTTTATATTACAAACAGAAACTTCAATTTTATTTTATGTTTTTTATAGATATTCTAATAATTTTATGATATTCGTGATTTATTACTTCTCTTGCATTCTTATTAAAGAATTACCTTTTGTCTTAAAAAATATTACAAATATAAAACAAAAAAAATTAAATTCTCATTAGCGGTATTTAATTTTAAACAACTCGTTACAAATGTACTTACTTCGCGCTCCGAGTTAATGGACGTCAAAATCTTAAAAGGTCCAAAGTAGACACGAAATTGATGAATTCACTGATTGGATGTTAAGCAGTACATTAATTATAAACAGGAGGCGACATTTTAGTACTCTGAACCCTTTGCAGTAATTAATCGGTTCCTTAATGGAGGATTTTATTTTGTCATCAACATTAAATGGTGATTTTTTTTAAAAGAGCAATAGGATTTAAGCGTTATAATTTAAATCGCTCATCAATCATTTCGATTTGAAAAGAATAAAAGCGTTGATTTTAAGGGTCTAATGGTATTGCTCATTTAAGCTTCAATTCATCGTTAAGTTTTATAAAATTCAGAAATAAACGTAGTTTCTTGGTCGATAGATTCAAACTTGATGAACAATGGGTAATGTGTTTGTCAGTCTTTTTTTTATGCAGGGGAAACCTTCGAAAAGATACCCAATTCCTGGGGGGAGATCGGGTTATGTGGCGATTTATACCCACTAAAACCCCTGCGATGGCCTTCCTCAGCACGGAAATGGAGAGGTCTCGGGATCACTTGCGCATCCCCTCCCGTGCCACGCTCCGCTCATGGCTGACGGAGCTCGTCTCAGAAGGGCAAAGTCTGGTCTTGCCCTCCCCGGTGTTTGTCAGTCTATATATGTGTGTATGTGTGATTGAATCTTTATGGCACTATTTACACCGAATGGTTGGACCGATTTTGATAAATGACAAGTCCTTCATTCATCATAACGGCGCGAGTGTTACAGAAAGTATAATAATTTGGAAAAATCATAATTGAAGATTTGTAAACCATAATGAAAAAGAATAAAAAGAAAGTCGCTGAACTGCGTTAAGTGGGGGTATCGTTGAATAGATATTTAATAATAATTTTTAGGTTTCCTATATTATTTTTCAATCAGAATAATCGTTTAGTATCTAGAACCAATTAAAGTTGGTTAGTAACGTTTCTCTATGGTCTTGTTACGCAGTCGGGTTTATGATTTCTTCAATTAATTACTTGTATAATTAAGCTAATATATAAAAAACTACACGAAAGTCAAGTTAAATGTTGCAGTTACTTTTAAATTCAACCAATTTGAGTAGACGGCTCGTTCAAACGAGTGCTCTTCGCGCACATTAATTAAAATTAAAGATATAGAAAAAGAAGTTATAAACATAAGAAGTATAAAAAGTCTATGATAAGAGAACAACGCATTTAAGTAAAGCTAGAATTCTTATTTCCAATGCTTGATGACAAATGTATCCAAGATTACCTTTCATTATAAAAAATAAGCAAATCTGTGGAATTTCTTTAGAAAGACGAAGGTTTCGTAAAAAAATCGTATATTTTTTAGTATAGGTTATTATAAAACGTTTGGAACACTTTAAGTATTCGATTCTAATAATAAGATATGCTGAATGTTCAGACTAATTAAAATTACAGAGTAGAAAAAATAAACCAGGGTATTCTTCTTCGTAGCCTTGAACTATCTTTTATTTTTAAACCAAAGTGACTAGCAAAAGTAGCAAGATTGAATATCAACAAAGGAAAAATATCGAGACACAAACTTTCCCCGCTGTCCCTCATGGGAATGTTTCGAAAATTCGACGAATTTAACTTGTTTGATAAAGCCCCAAGGGCAGTGGAATTTATTTTTATTATACTCAATTTAATTTAGCTGTTTCGATACAATTGAAACTCTTGTTCGATGTATGTTTAATGCTGGGTTTATATTCCTACATCTAGATCAGTGAACAGAAAAGTGAGCTTTGAAGTGGGTAGCGCGTGTAAATGCGAGGGAGTACAAGAGAAGGGCAGGAGAAGTGTATGTGATGTTTATATTTTACATCACTTAAGATGTATAATGGAAGCACACACATCTCTTGCCACTCACTTCTTCACTTCACTTACCACTGTTGCTACCACTGTCAAATTGGCGTTTTCTTTTTCTTTTTTTTTTGTAATAACTGCTGGCAAACGACGTAAATGAGTCAGCTGATGTGTAATAGTTTGCTTCGGAATAAGTCTCTATGTCATTCAACTTAACGATACTGTGTATTTTATTTAAAGTCGGTTCCCACTTAAAAGAAAAGGCCCTGTAAAAATATTTAGTAAAGTATCTCAAAATTTTAAATTGAATACTATCTTATTTTAATTTTCTCTAACATTTATTTTCAATATGGCAGTGCGTTCGTAAATGATACGAGGTGGCAAAGTAAGAGCATGCCAAAATCTAAAACATCAGATATTTTCAAAACTTTCGGAAAACTTTCCAGATGAACCCCTACTATTGAGCAAGAAATGACTGTACTTCTTCCTCTATCTTAACACGTTTAAACGAGCAATTCTTTTATAATCTGAATCTCGAAAACGGCTAAAACTATTTTGATGAAATTTAATATGCACGAGTTTTTCGGGGGCGATATATCGCTAGCTAGGTTTCACTTTTAAAAAAGAAACGTCGTTTTATCCATGTCAAAAAATATCCAAAAAATATCCAACAATAGTTGACAAACAACTAGGTATTAAATACATACATAAAAGAATATTATAATTTTTCTACAACTTTTTTAAAACATACCAGATCCATAAAATCCGAATACTTTAAATGTATGTTAAATTTAGTGGAATGGTAAGTTAAATATTAGAGTAGGCATTTAACATCAGAACGGTAATAATGCTTCGTAATGAGCTTTGAGTTTTAATTATTCGTTGGGCATAAAGCCTGCTTAATAGTTCCCGTTGTTAAATCTACCGTTTAATCTTCTTATATTTTAGTCAAAACAATTTCAAAGGATTCGTTAGTACATATTTTAGTGACTAAGTTCATGAAACTTCACAACATAAAAATTACTCGTGGAAATTAAACAGGGATTTGGTGTTCGCTTCCACTTTTGAAACATCTCTTATGTTCGTATTTTAAAACAATTTCGTTTTATCATAATTATAAAATGTAGTTATGAAAAAGTAATTTTAATATATACAATTTTACTTATAATTATAAGTGTAAATGTTTCCGTGTTAATTTTGATGTTCATTATATTAATTTGACTGATAGATATGCACTTTATTGCACATACAGGATGAAAAAATAGATAAATCTTTGGCAAGAAGTATGAGTGCATGCTAAGGCGGCTGTTAGGCTAAAAGAAATATTATACAGAGAACCTTGAAATTATATGACTGAAAAAAAAAAAACCGGAATGTGCAAACAAGCATAAATCTATATTATATGGATGCTGATATGCAATACTGTGTCAAGCCACGGGAACTTAATTTTGAAAAAAAAATATTTGAAGTTATTTTACGAATTGCAAAATATGGAACGCACTTGAAATTCAAAACAATTAATTAAGAAACTTTTTTCCGTACTTATTTAGTTTCTATGACTTCAATTTTTTTAATAATGTTAAATAGGTGATACAGTATCAAAATACATTAATTTGACACATTATTGCTTACCAGCATCCTTATATGGACGCTGATAAGCAATACTATGTTACGCGGACTTCACTTTAAATGGCGTCTCAAGATGTCAAACTTATTTTTGATAAATTTTTTTGAAGAAGTTTATTTCCATTTTTTCTATTTCGTTAAAAGATACAATAAAATAAAAGGAGATTGATATAATAAAATGTTTGATCTAGATATTATTATTTCAAATATATGAGATTATTATATATTGAAAAATAATGGAAACGCTTCCAAACTTGTTTTCGTACTTATTTTTATATAGATAATTTTATTTTTTTTTAATAATGTTAAATAAAAAAAGTAAAATTCGTGGATGTAGATGTAGTCAGTAGTAATGAATGAGTTGTAAATATTAATGTTTCTCTAATTGTAAATACTTTTTGTGATTTTTATAAAATATACATTTTATCAATAACCGGTGATATATATTAACCTTTTAATAAATTAAGTTGAACTGTTTTAATGGGTAGATATTCTATTTATTTAAATACTTGATTGTATAATATAAAAATATTAACAAAAGGCGGGCTTAACGCTACTGCATTTTCTACCAACCAACTTTAGGATGTATAAGAGAAATCGATTTCGGTGTATAATAAAACAGATACAATACAATATAATCTATACTAATTTTATAAAGCTGATGGGTTTGTTTGTTTGAACGCGCTAATCTCAGGAACTATTGGCTCGAATTGAAAATTATTTTTGTGTTAGATAGTTTATTTATTGAGGAAGGCAATAGGCTATATTACATCATGCTACGACTCATAGGAGCGAAGCAGTAACCATAAACGCGAGTGGAACCCCAAGGGAGCTAGTATAATAGACACAGTATAATTAACTGGTTTAACAAATACTAACTGCCTCTCGCGGCTTACTCGATTACTCACAATCATGGCGTTATGTAATAAAGCCCAATCTCTTCTTCAATAAACATTTTACTCTTTATAGTATTAGTATAGATTCATCGTTGACTTTAGGATCAGGGTTTATTGGTTATAGCAGTTGTATCTAAAATGACATTTTATAAACTTTCTTCATTATTTTGCGTTGTACATTTGTAAAGAAAAATAATAAATTTCAAATTTAGGCATAATAATGTTTTCAGCGGAGTGGTAACAAAAATATGTGAACCCCTTTTGGGCTCCTGTAATTTGTTTAAGATAAAGTGCTTTCTTACCACGTACATTAGAGATGCTCTTTACTACACTAGAAGAGATCAAATATAACTATATTTAAATTTTAACATTCATGTTAGAGATATGAAAGTTATATAATTATTATGTTTTACTAAGATCTTATTTTAATTCTATTACTATTAGAAATGCAAAAATTTGTATGGATAGAACTCTTTTAATAATTAATATGCAAAAAAATCTAAACTAGGAGTAGCTTAAATTCCTTATAGCAAGAAATCCGTCCAGCCGTTTCAGACATTAACCGGAACAAACAGACAGACATATATTTCCACATGCATTTAGTTAAAAGCTGTTAATTTAAAATTACAAACAGACACTTCAATTTTATTTATTTGTATAGATTAAAGAAGATATTTCATATCGACACAAAAGAATATATATAGATAGATTAATGCATATATTTCACACAGAAGAGACCATATATTGTCTAATTAGTCTCTTATTGTATCTCTATTTCTTCGTAAGCATTCCTCTTTCATACTTCACACCATGTGGCCTACGTCGCGGGACGAACTTCGAGTGTTACCACATTCTACCTAATTACTCCCAGTGTTGCCAGCCTCGTTATCATGAATATTTTCACCTACACCAGCTGCGAAACTTAGCTTTAATGAATTTGCTTCCTTAAGTTTTAAGGTAATTTTCCTATCTCTCGGAAAATGAAAATTATGTAACGAAACTTGTTGAAAGTTCGTAACTTGTAATAAGTAAGTAATGATGAATGTATTTTGAAGCAATTTTAATGAATCATTTTGTCTTATATGTACTTTTGATAGCGTAGTTTATTAAAGGCCATTTTAACCGAATAAAAAAAAGGAGAAGGTTATTACTCTTCTGCGACTTTTTTATGTATGTTCATCGATTATTCAAAAATGGTTTAATCATTTTTGTTGATTCTTTTTTTGTTTGAAAAATTTATTTCCAGATTGGTGTCATTAAATTTTCATCAAAATCGGTTTAGTTATTTTAAATTAAAAGTAACATTCAAATAAACGAAATTACGTATTTTACTTTCTAAGTTGGTTTCTCTTTCGTTAAAACGTCTTGTTTGAAATAAACAAGATGCAATATTTTGCAGTAGTTTAAGGCTAAAGCCTCAGCAAAAATAGGTAATTTCTTTCTTATCCGTTTTCAACTTCGATAACATACAATATGTTCCTATTCACAGTGCATTCAGTGCATTAAACATTAAGCACCAGTGACATCCACATACAGTACAGTATTACCTTCGCCTGCTAATAGAATAATGTAAATGTTACAAGTCTTAATAAATGTTCAATCATCAAAATTATAACTAACACTAATAGGACTATAATGGTTGGAAACAGAAATATTCTTAATCTAAATTTTTTTACGGCATATGACTGTGATTATTTTGAAATAATAGAAATTGATATACAATACACATGGTCGTCCCCGTACATTAGACTGAAGTAATGCTTAACCCTATAAATGCTAATTGCACTCAGTAAACTAGCGAGCCACGCCATCCATAACCAAATTACGCCCAAACTAGAGGTTGTAAATCATTGGCACGTTTCAAATTAATTCACTGCCGTACCTGATTCTAATCCGTGGTGCAATCAGCTGCCTTTTGAACGAATTGAGTGAGTGATTACCGAAAATTAGAACTTAATTTAACGTAAATGGACATTTCCTGTATACATAAGAGCAAGACGTATAAGACTTAGGGTATTCAAGCCTAAAATATTATAATAATGTGAAAAAGTGAACTGTAAAACAATATAACTAACTTTGCAAAACATTAATCCCTGTAAGAAAAATATAATTCATAAAAAAAATCTTACATTAAAATTCAATAAACACAATTTAATTAAAAACTTTCAAAGCAATTTGACTTCAATCACTGTTTCTACATTGTGATGTTCAAATCGAATGGCACTATATATAGTTCGGCTATTATAAGTAATACATTCGGTCTAGATTTCAATGTGGCAAAGAGAAATATATGGCGGCGGTCGATAGCACCGCGATTGGACGTTAGAAGTGTTAAATTTAATTTATCGAGCGTTAGTGCGAGAATTAATAGATTCTGCGGTGGCTGTTAAGTGTTTTAACTATTTAATGGTGTAACTAATTTTCACACTAAAAATACTTTGATGTATTTTCATAGGGAATTACCTCCTTTTTGTTTTCGAACATTAATTAAATCAATACTGACATTTTATATCAACGGTATAATTTAATTGAAATGTATATAATTATAATAATATGTGTTATTAAGAATGAAAAAGAGATATATGTTTCAGTGTTGCCCTTGTTTTGTATTTAAAGCATGGTTAGGGCGAAATTGAAATCATATTTTCTTAAAAATTTACATAAAGGCTTGATTATAAGTGGGTAATTTACCCATTAAGTAGGTATTAACCTAGTTATTAAAATTGAATATTATTGCCGTTACCAGTTAAAATTAAATTCAGTTTGATAATCGTTTTTATACCACACATCAAAAGATACAGAATATTTTAATACTTTAATATTTAAATGATAAAATAGAGTTAACAATAAATACAATGATACGATTTTCGTTTTGTATTTTAAAGTAATGAATATATTGTTAAAAATTTTATAATATCCGCGACAGTCTACTTATTGTAATTGTGTAAGGTGATGAAGAGTTGTCTTTACAGCTAATTTCAGCTGCAACATTAGATCAAGGTTGCGCGACTATAAATAAATAAACGCATCACACTCAACGGCCCCCATTAAGATCGCGTGACCTTGTGTCGGGCGTCCGGAAACACTCACAACACAATCACAAACACCCAGACCACGACAAACATCCGTATGGCCAATACAGACATTTGTCGTGAGTGGGGATCCCGCGACCGTTAGCGCTTGAGTCAGTTGCAGTGACCACTGCGCCAACGTGTCTGTCAAATGTTATTATTGACTATGTTATTATTGATATTATTCACAGTATAAGAAAGTTCAAGTCCATTAGACCAATATGTTAGATCCTTTGAATTAAAAAAAATCGCCTTGAAACGTTTGAACAGAACATCTTCATAAATCATAACTCGGATCCATCTCGCTTACATCAGCTTCCAAACAAGAAAGTAGCATCAAAATTGGTTCATTCGTTAGGAAACTACGATGCTAAAGACAGGTACAAACGTCAAATTTATAACACCCCTCTTTTCGAGTCGGAGGTAAAAAAAAGATTTCATCTAAAAAGTCATATCGTTTATTTTTAAGTTTTTTTTTTGTCCAAATCAATTTATTACTTTTTTCTTGAACTTAGGATCGAAAATTAGACAAACGATATTACCCTTTCTAGAGGTGAGTATCACTTTGAACAAATAGCTTCCATAAAAGAATGAGTCCCCTAAGAAATTCTTCATCAATGACGTCATACTGAGATTCAAGAAATAAGTATCCTAAAATAATAATAATAATATCTATAGTATTCAAAATGTATTGAAATGTTGAAAAAAATGTTCAATTCAATTCAATTTTTTGGTTAATGGCTTTTAGAAAAAAAAAAATGTTATTTGGATGCTGATAAGCAATATCATGTCAGCCCACACGGACGACATTTGGAGAAAATGGCGTCTATATTCATCTTTTCTTTTTAATTTTAATAAATGTTATAATGAATTAAAAGCAGTATTATGAAAATTTTTATCTAATAATACGTTTTTCAAATATATAAGATTATTAGCAAAATATGAAACACACTTCAAAATTCGAAATATTTAATCAAAAAAACTTATTTCGTACTTATTTACTTCAGATTGCTTGAATTTTATTTTGTATAAATTGTTGACACATTATTGCTTATCAACATCCAATTATGATTTAATGAATCGCAAATTATTTGCTACTGTAGAAGATTATCATGAGTTTTCATCAGATATAATTTTTTATAGTCTTATTTTGTAACTGGATATGCCACGGTTATACATTCTATTCAAAATCTTAACACATTACCAATTTTGACAAGTTTGTCAATTGACTTGTCGGCCGATAGATACTCTAGCCTGTCCTAGTCGATGACGTTGAAAGTGGTCGGCATTACGTGTGTCAAATCAAGAGCTTATAGATTGGATGCTGATGAGCAATACTATGTCAAGCATGTACCTAATTTTGAGAAAATGGTGTTTAAAGATGTCAAATTTATTCTTAATAAATTTGTTTGAAAACGTGTATAACCATCTTTAATTTTCCATTTTGATAAAAGGTATAATTATTTAAAAGGAAATTATTAAAGGATATTTGAAAGGGTATAATAATTTATCGAATAAGCTTTTCAAACATATGGGATCATTGTATAAATTATAAAATATGGAACACAATTGAAATTAAAAACATTTAATTAAAAATCATTTTTCGGTAGGTACTTCTTTCGATTATATGACTTGATTTTTTTAATAACGTCGAATGCATCACGCTTGATCAGAATACATCAATATCTCCGAATTTGGCTCTTTGTGGATTGACACATTATTGCTTATCATCATTTAGTTATAAAATATCCATAATTATATAATAACTTTGCATTAAATATTTTTATAATAGATTTTATATATTGTTGAAATTACAATATTAGTAAAAACATATGTGGTCTAATTGGCACAACTAAAGGCCATTAACCAAAGAATTTAGTTGAAATATATATGTGGTATTAAAAGAAATACATACCTTATTTACAACACAATTCTGTGCCTTTAGTTGTGCGTCAATCACGGCTGCCAACATAAAGTGTTGGCACGGTTTGTTAAATATATGATTCCATAAAAGCGTTTTACTTTTATCTTTTAACGTATATACTGCAATTTTAAACTGAAATGGAAAATGTTTAAATTTACTTGCTTAATATACATCTTAAATGAACTCGGACTGCACTGTATAATTGTAGAAGTAGTTGTTGTTATTTTTATTATTTTTTTATTTATATTTATTTGAGATTATTAAGATCTTGTAATTGGAATATAAAAAATATGTAGTACATGTATATATGTGTACAAAATTCATTTTACAGTTGTTTTTAATTAAATATTTTTATAATATTAATTGACACTTGCGTGCTGTTGAATGGAAAATTATACATTAATTTCAGTAAAGTAATACTTTTAATAATTTGTAAATCTTGCAAATAAAACATTTGAATCGAAATATATATAACTCAAGGATGACTGACTGATATAGTGATCTATCAACGCACAGCCCAAACCACTGGACGGATCGGGCTAAAATTTATCATGCAAATCGATGTTATGACATAGGCATCCGCTAAGAAAGGATTTTGATTAATTCTACCCCTAGGGGATAAAATAGGGGATCAAAATTTGTATGAAAGTTTGTCAATTTTAAGCCGATCTGGCTGAGACTGCATGCATAAAGCTACTATGACGTAGGGAAAGACATCGCAGAAGAAGTTGCGACCAGCTAGTTTGTAATGTTGAGATTAAGATGTCTGATTACTAGGCCATCTCAGTTCCTAAATCTGAAATTTTATGTGAAATGTCTAAAACTATATAATACTAGCGCTCCTCGCGGTTTCACTCGTGCTTAACATAGGACCTTCGAATAAACTTCCAACCCCGTTTTTCCCATTTAGGTGTCGAAAAGTTTAGGGGTTAAGTCGTTTACGGGTTTGTAATATCCCGTCTTAGTAAGCCCCTACGTCTTAAGAAGAACCCGCATCCGAATTTGAAACTCCTAGCACTTGTAGTTTCCGATATTTCCTAATGAGTATGTGAGTAAACTTTAACAACAGTAAATTCTTACAGGCGTAAAGTAATGACAAATAACTCATGTAAATGTTTATCAAAGTCATAGTCGCATTGGGCTAGAATTGCATTTATAAGTATCACTTTCGCAAGAAATACAAAACAACTTTGTAACCTGGTAACAGATATGTCGTAAGTAGTTACGAAAGCCGTGGCTGTCAAAAATAAGGCACTGACAGTGAATTTTTTAAAGTATAAATCATTGAGTAATAACTTATGTAAATCTTTATGAAAGTCTTATAGTAAAACTTAAAAATGTAATTCTCTCCTTATAATAAATATACACTTACTTCTTCAATATGTGTTTGATCCAAAAAAGTCATGTTCAATTCTCCTCTGTACTCGTCGTCTGTTTTTATCAATTTTGTAGTGTAAATTGTCAAATTCATCGTTTTCGGACCGCGACATTGGTCGAAACGCTCCCATTCCACATAATACAGACCCTATAAAATTTTGGTTTTTTTATTTATGTACTTTTTATCCGACTGCGCGATCCAAAGAAGGGTATTGTGTTCAACAGTCTATGTGTGTGTGTACGTATGAATATTGGTTTGTAGCTTTGTGGCACAATTTAGAGTAAACGCGATTTATATAAATGACACGTCCTTTCATTCATTGTGATCGCGCTAATGTCATAGAAAGCATAAAAAATTGTATTTAAAATATAATAGGTAATATAAACTCATTTTTAAGGTTTCTTATATCGTGTTTTAATCAAAATTATCGTTTAGGATATATAACGATTTAAACTTGGTTAGTAACGATTCTCACTGTTTTTTACAAAAAGGGGGGAAAATGAGCAAATTGCACAGGATGTTAAGTGGTTACTATCGTGCTAGGACAACTGCAACACTAGGGGCGTTGCGGGTGCGTTGCCGGCCTTTGACGGAAAGGTCACATACACATACACTCAGAGCTTGAAACCCCCAAAATTATAGCGCTCTGGAAAAAACCTCAGGAGGTAGATCATTCCACAGCCTGCACGTACGCGGAAAAAGTAAAAAAGTCCCTTGACGAATTCAGTACTTTTTTTATAGAAGGCTAAAATAAACATAAAAATATTTTCTTCTCTATAAAATATTAATTATATTACTCTAACGCCGATTTATTTCTTAAAATAAAACAATTTTTAAAAATCGAATTAAATTAAAAAATAATAATAACTGCAGAGCTCGTTAACTTGTGAAGTCGTTATTATTTTTCATTTAATTGGATTTCGAAACCAATTAACTAAAATAAATTAAAATACTAGTTAGTGTCCGTAGTTTGGTTCGTGTAAAACATAAAATATCTTAAATAGGTTCTGAAAAAAAATGTTAAAGCTCATTATTCCTTAACTGGAGGGCTTAGGAATATTTTGGGCTATTTTATGAAGAACAATAAAACAAAGGTACTCGTAAGAAGTCTTCATTAGACGTTACGCGCGGCAGTTTTCCTCAGTTTTATCGACTAGTCTTTTATACCTCGTTATGATATTAATATATATGTATATATATAATAGAGGTTGCTGTTTGTTTTAGTCTGGAAGATTTTGTGTTGGGTTTCTATGGGATCTTAATGGGGGCTGTCGAGTGTAAAGAGTTTATTTGTTTATTTGTCTGTTTATATATTAACGGATATTTTGAGTGAGATTCGAAACGGATATAACTTATATTCTGGTGGATACAAGGCTATTTTAACTGAATTAAAAAAGGTGGATGTTCTCAATTCTTTCCTTTTGAAAAACGTTTGTTAACTTATAACTACGTCATTTCTTAACCGATTTTGAAAATGCTTTTATTTACTTGAAAGAATATGCTTTCAGCTTGTTCCTCTAAAATTTCATAAATAATGGTTCAATCATTTGGTTTTACAATTGAAATGAAAACTGGTAAAAAATTCGTAGTCTTATTTGTCTGTGGGTTGAAAACGAAACGTTTTTTTTTTTTACCGAATCTCAAAATTAATTAATAAAAATACACAATTACACCTTACATTCATATACATGGACTAACTCACTTCCATATTTATTGATAATAATAACAGTACGGACTTAATACCAGAATATAAAAATTATTTTCATTTAAATATTACCAATACCATATAATGATACTTGAAATTCATTACCCAGCGTGTATTACAGATTATTTTAAATATTTATAAGCCTTTACTTACGTAATTATCAACGTTTTTCGTCATAAAATCGGCAGCTCCGTAATAAATGTATATCAATATTAAAATGTATGATATCCGAGAATACATTTTGAAATGCATCGTCCGTTTAACGTAAAAATAGGAATACAAAATGGCCGCCGGGCTTTAATGGCGGTTTAATAAGTTAATATTGACGTTGATATTTTTAGCCTGAGCGAAAATTAAATACATTTTAATGTACGGAATTTAGTGAAATCATTTCATTTATATGTTGGATTAAATGTAGTACGATTTCATGTCACCGTGGAAATTATGAGTTTGGTTTTTGCTAAAATGTCCAGTTGATTTAGTAAAATTATGTATGGAGATAAGGTTGCTTAAATATGTTCTGAATAATTTAAATTTAATCTTCGTTTTCATGAATCCCTCTGTACATTTGGTAGAAGATGATCCAAGCAGATGTGTCATTTACTGAAAGGAACCATGTCATATATTTTGAGCTAAGAAATAGTTGCATTCGTAGATTTGCTGAAAAACTTTACTCGATTCAGAAATTCAATTTAAAAGATTAAAAAATATATATTTTTCTATTTTGTTTTCTTAGTATAGATATTAAAAGAGTAGGTTGTGAGGAAAAAACGTTAGTACAACATTCTTAATGTACAATAGCAAGAAAGTATTTTATTGTACTCTATAATTTAATATTAATTTATTTATTAACAAATGTGTTGATTAATATTATAGGAAAACAGTTAACAAAAGGTATTTATTTTATTTATTAGGCGGTAGATCAATATATATGGTCAAGGATTTTTTATCTTAAAAATACTTAGAGAGAACGTTCGTTATTTAGATATCCATTCAGTATTGATTATTCAGTAAGGAATTCTGTGTTGGAAACTGTTCTGAGTTAGAAGCATTCTGTGTTGAGATTCATTCGGGTCAACCAAGTGAGACTTGTGTGTGACCGTCCGTTATTAGTTTCGAATAAAACTTGTTTGTGCAACTGGATAAACCACAATGTTATTTTATTATGGTTTAAGACCTTTTATTTATTTATATATATCCAATACCATAAAAAATTAAGGAATCTTTGAAACGGCTTCAACGATTTTTATGAACTTTGTAGGCAGGGGCAATAAAATGGTCTAGAGAAATGTAAATCTTTTTTATATTTACTACAAAATCTAAATAGAAAAAAATATATTCGAGCAAATCTCTGTGAACCAGGTACTAAAGATCAATCGTCGTTCGTTAGTCTCGTTAAAATCCGAAAATGCGGTAGTTTGTGAAAAAAAAAATTAAAAATCCCCAAAGGACCATCTGAAAAATCGAAAAAATCAAAAATGGCCATTTTAGGTGATACGAAGTTCACCGGATCATCTAGTAGTGAATAAAAATTGTATGTTCATAGCTTCAAGGAGATCCTTACTCTCCTGAAGACAAAAAAATATATTATTTGTTAAAGAAAGACTCAGAATTTAGTAACATTACAAGAAAAAAATGTGAATAAAAACTTATCATACAAGGCAAATTTTAGAGAAAATGTAATGTTGCCCGGAGGCGGATATGTTTGTAAAATCATATAATAATGCTTTGTGAGGGTATCCTTTCCTAAACAGATATAAAATATAATTACTAATTTAATGATAGATATATTCTAAGAAATTAACCTTAAAACCCATTACTGTCTACAATAAATTGATAATTAAAAACACCATAGAACATGCGATGTCGTGACTGTCCATACAAATCTGTTTAATAAATGAATAAAACATGATTAAATAAAAAAATATAATAAGATATTTTCGCTTATAAATTATGCTCTCAGTGTTTTATAAACATTTACATACGTTATTCATTTCAATTATTATTTTTGTTTTGATTGAGCGAAATCATCTGTGCCATATCAGCACAGATCTTTGCGCTCATGTGGGATGGAAAGGACACGAACGAGATTGTAGAAATTTCTTATTTAGACGCTAACCTACAGCAATATAAATATAAATTTATAAAAAAATATATCTTTTATTTTTATATTGCTTTACACCTGAAGGAATCTACTGTCAGTGCCTTATTTTTGACATTCACAGCTTTCGTAACTACTGACGACGTATCCATTACAGAGTAATTTTATATATCCAGAACAAAACTTACAAATTTAATGCTCGCCTAATAATACAACTGGGCAACAAATTTTAAGTTTAAACAAATTTCATTTTACAAGACAATTCACGCTCCGATCCACCGGTACGGGTCACCGCAGCGACATCAAAGTATAGTCGCGTCACTAAATTGTAATTAATCAATACTATGATCGGTGTACGACGTTGAAGCAATTATAACATTACGCACTTCACTGGACATTAATAACGAGGTAATATCGGTTATGGAAATTCCATTAAACATTGCTCATTTGAAATCTTTGAATGATGGTTATTTCGTTAAATGACTGTAAAATTTTGCGCACATTTACGGTAGCATCACATAAAATAATATGTGTAATAATGATTTTATAGTCTATTTTCTAGGCATATAGGCTTAATATGTGAATACGTTATTAACATTACGCTGTTATTCTGTTCGTAACTCAACTCCTGTAATAGTTATATCTTATTATAGTAAAAAATAGTTTAAGGTCTAGGTCACATTTATCGGTACCTATTCACATTAAGTTGTGTGGCTTTAAATACACTGATATACATCGTGATATAAAGGTATAGATTAATGGTTAAAATAATACAACACGATTTATGTAAAGACAGAGAATAATTAATGAATTGTGTATACCCAAGTGTTTCTGTTTTAAAAATAGTAAAATATATTTAATAATTTAATAACCATTTTAAGCATAATCAGTAACAACAAATGTTTCAATTAGTTCAGTTTAATTATTTTCAATGGGTGATACTCAATTAATTTAACTGGTAAATCAAAAGCGTCATATTTCGAAATTTGTTGATTTTACAATCTGTGTTCTTGTATTTGTATTGATTGTAGTGTTTTCATAAATTTTTCAAAATATTGCAAAAACCTGCCTGGTTTTCTGATGAAGTGTTATCTCCACTGTCCATTATTTGCGATAGCAGAGATCACAAACTTACATGGTAATGAGAAATGAAAAGGAACAGAAAGGAAGGGAAGGGATCCTCCATATCTCTCACTCACCATACCGAACGCAGTTATATTAGTTACTTTACGCCGATTCTCTGTGCTTGCGTGGTATGGCCCCAGAGCAGTCCTCTTATCTGTATCCAACTGACTACAGTCAGTGAGCTATAGCCAAGCTCTCTTACAATCATTTAAACCTTTGTCCTATTATCTTGCAAAGTTGGTACTATTAGCAAATTAGCGATAATATTTTAATTTTTACCGAAAAAAAAAATCACGTGAAATAAGATTTATGTTTATTAAATTTTGTTACAAATACGTGACTGAAAAAGAAAAAAACTCCAGTATGCTATAAAATATAAGGATTATTGACTACGCAAAGTCTAAAATGTTTTGGCCAAAATACAAATACTTTAAATACTTAGACCATTTAATTACAAACATATTCATTTATAAATATTAAAAGATTTTACGCGTTTTTCCTTCTTTCTAGCATATAAAGCGAAGTTTTATAGATTGCCGTGTCTAATAGAAAAATATATTTAGATAATGGAAATTTTCTTTTATTAAGTAGGTAAATTGTTATCGATCATTTATATCGATGCTTTAAAATATAATTGCGCTCATTTTAAAATCGAAGTTACATAAACAAAATTTTGTCATTTAAGTCAAAGGATTTTTACAACACATTAGGTACTACTTTCTTTATTTTAATAAATAAATGCTTTGTAGTTTTTAAAAATTGAAATTTCGTTTAGTGTCTTGGGTTCTTAATAAGTATATATTTTAAGTAGTTAGCACGTGACCACGACGGATGCAACTTCGTCGAAACGTCGGGCAATAAAAAAGGTATTAATAATAAAGTGTATAGAATTCTTAATAACTAATTGTTAGATGTCTATAAATTGGTAAAAAGTTAAATTGTATGATTTCTTTTCAAGCGTTTAGTATATAATTATATAGTTACGTACATATTACGTTGAAAAATAGGAATGAAGAAAGAAAATTTAATTATTATTATTCTGTAGTTAATAGAAATGGAAAATATGTTTGAAACTACATATAAAGAACTAGTTGTCCTTGCGGATTCACTTGGCTTCTATGAGTCGTATCGTAATATGATATAGCATATAGCCTTCATCAATAAACAAACTATCTAACACAAAAATATTTTTTCAATTCGAACCAGTACTTCTTGAGATTAGTGCGTTCAAAAAAACAATCAAACTCTTCAGCTTTATAATATTAGTATATATAGATTTAAATATCACGGATACTTTAAGAGCAATATTCAAAATAAATCGCTTAAAGCACTACTGAATTTTCGAGTGGTAAAATTTACAATTCATCTCATTCCGTAGTGCAAAACATCGTGAGAAAACGTACATTCATATGTCGGAAATATTGAGACGTGTACATCCGCTCATCGGACGAGCAACGTTATAGATAAACCGGTTTATCCGACTTTTTAATTTGATAACTTTTTTTTCACTCTCGTTATCAATTGCATTGAATATTAAAAATTCAAATTTAAAATATACCTTATCCAAATAGGCTTTTTAAAGCACTTTCGAATCGTCAAGTTACAGGTTCATTGGTTACAGATTGGAATGTAGTCTCTATTGAGAAGACCTGGCAAGAAACTAAATAGATACTCTTTTAATGCGAAATCAAAATCAAAAATCAAAATCAAAAAATACTTTATTCAAGTAGGCTCTTACGAGCACTTTTTGAATCGTCATACATGAAAATAACAAAAACATTACATAAATAATGAAGCTACCGCCGGTTCGGAACGCAGATTCTACCTAAAAGAACCGGCAAGAAACTCGATAGTTACTCTTTTAAAATATTGTCAATACAACATAGTTTATGATTACAAATTAATTATTTATCCTGTACGAAATTCAGCATATACTAAGCCCAAGCATGTTTATCGTCGACGTAATCTTGTATAGAGTAATATGCTTTAACTATTAGAGACTTTTTAACATATGATTTCAATCTATTCATTGAAAACTGCAAACATTTCTGGGGGATTTTAATATGAAAACGAATACCTTGCCCCAGAAAGGAAACATTTACTTTGTGAAGTCGAAAACAAGGTGTTGTAAGTTTTCACGTTTAAATCTCTAAACCATTTTGACGAACTTTATATGCCTTCGATGTAGCGTGATCTCAATACAACCAATAGGAGACTGCTTTGTTCATGACGCCAAGAAGCTTGGCGCTGTTCAGGAGGACGCGGTGACGACATCATTACGAACTGAACTCTTGCCCTATTGCCTTAAAATACTATAAATCCTGAATACATTTTTAAAGTTATTATTTCACGCTCTGATTAAGTTATTCGCATCGCAAATAGCTACTTTTTGTTGCGGAAATAACACTTTAAATTGGTCATCACAACTTCGTCTACTTATAAACTTTCTTTTTCTATTTTACCTTTTTCTAGGTTTATTTCTCAACACAAACTAGCGCAGAGTATTCTTCATCTATTTATATATTAAAATTCATCAAAGTTCAGCGGTTTAGGCGTAAAAACATTTATGATATTAGTACGGACTGAAGATCATCATTTGCCTGATAGGGACATTTATATATAGTTTTTTTTTTTAACAGTTGTCATTATTTTTTTTAATTTCGTTTAAATAGTGATCAATATAATATTATAATGCCAAAAAATTGAGGATAGTTTTACTTTACATAATTATTAGAAAAGTAAAATCATAATAAGTGGATAAGTAATAAGTTTCACTGTCAAATATTTTATAAACACATTGTAAGCTAAGTTGTAGTAAATTTTAACGTTTGTTGGCCTAAAAACTTAAAGTGGCTTTTTCTAGATAAATTATATATGAGGCACTTAGGTGTCTTTCAGCTGTGATACTTAGACTATTTTTAAGTAAGATCTTTTAATTTGCAACACCATTCCATTTATATAAGAAACTAGCTCCCCTCGCGATTTCAACATAGTCTTTAACCTAACAGCCTATCCACTGCAAAAAAATAATTTTGAATCGGATAAATAGTTGTAGAGACTACCCGCTCTCTACATACAAACATAGAAACTTATAAAATATTTTACCTTTTTATAATAGTATATGTTTTGATACAACTTTTTATTTAGATGTTGTCTGTACAGAATTTATATTATGGTGATCATATTGCCCACCCTCTCTTGGCAAATTCTCAGTAAATCAAGTTTGTCTATAGTTTACCTTTCTTAATTGTCTTATTTAGCAGATAAATATACCATAAGATTATAAGAGTTAGAGATGAAAAATTGTTGATCGAATGATTGAACTGATTCATTTTTTATGATGAAAAATTGTAATCTAACTATATATAACTCAAAGGTGACTGACTGAATGATTGATATAGTGAATGATCTATTGACGCACAGCCCAAACCACTGGACGGATCGGACCGAAATTTGGCATGCAGATATTATGACGTAGACATCCGTTAAGAAAGGATTTTGATCAATTCTACTCTCAAGGGGATAAAATAGGGGATGATAGTTTGTATGAAACTTTGACAATTTTAAACCGTTTAGCCTAAGACTTTGCATGCATAAAGGTACTATGACATAGGCATCAGACATCGCAGACGAAGTCGCGAGCATTAGCTAAATAATAAATAAAGTTGGAAAATTCGTGATTTTGGCTTCGGGAATTGTTAGCAACGAGACAAGAAATGATAAATTGACTGTAGCTGTATATGAATCTTTTGTGTAAAACTCACTAAAATTAGTTTATAATATAGTATATTATTTATATCTGTCCATCTATTATGGTAATGTCGATATATATTCTAAGTACTAAATTTTCTATCAAAGCTCCTATATCTAAATTGGTTCTGTTTAAGCTTGACAAATGCTTATTCATAAATTGAAATTTATCCGTTCAAATAGAATATTATTTGAATTTTATATTCTTTAGATTTTTTTTCTAGAATGATAAAAAAATTATTAACCGACTTCCAAAAATATTAGGAAGTTCTCAATTCGTCGGGGACTTTTTTGTTATTATTTTTTTATGTACGTTTGAACTCCGCCGATTGTAGACCAATTTTGAAAATATTTTTCTTAGTTTGTAAGGGTATGCTTTCATTTTAGTCCCATTGTTATCAGGACAGAAAACATATACATATATATATATATATATATATATATATATATATATAATATTATAATATAAATATATATATATATATATATATATATATATATATATATACATATAACGTATTTGAGAATCCGAGAGAATTTCGTGTTATTCTTTATTTTTCATATTTACAGGTTACGTAAATACTTATCTCGACTTGATTTGTGACTTTTGTCCTAAAGTCTGAAATGTCAAAGAAACTGTCAAAATGTATCGCAGTTTTATCAAAGTTAATATTTTGTACAACATTTTGAAGTTGATGCTAAGTAAAATCTTTTACGTGTTTTCGAACTTTTCGAACAAAGAAAAAAATCTAAATCGGTCACACATTCGGTGGAGATATCGATTAACAAACATAAAAAAAAATAAATGTAGCCGAATATAGAACTTCCCTCTTTTTCGAAATCGGTTAAAATGATGTGTATATTGCGAAACGCCTAAACGCTAAGAGTAAGTGCTCCGGCGGTGTGGAAGAAAAATTACTTACGTTTCACGGTAAGTATGCGGAAGATGTTTTGTAATGACATTATAATAACGTTTTACGTAAAAGATCTGAGCGATATCAAAAATAATGTTTTCTTTTCTTAAAAGATATCAGCAAATTAAGTCCGTTTTTCTTTTACGTTTTTGTTGTTAGAAAAAAAACATAATTTAAATATAAAGAAAATTTAAAATGAAAATTGTGGGCTTGTACAAATTTCTTTTTATTTTTCATAGTAAACATATATAGTTGTCTCTGACTGATATGTTACAGATCTTTGGACCCTTTAGTATGGTACATTATTACGATGACTCGTATAAAAAAATAGCCTATTGAAATAAATAAAATTGAAGTGACATTTGTAATTTCAAATGAATAGATTTTAACGAAATGCTTAAAAGATAAAAGAATATACGGCACTTACATTAAAAAAAAAAGCATTTTCTTTTATTTTTTGTCTGTCTAGATAGACACAGTCTTTTTATTCTAGTTAATCTCTGAAACGGCTGGACTGATTTGACGGGATTACACATTATAGCTAATGGTGTAAAGAGTAACGCGGTGTCACTCGCATTTGTGGTTACTGCTTTTCTCCTATAACTCGTGGTGTGATGTAATAGTCTTCAGCCTTCCTTAATAAACGAGCTATCCAACGCTAAAAAAAGTACTCAGATTAGTGCTTTCAGAGATTACTTCCTACATACAAACTTAAAAACGAATTTTTATCTTTTTAAAATATTAGTATACATTATGTTATATTTAACATAATTAATTATGATCTTGTTATTATTCCTTTAATATATTTGTCTATAGTTCAATATTATTATATGGAATTTAAATTGAATAATATACGAAATTATTTTTATATTAAAATTTAAAAGTTTTCTTAATGATAATCAAAAAACAAATTTCTAAAAATGAAAGTGCATGTAAAACAAATCATTACTAATAAATATTTACAGTCCGTTAAAAAAAAAGCATATTTCATAAGTTAAAACAAAAAAAAGTTACAACATGCGACATCCTTATATAAATTTTCTAACATTGTCACATCTACATGTCATAAAATGTTCGAAAACGCGGGCTTAAAAATGTTTGTATAAATATCCACAGTACGCGAAGGATTGTTATTTCTGTCTTTGTTGTTTTCGTTCGTTTTTTATCCGTCGCAAGATCTGGGTATAAGCTGCAGAACCTCGTAATGAGTACGAAAGTATAAGTTCGTATACATTCGTATGTGCAAATGCAAGTCTTCCCGCGTCTTTATTATTTACGTCGCAACGATGACACTCGGTAAGGTTACGTTTGTCTGCTGCGATTTGTCTTTTTTTAATAATCTTTTATGAGTAAAATATTTGTTTTGACACTAGGTACAAGCATATATTGATTATTTGCTTAACAGTAAAACGCTATGCGAAAGTTAATTTAAAACATGTTATTTTTAGTTTTATTTAAAAGATTAGTTTGATAATTTTGGAAAAGCTGAAGAAAGCCACAAGGGTAATAAAGTTTAAATATCTATATCATAATTGTTTTTTTTAATATTTTTATTTAAGCATGTTGAAAATGAACAGAAAATGTAACTTAAAGGTACTCTACAATATAATAATCACATTATAACGCTAAAAATAAAATGCAAGTCGCTCTAGAGAAAACGGACCTTAACATCAAAATATGAAAGCCCGATGAAGTAGCGCCATACATGCGCAGTGAAGTAACAGACCGCACCCTCGCGTTTTACGAAGATTGCTTTTGGACAAAACGTCGCATTTCTGAAAAAAAAACAACAACTGTAAACATCTCGTCAGTATTTCACGCCTCACTACATATTAAACTCCAAGACGTTCCCATGTCTCTTTAAATTTTTTGAGTTTTTAAAACAGGTACGATTTACACTAATATTATAAAGAGGAGAGATTTGATTGTTTGCTTGTTTGCATGGAGTAGGCTCCGAAACTATGGACCGATTTGAAATATTATTTTGGAGGTAATTAGCTCATTTATTAAGGAAGGTTATATGATAATTACATCACGCTATGACTCATAGGAGCGTACCAGTAACCATAAATGGTAGTGAAACCGCGAGCAGCAACTAGTATTTTATAATATAGATATGTTACGTTCATACTACGCGACGTTAAAAATCTCTCCGAAAAAACTTTCAAATTTATTGTTTTCTACATCACTTCTAAAAGTTTTTGATGTGAAAATAATCAGATGCAAATGGATTTAGAAATGTTTCGTTGGAAACGCATTCGGCAAACCCTTGTACGGTGAAGGAGCATATACTTGAGTGACTCGACTGAGGAAGTATCATACTCTCACTGATAATCGGCGTAAAGTAGCAATAAAGGTGCATTTCGTACGACAAGTAGAAGTTTTAAAAGCTATTTCTTCGTTCAATTCTATTCCTCCATATACCTCATTCTTTTAAGCTGACAAAAGATTTGTAGCTTCACAAGAACTGTAAAGTTTCAAGGGCAGCGGTCATTATTTTACATCAGATGATCTGCCTGGACGTTTTATAAAAATATATTACAAAAAGAGAACCTAAAATCGACAGCGCATAGAAAAAATATGCACTGAGCTTAAATAGACATCTGTAGAAATCGTGTTACACTTGTCATACCTTAAGATGCCAAAAAAATAACAAATAAAAAGATTGCTGTAGTAAACAAGAAAAAAAAATATAAAAACTTACTACAATATACTTGCTCAGAACGTGAAACCAATATAACAGCAAAATCCGGGAATACCTAGAATCTGCTGACAGTATTTGTAAATCTACTTGCAATAGCTTCCCTTCAAAGAAACGCGAATACAGAGAGATATTAAAAATATTTTAAAGTATATTTTCTTAGAATTTTTTAACCTAGACAATTATTTTATTTAATTCTAATTTATACTCGCAAATTAATATACATGAAGCTAATTATTGAAATTCAAAGTCGAAAGATAAAAGAAAATTAGAATTAGAAAGTTTGATATTTATGTTAATTAAACTTTTGGTGTTAATATAATACAATGCATGTCGTAAATACCTGTAATTAAAAGTACAATTAATTACGTAAAAATAAATAAATATGGCCTAATTACAAATTAATAGAAAAATAATCTTCAGCGATGATTGTCCGTTTAAGTCCGACCTAGATCCATAATAATCGTCTATTTATTACTTCGTCTTAATCCACACGTTGGGAAATAATATTAGATTTTTATCAATAAACCAGCTGCACTTAACAATTTTACTCGCGCTTATGGTTGCTGCTTCACTCATATGAGTCATAGCGTCATGTAATATAGCCTTAACCACCCTCAATAAACAGGCTTTTTACCGCAAAAAGAATTTTTCAAATCGGATCAGTAATTTCAGAAATTACCCCCTACATACAAACTTACAAACAAATCTTACCACTTTATAATTACGTATTACAAGTATTGATTAATAATTGCGACATAGCGATGACTAATTCCCAGCTGGGTGCTCTATCAATTGAATAAGTGTGTTTTTTATTTGTTGATTCAAATTTAGTAAAGAAAAAAAATCGGTGAAGTAAAACTCTGTAAGGAAATCTTCAACTTTTACTGAGATGGAGCCTAGCTGACTACAGCTCGTATTTGGCTCGACCGGAGCAGTACTCTCACCGAAGATCGACGTGGAGAAGCTAATATAGCATTTCGTATGGTATCTGCGTACGTATATGGTTTCGAAGTCGTATCAATGAGTGAGCGAACCTAACCCTTCACTCATTCCTTTCCTTACTACTCCCTTTCATCTCTCTGCAAATGTCCATGTGCAGCATCAGTGGAGCAACAAATGAGTACCATATTCACTTAATGAGCCGCAGCCGCAGTTTACTATTTAAAAAAAAAAAAAGTTTCATTAAAATTATAACATACGTACGTATAGTTGTATATGAAATAATCAATGGATAGAGGATTAAGTGGATGTCCAGCTGTGGGATGCACAGGGTGCTCCTTATTAATACTTAATAAACTTATGATACGAAACACTGGAAATTAATACAATAACCATCATATACGGCTTTAAGCTGAAGCTATAAAATTTAGAGACATTATTATCATCTAGCATATATGTGGCTTATAGTGTTACTAGATGGAAATTAACTTAGCGATAATGAACGCATCTACGCCCACATTACTATGCTGTATAACGTACACATTTGCTTTAATGGCATACGTTACATCAAAAGCTTAATATACAGGTTGTTTATATTAAATTCCTACTTATGTTATAAATGAATGCCGATATGCGATAGTGTGTCAACCCACAAAATGTTAAGTTCGGATATATTCATGTATTATGGTAATGCGTCACGTATTTAAATAAGTACGGAAAAAGGTTTCTTAATTTAATAATACACTTCAAATTTAATATTTTACAATTTATAATAATCTCATACATTTGAAAAATTAATTATTAGATAAAACTTTCCATTATACCTTACTGTTTTTAATTCATTATACCTTTTATCAAAAAAACTTTTAAAAATAAACCCACTTTAAAAAGGAAACAAGTAAACTAAAAAGTAAAAAAATTTTTCTATAACATTTTAGATTCGGTGCCAAATAAAACCTTTTCAATGTAATGCCGAGCCGAGATTGCCTACTGATTGTACTCGTAATACGTCGATGTAAACCGATGATCGCGGATTCAAACTCCGGCTAGCACCGCTGATTTTCCAAGTGTTAAATTTGTGTTTAAATTTATCTCGAGCTCGGCGTTGAAGGAAAACATCGTGAGGAAACTAGCATGTGCCAGGAGAAAATCTGATACATGTATATCCGCCAACCCGCAGTGGAGCAACGTGGTGAATTAAGCTATAAAATCCTTCTCCTCAATAGTAGAGGAGACTTTTGCCCAGCATTGATATATTTATAGGATTTTTGGTGTTACTTACTTCAAAATGTAGAAAATAAGTTACTAATATTCTAATGTCATCTGCTTATCATCACTTACAAAATGTTTCTTTTGCCGATGCAGAGCTGTTAATTAGTGAGGAGTTCTCGTGGTATTGGACCATCATCTTCTTTTTACCATACGCATTGTGACAAGCATAAATTGTTTATCAATCATATTGGCGTAATCGAATTGGAAACCATGAAATACTTGTTATTGAGTAGTTACCGTGGCTATCTGTGGTCATGATCATCAGCTCCACTTCACCAAATATAGCTTTCCGAGATCAAATATACGAGTTAGTATCAAAAATACCTAAATCGGTATAAGTGTACCTATACTATTTGAAGAGTTCCCTCGATTCCCCTAGGATCCCATCATCAGATCCTGACCTGATAACAATGGAACTAATTCGGAATGCCCTTTCAAACAAAAAAATAGTCTTTCATCTACCATTCATACAATATAATATTTTTTGAAGGCAACGAATATACACAAATTGCATAACATTATATGAAATGAAAATGTTCAAGAATAAATTGAGATATTTTTATTCAACCTCGGGAAATTCAATAGAAAATGTAGCAATTATGTACCATAGCCTATTTATTATCTCAATTAAAACGGGTTATCATTGTATGCATTCATCATTATGCAGTATCTCTCATCTTCATTCAAATAACTTTCTCAACACAAAAGTTAATCTGGTTACAATTGTAAACCTAATAGGCAATTATATGTTAAAAATATTATTTTATTTTAGCTCTTATTTCTTATACAGTAGAGGTTAAATTTCCGAAACAGTGTTAGCTCTTAACTAAAGTAATCTCTTTTAAGAGATGTACTGAACCATGCTTTCCGCACAATAACGGGATAGATAAAAATAAGATAAAATATAAGTATACCATACGAGTAATAATAGACGTTTGAAGACCGTATTTTTATAGAGATAAAGGTCAAGCTATTTTTAAAATTATTATAATGTATCGACATATTGTTTTTTCGCAATGACGCATTTAAGTGCTCTTGAACGTTTTCGTAATTACGAATGTATCAATTTTAAATGGATTTTTAAATTCGTTCTGTTTTTTATTGTATTCTTTATAACTTCTACAATTTTATAAGATAACACAATATTCAATATTTTACACAAGATATATTTTTATATCTGTACTAATATTATAAAACTGAATACTTTATTGATTTCTTTGAACGCGCCTATCTCAGGAAGTACTGATTCGAAATAAAATATTATTTTTGTTATAGATAGTTTATTTATTGAGGAAGGCTATAGGCTATATAATGTCATGCTACGTCTCATAGAAGCCAAGCAGTAACCATAAAAGCAAGTGAAACCGCAAGGGACAGCTAGTAGAAGAATAAAACTTTTATTTAAGATAATTTTAGATCTCTAAAACATTTCTAACGACCCTACATAATACGAGTTCTTAGTACTTACTGTATAATTCTACGTGACGTAAATAATTTAAAAAATATAATAACAATATTTTAAAGATACTTTTTTAATTTAAACCAGAATATGATCGAAATATTGAAACACATTTTAATTTCCGTAAGAGAGCTATTCAAAGTCCACATTACTCCATTGATGCTAATATCGTAGTGGACGGTAAAATACCAAATTTATAATAAAATGTCAAAACTATGTAAAGCCATGTACACATTGTATATATTTATGTAGTAGCTGATACTTGGGGTTTCACTCGCGTTCATGGTTACTGTTTCGCTTCGTAGCGGTATGTAATATAGCCTATAGCCTTCCTCAATAAATAAACTATCCTTTACAAAAATAATATTTTATTTCGAACCAGTAGTTCGTGAGGTTAGCGTATCGAAACAAACAAACAAGCTCTTCAGCTTTATAATATTAGTATAGATATAAATAGTAGATTTTGGCCATGGTTTCGGTAGCGGTCTGTCAAACTAGATACAAGGCATTAAGTTTAAAAACTATAAAAAAAACTAGGAATGCATATCGATTATGTTAGAAAAAATGTAGATAAAATTTATATAGCCCTTCTTACCCGGTCCATTATTACGATTCTATTGACAGCTCTTTCATTAAAAACGGTTCGATAGTTTAGGCGCTACGATGGAACATATAAACATACATAGACTGCCACAATCACCTTTTCTTTTAACTTTGCCGTGGTCATGTAAAAAGAAGAATCAGAAATCCAATAAATTAAATAATCATTTCATATAAAAATTCATATTACGAGTAAAACATTATATATATATATATAATAAAAACTATTTTTTTTTTCAATTTAGAAATAACGCTTCAGTAAAAATACTGATAATTCTGCTTCTGTTATTGAACTACTATTTAAATAAATCACGCTTAAATGTTTTCCAAAAATTCTTAGAAAAATTTATTACCAGGACGCTTTTTGTAATATCAGATTTTCATACTGTTATTAATTATACTGAAATTAACCTTTTAATTAAGAGTTATTAAATTCTTGTTTTCAGAAAAATATTATTTATACCTCTTTTATTATCTATACTCACTGAATAAGAAAAGCCTTAAAAATTAATAAATAATAAGCACTCTTATATAATTTATTGTCTCATTTTTAACAGAAATGTATTGATTAAATTCTTTTCCAAAAATGTTAAATTATTATTAACGCAAAGTAAGATATAATTCGAATGACTCGTGTCTATACCTACTTGAGAAATGACAACATATTATAAATATGCCAAATTTTGTTAATTAGGTGGAAAAGATAGTCATATAAATATTTGTAATGAATGTCTAGATAAGGTCATTGTCCAAACTAATATACGAAAGGAACTCTGACTGTCTATATGTCTGTTTTTGTCTCGATAAGTTTTCGTATAAAGTTAGATTCGACGTAGGGGAAGGACATACGGTACTTTTGATTGTAGAGCAATAGGGGGTTAAAATTCTGATAAAATTATGGTGAACGACTGATTTCTTAAAAAAATCTCGTCAAGAAATGGCAAAATGTCGTGTGCACTCACCTTAATATTCTGAGCTTTCTGCTTTAAGGCAACGGATATTGAAATTCTACAGCGAACGTTCACGTCATGCAATGTATGCAATGTTTAAACTTGCATGGCCGAAAGAATTATGCATGCATCGATTTCCATGCAACCATACAAATGTGAGATGGACGCGACAATGGAATTATTAATATCTTGTTAGCATGCATATTTTTACATGATTTTAAATATTTCGCTCGGTTTATTGGTGAATGTTTTACGGTGTATTAATTTTCGCTTAATTTTAATATACTCTGTATTGAATGTGAATAATTTATGAAACACTAGCTATTTCCCACTTTATACCGGTAACACGAAACAGCTTTATTTAGTAAATATATTGTAATAAGGTTCTCAATTCGTAGTGATGTTTTTTTTATTAATCTTTGTTACCACGGATCTCTGTTATATCTTAACTGATTTTGAAACGTTTCTCTTTATTTGATAGGGTTTACTTTAATATTAGTCCCAGAGAATTTTTATTGCAGTCAACTAAGGAGTTTAGATTTTAAATCAAAATAACTGGAATTAGAGATTTAAGTAAACGAAATTACGCATTTTGTTTTTTAGTTGGAAAAGGGCTTCAAAGTTTGTTTGGTAAATAAAAGTTAACGTGAACGAAGCCGCGAGCAATAATTGTATAGGACCGTAAGTTTACTATACAAACATGATTTCCTTAAGCATCGTTTCACTTAAAATAAACTTGGATACCGAAAATCAATAATGTGTTAACCCACAAAAAGTCAAAATTAGAGATATTGATGTATTCTGACAATGCATTACGTATTTAATGTTATCCTAAAAAAAATTAGTCATCTGAACTAAATAAGATAATCCCACATACTTAAAGATGCTTTTCATTCATTATACTTTTTATCAAAATAGAAAAGAAAAAATGGATATATGTTTCTTCAAACAGATTTATTAAGAATAGGCTTGATCTTGAAACGCAATTTTCTCAAAATAAAGTCACATGGACTGCATTTGCTTGACACAGTATTGCTTATCATCAGTATTGTTTAGAAATGTCCAAATTATTTAAACTATATGAATATATTTTTGCAACAACTGTCATTAGAATATTGGGAATACCTGTTATAAAGTAATCTAATCTGCTATAGTAATGTAATTGAAACTGACCTGATCCTGATGAAACGCGTACAATACGCCAATTCTGATCAAAATTCACTGATTCAATTCAATACGATAATATTAGAATAATTTTCCTAAAAAATATGTCATAATCGACAACTTGTAAGTTAACAATAAATATGTATAAACTCATATTCTTACAATGTATTCAATAATTATAGTCAAGAATTTTAGCACCCAGAATGCCGAACATTTTGGACAACGTTACCTAGCAACTAGCTAGCGACTGAGAATAACAAGAGAGATTATTTTACTAGGCTAGGCTCCCGGAAAATTGGCGTAAAATACCTAGTTAGTATAATTCTGTTTCTTATAGCGGAAGCCTATGTCTCTTGTTTTATACCTATCCTCATACTTCATATCCCCCTTCATCTCAATTCTTAACGCATTTGAAACCTCTCTGATATAGCAAATACTTCATGGGCGGCAGTGATCACATTAGACTACCTGGCTGCTCGTTTATCGGGTATTATCATAAAACGCTGATTTATCAGACACTAGCTGGTTCACTCGCGGTTTTACACGCGCTTAACATAGAGCTATTTTTAGCTATTTTTTACCTGGTGAAATATCTGATGTTTTGTGTTAATCGCGGCCCATAGACATTTGCAACCCCGAGGAGCCACAAATGCTTTGCGAGTTAAATAATGAATAAGGGATAAAAGAGAACAGTAAGTAAGGAAAGGAATGGGGAGAGGCTCTTTCACTCACCGCAATCGGGTTAACGCTACATGAGCTACTTCAACACAATTTTCTGTGAGAGTGAGGTACTTCCCTGGTCTAGAGCTGTAGTCACTAGGCTCTACCTCAATAACATATAGCGTGGTGTAATATAGCCTATAGTCTTGTTAAATAAATGAAAGTAAAGTAGTTTTCAAATCGGACCAGTAGATTTAGTGAGACTTTACCCCTTTATAGATTGTATAAATATTATATTAATAATAATATTGATAATATATATAAGTGTAGATAATACGTTGATTTTAATCGATTATTTCTGATTTAAATTCAAATTGGCACTGACAGTTATGACAAAGCCTTTATACACACAATTTCATCTTGTGCAAAAGAAAAACATCGCAAAGAAAGTGTATTTCTTGGAAGAAAATCTGAACCACGTGGATCCAGAGATTTACATGAAAAATGCATAAAGTGATACCATCGATCTTTTAATAAAAGAAAACGTTTTGACCAGCAGTGGGATATTACTGTTTCTTCACTTTGATCAATAAATGGGACATTTATGCTATGAACTCTTTGCTTAGCTGTTAAAAAACAACCGAAAATTTTACTTTAGATGTAAAGCCATAATATGCAACTTCGTTTACGTCGACTTTTACCAGTACTTTCGACTTTAAAATCAAAATACTGAAGTTAATTTAATAAAAATTCTATAAGAACAATCTCATAGTGTTTCAATAAAAAAATAACTTTTAAAATCGGTTAAGTAATGACAAACTTCTTAGGTAGCAAACATTAAATATACATTTTAAAAATCGTACAATATGAATTAAAAACCTTTTTTTTTAAATCGGTAGAATAAAAATTAATTCTGTACTATCTACGTGTAACATCTAGTAATGCCTGCGAGTAGCAATGGGTTCTTGATGTAAAGAAAGAGTTATCATAATAGATATATAGTATCATATAGTTTTTTTGGAACATGTTTTATATACATACTCTATGTTATATTTTGAGTAAATAAAATAATTGACAAAGGAATTTGAGTTGAAAATAGAAACAATCAAATTAATTCTGATTTCTCTAAAACTCATTCCTTTCTAAAAGAAAAATTATTAAAGAAAATAATTATTTAAAAAATTTCTTTAATACAAAATAAATAAATATAAACCAGCAGATTTTGATATTTAAAAAAAAAGATAAGCCCAAGCAAGTTTGTTACGAAATACGAAAACGAGTTCTGATATACTTCAAAGAAGTTTGATCGGCTTTTGTTTTACGGTAGCGGAGGCAAACTCAACGTGCATCGAGAGGCACAAGATACTATAACAAAATACAATGTGAATATATCTTAAAGTTAAGATTTCAAGTAGCTAAGGATTTGAGTTCTTTCTCTCATTCTGTTTACATTAAACTGTTTTAACGGATTCCATTGAACATATAACGACATCATTATCCTTTTCTATTATACTAGCTTCCGCCCGCGACATCGTCCGCGTGGAATAGTTACTTTGGGCTAATAATGCATAATTTTAGAATAAATTTGGTTAGCATAAAAAAGGTTATAGTGAGCTAATTTTAAAAGTTAGACATATGGTGTCGCGGAATTTTTTTTAGAACTTTTAAAGGGAAACAATTCTGTCATACATGATTTTTGGGAAACTTTAACCGTTTACGCAGCGCACGCAGCGTAAACTCTCTCAATAGGAACATATCCCCCGATTTTGCAACATTCTTCATTGGTGCTCCGCTCCTTTTCGTCTTAGCGTGATAATATATAGGCTTTAGTCTCCCTCGATAAATGGGCTATCTAACACTGAAAGAATTTTTCAAATAGGACCAGTAGTTCCTGAGATTAGCGCGTTCAAGCAAACAATCAAACAAACAAACTCTTCAGCTTTATATATTAGTATAGATGTAATAAATAATATTTTTTTTTAACATATCAGTAAAGTTACGAACATAAATATTAGATGTACATAAGGCTATTCTTGCCTTGTAAGTTTTACTTACGAACTTACGTAAGCTGCTTGCAATGACATTTATATCAACACAAACTTCCTTACGTACTGACTTCCAAATGTACTGACTTTTTTTTTATTTACAGTTTACGTAAACTAACCTAAGTCACAGTAACCATGTTATTACCATATACCTTTCACATTACGAATCGGTTACAGTACAAAATATTATTCATAAATCCGATTTGAATCTTTATAAATCCAAACCGGTGGTAGCTTTATATATACAAAAATAATTATTAAATTGACAATTCCAAACCGTTTTACAAACCTACTTGAATAAAGTATATTTTGAATATGATTTTATTCGTAAGCAACTTATATTATTAAACTACGGAAATAAAACTTACAAATGTAACTCCAGCTTAAAGTATAGCTGAGTGGCTTACCAAATAATTCATCACATTCCTACACAAACAGCATTTACAGGCGATAAATATAGCTGTTTGCCGAACTGCTTTGAGGTAATTTAAATGACCTGCAGTATTTCCTAACCTCGGTACCCGTATCCACGTAATTACATATCCCTCGGGGACTCATCCGGGTAGATGGTTACAGCTCCCTTCCTATAGATCGTAGATTGATGTTATATAGCCTAGTGTGTGTTTTGTCAGTAAATAGCCTATCAAATGTTAAAAAAAGCAGAAGAGTAGATTATTATATTACAATATTAGTATAGGTGACTAACGGCTTCGCCCCAGTCACAAATATATTAATAACCCCTAATCTACCTCTTAGGAGTAACATTTAAAAAAACGCTGATGCATAACATGATTGTACATTTATTTATAACCAGAAGTAGTGACAGTAATAACGTATTTCTTACTTTGAAAACGACGGATTTTCATACAACCGGTCAAATTCATTCCATCCTTTCTTAATGGATGCTTATAACATAAAACGTATCAACTACCAAAATTTCAAGATCATAGCATCAGCGGTTTAGGCTCTGCGTTGATGAACCACTCAGTCAGACTGAGTATAGATATCATTATGAAGAACATCAATCAACAAAAGAGCTATTAAGCCCATAGAACTGGGCATGTCATTGTAAGCAAGGCCTATCCCATTCCTAACATCGCCGATGAGCTGCCAGCCATGAGATCAAGATTGGTACGTCCCTTGTGCCTTAAATTACACCCGCTCACTCAGCCTTTATATTGGAAGCAAATACAAAGCATACCTATTCAGGTAGAATCAATAGAGAATTGAAGATACCTTGACGGACTAGCATTTCTATAAGGTTAAAATTGATTCGGAAGTGAGGTCTTTGAATATTAGATGTTTAGAGCCGTCTAGTCTGTAATTTTCATTATACATATAATGTATGTACATATGAATAAAGTTGAAAGGTTTATTTAAATTTTATTAATATTTTAAAGTTTTAAAGCCACATATTCGAGTTCGGAATATTTTTTTTATTACTTATTTAAAAGTTACAACACATAAATTTTTTTTGTCTAATTTTTGTAAAAACTGAAACGATTTTGAGGGTAATTTTATAATATCAACATCTTTTTCTTTAATAAATATCACTAAGTAAGTAAGTACAAGAAATCATTTACTTCCACAATATCAGACAATATTACAAATCGAAAGACAATAGATGTATGATGTTTTCAATTAGCTGAGAAATATAATCAACAAAGCTACAATAGAAAAATCACGTGTACAATATAACAAATATTTATCAAAAATTGTAAACAAAAAAATCCATAAAGAGTTACTCTTCTACTATCAACACGAAAACCTTTAAAAATATCGTTCTGTAAGTAAGTAAACAAAAATGTAAACGGTACCTAAAAGAAACGCAACATCAAAACGAAAATACTCAATAAATATCGCTTAGTACGTAAGTAAGCAAAAACAAAACGCTTTCCTCAACAATATCAGACAATGATTCAAACGGTCAGACAGTGGAGGGACGATGTTTTGAATTCGCTGCAAAGTTTCCATTTATCCCGCACTTTATTATCCGAGAGGGTACTTGTTGCGTGCAACAACACCGTGTAAGGGAATACAAACGATGCCACATCGTAATAAAAACTGTTATACCGTACATCTACATCTTGACTGTGCATGCAGTTTTATGACTTCATTTAACATCGGGCTTTACGCGAAATGGCTATTTGTTTAGTATAGAATACGATTTTATTAGATGTAAATTAATGTGAATGATTAAAGCGTGCTTTTGTTAAGTAAGAGAATATGGTTTTGTAAATGAGCCATCATCATTTTGAAGGTTATAATATTATGTAATTTCTGAGTTATTTGAGTTACTCAATGTTAAATGGTTTCGTTTTTAGTGGAGATATAGTATTAATAGCTTAATATTGTAAATTATAATTCTAATAAACTAAATAAAAATAATATAATATATATATTTTATAATAAATAGATTGATATTTTGTGTTATATATTTTTTTTCATAATCATGTATCTTTCTAAACATACAAATTTCGTATTTAGAACACATTATAAATAGATGCTGATAAGCAATAATGTGTTAACTCACAAAAAGTTAAATTCGGGATATTTATGTATTCTGGTAATATTTAATTTAAATTATCCAAAATAAAATTCAAGTCATCAAAACTATAAAAGTACCGAAAAAAGTTTTTTAATTGTATGTTTTAAATTTCAAGTATATTTGAAACGCTTATTATTAGATAAACCTTTTATTACATCAATTTGCTTTAAATTTATTATAACTTTTATAAATACAGAAAAGAACAGAAACGTTCTCAAATAAATGTATAACGTAAATAAGTATAAAATCTTTAAACGCCATTTTCTCAAAATGAAGTCCGTCTTTCTTGACACAGTATTACTTATCAGCGTCCAAATATGAATTTAGTATTTTTAAAAAGTACCTACGAATGATCAAAACATATACCACATGAGTAAGTTAACTCAGTAACGACTCAACCAGTCGTTCATAAAAAATACCGAACTGCTTTATTACCGTAACATCATCATTACCGCGTCATTACATATTTGACAAGCTTTAATAGCATCAAAGAACTGTAATTTGATTCCAGTCCGCGTAAAATACAGTTGCAGATTATTCTGGTATTGTGGGAATATTATATTGAATAAACAACAATGGATATACAACAATGGACTGGTGGACTATTATAACAATATTGACGGAGGTATACGTATGCGAGGACTTATATAAATATTTTACGATTTTTTTTTTTCGTAACTTCGTCTAGGTTTCATATTTTTATTTTAATTTATTAATTGAATATGTTATGTTGCATTCACGTTTTACAATTGTGCAACATGGAATAATTTTGTAGGGGTATTGTTCAGATAACTATGTACATTTTTTTGTATGTAGCAATGTAACGTTTATTTATATTGCTTTATTATTTATTGTACTTTTTTTTATCATTTTTGTGGTATTTTAAAGTATAACATATAGACCATATGGAACTTTATCGAATTCCCGTTGAATTTCATAGTTTTTCTTAAAGATGCGATTATCTATATCGTTTAAACTATACACTTTATTTTAACATTTATATAAGTAGCTAACTATAGACTATTTTTGTTGTTGTTGTATAAGTCATATCAATTATTATTATGTAATGACATAATAATATTATTTATTTAAGAAGAAATTAAGTAAGAAAGTTAATAAATAAATAAATCACCTTCATAAAACACAATATAATAATAATATAAGCCATATCGCATTTGTAAGTGAAACGACATCATTGAAATAATAGTCCTGTAATGTAAAATTAAAAAAGTAATAAATGAAAATTCAGTCGCAGTAAAGCATTTATGGAATTAAATATTACTTGTAATTTACACGTTGTACTGTAATTACTGAAGTCGAGTAATTACGGAGTAATTTACGTTATGCGACGGCTACTGGTGACAATTTCTGTTACTCTTGTTTATTTATTAAGATTCTAATAGCAGTTTTATAAGCGGTTTAAGTTAGAACCTTTGCGCACTTTGCTATATTTTTCAACCTATGATGCAAAAAGTGTTATAAGTTTCACCGCTATTTGTGTCTATTTGTGACCGTAGCTCCTAAACGGGTGAACTGATTTGGATTTTTTTTATTCGAATAAGTGTTTTATAGCGATGTTCTTAGACATCTTCGGTCCAAAGTCTGTCCAGTAATTTCAAGATCATGAGCTTTTTTCTTCTTAGCTATGGTAAGATTAGATGAACAACAAGTATTTGATTTTTTAAAAACATATTTGTGACCCAAAATTTAAATATTTATGTATGCAACATAACTATGCAAAATTATAGAATTCTTGGTTTGATGCTGCAGCCAGGATCAGCACGGTACACAACTCCTCACCAATTTACAGCAGACGTATCGTGTTGGTACTCGTTGAAATGGTGACAATGAATAGATTGTAATTTTTTTTTTAATTTTCAATTTTAGTCAATTATTCTTTTTAGTGTTTCTTGCAATTGGTACGCTAATATAATAAGTTTAAAGATCGTTTTTTAACAATATAATGTTAAATATTTTTGCGTTTATTTCGAATTTTTTGATGTAGGTATCAAAATGGAGTATTCGAAAAATAAAATCGTGGTTAAAAAAAGGAAATTTATTAGCTCTATACAAAATTACAGTGGTAGCCCGTAGAATGGTCGTTCGTATCCCTCCCTGATGGCCGCGGTGGTCATTCTATTGGTCTACTCGCGGTGACATTACTATCGTCATTGCCGAACTGTCAAATATAATGCGATAATTGTATAAAACCATCTCAAGAAACTCTAAAAAGATCCCACCGATATCCGATAGACCAAATATAAAAATCAATATATCATGAATTTCGATTCGAGTGTGCGGCCATAGCTCGCTGGCACGGATTGCAGGAAGGTGCGAGTTCAATCTCTGCTGTCATTCGCGATTTCACTCGCGTTTCTGGTACTGCTACGCTAATATGAATAGTAGCGCGATGTAATATTGCCTATAACCTTTCTCAATAAACAAACTATCCAACGAAAAAAAGATTTTTCAAATCGTGATTACATTCAGAGATTACCCCTTAAACACAAACTTACAAACAAATTTTATGTCTTTATAATATTAGTAAACTTTTACCCAAAAAGACTACTTTTATGCCGTGAACAAACTGTACAATTTATTATATTTTTCTTAACATGTGTATCCAATTATCCTTATCAAATGTGTGAATGGGCTCTCGAGGAAGTAATCAGGATCCATAAGTAAGCCCTCGAACCCCTCGTTCCCAACGGACGTACAACCATGACTTGAGCCTGTAACATATTATCGACGTGGCCTAACGTATCGAATTTACAGATATATGCGAAATATGCAAGCTAATTGGATGCTGATAAGCAATAATGTGTCAATACACAAAAAGTCTAATTTTGAGATATTGATGTATTCTGATAATACATCATGTAATTATCATTATTAAAAAAATTTTCAAGCCATCGAAGTTAAATAAGTACGGATTTTTTTTTTTAATTTAGTGTTTCGAATATTGAAGTGTGCTCAATATTTTGTAAAATACAATTATCTAATATATTTGAAAAACTTATTGTTAAAAAAAAAAACTTTTTATTTTACAAATCTGCTTTTAATTAAAAAAACATTTTATCAAAATAGAAAAGAAGAGATGGATGTAAACGTCTTTGAACAAATTTGTTAAGAATACGTTTGACATCTTCGTCCGTGTGACTTGACACAGTATTGCTTATCAGCGTCCAAATATGAAACACGATGATAAGAAGTTTCACACATTACGGCGATTCAGTTTAAAATAGTTTCTTATTTGCGAAAATATAGCATACTTTGATAGCGATACTTTTCAATACTTAGCTTTCTGGGAGCTAAGGGACTGGAAATGTACAAATTTATGTGTTACGTGTTTGGTTCTGTTGAGCCCAGATATGTGTCGGACACAAGACACGGCGATATATTACTTTGTATGCCTAATCAATATAAAATTAATCACTTATTGCACAGGCATAGCCTATATTTTTGTCTTGTTTGATGCTTCTGCTTGACTTGAATACCAATAAAAAAGTGTTCAGAGTAAGCAACTAGAAACAAAAATTTTCTACGTTAAGTAATTTAAATTACACAAATTAGTCGAATGATTTAGATCCTATAATGTGTTTCAAGTTTAACATTGTCACCAATATCGATATAAAATTGCACATATCTTTTCCTAGTATATGTTATTTCGATTTCCAACAAAAACCTTTACATGTTAAGGAAATTGATATTACAATATGGCGTTGATATGAACCGCTTTTTGTCTCTTTATCGTTTTTCCGAAATCTATTTCCGGTATTTTGTTGTTACTTCTATTGTGTTTTATTTACATTTACGAGGTTTCGATGTTTAATTTCTTTTGAATGACAATATAACTTTTTTATAAGAATATAATGTGTTATATTGTACTTTTTCCAATGTATTCTTAACATATAAAAAAAGACAAAAGAAAACGATAAAATTAAAAAATAACGTATATTAATCCTAAATAACCATCGACGCCACATTGAGACAAAGTGCCCAAAACCCTGGCGGCATTGCCTCTTTGAGTGGCCGTACTATTATGCTGGCCAAGGTATCCGCTAGCCTTTTGGTTACCTGTAGATTCGACGAGGCGGGAAGACTCTTCGTAAAACTTTTTTGATTCCTTGCCCCACGAGCCTTATACAGCTTTTTTGTAGACTACTGGCGATAGTTTTTATACAGGCTGGCTTAAAATAGGGAGAAAGCTTGATCCCGCTATTCCTTAGTGAAGGGTCCTTCTTTTCCCATATCCGGTTCCTCTTTGAGCCGATAATACATTTAGTTTCGCTGGTGTTATAAATGCAGCGGCGGTGATCACTTTACACCAGGTGAATTGCTCGTTGGCCTGCTATTTTCAGAAAAGATTGAACTCTATAATGTTTTGTAACGACCACCATGATTACATATACACATATATATGGAACGTTTTTATTCGTTCATTCTCTAAGACGCTAATTTATAGGATATTAGTTTTAACACGAAGAGCTGTAAAAGTTATATTGGATTCCTTATTAACAAGTTCTAAACGTGTGAACCCTACAAGGGTCAGTGATGTCAATATTTGATTAACCAAACTTTTTCCCGTGTTCTTTAAGAATGTTTTCGAGTCCCACAACATTATCATATTTACGTGCTAATTATCATTGCTAAACTTTATTACATATACTATTATTTTAAAACAAAATGTACGTTAATATGCTATATATTATTACGTGATGCGAAAACTGTATTCCCTTTTTTTTAACTAAAAAGATTGCGCGGACGAAGGAGTATGGAATCTCGCACACTTATATTATATTGTTAGCGGACCGAAGAAATTTTTATGACGGTAGCTTGATATCACTATAAAATGAAGACGTCAGGCCATTCGAGCATCACTTTGCTGTTGAACTTCAGACTGCGCGGAAGCTCTGCCTGACTTTCATTTTGTTAATTTCATTATTTTTGTAATTAAAATTAGTCTAGAACGTATTTTGGTTGTAAATTTGTTAACTCATAAAATAAAAGTGAACTACGGTCGAATTCCGACCGCTAGACGATCACTAGAATCTATAAACATGTATAAATAAATAAATATACGCATCACACTCAACATCCTTCATTATGATCTCATGACCTTGTGTCGGGTGTCCGGAAACACACACAACACTAACACAAACACCCAGATCACGACAAACATCCGTATGGCCAATAGAGACGTTTGCCGCGAGCGGGGATCGAATCCGTGACTGTTAGCGCTTCATGACCACCACCACCACCACTGCGCCAACCTGTCTGTCAATCAATAAATATGTATATAACATAATCATTAAAAAGTAAGAATACAATACAATATTAATTCTAAATTTTGCACCACACATTCACCGCTTATCAACTTATAAGTAAATCGAACAGGTAATTGAACCTCTAGAAATAGCAATTCCTGGGGTATATTTTTATGATTAATTAATTTGAATATTTTAATAGGACAGTGACGCCATTTCATCCATGTTTACTATTAATATGTCATATTTTTACAATTAATAGTTATTTTATGTTTAATAATAATTATTGTGGCTTTGCACGGATGTACTAGTCAGTATTTACTTAATTTATATATAGATATTTTTAAACCAATTTTTCAATTTTCTGTACTACTTTTTTAAATATTTTGTTTCGTACAAACCGTTTCCAGACACTAACAAACATCGAACAAAACAATTACCCAAATAGGTGCAGCCTTTTTGAGTGATGTGTTTAAATACAGTTACCAATTGATATTTATATATATATTAGTATCGATTAATGTGTAATTTAATGAAAATCATTAAATTGGATATTTTACTAGCACTTCGCATTTATGGTTATGCGTTTATAGCTTCGCTTCTGTGAGTCCTAGCGTGTTGTTATATAACCTATACCTTCCTTAATAAAAAGAATATCCAACTAAAAAAAAAATTAAATGAGATCAGTAGTTTCAGAGATTACTTCCTGCATAAAAACTTAAAAACAAATTTTATCTCCTTATAATTTTAGCGCCTCTAGATACCATTATGTATCTAAACTTCTTGTTTGTGTTCGTTTATATGATTTTTTTTTTCTTTTTAATTGTAAGCGCACCTTATTGTTATTATAATCTGTATGCATCTTTGAGTGAGTTCATTAACAAAAAATAGTCTTATTAAAATTATATAGCTCATTGTTATTCAAGATTTATACTTATAAGTTTTACTTTCACACTTTCATAAAGATTTACATAGGTTGTTGTTGAATACGTAATGCATACTTACTAAAAATTAAAAATATAAACTCTAAAATAATCAACAATAACATTTACAATTTATTTATTATCATTAGGCTATTTCCTTATTGCCAAATTAATTGTTATAAGTACTTCAAATATTTGCAAACCATTCATTCATTGATTCATTCCGAGCGGACACGATTTCTACAGAAATCATTACTTTTTGGTATATATTATATTGTCATTTTATTTAAATAATCAACCCGTATAAATATTAAAACATATTTGAATTCTATATCAAACGTTTTATTTCACAGAACAAACAAATATAAAACGTTACAAAAGCTTCACAGAATCATTTGTGTCAAAGGAGACCTCTTCAAAAGCTCCGTAAGTAACCCAATCAGGGTTGAATGCGTCGAAATATGCTCGGAAAATACCTCGAAGGTGACGAAATGAGTTATGCCGAAACTCATTTTCGCATTAGAGAGGTTTCTCGAAGAAAGAGTAATAACAGTAAATGTTGGCTAAAACGAAACATCATATTAATGTGATGAGGATTAGTGAGAATTACTATTAGGTCTCGCTTGTTATTCGTGTTTGTGTTTCTGAAACCAAATGGAACTCTAATTTTTTGCTTTTAATACTTTTTTGTCTACTGTAAAATATAGTAATATATACAAATATCACACTTGGTATGATTATAAGTGCTAAAGTAAAATAACAGATAAAGTAAAAACGTTAAACTAAGAACCTCCTTCTTTGACGTCGGTTAAAAACCGGCCAAATTGTACTCGAGAGTAAACGGTACGGAGTCGTCTTTGACATATTACAAAAAAGAATAGTTAAGGCAGGTATATAATAAAAAAGAATAACTATTTTACTTACAATGGTATATATTTTATGAAATTTTATAGGTTAAGTTTGACGTTAAAAATTTGTACCAATTTCTAATATTGACCTGTTGATCTAAAAATACTCTCACCTGTGACAATCAGATGCTAGCTGGTTGCTAAGCAACGTCGTCCAAATTGTTCGGAATTCTTGTCTTCTATAGTTACATAATATAATTGGATATGATAATGTAATAGGATATATGTAGGCACAAAAATTAATGTAATATGTTTATATGGGAGTAACACGCTGTGATGACAAGACGCCTCAAGTATGGTCGGATTTTTCGATTTATACTACCAAAACCTACACATTACAGTAATGCTAAAAACATTATTAACATAATTAATAATAGTTTACACCACACTACTAGTACGGTGTTATAGTCTGTGATATACGACAGAAAAGCTCGGAAAATTGTTAACGGACCGACGTATTTACGCCATTGCGGTGAGTGTTATATTTTTAAAAAATTTACTCCCTGAGCGAAGCTTTGCGCCTTCAGCTACTTTTGAGGATTTCCTCGAGACTGTAATCCAGGTGAGATGAGACGCCGGTCATTTAAACGGAATATAAAGGAAATATTCTCATTTCTTTGGCAGCGGGGTTATATTTTTAGTTGAATCTAGACAGATTTTAATAAGGGAAGCGAGACCTCATTTGCATGCGACGCCGATGCTCTAGTGTTTTGATTACGCGATTTCAACGACGCTGGATTTTTCTTATAAAATCCGTACTTCGTGAAACGATTTCACATCTATATATATTGTTTTGTATTAATTGCATTTTTTTCTGACAAATTAACATAACTAGCATCAAAGTAGCTGTCGATCCTATTAAAAATATGTACCTATAATTTGCTATAATTTTATAAATATTTTTTTATTTAAATATAATTATATCTGTTTTCTTTTCTGTGTGGTCAGTAAGCGCGTTACCTATTGGTAGTTAAAGTATTATGGCTATAATCTTCAATTGTAATTTATTATTTACAGATAATTAAGAGGTGTGTTAAGAAAAATGATAATACAATAAATACACATTTAAATTACTGTCAATAGTATACTAAAAATAAATATACAAATCTATGGTTTTAAACTATAATTTATTACCTCATCTGTCTTGTAGTCTTTGGTTCACTTTCTTATTATCTGTCTATCTTCGGCATCGTGTAAGTTACAATAAGAAGTAACAATAAAAAGGTAAGTGAGATCTGTGGTATTATATTCTTCCCTGTTGCAACACTCTCAAATACAAAAAAAAAAAAAAAAAAGTTGACACACCATTATTGCAATTGATGAACGGTATAATAGCGCATTAGATATTTATGTACAAATAAACACATTTTTTTCTTATACTAATTAACGTTCTTTGTCCGTATAAGAAATTATTCGAAGTCAGCTACTTTTCAAAAAATGATTATCAAAACAGGCCAAAATCACGAGTAATTAATATCTATTAATAGAAAATTAATAATTAAAGGACGACCGCTCTGGTGTAGGCGTGCTGAGCACTTAAATCAATCAGTCCCGGTCGATAATGATCGTTAATATTAGTAGGGAAATTATTCTAGTCTAAATGTTAACAGGCTCTCCTAGAGGTTGCGAAGGTCAGGTGGCAATTGCTCCGAGCAAAATCAGTAATTTGTCAATATCTGGATTAGAATATTAAGATACCCCAGAACCGGGCATAAAGATAGGTAGATGGGAAAATATTAATTAAAGCCCACACAGTAAATTCTAACTGGATTGAGTATTTTTTATCATTATCATTCAGAATATCACTTAATATTAATATAACTTATAATCACCTTACGATGAGACACGTATGTTAAGTGATCACCGCTGTCTTTGGACATTTGCAACATCAGAAGAACTGCAATGCATTGTCAGCTTAAAAAAATAAGGGAGAAAAAAGTCGAAAATAAGAAATGGACTGGACCGAAAGAGTTAGGTTTACGGCTCTCATACTTACCATACACCCAGCTATATTATCTACTTCACATAGATCCTCTGTAAGAGTGAGGTCCCGGTGAGCCAGCCCGTATACAAGTTCTAGTTAGTGGGATCAGGTATCTCATCATCTAGGGTATATTCAGTAAGAGTACAATCACCTTTTGAAAATAGTTAAAAAAATATTTTAAATAGCATAAAACCTCGTAATACAAGGTACTAGGCGATTTACCATTAGTGAAGGTAAATAATAGTCTGCAAATATACCACAGCTGGGGTTAGGTTTCCTCTCTTGTTAAGTAAAAGGATTTGAAGTTTAATCCACAACACTACTTCATTGCCGGTTGGCAGATATCCAGGCGGATTGTAAATAAATTAAGCTCTCGAAAAATCCAGCTTGCTCGGTTTCGAATCTGTGACCTTAGTTGAGACCTGTTTAATCTGTTTAGACGTTTAGAAATTAAATTATTATTTTCATATATATAAAACAAAACAGATTATTATTTTCCTTTTTAAGCTACCCGTTTAAGAAAATAACTAATTACAAAATAAAAATTGCATATATCATATAGTTTGACAGACACAATGGCGCAGTGGTCACTGCAACTGACTCAAGCGCTAACGGTCGCGGGTTCGATCCCCGCTCACGGCAAATGTCTGTATTGGCCATACGGATGTTTGTCGTGGTCTGGGTGTTTGTGTCAGTGTTGTGAGTGTTTTCGGACCCTCGACACAAGGTCACGGTCGCGATGGGGGCCGTTGAGTGTTATGCGTTTATTATTTATTTATTTTAGTTTTTATTTCTTTTTTAATGGTAATTTGTTTTTCTTTCCCTGTAATAATTTTAGGTACAAGAAAATAAAATCAACTAAATTATTTTTACTCATTCATTATATTATTTATTATATTTATATTACATTTAGTCTAAACTCGAAAGCCTGACGAAATATTTTTTTTTAAATTGTAATTCAATTGTCTTTATTCATACTACGGATATATGTAGATATACTTGCGTCCTTCAAATTATTGTCATATTACGAGCAGTTTCTCGCGGCTTTTCGCGCATATATTTTAGATTTGATAGAAGCAGTTCAGTTTAATTGATAAAATACTTAAATTAGTTTGTATTTTACATTTCATTACTATCATCCGGTATATCTAGTAAGTTTTCAGTAAATACAACCATGGAATAAGATTTTCTATAGGAACGTTTTTATCCCATTTCAACCTCTTAGAGGTGAAATATCGAAAAACTCCTAAAATACACCTACAGCAAAAATTACTAAAGCCCAAGTGGTTTAGGCTTTGCGTGGAATATGTACCTATGTTTTTTATACTTATTACTTTTGCTTTATGAGATAAATATTTTAAATCTAGTTTACTATAAAATAAATAAAAAAACACATCACACTCAACGGCCTTCATTAAGGTCGCGTGACGTTGTGTCGGAGGTCTGGAAACACACACAACACAAACACCCAGACCAGCCATTTTGCCGTGAGCGGGAATCGAATCCGCGACCATTAGCGCTTGAGTCAGTTGCAGTGACGACTGCGCCAACGTGTCTATCATACTACTAGATAGATAGTTTACTATAAAAGCTGAAAAGGTTTCGAAGCTTGGGAACTTTGTCTATCAGGTCACTACCACACATATTAAACATATTTAAGTTTTATAATACATATTTACTATTATTAATGTTTTTAAAATATTAAATTCGATATGTTTATGTGTATTTTGTGGCTTAAAGCAACAGTCTATATTTTTAATAGTCGATATCGATAATATTCGAAAATTAGATTTATTAAAATGTATACATGTATATTTTTAAATTACTTTGTCTTTTTTCATATTATCTGTACTAATATTATAAAGCTCTAAAGTTTGTTTGTTTATTCGTTTGCGCTAATCTCAGGAACTACTGGTATCAATTGAATAAAATTGTGTTAGATAGTTTATTTATAAAGGAAAATTATAGGCTATATTACATCATGCTACGACTCATAGGAGCGAAGCAGTAACCATAACCGCGAGTGGAACCGCAAGGGACTGCTATTATAGATAAAATGAAACAATAACATTATTTTCAAAATTTTATTAACCCTTATTTTACAATCAAAACTTTTTACAATTGCTTATATTAAAAAAAATATAATTAGGTATACTTAGATCTATAAACTATAATTAATATTGAACACAAAATAATGAAGGACATTAACTCCTGTTGTTGTTGGTAACGATGGAATGTTATTAATTCATAATGAGGTAATTATTATACACATTTATGTTTTTAAAATATGAGAATATTTTTTTTAACGCAGAGCACGTAAAATTAATACATGGTAATTGATAAAACTAAATTATGTTCGAAGAGCCGGCTTTTACACTAAAAATTTTTGACGTCGATAAAAACTACATATTTACGACCTCGGTTTATAATCTTTTAAAGCAAAAAAAATAACATAATGCTCCAGACATTATAATAAAGAATAATAATATATATATATATATATATATATATAGATAGATAAAATAAATGTTATTTCATTTGTGAAATTATACACGAAATTTAAATTATTGATACTATTTTCCGTTACAATAATATTTCGAAAAATCTTAATTTATACAAAATTTAATATACTTTTTCAAAACATTCTTAGTCAATAGCGGTAATGTACACTCAATTGAAATCAGTATCACTATTATTAAATATTTACAATTTCTTATCTATCTATTTATTATCTACATAATTAACACTCTTAATGTAATTGTAGGTATCCACTAAGTATATCACAACACACTAAAATAGATTTGAATGTTTAAAAATACCCGCACAACCTCTATTACCTTATATACTAAGAGTTATTAACGTTGAAAAACACAGCAGAAAGGTCATTTTGACATTGTTTATCTTATTATGTTTTAACTCCCATAAATTAATTTCGTAAGTTACTTAGGAACAAAATTTACTCATATAAGCATCTGTGTAACGTGTTTATATTGACTTACGTAAATTTACGTAAGTTGCGGATTTCGAAAAAATAGGTCAGTTCTAAATTTGTTTTATTTCAAAATGTAAGTTATTTAAGCAAATTACGTTGAGTTGCATTAATAACTTACGGAAGTCTCACATAAGTCCGTAAACAAAACTTACAACTTCAAAACTCGCCTTATATGAATATTGGAGGCTAATAAATAGCCGTTGCAAAAATTATGTTTTTAAATGTTTCTAACTCTTAGGTTCACAATTGAAATCATGAAAGATCAGGTAAACAGTTTGACTTACACACTCGATTAATGCTAGAGATTTGTTTAATAAACAGACGAGTAGTTATAATATTCAAAATTACCTGGCGATTTTTTATACGACAAGGAAACGAATACAAAAAAAATCGTAACTTTAAAGTAGAATGTTGTTTTGAAATATTGTTATTTGATATTTTGGCAGAATATTTTCAATATATTTTTGCTTGCAACTATTTTTATACTAAAAAAAACACATATCTATGTTTGTCTAATATAATTTATTGTATGTGAAATTTTGAAAAGGTAACTAGAATATATTTTTTTATATTTTATAGATTCATTCGGATGGGTCAGTTGGGAGAAGTCTTAAACTAAGAAAGCTAGAGGAAGTTGCTGAAAGGAACAATGACCGATTTTAAAGTTAAGAAAAACTGCATTGAAAGACTAGTTGAAAAGGTCTACACGGCTCGGGAACCGAAACTGGTACTATTTAAAAACATTTTTTTGTTACTCTTTTTGTTGTGGACATGGATGTAGTAATCTAATATGTTTCTCACTTTAAAATTAAAAGAAAACGTTGACTGTTATTATTTATTTTAATAAATGTTCTTGAATTACTCAATGTATTACATACTTCATTGATTGGTACGGTAATGAGACACAAGATAATATAATGGACATCCACAAACTATTTTAATAAAAGGAAGTTAATAATAGGCTAACTGTAAAACACTAATCGGTCTCAAAACGTTATATAGTGTTACTGTTTTTGCAGCGTTTTTATACCAAAATAACTAAGATATAAAAAAAAGGACGATTTTGATGAAATTCTAATGGACCAATGGAAAGTATATCATTTCAAATAAAAAAAGATTATCAAAATTTGAACATTAAAAAATTTTATAAACATGTACTACTTTGAGAACCTCCTCCTTTTTGGAAGTCTATAGAAAAAACAATGACGATACTAAAACTGTTAAAATGTTGGATGTTTTAATAGTTTTAAGTAATTACTTCCCTGAATTAGTACATCCTTGGAGTGGTCTTTGTATGGAAAATTGTGTGGTTAATCCGAAAATACATTCGAATTGTTCATTTTCACCATTTTTCCATTTAAATCAGTTTTAAGATATTTCTTTTATTTCTTTTATGTTAAGTAAATGTGAAAACTTAAGTAAAATAAAACTTCGTGGTACATTTATTTGAACCTAATAAAAAATTTTCAACTAAGTCAAAAATAAATTTAATGTCATGACATTACTATTCGAAAGTTTTTCGTATCGTTGAAACGATGCCAAACGCTTCGAATATTGAAAATATCAATAGTTGGCTACCGATACCACCAGAAAATATAATGCACAAAATCCACACGACTATATTTAACTAATGTTCAATACAGTGAATACAAAAAGCTTTTAATATAATTATTTAACGGTTGTACGATTTAATATTTTTAATGTTTACATTGTATTAAAAAATTAAACAAAAATCTACAAAAACTTATATCATTAATGTTAGCAATAATGAATGAAAAGTTAGTACACAATTTATTGTGAAAGTAAATATCACAAATATAAGCCAAAATTCATATTTTTATTCTACTCACGCGTTCCGAGTCGAAATTACCATCCAAATCTTCGTCGTCTATAGAATAATTTAATTACATATCCTTAACCAGTCTTCTTTTATTATTCGAATAAGCAACGCAATAATCAAGATGCTACAAGAATTAAGTCCTTTAGAAGTCAATTCTAAATACGATTGATAATTTAATTGACAGTACTTATTATTACCAATGTTAGCACTAACGATAAATTAGATAGTATCTTTAAACTAGAATTTGGTTGCCAATAGCTTTCATCTTTCGAGGAAAGCATCAATGAGTCTTCACTATTCTGTATTAACTCTCCCGGACATGGCAATGATTCTGCAGGAATATCAACTAACGCAATCTGATTCGGTACAGGTTTTATAGTCGTTTCGAATTTGTATGCTGGATTAGCATCTCCATATAATTCTTCATCGTTACCGTCTTGTTGAAAGACATCACTACTAGATTCTAATTCGAATAAATTATCGCCTTTAATAGATTTTACTTCTTTCGCTATATCTTCATTCAAATCGTTTGTAGTACCAATTTTTCCAGTACCAGGTATACAAGTGACTTCGTCCAGTGCCATCCTAAGAGGTTCGCTCTTAGTATCGTTACGCAGTTGTTGGATCCATGACAAGCGGCAATCACAGTTTAATTTGTTACCTGAAAAAGAAAAAAAATATTCACAATTTTTAATAAAAAGTCAATAAGCATACACACAGCGTATGTCTATACACAGATGACGCACATTCTTTTAAACGCCTTTATAGCGCTGTAAATGTACATATAGCAGATTGTTCATATATAATCGTATGTACATAATTGTATCGACACAAAATGGGAATGGATTTGTGGATGTGAACAAAGATTTGCTAGCTGCCATAAAAATATTTTAAAGTGCGTTAACGCGTATCATCTGCGCGTCATCCGCGTATTATTAAACGCTATGGTCATACATAGGCTTTAAGCCTAATGGTTTTATCAAAGTATAAAAGAATATTATTTTGGTATTATCCAGATATATTTTAGTTCCCTTTATAAGCCTATATGAATAATAATCAAAAGCCTAATCTAATAAAAACATTCTGGATTTATCCGCGTATCTACGGTCAACAAAAGTCGATAATAAAATTATCATGAGAACACGCCCGTTATGTTTGTTGATTTTTAATAATACATTTTTCATTGTGCCTAAATCGTGTTATTATGCCATTGTTGACTCGCTAAAGGGAACTGTTACACTCATTAATTGTCCTTAACGTTCGAAGGGTGCCTTTGCTCTTTGGTAGGGGATTAGAACTCCGTGGGGTATTCAGCATTGTTTGCACAAAATATAGTTATTTATCTTTTCGTGAGTGTGTCCTAAGCAATCATGGTGTGTTATTAAATCCTAAATAACATGTTTGGAATGTCAAAAATAATATTTGTGCCATTTATTATAGTGAGTAAAATGGTTTATAAACGTTATATAACAAGGTTTTAGCAGAGTTTCATTCAAATATTTATTAATATAATTGATTCTTAGTTATAATAATATTCATAAAAAAAAAACAGTTTATTTAGTTTAAGTACTTTAATAGTATACTAATCTAGACAAAAAAAAAAATAAAAATACGTTAATTTACCTATTATAAACATTTTTTTTATATTTTTTTATTTTTGTAAGCTAAATAACTTGTCCCATGTACTACTTATCTGGGATGTGTAAACGTCGCCAATATAAATCACTACAGATTCTCGATAGCTTACACAAATATTTACCACATGGGTCGAACGCATCATACTCATGATGCATTTAAAGAGCAATCGATGGTAAAAAAATATTAAAAATAGTTTTTATGGAATTGAATACATTAAGATATATACGATTATAATAATACTTACCGCTTAAATATAAAACAGACGTTTTCATCTTCAAATTCTCCAGAATAGGCTTAACAGTTTCATAAGTAAATAATTCAATTTCATTATTTCTCAAATCTAATAACTCGAGCCCTCTTACGCCTTCCAATAGTCCTTCGTTAATGGATTGCAATTGATTTCCAGTCATAGATAATTTCTGAAGCAAGGCAAGTCCATCAAAGGCACGCTCCGATAAATATTTCAATTCGTTATTGTCTAACAGGAGTTCATTTAAATTCCACAATTCAGAAAACGTTAAATCTCCAATCATCGACAATTTGTTCGATCTCAAATCCAATCTCGTCAAATTGCCCAGACCTTTAAAAGTATCTCTGGTTAAAACTGAAATTAAATTTGCCTCAAGAACCAAATCGTTTAGAACGTTTAAATGTTCGAAACACCCATCGTGGGCGAGACTGATGCTGTTAAACGACAGATCGAGGTATCTAAGACTTGGCAAATCTACAAATACATCCCGCTGTATCTCGATTACTTTGTTTCCCTTTATCGTTAAGTTTACGAGCGCTGGTAAGTTTGAGAACGCGGAAAAATCGAATTCCATTATTTTATCATTCATCAGTGTTATTTCTCTCACCGTGGACATGTTTGTGAACGTCTTTTTCTCGATTTTATTCAACGTCGCATAATGTATGAATAGCTTTTGCAATCTCTTTAAGCGATGGATTACTTGTAAGGGGATGAATTTGAGTGCACCGTCCGACCTAACGTTGAATGTTAATCTTTCAAGGTACGGTTGCGAGCTAAAACTCGTCCAAATTGGATCAGTTTCGTCGATGCCCCCGTTAAAGACCCAACAGTCTGCTCGTGTAGCGGTTTTTATGGCCGTGTTTTCACAATAGCAGTGAACTTTTGATTCTCTGTTTGTTATTTCGCACATATTATCTTTAGCCTGCACAGCATGATATCTCCTTTCGGTTTTATCTCTACGTTTTTCATTTAGACGGCTTTCAGTAAAGGATATTTGCACTGAGGTCAGCGCAAGAGCCAGAAGTAAATATTGAATGGCGGTCTCCATGTTCCCTAGCTTTTTCAGTGGAGTGATCTGTAACAAAGAAAAAATTCATTTAAACGATATTGCTTTTCATATACAAAAATACTTATACCCTTTCAAGCTTTCATCGTTGAAGTTATTTAAACATACGTATTGACACTACGGTGAAAGTTTATGAAAGAAGAACTTCGTTACTGAATATTAAAATAAAGTTGACTATTCACTTTCATCGACTTTTTCTTTTAGTTTCGAATTATTTTTATTTTTAAAATATTGTATAAATTGCTCACGTTCTAAAATAGGTCGTAATATTTATATATCTCCATAATTAATAATTATTTTAAAAATGTCATAAAATCGGCAATTAAGATTTTTAATAATTGTATGTAACATTCACATCTTGTAGACGAAAGTCTGTTTAATGACGTAAATTTATCAAAATTGATTAAACCGTTGAGTAGTTACGAGCGGACCTACAAACATATATACATAGATGTTAAACAAGTAACAATCCTTTTAGGCTTCGCTGGTAACGAGAATGATTCAACTAAAACCTTTATCGCACCTATGTAAAATCGGAATACACCGCTTATAAACAAAACTATTCAAATTTTATCGGTTGTTATTTTTTAATTGACTAATGTAACTACATATACTTTTATTGACACACTACTGTTAGCAGACTAGTTTGAATGGTTCCTGATATAATTTCTTCAAAACATTTACTTTGAGTGCCAAGCACGAGAGAATATTAAGCATAATAATTACGACTTTAAAAAAAAACGAAGGACTTTTTAAACAAATTACGTAATTTCGTTTACTTGCATGGCATAGTTTATCCAATTATATATTTTAAACTTTCGCGATTTAATATTAATATTTAATATAACGGGTCTTCGCTATAACTTATGGTAGTAAAACCCTTTTATTGCCCGATGTTTCGACGAAGTTGCATTCGTCGTGGTCACGAGTTGACTATATTTATCCAATTATTTTGATTTTAAAACCAAAGTACTTAACCGATTTCGATAAAAATTTTGTTCAAATACTACACATAAAACAATTTGAAAACGATTAAGAAATTACGAAGTTCTGATATAAAAATTATTATATAAAACACTACGAATTAATAACCTGCTGGTTTTTTAAATCGATTTTAAACACAGGACTAACGCGGATTTGTATCCATGATCATTGAGAGCGGCATATTTTATCCACATCAACTGTGTTCAATATAATAACATAACAGATAATGATTTTTAGCGAGTGTTTCAAAATAATTACACAAATATCAAAATGAGATGAAATGAATACGTGTATCAACTTCGTCATTATTAAAGTCTGAAACGTATTGTTTATCCGTATATTTTATTACAGAGCCCATTAAATGTTAATTATTCACCGAAAAGCATATTGCGTTTTATTACGGTAGACCGGAATTAAATAGCTCTTAGCATTCATCACCCTAAATACATCCCGTATAAACATTTTACGACCATGTCATATTGAGTTATAAAAGTATTACGTTACGTTATTCCAATGAATTTGTCGAATATTAGAGGCACATGGTTCCAGGTTATTGATATAGCGCGTTCAAAAACCGGAGCACTTAGGTTAATTTGTGGGGTGTGGAATTACTAGCGTCGTATCGTGTGTATGACTCATTCAGCTCCCTTTGCTTTGAGTGTCTGTTACTGTTTATCGAGTCAATACCTCGTTGAGTATCAAAACAAAAGCAAACAGATCGGCTTGAAAAGTCAACGTCTAAGGACTTTCATGTTCAATAAAGAGTGAAGTTGTGTTCAAAGTTTTATGAATTATGGTGTTAGAGAGTGGGGTGCTGTTTTCGTTAATATTTTTTTTGATGTCGTTGTGGTGTAGATTTTTTTAATATTAGACAAAGAAAACATACTTTTTAATTACTAATATTATAATGTTAAAAAGTTTGTTGTTTGAACGCGCTAATCTCAGAAAATACTGGTTTGAATTGATATTTTTTTTTGTGTTAGATAGTTTATTTTTTGGCTAGAGACACCGCAAGGGATAGCTAGTTGAATTATAAATTTATATTTAGTATGTGATGTAAACTAAATCATGCTAAGTTTTATTAAAATAAATCCTGTGATTTAAGAATGATATACAATATTCAATGAATATTAAGCGAATATTGTTTCATTAGTCAAAACATAGGTAAAAACTGAAACAATACATACAAAAGTTTCTAAATAATATAGTTTTTATACAATTGTAAAGATCAAAATATCAAGATTTTTTCTAACATGACAATTGGAAAGAAATACTGAGCATTTCAGTCTCTAAAAATGTACCTTTATGAATAGTCAATCCAAATGTATTGAACCTTAAAAAATGGTTATTGTTTAATTATGATTAATTCTAATTAGAGCGTCACTTGTTTTATAGCGCGCGACCTCATCAAGGGATCTCGGACAAATGGAAAGAAGATCCTTTGTTGTCCTAAACGACTATTGTATTGAATTCTTCTAGCCCTTCGTGATTGCGCTTTAATTAAAAAAAAACTTTGACGTTTCTGTATAACACAAGTCCATTTTTTTTTTAATTTGGACTATAGGTCTTTTAATTTCTTCGAAACGTGAATTCTTTGAGAAGTGGTCATTTCGTATTCTTTGTCCCCATTGTGTTTCATTTCGTTATTCTTAAAAGGAGAGTATGTATAGATTTTAATATTGAAATGTCTCCGTTTGCTTTTGGATGCCGAAGTTTGATCTCTCTTTGAAGATGTTTGAAGAGACAATTTTACGATTGTAGATAAAGTTCGAGCAGGTAAAATGGAGCTACTTTTTATCGAGTTTTCGGTACGTCTGCCTTGTTTCTTTGTCTCTTTATAGGTAATTTTTCAAAGGCATAAAGATTATGTGATTGTGACTGACTGGAATATTTTTGTGGGATTAGTGAACAATTTGCTGTTCGTTTATTGTTATTTGATATTATAGTTGAAGTTTAAAATCGTTTATAATAATACCATGATACTACGTTTATTAATAGAATAAACAAAATTGTAGGTTATATTCAATGCCCTATGGAACCTTAATTGTAAAATTGCTTACTAAAATTTACACAATCTAAAAGCAAAAATTAATTAAGAATTAAATACCACTTTTTACATATTATACAAACAACAATTAATATTATGATAATTTTTAATATAAAAATCATTTCATGTATTTACAGGTTCTGGAATTTCTATTGTTAAATTTTGGTTACTAAGAAATATACTTTAAACAAGAATAGAAAGCGGTTTATACTAGTAAAATAATTACCACTATTCAATATAACAGTAGCGAGAATCGGGCGTGCATTTCAATTAGGAGATCTAAAATATTCAAGTTACTCCAAACACCTTAAAGTGGTTCTGTGAGGGTTGATGGGACAAATAGCGTCTAGTCTGGGTTGTCATTCTTTATTTATTTAGTTAGTGTTTATTTTAGCTCGTGTGTTGTTACATAAAATAGACTTAATTGAGCTTTTGTTAATTAAATGCTTTGAAAACATTGTTCACTAGAAACATAGTGCGTTGTGGTTTTGTGTTTTTGATTCGTGTACGTGTACTATTTTGCTTCTCTTTGAATAGTCAGTGTGATATTTTATATATTTTAAAACGGATACGTATTATGTGAGATAAGTGCGTACAAATAAAGAAAGTGATATAATTTTATACCTTTTTTTTAGTACGGATACGGAAAAGTTATAATTGCTTATCATTTTGTCATTTGTTTTAATATAAAAAGCAATGTTATATAATCGAGCAAGTATGTATAATCACGAACATATATAACCGTCAGTATTCATTGAAAGTTGTGTATAAATCGGGTAAAAGAAACCAATGTATGTATAACTATATGAATCAAAACTGACTGACTGACAGATTAATTAACGCAGAACTGAAACCGTTAGGTCTAAAAACATGAAATTTTGCACAAATGTTCCTTAAATACTTTAGGTGTGCACTACGAAAAGGTTTTTAAAAATTAACCCTTAATGGGTTAAAAAAAGAGTTTTTAAAGTTTTTTAAGTATCAAATTCCGAAGTACACGCTAGTCTCTTATAATAATTAATATAACTCGTATATGAATAAATTGTTTTGAATTCACAAAATAAACCCGATACTATTCTAATCACACAGTGCCGAGGTCGATGATCAATATCTCAAAGTGAAATAACCGGAGATACTGAAATGCTGTGTAAGTAAAATCGTCGTGGAATGTTTCATAATATATATGGAGGAATGAAAGCAAAATCTATCGTACATGTACGATAACAATCACAAAACAAAGCAGTCATTGATTTGATATAAGGATAATGAACGTATCTAAGTGAATGAGTAACGGTTGAATGAATAAACGAATGAGTGAGTAAATGTGTGAATTAGTAAACATGAGGAGGTGATGTGACACAATAATTTCGTTCTATTAACACTTCCAAACAAACAGTGCTACTTTCATTCTTTTAAAATTTTATCTGTTTTATCATAAAATACAACATTCAATTTGGTACAAGATATAAATCTTTAATATTTTTGCCTTAAATGTAATAAAAAAAATCATTCTCATTAATTGTCTTTTATATTTTACTGAGCTAAAATTTATATATGTACATCGTATTTTTGTTATTATATTATAGCTGTAAGCTTTCCATTGATAAATGATATAAAAATGATAATTATATTAAAGTCATATTATTAATTATATTAAAAATATAACATTTAAAATTATAACATTACTAACGGTTCTCGAATCGCATAGTTATCATTCTTTAAAAAAAATTATTATACTTTTACTGAGGTACAGCATATCCCACCGGATACAGTTCGTATACGTGCTGGCTCGATCGGGGCAGTACTTATATCTCACGGAATATAAACGTTTCGTACGCTGAGTGAAAGAGCCAGACGCCTAACACCCTACACAATTCTCTATATTCTGTCCCTTTCATTTCTTATTCTTTTTTAAGCTGGCAACGCATTTGAAGCTCCTCTGGTGCAAATGCCCACAGGCGGCGGTCATCACCTAACATCAGTTGTCCGATTCATATTTAATATAGCGGATCTTATCGCGATAACTAATAGTAGTAATACCTCTTTTATTGCCCGACGCTTAGATGAAATCGCATCGATTATGTTAGTGTAGTGTGTTCCCAGCATTATAATAACGTAAAAGACAATGTTAATATTGTGAGGGTAGGCGAAGAAAACTCGCGCACTTGCCGCCGGCGGGCGCGACGTACACCAGTCAATTCTTGAACACGACGGATGAAACTTCATCGAAACGTCGGGCAATAAAAAAGGTATTACTACCATTAGTTATCGCGATAAGACCCATTATTTTAAATATGAATAGTATACATTGCAAAAGTAAAAAAATATATATAATGAAGTGTCCTGACGTTTTTTAAGCACTGAAAGTGCTATACTAACATTTATTCCTTACAACCTACTCTATTATCTTCAAAAAAGAGTAACAAAATAAGATTTTTTTTTCTTTTAATTACCAAGTTTGATTCGCCAGCCACGTAGTTCTTAACTTCATAGTTTCTTTCAACTAATTTCTACAATTCCCATAGCGTCAAATTTCTCCTTACTGATCCATATGAATGAATCAACCTAAATATATAAATAACTTTACTCGTGTTATGTAACATTACTAACAAGACATCGAACAGAAATAGAATATAATAATTATGTAGGTAGGTACTTAACTTGCGCTTAGTCAATGTATAGGATATTTTTAATTTCAATTTGAACTTAGTAGTGAATGTCAAATAAATTTATCTAAAAAGACCAACATAAACGACGTCGCGTGGATATTTCGTAAACAATATACTTTTCATAAGGACTTGGAATTTTTTCATCAACTTTCTTTATCGAGGCAGCCAAGTATGAGCTGGCGGAGGATCAAATTTTCCTTTCATTTATGCTATTAGAAGGAAATAGATTTATATTACAAAATTCCGTTTAAGACGTATTACGATATCATCGCGATGTTTGTTTTGAATTCTTAATATGAAACCTTTTTAACAGGATATGCTTTTGACAAGTAAATTACGAATAGCATCGAGAATTAAATCAATGATTTAACATAATTATGGATATGTTATAAGCTCATTGATTTTGACACCAAAATGCCGACCTCTTTGGACGACGTTACCTAGCAACCAGCTAACAATGGAAACAGAATACGACTGACAAGAGTATCTTTAAGTCAATTGACGAGCTTGTCAACGTTGAAAATGGGTACAGTTTTTTAACGTCAAACATTATGAACGTTATACGAATAGTTAAAAAATACTAAGTGCCCCTCGCGGTTTAATTCACATTTATGGTTACTCCTTTGCTCGTATGAGTCGTAGCATGATGTAATATAGCCTGTAACCTACCTTGATAAACGTGTCTGGTGTGGCTGTCCACGCAAAAAGAATTATCAAACGTAAGTAGTTTCAGAGGTTATTTTTACATAAAACTTACAAATAAACATTACCTTTTCATAATATTAGAACAGATTATAGGGAAAAGTTAATCATAATCACATGCAGAACGAGATACGGAAATAAAATGAAAAAACGGAATTGAGTCGAGATATAAGATGATGTCCGAATATTTTAATCTAATAAAACGTGATTCGTTTATATTGGTAACTATATGATATAATATATAGGGACGCTGATATGCAATACTGTGTCAAGCCACACGAACTTCATTTTGAGAAAACGGCGTCTAAAAATGTCAAACCTATTCTTAATAAGTTTGTTTGGATAAGTATTTGTACAACTTTCATATTTTTCTTTTTTGATTAAAGCTGTCATGAATTAAAAGCAGGTTGATATATTTAATATATTATCAAATAAAAAGTTTTTAAAAATATAGGATTATTATACATAATAAGGAACGACCTGGTTTTCTACACAATTAATTAAGAAACTTTTTTCCGTAGTTAATTAGTTTATATAACTTTATTTTTAATTGAATAATGTTAAATAGGTGATGACGTATCAAAATACACCAATATTTCCGCATTTCACTTTTTGTGGGTTGACACATTATTGCTTATCAGTATTCAAGTATTGTATACAAAAAAATTAAATCTAGTGAGAATGATGTACACGTGATTTGAAGAGTTGCTCAGCAACGGTTTGTTGATCTCAAGAGAGAGTATGGCGATATATTATTTCAAGAGTTAGATGATTGACTAAAATTGAAAATGAAAAAAAAAATACTCCGACAATCTATTTGTTGAGACCATCAACGAGCACCGATACCTCGAATTCGGAGATATTGATGTATTTTGATACCGCGTCACCAATTTTTAAGCCATCTTAACTAAATATGTACGGAAAAAAATTTCTTAATTTAATGTTTCAAATTTCAAGTGCGTTTCATATTTTACAATTTATACATTAATCTTAAATATTTAAAAAACTTAGTATTAGATCAAATTTTTAATTATATCAATCTGATTATAATTCATTATAACTGTTATCATACTAGAAAAGAAAAAATAGATATATTCTTCTTATAAAAAAAAAAGATAAGAATAGATTTGACATCAGTCTGTATGGCTTGGCATAGTATTGCTTATCAGGGTCAAATTTTACTAAGAAATTTACAGTTAGTAACCGGTTTGTAAGCGTAATCTCATCAACCATCAGATTATTTTCACGAAATTTCTCAGGGATTATCCGTAAAGCACTAAAATAACTCTAGAGTACGATTTAGTTTTAATCCATAAAAGGATAAAAAAGCGTGTTGAAGTTCGTATAAAGAAAAAAGTATTCTTAAGTTATTTAAGTAAGCGCTTGGGGATTATTGTTTTTAAATAAACAAAAACTTACCTAACATATTGATTTTTTATATAATTTTACTATAAAGATAAAAAAAGTTTTTTTTTATGGATTTTCTTATTATTGTAAACCTTAATTTTCAAATCTAAATTTTTATTATTATAAATTATATCCAGGTATAAAACCTCCTATTACCATCTCAATGATTAAATTTTGAACAACGCGGATGTACATACGTGTGCAGTTATTCCTAATCAGAAGAAGCCATTTAAACTTTCTGTGCCTCACTTTCAAAATTACGGAATTTCTTCCAACCTTTCATCCTTCATTTTACGCCATCAGAGAGAAATTTTCAAAAAACCTGTTACCTTAACACCTGAAAGCCTTGCAGTTGCTTACAACATAGAAGGATTTAACTGCTAAAATTTCAAGTTTGTAGCCTCAACGATTTAGGCTCTGCGTTGATAAATCAGTCAGTCAGAACTATATATGTATAGACTATTATTTCCAATAACAATCAGTAAGACGTATAAATTAACTTTTATGAAAAATATATATCGACTTGCATAGGGCATTCTTTCTTGACTTAAATGCAATTTACAGTCATACGCAAAAACAAACTCGAATATAGGATCTTCTTTTTTTTATTAATCTGTAAAATATCTATCAAGAGTAGGAGTAAAAGTTAGTTAAAGTTTTTTTTTTTGTTTCTAAGCCGATCTCGAAATCCCAAAGGAGATCTTATCGAAATTAATCTCTTAAGATTCTTGAACACACTTAAGAGTAATATTAAAATGCACAGTTTATTAAATACTTTTAGTGTATTAAAATATGAAATATAATAAAAATTTAGGAAAGCTTTTAACTAAATTGCTTTGTGTTAAAATGTTATTTTTAAGCGATAATCGTTGAAATAGCGTTACTCAATGTATTAAAAAAGTTCGTAATACAAAAAATGTGTGACATTAAAATTAAAAAATATATATCTATAACGTTGACACCATATGATTTTGTTTCAAATTTAAAAAAAAAGTTTTGGTCAGCTTATTCGTTGTTTGTACAGACGTGACGCCGAAACTAGCTAAAACGAAATAAAAATTAAACGAGGAAAGCTGAAAATAACGGCTAAAGGAACAAGACGACAAGGCGTAATTTATTTATTTAACAGTTTATTAAACATAACCGGGTTATGTGAGATTGTACTCACTAAAAAGTGAGTACAATCTCACATAACCCGGTCTCCCCCCCAGGAGTCGGGTATCTATGAAGATTTACCCTGCGTAAACAAAAAGAAAGTTTATTAAACATGCCAGAAACATTACACAGATACATATATGTCACAGGAAAAGAAAGTTTCAAAGGTATACTTATCCCTAGAAGAGATTTCTTCCAGTATACCTAAGAAAGAATAAATGTAGACAGAAACAGTAACAGGTAGGTAGGCAGCTTTCCACATTTTTTTTGTCTTATTTAGGAGACAAATATGCCGTATTTCTAGCCACAGATAAGAGTCATGTAAGAAATTATCGATTTAATGATTGAGCTGAATCATTTTTTATAATGCAAAAGTATAATAAAAATTTGTTCGCGGACAAATTTTTTTTCATTATACTTTTGCGTGATTTTTCTTTAAAAAAAAAAATAATAGACTATAAAGTGATCACCGCCGCACTATTATATACCTAATATTTATGTACAGCATTTAAAAGGTACCTACACTAATATTATAAAATTTGATTGTTACTTTGTTTGAAAAGTATCCGAAATTACTAGAACGATTTGAAAAATTCTTTTTGCGTTGGTTAGCCCGTTAATTGAGGAAGGATATAAGCTATATTAGATTAAGCGCATCAAGCGAAGCAGTGACCATAAACGCGAGTGTACCGCTAGGGGCAGCTAGTAATTAAATGTAATGGGATAAAGATGTAAGAGAAGGATCTCTCAGTTATCTTAAGAAACGTAGTTTTATTAACTTTAGGCTGATTTTTTTGTAGGTTGTGTGTCGTGAACGATCTGTATTGAGCTACAGCTAAAAAAAATAGTTACCAAAATTTACGCAGAAATTAAAATAAAATGAAATGACAAATATTTCCTTTTCTTTGTTATAAGCAACTAAAAAAAACTGGGAACAACTATTGTATAAGCAAAGATAGTTAAATAAATTGAACAAACCATTTTGAGTCACGGGGAAGACCAAAAGAAACGAAATCTATTTATATTCCAACAAAAGAATGGGTAATTCCAAATACTATTTATAAAATTACCTGTTTCTTCGTCTACCTGTCATTTGTATTATATGAATAGACCACATTTCTTTTTATACCTCAAAACCCTTACCATGCACGGTAAACGTGTAAAAAATTATTACCTGACTAAATCAAGTGCTTTTTCTTAAAAGTGTAAACTCCAATTCATTTCAATAGCTTAGTTAAAGCGAGACAACATGACGTTGAAAAAAATATATTTAGAAAGAACGAAGTACCTTCAATTATGAGATTTGTGTATACTCCGAAATTTATAACATTATTCATTACTAATTCAACATGGTTGACAATTTGATCTCAAAGGACCAAAACTGATATATTGAATATTATTTGGTAACAAGATACTGTTTTACATGTAAGGATTAGTATTGATAATGTTAGTGGGTTGTGAAACGGGCGTAATCATTTTGAAAAGGCCGTACCGCCTGAGGGCGAAAATAATTTTAGAATCGCAAACTAATTTGCCGTTACAAAATCTTATATAATCGAATTCTTTGTATTCAACTGAATCATTAACAATGATATTTTATTACTATAGAAATGTTCATACTACGTTAAAAGTCTGTACTAATTTCGAAATTTGACAAGATCATTAATTTTCTTTTTAGCCTTAAAATATTCGCCTGTCATGGTGTTAACAAATATAGTTTTTACATGAGAATAATACATACGCTATTATAAAGATATTGTGAGAATTGTCTAAAATATAACGCTAAGTGTCAAAATAGTAAAAAAAATTCTGTGAGCTTGTCTAGCGTGTGCTGTAAAAACGGTTAGATTTATAAGTAAATAATATATAACGTAAATGTTTCTTTTTAATATCCTTACAAAAACTATTTATATTTTATGTGTAAGTGATTATCGTCAAAAATAATCCTGCGCAGACGAACTCGCGTGCACCAGTAAGTAAAACCCCACATTTCTTTAATCTGCGCCTAGTTTGTTTAATCTTTCCAAATCATAAACTTTATCATCAAGATGGATCTGAAATAAATTAAATTTGCGGTCAATATAAACTTGGAGACATACTATGAAGGGTATTTTATCATTTAGCTGGTCTTGCAAAATTAATGTTAGTCGACTTTATCACTGAACTGGAGTTCCGCGAAGTTTAAGTTAAATTTGAGAGTGGGTTCAAGATCCAGTTTTCACTTAAGGCAATTAGTTGTAAAGTATTTACGTGAAGATTTGATTGATGGCCACAAATGGTTACAGATTGTTTGGTAACTTTAATAGCTTGTATCTCTGTCTTGGCTAAGTTATTGTTCTAGTTTAATTTAAGTTATTATTGTTTAAGTTAAATACATTGTACTGTATTTCAAGTGTTATTAAGTTAAGCATTACTTTATTATTACTATCAGCGAAAAATCGATTGCTATAAAACTTCGTCACTTTTATGGTTTGCATTCGGAAGAAGCGTATAAATAAAGGACAAGTCACTTCTTAAGAGACATGATTAACTTATAAATTAAATATTTGAATGAGCTTATAAATGAAATATTCAAATCAAGTATTTTTGAGTATGAGTTTGAGTTTCATTAGGTGGCACGAGTGTTATAGTGATAAGACAGATGAGTAAGATGGTCGTCAGCCATAACAAAGTCTACATTAACGCGAACGAGAGTGCGATCAAAAGCTAGACTTTAATATTTTATATTTCAGTAAATCTACTTAATCTAATATCCAATAAAAAGTACTATTTATATGATGTGTTTTGAGTGGGTCATCAGTAAAGATATAGGTGATAAATAATCTTTAAACATTAACAATATTTTATACAGTAGATTGGCAGATATAACACACGTACAACGTTTGTCGAGTTTCTTTAAAATGTTTTTCTTTTTCGAACATGAACGAACATTCATATCAATTCAATTCTTTGGTTAATGACCATCTACAATACTGGATTGTATAGCCATATTGTGTACCTCATCTAATATTATAACGCGAAGAAAACTATCAATTTTGTCTTTTGGTTAGCATATTGATCGAGGGACGTTATCGATGGTTGTTATCATAATTATATATATATATATATATATATATATATATGATTACATATTTTTATTACTTATTATATACGCTATGATTTATAAGAGCGAAAGCAGTAACTATAATCACGAAGGGCAGCTAGTCTTTTATAAAACCAGATTCGTTTTATTCGTTCTATCAATGTCCAAATAAACGCTTAAAGTAAGAATGAATATTAAGTTTTTACTAAATAAATAGAAGCATAACTCCGTATTTACCGAGCTATCCAGCGGTCGTGTTCATTCGGCAAACACCCGAAGAACTTCCAACAGATAAAGGGACTACCTAAATATAGAAAATAATAAAAATATTTTTTCCTCCGCTTTCATAATAAATGTTATCATTTGTGTTAATGGACAAAGTACGTTCAGATATGTTTTACTGTCAGAACATGAAATAGAATGAGAAAAATTCATATTAAGAATCAAGGACGATATGTATTTTATTTATCAGCTTATGAAATTAAAGATTGAATGTAAATTGAAATAAAAGATGCAAAGAGTTTTTAACAATGATTATACTTTTCATTCAACATCTCTTTAAAAACAGAAATATAAAATTTTATTCGTGATAGAAGTACTATGAAGATATAATCTTGTTTTCATTATCGCTACTTGATACATTATTACCTTTCGAGTACCGACATTGTGGTTGTTTCTCTGAATTATATTATTTACAATTCATCTCAATCCTGCATTTTTAAATTAAAAAGCAATAATCTCATCTATGACCACTTCAAGAGGGGAGAGGGTTATTTGATATCTTCGTCAAATCCTAGTCGAAGATAGACATTGTCAAGTTGTACTAAATACTAAAATGCTTATAAAGCGGTCAATGTTTCACTTATCGTCCATTATGTTTGGAACGAAAAGATGACCTCATAGGGGCTGGAGTCCATTAGCCAGCATTTCCTGGATCGCTAGTTGTTGTGACACATAAACGATTAAAAGCAATAGTTTTTGCTTGCTGGCAGATTTTTATTTTTCACAAATGTGTATTTACTACATATGTAGATATTCGATGAAGGTTCATACCACCACCATCGATCGCAAGCAATTCGAAATGGCAATTTTGATATCTATTTTTTTTTCGATTTTCGGTTATTCTATTGAGTTTTTTCTAAATTAACTGATGGCAATGGCATTTTGAAAACTCAATAACCTGCTTAATCAATACCACAACAATAAGCAGACGATGCTAAAATCTGTGTTAATAATAAGACGGAACATCACATTGCATACGAAAATATACAGCGACCAAATCCAATGTTCGAAGAACGTTCAAATATTAAACGTAAAACAATGAAGTTTTAAAAACAACTAAGCCAATAAAAGAAAACGTGTATGCCAACAAGTTCACAAAACGAATACGAGAAAAGAATCCTATCAAACTGCCCTCATCAGATGTGTATCCGTATAAGACCGTAGAAACCGTACTGCGAGAACTCACAGAACTTTATTATGTAATGTCTAGATGCTCAGATATTACTGGTACCATTTTATTTTGCAATTCTCAAATGGAAATTAAAGAGGGCTCCTTGCCAGGCTTAAGTGCTTAGTTTGATATCAGAAGTTCTAGTAAGAGTCGCATCGTGAGACACCGCTCGTTTCGAACTTACTTCTTTTCAACTGTAATGTAACAACGTGTTCCTATACGATCTGTTTCCTTAGTGTGTTTATTTGCTCTTACTTAAAAAGTTCAATTGAGATTTTGTCGTGTAAATGGAGTTGATATAGTTATAATATCTATATCATATTTAAAAACAAAAATAAGTTTTCTACGATATACTAGTAACCAATTTTCCACGATAGTTGGATGTTGATAAGCAATAATGTGTCAACCCACAAAAAGTCAAATTCGGAGATATTGATGTATTTAGATACTGCATCACCTATTTAACGTTATTAAAAAAATTCCAGTCATATAAACTAAATAAGTACGGAAAAAAGTCTCTTAATTAATTGTTTCGATTTCCAAATGCGTTCCATATTTTACAATTTATACAATAATTTCAAGTATTTGAAAAAATTGGTACTAAGTAATATATTAAATATATTAATCTGCTTTTAATTCATTATACATTTTAACGAAATAAAAAAGAAAAGATGGGTACATACTTCGTCAAACATATTTGTTAAGAATAGGTTTGACATGTTTATACGCCATTTTCACAAAATGAAATACGTGTGGTTTGACACACTATTGCTTATCAGCGTCCAGTTATAATAATTAAGATTTGTCTTATTGATATTGTTTTTTGTATATCTGTTTCTCTAAGAGGAAAAATAAATGGCTCAATCATTTTAGTAGCCCGTAACTTTGTATTGTTTAAATATATAATTCTTTTTTCATACAATTTCTTTTTTCATATATTGCATATATTTCGATTTATCTCAAATAAATCGAAATATATTTGCCACAAGCCCCATGCAGAAACATGTATATTACATATATGCAAAAATTTGCTCTTTCCAATTGTAAGATGATCATCGAGCACAATTCCATGTCTAACATTTATAATGTATAACCGTTATAAAAATTACAAATCCCAAATGAGATTGAGCGTCGAGAACGCTACATTACAATCATATACCCATTATCTCTAGAGACAGTGATCCGATTTTTGAAATCCTCACACCTGTGAATTCTCACTAAATTTCACCCTAACAACCAAATTGTATCACGTAATGCTTCGACGAGTCCTTTTTATAAAACGCCTTCAAAATTTTAATGACGTGCCCTTTATATTTGTGATCGTGAAAATGTTACGATTATTTTCTTTTTCTTAGAAATTTGACAGACTTCAACGAAACCTTTGTTAATATATGTATGTACTCACTAGTTCCCTTCCTAAGAAACTTTCAAGCCCTTCTTAACCCCTTAGAAGATAGATTCTAAAATCCTTTCTTAGTGCACACGACGAAGGTACATTTGTGCAAAATTTCATGTTTCTAGACCCAACGCTTTCAGATCTGCGTTGGTCGATCAGTGAGTGAATAGTTTAGCCAGTGAGTTTTGATATTTATAGATTCGTATATAGATTATAAAGATGAGATTACTCTCATCGCCATTCCCATAGCATGTTGGTCATAATTCTCCAAAAATAATCATGAATAGTAAAATAATGAAAAATGGTTCACTAACGACAAAAATATCTCATAGCATATTAAAAACATTGAAATTAAATTTAGTATACTTATCTCCAACTTTTTTAATCTCGTGTTTAAATGGCGACAGAGGAAAAGAGTCAAAGATAAGAAAAATATACTTCGAAAAATTTTTCTAACTATTTCCGCAGTCTTTTGACGCTGTCGCATGAAAGGAACTATTCAAATTACGCACGTGAGTTTTATATCACATCTATATCCACCGATGAGTTAGGACCGATCCGATGAAGTTTTAACAAGTTGATTCAACTTTTGAGATCAACTCGGCCGAACAATAATGGAGAACTTTTATGGAATTATGTGGACATGAAATCGAGAATTGGTCTTACCCTTTCTGTTAAACTTCGAATGAATTCGAATCAGATGATAGCAAAGTTTAATAATGTTTCGTTGATCGATTCAGTTGTTTGATAACAGTAACTTTGACTATGGCTTCAATCGCATCTCTAAGTGCGTGAAGTAAACCAATGCAACTGTTTAGCATACCAGTGGATTAAGCGGTTATGTGTTTGAATATATCGATAATTTTATTTATAGATTGATTAAATTTATCATAATTTTGTAAAAAAATATTTTTAAGAAAGGAAAAAAAGTCCCGCTGAATTTCTTTCGCGGTTTCTTCTAAGGTGTGAGATTTAACTTTTCCAAAACCATGGTAGCTTCACTTGCTTGAAATTCAAAGTGACGATGTAAATTTCTATTTTTGAACTAAAAAATTTGATTTTAATTTTGTTATCATGCTCTGTTTCTAAAAAAAAATTCTAATATTACAATGTGCAACTCAAAATACTATACTCCTCAATTATCTCATTTACCTATAGATATGTTATAAGCTCGTGGATTTTCGCTACTTTGGATGATTGAATATGATAGACATTAAGCCAAATGTACTCTACATTTGGCTCAACCCTTAAATGCACACTGCGGTTTTTAAGCAACGTAATAACAGTTATATGTATAGTATGAAATATACTATTTATCACATTTACATTTTTGGTTTTGAAATAACGTTATCATACTATAGTTGTAAAATTAGTAATAATCCAAATAAATTAATTGGCAATACCGGTTTAAATTTTTTTTTCTAGACAAGTAATATAATTAAATTTTTCGAACGAAAAATAAATCACGCGTTTAAGGGTTAACAAGACAATTGACGAGCTTGCCAATGTTGGAAAAGCGTATAGATTTTTAGAGTCAAACTAGCTGACCCGGCAAACGTTGTTTTGCCATATAAATAATTTCCTAGTAAAAAATAAAAATAAAAATTTAGGGGTGGACTACCCCTAACATTTAGGGGGATGAAAAATAGATGTTGGCCGATTCTCATAGATACCGGATAAGCACAAAAAATTTCATCAAAATCGGTCAAGCCGTTTCGGAGGAGTATGGCAACGAAAACTGTGACACGAGAATTTTATATATTAGATAATATGAATATAAGAAATCTATTGTTACAAAATCCTATTAATGTGTATGTATGTATATATACATACATTTTGTACATGTGTACCTGCACCAGCTCCTATGAAGGACATCTTTAACAGTCTTCATAAATAAATATACTATATATAAAAAAAATTAAAAACGAACAAACAAACTTTACACCGTATTAAGGTGTTTGTTGTTTTTCTTTACTTCGTTTTTACAGGTTGAGTTTTAAAATAGATACACTATTAATTAATTAACCAATCTCGCTCCATTTGTAGGTTCACGTTACTTGAAGATTTTATAAGAGCACTTAAAGTTCCTTGCGGCTACGCATGCATGGATGTAGCTATCAGTTTCAAGCTGTTGGAAACTTTCGTTATTAAGCTTCGTATTTCAAGTTAAACGTTAACTATTTATTAATTTACTGAACATATATTGATTTCTTTGTAACTTTAATAATTCAATCATAACTTTTTTCATTATTCTGTTTGGACGTTTTTGCCAGAATTACTTAATGCATGTTTAAATTTTTACTAATCTCAAAGATATCGTATTCTTAACATGTTGTTATCAGTATAAAACGAAGTTGAGTTTCGCGTTTGTTTATGTATTCGCTCACAGCTTCAAAATAAGCTATAATGCTGTAAATCAGGATTGCATTATTTTCAATATGTTCACACATATATAAAAACTACGCGAGGAAAGCTGCGGGTCGAAATATATAAACTACAATATATTATTCATGTTGTTTTTTCAATTCACTTAGTAGGATTATTACTTGCCTACTCATTGGTCTTAAGATGTAAGATCTTCCTTAATTTCCTAAAACTCTCAGAGGCTACATACAGTTTTTCTGTACATCTACTAAATAAGTCTGATATAAGGATCCGTAGAACCTTAGCATCAAAAGCTACTTCGTGCTACTAAATAATTCCCAACATAAAATAGTCAGGCGCCTGGAGAGGACAATCATTGCTGGATTTATCATTCATGCGTCAATTTGTGCCTTTATTTGACCTTAGTAACATACAGTGGAAATTTAGATTGTATTGTCTTTGTGGGATTGTTTTATTCATTTGTACTATCAAGCGAATGGTCATTTATTCAACTGTTGTACATAATATTCAATATGATGATTTTGATATATGTAGATACATATATTTTGTCTTATCTTAAAAAATGTGATTTTTATATAAGATTACAGTCTTTTCATTAGATTTAAATGCGACCTCATAGGTCGGAAGGGGAGTCGAGATGGCCTAGTGGTTAGTGGTAGAACACTTCGACCTCAACCGATGATCGCGAGTTCAAACCTCGGCAAGCACCACTGAGTTTGAGGCAAAGGAAAACATTGTAAGAAAACGTGCATGTACCGCGAGGAATTCTGACACCCGCCAGACCGCAGTGAGCAGCGTGGTGGAATTATGCTCTAAACCTTCTCCTTAATGAGAGGAGGCCTTTGCCCAGCAGTGATATATGAAAAGGCCGTTCATTTAATTAACTATGAGGTCAAATATATTTAATTAAAAATAATAATGATGGGTTGTGTGAAAGGTGATATGAGTTACACAGACGTGGCTATTAGTACAACGGTTGATAGGCGAAGGTGAAAGAGAAGGGTCCTATCGTCCTCTATCTTATGCTGATCCTACATTAAGTGGGAACAGAGCAGGTACATAATGATGATTTCTCAAGAATAAGCCCCAATAAAGTCATAATTCTTTCATACGAACAAAATAATCTCAAATAAAATGTAGTCGTATTTATTATTCCTCAAGACCAATAACATTGTATCTTATACAGAAATCTTTTTTAATCTACACTCAAATAAAATATGTTCCGTAAAAAGGCAACTATGTCTTAATAGATAATACCCACATACATAAAGCGGCATTCACTAAAGCCCGCAATAATAAATGGGCGACACTAATTGGACAGCGATTTCGTTGCCGCAGCTCATGAAATTTCTTTAAAAATTTTTACCAAAACTTTTAGGCATTCGACACTTATTGCGGCAAATTCTTTCTTGCAGATCTTAAAAATATTTTCGTGATATAGTGAGCGTTGATCCTAACAAAAAGTGCACATTTTTTTAGTCGATCGAGTGTGAAATGTTCGTTTTTCTTAAGTTTTCATGAAATTTTTTAATTTTTCTCGTAATATGTTTTATTATTAGTTCACTTTATTGATAATAATTTTACTTGTATAAAAGTGTTATTTTTTTACGGCTTATGACGTAGAATGTTTTGAAACCTTTGTAACGATATTATGTTATTTAAATGACACATCGAAATTATCTTAAACCAGTCAAACGGTTTAGACCATAAAGCAAAAAACATAACTCTCCTTCGACAGTCGAATAAAAAGATTCTTTACTAAATAAATACTTACTTACTTTATAAATATTAATACATTACTAAACCTTATCTATGTATAAAGCGAGAATTATACTTATAAGTTTTGCTTACAGATTTACATAAATTATATTTGGATGCTGATAAGCATTAATGAGTCAACCCACAAAAAGTCCAATTCGGAGATATTGATGTATTTTGATAATGCGTCATATATGTAACACGTCTTCAAACTAAATAAATACGGAAGAAAGTCTCTTAATTTAATATTTCGAATATTGAAGTGTGCTCACTATTTTGCAATACGCAGTAATCTAATATTTTATTTATAATTTGACAGACTGTAGCGCTAACGGTCGCGGGTTCGATCCCCGCTCACGGCAAATGTCTGTATGGGCCATACGGATGTTTGTCGTGGTCTGGGTGTTTGTGTTAGTGTTGTGTATGTTTCCGGACCCCCGACACAAGGTCACAAGATCTTAATGGGGTCGTTGAGTGTGATGCGTTTATTTATTTATTAATTTATATATTTAAAAACTTATTATTAGATAATACTTTTTACTATCTGCTTTTAATTCATTATGCCTTTTATCAACGTAAAAAAGAGAAGATGTATATATGCGTCTTCAAACAGATTTATTTAGAATAGGTTTAACATCTTTAGAAGCCTCTCTCTCAAAATGAAGTTTGTGCGGCTTGACACAGTATTGCATATCAGCGTCCATATATATTATATCATATAGTAACCAATATAAATGAATCACGTTTTAATAGAATAAAATATTCAGACATCATCTTATATGTCGACACAGTATTGCTTATCAGCGTTCATTTATTATTGCTTTTTATCTTAGTCACGAAAGTAAAACTTACAAGTATAATTTTCATCACAATACACACTCAAAAAATTACTCTCTAGTGTAGACTACTCCTTTTATGTTTTATAGTGTTAAATGTTAAATATAGGTATAGTGAAAAATGTTATCTTTCCTTTTTCAGATAAATCCGTTCGTTAAATTTATAGAAGTTCCGGATTATTTCCTATCGGGAATCTGACTGACTGACGTCACTAAAAATCTAAATTGGCAGATGCTAATGGTCGCATTGAAAAGCTGTTATTCGAGTTTTGCAGTTTTTAATTGATTTTAAACCGACTTCGAAACAAAGGGTAAGGTTCTCAATTCGTTCGGGACTTTTTAAATGTATGTTCATCGATTACTTTGCCGATTGTGGACCGATTTGGACATTTTCTTTTGTTTTTTTTTCTTCGAAATTGGTCCCGTTCTTCTTATCATTTGAATCTATGGATATAAAAAAATGTCACTTATGTAAAAAATATATGTATAAAATAAAACCTAGGTAATTAAAAGCTTAAAAATTAAACGAATACATTCTTTCTTCTTTACATGTAAGATCTCACCGATTTTGAATCAAATTTAATTATATTTATGGTTCCAAACGGCGGTGCCGGTACCCTATTAAGTCTGCATTGTCCCTCTGACCTTCTTTCTATCTTTAAAAAGTATCTTTTGAACCGTAATGGGCAGCAAGTTGAAATTATCAGAATATCTGTTACTAACTAATTACTAACTGCCCCTCGCGGTTTTACGTTTATGCTTAATAATTCGCTCCTATGATTCGCAGGGAGATGTAATATAGTCTAGAATCAATTAATAGACTATGAAAAGCAAAAATAGTAGTTTCAGAGAGTACCCTCGACATACAAACATACAAACAAATTTTAACCATTTATAATATTAGTATAGATTATAGCAGATGTAGGGAAAAAGTGGCATGAAGGAGCCAAGTTTTGAAAAGAGCCACTTACAATATTTTGGTACTTTACGAACGGATTAGGTTGGTAAAATTTTTTTTTAAAGTAAATCTGATTTCCCGTCACCCACAAACATTTGACAATTCGCCGCAAAAAAACAAAGCCGGCACATCAAATCAAAGATTTTGGCACTACAAAGTAAGTATATTACTACATTTAAGTTGTTTTTTGGTATTTTTTTGTAAACAAATATAGATACTAATACTCCCCTACCTACCAATTAGAAAGCGCTAGGGAAGTCTGAATGCAGAAGTGCTCAAAACCGGCTGTTTTATTTACTTCATACATTATACCGTTTGAATGGCCCCATAATAATTTGATTAAATTTCGACGAAAATCACCTGAGCTGTTAAAATGTAACTTCTGAACGAAAGGACAAATTACTTGTAGATAGGTGACACGTGCGAATATTTTGCACTTTTAGTAATTACTTACGAAATAATTTTAACTTTAATTTTTAATGAAAATGTTAATTTTGATATAATTACTTAATTTTCGGTCCTTTGGCTAGTGATAAAATATTTTGTGCAATAGAAACACCTTCCAGAAATAATATATGATAATAATGTAATTATTTTTTTTAATTTCAGACAATTCACAGATCACGTTTATTAATACACAATTAACTTGTCCTATGTTAATATAAAATTAACGAGAACTTCAAGTTATAATATTAAGGTCTTACAACATGTAGCTCATTTAATGAGCTCATTGTAAATAATAAGTGCACATTTTAAAAATAACATATACCTAAGCGGTATGATTGAAATTGGTTAAGAGGTACCTATAAAAACATAACTTTTCGTTCATTGAAAAAAAGTTACATTTGGGTTTTACTACTTTCAAATTAATACTAATTTTTTAATCATCATTAACATCCTACTTTTCATTTTTAATGTTTGTTATTTCTATATGAATTTACAGCTATATTTTGAATTAAACATAAGCCTTTCATATCGTAAAGGTTTATATTAAACAAATTTCATTTGACCTGTGTAAACTGGTATTTTTTTAACATTTAGATAACCGTGAACAGGCTTTCACAGTCGTTTTGTATCGGCGGGTATTTCATGCGTTTGTTTATCCGGTTTTATCCGGGTTCATCCGACAAAAACCGGAATGAGCCAGAAAATTGTCTAACATTTTATAGTAAAACCGCTCGCGCGAAACGGAAATGTTTTATCGCATTCAATAAATTTCACGGAAGTCAGTTTATATGTATTATGTGCTATGAATTCTAAGAACTCACCTGTACCGACTTTCATCAATTCGTTACATTTTTAAAATCACCGCAGACTACTGACTTTTCTATTGCCCGACAGCTTATCGGTTATCGGCTAAGTAGCTTTTATGCGCGGCTTCGCTCGCGTTAATTTATATAGATATAGACACTATTTTTTATTATTTAGCAGACAAATATGTACTGCTAACCACACATAAGATTTAAATAAAATAAATTACCGATCGAATGATTAAACTGAATCATTTTTATACTGATAAATAATGTTCGATAAATCGAGATTATTTTTCTAAATATTGTTACCAAATAACACAAGTAGAGAGATAATAAGAGAAAGATATAAATAGGCTATATATATTGTTTTCCCGGACGACTATCTAAGTTTTCTGACCGATAAAACAAGTGCACCACCTATTAGAAATTAGATCCTATAGATAATATATAGTCTATAAGTTTTGTAAAACGTTCGTGTATTGTATTGTAAAATTTAATGTAGTCTTATTCAATCAATTTCAATGTAATCATCGTCTCATTGAAGACATTGCGGTCTGAGTGAATCTATCAACGATTGTGTATTTATGACATAAAATAACTCCTTCAAGCATTTGTGAAAACTGCCGTCTATTTACCGTTAATTTTATTAGCTTATTAAAATTATTGAACACTTTTTTTAAGAAAAATGTAATTTCATTACCTTGTATTAAAATAAATGGGAAGATATAAGAAATGAAATACAAACGTTTAAGAAAATAATACAATGAAAAGGAAATTGTAATAAACTTCTACTAATAGATAATTATTCTTGTAATTGAACTCTTCCTTTCAACAAAAAATACACAAATAAAGTCTGAGGTAAAATTAACGTATATTTCTAAACGTAACGTATATTTCTAACTGTCGACGGTATGGCAGTTTTTTTCTTTATTCAGCATTAATTCACGTATAAGTAGTAAAAACCAGGTATACCTCGATTCACGTAAATGCGACGGTCTGAAATCGAGGCGAGTCCGAACTCGCGCATGGTACAGTCGAGTAAAAAAGGCTTAGAACATTGAATGATATTGTTATAAACTTATTGAATATTCTTAGCAGTTATAACCCATTTAGTAAATAAACACTTTACGTAACGAAAACCCCGAATAATAAAACAGCTACACGGGTTCAATATTAATCATTTTAACTATTTGGGAAGCACACACGATTCATATGTACTAAAAATTGCTATTTTTAAATAAAAAACACATTCATTTGACATATATAAAAATATAAGAAATATATAATATTTTAAATTAAATAAATATCTAAACTACTGTCCTGGTGTAAGCACCAGGACAGTCAGACAGCACAAAATTAAGATTTTGTGCTCTGCACAGTTCAGACCATTATCACCACACTTACTTAAATCGAAGTATCAATATGCCAATGTTTATAAAAAGAAAACTCGTGGCATCAAAGGTCATCAAACGTTCGTTTTCTAAACATTGAAATCTGTACCTTATTACCACTACTTACGTATGAGCTTGGATTCAATTTAGAAAAAAAAAATGCTTTTCCCTGCCGTCCCCGGTGTGCGCAGACCATAATAGCTACTCATATCTCATGTTTTCGTACTCGCGACTTCATTTATAATATGAAAATACATTTCTTTCACTATCCCATGGGAGCTCTTTCTTTGCCGGAAAAAAAAATATTATTACGTCAGATACTATAAAGTCTTGGTAAAAACCATATGGTGGATTTCCAACCAGAATTCGCCCACTGCTGGGCACAGGCTACTCAATTAAGGAGAAACAGAAGAGCTTAATCCATCACACTTCTCGGTATTAACGGTTATATATATCTGGCATGGCCATTTATAAATAAGAAAAAAAAACCTTCACCACAAATACACGCAGATATCACGCATCACAGAACACGAGATGAATTTTAAACATGAAAAACCAAATTAGAGCCATCTTGATTCACGAGAATGTCAACATGTGACTTGTAATGGAATAAAATGTAATATTATTCACAATTGAAATTTCCAATACAATACTAGCCTTCGCACGCGGCTTCTCTTACGTTTTTGTATATTTTATTATACTGGACTCAACAGTAGGGCTGTTGAGGTTCCTTTGGTCTTGAGTCGAGGGTTCGGAAATACATACAAACAAACATCAAGACCACGTCAAACATCCATATATCAAATAGAGACGTTTGGCGTGAGCGGGATCGAACTCGCGACCGTTAGCGCATCAGTCAATTGCAGTGACTACTGCGCCAACGTGTCTGTCATAGTTAACTAAACTATGCTTATTTTGCTCTTGTAATAGAAAAAGCAATAAGTTGAAATAGTTTTATCGCAATCGCTATATCATCACATAAGATACGAACAAACAATTGAACAAGCTTTAATTTTTACTAGTGATCGTCTAGCGTGCGTTTCATACTCCTCCGTCCGCACAATTTTCGTAAAAAGAAAAAAAGTATTTGCTTAACTTATCTAAAAATATATTATAGCTCATAGGTGACTGACTGACTGACTGACATAGTGATTTATCAATGCACAGCCCAAACTACTAGACGGATCAGGCTGTAATTTGGCATGCAGGTAGATGTTATGACGTACGCATCCGCTAGGAAAGGATTTTGATTAATACTTTCCCCAAGGGGATAAAATTGGGGATGAAATTTTGTATGAAACTTTATAAATTTTAAACCAATCGGGCTGATACTTTGCATCCATAAAATTACTATGACGTAGGCATCACAGACATCGCATTCAAAATTCTCATTGTATTGTAGTTGAGATTTTTTTGATTATCTTATATACTATACACAAAACTTTGATGTAATGTGGTCGTAAGTATTCATCCGGCCATTGTTACGCAAAAACATAATCATCTTAAGTGCAATGTCGTGTGTTGATTTTGTAGCGAGCTTCTGTTTACACAGCATTGCTATTAAGAATATTAATTAACTAAATTATACACTTGTTTTCGTTGCATTAAATTAATTAACAAACATCTAGGAACGATCTATCGACATTGTATAATGTAATAATCACAAATGATATTTGTATAAATAAAACTAGTCTCCGTCCGTATGTATGTTGATAAAAAGTAGCGTATGTGGTATTCTGATGTATAGACTATATTACTATAAAGTTTCATTAAAATCTGTTGCGTAGTTTTTGCGTAAGATCCATCCAAGCTTTGGAATTTATAATACTAGTTTATTTATAATTTATAATATTATTATGTTTTTCTGTATACTTAATTTTTAGATTATATACAGAGAAATAAAAAAATGGGGAAATGCAATTCAAACTGACTCACTGAGGTTTTTGTACGACTGATACGACTCACGCTTGGCCGATGATACCTTTTATATCGGTTGAATCTATTGATCTGGTAAGCGGAAAATATATTTTTTTCTTTTTCTGGATTAATTCCGAAACGAATCTATTATAATTATATGGTTCATAACGTTGTCTTAAATCGTCGCGATTATTACTCATTGAAATAAAACTATTTTAAATTGGATAGACTGATTTCTATTTACTGAATGATCAGTCTACCCGTGACCACGAAGGCTGTAAAGTGCTTGAAACGTCGGGTTGATAAAAATAGTTAATATACGCGATTTAAATCCGTTTAAAATTATTTTATTTATATAGTTCATATTTTACTCAAACAGTTTTTCCATTTCTAACTTTTCAAAAGTGCTCATAATTTAGAACAATTCCAAGATGTAATATATAGATGCGTCACAGCTTGTAAATGTGCACTATTTTATTTACAATTAATTTGCCTAATAGCGGAGACAACAACATGTTAATGGACTAGGATGTTAATTACAAGTATGTGTATATGTATATAACGTCTTAGAGTGTGCAGGCTGTTACTGGCTTTATGATATGTATTTATGTAGTAAATGGAGTTTGCTTCTAGATTAGTGCAAAAAACATAACGCGCGAAGTCGCGTCGTTGAACGTTATTACTTCGCGTCGGCTTCGTCAAAATCTACGACGTGTAGCGTAAAAAAAACACTACGTGATGTCGCTAAGTAGTTATGCGTTTTGACCGTTAATCTATATACATTGGATATAGGTTTGCCAACATTTATTTAACGAAATATAGTATTTTTCGATATAACGTCAGTGAACTTCTTATAGTCTGTAAGAAATTAATAAAAATTTAAAAGGTACAAATAAACTAAAAGGTACAAAACAAGTAAAACATTCGAAGTCAGTGGCAAGTAAAACCTTCAATGGATTACTCACTATCACCGAGTAGGTAATCGGTGAACCTCAATAAAAAAAAACCTCCTGTTTTCAATTCATTGTGGATTGTTTTTATACAGATGTATAAAACTGCATAATTGTACACATACATCATTATGATTGAATAATAAATCAAATTTTAAGTACATGAAGAAAGAAAAAACATTTTTAAATGGTATACGAGCTGTAAGAAGACACCTATGCTCTTAACGTTAAAAATCTACATTCACATCCTATTTTGACAAGTTTTTGACTTTTTGGCGCGTCATACTAAGTCGCTAGCTGGTACTAGGCAACGACGTCCAAAGGCTGACATTCTGTGTGCCAAAATCCATGAGTTTATAACACGTCTATATTATAATATCATTGCTTGCTTGTGCACTGGTGTACCGGTGTACTGGTCTCGTGCACAGATGTGAGGTAGCGGATTTAATACGGACGAGATCACGATTTAACCATAATCCAAACGTATCATAATATTACAAGAGGCATTATGAGCGTGAAATAACAATGTAATAAATCTCGTCAATGTGTTTTATTTATCTTTAATTTATAATCAAATATCATATTTATTGTTGATAATAAAGCAATATCAGGATTTCAACGTAACGGTATTAATCGGATAATATGGATTATGCAAATGTAATAATATTCAACTAATGAATTAATTGCCTTTCATTGTTGATATTCAATTGTTGTACATTTTGGAAATCATAAACACGTTAGGACGTTGTTATTTTAACTTGCAATAATACGTACTATGAGGATATTAGCAATTTGATTTTTCCATTCATTTATCTACAGCTTCGCTTAAACGAGCTTCAATTTTTACGGTATATTACGTAAAAGTACGATAAAACAGTATTATTCTGAATCACGAAGTTTTGATTTTTAATATTATTAACGTCGATGTAAGGTAATTAAAACATTAAGGCTAAACAGTATTGTTTTTCGGAACTGGCCCATTTTTTTTTTGTTTACGCAGGGGAAATCTTTGGAAAGATACTCGATTACTAGGGGGGAGATCGGGTTCTATGGAGATTTATACCCACTAAGACCCCTACAATGGCCTTCCTCAGCACGGAAATGGAGAGTCCTGGCCGGAACTGGCCCTTAATCTCTTATTAGACAAGAATTATATTTGTAAGTTTTACCTTCGTAATTGACATAAAAATACTCTGTAACCTAGTAACGTTGTAATCTTCTTTCTTTATTTTGTTTTGTGGCTTTTAGTTGTGCCAATTGTGCACATATTATTTCGCCAATGTCACGTGGAGGTATGTAATCTTATGAAACTGTCAAATATAAAGGCATTGACAACAAATTCTTTAAAAAAAAATGGCAAACTACTTATGTAAATCTTAGTGAAAGTCTGAGAACTAAACTAATAATGTAATTCTTGCCTAAGGATTGACATTGGCGGGTCCTATTTTACTATTCAACTTCTAAAGGAGGTAAATAAATGTTAATTGGTATTAAAAACTAAATAAATTTATTTGTTAAGTATTCTGTTAGTATTAATTATTAAAGTTGGTATGCCTGATTTTCTAAATTTAAATTATTGAATATTTCTATACTTCATTCTTGATCAAAAACAAGCCAGAGTTGTTGGTAGAGCATATTTTTATACAAGAATAAAAATATTACTTTAAAGATACCAAGTATCTTCCGAGAAAGGCTTTTTAAAAAACTTCGCCGTGAATTATCCGTTGAATATGCGTCTTAGAAATTCTTCTTAGACATGCCTTATGACTCTCAACCACAGACTACGTAATGAATGAGAAAGCTATAGAACTTTTTTCTTTCTTTATGACGGTTATGTTCTAATCTACCGCGAAATAAACCAAAAAGGTTTTTTTAAATTCAGGTTTTCTTAATTTTCGTTCGTGCATTTTTAATTTATTTTTATTCTTTGTATACTCTTCAAGCGCGCTACAATTTTTATGGTGGTAAATTTGAATTTTTCTTTTAATTATGGGCATAAAATATGACATGACAACATCCCACAGATGAGAGTCATAAAACAAATGACCTATCTCATTATGTCCTTTATATTCATAATAAAAAATAATCAAATAATACTGGCCGCAAATAGATAGCGAATTTTAATTTAAAAAATATTTATCGAAATATAAAAGCTCATTCTTCATATTAAAGTATATAAATGCCTTTCTTCTTTTCTTTGTGAGCATTTTCAAATACGGTATCTGTAACCCACTGACATACAAGTTCGTATATTGGCTTGACTGGGTCAGTACCTCACTCTCACAGAAGATTGGCGTGAAGTAGCTAATATAGCTGCATTACGTACGGTGAGTGAGAGAAGGTATAACTTCTCCATTTCTTTATGTATGCTCTACTTCTTTTCATCCCTCATTTCTTTTTAATTGGGAACACATTTTTGGCTTCTCTAATACAGCAAATATCCATGAGCAGCGGTGATCACTTAACTCTGTTCGTTTACTTTAATATATATATAAAAAAAATCTTAATTAATATTAAGGAATTTGTCTACTTGCTTTTATGGTTGATAGTTTAAGGAGAAGAATAAGAAACATTCATAAAAAGGAATAAAAAAATTACCAGTGATTATTATCGTTCGAATAATTCAATATTTAATTAAATTTGTTATTCACTAACAAGATGGTAGTTTTAATTTGAAAAATAAAATCAATTGTCATGAATAAAAACATGCAACGATTTTAATTGTCGATGTCAGTACGATGTTGTGTTTGTTAAAATAATAAATACAAGCTGTATTCGAAAACTAATTTTATTCATAAAAGATTTACGTTGAGTTTGCTTATATTTTTTTGATCTTAGGGTTCCGTACCATAAAAGGAAAACAGAACCCTTATAGGATCACTTTGTTGTCCGTCCGTCTGTTTGTGAAGACCGTTTTATTAGAAATGCGTGGAGGTATCATGTTGAAATTTATATTATATACTCAAGTGTAAAAAATTAAACTTCTAAGTCGACGTAATTAGAAGATAATATCATTTATGTCACATATTTTGACAAATGGTCAAAATATGTGACATAAATGATATTATCTTCTGTCTTAGATTTTCGCGATTATTATTGATTGAAATAAAACTATTTTAAACGGATTTCGCGAAATCGCGTATATTAATTATTTTTATCATCCCGACGTTTCGAGCACTTTGCAGCATTCGTGGTCACGGGTAGACTAAGGTGACATTTGTCTATTTGAGGTTTTAGAAAATATTAAGTCCAACAGACTGCAAGATTAAAAGATACTGTTAGTGCCTTCTGCGTGCAACCGGAACGTTATTAGAACAAGATACCATCTAAGAAACCGTTGGCGGTAGTTGTAAATAATATTTTCTAAAACCTCAAACAGACAAATGTCACCTTAGTCTACCCGTGACCACGAACGCCGCAAAGTGCTCGAAACGTCGGGATGATAAAAATAATTAATATACGCGATTTAAATCCGTTTAAAATAGTTTTATTTCAATATTTTGACCATTTTAGCGTTTTCGCAAGGGAATGAATCGCGGCTTTGTCCACGTGGCATGTTGATAAAAACTATTCTATGTGTTAGTCTGAGAGCTAATTTGAATAAACTGTCGCTACCAAAATATGCCTTTCTGACAATTACAGGCAGCGATTTAGTACAAAAATTAGAAGTCAACTATCTGAATGTAGCATTTTTTGATAGCGATAACTTGACGTAATTATCCTGCCGATTTATAACATATATTTCTGTAAAGATTCATTAAAATCAATTTAGTAGTTTTCGCGAGAAAGGGGAACAATTTTCCATACATCCACACACCTATACATTCTCACTTCACAGTAATTGTAAGATATGAACTACAATAATGTTTTTTACCGACTTCCAGAAAAGGAGGAGATTCTCGATTCGTCCAGGATTTTTATGTAAGTTCACCGATCTCTCGAAAACGACATGAGCGATTTAGTCAATTCTTTTTTTGTTTAATTTCGTAGTCCCGTGGAATTTTCCTCAAAATCGGTTTTGTACTTTAGTTTTAAAAACAAAATAACCGGGATAAGTTAGTATTTCAAGTAAAAAAAAAAATGTTAACTTGAATGACTTACTTTTGCTATTCAAATCGGTTTCCCTTTTTTTTTTAAAGTCTGGCGTTGTAATTAACTTAGTCGTATGCCGATTTCATGACATGCTAATTTCTGGTACTACCAGTTCATTATTAAAAATAATTGGTGTAAAAAATTTATTACAAAGCATAATTTAGTTAGTATAATATAATTTTTAAGTTTAAAACTTGTTTTAAATAATTATTACCTATAGGACTTCCTAGCTATATATCTTTTCTAAAAATCCTTTTTATGTGTATAACTAATTAATTAATATATGTATAAAAGTGAAAGACTAAGCGTGACCCTCGAAAAAAATTATCTAAATTTTTCTTTTATAGTACTTTATAAGTCAGCTAAGAACATATGTTTATATAACTAAAAATTCAACCCTTAAAATTATGAAATTCTTACGCAGAAATCAAATTTGATGCAAGAAAAACTGATCAAAAATTGGTAGTTTTTACCTGACTTAATACACACGTATTATGCAAACAAAATATTTTAATTAAAAAGTACCTCTATTATACCTTAAATAAACTCGTATGAAGTACAGCTACCAACCAGTGCTTTAATAAAGAAATCCCTGTTTTATACATTATGAAAATGATTCCATATGATATCAGTACAATGAAAGATGCAATTTCATTCCTATGGATTCAGATGTTGAAAATTGTATATCATTTCATGTTTTGTATGGCAACTGTATTACGTAATTTATTGGTTTATTTTATGCATCAATATCTAAAGCTGATACTTTGATACATTTTTAAAGGGTTTCGGTAGTAAAATCATGAATGATTAGTGGATATTATTTTCCGTAAAGGATCGATCCGATTATGATTGACGTAAAAAATGTAGATATATTTTTTTATTATTCGTCTTATAATTTGAAAATTCACAATATTTGAATAGCGTAAGAATCAATAACGAAACACAAAATAACCGTGAGGTAATATTGTGTGCATTAAAACTATGCGTTATTGGCTATAACAAAAAAATCTGTTTTATTAAGCACGTAACTAAAAATATCACTTTTGTTACTTGGTTACGGAATTATATTCTTCTATCTATACATATACTTTAAGTATAGCCTACCTACCTACCATATAGGTAATAATCTACTTCATAAAAAGGTTTTTTTAAAGAAAATAACCGAAATACAAAAATAATACCTTAAAAAATAATATTAGTTAAAACAAAAATTATTTATTATAATGATGAAATTTTTCGATGAAAAAAAATTGTCTTTAGCGTTATTTAAATGCATTGAATATTATTTACTAAACGAATTTATTTATTAATTTCTAAACGAAGTATAATTTATTAATTTAAAAAAGAAACAAATAACTCATTGTAATATCTGTTATGAATTCACAATTAATTATTAAAATGATATATCAATACTAAAACAAAAAAAAAAAAAAACGAAAATAACCGGTCACAAAACACGATATTTAATCCAGAGAATATCCCGATACTATCCTTATATCCAATACCAACTTCTAATAATACAGAGTACAAAAACATAAAGTACACGAAATCGCTAAACTTCCTAACAACTTTAACAAGAACCGAAAATAATAGACTTACCCAAATATAACTCGCAAACTCCTTTGGGCACGCACTGTATAATCACAATTAGCGATTGCCAGGTCCGCGAAAAAGTTCGATATATTTGAAGGTTTCTCGTGCGTAAATTCCACGTTTTTGGCAGACGTTCGCCCCGTTTCGCGATCGAGTTTACTACTGAGCGATGGGGCGAAGGAACGAGGGAGTGGACAATGGGGTGGCACTGAAATTGATAGATAGTTTAAACTAGTTTTTTGGGTGTCTTTCTGGCGTCTACGATATGGTTTTATCAAACGTTTTTTATTTACTGAAGGTATGGATGAGTCAGGCTTAACGGATATGGTCATTTTTTTGTATGCCTTTTTTTCCTTGTCATATTTCGGTTGGGTTCTTTTTGTGGATATTTTAGTAGTTTTAGATTTGTTTTTAATGATAGCGTTTTTATAATTTTTTTTTTTTTATATATAAAATATGGGATTAAGGTATTTTTAATGTCAAACGTTTGAATTAAAGTGTGTATTTGTAATGAGTAGGTATTTGTTTCATACTTATGATTGAATGTTAAAATTAATGAATTAATAATTAATTATAAAGAGTGTTTACGTTTAACATATATCTTTTTGATCGGAAATTACTTTTCACAACTTAAATTTTAATCAACCATTGATCAATGAAATTAATATTTACAAGCAATAAACATTAATATCCATTAATTATTAATTACCTTTCAGACGAATCAAAACTTTTTTGTTTATTTTCCATAGGTAATAAACCCTTAACCCAGCTGCAAGCAATTTACCCCTATTTATTTTTAATTTACATTAGATTTACCCTTATTTTGGGGTATAATAGATTAGATAAGAGCCCCCGAAACCTTAATGTTTATTGTTTTACGAAATAGTGTATCAGTGACCCTCGAATGAGTCACCTGCCCACTTTCATCGAATTAAGGAATAATATTACGATTTCGAAAATATTGGTTCTTCGGTATCGTTTCATGATAATCATTTGTTTGGTTAATGCTATCGCGAGTAAACTTCTTGCGAGTCGCTTTCTTTATTATCAACGTATTACATAGAAACAGATCGTAGAAAATATATTTGGTTAGTTGATATATTGTGTCGGCGTTAAATTTTGTTTTCATTATTATTTCATTCATTTAATTTATTAGGTATGAATCATGAAATTGATTATTTATTTATCATAGCAATAAAAATATATTTATACAGGAATATGAATGGTAAATATCGTGCTATAAGCGTATTTTGGTCTTATTTTAAATTTACAACCATAAAATAATTTTAAGAAGCTTTAATGGACTCACTTTTAAATGTAAAAGAAAATACACAAAGACAACAATGAAAAGTCTAGTCTTAAAATATGCACTTGAGAAGTGCTTCACAATAATTTCGAGTACAATAAAACGCGGGTACACACTCAACATTTCTTTCCACGGAGTAATAAAAACTCTTAAACGCATAAGACAAAGCCGAGAAACAAAACTTTGGCGCCATTGTTGAATTTCTCAAGTCTCAGGTAAAGTGTTTTATTACAGTTTTGTTTAAACAACAATTGTATGAAGTTTCGAGAATTTAATAATCTTATTTAATAAGATGTTTAAGAATTTCTGTCGTAACGATAGTTTGTAACGTCTACGGTTTAGCTGAAATCGATAAATATTGAAGAAAAATATTCTAAGAGTTACGCTTGGTATTTCTTAGGGGAATGCAATTTAAAACGAAGAATTTACTAGAACATCAAGGTAAGCGAAATAGCTCAATGGCTCAAGTTTTGAAGATTTTATTAGAAATTTAAAATATAGTAAGTATACTATTATTAAAGCATTTAAAACCAGAATTTGTATCTGAATTACGCAGGTTGTCGTATCAGATGCTCGAGCATCTCCATTTTGAATAGAAATCGAGAGAAAAAACCTTTTTCATTTCATTATTGAATTTATGTTACTTGTTTTAGTTTTCACATCAGATTTTACCATTATTATTTTTTGATATTTCAATATATAGCTTTCGACGGCATTCATTATAACCACTCGATGCGAATAAATCCTCATTGTTGGAGAGGCCATAAAAAAATCAAAATACGTGTTATATTAGAAACCCTGCACCCTTCGTTATGAAATTATGGTATTGGAACCATATTGTAACAAAATAAAAGATCAATTATGTAACCTTTATTGCAACCGAGTAAGGTCCAAGTTTGTATCGAAAGTTTATTGAAATAGGAGAATAGGGGTCAGGTTATTTGGTTCCCTTTGCTATAAAGAGATTATTAGAAAAAATCCACCATACACTCTCATTGTCAGACGCGTGTTATGTAGAGAATTATGTTGAGTAAACTTTAATAACAGCATTATGCCCCATAAAGTCCTTTTATATGAATTATTTGGGGAAATTTATGAAAATTTTAAATGATACGGAAGGGTTAAATCTGTATACTCGAAGTAATAATAAATGCAATGCATACTTTTAGAATTCAACAATTTGGAAACACTAAATAATTAATATATTTTTCATCGATTGATAATTTCGCTTTCAAATAATTAAAAAAATATAAATATCTATAATTTTAATCGTATAGCTATTGTATAATAAAAAATATCTGTAGTAAATATACATAATGTATAATCGATTTTAATAATTCAATAAATAAATATGTATCGATCGTATTTTGTACTAATAACTTAATAATAAACTGATACATAATACAACAATGCACTTCTAATAATGATTCTATTTCGGGTATTGTCACCAAAACTAATATGACGTATGCGATCAGATACAAAATCACAATCACAATCAACATTGAATATCAAGGATTAATATCTTAGCATAGCTCTTATCATTATATGCTCAAAGACTATATTACAATAATACTGATACTAAGTCTACAGATAATATTATATAAAAAATAATAATATGTAACTTAATACGATGTGAATATATTTCACGTTATTTTTTATTTATTGTGTGGTTTAGTCTATGAAAAAAAAAGAATATATATATATATATATATATATATATATATATATATATATATATATATATATATATATATATATATATATATATATATATATATATATATATATATATATATATATATATATATATATATATATATATATATATATATATATATATATAGTATATGAATTATTGTTATTATACCTACTTAAGCTTTTAAAATTACAAATATTTGTACATTATGAACTTGTTGAGTAGTACTTTTTGAAATTCTCGGAATTAACAGTTATCGATTTTTTTTTAATATTTTCCTTGTATTTTTTAATAACAGGTATTGTACAGCATTTATTTCATCGTGCAAATATTGCGGCGTTCTACTTAATTGCTTGTCGTTTTCAATTGTTTTTCGTATACATAAAAAATAAAAAATAATGTTGAAAAATTCTCGCAAATATGACAATACTCGTATAGTATTGTGATTTTATTTACTTTTTAATTTAACAAAAAAAGTCGGTTTCAATTTTTTTTCTCCACCTGAAAATAAAATTGCGAGATAACCCAGTACTACATTGAATGTAAACTCGGCAAAGTTTTTTTTCCGAGTTCGAGTTGGCTTCAAAGCAGGCGAGCTTTTGTATGAACATGCAGTTTGACTCAAAAACTACCGGCTCTGGGGTAGAAAATCTCATCTGAAATTTTTCACGCTGTTCACTTTGTAAAATTTGGTCGACTTTTCACTTAACGAACGGCTTAATAATTGATACCGTTATTCAAAATCAAAATAAAAATATACTTTATTCAAGTAGGCTTTTACAAGCACTTTTGAATCGTCAATACAGAAAAAAAAAGTAATTAATTAATTAATTTACCACTGGTTCTGAATGTAGATTCTACAGAGAAGAACAGGCAAGAAACTCGATAGTTACTTTTTTAAAAAGTTTTATGATAGGTCTATACATTTATCAGTTACAAAAATATTAAATACCCTGTGTGAATCTAGCTTATACTAAATCCAAGCATCTTTATCATCTATATAATGTTGAACAGAATAATATGATTTAGCTACTAAGCACTTTTTAACATGTATTAATTACGGAAGCCTAATAATGACGAAGTAACGTTGTTACATTAAGGTTGATAGGCAGGGTTATTACGTTAAACTATCGTTATCACTAAATGCTAAATTCTAACAATAATTTTCTGATTTCTGTTATAAAATGCCTCCTTTAATACACGACAGTGTATAATGATCTATTTTTATTACCTATATTTTTGTTTTTACACTTATTTAATGTTTAATCCCCGACGTGCGAGTGTGTGTCGACGACGAATGGACCACGGACGAGATGGTTCTTAAGTATAATTTATAACGATCTGTTCAGACGTTGCGCGTTGGAGTAAGTTCTACTGATATGATCGACTATTCTATAAATGACACTAAAATAACATAATTGAGTACCATCCACTGTTATTGCAGCATCATCTGGAATCAGAAGTGTATACAAATCCTTATCAACTTACAGCAGAAGTATTAAATTCTCGTTGAAATGATCACATTGAATACATTTTCATGTGTTTTTTAAAATACTCCATTTTTGTTTTTAAATATTGAGAATAATAACGTTAATTTGGTACCCTATCTTTAAAGAATTTTAATTAGTAAAACAGTTATCTACTACACAAAAGTAACCAGTGAATGAAAACATCGTGATCAAGCCTGCATGTGTCGGCAAAAATTCTGGTACATGAATATTCGTCAATCCGTGATGGAACAGCGTGGTGGATTAACCACCAATTCTTCTCTTTATAAAAGAGGTGGCTTTTGTCCAGCTGTAGGATGATTACGGGCTATTAAAACATGGCACAGTAGGTACAATATACAATACAAACTAAACATAGCTGAAATAAAAAATGTAAAAAATAATTACAAAAAAAGTTTCCAATAAGTTTATGAAGGTTATAAAAATAATATCGTTAGATGTTTATTGAAACTACAAAATTATGTTTATATACGATATTTAATAAAAAAATGTAAAAAATAAAATAAAAATCACAAATTCCGAGATGATTAAAATGTCAAAAATACAGGCACGGACAGTAAATTCTTCAAAGCGTAAATTTATAACAACCTACTACGAGTATATGTAGGTAAATCCTTATAAAAGTCTGTGAACAAAACTTCTGTCTAATTTATAGGAATCAGCTTTTTTTCCAAGCCAAGAATCAATTTTAGTGTCGCTCATGTAAATGTGGATTTTGTTATACTGAACGATCATATTTTTTTTTGTCTGGCCGGCACAACATTCTAGACGCTTACTGTAATTTAATTATATTTGCTTGCAATTTTCTTCTAAGTGCAAACTATAGTTTAAGAACGTTTTATCACAAACGGATGAACGGTATAAAGAACAAATTAGCTGTACCCGATATGCGTTGCAATACTACCTAAATTATGTAATTTTTTTTAAGCCAGGAACCCTCTGGACAATATACAAGTGTTTTATTACAATAATATCAATAGTTTTATAACGCATAGACCAATGGATGCTGATAGTAAATGGCGTCTAAAAATGTCAAACATATTCTTAATACATTTGTTTGAAGAGGTATATTATGTGTATCCATATTTTCTTTTCTATTTTGATAAAAGTTTGAACGAATTTAAAGCAGATTGGTTTAAAAAAAAGTTTTATCTAATAATAAGTTTTTAAAATATATGAGATTAAATATATATTTATAACAAAATATAGAACACAATTCAATAATCGACACATTAAATTAAGAACCATTTTTCCGTACTTATTTTGTTTAGATGACATTAAAAACTTTTGAATAATCTAAATACGTGTCGCATTATCAGAAACCATCGAGATCTACGAATTTGAATTTTTGTGGGTTAACACATTATTGCTTATCAGCGTCCAAATATACAAACATTGATGGTTATTTATATAGATAAGCCCGTCGACGTCAATGAACTAGCAACGTTAGGCTGAAGTTGTACCTTGAACCGAACTCACTTATCCAGGCGCACAATATAAGGCGAAATATATTCCTATACTGTCTATACTAATATTATAAAGAGCATTTGTTTGTAAGTTTGTAGGTAATTTGTGAACCTACTGATCCAATTTGACATATTCTATTTGCGTTGCATAGCTTGTTTATTGAGAGGTTTTACTCGCGTTTATGGTTATTGCTTCGCTACTATGAGTATGAGTAGCGTCATGTAATATAACCTATAGCCTTCTTAACCAGCCAGTAGTTTATGATATGAGCTCGATCAAACAAACAAATTATTCAGCTTTATAATATTAGTATAGATAAAAAGGTATATATTATGAAGCTATTAATACCCGCAACAGATTATAAAAATAAGTCATTTCTATTTCTGTGTGTTTGAAACGAATAGACTAAAAATCTACAGAACCTATTGCAATAAAATTTACAGGTATGTAGTTTACATCCTTTCAAAGGACGTAGCCAACTTTTGATCCTGAAAAAATGTACGGTCCTTTTGGGATTACGATGTAAACCGGAGCGCGATATAACCGAATACCACTCGGACGAAGTCACGTGCGGAATGCTCGTCTCGACAAATAAATAAAATTTAAGTGTTTGCTTGTAATTTCAAATTAAAAGCTTTTCAGTAAATACCTAAGAAAGTATCCGCGGTGCTTACATCAAAAACACATTTTTTTTTAAATTTTTGTTTGTCTGTCTGCCTGTTTATTCTGGCTAGTCTCGACTGAAACTGCTGGACAGATTGATAATGTCAAAAAGAAAACTTAGGCTTCTTTTATTATAAATTATTTATTTATTTTAATTAATAAATAAAAAAGATAGTAACACGATATCAAAATGAAAACCAATGAAATAGTGAACAATATCCGATTAATAGGGAAGGTAAACATTATATAAATATAATTTTTCTTCAAATTAACGTGTGTAAAACCACTGGGCACAGTTAGTATGTAATAAATAAACCAACAAACACATGAGTACTGTTGACGTCAGACAATGATATCGCGAATGTAATCTGACTCATGATCGATCTTTAGAATTGGATATGGGGATGAATAGCGCAGATGTTAAGAGATTACATTCGTTATTGTGCGAGCCGGTTCTACGTACATCTTTTGGTTCATTTATGGTGTGTATATTTATAGCATTGAAACTGTTGAATTTCTTACAATGTGTTTAGTTTAGACAGTTTAATGTTAATATAAAGTTATAGCTTCATGGGCCTGTTTTAAGACTTACTATTAAAATTCATGATAGCTTAATCGGATCTTATCTACTTAATAAACTGCAATTTTGGTTTTTAAAGGTGTCTATTAAAATTATAAAAAGGATACATTTTTAAACAAAGAATAATTAGAATCGTGTATTGAAACATTTAAAGGCGACGTTGCCGTTCCGTCAAATTATAAATGCTAGATAAATTTATTTATCAGTTAATTCAACAAGGAGGTCGGTGGTGAAACAGAAAAAATATGTAATGAAATCTTAATTATTGTTCACTATTTAAAATGTAAACAGAAACCGGTGAAACAGGCCTTATGACTATTATATTTAAGAATTATAAATATGTTACGTTCATACTTTTGTTAAAAATTAATGTCCATATCCAACTTTGACAAGCTCGTCAATTAACTTGTTGGCCCAAAGATACTTTTGTCTTCATACTCAGTCGCTAATTGGTTGCAATGCACCTACTGTTGTCGACAATCTAGATGTCAAAATATATGAACCTCGAACATTTTTATAATTACTAGTGGTCGCCTAGCGGTCGAAATTCGACCATAGTTCATTAAATTGTGAATCGATTTCAAGATTGACCACAGACTATAACAATAAACAAGAAAGTGATATGCGCGTGTGTGCGTTTTTTTATTAATTGAATGCATAATTAAAAATAAAAATTAACATTCGTGTCTCCTTAAGTGTGAGATATTTCATACACCTACGTCCGCGCGATTTTCGTAAAAAGGAGTATAAAGTTTTTGCTTCACGTATTAATTTTTAGATATAATATGCTTAAAGTCCTTAACGTTTGTGTTTTTTCATTTGTTATGATAAATTGTTTATTATACTAAATATCAATTTAATTTGATTATTATTTAATTTTAGTTTAATAATTTATCTATATATAACCTTACCATTAATTAAAATTCTATGTTTTTATTTTGTTTTGACGATGTAAGTGTTCGTGACAGCCTACTTAAAGAAAGTATATCTTGCTTTTGATTTTAGCGCTGTACCATATCTCAGCGGTACAATGAGAAGACCAATTTTGGTAATTCAGCTCTATTTCTCTCTCTATTTAAAACCAATAACAAATATCTGTGTAGTTGCTTCTCTATGCAGGGTACATAAAAAAAATAGTTTTTTTTTTCATAAACGTAACTTCATTTTCATAAAGGTCACCTAATGTTACCAGATTACCGATTGACATTTGCAGCACTAGAGGAACCAAATGCATTGTCAGCTTTAAAAACAAATGAAGGATGAAGGAGAATATAACGTAAGGAAAGGAAGGGGACAGGGGCTTAGTCTTCCGACTCACTCACTGGAAACAGTTCTTATACGCTGTTCTTACAGCACGCGACCCACACGTTCAGTTTACTTTTACTTCATAACTAATAAAATCCCACGAATCGATAGCTCGATCATTCATTCCATGAGTTGAATTTGACACTCAGTAGTAGTGAGTAAAAAAAAAATATTTTCGATTTTTTTTTACGCGGAGTGGTATATCACACATTATAGAATAGAATGACTGAAGTTACCAGTCCAACGCTCAATATGTATGTATACCATGTATATACATATGTATAAGGTTCATCTTTCTGAGTAAAGATAACTCTAAGACTGTAAAATAAAGGGTTGAAAGAGATCCAGTCTAAAGCTAAGGGCAACGTGAATAAAATCGGCGAAACTGCCTGTATAAAATATACGTTAAAGATTATTTTGACACACAAGAAGAATTCAATATTATAAATCAAAATATCCGAAATAAAGACACCAAGGTACATAAAAGAAATATCATATAATACAGAAGTAATAACAGGTTTAAAATTGCTTTTAAATACAATGCAAATAATATATTTATTCACAGAATCATATCAGGGTCATAAGGCCCCTCGAAACGGATGAACACAAGACTTATGATCATTCCATACAAATAACTCATTTTAATCGATACCAAAAAGTTATTCACGTGCGAAACAGGCATGCATTATTACATGCCCTTATTTGATATAATTTAAGTTGTAAACTGTAAGCGTTTTTATTTATTTTTTTTAACGAAAATAATTTTTTTTCAATTACCCCTTTATCCTAAGTATGTAGACATTATAACTGATAAAAAGTGTTACATTGGTGATATGTATTAGTGATTGGAACCACTAAAACCTAGAGACTACTCAAAATGTAAAATATGTAATTGATACACGTGACACGTTGAATTGCGTACCTTATAACATTTGGTTATATAAATATGAATATTTTTGGAGTTTGAAATTTTCGTTAGACATAAAAAGTGTCCCAAATTTACCACTTCTAAAATCTGCCGCCCTCGGCTTCAGTTTTGCACATTGAACGTTGGAGAATGACATTGGTTTTTTGTCGTGTAAATAAAGCTAATCCCGACATGAGGCTCAAATTTATTTTAAAGCGTACCTTACAACTATAAGGTCAAAGATTTGGTATTGAATAGACGCTCCAACTAATGCCATGTCGCGTCTTGTCATCAACACATTCACATTCAGATCTAAAGATGCCATCACAAAATTCTTGTATGTCCAATTAATCTTTAACGTATATTTTATAGAAGCAGTTTTGCGGATTATATTCATATTGCAGATTGAATATTAATTAAATATATATAAAAATAACTTACCTTATTTCAATGACAATATTATATTAGTGAATAGAGGCTTCAGTGCAAAATCATTGGTATACTTTAGAACTTCCGACTCATGGATAATCTACTAAACTTTTTATATTTTTGTGTCAAAATAATTTTTATTCTTAAATTGATTCTTAATTACTAAGTACTCAGGTTATGAGTAGTCAGTTAATTGAGGTAAAACTCTCGTTATAAAACATGCTACATTTTAGAAGGTGATATCCGATTTTTGTACTAAATCACCTGCATTAAGTTTCAAATGTAGTACGAATTTGTTTCTCCACTAAAAAAAATGCTAAATCAAAGCTAATGCTTTTTTTAGCATTTTTTTCTTTACTTTAATTTTATCGCTCTTATCTCAATCTTAAACCAAATCCGTTAAATAAGAGTCATTCGTTCGGAACGAGAGATTCCTTTGTGAAGTCCCATACGACCGCCCCGCTCTAAACTTATAATAATAATAGAATTCCCTCGGATTAATTGTGTTATTTTTGTTGGAACGCTTTTAAGAATCGCCGGGACGTTAATAATTTGTTGTTACAATTTTTAGACTTGAGCATTTTTAGCGTATTTCAAAGATTTGTTTTGAAATCCCTTCATTCGTGATTATAATGAAATCGTGGCGGGTTCTGTATATAATATATAAATAGGAAAACACAAAAACGTTTTGTACCTTTTTCCGCTCTGTTTATTCGCCGATTTTAATTTTTTTATTAATGAATTTCAGTGTTATAAATACAATTTTTTATAGGTAAATAGGGAAAGACAAAACAGTTCAACTTATTGTGGTTTTACACGAATTTTAAATAACCATTGTGGTCGAATTTCGATTACTGAAGGAATACTAGTATTTTTATATCGTTGAGGATATGAAAACTTTAAATAAATTGGATTTTTAATTATAGTCGAAATTTCATATATATTTAATATAAGCTGCACTGTTTTGCGCATAATATCTTTAAAAAAATATAAGGAATCGGTACAAGAAAAATCATTAATCTCTATAATTTTCTTTAAACAGTTAAATTAATATTAAGTTTAAACATCTATAGCATTAGTATATATGTATGTAAAAAATCTAATTTTTGGCTTAAAGTGATAAAACATTTTTTAATTTATTTTCGTAGCTGCTACGTCACTAACATTATAAAAACCTGTAAAGTGCTTACCGTCGACATAGAGTCTTAATATTTGGAACGCAGGAAGATTACGGTGAACATATATATTTTAAAATTAAATGCCATAATGTTTAGGTATTTAAGAGTACGTATACAATTTCCGGAACCACCAAACCTGTTTTTAGATCGTCACAGTTTATATTTTATATATGGATGCTGATAAGCAATAATGTGTCAACCCACAAGAAGAGATAATGATACAAATACTAATTCAGGGATATTGATGTACTCTGATTATGCGTCACGTATTCAGCATTATTCAAACATTTTTCAAATCATCTGAATAAAATAAGGACGGAAAATAATTGCTTAATCTAATGGAACAAATATTTAAGTGTGTTTCATATTTTGGATTGTGCGATAATGTTATATATTTGAAAAACTTATTATAAGATAAAACTATGCTATACCAATATTTAATTAATTATACTTCTAATCAAAATAGAATAGAAAACATGGAAATATACTTCTATAAACAGATTTATTAAAAATACGTTCGACATCATTAGACGCCATTTTCTCAAAAATGAAGTCCGTGGGGCTTCACCCATATATGGATGCTGAAAAGCAATACTGCATGTATTGCTTTTCAGCATCCATATATGGGTGTTATTAAAAATAAAATCTACACTACAGAGATTAGCAAAAATATTGAAAGAATCCTCGAGGAATAATTTGATACAAACCAAAATTGTATAAACAGTGAAGTAAAAAAACTTTTTCTTATCCAAAAATTGCATTGCAAGCATATTACTGATAAAACATAATATCTTATTTCTTTATAAATAAAATATTTACTGCAAATGTTCCAAAATTATCACCGTCATAAGTAATACGGTTTAAATAATACAAGACAACGAACACAATAAATATCATAATTACATTAAATAATTCTTTCCCCACATAAAGGTGTGCGCTCGGAAAATCGTATTTATTTTCAAAGGTCTTTTTAAAGTAGCACAACATTTTCTCCTAGCGAGCGGGGCAGGTAAAGTCTTACAAATGTATCGACCCAATAACTCCTGGATTGTAACCTGGGTACAGCACTACAAATAGGGTTGCCTGCAGTAAATTTCTCGGCTAAAACTCGTTACAGCCTGTATATAAAAATAATGCGCTCCAATTTCTCAATATGTTTTTGTAATTTATAATAATATAATAAAAATAACTAATTTGTTTAATTACTCATATTTTAATGCTTAATAAACTGGCAATAATATATAATTTGATAATAAGATATAACAATTTACTTATTTTTTAGGGTTCCGTACCTTAAAAGGAAAAACGGAACCCTTATAGGATCACTTTGTTGTCCGTCTGTCTGTCTGTCTGTCTGTCTGTCTGTCTGTCTGTCTGTCTGTCTGTCGGGATGTCAACCCTTTTTTCTCAGAAATGCATAGACGTATCATGTTGAAATTAATATCATATACTCAAGTCTATGATGACATGCGGCCGTGAAAATATTAAAGTTCTAAGTTAACGCAATCAAAAGATAATGGAAAATATGTCGTATATTTTGACCATTTTAGCGTTTTCGCAAGGGAATCAAAACCTATAGGGTACTTCCCATTGACCTAGCACGATGAAATTTGGCAAGAAGTAAGATCTTATGGTACAAATAAAGGAAAAAATCTGAAAACTGTAAATTTTTGTATGTATGTTTGTCTGTTTGTAAGTTTGTCTTTCAACCTTTTTCTCAGAAACCCGTGAAGGTAACAAATTTTTATCAACGTCAAGTACTCAGAATTGTAATTACTAAGAGCTGTGAAAAAATCAAACTTCTAAGTTAACGCAATCAAAAGATACGGTCATTTATATCACATATTTTAAGTATGATAGCGTTTTTAACGTTTTCGCAAGGGAATCAAAACCTATAGGGTACTTCCCATTGACCAAGCATTATGAAATTTGGCCAGGAGCAAGGTCCTTTAGTATACATAAAGGAAAAAATCCGAAAACTCTAAATTTCTGTTCGTGTGTCTGTCAGTCTGTACGTCTGACTTTCAACCTTTTACTCAGGAACGCGTAAATGTATCAAGTTGTAAATTGATCAAGCGGAAAATATATTAATCTTAGAATAAAAATTATATGTACTTGTAACAAATTAACATAGAAGTTGACCATGGTCAAAAAAACAATTTTACAAACACTGAGAAGAAATTTGTATCAATACGAAAACATTAAAAAGCAGCAAACCTTTATAAACAACGCAATGCAATATATATATCGCAGCTAACAAAATGATAGCGCGATGCAGCGTACAGCTAATGCCATCTATTACAACATTATGACATTAACTGTGATTCTGCTCGATTAAAAAAATTTTTAATTTTAATTATTATTTAAACGCGCTAAAAATTATAAAATAAACTTTTCATTTAAAAGTTTTATCGTCGATTTATAACGTCATTACGTAATTAACATTCAATATAAGAGCTTCACGCGATTTGATTTAAGTACTCGTATTGACTTAGTACGAAAATTTTAAAATTAAATTCAAACAGATCGAGTTATTTAATTTACTTATTTATCTACACATATAAGTCTTCTGGTTATTAGTAATATAATTAGTTATTTATAAAGAAACAATTAGTTTTGTTCGAATTAAGGACTAATTATTTTCGTCTTGGCAACACTAATATATATTTCGATATTTTGATTGATAATATAAATCTAAATATTTTACGAACGTAGTGCAGGGGTAGTGGAGTGTAGTAGAATATAAATAAAAATAAAACGAGAATAAAATATACTATAATTATGGTGTTAATATCAAAGTTAAAAAGTTAGTTCATTGAAATTGTCAAGAGATGGCGCTAGGTGTATCCTGAATCGCGCTATAACTTTTTTTTGAAAGTATAAGGTGTATTAGTACTTAAAATAAACTTTTGTGTTTCCGTGGATTGCATCCATGATCGTATTTTAAATTAAAGTGCTCCTAAGTAGTTTCAAAATAGTTTTTGGGACGTGATCCATATTTACATAATATTTGATTATATTTAAGCGACTTCTAAAAAGGAGTGTTTTCAATTCGACCTTGTATTTATTTTTTTTTTATGTTTGTTCGCCGATTACGCCGCCATTTGGGTACCAATTTTCAATTTTTTTTTTTTGTTTGAAAAGGTATATTTCTAAGGTGGTCCCATTGTCTTCAGGTCAGGATCAGATGATGGGATCCTGGAGAAATTGAGGGAACTCCTCAAATATTATAGGCAAGCGTATACCGATTTAGGTATTTTTGATAGTAACTTATGTTGGAACTGATGATGAAGACCACAAATGGCGTAGATGGGTTAGTCTTATATAGATTTCTATAAGTTTGTACGGAACCCTCGGTGCGCGAGTCCTACTCGCACTTGTTTTATTTTAAGTGTGGCAACCCTGAGTTCAAGTATAAGACCGACGCAGTGAAAGCCGATTTAAAAGTAACAGTCACAAAAGAAGATTGCGCAAAAAGAATCAGCTCTAGAAAATCATTTTTTAAATGAAGCTAAGTAAATAAATATATTTTGAAGTAACGTTAGTTAGACGGACAAGAAAATGACTGACTGACGTGACTGATATAAAACAACTCTGTAACCTTGTTGACAGTTACCTAGGTGACCATACGTAAGTTAACTTTATTACATAAGTCACTGACAGTAAGAATTTTAATGTGTCAAAATAGATCTACAGGTGATAGCTCGTACCTGCAAAGTGCCGAACTTTACGAAAATTCATTTTTACCATCAATGTTAATCCGTGAGATAAACCTACAAATGTAATTCTCGCCTATCGAGGCTGATGAACATAGGATTAAATCTATACTGTTAATAACATGTAAGAGACTGACCATTATTCGCGTGATGTTTTTAGCAATTTTTCAGACCTCCCCTCCCCCCTGGTGGTACGTGGTGAATTTTTGTACTAAAAGAGATCACGTGTACTTTTTGTACATACAACCTTAGAAGGAATTAAAAAAATGCTAATCTTTAAAAGCAGGTATAATTACATTGAATTCTGAAAAATTATGCATTAGAAAGTTTCGAAAATAAATACACGTAATATCTTACAAAACCCTCTTTTATCATTTGATGATTTTTTCGCAGACCTCCTTCTCCCTTTTGGGCCTCACGTGATTAATGGACAGCCAGTAAAGTGGAGCGATGCTTAGCAACGGATTGTTAAAGTCAAGAGAGAAGACATGATGTTATGTTATTGCGAGAGTTGGTATGAAATATATAGATATAATAAATGTGATTGTACAAACACAACCATATATTTTTGTCAATGTATATATTTGTAGCTGCATATGTATTTATATGGCTCTATGCACCTACCCTAAGCATTTTCTTGCACACCAGGTTAACTGCGAGATAAGGCTGTACAGTGTATACTGTATATCGATATAAAGGCATCGCCCATTGCTCGATGTATTTTAATAGTTATGCACTAAAGTAAATAAATAAAATATACTTATGCACAATTAATCTCGGATATATTCGGAAATAGAATCTCGCGTGTTACCTAGAGCTAATGACATCCCGCATCGACATTTTCCTACGGCTGGCATGGCTTGAAATAGTGCGATTCGGCGTCAATGCAAGGTGTCATTAAGACAGTATCGTATTTCGGAACTGGCCCTTAATGTATTATTAGGTGAAAATTACATCTATAAGTTTCGCTCTTGTAATTAATACAAAACAACTTTGTAGCATGGTAACAGTTACTTAGATTATCATGCAAAAACTATGAGGGTTCAAAATATGGCAGTAACAATAAATTCTTTCAGGTGTAAAGCAACCAACGACTTATATAAATCTTTATAAAAGTCTGAGAGCAAAACTTGACATAACAGACGCGTTGGCGCAACGGTCACTGCAATTGACTCAAGCGCTAACGGTCGCGGGCTCGATCCCCGCTCACGGCAAAAGTCTGTATTGGCAATACGGATGTTTATCGTGGTCTGGGTGTTTGTGTTAGTGTTGTGAGTGTTTCCGGACCCCCGACTCAAGGTCACAAGATCTTAAAGGGGGCCGTTGAGTGTGTGCGTTTATTTATTATTTATTATTATTATTATTAAAACTTATACGTGTAATTCTCGTCTATCAATTAATTCTTTCCAAATTTTTTAGCAGAAAATAATCATAAAACATTATTATAGATATTAATATTTTTTATTTTAGGTTGTTATTTTTATAAATAAAAGACTTAATTAAATGATGTTAATTTTTTATGTTTAAATATTTTGATGATTTTTTTAATACTATTCCATTAAGGTGTGTTTTTAAACTTTTTTTTTTTGCAACTTGAAAAGAATAAACAATGAATGGTTATGAATTGTTATAACACATTGTATACCACACGTCAAATTAATTAAACCACAAAAAAAATAATCCGTAGGGACAATAAAGCCAACAAATAACTGGGCACACCAAAGATAATTGAAAACATAATTGAAAAATAATATTGAAATTTAAATGAAGTGATACTGAAAAATACTTACTTACATTGTACCCATTCTAACATTGACAAGCACGCCAATTGACTTCTTGGCCTCGCTTGTCAAACTCAGTCGTTAGCTGACTGCTAGGCAACGTCGTCCAAAGTAGTTTGCGAACTAAGTGTCAAGATGCATGAGCTTATACATAGTTACATAATATCATTGCGTCAAGCAAAGATCAGGGAATTAGTCAATATTAGTCATTAGTACTCATTATTAATTTGATAGCGAAATTCCCCGTTCTTTGATTCTCAAATGGACTTAGCGTGGGCACCCTGTGATACAAAGATCAACTTGACATTGACTCTCGAGATGTACAGGTTCAAGTCCTTTATTGGACTAACTTTTTTATATTATGATTTCTAATTAAAAAGATTTGAAAAGTTTTTTTTTAATATAATTAATGTTAACAGAAACTTCTTAGGAAAGTCTTAATGGGAGCCGTTTAGTGCGATGCGTTCGTTTATTTATTTATTTATTATTCGCCTATTACGCTTCTTATAGTTTTACATCTCCAACTAAATAAAAAAAAATCCTTAAAGAATTTTTCGGATAGCATCTAAAATGTCAGAGATTATCTCCTAAATACAAACTTACAAACAAATATTACTTCTTTATTATATATAGTCTATACTATACAAAGCATCTAGAAATATGTCGGATAAATTTAAATTATGAAAACTTTAAAGAGAACAAATTATATTTTTGAGGTAAACATTATTATCCCTTAAAATGTTTGGTCATTTAAAAATGACTTCGCAAAGAAGGGATTAGCTTAAGACCTACAGAACGGAATTCCGTTTCTATTGAACCTTGTCCTTTTAAGGATTTAAATATAAAAAAAAATAAGCGAGTAACGTAATCAGATTAATAAGCATTTGATGTAGATTTTACTTTAGAATTTTCCAATTTATCGCTGAAGACGCTTTTATTATAAAATAATTCTTAAATTGTTAGAAAAATTAAAAGTAAAATTGTGAATTCCTTTAAACTAAATAATTAATAAAATAAATTAATTTTTAATGGATTTTTCTAGAAAAAGTGTTAAAATTTTCATTAGTAAAATAGTTGTCCAGAATTTTTTGATTGTCTCATATTTTATACTTTAATTTTATGTCTTACTGGTAAACCTCGTCTGCTAAAAATTTGTGTCGTGTTTCAAAAATTGTTGATAACTTATGCGTTGTGGATTGATTGAATATGAACTACTTATACATAAAAATTTTATCAAAATCCGTTCAATGGCGTTTGCTCGAATGAATATCATCCACCCATACATCCTCTTTATTAATATAATAGAAGAATGTGCTTTGTATTGGTTTTGCTATATACATAAAAGTCCTTTACGATTGATTTGGTGGATCACACAGTATAATTTCTTTTTTATCGAGTTCATGTCTCAATCGTAAATCAAATAAATTAAATATTATAACCATTTTAATATACATATCACATAATCTTTCATATACGTTATTAATATTGAAATTTCTTTTCAATTTTACATTGAAAATAGATTATTTTAGATATATTATTTTTATTTATATGAATAAAGAATATAATAGGCAAAACACCCTATGTATAAATTAAGTTAGGTTAACGTGCTTACAATAGTATTTTGACTATTATTTTAACCAAAACTACTATTGCCGAAATCCTGCTTTCAAAAGTAAATACTTTTAAAGAATTTCGTTACTTAAAAGAACCATTGACCGAATAAGAGCTTTGACTATAAGATATGTATATACTAAATAATAAACAACGATATTGCTCGACAGAACAATATAAGGTAACACAGCGGGATTCTCATCACAATCGCCAACAAAAGAGACTTGCTTGTTATGATATTTATAGTCTTCAACAAGTAATTCATTTAAAAAGTCGATAACCCGACTGTGTTACCAGACAATCGGCTGTGAGAATCGTTACGAACCAACTTTAAATCGATATAGATCCTAAACGGTAATTCTGATTGAAAGACAATATGATAAACCTGTAAATGATTTTGAAATACCTACCTATTCAACGATACCGCACTTGACATAGTTCGTCATTTTGTTTATTTTTTTTTTCACATTTTGGCGACCATTTTGATTTTTCCAAATTTTTATGTTTTCAAAGTTTAAAAATTGACCAACGAGTTTTGTTTTAAATAGTGTAACAAAGATCTAAACCTTAATACATACATGCATACATACATACATACATACATACATACATACATACATACAAACATACATATATACATACATACATACATACATACACACACACACACACATACACAAATACTTACATACATTAATAAATAGGCTGATAAAAAAACCATAGAACGCAACAAGAACAAAATTATCAAATTTTTTTCGTAAGCAATTTTTAACACTTATTCATCTAAAATAATACTGCCACTTCTAAATATTCTCGGTTTCGCGAAACGTGTGCGTGAGTGACGGACATAAAGGGAAAGCGTGAACATTTAGTTAGAACTATGCGATAATAATTCACAGCTGAATATACTGATACCGAAAATGTGATAAATGTTTCCTTATGAAGATATAAATAGAATTTCCCGCCACTAAGTTTATCATGCACTAACGCTTGTATGCATTGTTACTTTAAGGATTTTTGACGACAGTTTTGGTTTATAGAAATTTGCAAAAATGTATGATACGTTCATACTATTTGACGTTTAAATGTGTAACCATTTCCAACTTAGAAATAACATTTCTAAAACAACCTGTAAACGTCCCACTGCTGGGCACAAGCTTTCTATCAAGGAAAAGGTTTAAAGCTTAATCCACATCGCTGCTCCACTGTGGGTTGGCGGATAACATTCACATGGAATTATTTACATTCCATACATATGTATAGCATAGATGATTAATTTTATGACAAGAAAATCGGTTAAGTGAGAGTAGTACGACCACATAAAGGGTTCCATATCACGGTACAAGGTCGGATTATAAACGTATAAACGTATCACACTCAACGGCCCCCATTAAGATCTAATGACCTTGTGTCGGGGGTCCGGAAACACACACAACACTAACACAAACACCCAGACCACGACAAACATCCGTATTGCCAATACAGACATTTGCCGTAAGCGGGGATCGAACCCGCGACCGTTAGCGCTACAGTCAGTTGCAGTGACCACTGCGCCAACGTGTCTGTCTGATTATGTATTTTTTAAAGAAAGAAATAGAGATAAACATAATATTAACACGAGAAAGAAAGATAAACTTATAACACCTTGTTTTCGACTTCACAAAGTAAATGTTTCCTTTCTGGGGCAAGGTATTCGTTTTTATAATAAAATCCCCCAGAAATATTTGCAGTTTTCCATGAATAGATTTAAATCATATGTTAAAAAGTCTCTAATAGCTAAAGCATATTACTCTATACAAGATTACGTTGACGATAAAGATGCGTGGGCTTAGTATATGCTGAATTTCGTACAGGATAAATAATCAATTTGTAATCATAAACTGTGTTGTGATGTATTGACAATATTTAAAAAGAGTAACTATCGAGTTTCTTGCCGGTTTTTCTCGGTAGAATCTACATTCCGAACCGGTGGTAACCTTATTATTTGATGTAATTTTTTTTTGTTTTTTCATGTATTGACGATTCAAAAGTGCTCGTGAGAGCCTACTTGAAAAAAGTATTTTTTGATTTTGATTTTGATACCTTAGTTAAAGAAACGTGATATACAATATGTAAAACTTTACTTTACTTTTTACTTTATGTAAATACTTGCTGTCCCTTGCGGTTTCACTCGCGTTTATGGTTACTGCTTTGCTCCAATGGGTCGTAGTGTGATGTAATATAGCCTATAATCTTCCTCAGTAAATATACTATCTAACACAAAATTATTTTTTTAATCCAAACCAGTAGTTCCTGAGATTAGCGCGTTCAAACAAACAAACTCATCAGCTTTATAATATAAATATAGATAATAAACGTTGGTACCTAATAAGTATGTCACAGTTTCGAAAATAAGACCCCGTAGCGTTTATTGTAAATTGGTTTCCGACTGTACACTAAGAAGCTTCTCTGAGACTTATGTTGTCGCAGCTTATTGTTGTTTGGTGAGACTGCAGTACGTACAAATAAGTTTAATAAGTTTTATAATTAAATATTAGATAGCACACAAAAGGAAAAGGAATTACTTGATTTATAGTTTAAAGTGAAATATTTTTATATTCATCATTTTACACAATTATTGAAACTGTGTAGGGAATTATTATAAACTGTCGTTATTAAAACATGCCAAATTATGACGATTTTAGAAAGCGTTTTAGTACAAAAATCAGAATCTAAGAATACATTTTGTAAATATTTGATTAATTAACTTCAGACTAATAGAAAGGATAATGAGATAACTATACGCTTCTGTGAATCAGCTAAACTATTACAACGCACAACTCTATTCACACGCACAACCACTAATTCAAACTCGTAAAAGTGTGAATATTATTTATATCCACGCAAGGCCGAGAATTACACTAGTAAGCTTTTCTCTGACGAGAATGATGTTAAACAACTTAGTAACAAAGCAACAGAAACGTCGTAGGTACGACAGCTGTGAGTGTCAAAAATAACACATTGACACTAAATTTTTTCAGGTGAAGAGTAATGAGCAATAAATTATTTATGCAAGCCTGAGAGCAAAACTTACATTTTCGCCTAATAATAATTAGTCACGTACACGTGTAAAATAGCAATCCCACTTACATATATCCGTGCATGGTCGTGCGAGTTTGCGAGCATTCTAGTGGTTAAATTAAAAATTCCTAATAATTACGACTTAAAACATAGAAGAATCGAGTTCTAACCAGTTTCGTTTACTTGGGTGATACATACATTATACGAATACGTATTATTTCGATTTTGAAACTAAACTACTAAACCAATTTCAAAAAATATCTAGAAGCATATGTTTTTAAAACAATATTTTTTTAATCGGTTAATAAATTACGGATTTATGAGGTAACAAACATTTTAAAAATCATATACTACGAATTGAAACCGGTTGAAAATTAAACCTCCCCAACTCAATAGAGCAAAACCATAAAATTTAAAAATTACAAAAAAAAATGTGTGAGACATTGATTAAAAAAAATACATTTTTTTATCATTAGTTCAAGCCTTCCATTGTACATAGAGCGACATAGATATAAACACGTCCACTTACCCTCGACTACCTCATCATTCCGTATTTCGTGACAAAAATCAGTAATCGGCAATATAACACGAGATCATACGCATGAATGACCCAAGTTTACGTCATACATGTTCAAACTTTATTCGACTATTGCCTTTGAGGATTCAGTTTACGAGTCTGCGCTATAAAAGTACATTGTAAAGTCCAAAGAATTTACAGTCGAATATTCCGACATCGGAAATATCTTGTGTTATAGCTTCCTTTGTGTTTTCATTGCAACGGTTACTTTGTGACCTGTTGTCTCGGCTTTTAAAAATGTATCTTTTGTATACCGTTGGGGGATTGTTTCGAGCACAGCTAATGTAAATGTAGGACTTTGTTATATTAGTGTAAGTGATGCAGTTTAATATTATATATTATTAGCTGTTCCTCGTGTTTCATTTACGTTTATGGTTACTGCTTCACTACTATGAGTGGTACCGTGATGTAATATAGCCTTTAACCTTCCAAACTAAATAGGCTATCTAAATATTATAAAAATATTTCTTTTAGAAATTACGCGTTACATACAAATTTTACCTTTTTATAATATAAATATAGGTGCCTAACTAGATATTTTTTATACTTATTGGTAACTTTACTCAATTATAATATCAACGGAAATTTTTTAATCTAAAGATCATGTGACAAATTGCGTTAGCAGAATTCGAACCTGCGCTATTCGACTATCCAAGCCGCGCACAATGCTATTATGGGTTGCATGACCTTTTTAATATTAGATGAAGATAAAATTTCATTCAAAGATTAATATTACATGAAATTAAGTGACTCTTGCTATTTCAACTTATCAGGTCAATTATTTTACTTGAAAAGTGATTTTTTATTGTGATATAAATCTATATTTTTGACAGACATGTTGGCGCAGTGGTCACTGCAACTGACTGTAGCGCTAACAGTCGCGGGTTCGATCCCCGCTCACGGCAAATGTCTATATTGGCCATACGGATATTTGTCGTGGTCTGGGTGTTTGTGTTAGTGTTGTGTATGTTTCAGGACCCCCGACACAAGGTCACAAGACCTTAATTTATTTATTTATATTGTGACAAAAAATATAAAAATCATGTTAATCATCATCATGTTCAAAAAATATAATTAGTGTTCTATCTAGGTCTTGGACCCAGCCCAGGGGATCCTCCCGAGTTCCGCATTTGTATTAAGGTACGTTTTCCATACTATATATGATCGTCTTTTGAAAAAAAATTTAAATAACATTGTTTTATAACATATTTTGTTACATAGTCTGGGCACACCATTTGTAAGTTTTACTCTTGTGAACGATATAAACACCTCTGTAACCTAGTAACTGAAACGTCGTAAGTAGTTACGAAAGCTGTCAATGTCAAAAATAATGCACTGAGAAAAAATTCTTTCAGGTGTAAAGAAATGAGAAATAACTTGCGTAAATTTTTATGAAAGTCTGATAACAAAACTTACAAGTGTAATTCTCGTATAAGACTCTTAAGACGGGTTTTACGTTTATAAGTATTACTCCCCTAACTTAAAGTGTAAAGCCCTTACAGAAATTTAATTATGTAAAGAACTCAGTAAATTGATTGCAATAAGCGATCAGTTAAGTAAGATACAGTAAATGGCTATTTAAAAGGAAGTTTTAAAAAATAAAACAGATTCAAGCACTACGTGACACGCAGAAAAAAAAATCAAAATAAAATAAATTATTATAATTTAAAATTCAAGGTTTTTATTTATAATATTATACTAGAAGTTTTTATTTACAGTCAGTTTCTTCAAGTGTAAAAATAAATATAAATTAATAAGTAACTAATGTAAAACTTATGTAAGTCTGTAAGCAAAACTAACGAGTATAATGCTAGCCTAATAAATATAAAAAAAAAGTTATATTATTTTTTTTGTGTCTCACATTAAAAAAGGGTGATCAATTAATATGTAATACTATCTAAAAAAGTTCAGCTGAACGATATTTCTCGACTAGACGTCAGTGATGTTGCCAACAACTACTATCTGATGGCCTATTTCAGTGGCAATTTAAAATTAAATCGTATTCGAAATATATTTCTTTAAACTTTAGTGTTTTAAGATTTTAATTATTTATACTCTTTTCCAAATCAAAGTTTGTATGCACATTCTAATGTCTAATCTCGTCTTGCGGTTTTTTTAATCAATAATATTACTTTTAAGCATTCTTATAATCATATTCATTACTTTTTATTATAGACCAAGTCGCTAACCAAGGGGTTAAGTTTTTATCTTATTTAGCGGTACCAACTAAGTTTTTCAAAATCGGTCCTTCAAGCAAGATAGATCATATTTATTGGGTCTATCGATCGACGTTAGAGTGTCCAGCAACAGTATTTTGAGATGTTGCCCTTATTATTTCTATTCATAGATTTTTAGCAAAGTACATTTTAAGTATATTATTTGTTACTATTGTTTCGTTTTATCCACCAGCTAAAGTTGATATTAGCAAAAAATTCTGATTGATGATATTTGTTTACAATTGACTAGTTTAAATAATTAATTTTTTTGTAATTGATTTGTTAATCGTAAATGAAACCTTTTTTTTATAAAATTAATAATTTTAATAATAAATATAGTTATTTACTTAATAAAATAAATAATTTGCTACGCTGGTAACACTATTTCATCTACCAATATCAAATTTGTACAGTCTAAATAGAAAATGTAATCATAAAGCTTCAGACACATGCTTAAATTATTCTACTAAGAGTAAAAATGTAATATTAAAATTTCGTTTTTAAATGTTATCACAACACAATAATTCAAAACCAACATTTTTTTTATTGAAATCCAATCTTATTGTAGAGATTTTGTTCGATATTAGCATACTATTTTTTACAATTCGATTACGCACATTAAAAGAGGCAAAGGTATATATACATAAGGATTAAAATTGTTACACACATTGTGTAATAACCTTATAGCTATAGGTGTGGTTGAAAACGCATTTCCTTTGTACGTCACTTAATTATCTACGCCGAAATAAGCCGATCACTCACTAGAGCATCTTCAAACTATGCAAACAGGGGGAGGTGTTCAGAGATATAAGTTTGCATGGATGTGGCAAAATTTAACCACACAATATTTGACATTTTTTTCTATTACTATAAAGTGGAAGAAACAATTTTATTTTATTTGTTTACTTTATTATTACAAACGGTAAGTTTAACAAAGCTGTATAGTGGATAGCCTTTTCTTCCAGCCAACCTTACAACATGCTAGGAAGAGTGTAAATTAGATGACGATAACGTATAAACGAATTTATATCGCGTATAACGATTATTTTTACGATTTTGACGCTTCGAACACTTTTTACCGATTGTCATCATAAGTAACTTCTAAATCTATTCAAAAAAATATTAATGAAACTTATAATTTTATAAATAACCTATAATTACCAAAATAACGTTAATGATTTAAGTAGGTATATATATGTGTATATACCTACTTAAATCATTAACGTTATATATATACATATATACAATTACAAATGTGGCGTATATCTAGCCACACATAAGTTACATAAGAAATTATCGATTGAATGATTGACCTGAATCATTTTTACAATGAAAATATATAATGAAAACAAATTGTTAGAAAATTCGAGTAAAGAAAAATAGACTTTAAATGGACGCTGACAAGCAATACTGTGTCAAGCCACACGAACTTTTGTTAGAAGACGTATATATCCATCTTTTCTTTTCTATTTTAATAAAAGGTATAATCAATTTAAAGCAGAATGATATATTTAATGTGTTATCTAATAATAAGTTTTTTTTTTTTTAAATACCTGAGATTATTTTATAAATTGCAAAATATGGAACGCACTTGAAATTCGAAACATTAAACACTTTTTCCACACTTATTTAGTTTCTGTGACTTGATATTTTTTTAAGAATGTTAAACAGGGGATTCAGTATCAAAATACATCAATATCCCCAAATTTGACTTTTTGTGGGTTTACACATTATTGCTTATCAGCATTCATATATAATCTGAACAATTTTATTTTATTGTAACGTTAGATTTTTGTAATATTTTACGGTTACATTACACTTTCTCTATATCTATGTTCAAGTAAGGCGGTTGTTTAATTTACCCATTGATTGCTCATTGTTGAGGGTCCGATCCGTTCTACCATATCATATGCGTTGGGGTGCATTTTAAGGGGTGTTTGCTCACAAAAAGTGTTTGATTTAGGGGTGCATTAGTTAAGATATCGAGTTTAAATTAAATTATATATGAAATATTACATTTATAAACAAAATTAAATCATTATATTTAATAAAATGTAAAATTTGTGTTTTTGAGACATTAATATCAATCAATATCAAAATATCCATAATTCAAGTAGGCTTTTGCGAGCACTTTTGAATCATCAAAACATACAAAAAAAATTTAAACGAATGAAAAGCTACGACCGGTTCGGAATTCTACCGAGGAGAACCGGCAAGACACTCAATAGGTACTTTTTAAATTAAAAATAGTGTTGTTTTGAAAAATAGAAACATTTTAATAATAATGTAATACAGTTAAACATATTAATAATTAAGACTTAAAAAAACAACCAACTCCATAAACAAAATATGCAATTTCGTTTACGCGGATGCCACACATACATATACCAGCTATTTCAATTTTAAAACTAAGCTCGAATCGATTTTGATAAAAATTCTTTGTAACCAATCACCATGACATTGCGTTATCTGCGGCCAGTAATAACTAGTAAATAAAATACTTTTTGAAAAAAATAAACCGATTTCGAAAACGAAACAATGAAACTAAAAAGTAAAAGATTAATATTTTCAACAACATTTCGAACTCGACGACGACTGCTCTGGTGTAGTGGTGCTAAATGTACCTCTAACACCGCGGGTGCGGGTTCGATCCCCACTCGGGAGAGATATTTATAGTTGTATAAATATTTGTTCCTAGGTCTGGGTGTTTGTCCTTGTGGGTCTCCCCACCGTGCCTCGGAGAGCACGTAAAGCTGTCGGTCCCGGTTGTTATCACAATCATCTGATAATGATCGTTATTCGTAGTAGGGAAATTATTCTAGTCTAAATGGTTACTGGCTTGCCTTCAGGGGTTGCGGAGGTCAGATGGCAGTCGCTCTGTGTAAAAATCAGTAACTCGTCATTATCTGGACTAGAATAGAAAGTAGACCCTGGTATAACCGGGAAAAAATGCTAGGTGATGAACAACATTTCGAACTCGGTGCCAAGTAAAACCTTTTACGTGTTTCCCGTGAAATACTTATTATCGGTCCATAATAAAAAAAATACATACAGCCGAACAGAAAATCTCCTCCATTTTCGAATTTATTTAAAATTGATGTTACGCAATCAGCAAAGTCGCCGGTTCAACCCGGCGGCATGTGTTGATTTACCGTAATGGATCATCTTGACTCACGCCCAAGGACATCAGCGTCCATATATGTTTATGCAAATGGTTACGTCACAATACTGTATTGTGTTGAGTTTCCGTGCAAAGCCGTCCACTGTTGTATCTCTAATTTTACTCACATAAAAGAATTTCAAAACCTATAATTTGTACAACTATTAAAATTTTTCGTTTAATAAAGAAATTGTTTGAATTTCACCAGTAACGACGAGGGGCGGTGACCATAAAATACGTAACGAAATACTTTTCCCTCGCACGTTTCCCCTAAACACCCCTTAACATAAACTAAACACCAGGTATTACGTAAAGATCTACCCCATGGCCGCCGCAGTGCCATACTTACGGTTCAATTTATAAGCTACATGAGATAAACATACAATTCTGTAGTAGAAATTTAGGTATAATATATCTTATATTTTGAAAAAGTCTAAAAGTTAATATCGCATTACATTCATAGTCTTTTTTGTGCCAAATCTCGTGAAATCAACAGCCTGTTGCTAGGCAACTCGAGTCACGTGTACATCAGTCCCACTAACAATATATTATTCAATAATTACCAATAATAAGTATAAGGCAGACAGAGTTAATTTCACATTGAAAATGTATGGATTAGAAGATAGTGAGTAAAAAAAATAAGAAATACACATATTTATGATAGAATTTTTCTATATTATTCCTTTCAAAAAATAAAAACTTTTTGTTTAATCCTTAAATGCATGATGTATCAAAAATGAAACAGTGATTTAAAGCCTACCGTCAACTAAAAGCGTTACTAAACGTCTAACTTAGCTGTATGTTTATATTTTACATGTCCTGTAATGCAATAATACATACTGATTGTTTTACTATTTATTACTATTCGATAAATCTACTGGTAATCTGTTTACATAAATTGTTTTTTATCCTGATGAAATAAAAAAAAATCGTGCATTTAAGGGTTAAAAAATTAACATTTCTTTATTATATAGTTGTATACAGTGTGGCGCTTATTATAAATAAGTAAAACGTCACGTTTTACTTTGTATATTATGTGTACGTTATAATGTAAATAAAAAAATTAAAAAAAAACGCTACCGCTTATAAATCAAGCGGTATTACTGGGTGGGCTTAGCACGATGCCTAAAGCATAATTTCACGGACCGTCGGCGGTACTGTCCATGTAATAAGCAGTGTTTACAATGAATTCTTATATACTCAAAGCTATCGTCAAGGGAACGGAGGTAATAAAGCGGAAAATTGGAAGTCTTTTTTTAGTAATATTGATTAGAAAAATGATAAATCTCGTTTAGATTTTAAACTTTACCATATAAATAGCTTAGGGCCAGAATACGTATTTTAACCGACGATGGCTTGTTCAACTTTTGACCAGTATCACAGATTTTTAAGTAAGTAAGAAAAACTCTAGTAATAGTAGTAGTTTTCCTGTAATCATTTATTGTAACAAACTAACAAAATAAATTTTAATATAATAAATATAATAAAAGTTAATTTTTTTTAGTCCAATAATAAATATTGAATCAAAATGTCGAGTACAAATGGGTAATTTTGTCCTAAGCATGTAAGACGAAAAGATGGTCGTGCATAGTGGACGTTATATAACGTATGTAAAATAACTATTTGATCTTATGATACTAAAAACGTTCTCGAGATGGCTATGCTATTTATGCAATTGACATTTCTAGAGTGACGTCATCCGACGCAGTACCTAAGTGACGCCTACCTAAAAAAGTGTAAAAACGAAATGGATATTTTATGTAAAATAACATAGATTATACACAGTATGTGTTTTAAATGAAATAAAAATATGTAAATAACTGTCAAAAAGAGTGAAAAGGAATAGAACATGGGTTAAGGTATGGGGGAGTGGAATGGGCTTCCAGTTTTCTCACTTACAGTACAAAACGCTAACTGGCATACTACAAAAGATTTAAACAGACGTTAAACGCGTGTTTAAAAAAATCCGCGTCTAAGCACAGTTTCAAGTTAAACAAGCTTTAGATACAGATTTACATACGTGTAAGTGAGTTTAATAGATGTCTAAAACCTATTTCAGCTGTCAAATGTAACGTGTAACATTTTATCAATAAGTTTTTTTTACGAGTTTATTCGCTGTTAAGCAATTTTGATAATATTTTAAGCAATGTTTTATTTTTAAACAGTGTTTAGCTAGACACATGTTGAACATGGTTTTAATGCGTCTTTTGTATTATGACAGTAAGTTGTTAACTATTTAACTTCTGTGAGAGTGAGGTTCTGCCCTGTTCGACCCAATGCGTCAATATCACAAAGCTGATAGGGGAATTTTATAAGTTTATTTTCGAAACTTTTAGTAAGCTATATAATAATATATGTATATGCTGCATATTTTATTAGCATTCAATGCGATTATATCTGCTTTTAAAGTTAAGCATTTTTTTAATATTACTTCTTTGGTAGAAAGTGAAAAATTCAAGTGATTTTAGGTTGGGTACGCAAAACCTTACCACGTATTACCGGAGGGGTGGGGGGTCTAAAAAGTTGTTAAAAACATCATGATTAATGGACAGCTCTTAAAATGAAGGTTCGAAACTCAACGTATCGGTGTATACGAGTATTTAAAGGTTAAAAGCAGATTCTATCGACCGACCCCTTACCATTATTACCTTCTTGAATATTTAGAAGTTTGACATAAAGGAAAGACCTACAGAACCCTATATCGTGTGTACATATGTATGTGTATGCAATTACACGTGGAGAAATATTCCTTTAGAAAAGTAAATATAAATAGAATATTGCTGGTTTGAATGTAGGATGCTTATTAAATTTCAAACTTGCTTCTCAAACGTAGATATTTTATTTATATTAGAAATATCGATTATCTATACTTATATTATAAAGAGGTAAAGTTTCTTTCTAAGTTTGTATATAAGGGATAATCTATGAAACTACAGATCTGATTAGAAAATAAAGTTGTTGCGTTGTATAGCCCGTTTATTGTGGAAGGTATTACATCTTCTGAATCAGTCATTAACCAAATCATCAAATAAAACTGCGAGAGACAGCTAGTATTATTACATGGGACCAGTCGATATGGTTTAGGAATAGAAAATGTATATACCAATTACTGTTTACGATTTCACAACTACATCGGTACTTCTAAGGTATTAGACATTAAAGTCCCATGTTCACAAAAGTATTAAAAAATTAAGAAACTACGAAAGATAAAAAAGTTATTTCTTTAATTAAGCGTTATTATTATAAATTATTATAGTTTCCTAGCATTCCGCCCGCGACTTCGTATTCGTGCTTCCGTTTGCATCACATTCCCACGGGGACCGTACATATTTTCAGGATCAAAAGTACCCTATGTCTTTTCAAAGGATATAAATTTTATATCTACGTGTAATATTGTATTCAAGTATTTTTTAATTTGTCCGTTACACACTTACATACAAAAATACAACTATTATCTCTTTTTAATATTAGTATAGACTATACTCTATTTTTCTTCACTTGTCTTATTTAGCAGACATATATGGATGCTGATAAGCAATACTGTGTCAAGCCACACGGACTTCGTTTTGAGAAAATGGCGTCCTAAGATGTCAAACCTATTTTTAATAAATTTGTTTAAAGACGTATATATCCATCTTTTCTTTTATATTTTGATAAAATGTATAATGAATCAAAAGTAGATAGGTTTATTTAATATGTTATCTAATAATAAATTTTTAAATATTTGAGGTTATTTTATAAATTGCAAAATACGGAACGCACCTGAAATTCGACACATTGAGTTACGAAACTTATCAGATGAAGTCGAGGCTTTGTTGCGGCTATTCAAAAAGTCTCTCCGTACTAATTTTAGGTTTTAGTATAAGATGTTAAATTTTGTAACTACACACGTATTGCGTACTCTACGGAGCGACGTAGTCCAAAAGGACCAAGCTCCTTAAATAAAGAGAAAAAAAAAATTGAGTTACGAAACATTTTTCCATACTTATTTAGTTTAGATGACTTGAAATTTTTTTGAATAATGTTATATAGGTGACGTAGTATCAAAATACATAAATATCTCCAAATTTGACTTTTTGTGGGTTGACACATTATTGCTTATCAACATCCATATGGCGTATTTCTGTCGTAGCCACAGATAAGAGTTAGATAAAAAATTATCGACCGAATGATTGAACTGAATCATTTTTTATAATGCAAAAATGCAAAAAAAATAAATTGTTCCAAAATTCGTGATTTTCGTTCCTGTATTGTTACCAAATTAATACAAGTACACAAAAATGGACTATATCTAAGGCTACTCTGCGATGCGTAGTGCGTAGTAAGAAGTATTATTGTATGAATAAAATAAATATATTTTTTTAAAATAACAGAACCCTTAATTTATACTCATAGCATTAGCTATATGAGAAAGAAAGCCGCGTCAAAATTGATCTAGCCGCTATAGAGATTAGCCAGAACAAACATGCAGACAGACTGACAAACAAAAATTAAAAATATGTACATTATTTTTGCATTTAGTGGAAAACGGTTAATTTGAAACAACAAACAGATAAAAAATAGAAATACAAGAAATAGAACTAAAACTAAAACACTAAGACGTAATTTACATATTTCTCTCACAATGTAAAAGAATCCTTTCCGAGTTTTTCCTGAAACCGATGTGAGATTGTGAACGTGTCAATGTTATCAGGCGCCCGATTCCTAGTTCTTTTACCGTTCTAAGTGATTGATGGTTTTCGATATCGTGCCTATACGTTACCTAAATCTTGAGAAAGAAAACTTATCCCGCCGATAATAGTCATTCTAATATTTTATTCACTCGCATTTATTATAAAAGCAGTGAATTCTAGTTTTTTGTTTCATTTTATTAACATTACTTAGTTGATCTATTTTATTGTCATTGGTTACAAAATACATTTTTTTTTTGTATAAAAAAGCTGGTAAACTAGTAGAAAGGACACCTGATGTTAAGTGATCACAAGCATAGATATCATAAGAGAGGCCACGAATCCTTTGCCAGCTTTAGAATGATAAAAATTGAATAAAACGTAAGGACACAAATGGGGGAAGATGTTAGGCTTCCGACTCTTTCAGACATTCGAGCCAGTATTTAATTATTTTATTTATATGATTTAACAATAATTATCGTTTAAATTGTGTGTAGCCTTTTAGATAAATGTAAACTTTTGGTTAAGGTAAAAAAAAATAAGATTATATTTAAATTCAACGATTTGTTTTTATATATCTAGTCATTGAGGATAAATATATACTGTAAAGATATTAACCCTTCAAATGTAAGGTTAAAAAGTGTAACATCGAACGTAATAAAACGTAACGTACGAACATACTAATTAATTAGTAGTTGTCGATTCCTTATTGCCTAACAATATGACATGCTTAAAACAGTCAAACGCCAACGATAAAAATATTTTACGATTATATGTGAGTTAGGTATGATTTTTTTTATCACACATTGATACAAATATCACACCGAAACTAGTCACAATGATAACATTTTTAACATCTCTGTAAACGTTTTCCTTATAACTTCAAAATATTTGTTTTCCAGTTCAGACTTCGTGCGTTCGGTGTTTTTATTCATTTCTTGCAGTGAAACTAAAAAAAGTCTATACTATTATTATACAGATATGACACCGAAACTAGTGACAATGATAACATTTTTAACATCTCTGTGGCGAATGTTTTCCTTATAATTTGAAAAACTATATTTTCCCTGACTATATGAATTTATTTTACGGTAAAGAATAAAAGGTTTTTATAAATAAAAAAAAAAAAACAAATCTTTTTGAAAGATATAATTTCAAGATACGATTGCTGTCTCCATTTAGCTGTATTTCTCGCAGCGGCTCCCGCCCTTCACGCCATTATCGTGTTTAATAAGACCGATGTATCAACGCATGTGGCGTCTTACAATAAAGCTCTTTTCTTTTCCAGTGATCTAGTTTCAATCTGTAAAATCTTTCACTATTATTTATTAAATGTTATTAAATATATATTTTAATATCGCTTCTATAAAAACTCGTTGTACTTGCACTTACATCACAAAAGAAAGGTTGTATTCCTAGCCTAGGAATGTCTAGTGATAAAATTAATTTTCGTTCCAATAAATCGGACTTATAATTCAACAGGGAATTTCGGTGAGTATTTTTCTTATTATCAGAGATCATTTTGTATGGATATTATATTTAAATATACATATTTAATCATAAATTTATTAGTACAACTGAGTAAGTAATTTTCTGTCATATTATCTTATGAAGATCATAATTCATTGATATGATATGATTGCTATGTAAGGTCTATTTATATGTATTAACGCGTAAAATTAGATTTACGTATTAGGTTTACAAATTTTTGATACCTTAATGTAAAGTTTTTCAATACCGTTAGAGTAATAATGAACGTTAAAACATACATATTTCGGAACACTTTTTTGTTCATAGAAAATTAACAAGATTTTCTATCAAATACATCACCATTTTCGATCAACAAATCTGATAGATAATAAAATAAACCACAAAAATATCGTATACTGTATACATTATGGAGTAACTAAAACATTTTACTTTACATTTATAGAATGCACAATAGAAAGGCTAATAAAACATCAATCAATCGACGAAAATTCTCATTAGCTCTATTAAATAGGGCGCTGCCGACCTCAGAGCTGAGCTTAGTCACTCATTTGTGTTCACTCTAAAATATTCCTAACAACGTACTACCGACATGCTAAAATTGTTTGCTCAGTATTGACGAGTGATATGCATAAATGCTCTACGAGTTCTAGTCAACGCTCGAGGGACACGAATGACAAATGACGGTGATCGTTTATCTTCTTAACTGTCAACGGAGCCAATCAACACACGTGAGGCCCCTACACACTTACCTTTACTAATTTCACCCTTATTCCAAACCTTGTAAGGCCTTTATACTCTCCTAGTTCTAACGACATATCCAAGTTAAGATGAACTGCAAAAGCAAGAATTATTATAGTGACTTGATGTAGACTGAGGTCTTTGTAAAATGGATGTACACTGCAGGGTTGTCATGGCGACGGATCAGCGTCGGTCAACCTATTTCTGGAGTAATCAATCAAGATGTGCGAATTGGAGAGTGATCGGTCTTACACGATATGAACATTGAGTTAAATAGCACATAAGATGTATAGTGTTGGATGTTAAAATATATAATTTAAAGTTTTGAATTATATATATACATATAACATTTATATGTATGTATATATACTCGTATATATTAAATCTTATTATAGTTGTCTTATTCTGTTTTTAATCTATACAAATATTATAAAGATGAAGAATTTGTTTGTTTGTTTGATTGATTGTTTGCTTGAATGCGCGAATCTCAGGTACTACTGGTCCGATTTGAAAAATTCTTTCAGTGTTAGATAGCCCATTTATCGAGGAAGGCTATAGGCTATATATCATCACGTTAAGATCAAAGGGAGCGGAGCACCAATAGAGAATGTTTCAAAATCGGGGGATATATTCCTATTAGAAGAGCTTACGCTACGTGCGCTGCGTAAACGGTTAAAGTTTCGCAAAAATCGTGTATGACAGAATTTTTTCCCTTTAACCGAGTATTTGTCACTGAATTCCGACTAAATGACTGAACTGATTTTTAAGAAATCTTTTATATGTTTGAGTGATTCTCTGGATTCTAGATTTAAAATAGGACCCGATTAACGCTACTATTAAGCAGATCAGTATCTGTCGAGTAAGAATAAAAATAAAAATAATCAAACTAGAGGTCTAGTTTGAATCTTACTTTATATTAGTTAATTATACTAATACGATAAAGACAGAGATTTTTTATGTGCAAAGTAAACTCCGGAACGAATAAAACTATTTAAATAATAATGGTACTATTTGAAAGCTACCTTGGAACAGAAAATTAGGTATTATTACACAATTAACAATCACACAGTTAAAAAAGTCAACCTTATACAGGTTAAATTAATTGTGTATATAAGAAGACTTAAAAAAAAAGGGGGGGAACCGTCTTCAAAAGCAAAATACGTATACGTATACTTACTACTGTTTACTTATATAAAATATTTATTCTAGTTATTTACCTTTGAGGAAGTATGTACACAATTGATTTTTCTAAATATATTTGATTAGTAAATCAAAATTAGCTAAAGAAAATATATATTAAACTATTTACATCTTAATTAATACAAAAAATAAAAAAAAGGATTATTTTTTACAAAACATTGTAGACCTCATCTAAGCCACTGCATCTGGGTAAAGTTCTCCAAAATACTGGCAGCATTACAACCAAATAACTTCACAAATTTTGTTGAAAATTGTATATGACCCTTTTATATCGCTTTAAACAAAATAATGATGAATTAAAACGGTCCAGTCGATTTCGAGTAATCGGTTAACATATATAAAAAGTCCTCGATGAATTGAGCACCTCTTTATTTTAATAAGGGATTTAACCCTTAAATGCGCACTGCGGTTTTTAAACAACGTAATAACAGTTACATATATGTATAGTATGAAATAAACTATTTATCATTTTTGGTTTTTAAATTACGTTACCATACTATAGTTGTAAAATTAGTAATAATTCAAATAAATTAATTAGCAATACCGATTTAATTTTTTTTTCTAGACAAATAATATAATTAAATTTTTCGAACGAAAAATAAATCACGCGTTTAAGGGTTAAAAATACAAAAACCGATAAGTAACAAATTCATAAAATTACTCACCAAACACAAAACACGTATCGTGTTTGGTGAGTAAACTGATTAACAACTCATACCAAAAATCTATACTATAAATATAATCACAGGGACTACTGGTTCGAATTGAGAAATTCTTTTTGTGTAGTAGTAGATAATTCATTTATTGAGGCAAGCTATAGGCTATATTACATCACGCTACGACTTATCCGAGTGAAACCGCAAGAGACAGCTAGTAGTTAAATAATATATCAACAAATGAACTACACCTCAAATAAATTAAAAAAAAGGTAACTTGGGAACGATAAAAATATAATTTCATTAGAAACCTCTTCGGAGTTACGACAGAATGTAATTTACATGAGTAGCGATCACGGAAATAAATTCTTTTTACATTAAACTTCCAACTTGATGTTAAAAGCATTTTTATGAACCACAGGGAATGTAATGGACTTTTATGAACCAGTGGACTGACGAAAAAATGTCATTTATGTATATATGTAAAGAGGTAAAACCACTTGTTAGACCACTCACTCGTCACGAAATCTATGTAATATACATACATGTACAGACTAAAATTTTGTAGACGTTACTTTTCTGGTCTCTCTATTATGAACGAATTCTAAGAGGACAGAAGGGGACAAGAGGTCCGCAATGAAAATAATAATCAATGTTTGTAATAAAACTTTGGCAGAGGTTTGGAAATGGCGAGATCCATAACATCCATACAATATTTTAAAAGAGTAACTATCGAGTTTCTTGCCGGTTCTTCTCAGTAGAATCTGCGTTCCGAACCTGTGGTAGCTTCATTATTTATGTTTTTTTTTTTTTTGTTATTTTCATGTATGACGATTCGAAAGTGCTCGTAAAAGCCTACTTGAATAAAGTATTTTTTGATTTTGATTTTGATTTTATATTTCAGGTGGCATTACAATGCATACCGAGTACAGCTAGTTGATGAGTAATTATTAAACGCTATTAATGCAAACAAAATATCAATAAAAACTATATATTATTGTAATAATACTTATCCTGAATTATAACTTCGCGCCCGCAATCACACGCTATAGTACCTGCGCCACGATGCGCCAGCATGATGGTCCATCAAAGTAGGTCATTGTGTAGAGGCTGCAGTATATGCCTAAAATTTGCTAAACTATTCACTATATATATATATATATATATATATATATATATATATATATATATATATATATATATATATATATATATATATATATATATATATATATATATATATATATATATATATATATATATAACCCAATTATATGCCTAAAATTTGCTAAACTATTCACTATATATATATATATATATATATATATATATATATATATATATATATATATATATATATATATATATATATATATATAACCCAATTATATATCTAAACTAACTAAATAGGTATATTATAAGATTGGCGCAGTGGTCACTGAAACTGACTGAAGCGCCATCGCAGATTCGATCACCGCTCGCGGCAAATGTCTGTATTGGCCATACGGATGTTTGCCGTGATCTGGGTTTATGCTTGTGTTATGTGTATTTGGGACTCCCGATACAGGATCCCTAATGGGGGCCGTTGAATGTGATGCGTTTATTTTTTTTTTCATGGCATTTAGCACCGACTAGCGACTTATTATGAAAGGTGAGTATATTTTTTGGGAAAACGAGTCAATTGATCAGCTTATCAAAATGGATACAGATTTTTAACATCAAATTATATAGACATAACATATTTTATATCTATTTTAATAAAATATATGATAAATATATGGTTCTTATGTGATATAAATTTTAATTACTATAATATAAGTTTCATTGGGTGTCCCATAGCTCATAAAATGTTTATGACCTCTAATGAGTTTACCGTATCATAATAATAGTAAAATAAGAACTAAAATTCGTTGTGTTTGTCTCTATCCTATTATATTTTTAATTTTTGTATGTATCCTTTGAACACATTTTAAAAATATTTAAAATTATTCTATTTGTATAAATAAAACGCCGAGCATTAATTTTGCAATAACTTGAAAGTAGCTCGAACGATTTGAAGATTTATTGCTTGATTTGTACGCCTCAATACAAAACAGTGTATTCAATATAGGGTAGTATAGGAAGATATAAATTCGAAATGATTTAATTTTTTTTTTAATTTAAAATAAATAAATTTTAGATGGTAAGCTCACCGAATCTTAGACTTATCTATTTTTTTTCTTTAACTGCTGGAATTAAGACTTGGATTTTGATTGTGTTGTAATGTCAATATCATAATATCGCTTGCTTATTCCTCATAATAAAACGCTCTCACACAGCACAAACACAAAATCAAGACAAACATCAGCATGATCTTTCAGCAAAAGAAAAGCCTCAAAAATTGTTGAAACAGCTATTAGATTGTGTGGTTTATAATAACGTGTGGTTTTCATTACACATGATAAGTGTTAAAACGAGTTAAAACGAGGAAAATTTCAAATATAATATGTTATTTAGGTACGTATTTCATGCAATAAACTCTTGCGAAATGGCATCTTCGCTACGTGACAGCGATGTTGGAATTAAAATTGTTTAATAATCGGATGTGACATTTCTATTGTCATTTATTATTTTATTTTACAAAAAAAAAAATAACAATCATATTTAAACTAGCAATTTTAATGTTTAAAAAAGAAAAACCACTTCAATCAGAACAGTTTATTTTCGCAATCTAATGGGAATTAAATAGAAAGTTCTTAAATTGATTTTTTTTTTGTGTTTACGTTAGGTGATATCTTTGACATATCGATTACAAGTATAAGTACTAAAAGTAAAAAAGTACCTATTTATATATACACTTACAACCCCTAATTCACCCGCTTAGGGTAAAATAAAAAAAAGCCGATGTACATATGCATTAATTTCTCACGAAAAGTAACAATATTAAATTTAGATTTTCTTACTTTAAAAATGACGGATGTCCATACAACCATTTATGCCTTATTTTATCTCTTTAAGGGTGGAATTGCCAAAAATCCTTTCTTACTGAATGCATACAACTTAAAAGGCACCAACTGCCAAAATTTCAAGTTGGTAGGCTCTGCGTTGATGAATAAATCAGTCAGTCAATCAGGACAAATAATTTTATACGTATACATAGATAGGCACCCATTTTGACTATGAAGTCCCGTTTAAAACAGATTTTCAAACTGTTCACTACTTCATTATCACTAGTTTGACTATAAACTACATATATATTAAACAAAGTGCATTGCAATAATTTTCAACTATTCCTCCTCCAAACTTCTATAATCTCCATGCGGCGTCTTTATACCACATTGACGTGGCGTTTGTTGCTCTGGGACCATTATTCGGAGATCAAATGGGCTATTTCGCTCGCGGGTTCGCGGCAACATTAAACAAAATTTTATTTTCTATACTAAAACTTTGCAAAACCCTCAGGAATTACTTATTAAATGAGCCCGTTACATTGTAACTGAATTTTCTTTTTAGATTTTCACATTTCACTTTATCTCTTTGGAATGTTAGCGTGATGATTGAAATGTTTCTTTATTTAATTTTTTTCTCTGTGATATCGTTGTATTATTTTCGTTTAAGTATTTTTTTGCCGAATAAGAAGTAAGAAATCTCTAGTAGTTGTGGTTTAAATATAAATAATTTAGAAGAATAATATAATATTCTATAAACATAAGATATAAATTAGAGTTATAAACAGACTAGAATCGAATCAATCAACTCCGACTGCACCTAATACTTGTCTGTCCTATTTTTGTAAAACCGAAGGCGCGGAACGGAAGCAGGCTCCGCCTTCGGTAACATAACTGAGACGAGCATGGATGCCTGCGCTTTGTTACGCTAAGAGACGCTACTCATTCTGCAGCATGATAGACGTTCCAATGATCGTTATTACAAAATTAGCCTTTTGTTAAAGTTTTGTCCATGATGTCTTATTTATAGTCTAGGCTATAAAATTTATATCAAGGTTTTCAAAAATATTTTCCTATTATTTGACAGAAATATGTTTAAATTACAACTTTTTTATTGCTGGGTTAGCAAGTCAATTAGAAATCATTTTTAATGTCCGGGGATTATGAATAATGTCCAAATTAGTCCCTTTGCAAATAGCATATAGATTACAACATACATATCTGCACCTAAATCACGTTAAACGGCCAATAGTCAACGACAGAGAATATTATTAACACAAGTAATTTTGGTTTGATTGTTAAATTAATTTCTCCCATTACGATATTATAATTAATGCGTTTGCTTTGGTTCACCACAATTGTATTAACGCTAACTACCTACGGTATATAACTAATCTAGCTATCAACACTTCATTCAATAACACAAGTAACTGATAAAAAATATCAACTTTAGACTATAAAAGTTCTAAGATAAAAATATTTACAACATGATTCGGTTCGAATTCGGAATCGATATGTAAAATTTACCTGTATTATTATGTTCCCTATAGACTAAAAAAACATATAACCTATCTAGACATGGGGACTTTATCCAACTTTTAAAAATGACCTATTATTTTTCACTATTACTTTATATCGATACTGTAATATTGAGATTTTAAAGATTCGACCAGTAGAGTATATTTTCAATATACTATATATAACTGTAAAAGTAAATGAAATTATGATGAGATCAATCCTTGAAATCCGACCCTATAAAAATCTAATTATAATAATAACAATATAATTGACTTTTATCTGCATAGAACTTCTCAAGCAAGTTATTTTGATATATTCTCGAGGCAATTATTTCCACAAATCGTTCGTGAATGATGTCACGAGATCAGAGCTTCTTGGAAATACAAATAAGATAATAAATCCTTTTCATTAACTAGATCTGCAAACTCGCAATGAATCTACAGGATTTTATAACAAAGAAGATCTATTAATAAATATCAGCTGTGCTAGCGGTTTTACACGCGCCATAACTATTTTTAACTCATAAAGTTTCATATGAGTTAATTTTTGTTACTCGATTTTGAATAAAAATCGATTTTTTTGTATTTGAGGGATGTGTACACTTTCAAATTAAACAATAACTTAAATTAAATAACTGGAATTAGAACTTCATCATTTATCAAAAACAGCTTCCAAAGATTTGCGGGGTAATTATGTGTGCGCTGTCGATATTAATTTTTGTACTAAAACTAAAAAATCAACTGTCAAAATGTCTTTACAGGAACCCACAGTTGGAGCTCTATGTGGAGGTTCTCGCGGTGATTGAAGGTTTTGCGATGAAGTGTGTTTGTTAGTATGTTTTTCCGAGCGAGCCTTGGGGCGAGGGAAGAACGCCCACGTGTGGAACAAGTAAGAAGCATCAGGGCTCTTGACCAGAGAATCCTGATTGACTAGAAACGAGGATTTGGGGCTTTCAGCAGCTGACCTAACAACAGTTGAGGCGGTTCGGCCCCACTTCTATCACTGGACCAAAAGGCTGTATGGGATGCTAACGTTTAGACTAAGGCAGATCCTTATCGGACATGGGTGCTTGGATAACTACCATCAGATGGTAAGAAGAGAACCATTTCCTTCCTATGCCATAAGTGTGACGAGCTTATCGACATAGCGCGTAACACCCTGGAGGAGAGTGCCGCATGGGTTTTAGTGGTTAGTCTACTGTGTTTGTTAATGTCAGGAGTCCCACATACCATCCTGAATTTTTCTGATAGAATGCATAAATGCATTTCCCAGCATTAAAAAACTCTTTATATTAATATTATAAAATTATGTTGTATTAGCTCGTTTATTGAGAAAGGTTATAGGCTACATGATATGAAGTTACGATCCATATATAGAAGCGAAGCAATAACCTTAAGCACGAGGAACACCTCGAAAGAAAAGCAGTATTATTAATTAAATATAAAACTTATCATTCTTCAGAAAATTTCAGAAAGAAGGAAAATGGTGCAAATTAATTATTTCGTCAATAAGGTATCAATATCATTTCCTTTTGAAAACTCACAATAACGCTATTTATATTAATCCCTCTTTTAACTACTCTCATTTAATTGGAAATTAATTAATTTTGTATTAAAATGTTATTGGGGTCGAATTTAATTACATTAATCGATTCCAATTAAGGGTATGTTTAATGTTTATATTAACTTATTTGTTTTCTAATAAAAAAATGGATTTATATTTATATATATATATATACAAACTACATACGCTATGTAGATATCGTTTTATGATACTAACTTCTACTCCCGGTTTCACTTACGTTTATGGTTACTGCTTCACTCCTATTAGCTTTAGTATCACACTGAAGCTAATAGGAGTGAAGCGAAGTAATGTAACTTATAACCTTTCTTAATAAACAGGCTCGTAACCGCAAAAAAATATTTTTCGAATTTGAGAGAGATCCATAGATGCAAACTTACAAACAATTTTTACTTCTATAAAGTAAAGATTAGTTTTACTTCATGGCTTCGTTTGCTCGGGGTTTCATTTCTCTACAGGAATAGAAAAATACACTCTGTGATTCTTAACACGACATTATGTAAAAATGAATAAGACAGATAAGAAAACCATCGATTTTACTTGTTTGAAAATCATCAAGTCTTCTAATTATATTTCACTAGCTGCTTCTCGCGGTTTTATTTCGTTTGTGGTTACTACTTCGCCTCTGTGTATCGTAGCTTAATGTAAAATAGCCTTCAGAATGAAAAGGTTATCCTAAGCAAAAGGAATTGTTCAAATCGGATCAGGAGTTTCAGAGATTGTCATCTACATACAAACTAATTTTATATCCTTATAATATTAGTATAGATTAAAATGCAGTCAGTTATTACAAAGACGAAGTGCAATGTTTATACTTAATATAAAATTAAATTAAATTCTTCAAAATTCTCTACATAAAATGACATTAGCACGAAAATTAATTATACAAGTATAAACACTCACACTAAGTCCCTTAGGTTTCGGTCTGTCAAAAAACAAACACATTTGCTGTCATTTACGACAAGCGTTCTTTCTTTACACAAATATAAATAAAGTAAAATGAACTGTATTATGTAATATATATAGTTTATATTTCCTTGGCCATACCTTTATAATGTGATGGACGGACTCGATGGAATTGTCCCTAGAGAGACAATGGGACAGAAATGGACACGCCAGTAATGTATTGATAGTTTCTTAAAAGACATTTTCTCTCTTAAAATCAAAAATCTGATAAAATTACTAAAAAATATGTTTTGCAATAGAAATCAAGACGTGTAATTTGATCATTTCAGATGTAAAACATTTGCTAGATTTAGCACTTAATTTAATGTATTTCAGATGGGTAAAAAACCAAATTATGATACACTGTGATTCGTAGACGGCATTTTAGTACTAAAATAATTCCCATACTATCGAAATGTATCTATAGAAATGAAAAATGCCTTATATGTAAACGTATTAACATGGTTAGTAAGTTAAATCAAATCAAGAACAATAAAACTCTTTTCGTAATAACATTTTAATATAAGTAGGTAATTGTTTTATATACAACTTTATAAATCATTGAAAAATTTTACGAATATATTTTTTTATAATACAACTCCATAGAATCCGTAGCTTGCGTTGAATATTTTACCACCGTCACACTTTCTGCACGGGTGTAAGATTAATTATTTACGAAATTAAACAACCCAAAAAGAACGTGAGCCGAATTTCATTAACGGGGTCATTTTTTTTATTTGTTAAATTTATTCATTTATTCCGTCTTTGCACCGGTTTATGCGTATACAATTTTTAAGCTTTTCATACAGCAATTAGTTCGTAAAGGAATTTTGTTGGTGTGTTTATTTTATAATTATAACTTTAAGAAAGTAGCTAAAATTTTGCACATACGTAATTAATGATTTTTTTTTTATGATAAGTACGACTATTTAATTTTCTTAAATATATTTTGATTTTAATACGAAATTACTGAACCGATTTCAATGAAATTTCTATGGAACCAATCTGAAAGTATATACTTTCAAACAAAAAAATAATTTTTAAAATCAATACGTTGCCATCTCAGAACGGAATGAAGCGGGTTAGATTTTCGGCATTCTCAAAATATTTTTTATGTAATTAACAAACTGAAGGTCATATTTTTGTTAGGTGATAACAGCTACTCAGCTATTTCTTCAATTCAATTCAATTCTTTGGTTAATGCAACTATTTCTTTCGGATTAAATAAAAATTTTGATTACTTTCATACTTTAAAACTAGTTTTTAAAAGTAAATATTATAAATAATTATAGATCCTTAACTTAACCTTATTTCAATAATTGTCAGTTATATTTATACATATTACTTCAAATCGCGTCAATATTATTCTACCCAACTAAATTATGCAAAAAAATGTCTTGAAGAAAACCTGTAACGCTCTCTGAACTAATTCCTATTCTGAACGAAAACGCATTTAATTTTCTTTGTTTCTCTCGTTTTTTTTTCAAAAAGATGTACTAATTGAGCTCACGAAATAAATTCGTTAATTATTCAAAGAGAATGTTCTCGTCACTCCATTACAGTCAGACTCGTAAATTGAGGGAAAAAACAGCTTTTTATAACACACTATACAATACTGGCGACAACATACGGGCCTCTTTCTTGTGTACATTTCATAGCTTTTTTTTTTCGTTTTTATTCGTTTAAGTGTGAGCAAATATTGTAATAAATTCTATGAAGATGTATTAAGTAATGTATCCAAGTATTTAATTTTTAATGTTCAGGAAGTCTAAAATTTCGCTTTGCACATGTATTTTGTACGCGTGAACGTCCATTGGATGGGTCTTTATACGAAAGTACCTTCGAGCTATGTCAATACAATAAAACAAGACCGTTTTTTTAAAGAAGGAAACCGTTTTAAAAGTAAAATACGTAATTTTGTTTTGTTGACAGACATGCTTATTCCACTTGTTTTGATTTAATACTGAACCGATTTTGATAACAAATTTACTATAAACAAAAGAAGAATTAATCAAATTAGTGGAACAGTTTTTAAGTAATCAATGAATGTACATAAAAAAAGTCCTCGAAGAATTGAGAACCTCCTTCTTTTTTCTAAATCGGTTAAAAAGATTAAAGTCGTTTTATAATGTACATCAAAAATGTTGTGAATTAAAAACATCCTTGTTCCATCCATATCCAAAGAGTGTCCTATTATTATGTCATCGGTCTTTCTGTCCGTCCTACAGAGGTTGTCGTTTAAACCATAATGTATTTACATTAAAATTTTCACCAATTGTGTATTATTATGGCGATTAACCTAAAACATGATAAAAACCGGCCAAGCGAAAGATAAGGTTTATGTGAATTTTATTTAAAATATTTCACAATGGGACGCTGATAAGTAATACTATGTCAAGCCATAGGAATTCATTTTGACAAAATGGCGTCTTAAATATGTCAAATCTATCTTTTCTTTTACTATTTTTATAAAAGGTATAATTAATTAAAAGTTTTATCTATTAACATTGTTTTGTAATATATATAAGATTATTACGAACGAAGTATTATTAAGAACCTTTCGATATTCGAAATATTAAGAACCTTTTTTCCGTACTTATATATGTAGTTTATGATTTACAATTTTTTGAATAATGTTAAATTTGTGACGGATTATGAATATACATCAATACGTCCAAATATGAGTTTTTTTGTGGGTTGACACATTATTGCTTATCAACGTCGATATATGAGTTATCCTACAGATGATCAGACGATAGATCAACGTTCAGCACGAAACATCCGGTACATATTCGGAGGCTGCACGTCGCTAAGCGGCACGCCCTTTTTAATTTCCTGTCAGATTTGACTTATAAGGCATTTTAATAACTTTCGAACGAATTGTTTTAGTGTATTTACATGTGTCTTTGAAAAAAATACTATTAGCTATATAAGATTTATGTTAAAAAGTTGTATAGAAAAATTTATTTGAACATTCTAATCATCTATATCGTTAATCTTATTTGATTTGATTTTTTTTTAGCGTTAGTTGTATTCTTTACTGAAAATTAACAAAGTTATAAGTCTTTATATAATAACTAAGAAGTGGAGCATTAACCATTAATGTTAAGCAATATTTTCAATCAACTTCAAAAAAGGTCATACACCTTCTTCTCAATTCGTAGTATGGGTTTCCTTTTTTGTATGTGATAGTTTGTAAGGGTATCCTTTCAGATTATTCTTATAATACTTTTATTAAAATCAGTTCAGAAGTTTTATTTTTAAACAAAAATAACTGGAATAAGTATAGTATCTAAGTAAACAAAATAAGGTATATTGCTTTTGAAGTCGGTTCCTTTTTTTATTTTCAATATCTTAATTGCTTTAAAGACTATTTTATTTAAAACATTTTCAGTTATTAAAACCTTGTGAAATTGCAAGTTACAGCTAGTCAATTTTTATTTTAAATTAAGCAATAAGTCTTGAACTGTTTATTCGTAATTTAAATAACCAACTTTTAACTAAAAGTATATACGGTACTGCGGTATGCACAATAAAGATTAATATCATACAAGCATAGATCACACCCCCTTACGTCTTCCATAACACAACAGCAATAAAATTTATTAAAAGATCGTTACTCAAATTCACGCTTGACGTTTATAAAGGTGTGTTTTCAATAGCCCCATCAGTCTATTAGAGAAACGATAATTGAAACGGTAGTGCGGTTACGCCTCAAATCAAAAATCCATCAGCCGGGATCGTTGGCGGTTTAGAATCAATATAACTGTTTAAGGTTGATGTTTCTGAATTTTTGTATACCTTTGCTGATTGGTAACATTTTTTAATCTATCTATCTAACAGCCTTTCATAGTATACTGCTGGATAAAGGCCTCTGCCAAATTGTGCGAAAGCTCCCGATCCTTCCGCATCCAGTTTACACCAGCTGTTTTACCCTGCGTAACGGACGTGAAAGTAATGTATTTATCAGCTTATGAATGAATGTATGTGGGTTTGTACCTTTTTGGCACTATTTAGACCAAACGCGTTGGTCGATTCTTATAATAACACGTCGTTTGATTCGTTACAACGGTACGAATGCGAGTGACATTTGTAAATATCAAAATGGTCGCCATAATTTGAAAATGAAAAAAAAGAACAACTATGTCATTTAAATGTTATTTAAAAATAATTTTTAGGTTTTTTGTACCAAGCAATTAATGGGATGAGTTTTATGCTCAATTTAACACTGATGACACTCGATAGACTCATGGCCACTATTTATTCTCTGTAACTATATCTTTCTCTGTCATTATAAACATTCATATAATATTATATCTTAATAATTTTTATATAATTAAAGGGAAAACACATTTTATTAAAAAAAAAACTAAGTAATGCTAAAAACTAACTATATATTGAAATTGTTAGTATAGTCTCAAAGTATATTTTTTTATTTTGTGAGTTATTGAACTAAACTATATAAAATTAAGAGCAAATAATCTAATCAATATGAATTAATAACAAACTCAATCTCAAATTATACTTTAACCAAATGGACTTTTAAAGCACTTTCGAATCGACAAGTTATATCTCATTTTTTTTTTAGATATTTATGAAGCTACTACCGGTTCGGAATGTAGTCTGTACCGAAAAGAATCGGCAAGAAACTCGATAGTAACTCATTTAAAATCATTTATACATAATGTACTTTTATTACATTTTAATTTTGTTTTCCTAATAGAAAATCAACGCGTATCAAATCCACGCCTCATTGTCGTCAAAATATTCTTGTATAGTATAATATGCTTTATCTATTAAAGATTTTTTAATATAGGCTTTAAACTTATTAAGTGGCAAATGTAAAACTGTTGTGACAATTAGATAAACCTTATTTAATGATAGCGAATCGATACGTACATACTCAAAACTTATTTCTCATGTTTATTTAATGCAAGCGAAGTAAAATATACAAATCTAAATTAACGTCATATTAATTAGCTTATGTGAGAGGATGTGTTTTCTATGCACGTTAGAGATGAGAGTAACATAAAACGGATTAGTTTAGCTCTCAACAGTTAGCATAAAACCGTGAAATGGCACTGTGTGAAGCACGGTGTTAGTTTGCTTTCTATTTGTAAACATTGTTCATGAGTTGCAGCCTTTTAAATACATTGCAGGTTTTATTAAGCTGTTGACTACTTGTACTAGATAATTAAGACTTGGATGTCATGCTTATTTCAGTTATTTTAATTTAAAAATCAAACTACTGAATCGATTTTGATATACATTTTATGAAGCCAATCGAAAAGCTTAAACACATTCGAATAAAAAAAAATCGAAATTAATGATTTCGAAAAAGCATACGCAATTGAGAACCTCCTCCTTTTTGAAATCAGTAAAAACGTAACGTAGGAGCAAAACTTAACGTAGGGAAGGTGTCTCACTATTATCAAAAGTCTTCGTCCTTATACAGAACTATCTATCCCTTAGTGATGATGTAATATAGCCTATAAATTTCCTGAAGAGCCGGTCTAGTCAATAATATTTTTTTTAATCGGATCATTACTTCTTTCCCCATACACTTACAAACAAATTTAACCTCTTATTAATATTAGTATAGACTATAGATTTCGATTATAGATATAATGTAAAAATATTTGAATGTAAAACGTTTCAATAAACGGAAATTTAACGTTTTATCGAATAAGTCGTCACATTTTCTGTGTAAGGGTAAACGTGTATTAAAATCCAATATAACCAATTACTCTTATTTCACATTTCACTTAATTCTAAGTATCTGTTATTTGAGTCTGAAATATAATTATGTAATGAAATGTTGAAAATCATTCACTTTGAATCAAATTAGCGAGTAATATTGGAGAACTTATTTTGATTTAAAAATCAAACTACGAAAATCACTTTAAAAGAAAAAATAGTGGAACAATTGAATCAAAATAATAAAAAGTTGATAAAAGTGCTTCTAGTTGAAAACTAGGTTAAATACGAAATTACATAAAAACTAGTAATCTGATTTACATGATAACATTTATACATTACAGATATACAAGATAGTTTTAGATAAATGGATGCTGATAAGCAATACTGTGTCAAACCTCACAAACTCCATTTTGAGAAAATGGCGTCTAAAGACGTCAAACCGATTCTTAATCAATTTGTTTGTAGTAGCATCTTTTATTTTTTATTTTGATAAACGGTATAATGGATTAAAAGCAGATTGATATTTAATGTGTTATCAAATAAAAACTTTCCCAAATATTTGAGATTATTGATAAAATGCAAAATATGGAACGCCCTTGAAAGTCAAAACATTGTATTAAGAACTTTTTTCCGTACTTATGTAGTTTGGATCACTTGAATTTTTTTGTGTAATTTTAAATAAATGACACAGTTTCAAAATACATCAATATCTCCGAAATTAAGTTTTTGTGGGTTGACATATTATTGCTTATCAGCGTCCAAATATTCACAAAAGTTGTTTATCATCGCCATACCTACACTTGAAAGAATTTACTGCTAGTGTCTTATTTTTGACAAAACTGCTTTCGTAACTACTTACGACGTATCTGTTACTACGTTACAAAGTTGTTTTATATCGCTCTCGAGAGTAAAACTTACAAATGTAATTCTTGTCTTAGGTGTATGTGGATCCAAGATGATTCGTATTATATACAAACAATGTATACGCGCTGCCGATAAACTCTCGTCATGCAACCGTCTCACTGCTGGAGTTCCTCAGGGCGGAGTTCTATCTCCTATACTTTTCTCTCTTTTTATTAACTCTTTAACTGAACTACTTTCTCTCCCTTTTCACTTGTATGCCGACGATTTGCAGATTTACTTGACGACACCTGTTGATGATATTGCTGGAGCTGTAATTCAGCTAAATCAGGAACTTGAGGTTATAAGTTCCTGGTGCAAATCGTACGGACTGTCTATTAATCCTAAAAAATCCCAAATTTCAATCATTGGTAATTCTAGACAGATTTCTAAAATAAATTTTTCCTTCCTTCCTCCTGTTTGTTTTGATGGCTCGAAATTGGAGTTCAAAAGTATAATTAAGAATCTTGGAATTATATTAGACAATACACTTTCTTGGAAACCTCAAGTTGCTGAACTCAGCCGGAAGGTCTTTGCTGCAATCGGCACACTAAGAAAGTGGAAAAATTTCTTGCCTATCAAAACTAAACTTTCCCTTGCTCACACTCTCCTTTTTCCTATCCTTGACTACTCTGACACCTGCTACCTTGACCTATCCGAAACTCTTCTTGACAAATTGGAAAGACTGCAAAACATGATTATAAGATTTATATTTGGCCTAAGGAAATATGATCATGTTTCCGAATACCGGGCGCGGCTTAATTGGCTAAAAGTAAGAGACCGCCGAAATCTTCACACGCTATCTCTCCTTTATTCTGTTCTCTTCCATCCTAACACTCCTTCCTACTTAAAAGATCGTTTCACTTTCCTAGGCTCAGATTCCCTTACTCTGATGAACCTTCGTTCCCAATCCCATAATAGGTTACAATTTCCTGTAAGTCATAGCCAGTGTTACAGTGAATCATTTACTTTTAAAGCTGTGAAATTGTGGAATTCCCTTCCACAGGATATACGTCAATCTCAGACAATTGTTATATTTAAAAATCGTCTAAAAAAGTATTATTTATCTATGTAAGTTTATATATCTTTATATACATATATAAAGTATATGTAGATGTAAATTAGTATAAGTATATAAATATGTATGTATGTATATGTATGTATTTAAGTCATATTTCTATGTATATATATTTTGTTATATACCAGTAATTAGCAAATTTTGCTTATGTTGTTGTTAATTTGCACCAATCCTGTTATTATTTCTATTTTTTTCCTTTGTTTATGTACAAGGTTGTCTGTAAGAAATCACTATAAGTGATAAGACCGCCTTTGCACTCTATTTTTAAGTATTTTTGTTACTTTAATATATTATATTGTGTGCAATAAAGTATAAATAAATAAATAAATAAATAAATGCTTTGTAGCGTTATGAAAATAAGTTGATTAGATCGAAAAGAAAAATTTCGATTCAGAAACTAATGGCAGATGCTATCAAAACGTATATCGCATAAGTTTTTTGTGTTGCTTGCAAGTATTTCTACTATACGCGCTGCATTTATGTAGATATGTAATAAATAAATAAGAATCTGTAAAGGCGTCATGACTTTTTAAATATTCCAGTCTGATCTATGTATATAAAAATCATAACTGACTAGCTAAGATATTCACTGACTGATCAACGCAGAGCTAAAACTGCTGGGTCTAGAAACATGAAATTTCGCACAAATGTCGTAAGTGTGCATTAAGAAAGGATTTTTGAAAAGCCATCCAATATGAGATAAAAAAGAAGATTGGAAGTTTTTTAAGTACACGCGGGCGAATCTGCGTGGAACTGCAATTTTATAAAATTGGTCGAAATAAAGTTGTTTCCTCCACCTTCCCCTGAATCCGTGCCTGTATTCCAATTATTACTCCAAAGTTGCAGTATAATATAATGTTAGCATACAGAAGAAATTTTTATGACGGTAGCTTGCTATCGCTATAAAAGGAAGACGTCAGCCATTCGAGTATCACTTTGCTGTTGACCTTCAGACTGCGCGGAAGCTCTGCTTGGCTTTCATTTGCTAATTTCATTATTTTTGTAATTAAAATTAGTCTAGAACGTATGTATTTTGGTTGTAAATCTTTAACTCATAAAATTAAATGTTTACTTTTGTTTTATAATCTTTTTTTAAGTCTACCTACATCTTATTTCTTACAATAATATATATAGTATTTGAAAATGCACTAGAAACTTCCATAACCCACGCGCGTCTGAAGGAGGACTAAAGTCACATTAATCCATACTTTGTCTCTTTCCCGTTTAATCATCGTGCACTTTTGACAGAGACAAACTATTTTACATTAATAAAACGCTTTACGTTTTAAACGCGATAATCCAACAACTTTGCTAAAGAAATTTTAGTGTAAAGAATTGATTTTAATAAAACACTTATGGATATCTAGCTGGTGCTCGCGACTTCGTCTGCGATGTCTGTGATGCCTACGTCGTAGTAGCTTTAAGCATATAAATTTCAGCCCAATCGGTTTAAAATTGACAAAGTTTCGTATAAACTTTCATCCCCTATTTTATCCCCTTGAAGATATAATTAATCGAAATCTTTTCTTAGCTGGTGGTCAAGTCATAACAATTAGCTGCATGCCAAATTTCAGCCTGACCCGTCCAGTGGTTTGGGCTGTGCGTTGATAGATCACTATGTCAGACAGTCACCTTTGAATTATATATATTCAGATTTATTGCATGCTCATTTAATTCTCGTTCATTTTGAATCATGGTACAAAACAAGAATATATTAGATACTTTACGCATATGTTGTGTGAAAGTGTGGGACTGACCCGGTCGAGTCAGGCCGTGATTATTTTATAATACAGCTGTACCCCGTGGTTTCACCAGCTTTCATTTGAGGAAAAAATATATTTACGAGTGTATAATGTTCACCTTCCCTAATGAATCGGATAGTGTTCACTATTTCTTTGGTTTTGATTTTGTTTTAACGTAACCCTCATCTTTATGTATTAATTACAATAAATACTATTAAAAAATATACTACCCTAAAGTCTAGGTTATTCCTTATAACATGTCACGTTGAGCATGAGAACTCTAAATTAAACAGGAATACGTAACAAAATATATATGTATATTTACAAAAGTCAAATTTCTGCAACTTATTCAGACAACACACTACAGGGCCGGGTCCGTAGTGTCTTGTAAGAGAGTCTTATCACCAAGTCTACGCAGTCAGTTCAAGACTTTTGTGCCATTCATGATAGTAACACGACGGCAGATCATGTAGGGAATCGGCAGTCAGTTGTTGCACAATATGAGTACGTAGCTATTTACGTATAACACACAGCAACTTATATTATTTTAAACAAAAAATTAAACATAATAATCAACGTCTCTACTTAGACATCCAGACGTCACCCCGTCCTTACTTCTTTTTAAAAGAAAAACCACACTAGACCACAATAATATAATAAAACAAAAAGGTTTCATAGCACAACATACTTAATTGCAGAGAGAGCTAACCATAATAAAATATTAAATAAATAAAGACATATTTAAAAACTTATCACGTTAGTCGTGACAAAGCTTCCTGTCAAAATCAGTCAAGCTGTTTCAGAGATTAGACGGAATGAACAGACAGACAGCCAAAGTTTGTGTTTAAAAAAATGTGTTTTGGATATAAATACCGTGTATACTTTCATATACATTTATTTAAAAGCTTTTAAATAGAAATTACAAACAAACGCTTCAATTTTATTTATTTGTATAGATTAATCAAAGTTAAATGTTTTACGACGGAACCATAAAACTAGAAAAATGAAAAAAAAATCATCTTCCGTTCTTAACCACATGAATTATCTCCAGGGGCGTTATTTATTTGTTCTTTATTACAAGGTAACTCGATTGGTTAGTTTCCTAAACATTTCCTCAATAAATTTGATCCCAAATTTGTTCCGAAAGCGTCCAGCAGCGATCCCAGCGTTTTCAATTTTACACAACTCGTTAACGTCAAGCCTTCGTAATAAGTACATTTTGAAGGTTATTTCAAAGTTCGTAAATTACATTTACATATTTTCAACATTTATGTATAATATAATATAATGATTGAGAATTATGTCGTATGATAATGGCATTGAATGGTAGAACTAAAATGAACGAATGAGGTTATTTGTTGAGGGATTTTTCGATTCGTTTTTTATACACAAACAAAAAAGGGTATATATTTTTCCAAAATAAATTAGACTTTTATAATTTTTTCAGTATTAAAAATAATAATTAAATTACTATAAAATTGGACGCTGATAAGAAATACTATGTCAAGCCACACGGACTTAATTTTGGAGAAAATAGTGTTTATAGATGTGGGCCTATTCTTAACAAATTTTTGAAGACGTATACATCCATCTTCTCTTTTCTATTTTAATAAAATATTTAATAAAGTTTTTCAAATATATTAGATTATTGCATATTGTAAAATATTGAGCACATTACAATATTCAAAACATTAAATTAAGAAACTTTTTCCGTACTTATTTAATTTGGATTACTGGAAAAAATATTTAAGTAATGTTAAATACACGACGCTATATTAAAATACATGAAAATCTCCGAATTCGACTTTTTGTGGGTTGACACATTATTGCTTATCAGAGTCCAATTATTACAACTTAAATGGCCAGTTTTAATTGAGAGAAATTGTAGGTCCCTTATGCCGTCAGCAGATTAAATTTCGTTCAACATGTTCCGAAATGTTCCGAAAAACTTGTCCGAAGGCATCTGTAGGTGCCTGAAGAATTAATTGGGTTGGGTCGACCCTTGTAGGCTTTGCTCGACAAAATCCTTCCGACCTTGCGATGTCCGCTAATTCGACCCAACACGTATGACTTTTTACGTTTATTTACATTTAATCTCATACATTTATGATTCAAATTACAAATGCTAAGGGATAAGTGGGGTGTTAAATTATGTGTAATGCGCGAAGAATAATGTGGTCTTATTTCAGTAGGTTTTTTTTGGAATTAAACATTTACAATATACCAAGTTGTTACGTAAATTTTTGTTTATTTTTCATTGTTATTAAACGCATCGACTTTTTAATCATTTATTATGCAAATATGCATACACGCTGCAGAACTACAAAAAGAAAATAGAGTTCTTTTTTTTCTATTTTTTTCCTACAATTCACGCCTATACCGCTAAATCAATTTTAATATATTTTGACGTAGATATAAAATGGCTCTTTGAAAAGGACATGGGCTACTTTTTGTCAAGGGGGGTAAAATAGATGATGATACTTTATAAGAAAGCCCATAAATTCTTAGACTCATTCGTAAGTATTACTCTCGTAACTGATATAAAACAAATTTGTAACCTAAAATACGTCGTAAATAGTTACGAAAGCTGTGGCTCTCAAAAATAAGGCATTGACAGTGATTCTTTCAGGTGTAAAGTAATGACAAACAACTTATGTAAATATTTATAAAACTCTGAGAACAAAATTTGTAAGTGTAATTCCCTCCGTAAAGAAAACAAAATAATTGGATGCTGATAAGCAATAATGTGTCAACCCACAAAAAATAAAATTCAGAGATATTGATGACGTATTTAACATCATTTAAAAAAAATCAAGTCATATAAACTAAATAAGTACGGAATAAAGTTTCATAATTAATTATTTCGAATTTCAAGTGCGTTGCATTCATTTTGCAATTTATACAATAATCTCGAATGTTTGATAAACTTTTTATTAAATAATATATTAAATATATCAATCTGCATTTAATTTATTATACTTTTCATCAAAAAAATAAAAGAAAGGGTAAATATATACTGCTTCAAACATATTTATTAAGAATAGGTTTGACATGTTTAGACGCCATTTTCTCAAAATGAAGTCCGTGTGGCTTGACACAGTATTGCTTATCAGCGTCTTACTGTTTTGCACAGACAAATTAGCGAGGACCAATGGGTAATGAACGAAAACGACTATATTCCTTACGTAACTCGATAAAGGTTTTCGTATAAAAGAAATAAGATTTTTCCGATAACACGTCGTTACCAAATACTCTTTCACCGTATGACTTATATTTAATACGTTACACGCAATCATGTAAATAATAAAGAAATCGGGTGGAACCTTCATATTTCAATAACGTTATTAAATTCTTTTTCTTTTATACATTAAGGTTTCTATAAAGACATCACGTTCAATACACGTCTACAACGTAACGCTTTCAACGTTTTCCCTTTGTTTGTAGTATAAAATATCTGCATGAAAATACACTAGAAGTATCGAGTAGACTCGAATGAGATAGTAAGGGATCTTAATGTACGTATTTTCGTGAATAGGATTATGATAGATGAAAGGTTTTGAATAAAGGGGTACTTTTGTTATGTATTCAAATAATGTAATGTTTTATTATCAAATATTTTCTATACAATAAGCTTTAACTGGCTGATAATGTGAATTTTTATGATATTTTTTATTTATGTAACATCATTGAAGTGGAACCTCGCTGTAGGAAATTGACTTGTATATAAGCTGGCTCGACTGCGAACTTAAGGATCGGCGTAAAGCTAGCTTATATAGCTGTGTTTCGTTCGCTAAGTGAAAGAGTTAGAAGTTCCTTCCCTCTATTACCTCCCCTACTTCCTGTTCCCTTCCACATCATCTGTCATTCCTTTTTAAGCTGACAACGCATTTGTTGTTCCACTAGTGCTGCGAATGTGCATGGGCGGCAAGTTGTTCGTTTGTCAACTAAATTTTATATAAAAAAATTATATATATTTAGTTAAATTCATCTAATTATATTGTCATTAAATATTATATAACAATTAACTTATCTTGTACAAATATTTCTAAAATATATTTTTAATTCATATCAATAATACAAATAAATTCATTCAAAAACATTAATATAATTTGTTTGTAGATAAATTGATAATATAAGTTATTAGTAAATATAGTTCACCAAGTAAGGCGTATGTTACTAATGAGGCCGTGTACTTGCTTTCCTTTCGATATTAGTGTCCTTCAAGCTAAGACAGTTGATCTGACGTTAAGCAAAAACTGTGTAGCCCTTTTTACGTAAATTGAACGAAAAGTATGAAATTTCGCACTCTTATATTTTACATAGAGAAGATGCAACAGAATGCTCACATATATTTTTAAATTATACATAAAAATACATTAAATGAAAAAAAAACATTACACATACTGCTATGTATTTAAAACACACTTTTGTTTAAGTTATAATTATATATTCTAAACTTTATTTAACGCGATTTATACAATTTATATTAAATATTTTATTATTGTTCATTAGTTATCGCGATAAGACCCGTTATATTAAATATGAATAAGTTATAATTTAAAATCATGGTTGAGTTTCGAGCACTGGGCGACAACTAGTATTATTAATTATACAGAATATTAAGATTTGAAACATAGTTTGCATGTTTACATTCTTGAGCTCAGATTAGGGTTTAAACTGCACTACATTACTTACCGTAATCTCTTAAAGCCAAGGCCTAACAATATAATTCACGTTAGATTGTCTTTACACAACGATGCGGCAAAGTAATTATGTTCACACCTAAAACTAACGATCAACATTGACATCGGCACCGAGGGTCCATTAAGTGTTTTTCAATAGTCCTTAGCGTTAGATTTGGCTTATTACACCCATTGAAAAATTCACCCCAATTTACAATGATACAATAACATAAAATGTTTTGTAGTTTTTTATAAAGTCTGAAATACCCTGGTAATAAAATAGACTAATACAATCATCAACACATTAGCTTCTCTACAACGTTGCAAGTGAACAATGTTTACTAGGACAACATAGTTATGCCCCACACGTGATTGCTTACCTTCGAGAGCACCGATTTCTTTAGGCGAGGTGAGTTCGAATAAAACATTTTTTCTTACACAATTTATACCTTAAGGAGGTAAAGTATAATAATAATAAATAATAAACAAATCACAGTCAACGGCCCCATTGGCATCTTATGATCCCAAGAGGGTCTGGAAATAAATAATTTCGAAGTAGTTTTTCATAACAAAGATTAATAAAAAAACCGTCGACTTTAAAAGCAAAATATAAAACTTTGTTTACTCGATTTAAAAAACAATTTATTAAATTGATTTTGATAAAAATTATGTGGGCCAAATATAAAAATAGAAATAAAAGGATTTTTCGAAAAAAGGTTCATAAATGATGATAACAGCGAATAACAAGCATAAAAAAACACTTGATAGTAACTGAGAACCTTTTATCTTTTTTTAAGTTTGATGAAAAGTCAACATTTTCTCTAAAGTATAAAAATTAATATATAAATTATATACTATGCTGTTTGCAAAAAGTACATACAGTATAATTAACCAAGGTTCATGTACTTACACATTATTAGCTCTTCTTCACAAGTTTCAGCTCTCTTGGCTTTAAACCGTATTTTATTAGTCACAATAAGCTCTGCAAGCGAAGGTCTAATGATAATCCGCAAAACATTATTAGGTTTACGTGCAACGTTGGGACTTAGCAACTCCGTTCACACATACCTAAGAAACATGAAAATGATGCTCCATAATAAGACTATTCTCCTATTAGAGGAAGCAAATACACGCTAATTAGTTCATAATATTTAGAATAAATTTATAATAATTAAATGTTATATTAAAAAGTCTTCAACAGCTAAAGCATTCTGCACAAGATTATTTAGATGATAATAAGGAGAGAATTTTTACGCTGGTAGTATACGCTGGATTTTATATATTTATTCGGGATATTAATATTTTTTAAGAGTTCCGAGTTTCTTGCCAGTTCTTCTCAGTAGAATCAACATTCCAAAATTTACAAATACAAATACAAATACAAATATTCTTTATTGTACACCAAAACAAAAAAAGGAACACAATAGATACAGAATATAGAAATAAATAAAGAATGTACAAAAGGCGGTCTTATCGCTAAAACAGCGATCTCTTCCAGACAACCTTTGGGCAAAGGACATAAGATTGAATAAAACGGCTAGGAGGTGTACGGAAATCAGAATAAATGTAATTATTGTACATAAAATAAATAACATACATTAATATATAAATATACTACATATACAATTATACATAAATACGAATATATATATACATATATATATACACACATACACATATATATATATATATATATAATAAATAAGCGACAAGAACAAGATTCAGAAATGAATACTATACATATTAATTACATATTTACAAGTGTTTATAAAGATAAATAATGTGCTTTCGCACGATTTTTAAATATACCTATAGTCTGTGCACGCCTTATGCTAACTGGTAAGGAATTCCACAGACGAACAGCTTGGACAGAAAAAGATTTACTATAGAAAGAAGAAGAATGAGAAGGAGTTTTAAGAAGTAGATTTTCTTCTGAGCGAAGATTACGGTCATGTGTGTTCGTTAAAAATTCAAAACGTTCTTTCAAGTAGCAAGGTGTATTAGGATTGAACAGTATACAGTAGAGAAGTGAAAGAGTATGAGTATTCCTGCGAAGGCGGATTGGAAGCCACCCGAGCTTTTTACGAAAGTCAGATATATGGTCATATTTTCTTAGTCCAAATATAAACCGAATACAAAGATTTTGAATACGCTCGAGTTTATTTAATTGGTCTTCCCGGAGGTCAAGATAACAGGTATCAGCATAATCAAGAATCGGTAGAAGGATAGTTTGTGCTAACGCAATTTTGGTGGTAATCGGCAAGAGATTACGCAGTCTGCGAAGAGAACCAGTTGCAAAAAACATTTTACGGCTAACTTCATTTATTTGTGATGTCCAAGATAGATTTTGGTCAAAACTTATGCCTAGATTTTTAACTGTGCTGCTATACGGTATAGTACAGTCATTGAAAACAACAGGAGGCACTAGAGATGTGTCTAAACGACAAATTAATTTATAACTTCCAATTATAATAACCTGGCTTTTCACTGGATTAACTTTTAAGCCATAAGACTTACTCCAATTAACGATCTTATCTAATTGTGAATTAATAAGACGAATAGTCTGCGGAATATCAGTTAATTTGGAGTGAGCGTAAATCTGGAGATCGTCAGCATACAAGTGGTAGAGAGAAGATATATGTTTAGTAATTGTATTAATAAAGACAGAAAAAAGAAGAGGCGATAGCACGCCTCCTTGAGGTACACCGGCACTAACATTCAACCAATCAGAGTACGAGTCTTGGACTCGTACACGCTGTCGGCGACCATATAGGTAGCTGTGAAACCAGTCAATCACCGATGGAGATATATTAAGAGAATTTAGGATCGCCAGTAATATGTCAAAATCTACAGTGTTGAAAGCGTTACTGAAATCAAGCAACGTCAAAACTGTAAGTTCCTGCCTATCCATAGCTAATCTGATATCGTCGGTAATCTTCACTAAAGCAGTAGCCGTACTATGACCAGGTCGGAAACCAGATTGAAAGGGATTTAAAAGATTGTAAGAAGAAAAGAAAAACTCTAATTGTTGATATAAGAGACGCTCTAATGCTTTAGATAGGAAAGGGAGAATGGAGATAGGACGATAATCTTCAAGACATGATGGATTGTTTTTTTTCGGTAGTGGGATAATTTGTGCATCTTTCCAGGAAGAGGGAAAGGTACTGGAAGTAATAGAATTATTAAAAATAAATGTGATAATGGGAATCAAGTAATCGATGATAGGAATAATCATTTTACGGCTAATGCAGTCAGACCCGACGGCATCAGAATGAATAGCTAAAATATTCTTCTTAATATCACATTCGGTAAATTCACGAAAAGAAAAAGAGGGACAAGTTGGAGTTGATGAAGCAGAAAGTAAATTAATTGTATTCAGTTTAGTTTGACTATCAAATATATCTGAAGAGGTAAAGTGAATTTATTTAAATATTATTGTTTCATTTATTTAAATATTATTGTATATTGTGACGATTCAAATGTGATTTTCACTTTGATTCACCACCTCTGTTTCAGACGTTAAAATAGCTCTTTTAAACCCTAATCGGTATCCAATTTGAATGTTCAAAAATATCCTAACAATATCCTAAATTCTAAAAGGGCGAGACAGGTGTCAGAAGTGTGGAGAACCCTTAGTGTACGAATACTGTTTCATTTAATGTAGAGGTCAAAACACACAAACACGATGCGATGTCGCGTCGTGGTTATGTGTTTATAAATCTACGACTTCCATCGTAAAAAATCAAGACACGATATCGCATTGTTGTACGTGAATCAGTTTTAATTTAATATCAAACTAAAAATTTAAAAAAACCATTGATAGTTTTCAACTGTCTTCAAAAAGGAGGAGTCTCAATTCATAGTGTAGGTATGTTTTTTTTAATGTTTGTTTGTGTCGTACACCTAAATGGAATTGCGTATTTTGATTTTGAAATTAGTAGCTTATTTGTGTTAATCATTCACGTAGTAGATTTTAACGAAACGTCGTAAACATTCACGATTCACGTCGTATCATGCAACGATGCGATATCATCACGTGTAAATATACTTGGCCGTAACTTAACGTGATAAGCAGCTAATATTTTCAAATTGCTGGTCGAAAGTCTTTTATCATAACAACTATTAGCCGATAAAAATAAAAGTAAAGATTTGAAAATCGTGTGAAATAAGAGCAAATGAAATCCATTTTTAGAATCTAGGCTACAGCCGCTGTCGAAGGAAATTAAACTGACCTGTATTATGCTTATATCGGCGCCACTGTGATAAACTTCTATTCGTAATCGCTTTTTAGATACATATATTTAGAGATAACATTTGTTTATTATAATCTCGATATAGAACAAATATTTGAATGCCTCGTAAGCTTTGCATTTATTACATACTAAAGCGAAATCAAAGCAGAAGTATAATAAGGTTTACTACTAACAAATTAATTACTAAGGTTCACTACTAAAAAATTGTTGTGTGAAATTGTCAAAACATGATACATTCTATTAGTTGATTTTAGGAGGCCTTTTACGGTAAGCTGGTGCATATTGACAGCTGATTTGTTTATATATATCGCGTTGTGATAGCGAAAGCGCGAGCTTAATTGCCTTGATTGTTTTACTAAAAAGCCACCTTTAACTGTCAGAATGTGGAATGTTTTGATAGCAACAATTTCACATAATTCGACCTCTAATGTAGAATTCTGAATACTGAAAACCACGGAAAGAACATATTTCATACTGGTGAAAGTCGAAAAAAAATTATAAAGAATATTTTCTTTATTCTAGATGACATCAGTAAAGTAAACCGGTATTATCAATAATGTTTCTAAACGTAGTTTTTGTGTACCTATACCCTAAAAATTTAACACAGATTTGAAACAGAGCAAGAATACAAACGTTAATTCGCGTCCTGTGCTATTTAAGGGTTGAACAGACTGTTACGTTTGACTTTAAAAATTCTTTCAACATAACAAAGAGGCGGAATAATTAAAATTTAAACCTTGGAATGGTTACAGGAAAAATTCAACAATGTAGATGAAATTTTGTCTGACCCGCGACAGTAACCTGATGCTTTAATTCTAACCCAAATGTTACATTTTCACTCCGTAATTGCTCCGTAATTTTCTCTGAAAACATTATAACTTTACGTTTGAAAAAAAAAACATTGTTGTGAGTTCATCCATAAAGTGCGTATATAAATATAAATTTTTATACACATTTCCGACGCTTTCGTCACGATGCGTCACATTTTCCGCTCTTTATACAAATTATAATATCGTCACGCATCTTTGTATTGGTGAATGTATCTAATGGATTTATTCCTATATTTTTCCATATATTTGTTTTTTAGTGAACATTAACGTTTCTGTATTGATGATAATTCTACACAAAATGTAAGAATTAAAGAATATTTGCTCGAAATAATTATACAATAATTTTCGTACTTCTTTGCGTCCATTAATGCAGAATACATTTACCAATATGACTTGAAGGTTGCGCGCTAGTCGTATTATAGATTAATATAACTATGCATATAAATTTCGCGCAAATGCAAATTTGATGCTGATAAGTAATAATATATCTCCCATAAAAGGTCGAATTTGGAGATATTGATGTATTCTGATACAGCCTCATATATTTAACATTATTAAAATAAATTTCACGATATCTAAATTGAATAAGTACGGAAAAAAGTTCCTTCATTCAATGTTTCGAATTTCAAGTACGTTCTATATTTTTAAATTTAAAAAATATTCTGAAACATTACAAAAACTTATTATTAGATAACACATTAAATACATCAATCTGCTTTTTAAATTTATTATAATTTTTTAATTCATTATAACCAATATCAAAATAGACAAGAAAAGATGGGTTCGTCTTTAAATAGATTAATTTTAAATAGATTAATTAAGAATATTTTTGACATCTTTACACGCCATTTTCTCAAAATGAAGTCCGTGTGGCTTGATACAGTATTGCTTATCGTTGTTTTATCGCAATCGGACTAACGGTAAAGCAGTGCATAAAATGCGAACAACTAATTATTGATTTTGACAGAGACGTTGGCGCAGTGCAGCGCTAACAGTCGCGGGTTCGATCCCCGCTCACGGCAAACGTCTGTATTGGTCATACGGATGTTTGTCGGGGTCTGGTAGTTTGTGTTAGTGTTGTGATTGTTTCCGGATCCCCGACACAAGGTCATGAGATCTTAACGGGGGCCGTTGATTGTGATGCGTTTATTTATTATTATTCTCATACATTAGATAAAAAAAATAGTTTTTCTTTTTTATGCATATTGCACAAAAGATGTTTGTTAAATTGTTATTTATTATGATTAGCGATTAGCGGTCCCAAAAATACGCCGAATCTCAATATCAAACCGATTTCTCTTCCATCCACATCCCCGTTTAGGTATTTCATATGAATATTCGATGCAGTCCGTGACATACTTTAGTGCAATTTTTTAAAACAAGAGTGGTTGACAATCATCGCCATAGCAAGCCCTTATCTGTTAATTAAATTTACGTAATGAATTGTGACATGCACATTATTTTTCATACGAGTCACTCCCAGTTCAAGTGTCCTCACATAACAAATAGCGCAGCGTAATATTAAGGTTTAGTACAAATTGGCTTTAGCTCGCGACTTCACCCGTGTCAAATTTGATTTTTAACCAACTTCGAACTTTAGAGTTACTATCTTTTTTTTTTGTTTACCGTTTACACCTCCGATTATGGATTTAAAAAAAGTTATTATGTTCGAAAAGGCATACTCAAACAAATCGATCCAATTGTTATCAGGTCAGAATCTGATGCTGAGATCCTTATAGTACTATTCTGATTTAGGTATTTTTGATAGTAACTTGTGCATTTGTTCTCAGAAAGCCATATTTGTTAAAGTAGAACTGATGATGAATCCCACAGACGACCACCAGAACTACTACAATTTATAACAAGTATTTCACGGGTTGCGATTTGATTAGTTCAATATAATTCTGAAGCAATTTATGCTAGTTGCAACGTATATGACAAAGAAGAGCTGATGAGGCAACACCAGAAGAACTCCTCAATAATTAACAGCAGGACATCGGGAAAAGCAATATTATGTAAACGGCCATAAGAAGTTGATATTAGGCTATTGAAACTTAGGTAAATCACAAACTGCCCATTAATACTAATTCGTAACTTAAAATAATAAAATAAAGACTTTTAAAAAATAAACCCACTCTTCTGATCGGATGCCATAATGACTATCTGTGTGCACCATAGCGCAATCTGTTCAGTAGTCTAAGCTATGTATTGATAAATCAGTAAGGGTTGCCTTTTATTTATGTACATTTTACGTATTATAACCAATCTTGGCGTTGTTAAAAAAAAAACTAACAAAAAAAAGTCTCGCTGAGTTTCTTCCGCGGTTTCTTCTCAGGCCTGAGGTTATACTTTTCCGAAACCGTGGTAGATTCATTTTCTTGACGTTCAAAAAGAGAATGTAAATTCCTATTTTGTATAAAAATATTTTGATTTTGATTTTTGATTTTACAGAAGATTCCTTGTATTATCTTTCACTAAACTTATAACACCAATATAACAATTTATTGTTATGGCTACGAAACTAAAGTGTCTTGATGATCTTGAAATATTATAATAACTCAATATTTTTTTTTACCAACTCAAAATAAACTTAATTCAAATAGGCTTTCACAAAATTTTCCGTATCGTCAATTAACTTCGCCATGTCAGTTCTACGTAAAACTACCGCGTTGCCGGTTTGGAATATAGAATCTATCGAAAAGTGCCAGCAATAAAACTCGGTAGTTACTCTTTTAATCCTTTCGGTACAACAGTGAATGTTACAATTAAGTACAGGTATACTGTGAGAATTTCGATGTGTTTTTTTTATATATAGCTGCCCTTCGCGGTTTCTCTCGCGTTTATGGTTACTACTTCGCTCCTGTATGTGGTAGCGTGATGTAATATTGCCAATTACCTTCCTCAAAAAACGGGCTATCGAACTCAAAAAGAATTTTTGAAATCCGATCAGTAGTTTTAGAGATTTACCCCACCGTACAAACTTATAAAGAAATTTCACCTCTTTATAATATTAGTCTAGCTGTAGCCATGGACAGATTAAAATGCTTCTTATATTAATGAACTTTTAATGCAGGATTTAAATTTATGAAGTGACAAATGCATTATTGTTTGCATTTTGTACTTTAACTAAGAAAGTTTCTTTATTCTAACAATAGCTAATCCCAACTTAGACCGGACTATATCGATCAATACACTGGTGAATATTCAATCTTGAGAATGTTTAATATGAAGATAGCTTGAAACCTCAGGACCCATTAAAGTGGAGTAAATAGGGGTTTCATGGTTTAAAACTTAACATTGCAATAACGGAGCATAATTATAGTTACACATTTTAAACTTTCGTGATTTATACCATTTATAATTTGAATATTCGGTCTTATCGCGATAACTAATAGTAAAAATACCTTTTTATTGCCCATTTCGACGAAGTTGCATCCGTCGTGGTCACGAGCTGACTGGTGTGACGCGTGCTCTCCGGTGGCAAGTGCGCGAGTGAATAAAATATAGTTTAAGTATTTTTAATATTAACGTATTTCTAGATTTTCGTCTCGAATAAAACAAAACAGAAGAATACGCGGGATTATGAAAAAATATACTGGGAAAAATAATTGAGGTTATGACATCTAGTGTGGTCTAGTTGTAGTCCATTGAATACAGCTCTTAAACTGTCTGGCTCAATAGGGACCGAATTACACTTTCGCAGAAAATTTGTGTAAAGAACATGTACGTAAACAAACACAATAGAAGTTTCGTGAGAGCCTGATGCCCAACTTCGTCCCCATTCTTTTCCTAGCTCTTTATTTCTCTAGTTCTTTATCTCAAATTTTTAAGCAGATGTGGCATTTGTGTCCTTTTTGGCGCTGTTTGTTGCCTACTATTTTCATTTAAAAAATCAAAGTTGGCGTTTCAACCACAGCTATTATTATAAGAGCTCAGTTGATTATCAAGTCTAGCATTAATTCCACTCCACTTAATAATTACCATTATAATTAAAACAAAAAAATTAACTGACTTTAGCAAAATCCGCAATTTTGTTTGCTTGGATAACATAAATGTGTTATTTTTAGGTTAATTTGATTTAAAAATCAAACTACTGAACCGATTTTGATGAATATTCTATATGACACTTATCTGAAAACCCTTTAAAAATCAAAAACCAGTTAAGATATAATAAAGTTGTGAGGTAAGAAATATTAAAACGAACATACGCAACGAATTAAGAACTTTTAAAGCATTTGAAAATGTATCTAAAAGGCTTTTGTATAAATATTTTATTCTTCCGTCTATCAATCACTTTCATCGTAATGAAAATCTAAAACACATGTGCATATATGTATACATTATACACACCTCAAAGCGACGTCGCGCCGTGGCACGGTATTCCATCGTAAAATATGTAATAACGCATCATAAATTTTTTTGCCGCAAAAATATATCGCAACGTATGCGTTTTGAATGACATGGCTTAAACTAATGCCATTGAATGCTAATAGACAATAATGTGTCAACCCACAAAAAGTGAAATTTGCAAATATTGATGTATTCTGATAATGCGTCATGTATTTAACATTATTCAAAAACTTTTAAAGTCATAAAAAACCTAAATAAGTACGACAAAAAGTGACTTAAGTTAATGTTTCGATTATTGAAGTGTGTTACATATTTCGAAATATACAATAATCTCATATGTTAGAAAAACTTATTATTGGATAAAAATTGTAATTTTACCGACCTGCTTTTAATTCTTCTTATCAAATTAGTAAAGAAAAGATAGATATATACTTCTTCAAACAAATATTTGAAGAATAGGTGACATCTTTAGACGCCATTTTGTCAAAAAGAAGTCCGTGTGGCTTGTCACATTATTGCTTATTGCAATTGACGTGTAATATCATCAAACAAAACTTAGTAACTCCTGTTAAAACTTCCTAGCAAATCAGTTTTATTAAAAATATATATTTCCTGCATTAATTAAAAGTGATTTAAATTAGTAACTCGATTTTAATTACCCCGAAGTTCCCAACGAAATCTAATTTGAAAGTCCCCACAGCGATTGGAGTCAAGCGACATCTGCGAGTTACGTTATTTTCTTGACTCTTATAATTAATGTACTTTGAGACTGCATCTGTGTACATTCGTGTAAATATTATGAATAATGCAATTTATTTATTTTAATAAACTTTTGTCGTTTAATTTTTTGAAGTTATTATATTGTTTTCTTTTTAATTTCATCATAAAATTTGTATTTATATCGATTTTATTTTTAGTGCTGGGTTCTTGCTACAGTTGCAATAGAAATACTTATTTCAGTCAATTTGATGAAAATTCTATGAGACCAATCTTAAAACCCTTTTAAACTTCAAAATAAGTTAAAAAATAACGAAGTTGTAAGTTAAGACACATAAAACAATACATACGCCACGAATTAAAAACTCCCTCCTTAAGCTAAAGTGGTTGAAAATGACACTAAACGGCCTTTGTAAGGCGTTCCCAACTGATATAAAATACATTATTTTTCGTCTATCATCATCATTATCATCATCACCTAGCATTTTTCCCGGTTATACCAGGGTCTGCTTTCTATTCTATTCCAGATATTGACGAGTTACTGATTTTTACACAGAGCGACTGCCATCTGATTTCGGCAACCCCTGAGGGCTAGCCAGTAACCAATTAGACTAGAATAATTTCCCTACTGCTAGTAACGATCTTTATCAGGTGATTGTGATAACAACCGGGACCGACAGCTTTACGTGCTCTCCGAGGCACGGTGGGGAGACCCACAAGGACAAACACCCAGACCTAGGAACAAATATTTATACAACTAAATATCTGCCCCGAGCGGGGATCGAACCCGCAACCGTCTGCGTTAGAGGTACATTCAGCACCACTACACCAGAGCGGTCGGATTTTTCGTCTATCAATCAGATATTAATCTCATTGTAATCAAAGGGCTAAATCTATTACGGTACCTGAGATTTACAACCCGCTGACAGATAGACAAATGAACGGACGGATAAATAGCGGAAACATGGTAATAGTGTCTCAGGTTGGTACAGAACCTTAAAAAGGTACTGCGGAATCAATTCTATATAATAATAATGATTTGTCCGTCTCTGCTATATCAAGTCTTTGTAGATTATCAATAGAATGATGAAAGAAATAACACAAACATTGGGGTACTTATTAAAACTGTTTTTTTATAGTATTATGTAATCATGTTACATTCTTTGCTATAAGCATATATATTATTAATTACAACAAAATCTTTATCCTTCACGTAGATACTATAAGAATTTTAATATTAAAAAAATATTCTTAAATTGTATTTTAAAGGTCGTTATCGTTTCCGGACTGGCGACAACTTTTTTTTTGTATCATTAATTTAACAAAATTGAGTAATCTCTCTGAAGTCACAGTAATTAATTTTCTTTTAACAAAATTATGTTTTCTATCCGCCCCGAGATATTTTTTGACAACGATTTTAAGAAACAATTTAATTTTATTAAACTACCTGTTTCTCGCTATTTTGTTTGTTTCTCTCCATTTTGCTCTTAGTGTTTACAAACATTTTGCTGGGGTGGAGTCCGGCTGTAGTCTACAGTTCACAAAAGAGCTGGCTCGAGCGGGACACTCACAAAAGATCAGCGTGATTAAGCTATTAAAGCTGAATTTGGTAAGTGAGAGAGACGGAAAACTCCCCATTCCTTTCCGTCTTGAGACACTTTATTCCTTTTTCAGCTGACAACGTTGCTCTTCAAATGGTTCATGGGTAGTGGTGATAACTTAACGTCAGGTCTTCAGCCTACGCGTTTGCTATTTTATTAAAAATACTAAATATAATGAAATGAGAATGTTTCATATAAATTATATAACTTTGAGTCTGTCACTGCAGGCTCGCACGACCGATATTCCTTCTGATTTATTACATACATCCGAAACACGAAAACTAGAAATACCAACGTATATTTACTGGTAGAATTATAATAGATATTTTTACAAAAATCTTACGCATGAGTTAAAGTTTTGTTTATTTTTTTTTAAATGTTAAAAAAAACATCATTATAAGTTTCATATAACTGTACTAGAACGAAACTACCTATTGTTTTAATTATAAATGTGTATACACATACGGGGATTGTGTTTTGATAAAGTTGGTACGCGTGTGTGCGTATGGTTTTACATATTTTAATAAAAATAACACTTGAGTGTTAAATTAAAATGATGTGCCGATTTTTAGAGGTATTCTATCATAAAAATATCTGCATAGAAACCTCCCAATCGAAATATTTCTCGTGAGCGAGGTTCCTGGAATGTATTGGATTCACTCTTCAATTGGTTCACATTGCGAACTAAAACAAGCATACAAAAAAATTCCTAACATTGCATTGTACCAGAACATCTATGCGAATATGGACGCTGATAAGCAATACTGTGTTAAGCCACATGGACTTCATTTTGAGAAAAATGACGTCTAAAGATTTGTCGTCCATTCTTAAAAAAAAATGTTTAAGACATATACCTACATCCATCTTCTATTTTCTATGTTAATTAAAATTTATATTGAAATAAAAGATAAAACAAGTTTATCTAATAATAAGTTTTTCAAACATATTACATTTGTGCATATTGGAGCAAACTTCAACATACGGAACATTAAATTCAAAAACTTATAGTGGCGTAGTGTTGTGTATGATGTAGTGGTTGGAGATAAATAATGCCAAAGTCAATGTTCACACAAAAACGTTTAATCGCGAACACACAAACAGTTAAATTTGTTAATATAAACGAGTACCAAACGACGCACAAGAAAAACCAAAGAGTACACAATTACAATGCCACAGTTTAAGTTCAGAAGGATAGACGATAGTGGTAGAAGAAAGTATATAGGAAAAAGAACGTTCGTAAGCACAACAATGTAAGCGAGCGAAAGACGAGCGACACAGGTTTAGCGCATAAAAGTAATTTGCGACAAACTAGTCTTGCCTACACGCACCCGAGGATCGCCGCGCGCGACCCGTGGTTACGTCACACAACGCATGTAAGAAATACGCTCGTACTCGTCGTCAACAAGTACACCGCTTAACCGACTTGGTATAAAGGTGAGTGAATATAATTAATTGTTATTAATTATTGTTTTTTATGCTTTGTGTGCGTAATGCGTGAATGTGATGTGTGAATAATGTATAGTTTGTATGTATGTTTGCTTATGTTAAATATAATAATTATTTTTAATATATATATAAATATATTTTTATGGTTAATATGGGAGTAGCCCACAAACTTTTTTCCGTAATTATTTAATTTAGATTACTTTAAAATTATTTTAATAATATTAAATACATGACGCAATATCAAAATACATCAATATCTCCGAATTCGATTTTTTGTTGGTTGAAATATTACTACTTATCAGCATTCATATAATAATGACATAGCAAATCGTATGAGCGAAGTAAATTCCACGACCACTGAACCTGTTTAAAAAATTATATAATCATTTTAAAGATACATTACTCGAGATGGTCATATACTACAGTAAAGTAAAAACCTACATAAGAATGACTCAGGCAAAGGCCTCCTCTTCCATTAAGGAGAAGATTTAGAGCCTAATCCATAACGCTGCTCCACTGTGGGTTAGCGAATGTGTCAAAATTTCTCCCGTTACATGCAGGTTTCTTTACGATGTTTTTCTTCACTCGAGATGAATTTTAACACAAATATAGCACTTGAAAACTCAGCGGTGCTAGCCGGGGTTTGAACCTGGAACCATGCATCAATCATAGATCGACGTTGTCTAACCACTAGGCCATCTAGGCTATCACGGGTATATACTGTATTTTATATATTTATGCGTATTTGAAAACAAAATCTACATTAACGCGATCGAAGCCACCAACAAATGTTAGTCTGCAATAACATTCCCCATACCTTTTATTTTAATAATTAATAACAAACGCGGACCTGTTCCAGTTCGTTCCATAGTTAACTAAAGCGAATGCACGAGTCTATTAAACGACACGATGTTAAATATAAAACAATACACGAACTAGCAGAACATAATGTGCGTGATCCGAACAATAAAACACTGGACGTGTTCACCGGTTCTAGTTTTTATAAAGAGTCGAATAACTCACAAAATAAAAACATAAATTCGGTCCGATATTATTTGCGTGTTATACCCACGCAAGGAGCTGAAGGTTTATGGAAATGTCATCTGTATTGTGCACAGGTTTGATGTGTGAAATGGGGGTTTACGTTTCACTGGCAAGACACGACGTTCTGTTTTATTAATGTCTTGAGTTGATTTTTTATAACTTGGCACATATGGATGCTGATAAGCAATAATGTGTCGACCCACAAAAAGTCAAATTCGGATATATTGATGTATTTTGATACTGCATCACCTATTTAACATTATTCAAAAAAATTCAAGTCATCCAAACTTAATAAGTATAGAAAAAAGTTTCTTAAATCAATGCTTCGAATTTCAGGTGCGTTCCATATTTTGCAATTTATAAAATCATTTCAAACATTTAAAAACTTATTACTAGATAACATATTAAAAAAATCTATCTGCTTTTTATTCATTACACATTTTATCAAAATGGAAAAGAAAAGATGAATATATATGTACGTCTTCAAACAAATTTATTGAGAATCGGTTTGACATCTTTAGACGCCATTTTCTCAAAACGAAGTCCGTGTGGCTTAACACAGTATTGCTTATCAGCGTCCATAAACAAGTCGCATTTAGAATGATGACCTGCCAGACAAATAGTTTTCTTTTTTTAATTTTTAAAATAAATATGTATAATTTTTAATTAGCAAAATTTGTAATACTTTTTACATTTAAAAATATTTTGTTCTTTTTAAAACCTGTGCCTTGATTAATATTACAAAAATATGTATTTATATTTATTATTTCCGCCAGTAGTAAACGTGTACAGTTTTGTTTTCCTACCCTGCCTGTGGTTTTATAAGTTAACGACAGTGATCTCTCAGCTCTCAACCCGCGCGCGCGCGCCACCTAGCTGATCACATTAGTGTCTCGTGTGCTGTTTAAATATTATCTGTTTCGGAACGTAACAGTCGACACCAGAGAGAACGTCAATGCTCAAGGTAGGCGTGCATTCCATTCCCGCTCTTTATAACGCGCGAACTGTAAAACATTTAATAACAAAATTTTTCTATTGAATAATTTGGAATAACTTTAAACTTTATTTAATTTAGACGGTTTATAATATTTATTTATACTTTTTTAATTAATGTAAAATCCACGACTAAAAGATAACCTTTCTAGACGACAAGCATTTATATCAATGTCAGCATACAAGATGAAAAATTTCGTGACACATAAAAACTACGTTACTAAAATTATTAAAATTCATAATATATAATACTAGCTACCCCACAAGGTTTTACAGCTTCGCTAATATTAGTCGTAGGGTGATATAATATAGCCTATAACTTTCCTCGATAATCGGCCTATCCCACACAAAATGAATTTTTCAAATCAGATCCGTAGTTTCAGAGATTTTAATGTATTAAATAAACTTACAAAAAATTTGTAAGTTTGTTTAATGTAATCTCATTGGTTCATTTCATTTTAAGAAAAGACAATTTTCTATTATTGAAAAAGTTAATCAATCTTTGTTGAATTCTCTATTTGTGATGTCATTTTTAGAATGCTATACTCTTAGTAATAGCATTATTTTTATTTACCATCTGGTTAATAAAAGCCTCCCTTGTTTCGGGGAAAGAATAACGTTTTATGTGTGGCGGAATTTAAAATTATATTACTATAATTTTCGTCGTTAAATTTTAACATTTAGAACATATGTAAATTTTGGCTCCAAATTACTAAATCGATAGAAAGTGAATGTTCTACCATTAAATGAAATCATTTCCACGTATACACGTATTAAGACGTTTTAGGCTTTAATTGTATAAAGTACTAGCAGTTCCTCGCGGCGTCGAACGCGTATACTTTAATACCTACTAGCACAACTATAAGGGATGAGTTTTTAATTCGGGGATACAGGTATTTATTTATTCATCCTAAGGCTCTGCGTTGATGAATAAGTCAAGACAAGTAATTTTATATGTATAGATATATAACGTTTTAAAATTAATTTTATTTAAAAATGTGTAAAAGCGTTTTTTGGAATAAATAATAAAAAGTTACACAGTTTTTATAAACAGCACTACGTGTTTGGTTATACAACTTTTCTCAAAATTTAATGCAAAAAATAAAACTCACAGGGCCTGTTTCACCGGTTCCTGTTAAAATTTTAAATAGTCAACCGACATTTAACGATAACCAACAATTAAGGTTTGATTATATATTTTTCTGTTTCACCGTCGACCTCGCTGGTAAATTTACTTATAAATAAATAATTTGACATTTATAATTTGACGGAACGGCAACATAGCCTTTAAACGTTTTAATACACGATTCTAATTTATCTTTGTTTAAAGTATTACCATGTTATATTTTTAATCGAGACCTTTGAAACCCAAAATTGCAGTTTATTAGGTGGATAAGTTCCGATTAAGTTACTGTAAACTCTAGGCATAACCGGTGAAATAAGCCCACAATGTTTTAACCGATATTTTGGTCCGACTTTTCTATAACAGTATAAAAAGAACAAACAAAATATCTAGTAGTAAGTAAAGTAGTAAAGTAACAGCCTGTTCATGTTCCACTGCTGGGCAAAGGCCTCCTCTCCTATTAAGGAGAAGGTTTAGAGCTTAATCCACCACGCTGCTCCACTGCGGGTTGGCGGATATACATGTGTCAAAATTTCTCCTGGCACATGCAGGTTTCCTCACGATATTTTCCTTCACCGCGGAGCTCGAAATGAATTTAAACATTAATTTAGCACTTGAAAATTCAGAGGTGCTAGCCAGGGTTTGAACCCGCGATCATCGGTTGATATCGACGTGATATAACCACAAGGCCATCTCGGCTCTTTTAACAAAATATCTAAGACAATTTTTTTTTTACCTCGTGGGTACAATTTTATTACTAAGAAGCTGAATGTAATAACTCCGCTGCGCGCCGCTACGTTTTATAAAGGTTTTATCAGTAAGAAATATTTATATTCTATTTATATAGACTTTTAAGTTTATAGTTATTATTTGTCTTTTTCTTGTCATAAAAAGAAATAATAGTAAAATGAACCGGATAACATATTTATGTAATATATAGATATATTATAGATAAAGAAATATTTTATCTATTTTCTGACTAGTCGAATAATCAATCATCGAATTCTATTATGCGAGAATTACACTTATAACTTTGTTCTCATCCTTTCATAAAGAATTACATAAGTTATTTCTTATTGCTTTACTCCTGAAAGAATTTACTGTCAGTGTACTTATTTTTGACATAACTACACAGCTTACGACGTATCTATCAGTATGTTACAGAGTTTTATAACGTTCTCGAGAGTAAACCTTACAAATGTAATTTTGGTCTTTGGCCTAACCTTAAGAAACACTCACTGTAAAAAGTTGGTAACATACTGACAGTAAATTATTTCAGATGTAAAAGCAATTCAAGTAAATATGATGACATAAACAAAATTTACAAATATAATTCCTTTCAATTTATGATCACATAAAATGAAAGGAAATTATTTTTTGTAAGTCTTCTTGACTTTCTGATATGTAAAATAAAAAAATGGTTAATCCACAGTCCTTCCTTAAAGCTAAGAATTTTATCTCGGTCAGTGAAAGTTCCAGCAAAGGTTTAAACTAAAGCATCAATGAAGAGAATAAAGCTCACTTTCTACTTAATATAAAGCTATGTATAGGTATAAAAAGAAAATTATAAAATTTAGCCAACACAACTTCAAGGACCTATATTTAAATGAATTGTCTAGGCAAGAAGTTAAATGTTATCGATCCAAGTCATTTGCGTAGCTAAAGAATAAAATAAGACTAGGCTGTTAATTGAACGGCTTATTAAGCTAGTCCCATTTAACAAATAATACTAGCTGTCCCTCGCGGTTTCATTGGCGTTTATGGATTTCGCTCCTATGAGCCGTAGCGGTATGTACTATAGCCTATATCTTCCTCATAAATAAACTATCTAGCACAAAAATAATTTTTCAATTCGAACCAGTAGCTCCTGAGATTATCGCGTTCAAACAAACAAACAAACTCTTCAGCTATATAATATTAATATAGAATATGCATAGCATAAAACACGATTAAAAGAAATTAAAAATTCAAATCTATATTATGTAAATAATATATGTGTATATTTTGAATCGAAAACGAAATCTAACAATGACATAATGTCTTTTCGGTTTTGCGTTTTAATAATTTATTTCGCACTATTTACAAGACAATTATGATTTATTATAAAATAACTATATCAAACCACGCGATTCAGTGACCTTAACCGCAAATTGAATTCCGCTAATCGATTATATTAATTGACATATTAAATTCAATTCATATAATAAACTACAAATTACGACACGGAAAAAAATACGATATCAACGTTTGTGATAGGCAACAGCGATACGCTAATAACTCTATGTTTGTATTGTGGTATAAAATAATCCCATGTTTCGTAACACTGCAACTTAATAGGACGCTGAAAAGCAATAATGTGTCAACCCACAAAAAGCCAAATTCAGTGATATTGATGTATTTTGAAAATACGTCGCCTATTAATCATTAAAAAAAATTCAAGTCATCTAAACTAAATCGGTACGGATAAAAAAATTCTTAATTGAATGTTTTGAATTTCAAATGCGTTCCATATTTTGCAATTTACAATAATCTAATTAATTTGAAAACTAATTATTACAAAAAAAGTTTTTAGTTTAACAATTTATTTTTAAATTTATAATTTTTATCAAAATAGATAAGAAAAGATGGATATATACTTCTTCAAAAAAAATTCTTAACAATAGGTGCCATTTTCTAAAAATGAAGTCTGTGTGGCTTGACACAATTTTGCTTATCAGCGTTCAATTCTGAAACATTGTGATTTACAACGCTACGCTATGCTACGTTACAACGCTATGTACTCTATGTTATGCAATGTTTCATAACGCTACGTAACAACACCGTATGCGCTACAGAACAACGCTACGCTACGTAACGCTTCGTAGCACAACGTAACCAGTAGAACATCGGACTAAAAGCGAAAAAAGAAGAAATAAACCACGAGAAACAAAGCCCCCGCACTTGTCAGAACTGGAAAATTATTTTCTGAAACTTAGTTCGAGTTATGAAGTCCGGAGAAATTAATTTTTTCAATTAGCATAGTCTCTTCGAAATGAGGTCGGCGAGGTGAGCTTGATTTATACTTTCATTGTGCTTAAAACTATTATTTAGCATTGAAAACTCTTAAAATAAAGTATTATTATAGGATTCTGGAAAATTTTGATATTATTATTAATTAAATGCTATCGTTTATGTTTCAATACTATTATTATATTTAACGCTAGGCCAGATATTAGGAATAATATAGAGATATATTTGAATGAAAATAAGTACTTAAAACTGTGGTTATTAACTTCACTCTAAATGCATAATAAAATTTTCTTTATATATATTCATTTTGTAGGTAATGTTACTTATAATGCTTGTTAAAATAATTAAAATAAGTCGTTTATTTCTAAAAATAATTCTTAAAAACGACCAATATAGAGCAAAACGTTAGTTATACATTGCGATTTAATAATATAATACAATTTTGGTTATCTGTCTTCGCTACATTTATGTTTGACAAATAGTCAAATCATTTACTCATAATAAGAATACATAATTAATTTGTATTACTCAATCTATATAGTAGGTACGAGAAATATCCTTGACGTTATAACACATCGATCTCAACTGGTGATCACAAGTTCAAACCCAAGCTGGCACCGTTGAGATTTCAAGTGCTTAAATTTATCTCTTGCTCGGCGGTGAAGGAAGGTAAACATCGTTAGGTAACTTACATGTACCATGAGAAATTCTGACACATGTATATACGCTAACCTTTTCTTTAATATGAAAAGAGACTTTTGCTCAGAAAACATTTATAAACTGTTACTTTACCTTTAAATACTACATAAAATAGTAAAAACTTATACAATCTATAAAACTATATGAAACCATAAAATATAACAAGAAAGTTTGTACAATTTGTAAAGATTTAAGGCGAAGCTAAATTCGAAACCGCATCGGACCGCTTTCAGATAACAATTCTGTACAGCGTACACTAAAATAACAAACCATTTGCTCTCAAATGTAGAAATGTACGTTAAAATAAATAACCCGTTCAAAATTAAACCCGAACTCGTTTCCATTCCCAATTGTTCGGTGTGAATGCGTTCACAAATCCTGCTGCACTAAAACTTCGACAATAATTTCATTCGAGACTATAGTAGGAGCATAATTTTAGACCTTATTACGAAGGCCGGAAACGCGATAACAGAATATTACGCATATGCGCGTGTTATGCGTGATCAAAACATATCTTCAATTTTTACCTACTACGAGTATAATTGGTATTGTCGATATTAAGAACATAATAAATTTGTTTTAAATATCAAATACGTATCAAAAGTTGTGGTCGCCCGGTGGTCAAAATTCGGCCATAATTAATTTAAATCTATTCTCAATTTGACCACAGACTTAAACTAGAAATTAAAGAGGTGCGAAATTCCCTCCGAGCAATTTTCTTCTAAAGGAATACAAAGTTGTCATAATGTAACTGTGCTAGCCTGTAAATGTTCCACTACTAGACAAAAGACTATCAACTCCTATTAAAATATAGTAATAAATGTATTGGACATGCTGATTTTTTCACGGTGTTTTTCTTCTCCGTTGAGCATAAGATGAAATTGAGAACTTACGCAATCATCGTTTGAGATTGATACGTTGTAGTCCTTAGGTAATTTAGGCTGAATATAATAATCATATATTTTTTTATAAATAAAATATACCTAATACAAATTTATTAATATTACAATGTACTAATAAAATATGTATTGAATAATAAAACATCGTTAAAAGCTAATTAATTTTAATATGAAACATTATTATTTAAGAGAGAATATTACTGTCGCTTAGTATAAAATAATAAGTACAGACAATGTTGATTTGAAAAGTTAATATAAAAAAAGATACTTAAAAATTACGATAATTTTTTGCGATTTTTGCACGACTGTGTCTTAATAAAAAAGATTATTATGTAAATATTTTTAAAGAATGATGTTTAAGTTTTATTTTGAAATACGAATATGTTGGAAAAAAAATTTAAGCTCCTGCCATCCCACAATCATAAGGCGACAATTACACTCATAAGTTTTGCTCTCAGGCTTTTATAAGAATTTTCATCTCATACCTTTAATATGAACAAATTTAATGCAGCCTTATTTTTGAAATTCATAGCTTTCGTAAGTATTTACGACGTATCAGTTACTAGATTACCGAATTGTTTAATATCGCTCTCAAGAGTGAAAATCTGGGTTTAGGCGTGAAACACGTTTGTAAGTTATACTATCGGCACAGACGCATTAAGAAATACTTATCAGAGAAATTCTTGCATAAGAAACTGTGCGTGAAATAAAAATACAAATGCCAAACTTCTTTTCAATATAAATAATTGTTCCATTTGTTCTCAGTTGAATTTCGTCAATCAGTTAGTCTATTCATTTCTGATTTTATAGTATAGAATAAATATGATTCCTTCATTAAAATCGACTCAGTGTTCCCACAAATCGACTTTGTGCGGTACCCCCTGAAGGAATGTAAGTAAAAACAAACAATTTCTGTTGGAAAATGAAATAGCTTCCATTCGAGCCGATCTCAAACGCAATTCCGCTGTGAATTGAGTTTTAGAGACGCTATGATGCTTAGTTCTTACCAAATGAAGCCATATATTTAAGTGATATAGATTTTTTACAATAAATACGTTTTTTAAGTATAGTCAAGAGCCAATTTTTATTGCATATTAATCATTATCATTTGTTCTTACTTTTTAAGTATTTTATAGTCAACAAAAAATTAAAGAAGGCGTTAAATTTTTGTTATTGCTTTTTAATTATTACTATTTATTAAATTATTATATATATATATATATATATATATATATATATATATATATATATATATATATATATATATATATATATATATAAGTACAACTAAACAAACTTGTTTTAATAAGAAGTTCCTATAACTAACTAAGACTAGTTGGAAGCAATACTGTGTCAAGCCACACTGACATTGTTTTGAGAAAATGGCATATAAAGAGTTTGTATACTCCCGCAGTCTGTAAAGGAATATTACTCTTGATAGGTCTCAAGAAATAGTTTTATTCGCGAAAATCCAAGACAACGATATCCCATAATACTTTTATTATTCGCTAAGTAACTTAATTTATCAATTACCTTTATTTAGACGCTGATAAGCAATACTGTGTCAAGCTACACAAGTCTAAAGATGTCAAACCTATTCTTAATAAATTAGTTTGAAGACGTATATATTCATCTTTTCTTTTCTATTTTGATAAAATGTACAATAAATCAAAAGCAGATAGATTTATTTAATATGTTATCTAATAAGAGGTTTTCAAATATTTAAGATTATTTTATAAATTTCAAAATATGGAACGCACCTGAGCATTGAGTTAAGAAACTTTTTCATACTTATTTAGTTAAGATGACTTGAAATTTTTTTGAATAATGTTAAATAGGTGACGTAGTATCAAAACACATCACTATATCCAAATTTGACTTTTTGTGGGTCGACACATTATTGCTTATCAGCATCCAGTTCAGATTTCGGTCTAGGTAACCTAGGTTATGTTTAGGTTATATATTTCGATCAAATTGAGTAAAAGCAAATATATATAACGTGTCTTTTAAACATTTTTAATCATTCTTTATGGTACCAATAAAAAATTATTAACAATTTTATACAAATTAACTCGTTTAAAAATTCAACGGTAAACGATGTGTTTTAGCGATAACGGGTCACCTCATATTGGTTCATATAAGTCCGCATCCAGTCACCAGCATTAGGCGTCGTAAATATGAATTTATGGTAAGCAATAAACGGTAAATATCTATCGTGTGGACGGTTACAATCACAACACGTGGATTCCGTATAAAATGTACTACTATAAATACTATACTATGGTTATAGTTTCGCATTGTATGACTATTTCTGATGAGTCTTATGCCTACTGTTTGACTTTCTTGCGCGTAAGAAAGTAATGAAGAAGGTATAGTAATTCAGAAGAATTTTCAATCGTGACAATCCCCGACTAATTTGGTTATGATATGTATGTAAAATTAAACATATGTATGTACGTACATATATAGAAGTTGATCGTTATGAGTAACACTATCAGATGGTGCAATAATATAGCGTATGTTTTGTTTTAAATTGGAAACATTTCTAAACCTGCTAAGATGTCCACCACGAAAAAGCCATATAAAAGAAGGCCTTACTATAAAAAGAAATTATTTTTAAATCGATTAATTAATTGACATATATATATATATATAGTCAAATATAGCACTTTATCTTTTTGAAAGTAAAAAAAAATATATATATACATAAAAAAGTCTTAAATTTCCAACAAAACTTCTTTCATAAACAGGAAAGAACTCTAATACAATCCGCGTGTAAATTGACGATAAGAGAACGACAATATTCCATGTATTTTTCGATCATAAATACGCGAAACTTTTTATAAAGTCAATACTGTTGGATAAACGAACTAGATGAAATTAAAGATAACCGTGTTAATGACTAAACATTTTGTGCAAACGACAGGCAGCTGTCGAATAGAACAACGGTGTGTTTACTAATAAAAATATAACACGTAAAATATTATGTTTCGCGTAACCCATTCTGTATAAAGCCGGCTCTATAAAGATTAGAATTTTTGTGAGTGAAATTATTTAGTAGATAGTTTTGACATACTGGTACACTAAAGCTCGTATATGGGCTCGACTGGGGCAGTACCACACTCTCAGAAAAAAGCAGCATAACTGCGTTTTGTACCGTGAGTGCGAGGCCAGAAACCTAACCCTTTGTCCCTATTCTGGTATCTTCTCTTATACTACCAATGTTCATGAGCAGCGGTGATGCCTACATTTAAAAAGAATTAATCTATTTAAATTTTATAAACAACTTCCAAAAATGATGATTTTCAATTCGTCGGTAATATTTTTATGTATGCATACCAATTACCACTTAGAACGGCTGGACCAATTTCATTTATTTTTAAAGGGTATAGGGCTCTCCAATTGGTATTATTGAATTTTCATCATAATCAGTTTAGTAGTTTGACTGGAATATTTTTTTTAATAAAGTAAAGAAAATTTAATATTTTGTTTTTGAAATCGGTTTTCCCTTTTAAAACGTCTCATTTGACGCCTATTTTCTAGTGGTGTGGATTCTAACACCACTGCGATTTCCGATGCGGGGTCGCCTTTCTAGCACACATATCTCAACAATCGTCATATATTAATATAAATTATCTATATATTAATACGTACATCAAAAACTTTGAATTAATTTTTACAAAATTTGCGCGGATCTATGAGCTTAAAATTTCGCACACTTATAGTTCATGTAAGACATGCAGAAAGGTAATATATTAAAACAAAATACATTATATTAATAAATAACACATTACACACACTTCTATGTATTTGACATACACACATACATATATACTCTTTAGTTTATTATCTGTGGTCAAATTAAGAATAGATTATCTGTGGTCAATCTTGAAATTGGTAGAAAATTTAACGAATTACTGTCGAATTCTGACCGCTAGGTGACCACTTGTATTTATAAATATTAGTAACTGCTAATTACATATTATATCTGTTTATACTATGGAATTTGAATGGGTATTATAAATTATTTTTTTACTTATTTTTTTTTTTATTTTAAACAACTATTCCATTCTATTCCATCTATTTTCTACGCATATTTTCTTTACAAACAACAAATATTGTACCGACAAATTCGTTTTAGTATTCATAAAAATAAAAGCTACATGGCAAAACTAGACTTAATTTTATATACATAGGTGCTAAATTTGCGTAAATAATTTTTAACGACTAAATTGTATTTTCAACCGTTTATTTGTTAGGACAATGTCTGTGTATATCATGCAGCAAGTTTAAAGGATTTTTTCATACAAAAGCAGACGAGTCTAACAGAAAAAAATTTTCAAAGTGAAATAGGTTTAATAAAAACAAAAAAAGGAAAAGAAATTTGTAAACACGGCCGAATAGTTACTGTACGAGGTGAACAAAAAAATATGATAGAAGGATTTGTATCTGAGAGTTATGATTAGTTAACGTAATAATTAAGTCTGCGTTTCTTGTATGAACCCTTGCATAGCGCTACTATCGGAAAGTATAGAAACTAAAATTGTAAAACAATCATAAGTTTGAGTAAGTTTTGTACCTGCTTTGAATTTCAAAAAGGTGTACAAAAAACAACTCAAAGCTCGAAACGTTTTGGATATCATTGCGCGACGCTGATCACTTTTTATCGAGCGACTTCGTTTACTCTGCTTATTATAAGCGATACAAAGATTATTTACTATAAAGATATTATTATCCAACCTTGAAAGCCTCTGAATGTGTTGGACAATCGTCTTGAGTTGTTATAAAAATCTTCAAGATATTAAAATTATTTAAGGTAAAATAGTTTACGCCTTACTACAACAAGAGACATTTTTAGGTACGCAAGAATAAAGTTACTAGTTAGGTACGTAAGAATAAAGGACAAAGCACTTTGGTTATTGTGAATCAAAGTAAATATAAAAGATATATAGAATACATCATCAATCACCAACAAGTCACAACACACTTAACGAACATTTCGCCCTAAAAAGAAACATTTTCATACAAAAAAGGCAGGCGAGCAATTGTGCCTATGACGATATTCTATATGACATGATCTATATTTACTTACTAGTTCACTCACAATTTTATGCCTAAGCCATTTACAAACTGTGCGTTCCTGGATACACCAAGTCTGGTATATTGAAGAGTCATACGTATTATATATGTATGGACGCTGACAAGCAATACAGTGTTAAGCCACACGAACTTCATTTTGAGTAAATAGCGTCTAAAGACGTCAAACCCAAAAACGTAAACGTAACGAGGGAACGTGACTAAATGTAAAAAATATTCTTACTATATTTTATCGATTATTTATTTTTCCTCTGGCTTATATTATAGATTCTAAAGCAAAGAACGAAAATCAGCATTAAAACGGAACATCTAAATTAGAAGCGTTCTCACGAGTGAAAATGTATGGATTATTCCATTTTACTTAATAACACACGAAGATTCAGTCACGTGGTACGTACTTTAATTTTATAAGAGAACTCCCTCTAAACACGACGCCATTTGTTCTCCAAATAGAACTAAACTTGTTTACTGCTCTCTTTTGAGATCTCAAAACTTTTCTTTCACTACAGCGTTGCATCCGAACTTCGCCTGTATTCGGTGTTACAAGCCTAATAGAGTCGTTGGGATCCAGAGATTTCCTGATCTCCATTTTGCTAGACAAACTTTTAAGAAGCGAAGTTTTATAGTGCTTTAGTTTTGTTCTGCGGTAAGTGAATGATGACTTTAAAATCTTATTATACAGAGGAACACTAACAACAACTGTAAACAGGAATACATGTGAATAAAATTTTAGTTAATTTGTTTTATATTACTTACTACATTATTTAAAGCGGTTTCGCCCTTGAGATATGAAGTATATAATTTACCTGTCTTCGCAATTTTATTAAAATCCGTTATACCGGAAAAAAGTAATAACCATTCATACTTTTCTGCAATTTTATAGTACAGTTTGACTATACTTCAAACGAAACAATAGTCAATTGAAAATATTTTATTTAATCATTATTGTCAGTCCAATCTATGCAAATAAATAAAATTTAAGTGCCTAGTTGTAATTTAAAATTAACGGCTTTTAACTAAACGCACTTGAAAGTATGACGGTACTTACATCGTGACGCATTTTTTTAAATTGTTGTCTCTGTCTGTCTGTACATTTGTTCCGGTTAATCTCTGAAATGGCTGGTTCGATTTTGACAGGACTTTTATGCACGAATAGCTAATGTTATAAGGAGTATCTTATTTGAAAAATGTTGTTTATTTTAGTTAATAAATCAAAAAGAGACTGCGAAAACAAAATTAAAGCCAATGAAATCCGATACAAGTAGGGAAGTTAAACATTATTTAAATATAATTTTTCCTCAAATTAACACAGGTGAAACCACGGGTTACAGCTAGTCCTGCATTTTTTTTAAATAGACATCCTTAGAAAGATTATTAAATTATTCTTGTATTGGCGCAATGAACACGGTAATTGGCTGCAGCGCTAATGGTCGCGGTTGCAGTCCCCGCCAGTGATAAATAATTTATATAGTCTACTAGCTGTTCCCGCGTATACATAAGAAGTTACCTAATAAATTTTCAACCCATTTTTTAACCCCTAAATGGGATGAATTTTCAAAGAATCCTTTGTTAGCACACACTTATGATATTTAAGGAACGTTTGTACAAAATGTCATATTTCTAGACCTAGTGGTTTAGGCTCTGCGTTGATCGATCAGTCTGTGAATAAAACTATTTTAAACGGATTTAAATCGCGTATTTTAATTATTTTTATCATCCCGACGTTTCGAGCACTTTGCAGCGCTCGTGGTCACGGGTAGACTAAGGTGACATTTGTCTATTTGAGGTTTTAGAAAATGTTATTTACAACAACAACAAAATAATTAATATTTAAAATAGTTTTATTTCAATGAATAATAATCGCGAAAATCTAAGACAACGATAGTCTGTGAATATGTCAGCCAGTCAGTTTAAATTTGTAAATATATACATATATCGATGTTTTTGGTTTCGATATATGTTTTCAAAGCCATGACAAAGGATCGCATCCTAGGCCTAAACAACCCTCGAGAAGCAGGCCCAAATTGTTTACTTAAACTCATAATTATTTTGTATAATTACTATTATTTCTAACTTGAAGTTACCTGTCTTTGCTTAAATCGTTTGTTCTAGTCTTTACAAACGTAAGAAGTAAGAAGTACATTCATATTTTCTTATATGTCGCCTGTTTTTCTGTGGATACTACGAGTACATTGATAAATCACGAGAAGGATTTTAATGAAACTCCGTATTGTGACAGCTATATTTTTTCTCCTTGGAAATGTATTGCCACAGAATAAATTGTCTGAAAAAAGATCGCGTTTTTATTTATTTTTGATTTAATTTTTTTTAAAGTTTTGATAGAGATAGTTTTACACAATTAGCACCCTAGAACTAATAAATCGCATCTAAAGAAATTGTGGAAGATAAAAAAAAGTATTTAAAATATACAAATATAAAAATAATATTGTTATGTCGAAAAATAAGAATGATATCATAACTTCGATAGTGCAAAAAAATGTAGCTAAAATTATATAATCTATATTTAAACATTAATATACAAATTTTGAGATATCATCGGTGACACTACAAATACACACCGTCTAATGAAAAATTCTTATTACAACTTATTTTTGTCAATAACGTAATTTAATATTTGGTTCAAATTTATTTTTCATAGCAAGAGTTAGAGATGAGAAATTGTCGACGAATGATTGAACTGATTCATTTTTAATGATGAAAAATTCTCATGAAAAAAAAATTTTCGAAAATTCGAGATCATCGTTCCGGTATTGTTACCAAACAAGACAAGTAAAGAAAAAAAGACCATAATATGATGATGTTTCTTTTTAAATGTCATTTGTAAAAACAAGGTTTGAATGAATTTCTTATTTCTCTTCTTATACAATACTAGCTGTGCCCGCGACTTCGTTCGCGTGGATTACAGAATGCTTGGTATGTCTCCTGCAAATCAAGGTTATAATAGTCTGCGGTGCTGCTCAAGAAAGAAGCTTTTTACTTTGGATCTGGGAACTTTCTGGTTGTTTTTATAAGCAGACACTAACTCAGATATGGTATTCCTCCACGGTTTTCGCTATAAATGTTGAAGAAAAGTTGTTTTGTGCTAGTCTTTAAAATTTTGACTGCAAAATAGTAAGTTCCCACCGAGGTTCTTCTTGTATTATATATCGGGTGACTTTTTTTAACTGGGCTTGATAGGCCAAATCCGGAACTTTAAGGAATCGCGAAAAATACTTAAAGGAGTCTCGTGTCAGATTTTAAGAAATCTAAAACTGCATCATAAGTTTTTTAATTTCATGATTCTCCTGACCTGGAATTGAACCCACTAATTAAAAAAAATACATTCTGTATTATTGCACCACCTACCTAATAGTGTCACTTGTAAGAATCAACTTTTGGAAAGTTTTAGGAAAAGATTTATTTTTTAACAAAATAACATTAAATCTATACATGAATTAGAAGTTAAGTAATCGATTTTATATATATTAAATATACATATCAAATATGTGGGTTAAATCACGGCTCCCGGTAAGTTTAGAAAAAAAGTCTGCATAACTTCGAACGATTCGTTTATTTGCATCAAAATGCTAGTCACCTACTAAAGTAAGGAAGAGTGTAAAGAATATCAAAAATATATAAAATGAATAACTCACAGTAACTTATTTTATGTTTGTCTATTTTTTCTATGTGAGCTATACAAAGTAGAGTTTGTTTTGGTCCCCATCACCTACTCCGTTACCTAAGTAGGTTTAGATAATTCCTAAAAAGATGAATCAATTTATTGAAAATCTACATTTCACTGGACTCGGCTATTGTACTCACCCGCTATTACTGTTACAACATCCCGTTATAATTTAAAAATTTCACTTTTAGGTATGATCGTTTTTTTTGAAGAATTACAAAAGATTTAATTAATGTATGAATTTGATAGAATTCTGTAAATAATTTGCCCTTTATTTTTGTTGCAGTTAACTATATCAGATATAGTATCAGATGATGCAATCATACAGAATGTTAATTTTTTCCAAAATCAACGTGTTCGTTTCTGGCTAGGTGAATTTATTTTTCAAAAAACTAATGAAATAGTTTTAGTTTTTATTAAAATCGGCTCTGTTACTTCTTTAATTATTTTTCGCTATTGTTTATAGTTTCGGATTTGGTCTATCATATCCAGTAAAAAAATTACCCAGTGAATATATTATTTTCCAAATTATTATATTTATATAATATACATATATCTTCCATATTTGAATTAGATGTTGTTCACTTTTTCATTGGTTTCAATTTTGTTCCTTATTACATTAGCTTTCAGCAGTGAAAGTTTCGTCAAAATCGGTCCAGCTGTTTCAGATATTAGCCGAAAAAAATTGAGTGACAGAAAAACAGACAAAAATTTTAAGATTGGTAATTTTGTTGTAAGTACCGTGTATACTTTAATATGCATTTATTTAAAATTAAAAACAGACATCAATTTTATTTATTTTTATACCTTCCCTTCTTAAATCGGAAATTGTTCACTATTTTATTGGTTTTTACAATATTTTGTTATCGCGTAATTCTCTTTTTTACTTATTCATTAAAATAAACATATTAAAAAAAAGTCGCTAAAGTTAATCCTTATAATATTAGCCATTAAATACGTTATGTTTTGAAGAACTTTTTAGACTTTGTAATATTTCGTGAATTTCTTCTTCCATCTCCTCTCCCTTTCTGGACCTCACGTGATTAATGGACATTCCCTAATTGCTTGTGAAAGTCCCATCAAATTTAATTCAGCTGTTTCAGAGATTAGTCGTAAGAAACAGACTGACAGACAAAAAATTAAAAAATTGATTTTTTGATGTAAGTAATGTATATACTTTTATGCATTTAGTGAAAAGCATAAAATACTGTTCGACGTGAACCCTTAAATTGACATAACTTTTTTTTATAAATCGATTGAAATTAAATAAACACCAAATGTTAAGTGAACCTTACTGTAATATAATCATGAAAACCACATCTAAATCGGATAAGCCGTTTCTGAGATTAGCGGGCGCAAACGCACTGATAAACAGACAAACAGACAAAAATTCTAACAATTATTGTTTTGGGTTCTATTGCGTATGTAAAGGCCCAAATAATTTGTTTTTTTTTTTTCATATATCTTCTATGTACAGACAGCGACCCGTTAGAATTTTTTTATATGTATAGATTAAAAATATCTAAAATAGAAGTAAGCCTAAGTCACTCCTTATAACATTTGCTAACTGCAAGTAAAAGTACCATCAAAACTGGTTCAGCCGTTTTAAAGATTAGTCGGAACAAACAGATAGGCAGACAGACAGACACACAAAAATTTAAAAATTTATTTTTTGATATAAGTACTGTATATATGTATGTACTTTCATGCATTTAGTGAAAAGTACAAAATAATGTTCGACGTGAACCCTTAAATTGACATAACTTTTTTTTATGAATCGATTGAAATTAAATAAACACCAAATGTTAAGTGAACCTTACTGCAATATAATCATGAAAACCACATCTAAATCGGATAAGCCGTTTCTGAGATTAGTGGGCGCAAAGGCACTGATAAACAGACAAACGGACAAAAATTCTAACAATTATTGTTTTGGGTTCTATTGCGTATGTAAAGGCCCAAATAATTTGTTTTTTTTTTTATTTTTTATATATCTTCTATGTACAGACAGCGACCCGTTAGAATTTTTTTATATGTATAGATTAAAAATATCTAAAATAGAAGTAAGCCTAAGTCACTTCTTATAACATTTTCTAACTGCAAGTAAAAGTACCATCAAAATTGGTTTAGCCGTTTTAAAGATTAGTCGGAACAAACAGATAGGCAGACAGACTGACAGACAAAAATTTAAAAATGTATTTTTTGATATAAGTACTGTATATATGTATGTACTTTCATGCATTTAGTGAAAAGTACAAAATAATGTTCGACGTGAACCCTTAAATTGACATAACTTTTTTATTTATAAACCGATCGACATGAAACAAACCCTAAATGTTAAGTGAAGCTTACCACAATATATTAGTGAAAACCGCATCTAAATCGGATAAGCCGTTTCTGAGATTAGCGTGCACAAACGCACAGATAAACAGACAAACAGACAAACAGACAAACAGATAAGAATTCTAAAAATCTTTGTTTTGGGTTCTATTGCGTTGGTAAAGGCCCCCAGTAAGATTTTTTTTCATTTATCTTCCATGTACAGACATCGACCCTCTAGAATTTTATTATTAGTATAGATTTAAAGAATTTCTCGTATTTTTTTTTTCTCGACATTTCGGAAAGACAAACGCCAGTATATGTAATACAAAAATACAAACAATATCTTATGGACATAAAGCATGTTCAGCGGTTAAATATATATAGGTTCAAAGAAGGACTTATTTAGCGATGCGTGTAAAATATATAGACTATTTGGTATTTCCATTGACCTGGTATTATTCTAGCATGAATTTCGTCTTGTATGGTTATAAAGTCTGACGTAGGTCAAAATATATGTATGTACAAAGACGATCTCTAGTGATGTTCTTATATAATTTTATGAGAAATGTTATATAAAAAATGTAAGAATACATATATAGCTTTTTAACAGCGCACACAAAAAGGAATGTTTTGTTGGCTCAAACCAATGGTTTTTGATGAGGTTTTTTATTTAATTACTAATTCGATAGGAAAAAATTATATCTATGAACCATGGATATAATTTATAAAGATCTGTTAAGTTGTTTGAACATCGTCAGCTCTTTTCTAGATGTTGAAGCTTTGTGTTGTGTGGAGCTCGTTAAAATGTTCTCAATGAATTCAAATTCAAATTCAAAATATACTTTATTCAAATAGGCTATTTACAGCACTTTTGAATCGTCAAGTTACAGGTACATTGGTTATAGATTTTTATTTTTTTTTAATCTACCACCGGTTCGGAATGTAGTCTCTACCGAGAAGAACCGACAAGAAACTCGATAGGTACTCTTTAAAAAAAAAACATTCATACATTATGGATTTTAATAACATTTTTTTGAAATCCTGTGAGAATATCAACTCACATTAGATCCACGCCTCTTTGTCGTCAAAATATTCTTGAATGTTATAATACGCTTTATTTTTTAAAGATTTTTTAATGTAGGCTTTAAACTTATTAAGTGGCAAATGTAAAACTGTTTGCGGGATTTTATTACAGATCCGAATTCCAAACACCAGAAACGATGAACTGACTTTATGAAGACGAAAGCTCGGTGTGAGAAGTTTATTTTTTCTCCTAGTGTTTACACAATGCCTGTCACTGTTCTTAGGAAAACTATAACTATTTCGAAAGATAAATAAAATATTAACATAAATATATTGTGACGCAACAGCGAGAATACCTATTTTCTTAAATACATCCCGAAGAGAAACTCGAGCTCCGAGAATATAAATAGCTCGAATGGCTCTTTTTTGCAAAATAAACAAGGATTCAATGTCTGTGGCATTGCCCCAAAGCAATATGCCATAAGACATAACACTATGAAAGTAACTAAAGTAAACTAATTGAGCAGTGTCAATATCAGTTAAATTTCTTACTTTTCTAACAGCATAAGCTGCGGAGCTGAGTCTTCCCGCAAGGGATGACAAATGAAGTTTCCACTGAAGTTTTGAATCTAGTGTTATACCCAAAAATACTGTACTATCAATTACATTAAGTGCTTCATTACTTAGGACTACATTTATCTTTTGTTTATTTACTGTAGGTAATGTAAATTCACACATTTTGTCTTTTTGGCATTTAAAACTAAATTATTAAAAGTAAACCATTTTTGTACATGAGATAGTGCATTGTTTACGTCGTCATAATTATCCTTCTTTTTATCAGCTTTAAATATTAACGAAGTATCATCAGCAAACAACACAATATCACAAATGCTATTTACATAAAAGGACAAGTCATTAATACACATTAAAAATAAAAAAGGACCCAGAATCGAACCCTGTTGAACTCCCATTTGGAGAACAGATCCAGAAGACTTGGTTCCGTTTATAGCAACGTGTTGAGTTCTATCGCTTAGGTATGAAGCAACGAGATCAAGAGCTTTATTTTAATACCATAATAGTTAAGTTTGTTAAGCAGCGTTTCGTGTACTACACAATCAAATGCTTTTGACAAGTCACAGAAAACTCCGATAGCATTCTGTGACTTCTCCCAAGCATCATAAATATGTTTAAGGAGGGCCACCCCAACATCAGTCGTAGAACGACCTTTTGTAAACCCGTATTGTTTATTATGAAGAATATTATTCATTTCGAAAATTTTACTTATCTATCTGTAATTTAATCTGTTCATTATGATGCTTCCGTTGTCCTGACACACTATTGATAACATCCCATGTCGCCCTAATCTTATCATCCGAACTTAGAATTTTGTTTTTAATGTATTTAGCTTTTGCATAAATACAAACGGTTTTAAAAATTTTTGACTACTTCTTTAGATATTCTTTATACAATATAGCTTATATACAATATAATTATACAATTCATATAGTTGCCCAGTCACTAAACTTTAATTTAGTATTTTTATAGAATGTTTTTGTATTAAAAATATTATTAAATTTAGAGATGAGCAGATTGAAAAAAAAGGAGCCATAAAGTTTATTCGGGTCATCAAATCTCATATTTAAATTCGATATTTTTTGGGTCACAATATCTTTAAAGCTATTAGCTCTATTATTAACTCTGTTAGCCGTAATCACGTAATGTAAATGTACGTAATTTTTTGTCTATCTTTATTAACATTATCTATAACAGAAAACATTTGGCTACAATGATCAGAGCTTAGATTATTAATAATTTATTTTTCATGGATATCACAGTGACAAAAGACATTGTCATAACGTAGAAGATACATATATCAGTTATCCGAGTTGGTTCGGTAAATATATGTGTTAAGTTAAACGACTTAAATAGGTTAACTAATCTTATACTCGTAGACGATTCCTTTAATAAATCAACATTAAAATAACCGCATACAATCACAAATTTATTACTTTTGCAAGTGATTTTAAGTATATCGTCCATAGTTGCCTCAAATGTATTAAAGTCTCCTAGAGGGGGGCGGTACACGCATACTATAATGTAACGTTTCAGTTCTATACAGGATACTTTGACGGCGTTTTTTTTTATATTTTTAATTTAATATTCATACCAAATTATATTATTGTTTATTATTTTTCTAATCTATATTTAACCGAATTTTAGCCAAAGCCATTTGTCCTCCGTAAATCTTGAGAGCTAGACTTTAACGCTTCACAGTAAAATTATTCCTCGATTATCAAAATAAAACATTGACTTTGAAACAAAAATTTGTACTAAGACAAATCTTTGTTTGAAGCGAAAATTGAAAATACATCTTTGACGTTAAAGACACATTTGATATCTAAACCTTAAAACATTTCTCTCATTATACGGAATGATTCATGGTAATAGGGAGAAATCTGAAACTATGATAGCTAGAGAAAGTTGAAAGGAACCATGTCACTGATTTTGAAGTTAGAGAACTGCATTCAAAGATTTGAAAAAACTCTGCTCGTGTTGTGAAATCGAATGTTGAAAACAAACTCATTGCGCTTCTTCCTATTTCAGATATTTATAGAGCAGATCGTGAGTAATAAATGTTAGTATAATATTCAATAAATTTCTGTAGCTCTATGATATAATTTCAGATTTCTCTGTACTAAACCATTGGCATGAATCATCTTGTATATTAATAGTTGATGTCCGTAACTTCGTCGGCGAGAATATTTATTTTGAATAGCTTATTTCTTTGAAAAACGATGGACTCTAAATGAATTTCCTTTTTTTTTCACTACCTCTAAGTTATATTTTTCGATAGCTTATAATTTTCTTAGATGTCCATTCAGATATAAATACCTAAAAATCGGCCAAACCGGGTCGAAGTATTTACTCATTCATATGAATATGTATCTATATCTATTAAAGGATTCAATATAATTATATTTAGGATTGACGGTAGAAAGTATCATAAAGTTATTGCCGAAACTGGATCTGAATTATTCACGCACGATATTTATTTATTATTTTACTATGGCATGTGTGTGACGTCACAAATCCAGTGGGGTTGCTCATCATGCTCACAACGGTTAATCCGCCTATTATAAAAAGCAACAAACAACAAACAGTCAGCGTTACTTTCACATTTCTAATATTTGTATGAAAGTATGGATTGCTCCTTATGAAAACAAATAGTGCAAAAGACAACTAGTTATCGAACTAAAGCTTAAAAGAAAATAGTTTCAGACCACAGCGCAAAGGGTTACCAGGGAAACTGAACTGACAGTAATAACATATTTTTTTTTTTTTTTTTTTTTTTTTTTTTTTTTTTTTTTTTTTTTTTTTTTTTTTTTTTTTTTTTTTTTTTTTTTTTTTTTTTTTTTTTTTGGTGGGTAGGTGTGAAATAATAAAGACGTGAATTTTTGTGCTCTTAATTTATTTTTAATTAAAATATATTATCAGTTTTAATATCTAAACTACATATGTATATGTGACCACTCACCAACTGCCAGCTACTGCAACAAATGACAACTGTGACTAAACTATATACAACACAGTAAGCTAAAATATTTACAACTGTTATACACAACTATAACTATGGAGTCTATTAAAAACACAATAGAGGAACTCACTGCATTATTCAATACTAAAATGTCAGAATTTCAAAAAGAACTAAAGACTTCCATCCCAGCAACGAGCCCCACATCTAACATAAACAGTCAATTCAACTTATTTCGGTCTTTTGTTCTGACAGCCTTAGAAAATTTACAACTCCAAGTTGAAATTTTATCAAGGCAATATGACCAATTAGAAATGCACTCTAGGAAAAAAATTATTCTCTTGCATGGAATTGCTGAAGATGGTAAAGAGAATGCCGCTGTGCTTGCCTCAAAAACGATTGCCGAATTTCTGAAAACTCCAAATATTAGCCCCGACTCTTTTAGATATTGTCATCGTCTGGGGAATACGGTTACGAAGAAACCCCGTCCAGTATTGATTAAATTTAAAGACCAATCTGTTAAGGATAAGGTCTGGTCCAGCAAGTCCAGCTTGAAAGGCTCCGGAATAACCATGTCCGAGTTTCTCACGAAGGGCCGTCACAAAACATTCCTGGCTGCAAGACAACGTTTCGGGGTTGCTAGGTGTTGGACCAGAGACGGGATCATTGTGGTTCTGTCACCGGATGGCTCGCGGCATCGTATTACCACCTTGGCAGAATTACAAGCTATCCAGAGTCCAGGGAGTGATGCTCCAGTCCCGCTCACGTCACCTGAACCAGAGGAAGCCTCCAAACCATCCAAAGCCATTAATTCTAGGCTCAAGAGGACTGTTAAAAGTCATCATAAACTTTAGTGCATAGATAGTTTGGCCCAGTATGTACTCGCTTTGTTTACATTCCTTAGTGTTATATCACTTTAATATATATTCGTTTAGTTTACTTTTACCCACTTTTTATTTTATTTTATTTTACTGTCAATAATATTAACATTACTTTGAATTACACATTAATTTATATTCTCAAGTGTCAAACTAAAAATCGCGGACAGCTAAAAATATTGTATTGACAAATTGACAGCTAACAGATTATACGTTTACTCTTGTTCGGAAATTGTTGTATAAACGAGATAAAGAAACCATTCACGCTTTCATTGATAGATATCTATCTATTATGCAGGAATTTTTTATCAATTATCTGTAAAATTTACATGATACTAGTAATATGTGCTAGTAATTATTACAATTTTCATTGTTGCGTAATATTCTGTAATTTTCTTTTTTGTGTTTTTGGAATGTCTTGTTTGTAATAAGTTTCTTTATAAGATTTTTTTTTTATCGGTTGTTAAAGTAGTAGTTCTTTTATTTTTTTTTTTTTATTTTTTGTCATAGTTGATTTTTTTTTTTTTTTTTCTTTCTCTTTGCTATTTTCTTATGTAGCTGGCGGGTTGGAAGATGGTTGTGGTTTGTATTTAATAGTTGACATATTTGTTTATTTTAATTTATTTAATTATTATTATTATTACTTTATACATATAATACATATTACATTTTATATATAAATATATATTTATCATGTCATCAAATATCAGCATAGACAGTGAGTATTTTTTGTCTTTGTCGTCCTCTGATGACTCGTCAAGTGATGATAGTTACCACAGTACATCTCCTCCTCCGCTTAATGTCGCCATTGATTCATATTTCTCAGACTGCCTGAAAAATTTTAATATAGTCCATATTAATGCACAAAGTATACCGGCTCATTATCCTGATATGCTTGCGTCATTCGATTCCCATAATATTCACGCCATTCTTATATCTGAGACATGGCTGCAGCCATGTCTACCATCTACGACCTACGCATTACCAGGTTTTAGACTAATACGCAACGACCGCATTGGTAAGCGAGGGGGTGGGGTGGCGATCTATTTAAGATCCCACATCTCATTTACTATACTTAGTTTGTCAACCCCATCTACTCAGACTGATGCGGCCGAACACCTAATTATTGAAGTTCTACTTTCTAACTGTGCTAAAATTCTTCTCGGCGTTTATTATAACCCTTCTTCTAATAACAATTACTATTCTTCCTTTGAAAACCTATTAGAAAATCTAACACCTAGTTACAGCCATTCCATTATTATGGGTGATTTTAATACGTGTCTACTGAAAGGCGACACCAATAGTAAGAAATTAGTGGCCATAACAGAATCCCATAATATAAAAATCTTACCCCTATCGGCTACCCACTATTTCCCTGGCTGTTCTCCATCGCTTCTTGACCTTATTTTGGTTTCTTCTTCAGACTCGGTAGCTAAATTCGGCCAATGCTCCGCTGATGCCTTTTCCTATCATGACATGATTTATCTTTCATATAAAATTCGTCCTCCTAAATTCAAACCGAGAATCCTTCTGCAGCGTAGTTTTGGTGGAATGAATCGTAATCACCTTTGTGATGATGCTGGTCAGTTAGACTGGTCCGCGGTCTATACTGCTGAGACGATTGACCAAAAACTAAATGTGTTCAACTCTTTAATTACACAGTTATATGACAAGCATGCACCTATAAAACCAATTAAAAGAAAGCATCTCCCAGCACCTTGGTTAACAGACCAAATAAAATATCTTATAAAGGAAAAGAATAAGGCCAAGTATAGATATAAATTAAATGACTCCGATTCCAACAGGGAGAAGTACAACAAAGCGCGAAATCGCTGCAATACATCTTGTAGAGATGCACAACGACGCCACATTTATCAATCTGTCGAAAACGGCGACACAGCGAAAACATGGAAGTTTCTTGAATCACTTGGAGTTGGAAAATCTTCTCATAATTCCCCTGTTAATTTAGATATCGAACTTTTGAATCAACACTTTTCATCGTCGAACACACTTGATAGTTCCGTTAAAATAAATACAATGAACATTATTTCTAATTACCCAACTCCTAGCTTTCCTCCGTTTAGCTTCACATCTTTTACCGAATGTGATGTTAAAAAGAACGTTATGTCTATATCCTCGAATGCTGTTGGCATAGACTGTATCAGCCGTAATATGATCATTCCCATCCTCGATATTGTGACTCCCGTCTTGACCCATATCTTAAATTTTTCCCTTACCTGCAGCAAGCTTCCTGATGCATGGAAGGATGCGCAAATTATCCCCATCCCTAAAAAAGGTAATCCTTTAACAGCTTCTGATTTCCGACCTATTTCAATTCTTCCTTTCCTCTCTAAGGTCCTTGAAAAGCTCGTCTCACACCAACTAAATAGTTTCCTTAATGAGCATTCCCTTCTCAATCCTCTCCAATCAGGTTTCCGTGCAGGTCATAGTACGGCTACAGCTTTAGTTAAAGTCACAGACGACATTCGGTTGGCTATGGACTCCAAACAGCTCACAATCTTAGTGCTTCTTGACTTTAGTAACGCATTTAACAGCGTTGACCATGACATATTGTTGAGTCTGTTATGTTCTTTTAACATATCTCCATCCGTAAAAGATTGGCTTCAAAGTTACCTCAGCGGCCGAAGACAGCGTGTTCGTGTGGACGAAACATTCTCTTCATGGCGAGAAGTCCGCGCTGGGGTACCTCAAGGTGGTGTGTTGTCTCCGTTACTTTTCTCAATCTTCATTAATTCAATTACTCATGTTATCTCTTCTCTCTACCATATGTATGCAGACGATATTCAAATTTACCGTCACTCAACCCTTGACAGACTATCTGATGCTGTCACTGCCATTAACAATGACCTAGTGGCAATCTATAAATGGAGTCAGCAGTTTGGGCTTAACATTAATCCTACAAAGTCACAGGTCATTGTTGTTGGTAGTCCAGCCTTGATGGCAAGGGTTGACTGGGCGGAGTTACCTCGGGTTGTGTACAATGGTACTAACTTATCCTACTGTTCCACTGTTAGAGACCTTGGTATACAGCTTGACAGTACTCTTTCCTGGTCGGAGCATTTAAAGCAAATTGGTAAAAAAACATACGCTTCCTTAAGCTCTTTACGTCGTCTTCAAAATATACTTCCAATTCCTACCAAAACTATGCTTGCAAACTCTCTTCTTCTTTCAATTCTCGATTATGCGGACGCAAGCTATCTTAATCTAACCGAGGACCAACTTAACTATCTTGAGCGATTACAAAATCTAGCTATTCGGTTTATTTTCGGCCTCCGAAAGTATGACCACGTTTCAGAATTTCGTTCAAAGCTCAAGTGGCTTCCTGTACGCCGTCGCCGGAACTTACATACTCTTTCTCTTCTGTACTGTGTGTTATTTAATCCAAATGCTCCTCATTATCTAAAGGAGAAATTTGAATTTTTAGGTGACCAGTCTAGTATTCGACCGTCACGTAGACTTGTACTGAAAATGCCAACACACAACAGTAAATTTTACAACCAGTCCTTCACCGTTCAGGCTATAACTCTCTGGAACGACTTGCCTTTGAGTATACGAGAGTCAAAAACTTTGCAAACATTTAAAATATCGACAAAGAAATTCTATCTCTCATTACAATAATGACGATGACATGTATATAGGTATGAATATATGTATGTATGTATTTATATATGTATGTTTGTATGTATGTATGTATGTATGTATGTATGTATGTATGTATGTATGTATGTATGTATGTATGTATGTATGTATGTATGTATGCATTTAATTTTAAATTTAATATATATATATATATATATATATATATATATATATATATATATATATATATATATGTATGTATTAATATATAATTTCATTTCATTTGAAAGTAATTATGATTGCACTACCCCATACTGTTTTCCAAACACAATCATCTTACCCAAGGTAGTCTGGAAGAAATGGCTAATAAGCCATAAGACCGCCTTTTGTTTCGCCACTAGGTTAATAATAGGTACTTCTGTATTTGTATGTTTTGTAATTGTGTGGTGTGCAATAAAGTATTAAATAAATAAATAAATAACATAAGTATGTTGACGGTACACTCTAATTGGATTACGGAAGCTTAATCCATTTATCTTCTAAGAAAAGGCTTGAGGACTATTGTTTCAATACAAGTTAGACCCATCGCACACTGTCGTTTTATTCTCAATCATATATAAACAAACCAGTGTCACAAAGAATAAGACTTTAAATTGATTATCAGAATGACGCAACCTACAAGATAAATTGGGGGTTAAACGACTTTTTAAATAGTAAGATAAATATGACGCGGTATGAGAATCAGATGATATGTACAAAATTGTTTTTTTTTTTTAATAAAACCGGTCACAATGGAATTTTCTATGAAATATCAAAACAACCTAATGATATAATGAATAATTAAACAATTCCAAAAAAGTAAATAGTAATAGAAGCTTTTTCTTAACCTTTAAATTAGAATAAGCAAAATATAGAGATTTATTACAAAAAATAGATACGTTCATTTGGCTCTTATACCACCAAATTCGAACTACTAATTATTCAATGTGCATTTCTAAATCCGGGAAATTAAACTTCGAACCGATCCCATTTGTGAACAGTGAATTTAAATGTACCCTCCTCGTTGTTAGTTTTGGACATTCCCATTGTTATTAATATTAATTTCATATAGAGGAAGGGACTTGTAAATCTAACTAAAGCTACTTAACAATTGTCTTTCATCCCGGTATTGTTCTAGATATACTTTGTAATTGTTCTCGCTTATTATGCGAGAGGGGAATACTCTATCTAAATGGATGGTGATAAACAATAATGTGTCAACCCACAAAAAGTAAAATTCGGAGATATTAATGCATACTTATAATGTGTGATGTATTCAACATTAAAAAAAATCAAAAAAATATCCTAGTTTAATATTTTAAATATTTAAGAGTATTTCATATTTTACTATATGCAATTGTCCCATATATTTGAAAAACTTATAAGTTAAACATTTTTATTATACTAATCTGCTTTTATCAAAATAGAAAAAAAATAGTTATATACTTCTTGAAACAAGTGTGGCTTGACACATTATTGCTTATAAGCGTCCAAATGTTGTAATGCTATTTAATCAATGCCAGATTAGATAGACCAATAAACCTCTTAAAGAGACAACTGGAGACCCAAGAGCTGGCAGCTACGTCGGTCAGAGGATCGGTTTGGCTATTCAACGAGGTAATGCTGCCAGTATTTTGGGAACTACCTACATGCAGTGGCTTGGATAAGATCTACTAGATTTTTTGTAATAAAATAACGTTTTTTTTATGAATCAATTGTATTAATTGATTTTTGTATACGACACAAACATGTTTACATTATTGGTTAATATTAAATAACTCACATAAAATCGCTTACAACATTATATTTTTAGTAGCTAAAGGAAATATTTTTCTTTAATACTTTCTGCAGCGTTCCACGCTCAACTCCAATCCGGCTCGGTCAGGACCAGCTGTTAGTAAATTATAACTAATGTTATCTTCATTTACTTTTTTTATAAAACTCCGTACCTCATTATTTAATAGAGTAAGACCTCAAGTCGCAAAACTACGTTACGGTTTATTAATCCTAAGAATTTTCCTACAAACACGATTATTGAAAGGGTAAAATAAAAATATAAAGTTATTAGATTGCGCATGGTTTTGGTAGAAGTCAAATGATAAAGATACATAAAATGTTGCTTTTACTTGTTTTCGCTAATAAAAAAATGTATGTGTCTTAGGCGAAATTTTCATAAAGATACTCGTAAGTACCTTATTGTTGCTTTGCACCTGAAACAATTTTCTGTAATTGTCTTAGTTTTTAACAGCAACTGCTTTCGTAAGGTTAGGTAACCAGGTTACAGAGTTGTTTTATATCAATCACAAAAGTAAAACTTACACATGTAATTCTCGCCTTACGAAACTCTATTATATTCTTTTAGTCCTTGTTAATCTTGATACTTTCCGTCCAATTCAGCATATCCTTTAAAGCCTAAAATATACAGATATGTCTTACGCGCGTGATTAATGGATGCCATGCCGTATATATCATATTCGGTCAATAACATAAGATAGGAGTCTGCTGTCGAGCGGATGTCCGACGAAAATCTCCTCTACGTCCGACATGACGTCCGACGAAAATCTCCTCTACGTCCGATATGACGTCCGACGATGTAAAGATTAATTCACATCCATCATTCACGACTGCAAGTTGAGCTCAATAATGTAAATCAGATTAAAAACTCAATAAAATATATGCATCATGGAACACCAGGTAACTAAAAATGACAAAAAATATATTGAAATACAAATAATACGTTTTACATGAATTGGTCGTAAAAATAAATGGTAGAACAGTTAGTTAACTAGTCAATGCACTAACTATTAGAAATCATTCCTGCCATTAAAACTAATAATGCCAGAGGCAAGACAATTCTCATTGGAAGGCGTTGTGAGATTTCAAACTCTAAGCCTTAGTCATAATTAAACCATTTTCTATAGATTTATTTTGATTATGCTGCTAAAATTAATTTAGAATTTCAGATGCGCATTTATGAAATAAGTAGAGTTTTTGTAAATTAAATAGAATTAAAATGTTTTCAACCGAATTAAAAAGATTTCAATTTGTAATGTTTGCTTTTTTTTAATATAATGTTAAGTTTTGTTGTGTTAATATTACCTCATAATTTCGTCATTTTAAAATGTCATTATTTTTCCGTAAAATGCTTTTAGATTCCCGTAAAATTTTCATCAAAATCTGTATAAATAATGTATTTTGTTTTTGAATTTAGTTCCTTTAAAAAAAGTCTAAGTCATTTAGAAGATCGTTACAAAGAGAAGACTTAGTGATATCGTTATGACTAATAAATTACAGTCCTATAGCAAAAAAGCATAAGCTATATATATATATATATAGGGAATGGCATAACGAGCTTCATCAGAACCTACTCGTATATCCTGTATTATACATAATATCGTTGTACGCACAGTTTATTTATTACAAAGATAAACATTATTAATTCTAGACATCTGCTGTTTTATTAATGTATTTCGACTGTAATATTTTAAATACAGCAATTTTTTTTATAATTTTGTACCTAAAATATTAACCCTAAAGTAGTCTAAAAATGTAGTCCTGAGACTTGGTTATAATCTTTTAATTGACAGATAATAATCTTAGTTCGCTACGAGAAGCTAAGTTGTACGTTTACGTTGTAAAATATTGCTTAATATAAAATTTTATTATTAGGGCTGTCGTGTCTTAAGAAAATAACTACATAGTGTTATTTGAAAGAAATCAATATTTCTCACTTTGTAATTCAAAATTCGATAAGCTATCGATCTAATTTCTTTTAGCAGTGTATACATCATATAGCCCAGATGGTCCACTAACCGAAATTCGCAGATTCGAACCCCAGTTTGAAATGGAAGTGTTTCTGTATTTCTGTATTAAATTTATCTCAAGTTCGATAAGCAAAAGTACAGTACAGTACACTAAACTACGGCTTATACAAATAATTTTCATTATTGAAATCAAACCCATGACCACTAATAGCCAACATGGCTACCAGATGTAGCTACAAAACAATAGTTCTTTTTCATTAATTCCCATAATTTATTTATTTATTTATTTATTTATTTATTTATAAAGGGTTACCAACAAGACACACAATCGTTACATGGATAAAAACAAGACATCATAACATATTTATAAAAAGGCGCCTTAATTATAGGTAACACTACATTTACCATATCAACGAAATTTAATATGTAAAAAGTGACAGAATAAAATAAAATAAAATTATAGTTAATTAAATTAAAATTAAATAAGCCTAAATTAAATAATATAAGTCATGAAAGAAAACATAAAATAAAACATAATATTTTTATCATTCGCTAAGTAACTTAATTTATAAATTACCTTTATTTGGACGCTGATAAGCAATACTACGTCAAGCCACACGGACTTCGTTTTGAGAAAACGGCGTCTAAAGATGTCAAACTTATTCTTAATAAATTAGTTTGAAGACGTATATATTCATCTTTTCTTTTCTATTTTGATAAAATGTATATTGAATCAAAAACAGATAGATTTATTTAATATGTTATCTCATAATTTGTTTTTAAATATTTGCGATTATTTTATAAATTGCAAAATATGGAACGCACCTGAAATTCGAAACATTGAGTGAAGGAATTGAGTTAAGGAGTTGAGGTTGATTTTTTGTGGGTTGACACATTATTGCTTATCAGCATCCATTTAGCAAAAAATGGAATTCAGAATATTTATTAATAGCTAATTGGAATTTTTTTTCACATCACATTTATAATAAGTTCCAGCTTCATTTAATATAGAAAACTTTTCTTTTAATATATCCTTAGGTGTATTAACTTTAGCAATATATATAAAATTACTTAAAGTTAAATGTTACAGCTTACAACCCTAATTAGCTTGCAACATAGCCCGCAAACTTTCGTTCAAACACCCAACTTCTCTCACTGAGCAAGTTTTAAACCACATTTTAATCAAACTACTGATATCTCGAACAGTTTTCTAATAAATCGATATCTTATATTTTATCGTGCGCGAGTCGTATCTAGTTTATAAAACATTTCATTTTTTTTCATTTCACACCTTCCATCAGAATCAGTTAATAAGTCTTGAAAAATCTAAATTAAAAATATACACTAACTGCTCCCAGCAGTTTCACACACGTTTATGATTACTGATTCGGCACTGAGTCGTAGCCTGACGTAATATAGCCTATAATCTTTTTCAATAATCTTTTCCAACACAAATAAAAAACTCAATCAATAGTATCAGAGATTACCCCCTACGTACAAAGTTACAAAAAATGTTATCTTCTTAAAATATTACTGTCAAGGCGTAGAACGGAACGCAGCTTGAAAGAGGCCGTTGAAAGAGGCCTCGCCCTCCAATCGTCCTCACGCTACCGACGGTTATTAAAATACATTTTTTGTAACGTGAAAAAATATATGTTATACGCGCAAGAATTGTATATTCTCATTTAAAAACTCTCAACAAGAACCCCAAACATTGGTGCTTCGAGTCGGACCTCAAAATGTTGAAACCAGAACTTACAGTACCACTACCGGTATCACCACTTGGAGATCCAACGACGCAGTTAATCAAGGAGTTGACCAAACAAAGAGGATTCCTGAAAGGCCGCCTTACCAAGTTATCTGCCTATGTTAATTCGTACAAGGATCAGGTTTTAGACCGCAATAAAAGAATGGAATTAAATTTAAGAATTAAAGGTGCAATTAATATATTTTCAGATTTTAATCAAGTGCAAAATAAGCTAGATGAGGTTCTTCCTGAGTCTCAAAGTGATGAGCAACTTGACGAGAGGGAATCGTTTGAAAGTAAGTACTATGGTATATTAGCGCAGGCAAATTGCATTTTAGACATAGATTGTGCTTCACCTAATATACAAAACAGTGAAGACAGTTTGAGTGTGCATCAGTCAGTTAAATTGCCTACAATTAATTTGCCAACTTTCGATGGTAGCTATGATCAGTGGATAGAATTCAAGAATACGTATATCTCACTAGTTCATACCTCTAAAGACATAAGTAATATTCAAAAGTTTCACTATCTCAAGTCATCTTTAAAAGGTACGGCTTCATTAGTTATAGACTCCCTTGAATTTACCTCTGATAATTACTATACCGCCTGGGAATTGCTTATGAATAGGTATAATAACAGTAGGCTTCTTATTCATAATCACATTAAAGCTTTGGTTAATCTTAAGCATCTAACATATGAGTCACCTATATTATTACGTAAATTAATTGATACTGTACTTAAAAATCTAAGATCATTAAAATTATTAGGCGAGCCCACTGAGCATTGGAATTCCATAGTTATTTACTTAATTGTTACTAAACTTGACAGCTCCACTGAACGCGAATGGGAGCAGTATAGGAGTGATATTTTATTACAAGAACACAAAAACAAAGAAGCTCAGAAGTCTAAAACACGAATAGAAGTAGATGATTTGTTACAATTTTTAAAATCAAGGGCGGATATGCTTGAAACATTACAAGCTTCACATACAAAACACAGTTACGAGTCTAAAATTAACACTAAAACTTCACATAATATTTCTAAAATTCATTGCAACTTAACTACGTCAAAACACGATAAATTTAATAAAAAACAATGCCCTTATTGTAAAGTCGATCACTACTTATATTCGTGTCAAAAATTCCTAGATTTAACTATAGATGATAAGATTAATTTCATAACTAATAACAAACTATGTAAAAACTGTTTGCGTCCCGCACATAGCGCAGAGACTTGTAAGTTTGGACCGTGTAGGAAGTGCAACGCTAAGCACAACACGATCATTCATCGCGAGCACAGTCGCAGCCCCACTGAGGGACGGAGGTCGCTGCTACCGGCGCACGAGCAAGGCGAGTGTAGTAGTGATCCTCCTCTATTAGTTCAACGCACACAAATGCAATCCTATTCATCGCAGGTAATAGGTAATGTAGACGTACAAGCCGCGCAGTCGTCGCTTACTAGCCCTGTTTTGCTTTCAACCGCGTTAATCAATATTTTAGATGAACTAGGGAATGCAATTACTTGCCGCGCACTACTAGATAGTGGCAGCCAATGTTGTTTTATTCGAAAATCACTATGTGATCAAATTAACGTGCCAGTAGTACAGTCCATTCAAAAAATACAAGGAATTGGTAATTCTATCACGCAAAGTTTCCAATCCTGTAAAATTAATATTCGATCCTTAGACGGAGAATATACAACTTGTTTACAATGTTACGTATTGCCAAAAATAGTCGCTAGTATGCCGTCTATACCTATAAACATAAATAAAATAATAATTCCTAATAATATTACGCTAGCGGATCCCTCGTACCTAGAAAGTAATCCGATTGATATTTTGATAGGTGCTGATCACTTTTGGGAATTATTATGTGACGGAAAAATACGTCTCGAGTGCGGCCCTTACCTACAAAATACTAAACTAGGTTGGGTAGTTTCAGGACCGATAAGTACATTCGCGTGTTCTAACAACACTGTTTGTTGTAATTTTTCACAAAATATAGACTCGCAATTACGAAAGTTCTGGGAGATTGAAGAAATTCCCGATAGATGTCGCACGTTGTCTGATATTGAACAAAATTGTGAGAATCATTTTATAAAAAATACTAAACGCGATAACGAAGGTCGGTTTATTGTTTCGATACCTTTTCAAGATTCGCCAGCTATGTTAGGTGAATCATACACACAAGCGTATAAACGTTTTGTTTCTCTCGAGAAAAGATTTTCTCTTTCACCGACTTGTAAACAATTATATAAACAATTTATAGATGAATACATTAAATTGGGTCACATGAGTCGTGTCTACACTTATAATAATATACATTATTTCATGCCGCATTTTTGTGTGTTTAATGAAAACAGTACAACTACAAAATTGCGGGTTGTGTTCGACGCGAGCGCGAAATCATCAACTAATAAATCTTTAAATGATTTGCAGATGGTCGGGCCAGCCATTCAAGGCGATTTATTTTCTATTCTATTGAGATTTCGCGAAAATACTTATATAGCCTGTGCCGACATCGAGAAGATGTATAGGCAGGTGTTAGTCGTGGAAGATCAACGTGACCTCCAGCTTATATTATGGCGAAGCAATCCAGATGCACCCATCGAGATCTATAGATTGAATACGGTGACCTACGGGACTGCGTCGGCGCCTTTTCTAAGCGTGAGATGTTTGCGACAATTAGCTATCGAGTGCAATGACCTTGACGTTAAACGAATACTAACACAGGATTTTTATGTTGATGATATGATTACGGGGAGCAATAATAAGCATGAATTATTAGAATTATGCGTAAAAACTACTAAAGTTTTAGCTTCGGGTTGCTTTCCTCTTCGTAAATGGTTATTTAATTTTGAACGGGATAATGTACAATCGGAAACACAAGTGTTTAAAAATCTTTCATTAGGTGAACAATCACAGTCAAAAACACTTGGATTGAGTTGGCTTAGTCACTCTGATCAGCTTAATTATCAAACTAAAATTGATGTTCACCCTAATAAGATAACGAAACGTGTTATATTATCGATTATATCTCAAATTTTTGATCCCTTAGGCTTATTAAGCGCGACTATAATATCTGTTAAAATTCTATTACAAAAATTGTGGTTGTTAAAGATTGATTGGGACACAGAGTTACCTCACGATGTGTCATATGAATTTACTAAGTTTTTAAATAGTCTCAATGAACTTTGTAATATACGTATACCGCGCCATACATTTGCTAGGTCTTACATTCGTTCAGAACTACACATTTTTACCGATGCCTCTCAAGTAGCTTACGGGGCATGTGCATACGTACGTACCTTTACGCAAGAAGGTGTTACAATTAAGTTGTTATGCGCTAAGGGCAAAGTAGCGCCCTTAAAAACTTTAACTGTTCCTAGGCTTGAGCTGTGCGGCGCTATAACGGGAGCTAGGCTTGCTGTGAAGATAATTGAATCGCTCCGTTGTCAGTTCGATGACGTCATGCTCTGGAGCGATTCAACTATCGTTTTAGGGTGGTTACGTATGGCACCTTATCAATTAAAAACATATGTACAGAACCGGGTAGTCGAAGTACAGGAGCTGACGCGTGACTTTGTATGGAGGCACGTCGCAACACACGATAACCCAGCTGATTTAGTGTCACGAGGTACCGATTTATCGACATTAAAGGACCTGGGGTTGTGGTGGGAAGGCCCAAGTTTTCTTCACGATCCTAATTTTACGTCACGTTCAGCTCAGGAACATACGACCATGACAAACGCAGACAATCTACCGGAAGTTAAATGTTTTAGTGTACAAAGTAACACCTCTGGTGATTGTAATAATTTATTTCCATTTTCCAGGTTCTCGCGGTTCAACCGCATCCAACGCACTATGGCTTATATTAAAAGATTTTTATATAACACGCGTAAGACAAACACAAAACGAACGGGTGCATTGAGTGTGGATGAGCTGCGAGACGCTGTTAATGCGCTTGCTTTGTTGTCGCAGCGCGAATCGTTTCCGGAGTATGATACAATGAATAAAGCTATTGCAAAAACTAAAAGTAATTTAAAAAATTTAAATATATTTATGGATGAAAATAAATTATTAAGAGTAGGGGGAAGATTGTCTAACGCTTTTCAATTCGATTATAATAAAAAATATCCTATTCTACTTTCATCTAAACATCATTTTACTTACCTGTTATTTCGCCATAAACACATAAAACTGTTACACGCAGCACCACAGTTGTTATTATTTACCGTTCGGGAAACGTGGTGGCCAGTCAGCGGCAGGAATCTTGCCAAGAAGGTAGTGCACGAGTGTGTTGTTTGCACGCGGTTTCGGGGCAAGACTCTATGTCCACTGATGGGCAACTTACCAACTAAGCGACTAGCTATAAGTTTTCCATTCGCAATCAGTGGTGTTGATTATTTTGGGCCGGTGCTCATACTAAATCGAAAGGGCAGAGGTGCAAAATTAACAAAAGCCTATGTTAGTTTATTTATTTGTTTCACAACTCGAGCTATCCATCTCGAATTAGTGGGTGATTTGTCTACTGATGCATATTTGCTTGCGCTCAAGCGATTCATCTCTCGTCGAGGTAAACCAGCAGAAGTATTCTCGGACAATGGAAGAAACTTTACTGGCTTAATGACAGAATTTTCAAAATTTTTAAATAATTGCGCAGATAATATTAGAGATTATGCTATTAACAATAATATTAAATTTAGTTTCATTCCCCCCTATTCCCCTCATTTTGGTGGTCTATGGGAAGCGGGGGTGAAGTCATGTAAGCATCACCTTAAAAGGGTGCTAGGCAACGCTCATTTTACTTTTGAAGAGTTTAGTACAGTCTTAACACAGGTAGAAGCAGTCCTGAACTCCCGTCCTATTTCTCCTATGTCATCGGATCCGAATGATTTTTCCCCACTCACTCCTGCCCACTTCTTGGTTGGTCGTCCACTGACGTCGCCTGCTAGTGAAGACTATGAGCAAGCTGCGCTTCAGCGACTCACGCGGTACCAACGAGTTGAGCAAGTCCGACAGCACTTTTGGACCCGCTGGTCAAAAGAGTACGTTTCGGAGCTACAAGTGAGGACAAAGTGGATGAAGAGTGGAGATTCATTGAAGGAAGGCACTCTTGTCCTTATCAAAGATGACAACATCCCTCCTTTAAAGTGGAGCATGGGCCGGATCGTATCTACGTTCCCTGGGAAGGATGGAGTTTCTAGAGTGGCTGCCATTAGAGTCGCATCCGGCGCGATTACACGGCGCGCCTTCTCTAAAATTTGCCCGCTACCTCTGGATGTAGCGGACAACGGAAACTCTTGGAAGTTGGAGCTTCCAAGGCCGGGGGCATGTCAAGGCGTAGAACGGAACGCAGCTTGAAAGAGGCCGTTGAAAGAGGCCTCGCCCTCCAATCGTCCTCACGCTACCGACGGTTATTAAAATACATTTTTTGTAACGTGAAAAAATATATGTTATACGCGCAAGAATTGTATATTCTCATTTAAAAACTCTCAACAAGAACCCCAAACAATTACTACAGATTATATATATTTCTTTTATCTTTTCCGACAATGTAAAGAATTTAAAAATATAAAAACCTACACCATATTATATAATTCCCTAGTTAGGAGTCACGTAGAATATGCACCTACGGTATGGAACCCCCTTTACACTACCCATATAGAACAGGTAGAAAGGATACAAACTACATTTTTAAGAAGAATATGTTATAGGTTTAATGGTTCTAGAGTGCAACTACAGTCATTGAAGTCACGACGTGAACATAGAGATCAGGTATTTCTATTTAAAATTTTAAATAACTATATTGATTCTCCACTCCTTCTCAGTCGTGTATCATTTAGATGCCCGATGTTTAATGTTCGCTCCAATGCAGTATTTTCACTACCTAAAAGTAAAACTAATTACTCAAAAAATAGATTTCTGGTCCGCGCTTGCGACACACATAATGATCGTTATAACAATATCGATATATTTAACTGTAAGCTGTGTGGTTACATATCATCTGTTAAAAAAGTTTGTAATTCTTAAGTGCCCTTTTATATTCTATAGTATTTTATTTTAAGTATAACACGTATTATGTAATTATTTGTACCTATGTGTGTATGTAGGCACACATATGTGTGTGTCTATGTCTATACATACCCTTTCATTTTATAAAAAAATTCTTCTCTTTTTTTTTTGTTATTTTAATAATTACTAGCATAGTTATATATTGTAAAAGTATTAGTATTAAGTCTTCGCTATGAAATTGTTAACCGTTAGAAACTGTTTTTGGCTAATGAGTTATTTATTATAAACTATATAATTGTTAAATATATACGCTGTATGTTTCTTTCAATAAATAAATAAATAAATAAATATATTTTTTTCGCTAATCTGTATAAGAGCACGTACGCAAATGTACGCAACGATAATAGTCGAGTAGGTTTACGCTTCAAAGAGGTATGTGCCGCCAAAGTGCGCATTTATGAGTGCAAATCTATACACCGAAAAGCGTTGGGTGTGGAAACGCCCCTAATTTGCTTGATTTTATTACATTACAGTTTCTAAAGGAGTAGTATACGACCAACTAATTAACTTCTAATCGAAAAGTGTACGATTTATTTATTTTTTATTATTTTAATCTAATTTGCGTTGTATTATTACAATAACATATTAATAAGCTTCAGTTAATATATTCATAAACGTAATGCAAGCACTCAATTTTAATTCGGCCTTTTTATTTTGTTATTTTAGGACGAACATATTTACTTTCCATTATATTTTTAAGAATCTAGATTAAATTTTAAGAAATATTAAGTTAAGAGGAAGATGTTTTTGTATAATTAGGTTAATTTATTTTACGCAATGTTATTAAATTAAAAATATAATTAAAGTATGAAATATTTTTCGTTAAAAATAAAATAGACTTTACTCACGTTTTTAATAATAGGAAAAAATTACAATAATACATTCTCAAATTTTTCATTTTTCAATCCGAATATTTTCTTATTTCATACGAAAAAATATATATTCAGAATCAATATGAAGATTAATTGTAGAATATTAAAAATTGCTTTTAATATTCTCATATTGCAACATTTACTTGCATTTAGCTTATATTTTATTTAATTCAATTCTTTGGTTAATGGCTTTTAGATGTATCCAATTAGACATACGTTATTTCGCCAATGACACGTGGAATTGAGAAAACACGATGGGGATTGGTCGGTGGAGTCGAGAATCCAACCTTAACAAAATTTTGAAAACACCCTAAAATAGTGTGAATTTCATTATTAGTCCTAAACCTAAAACGATACAAAAATATATATAATACATCTTATCGCTAATGATTAAATTTCATCTTGTTTTTCAACATACGGTATGTTGAAAAACATATAACTTGGTATATGTTGACATAATTCCTAGTAACGAAGTATTTATAAGCTTTTGAAATATTATAACGTCACGAATAGAATATACCCTTACAAACTTCATCATAGTGCAAGTCTTATATCACTATTCGTTTCACAGACCACCACGTTCATAACGCTCATTTACTAAAACCATGCATAGTAAAACAGTTCATATTACTTTGACAGAAATGTCAATTTAGCGTAAAACAATTTAACACTTCGTTACTTTCACGCCGCCTATAAAGTATCTATGTAGATTCGAACTACGGTTTTGATACGAAAATTTCTTCCGAAATTTTATAACCCCATTATAGGAATATAGACTCTATATAATTAGGTTAGAGTTGAAATTAACTTGGCGTGTTTTGGTCGATGTAATCCGTCGTAGTTGGGAGACCAATTTAGTTCATTTCATTTAAGAAATCCTGTTAGTTCGTGTATGTGCCTGTTATCCTTAGTACGCTGGAAATAGAGACTATATTGTGTTTAATATTTATTGCGGACGTAGACACAATTACACACGTCTATTAAAATTAGTGAACTTATTAAATGAACAAAGTTTTGTCAGTTTTAGTTAGAAAACAGTTATAGCATTACAGTTTTTACACGTCTACATTAAAAGGAAACTAATGTTTTTTTTTTTTTTTTTATGTATGTATTTTTTTTAACAAGTTCTGTAGCCATGGCTGTTTGATTTGACATAATTATGAGGTGTGAGTACGAAAGCGATGTAAAATATATACTATTTCTAATATTTTCTTATGTCCTGCTTCCATAACTTTTCTGTATTAATTTTATGATGTTGTATGTAGTACTTACAACACTTTATGATCACAATACAATTTTTTTTTTGTTCAAAAAATTAAACCGACTCCAAAAACGAACCTAAGAGATACAAATGAACTAAAAGACAAAAAATAAATGTTTTCTACAACATTATGAAGAACCTTGGAAGTATTATACCCTTTCAAACAAAAAAAAATATCTGTCTACAATCAGTGGACTCCACTACTCAGTGATATTTTTCAAAAAGTCCCCGACGAATTGAGTACTTCCTCCTTTTTTGAAAGTCGGTTAAATAAAGTAAAAAAAAAACAGACTACAAAGTAATCCTGTATAAAATCCGCTTCTACTTATTTATTTCTTGGTACGAAAACGTAAAAATAAACGAGAAATACCTACAACAAATATACAAATCAATGATCGAATTTCGGCACTTTTTTCGTAACAGCAACATTGATATTAACAACGGGTCCTTGTTGTCTCCATAATAGGAAGTTATGGATCCGATTTATGGCTTTCCAAAGGATATTAGGTGTCAAACGCAGTAGTAGGGTTTGTAGCGCTTATAAATGCAGTGACCACAGTCTGCGGTGGCGACTATGGAATAAATTATATATAGGCAATGGGCGAGTTATAAATGTTTGATGATACTTTGAAATATATACTTTTTTTTCATCATACCTTCTAATCTGATACAGTTAACGTTGTCTTAGATTTTCGCGATTATTACTCATTAAAATAAAACTATTTTAAACGGATTTAAATCGCGTATATATTAACCATATTTATCATACCGACGTTTCGAGCACTTTATTACGCGATATATATGCGATTCAAATCCGTTTAAAATAATTTTATTTTACTGATACAGTTACTTTTTTTTTTTTTTTTTTTGTTTACGCAGGGTAAATCTTCATAGATACCCGACTCCTGGGGGGGAGACCGGGTTATGTGAGATTGTACTCACTAAAACCCCCTGCGATGGCCGCCACAGCACGGAAAACGGAGAGGCTACGGGATCGCTTTCGCAGGCACGTCCGCGGCCTCTCCCGTGCGTTGCTCCACTCGTGGCTTGCGGAGCCCTTCTCAGGAGGGCGAAGATGGTCTCGCCCTCCCCGCACCCCTCGCTGGTGCGTACACCGGCAGTCCAGGGCCATACCGGACTGCGGTCCTTCTCTCGGCCGTATGAAAACGGATGCGTGAAACCCCCATCTCACGCACCCACGGCCGGAGGGAGTGCCCTACTTATTCCGCCCCGGGCACTGGGGCTTGGAGGCCGTGAAGGCGACCCGCAGGTCGCCTCCGCCGGGTGGGATCGGCCCTCTCCCGAGCCCGCCCTGCAGTCTCCTTCTGGACCATGACGGTCTCACAGAAGTTGACTACGGCCTCCCACGCCGATTCCCTGCGTAGCATCGCCGACACGACTGCTCGCAGGGAGAGATTTCGCCCAATTTGCTGGAACAAGACTTGCCTTTCCGCGGTCCACGCGGGACACGCCTCCAGCGTGTGTTGGGCATCGTCTTGGTCCGCCCCGCAGTGGTGGCAAACCGCCGTCGCCTCGCGTCCGATCCTACACAGGTACTCTCCAAAGCAACCGTGACCGGTCAGTACCTGTGTAAGTCGGAAGGTGACTCGTCGCTTCCGCCGCATCCAGGCCTCGAAGGCTGGCAGGATCGCACTCACGACGCGTTTGTGCGCGTACCGGTCTCCGCGGAGACGGGCGCACCACGTCGTGTGTGCCCTTCTCTGCTCCTGCCGCCTGAGCGCTTCGAGGGATACAGTTACTTAGTATCTTAAAATGATTAGTGACATATAATAACACATTATTGTATTATAATTTGTTTTTTTTTGTTTTTTATTTGATTATTATAATCAAATAAAATAAACAAAAAGTCTAGAAATATTATTACGTTAACTTACGCAAAGACACCGCGGATTACTCTGATTGGTTGTTATATGGTTTCTATAAATATAGTGTCCTTATTTAAATAAATGACGCAAATGTTTAAAAAATATTTAACATGCTCTGTGGTTTGGCGCCGACTGCGAACAATATTGTAGTTCGTTTCATTTATTTTATTTAAAATTGGATTACTTTTTAGTTTTAGAGCATTTTTATTTTTTTTTGATATCGCTTTATTTTTTTTTAATTGTTTTATTTTACTACTGATCGTTTTATAAAACTTATTTAAATACTGCTCTGTTTCCAGTGAAATTATAAAAAAATGATAGAAAATTTTGAAATTATCACCAATGGAAATCGCGCTTAAATAGGTGCCTTAAGTTAATAAATAGCAACTTTTTTTTTCAGGAATTCAATGCAATATTTTTTTACCACTTCAGAATCTACATTAGATGTGACAACTTTTGATACTAGTTGCAGATACTGGATATAACTTTCTTTTTAAAGCGTGAATCGTCAAACTAAGGGGATTAAAAAGACAATTAATTAAAAATTTTGGTTATTTTTTGAAGGATATGTAATATTAAGGAGTTGAAATCTTCATTTATACTAAGCTAATCATCTGCAAGAAGCAGTAAAAAATATTTAAGAAAGTTCAAAATCTGTACTCGTGGCGTTTAAAAAATCGACTTAAATAGTGATCTCTGAATTGTTTGGAACTATGACTTTGATGTTGGTTAAAATGATTTTTGTCATTTGACTAATTATGACATAGACTATTCATATTGAATATAACGGATCTTATCGCGATGACTAATGGTAGTAATAATTTTTTTTTCGTCCGACGTTTCGACGAAGTTACATTCGTCTTTTCGTTTTTCGTTATATTAAATATGAATAGTACAAATCGCGAAAGTTTAAAATATATTATGACATAGACCATAACCTTCATTCTTCAAGTTAATCGCAAGCTTTCGGTATACCATATTATGTAATACGTATGAATAGCAAAATTGTTAAAATATTCTTTTATTTAACTTTCAGATAACATCGTCCCGTGTGAAAATACCTTACATTTTTATTAGGATATAAAATCATAAATTACCCCCGAGGAAATTGCCCGTTACCTATCATCTGAACTTAGTATTCAGGGGTGCTACAACACTTATATACTTTTAATGAACGTTTCATTTCGGCTTTTGAAGGTGTACCCTCTGAAAGGAGCTTATGGGATCATTTTAATATATTACTCCATTTTACAAAATAAATTATAATATTTAGAAAATTTTCTGTGTACATTCTTGTATAAATAAAATAGAGTTGTGATATTCAAATTGATAGAAAAAATTTAGTTTCAAACAATGGTTACAGATTCAGCCGAGTGTGAGTTCTTTAATAAAACTCGAACTCGATAATACATTATGTCTCGTCGTCCCGTCTTTACCTGAGTTTATACATAGAGGGCTCTCTAAGTTCATAGGGGTATATATAGTAAGAGTTTCTCTACTTTGCAAATGATGGACTTCCATAGGATCGTTCATCCCTTATTTCATCTGTTTAGCAGTGATATTCTCAAATATCCTTTCTTAGTGTTACAAACATAACTGCACAAATTTCAAATTTGCCTCAGCAGTTTGGACTCTACGTTGATTAATCAGTCAGCCAGTCAGTTGGTTTATATAATTATCTATACATATATAATTCATTAAAAAAGATATGTGAAAATTTCACCCCTAGGGAATAAGAGATGAATGGTGTATCAAAAAACTATGTTTATCCTGTCATTTACAAAGTAAGAAACAAGGAATTTAATATAATATATAATTACTTCTGGTTAGAAATAAATGCACATGTACATTAGCGTTTTTTTTTTTTTATTTTAGCCCAGATCGGGTAAATAAGGGGTTATAAATCTATATTTAACCCGGACGAAGTCAGTGCAGGCCGCTAGTATATGTAAAGATAGAAATGCAGTTGATCGCGACTTCGCCTGCGCAGGATTAGTTTTGACGATAATGGCTTACACATAAAAGATGATATGCTTTATTGTAGGAATATTTAAGATAAACATTTTCATTGTACATCACATAGGTGTAACTCTAACGGTTTTTGCAGCGCACTCCAGAATAGCTGCTAATTTGATACTTAACTTTATATTTTGTACAATTCACTGGAATTTATCGAAATCCTTTCTTAGGGGATGCCTACGTCATAGTAGCTTTATTCATGCAAAGTCAAAGCCCAATCGGTTTAAAATTGACAAAGTTTCATACAAAATTTTCTTCCCCTATTTCATCCCCTTGGGGGTAGATTAATCAAAATCCTTTCTTAACGAATACATACGTCATAAAGTTCACCTGCATGCCAAAATTTCAGCCCGATCCGTCAAGTGGTAGGTAAGTAAAAGTATTTTTGCCCAACAGTGAACAACCATTTGTGGTCTATCAATTATTGCATTTATGATTAAATATGATATTATTTTTTATACTTTAATTGGGGTTAATACCTGACGCGATAAGATTAAAAACAAAAATGATTTATGACAAACTTATAATATTTTGAGTAATTATAACAAATTACGCTGTTGATTAATTCAAAGTTGACCCACGCACGGTAAAGAAATTTCTTAGAATTTCAACATGCTTTTATAGATATTATATACATATACATGAATTAATAACTTTTTTCAAAGTATTATACAAAACTAGCATTGTAAATCTATACTGTTTTTATATTTGTGCGATAATTTCAGACACCATCAGTCTAATTTAAAAAAAATAATTTCTTATTTTATTTTATATATTTCTGACACAAAATTTTCATACGAAAATTTTATGTTAAAGCCTATTTATTGACGAAGGTTATGACCTACATTAAAAATTCCTCAGATATAACCTTTTTTAACTTTTTTTGTTTGAGAATCCATTTACATTGTACATTTAACCACACAGGTTAGGTAGTCTCTTTACAAATGCATAGAATGTGAGGATAGATATAGATGGATGCTGATAAGCAATAATGTGTCAACACACAAAAAGTCAAATTCGGAGATATTGATGTATTTCGATACTGCATCACCTATTTAACATTATTGAAAAAATTGAAGTCATATAAACTAAAGTACGGAAAAAAGTTTCATAATTAATTGGATCGAATTTCAAGTGCGTTCCATATTTTGCAAGTTATACAATAATCTTCATTATTTGAAAAACTTTTTAATAGATATTATATTAAATACTTGACTTGGCACAGGGTTGACACCGTATTGCTTACCACCGTCCAGTTATGGATGCACGTTTGTATCTCTTTCTCGCAAAAATTTACACATCGATTACTCTCTATCAGTAAAAAGCTATTCTGAGAATTCTTGATCATTCATCAGAAAATTAATTAATTTATTATAGTCACGGAGCGTTATTCCCTCTGTCGTGTTAAAACTCTACTCGTGATTGCGGGCGTTACAGCTTTGATATGAATCAACTATAATATAAAAATCTTATATCTTTAATATCGTACAAATATAGATACAGGCGTTGTAACTTTACCGCCAGGTAAACGGTAGACGGTATAACCCGAAAAAGGAATTAGGCCTCTGGACTATAGTAATTTAATTAATTTTTGTACATAATATGATCAAAAATTCTCAGAAAATACACGTTTATATGCAATAAATTACACTACATCATAATCCTACTATCACAGAGAACTTCAAAGACAAAGATCCCATACAAGAGACTTTCTTTTATCTTTGTGCTGAACAGATCCGTGCAGATGTAATTAACGTTAATTATTTAACGTACAAAAGAAATATAAAGAAATAATTCAAAAGGAAAATATCAACTAAAATTTTGAAATAAGAATACGTAACATTATTTTATAATAGAATACAATAATTTAATGCTAATTAAAAGGATTTCTTTTTAATGATAATCTAAACTAATTGGGGCTAATTTTAATAATAACGTTTTTAATCTTTGTCGTAAAATTGTGACCTCAAAACTGAACGTAGGTGGTTTGTATAGCGATATGAACGACGTACAGTGAAAATTATATGAGTATACCACAAGATTTCGATTGTCTTGGCAAGAATTACATTTGTGAATTTTAGTGACGTAATTTAATGAAACACCTTTCTAAAGCCGTGACCGTCAAAGATAAAGGCATTCTCATTAAATTATTTTAGGTGTTAACAACTTACGAAACACTCAGAGCAAAACTTATAAGTAGAATAAAAAGCTACATTAAAAAGACAGATTTTTTAACCCATTTTTTTCATTTTGCTGGGCGATTTTTCAGTTTTTTTTTCATATAATCCTTTGTCTGACAATTACAATAACAACAAAAAACGATTTAGCCAAATACTATATATATATAATACAGACGGTAAATCATGTACTCATATAATATACATTAGGCAATTCATGTTTATCTACATAAAAAAATTGTATCGTACTTAGATAACTTTAATTAAATATTGATATAGATACATACATACAAAACGCTAAATATATTATTTTAGGATAAACGGTAAAACGTATATTATGAAGTTGTATTTTATTCAAATGAGAGCAAAATTAAAAAAGTGATAACCAAATAATTTTATTAAAATATTTTGTACATCACAATGACACTACAACAATAAAGATAACATAAAAACAATTTAGAGTTGGACGCAAAACACGGCGGTCTTATCGCTAAGTAGCAATCTCTTCCAGACAACTTTACGGGGCTTGAAACAAAGTCAATATACCTTTATTGTATAAAAAAATTTTTGTCCTTTTTAAAAACAAGACTGAAAAAAGGAACGACTTCAAGAGCTAAATACGTAATTTTGATTACTTGGATGACATATTTGAGTGCTGATAAGCAATAATGTGTCAGCCCATAAGAAGTCAAATTCGGAAATATTAATGTATTTTGATACTGCGTCACCTATTTAACATAATTTAACAATTTGAAGTCAAATATACTAAATAAGGAAACAAGTTCTTTTAATTAATTGTTTCGAATTACAAGTGCGTTGCATATTTTGTAATTCATACAATAATCTCATATATTTGAATAACTTTTATATAATTAAATATATAAAATAGCTTTTAATTCATTATAAATTTTATCACTAAATATCAGAAAAGGTGTACTTCTCCAAACATATTTATTAACAATAGATTTGACATCTTTTCTCAAAATGAAGTCCGTGTGGCTGGACACAGTATTGCTTATCAGCGTCCATTTATGCCAGTCATTCTGATTTTAAAACCAAACTATGGAACTGATTTTAAAGAAAACTGGAATTAATGGAAGAGCTTTTAAAGCTTTTAAAAACAAACTAATTATTAACTAAATAAATTAAGTCGTTTTCGAGTAAACAGGGATCAACGACAAAATCAATTAAAAGTCAAGTCATTACGTTTTAATCCGCATCTGAAAAAGAATGCGTTAGTAGTTTAAGTATATAATATAATAGGCGACATGCGTGGTTTCATTCGCATTTACGGTTACAGCTTCTCTTGTATGAGTCGAACTTGATGTAATATAGCCTATAACATTCCATTCCATTCTATATGATATAGGTTATATTTTTCTTTAAAAATAATTGTTAAAATCCGAGAAAATTTTTCATAATTTTTTTTTAGTTTTGTGTTTTGTACTCTGAACAAAAAATAACAATATAAGTTATATTGTCACATATTTCACTGTACAGCCCCCTCTTTACTTGTCGGTGACATAGCACGTTATAATGAATAGTTTCCGCCGTTGAAACATGTCACGGTGACGCTGACTCACTGTCTAAATCACTCATTTTCACCCCTACAATGTACCCGTCCGTGATACTTGTTTACTTATCAACGTTGTCAAGAAGACGGATTATTTTAAAAGTATGTTGTTATACCTTTTTGCCCTTTGGACTGATGGGTCACTGGCCGATTGAGTTTTTTTTTCATATTAATGCTAATTGGCTTTTACTGGGCTGTGGGTCAGGAAAAAGCATCGCATATATTAATCACTAGCTATTTACCTGTTACTTTTGTATACTTTTAGCTTAAATACATACATATGTTAGGGCGTCATGAATGGTAAACAATATTTTAAAAAAATGGGAACCGACTTTAAGAGCAAAATATGTCATTACGTTTACCTACTTGAATGATTAGCTTATTCCGTTTATTTTAATTTTAAAACCTAATTATAAAGCCTAAAAAATTCTATCGGACCAATAGGAGAGTTTTTGAAATAAAGAATTAACCAAATCGATCTCGTCATTTTCGAATATTCGGTTAATATACATTAAAAAAAATCTCCGACTGATTGAGAATCTCCTTTTTCAGTCGATTCCTACTACTCTTTACAGTTATTTCGATGAGACATCGTAACTTAATTTTTTTTTTAATTTTCGACAGATCTAATCGTGTTCTACCACCAGCACAGTCAAAAGTATGGAATTCTAGACTTATCGATAATTTTGAAGGTTTATTTAATTAAAGTAATTACATTTTCGAGGACTGGTTAGCGCAGTTGTCACTGCAACTGACTGAACTGCTAACGGTCGTGGGGTCAATGTTTGCTTAGCACAAACGTCTATACGAATGCTTGTAGTCTGGGTGTTTATGTTTTCGTACCCCCGACAGGATTATAAGATTCAAATGGGAGCCATGAATGTAGAGCGTTAATTTATTTATTTATTATTATACATTTACATTATATTATTTTAAATAAAAATTTACCAAAACGTTTTTCTTTTTACGTTAAAAATTAGTCACATTAGGATATGTTACAAATACCATAAAATATAGATGGTATTGTAGGCTTTTCTTTAGACCTTCTTTTTATCGGAATATTTTTCCATATCCTAAAATTTACGATTTCGTATTTGTTATACTTTTTTTTCGTTGACACACCTATTTTTCACAACAATAACATAACATACGGATAGTTCGGCATCAATGATTAATATTTATTTATTGAATACACAAAAAATATACATAGGTGGATATTAACATTAAATTAAACTCCAGAAATTTGTTCTTACTGCTAAGAATTTAATTTACTACCTTCAACCGAGCAATCTTGTATATAATTATGTTTATTGGTTTTTTTATTTATTCAAAGTATAGATCTACATATATACATCTAAAAGGTGACTGACTGACTGACATTGTGATCTAGTGGCATGCAGGTAATGACATAGGTATCTCCTAAGAAAGGATTTTGGTAAATTCCAGTGAATTTGTATTACTTATTAATGCTTTAGATCATACCTACAAAATTATAAAACAAAGTTTACATACGTTGATATAATATTAGTATAGAACAGATATAGATTAAAACTTTTTCGCGGTTGTATCATCAAATTGGCAATATTCGTTGATTGATTCGAAAATAAACAATGTAAATTCACAGCACTTAGGTGTTTAAAAAACCGTTGTGAAAATTGTACCATTCCGAAATGATTGATGAGCGTGGAATGTGCGGTTTATAGTCTAAGAGCTAAACGAAATTCATAAAAAAATATATTATTATAGATGATATATTTTATCATTATTGTAATTGTCACTAAATTAGTAGCAACGAGTGTACAAAATAAAATTTGATGATTTTAATTATAAATAATTAACTTAACTTTTGTATTATTTTTTAAGTGAAACATAATTGATCTTATACTTATTTTACTTATTATTTTTCCGATGATTTGAATCAAATCGCGACTAATGTATTTTTTACTTTAAAATAACATTGTTTAAAACAAAGTTTGTTAATCTAGAAATCTTCAACTGTACTTGTTAATGATTAAACTCAAATATATTATGCAAGTCTTTTATACTACTACCCCTACAATATATTTATCGCTAAATTGTTTTAGTCGCGCGTGTTTTTTATGATTTCTATGTATTGATAGTGTATTATCGATTGTTTTTATAACTATCTGGTTATTTTGTTAAGCTAATTACAATCGTTTTTATAACGTTTGTAACCCAAAGATTGACTAGTTTTTAAATAATAAATAATAATAATCACGACAACACGGTCTTGGTTATCAAATGATTACCACACTTATAATACATACGTGTATGAATACAACAGCCAGGTCTAGAACCAAAACCTGAACGACGAATTCTCGTCTCGCTTATACAAACATATGTCATAAGCCTAGATCGAACACATGACTCATAGCGAAAGCGATCAGTTATGTGTGTTAGTTGTCACATTACTAACTTATAAATAAATAAATAAACGCATCACACTCAACGGACCCCCATTAGGATCTTATGATTCTGTGTCGGGGACCCGGAAACACATACAATACAATCACAAACACCCAGACCTCGGCAAACACCCGTGTGACCAATACAGACGTTTGCCGTGAGCGGGGATCGAACCCGCGACCGTTAGCGTTTCAGTCAGTTGTAGTGACCACTACGCCAACCTGTCAGTGAAAACTTATAGCATTAAAATTGAAAATCAGAGAAATAAAAAAATTGAGAGTACCGTGTCATTCAAACATAGTGATTATGCAATTATTCAAAGCGATGATTTTTACCGTGGGAGACCTTTAACTCATTAACTACAGCTCGTAATGGGCGTGAAATAGGTATTGCTATTATCACTTGCTCTTAGTGAGTGAGAAAAAGCTTAATCTCCTTCCCCATTCCTATCCTTCCTATTCCCCGATTACTTTTTAAGGTCGATACTTTCATATAAAAATGGTTAAGATTATTGGGCAACAGCTCCTATACTACAGCCATTATTAAAGTGGACTGACATAAACTTTTAACCCTTTTTACGTTACGCGGTATCTAACTCATGTAGCACCCGTAAAAATGTCAAACTTGTAAGTAATTCACTCGGTAACTTCACATAGTGGACATTATCGTGACAAATTTAAAACGCTCCCCCTAATAGACCATTTCTTAACTTTAAAACTACTATTTAATTTAATAGCATAATTAAAGCGAATTCTATTAAAAATTTCCCGGCTTAGTAATCAGTTTGCGAGTTCCTAATTTGCTTGCGCATTACAGTAAATTCTGTTGGCGTCTCGCCTGTAGGATATTGAGGTGCTCAAAATTCTCAAGTGTCGTATTATGTGTATAAAAAAAAAAACTTCTTTTATATTATTTTAACTTTTTTCGACCTGTGTCTTATGATGTTCTTTATAAAAGGAAAGCTCTGAGTGTTTTCCTTATGATTTCGCTTCCTTAGTATCGCACTTAGGCAACTCTTTAATTAACTTGAATTAACTCGGCAGTTTACTTTCAAAGATAATTATATTATAAATATAAACAATTTGGTGAAAGTCTCATATTGTTTTGTTTTTTAAACTTCTCACTATGCTACTGATAAATGGATGCTGATAAGCAATAATGTGTCAACCCACAAAAAGTCCAATTCGGAGATATTGATGTGTTTAAATCTTTCCATTCATTATACCTTTTATGGAAATAGAAGAGAAAAGATGGATATATAAATTCAAATTCAAATAAATAATAACGCATCACACTAACGGCCCCCATTAAGATCTCATGACCTTGTGTCGGGGGACCGGAAACACTCACAACACTAACACATACTCCCAGACCACGACAAACATCTGTATGGCCAATACACACGTTTGCCGTGAGCGGGGATCGAACCCGCTACCGTTAGCGCTTTAGTCAGTTGCAGTGACCATTGCGCCAACGCGTCTGTCAAATAAATAAATTTATTAAGAAATGGTTTGACATCTTTCGGTGCCATTTTCTCAGAATAAAGTCCGTGTGGCTTAATATAGTATTGCTTATTAGCGTTAGTACACCTGTTTGGTAATTAATAGAAAAACGATAGTTTTAAAAACTAGAATGGCAATGCACATAAACAACACTATAATGCAGATGTGTTTAAAAATGCTTAAACTGACTATTATTTCTTCGCTTATATAAATTTACAAACATAAACTTTTTCTCTGATTGTATTGTATTGTATAGTAAAATCCCTTCACCGCAAGTTTCATTACAAAAGAACGAAACAAATGTAAAATTTGCAACTGTTTTATTAAATAAAAGAAGTTCAAAAGAAAGCATAAGAGCGAAAAAGAATTAGAATTGTTTAAACATAATTCGAACAAAGGAATATTTTTTAACTTGCAAATAAATTAGTAACCGCTACTTTTACGATACGATAAATATTGTAAGGAAACGTCTTTCCGGAATTTTCTGAGTATTTTTTCCTCAATCTGTGAAGCGTCGTGGTTGAGCTACGTTTTATTAGACGCCTTTGACCAGCAGTGCGATATTAATACGCTCTTTTTAAAATATCTATAAAAAAGCGACAAGCTTGTCTGTCTATGTTGACGTCTACCTCGCATCTGTATACCTTAGCGTAAATTACATTTGTGAGTTTTACTCTTGTAATTATAAAACGACTCTGTAACATAGTAACAGTTACTTACATTCGTAAATTTTTGAGAACTGTGGCTGTCAAACATAAAAATATTACAGACAATACAGAAATTATAGAAACTTATGTATATCTTTATAAAAGTCTGAGAGAAAAAATTAAGTGTGATTCTCGCTTAAAACAGTCTGTTTCATAAACACCCAAAATGTATGTTAACGCTTTATTAGAACTGCTGGTTCTCGTAACTTACTATTGAAATATGTAAGCTTAATAAATTACATTTCGTTTTTTTATGAATATAAAACTAAGTTTGAAATTAAAAGTTGCTTTATTCAAAAATATTTTCAAAGACATTTTTTATCTTTTACGATTAATGTGTTGCAAAAACAATATAATATTCGACCAAACACCATTTACATTAATCGCAGGACTCTCTCATTGGCTGTAATACTTATCATATTACTAGCGGCCCGCCCCGGCTTCGCACGGGTACATACACACACACACACATACACCCTTCTTTTTTGCGTCGGGTTTAAAAAAAAAGTAAAATTATAAAGGAAGTTTGAATTTTTTTTAATGATTTTTTTTTATTCATAGTTTTTATTAATGTACTCGCGGCCCTTTATTTTATTACATTGACTCCCCCCCGTACCCCAGTGACGCTTACATGGAGCCTACATCGCATGCTGGCTAGCTGCGCGCGGTGAGCGGCAACCACGCGACTTTTTTCTAAAACTTGCATTTTTAAACTCGTGATATCTTCCGAATGAAATGTCCGAATTGAATAATTCAAAAAGTGATAAAAAGGTATTGAAGCCGTCATGAATATAAAGTAATTTATTTATTTTGATAAGGCTTAATACCAAGGTACAAATAAAGAGCCTTTTCAAGCAGCGGCATATAAATTAAATTTTTAGAACAAAAAACCGCTTACTGTGACATAACTATAATATTTAGACATATGCTGTCGCGACACTTTTTGTAGATAATGATGAGTTCTGCAAAGTCGTAGTAAATGATTTTGTTCTATCATCAATAGTTTTCGCAGCGCACGCGACGCAAGGAATTTTTCAGGTCATTTTTTTACACCTTGGATTACATAATTAGAGTTTTAGTAAGCATCCCTATTTTTTTTTAATATAATATAGCCTATGTTACTCGGGGATAATGTAGCTTTCCAAAGGTGAAAGAATTTTTGAAATCGGTCAAATAGTTTCGGAGCCTATTAATTACAAACAAACAAATCTTTCCTCTTTATAATATTAGTATAGATATATCTTCCCTATTTGAATCAGATATTGTTCATTATTTCATTAGTTTCAATTTTGTTCCTTATAACATTGGCTTTCTGCTAGTGAATGTTTCGTCGAAATCGGTCCAGCTGTTTCAAATATTAGCCAAAACAAACTGAGTGGCAGATGGACAGATAAAAATTTAAAAAGTGGTAATTTTGTTGTAAGTACCGTGTATACTTTCTTATGCATTTATTTAAAATTACAAACAGATACACTAATTTTATTTATTTGTATAGATGTATACCTTCCCTTCTTAAATCGGAAATTGTTCATTTTTTTATTGGTTTCTACAATATTTTGTTATCGCGTAATTCTCTTTTTTACTTTTATTCGTTAAAATAAATATATTTTTAAATAAAAGTAGCCTAATCACGTAATGTTTTTAAGAACTTTTAGACTTTGTGATATTTCGTGATTTTTATCTCCATCCCCTTTCCTCTGGGCCTCACGTCATTAACGGACATCCCCTAACATTTGCTAACTGCAAGTAAAAGTACCATCAAAATCGGTTCAGCCGTTTCAGAGATTAGTCGAAACAAACAGATAGACGGATAGACTGACAGAGAAAAAATAAAAAAAATGTATTTTTTGATGTAATTACTGTATATACTTTCATGCATTTAGTGATAAGCACAAAAAAATGTTCAACGTGATTCCTTAAATTGACATAACTTTTTTATTTATGGACCGATTGACATGAAACAAAGCCTAAATGTTAAGTGAAGCTTACTACAATATATTAGTGAAAACCGCATCTAAATCGGATAAGCCGTTTCCGAGATTAGCGTGCACAAACGCACAGATAAACAGACAAACAGACAAACAGATAAGAATTCTAAAAATCATTGTTTTGGGTTATATTGCGTTGGTAAAGGTCCCCCTATAATATTTTTTTTCATATATCTTCCACGTACAGACAGCGACCCGTTAGAATTTTATTATTAGTATAGACATAGATATAGATTGATATTTTCCTCGCAAGAGAGCTCCGACAAACGCGTGCGATCGCTGCAAATCATGATGTGCTATAGGGCGAAGCGCGGCCATCGACGCGCTTACCGCGGGTCGGTACCGCCGCGGCGCCGCAATAACTACGTCCCTGCATTTTAAATTTGTAATATCTTCGGAAATATTCACTTAAATTACATGCTGTAAAAAGCATATTGATCTATATAATAAATGCACAATTTATTTAAGGTACTTAATTGGATAAGGATTAATGCTGTATTATTTAAAATCACTTCGTAAATAACCATTTTTTAGTAAAGGATAAAAAATGGTTATGGTGGGTTATCCCTAAGAGATAGACATATACCATCGCGGACTTTTTTGTTGAACTTTTTAAGGTGGACAATACTGTAGTACATTATTTTGGTCTATCTCGTAGGGTTCAGCCAGCGTTTGCAATATAAGCGTAAAAAAACGTGCTTATTTACGACATCACATTAGAAACCTCTAAATTTATCAGCGTTTCTCTACTATATTATGCATGTATTATACATATAAACCTTCCTTAAGAATCACTTTATCTATTAAAAAAAATCGCATCAAAATCCGTTGCGTAGTTTTAAAGATCTAAGCATACATAGGGACAGACAGACGGCGGATAGCGACTTTGTTTTATACTATGTAGTGATGTGACAAATTCGATTGTGAACGCATTAGTCTAGTGACCTTGAGTGTATAATTCGCTTTGCGACGTACGTCCTAGCGTAAGCGATCACATTTAGTAAGAAATTATAAGTATTATGCATTGATCTGAAGCCTGAAGATGCTGCAACCCTTGACATTTTGTATTTCTAGTTGTTTACAACGAGAACTTTTCAGATTTAATTTACAATCCGTTTGTGTCAAGTGGAAGCAACTGGACACAAATAGAAGCTACGTCTGCGTAGGAGGTGGTTGACTTCAAATCGATTGTATTATGAAAATAAAACATTTACTACTTTCTTGTATCTGATATATGTGTTTCCAACAAAAGATGACGGGTACGGACCCGTACACAAACGGTTGTGTAGCGTCTAAATAAAGTATCTTAGTGTTTATAAATAAGTCAAAATATACGACAGATAATTTTTGTATGAATATTTGTTCCGGTCGGGGTGTTTGTTCTTCCCCATCGTGCCTCGGAGAGCACGTAAAGCTGCCGGTTCCGGTTGTTATCATAATCACCTGATAATGATCGTTACTCTTAGTAGGGAATTAATTCTAGTCTAAATGGTTACTGGCGTGCCCTCAGGGGTTGCGGAGGTCAGATGGCAATCGCTGTGTAAAAATCAGTAACTCGTCAATATTTGGACTAGAATAGTAAGCAGACCCTGGTAAAACCGGGAAAATGCTAGATAATGATGACATGAAAATATTTTCATATATTTAATTAATTAATTTTATATAAATGGTTTGTCTATAAGTGAATTTATTGGGTATAACAGTTGTGGATACGTTTACTGCGCGTGGATGGTCAAATCTAAAACTTGTCCGAAACGATATGCTTGTCGGTAGAAACTACATTCTGAACTTGTAGTATTATATTTAATAGATTGATTTGTAATCTAACGATGTCTACTTTTAAATCTTACTTGAATACGTTTTATTTTAAAATTGGAAAAAGAATAACACGAAATGTAGGATTTGAAAAATAATTTCACGTGGACTAACAATAATAGAAATGTTATATTTTTTGTATTAAAGTCTTAAACCACTTTAAAACTTTATCACAAAAAAATATATCATTTTTTTTAATTTATGACGAAACTAAGTGACATCCCTAATCGTTCTAAATGTACTAAAATTTTAACGTTAATACATATTTATAATTCAATAATTCACACCCGCCCTACTTTGTTAATGTTTCCGTAGAAGCATTTATCTTCGACCATCTATTAGTCCTTTATGAACGGACGTAAATCACGTCTGGAACATTTTGTTATTCACGTAGATAATGCCACTGATGAAATTTATTTCCCTTAACATTATGAAATAATTTTCACAAGAAAATAATTGACCGGTTTTAAATTACGCGGGTCCTTAATTACTTTTGTGAAATATTCGGTTACGGTTATATTGTATCGTTTTTTTTTTATTTAGTAGAGTGTAGAAGAATGAGGAAACGTAGAAGAGAGAGTGACATAGGAATATAGAAGTACGTAGCAAAAATACAGAATACAATAACTAGCTTTTGGCAGCAGATTCGTTTGCATTCATGTAAATTTTGTTATTTTGTTATGGCAAGCGAACGAGCAGACACTATATGTGAAGATCATTGCCATGGACATTGGCAGCACCAGAGGAGCCACAACAGCTTTAAAGGAATATTGGATGAAAGGGAATAAATAAGGAAAGAAATAGTGAAGGGGATTAGCCTTCAGATTCTCGTATTCACTGTACGAATCTTTATTAGCTGATTCACGCTGATCTTTTGTAAGAGTGAGGTACACTTTAACACTCTAAGACTTTACCATGGGAAGGCACCGGACGATGGTCTATGAAGTTATTTTCCATTCTCTCAAGTAACCATTTTTCAACAAAACTTTTCAAAAAATAAAGAAAAATTTTACACAAATAAGTTATGTATATACCAAAATTATGCCAATATCTTCTGAAAGTGATTTAAGAATTGACACATAAGAGATATAGAGTAATCCCTTTGTAATATCTTCCATTGTATCGCGCTTGGTAGGAAACCTGCCTAAGGCCGGTCCGAATCGAGTTTTTAAACTGTCATTAATCAAACACAAAGCGTGGGTCCATTGTCCGTTAACGTAATACATTTATCATAAGCGATTCCGTTGAAAAACTCAACAATGCCGACGATTTACGCATTTCCATACATTTTTTCTAACACCCGATATAATGGTGGAGATGTTCATGAATGATTAAATACCAATTAAAATAAAACACAATGGGTGCTCTGGTATTTTATATATGGAAGCTTTGTTGTATTTTAAAATAAATGGAATGGTATTCACTAATATTGTTTATATATTCGTTTGGTAACCGAATAAGTTAATATAAATACAAAATGAAATAAAAAAAGTGTATGCAAATTAAGAAAAACCACGTCAACCTACTCATTAAAACCATTTCAACGAGTGCCTACATACATGTACTTTTGCTGTAAGTTGGTAAGAAGAGCTGATTCCATATGATACGGCAAGATCAGACAACTAGAGCAACTTAAAACAACTAGAAACGACCTTGAAACTTTTGCACAGATCTTCATTAATTATGCTAATAGTCATCCCGATTACATCAGCTTTTAAACCAAAAAACAACGCATAAAAATTGGTCATTGAGGGCTCAAAATAGCTGGCAAACGAGCTCATCACAGCCGTCCATAAAAATTTGCAGCAACATAGGAGCCACTAATGTGTTACCAGCTTAAAAAGGAACAATGGATAAATACAAAGAAAGATATAAGGAGGCCGTTCACGCTTTTTTACTGCTAAGAGCTTATTATTTTTAAATATGTAACTCACTAGCGACCCAATGTGACTTCGTGCGGGTAGATATAAATATTCGTGTAGTAGCTACGTTGCCATAGACAGAGACAATTAAAGACAACAAAAAAAAATGTGTAGCCTATCTTCATTAGGGATAATGTAGGATTCTAATGGTGAAAGAATTTTTTAAATCGGTCTAGTACCTATAGTTTCAGAATCTATTCAATGCAAACAAACAAACAAATCTTTATAGTGTTAGTGTAGATTACCAATTGAATTGAATAGTTTATTTTTTTTAATATTCTCTTTAGTACTACACATGTAACGTCTTTAATAAAGTTTGAAAACAAATGAAAAAGTCGTTCCTTCAAACGAGGACGTAACAGGCCCGTCCTTTACAAGGATAGCACGAGTAATTAGTTTCATTGTTCCCACGCTATCTGTAGTTCTGAGATGATTGGAACTTGGTCTATATACCGCAGTATCGCTCTGCGATATAGTGTTTCAATTTAAGTAAAAATTTTATTTAGATAGTGTAATTTTAAGTTATAATTTTTAGTTATAACTTACACACGTAATTTTTAAATCTTTATGGAATAAAACCCTATAGACGCCCTATAGGGTTTAACTCAAGAAATTTATAGAACAACCCTGTATCCTAGTAACAGATACATCGTGAAAAGTTACGAAAGCTGTGATTGTCAAAAATAAGGCACTATGTAAATCTTTATGAAAGTCTGTGAGTAACTTGTAAGTGTGATTCCCGCCTAATAGATAGTTAATTAGATATGTATCAATTATAGATTAAGAGGCTTTGCACGAGTGAACAAATCAAGACTTCCGTTTTAATCGACTTCAAAAAATGTAAGTTTTATGTATGTATGTGTGTACGTATGAACGTTTGTATGATCGCGATTTTTCCAAAACTACTGACCCAATTTGGATGGGGTTTTTGCTATTTAAATGCATTATTTATTTCACAGAAGATATAGTATACAGTTTTAGAAAATAGTTATTATGTGGAGATTTTTTAACCTTAAAATTTATACTGTTCTATACGATTTTTCAAACATTTTTCTTCATACAAAAGTATTAGGCAAATAAACGCAAGTGTCCTAAAGTGAGGCCATTACATACGGTATTTTTTTTTAAATTTAAATGAATATTTTTATGTTCTGCATTTACGGAATGTTTTTAAATAACTGGAAAAAAGTCCCTTTTTTAGTTAAATTAGAAGGAAATATTCAGAGCATGATCTACCAGTCTTTATTCTTTTATCTTTTTACTTTTGTAATTGGGATGAAATGAGGAAATGCTGTATTCTAACCACCAACCCACGGGATCATAATTTGTATAATGTTGAATTGAGAATATTTACTTACCTATATTTTTGTATTATTTAACTAATAGCTTTGATGAGCGAAAGGTGGCCAGCATAAAATATAAACAATGACTTATTTTACTTTTTTCTTTAAAATAGACTATTTTAGCTAACTTTAAAAATAGGAGTAGGTTCTATATTTGGCAGATTTAGTTTTTTATGTTTATTTACCAATTTCTCCGTTGATTTTGGACCGATTTCGATATTTTTGTTTGTAATGGTGACCGACTTCTTACTTCATAGTTGGTAACCAACTAATAAATATAAACTCGGTGCCAGTAAATAACATATAATAAGTTTACTTCGAATGTATTACTGATCAGCGACTTTAAAATGTTGTATAAAATATTTAGTTTTTGCTTTTTAGTTTACTTATAATGAATTCGATTTCGAAGTCAGTTTATTTTTTACGTACTTCGCATATACAAAATTTACTTTTCTAATATTTTCTTAGATTTTCGTGATTACATTGAAATAAAATTATATTATGTGGCCTCTACACGATGACTCATTTCGATGGGAACACACATTTTTAAGTGTAGTGTGAATCGCGGCAGGCGTTGGACATATGCAACAGAAGTTATTTAAAGCGATTTAATATGTAAAATACAACCTGGTACCACGAAGAAATAAGTTTATACAACTTGTCAGAAGCGAAATTATTATTTAAAATACCCAAAACAAAGTTTATATTTTATTTATTGTATAATTTCCACATTAAACTTTCCATCGAACTTCGTTACGCTGTAAAGTGTTCGCAACGTTGGGATGATAAAAAAATATATATAATAAAAGGTAAATACCACTGATTAATCACGAAATTTCAAAACTAAAATTTTTCATGAAAATTCCTTATGACATATCTACAAATGTCTACACATTATGTAGACATCCGCTAAGAACCGATTTTACAAGACTCCACCCCTTAGGGCACTACGGGGTAGGAAGTAAGTTCGAAAGACCTATGTCTTTGATGTTAGATACTTTAAATTTAAAATGTATGTTCTAAGATGGCGTGGAGGTGTACTAATAATGTTTCTTTAGAAATCAACCCTTTTGTTGTCTTATGATGCCGTAAAAAACTACATTGCATCCGTGCGAAGCCGGGCGGATTGATAGTAAATTATATACGCGACTTAAATCCGTTTGAAATAGTTTCATTGCGCTCGCTCTTTATTATATTAGAATAGATAATATTGTAAATTTATCTATTGAAATAAAAAAATATTTTCTAATGTTTGTAAACGTATCACTTCAGAATGGGTGCCCCAATTTTATATGGCTTATTCTTTTTTTTCTGTGCTTGTAATTATAATGACAAGGATTGTGTAGAATAAAATGTTTGGTAAATCGAGCGGTATAGTGAAAAATTTGATAAAAAAATCTCCATACAAAAATCTGAGTATCCAAGTCTTAATTAATTAATTAGTACGCTCTTAATAAGTACTCACTGCATACGGAAGAATAAACTACATTCAATGAAACAAGTACACGTCGTGTTAACACTAAGCGTTATTCAATACATGTATTTGAAATTGCTCGTTCTGTTGATGTGTGCGGAAGATTGCACACATTTAAGTGTTTAGTTTGTTAGGCACTGCTAGACATCATCAAAAGCAACGTCATGTTAGTTAGGATTTATATGGACGTTTGATTTTGTGAGTGTATTGTATATATTAATTTACATAGATATATTTTATAGAAATTCAGATATTTTAAAGTAAATGGACGCTGATAATCAATACTGTGTCAAGCCACACGGACTCCATTTTGAGAAAATGGCGAATAAAAATTTCAAACCCATTTTTAACAAATTTGTTTGAAGAAGTATATATCCATCTTCTCTTTTATTTTTTGATAAAAGGTATAATGAATTAAATTCAGACTAATATATTTAATATATTATCTAATAAAAAGTTTTTCGAATATTTGATATGAGGTTATTGTATAAATTGAAAAATATGGAACGCACTTGAAATTCAAAACAATTAATTAAGAAACTTTTTTCCGTACTTGTTTAGTTTATATGAGTTAATTTTTTTTAATAATGTAAAATAGGTGATGCAGTATCAAAATACATCAGTATCTCTGAATTTGACTTTTTGTGGGTTGACACATTATTGCTTATCAGCATCCAAATATATTACCTTTAAACGAGCAATTTTTGCACTGAGGTAGAGTCTAGCTGTAGTTTAATGACTATAGCTCATATACGGCCTGGCTCGACCGGGGCAGCACATTACTATCACATTAGATAGGTGAAGTAGCCGTTTCATACGGCGAGTGAGAAAACCAGAAGCCTAACCACCTACCCTGTGCCTTTCTAAACTTCATATTTATTTTCATCTATTATTTTTAAGCTACACAATTTTACTCCTCTGATACTACAAATCTCAATTGTATTGAACGGCGGTGATCACTTAACTTTAGGTGTCCCACTAGCTCGCTTGCCAGCTATTTAAAAAAATCACACTTCAAGACAGTCGTCTCTCTTCCACATCCTACCACTTCATGTCAGTTTACTTACTTTATATAATCCTTAACAAAAAAATCCACAAACTGTACCCAATATTCAAAGTCCACGCAAACCAATCAATCCCTCTTTACTGCTCGAAAAAGTCGAAAACAAAAGGAACAAGAGCTCTTAACTAAACCTCCACTTCGCCAATCCCATCCCCTGGTCTCAAACATGTCGATATAAAACCATCCAGTTGTTAATTTCGTTCGAACAGCTCCTATAATTAGTTAGTGATTTTCGCGATCCAAGCGAGAGTGTTTTATTGCTCTGACGCTTCTAACTTTTAAACGAGGATAGGTTTTTCTGTGAAACTTCAACCTGCAACCAATTTGCATAGAATAGTAAGCTCTAAGGCATTAACATAAAGTTGATATTCAACTGACAATGATAACAAAAGAAATGTATTGGTTGAAAAAAGTTTTCCGTGAGATTCCCTCTATATCCAAAACGCTTGGAAGCGATGCAAAAATTATTCGGTACCTTTATTCTTATATAGCCTCTGCGTTTGAATACAGATGGGGAGATCGTCTTTATACCAATACTTGGTGTTCGACGCCGTGTATTCATGATATTACCAATTTTTTTTTTCATATTATTATGTAGTCGTAATTCCTCACATCGTGAATTTTCTTTTAGCATGTAATCGGGACTGTTTTAAGGAGCAAAATTAAACGTTTTACTTATGTAAATGAATTCAAACATACCGTCATTTTACGATATTATTCTTCTAAATAGTGTTTTTATTATAAAACTGAGGCGACAATCTAATTGGCCATTTCTCGCGCGATTTAACGATAAGTACATCACATTTTTCGTGCAAACTTATTATCAAGCACTTATATTTAAGATTTGATGTTAAGAAAATATCGATCGAGTGAGCGATGATATGTAATATAACAAACAAAATTATAATAAAAAGAAAATTACTTAATTAGCTATGTTATCACATCGAGTCGAAAAATAGTAGTAAAAGAATTTTACACTCATTCTAAATTTTGAATACGATTATCAAATGATTTTATTACTTCATGTTAACTCTTCGTATGATATTTATTTAATAACCTCGTATAATAATATTTTGTCTTTATTTAAACATTTATGAAGTCCTGTCTTGTCTTGTCTTGTCTTGTAATCATTTATGATATTCCAATCCATAACATAAAAAAATGCTTCATAATCGTATAAAAAAGTCAAGTTCATTAACTAATACTTGTAAAATGTCGCAAAACGGTTTCTCTTCGAGTTTCTCAATATTTTCTTTCGCCATTGACCTCGAAGTTCTTTCATTCGGATCAAGAGCCCTCAAAGGTTTCCGCTTCAACGGAAAGGGCTGATTTAGCAATGGGCAAGCGATCCCTATTATGAAGTTAATCATGCATATAAATGATATTTAGCTTTATTAGTTGCTGGATTATTTTTAAATACGATAAAAAATTATTACGCATTATATTCGGTTTTGATTGTGGAGCTAATTGTTTAGTATTTCAACGGATTTATTGTTTTTCGTTTTTTTTTTTTTTTTTTTTTATCAAGGATAATCTATACTAATCAAGTCTAATATATTCTATACTAATATGATAAAGATAAACTTTTTGTACGTGCGAAGTAAACTCCAGAACCAGTGAAGCTATTTAAAAACTATGATACAATTTGATGTACCCTACATTATTTTATACAGTCATAATCAACTAATATTACCATTGTTAAAGCCATGGGTTGAAAAAAACGAGAAATTAAAATTAGCAATTTTAATCATAAAAAAATATTATATATTATTTAGTAAAATATAACTCCTAACCTGACCTACAACCGATTTAATATAAAAAAATCGATCAAAAACATTTAAAAACTTTCTTTCGAACCAAAAAAATTACTCCTTCATATTGCCTGACTGAACCTCATTATTACCGCAATTTCGCAGTACTTTCGCAACGTCAGTAAAAACAAAAGTTTGTACCAAACGAGGTGTCAACAGTTTTGAAACTTGGACAGTTCTTGCCGCGGGCTTAATCAATAAATGGCTCATTGTATCTGGCTCTTTATAACGCCAGATGGTAAGAAAAAAATGTAGGAAATGAGCTCTGCTTTTAGTCTGTGTATTTTTAGCTCACTAGTCGATTTAATCATTTTTTGTGGTGGTTTTATAGCTGATTAAAGTATCGAGATTGAAGTTTCATTTAAAAAAAAATGTATAGTTTATTTTAACCCTCGATTCTAAAGGAGGGGGAAGCGTTATCTGTCTGCGGCATCGTAGCTTCTGACATGTCTAAGCGGAAATAATTCTTAGGTATAAATTTATCTGTTCAGCCGTTTCTAGATTATCACATCTTTTCTGTTGAAAGAATCTAAGCCACTTCTACTGGTCTAGTCGACTCAAAATTTACTGTAATTTAAATGATATCAAAATCCTATGACCTGATGCTGCAACGTCATCTGAAACCAGCAGGATATATAACTCTTCACCAACTTAAATCAGAGGTATCGTGATGGAGCTCGTTAAAATGGCCTCCATGAGTAGATTTTCGGTTTTTTGCTTTTATTTTCAATTTTATCTTGTTACAGTTTTTTTTATACGCTACGGTTTGGCAGTAATACATGTATCAGAATTTCTCCCGGCACATGCAGATTTCCTCATAATGATTTACTTCACTACCAAGCACGAGAGTAATTTAAGCACAAATTTAGCACTTGAAACTCAGCATTGCTAACCCGCGATCCGGTTGATCGACGTCTTTTGGCCACTAGGCCATCTCGACTCCTTTTTTATCTCGGAATTATCATTCAAAATGAAACAAAAAATCATGATTCTATATCGCATTGCGATTGTTTTACGACGCACGTCGTACATTTTCAAGACGCAACGCGATCGACGATCGAATCTGTGATCGTCTTTCAAACGTAAAACAGTTTTAAAACAATTAGGACTAACGTGGTCTAACGCTTGTTAAAGCGTTCTATAGTTTGTAACTGAAAAGGTGCTATAAGGCAATCATGAAGCTTCCGTGTTGTGGTCCTACTAAATGGTACAGCTTACAACACATAACACATGATCATTGTTTTAATGGAATTATCGAATTTATTTCGTTTAACATAAGGCTGAAAATGCTGTGGTAGTATTTTTATATATGGGTAAATATCTTCGTATTTCTAAACATTGTTCGTGATTTGCTTCAAGGGTTATCTGGTTGGAAGTTTGATTGACGTAACGCTAGTTACTATTGAAAGAGGGTTGAACGCAAATTGAATGTGTGTTTGTATTGATTTTATAAAAACTCCAATATAACTTTTTAATCAATTTTCCTTTTTATATCGATGAAAAGTCCAACGTTAGAAAAGGAGAGTGATTTTAATAAAAAGAAGTGCAATATTTAGCAATTACGCATTTATGGACAAAGTCTTAAATAAATATTAAGTTTATATGCATTTTTATAACAGAGTCCAGAACTTTTTCCAAACTAAACCTATAAAATAAAAAAAAAACAACTATAGTATTTTTTCCAACTTAATTCTTCGAATTACGAATATTTAATAAACATTATTCATTCAGATTGAAAAAAAAAATGTATAATCGTTAAATATTTTCGAAAATAAATTTTAGTAAAATGCAAATTAAGACACAATGTATTATAACACAATATATATTTTCCAATAAAAAAATAAATCGCTGAAGGCCACTAAAATGTCATTTCTTAACATAAAAGTCATCACTTTTAACAGTCGAAATATTTCTTAAAACAAAACACTCATTTATCTTCCGTAATATCTTTAAGCTACAAACTCACACTTACAAATAGATATTCAGATTAGCAATGTAAAGTTTCCTTGTGGGAACTGCTTTTGACAGCTCTTTGAACTACACGACACTAATTGAAGTTTTGAATTTGTGGTCGTTTACACACTAAGCAAATTATATGTAACTTTCACACGTTGCTTTGATCGCGTAAGTAAACTGTTTTTTTAAATAACAATATATAAATGTCTCATAACTGAGCAAAAACTTTCTCCTCTCCTGTCACGAATGTTTCGAGTTTAATTCGCCACGTTGCTCCACTGCGGTTTGGCGAATATATATGTATGTGACAGAAATTCTCTCAGCACATGTAGGTTTCCTCGCAATGTTTTCCTTCACTGCAATCACCGATTCAGATCGACGTGTTCTGTGTTTTTTATCATTAATGATATAATTAGATACAGTCGAATTTGAGATGACCCAATATAAACATTTTATAATTGCTTAGTAGAAAAAAAGCAAACTTACACAATGTACAGAATAAATCCTTTATGACAAAATTAGAAACAATAAAAGTAAAATTTTCATTTTCTCAATATATTGCAATTTAAAAATATATTCATTGGCAACTGGATTAGATAACGATCATAAATAAAAAGTTTTTTCATAGGGAGATTTTACGCCCACATATTATGTAATGTACGTTTTACTCTCATATTGATAACAGTTACAGACTGGTAACAGTTACCTAAATAAAGTTACGAAAACTGTGGCTTTCAAAAATAAAAACACTGACAGTAAAATATTTTATAATAGACAGTCAGGTTGCCGTAGTATTCACAGCAATTGACTGGCCCTAACGTTTGCGGATTGCGGCAAACGTATTGGTCATTCGAATGTTTGCCGTGGTCTGGGTTTTTGTGTTTGTGTTGTGTATTTTTCCGGACCCCCAACACATTACCCTAATGGGGGCCGGTGACTGTAATATATATATATATATATATATATATATATATATATATATATATATATATATAGTATTATATATATATATATATATATATATATATATATATATATATATATATATATATATATATATATATAGTATTATATATATATATATATATATATATATATATATATATATATATAGTATTATATATATATATATATATATATATATATATATAATAGATAAGTCCAGTATATATATATATATATATAATATAAGTGGAGATGATCCCAAGCAACCAGCAGCTAGAACTCCAGGCTGAGGAACTTCCGTACTATGCGTGCCGCCTCAAGCAACACTTTCTTTTGTATCCTACCCTCGATCTAGGAGCTCAGCGAGAGTTTTTTAAAATGTTGGTCGAACTCTTCGCAAATAGGCCGTTTACCGAGACGACAATGGGTACAATAATTGCCGAGTCCACACTCCACATGGCAGCAATCTCGTGGGCATGGTCTAAATATTTCCTTAACTTGTCTTTTTCGTCGCTCGCGAGATTGTCATCATATGGTATAGTGACATCAAGAATAATTGCTCTGCGCGCTCACCGGTCTACTTGCACTATATCAGGTTTATTGGCTGGAATGAGCAGTATGTATATATTATTATAATTTTTATTTTTATATTTTTGTTCACCTCATAAGGTGGCATTTTAACAAAGCTGCTAAGCAATTACGCATCAAAATTATTCTTCTACCGCGAGAAATTTCCGTACTCCGCATATATTTAATATCTTTCTATAGTAGTATGTAAGTTGATGTATGTCAAGTAATTTTAGGCTGTTTTGTAGATACTTCTCAGCTGGTGTAGTAATACACCATTTCGACTTTGCATTGTTTTTCTATTTCTATAGCTAGGTCTGTGTACTTACTTATTTTATCAAGGAACGTTGTCTGTAGTTGTGAATACTTGGAATAGCTATATATATGACATAAACTGTTTTATTTTGTCCTATATCCTGCAATGTGATATCCGATCTATTACATGAAATATTTTATCGATATTTATTATTCTGCCCCAATACAATTTCAATTCAGTTGAGTTTATTATTATTACTAAAATTTTTGTTAGATAGAGCAATGGGAACTAATTCAGTGATGATCAAAATAAATATTTCCATTAAAATCTTGAAGCGAAAAGTTTTCATGATTACTTTAATTTACTTACTTTGCACAAGCTAGTAAATCATCCATAATATAATAAATTTGATATTGGTTCGATAACTTTGTAGTTTAAATGAAAACTATTAATTTTGATTCCAAGCAAACTTTAACGTTATTAGCTTTTAGTTATCAAATTGCGAAATAGTATTTTCGTATTTGTACTATCATACAAATATTATGAAAAAGATGCCCCTCGTGGTTTCACTCGTGTTTGTTGTTACTAATTCGCATCTATTAGTGGTAGCGTAATGTAATATAGCCTACAAAATTCCTCAAAAAACGGATTAACTAACACAAAAAAATGTTTCCAAGTCGGTCGGTTTCCGTAGCTTCGCAGCCTATTTAATGCAAACAAATAATGAAATCTTTCCTCTTTATCATATTAGTGTAGATGTGAAAGTAATTGTGTCCGTGTTTTTGTTAAGTTTTCGCACTTAAACCGCTGCCTCAATTTGGATGCATTTCGTTCCGGTTTCGAAAAATATAGATTGAACGAGATACCGTCGTTTTACAAAGAAATAAAATAAAAAATTCATACCGACTATGTCGCGAGAATCAACTTCTTTATCTATTTTAATAAATGTAAATGTGTAGTAATGTTAAAATCTATACGAGTACGTTTTTGTGATATTCGGAATTGAAAAATCGTTATAATATAAAGACTACTTTTTATCCTGTTAATAAAATCATCGGGCGCAACTTATATTAAAAAAAAATGTTTTAGGTGTATTATTTCTTACATATGAAACTATTCTTGATGATGTATCAAGCATGTTTAAGAAGTAATGGTATTTCAGTATTATATTATATTTGAACTCGGACTCACGCAACGACATATAATTCCCCTTCATCTTAAGTGTTTTTAAGCCGACTACGTTTTGTGGCTTCTCTGGTTTTGCAAATGGTTTAAGCGCCGGTTATCACTTCACATCAGATAAACGGACCTCTCTTTTGCCCGCTAAAATATACACACGCACGCATGCATGCACGAAACCACGCACGCATGTACGCTCGCACGCACGAATACATGTGCGGTACGATGTAGCTACACACACTTACACATAAGGCCAATAGTAAATTTAGAAAATGTTTATGAAGATAGTTGCGAAACTATTATGTACATTACCATCTTCAAAAGAACTTTTTTATGTCTCTTTGATATAAATATTTTATATACTGTGAATACTTATAATTTTTAAGTTCTAATTTTGTGAAGTACTACATTAAAGATATTAAGAAGTCTCATACAAGTTTTCACAAAAGGACTGATTATTTTTCTTTGTGATTAAGTAAAAAAAGAACATGATCTTATATACTGTAATAAATATAATATAAGACAAATATCATACTGATAACTTTCACTCTCAGACTTATATAAAGATTTTCAGCTGTTTGTCATTGCTTTACACCTGAAAGAATTTACTTTTTGACAGACTTCGACGCCTTCGTTGGGACACCTACGGAACTGTTGGAACTGTTCATCAAAACTTAGAAATGTATTTTGAGACGTAGTGTAAAATAGTAGGCCAGTCAGTAGCAGTCTGAAAATGTCCCACTACCGTCAAAAGGATTGGGGCTTAATCCGCCACGTTATTACTCCACTGCGGATGTATTGATTTGCGGTATAAAGACATGTGTTTCTGAAAATTTCCCCTAAAACATATTTCGTTTAGCACTGCAAGATAGAAGTTTAAACATTTTATCACTTGAAAACTCAGAAGTAGGCCAGAATTAAGTCCGCGATTGTCTGAATTTATTTAATGAATATACACTAGCTGTGCTACGTGGCTTCACCCACATTAATTTGAGAATAAATTATATTTACCATTTTACCATAGACAATTTGTTTTTCAATAATGTTATAATAGTATAATATATAAATATATACGATATTCGTTAATATCGTATAAAGATTCGTCACTCAATTGTTTTGCTTTCACGTAACGCCTCTATTAACACTTAAACTTTATTGTATGATATTGAATTTCAAAAAACCATATTCAGCTGCTTTCGAAATTTCGCTTACTAACACATTAAACGATTCATTTTTATAATATAAAAGAATATATAGGAGTGACACTATTAAATGATGCAATAATATAGGGTGTGTTTTTTTTTAATTAGCGGGTTTGATTCCTGTCTAATAAAACTCTTCGTGTCTTTTCAAAAATTTGCAATTTTAGCTTTCACTTAAATCGGTCCCGAGATTTTTAAAATATCCTTCTTATGGCTTAGTAGTGGCAATGTTATAACAATGTCGGTCAGGTCCCCCAGTACTATAATAAGTAAACTCTACATGTAAATTCATCAAAATTGTTAGTCAGTAAATTATTTTCGTAATGGTTTTTTAACTTCTCTCGCGTAATGTAAGTGTAAGAAGCTTACTTGTAGCAGTCGCTTTTAAGTACTCTTAATAGTCAAGAGCCAGACTGATACCCACGATAGCCTCGTTTATTTTCGGTCTAAATCTTTGTAAGTCAAAAATTATAGAAAAATATAAAATAAAATCAAAGATTGAAAAGAGTATTTTCTGGAATCAATGTTTCTCCTTTAACAAAGGTAATCTTCAGTATTTATAAAAAAAAATTACATAAGCGACATATACAGGGGTTTCGTCTTTTAATTAAGGTCCTTCAATAGGAGAATTTTTTTGCTTAACACATCATATTGCACAAAAAAAATTGTAATAAGAAAACAAAATAAAATATCTTTCGCGCGCAATTAACTGACTCGTTGCTTGTGTGTTCACTAGCGTACTAGTTTATGTTTTTCTCTAATTTATAATGAGGTCTGAGTAAACTAAACTTGTGCCGTGAACAGTATGAGATGTGAAAACGAGCGAGTGGTACTCAAATATTTACCGATTTTATTAGTAATTATGAGTAAAGGTCCTTCAAAAGAAGGGTTCTATAAGTTTTGTATATCTTATTCCACATAAAAAAAATTAATGTGAAATGAGATGTGTCAAACTTATAAAACACACCACTTGAAGAGCCTTAATTAAAAATCAAACGTTCTGTCTAAATTTCGTGTTTATATCTATTAAAAAAATTAAATATATAAATTATTCGAATGATTTAATGCAAAATATATTTTATTAAGATGATTTAATGGGTTGCTGGAGCGACTAGTTTTATAAATATAATTTTTTACAAAAACCTTTAATTGGCTCTCCTGTAAAATTACCCATACCTGGCTAAGGAATTTATATTTAATTTTCGTTATACATTCGAATTGAGTTATAACAACATAATTAAATTATTAAAAAAATACTATATAATATTAAATTATTCCCACCCATTTCTGTAAATAGACCATTTCATTATCGGTCCCAATTAGGTCCGTGGAGCACAACGCAATAGGTATTGATATATCAAAGTCTGTCCATCAATCCAATTACCGGCTCCGCCATACATCAATCTTATAGGCAGTTCAAATACGTTGCTAGAATAGCATTCACAGATAGCGCACATTCACTCCGTGTGCCAAAATTGTATTTGTAGCGTTATGAATAGCAATGCGTTCTGTAAAGCATACGTTATTGCCGGTCGATGTTGACTTTGTGTGGCTTGTGGTTATGAATAGGAATTTTGTATTTTTTTTTTAGATACAGTACTGGCAAAAGGTCCGTTCAGATTTTTATGAAAGCGAGCAAACAAACAATCGGGTCACCTGGTGTCCATGTATATTTTCATCAAAAGATGAAAATGATGTTAGTTTAAAAAGAAATAAGGAGAGATAAAGGACGTGGCATAAAAAAGGGAAAACTCTTTTTTGTTTTAGAGTTACCTAAATATACCATAGAACAATCTAAAACCATTGTAATATGTTATGATTTATTATGAAACATGCGTATTTCGTGCGTCGTATGACCGTGCCGACATCATCTTCTTGCCCTGGTCCCACTTTATGTGGGATTGGCATAATATGTTCTACTCTTCCATTCTCCACACTCACTCCTTTATTACTTATATCACATTTTATGCAATCCATTCATCTTTTCTTTGGTCAATCAATTTTAAAGGTCATTCATGCGTGGGTTTGTAGGTTATTCCTGTTCTTCGCCATTTCATCTATCCCACATACATTCTGTTTTTCACGTCCCTGTCAACATCGCTATCTTTCTGTATTATAATCAAAGATATGAACGTGCGGGCATCATGCGGAATAATTTTTGGAAATAAATTCCAAACGAACAATAAAATTTAATAATCTAAAAGCGTAAATCAAATATTTATGACATTATAATTATATAAATTTTACCTTTCATTATGTATCTACCTTGTAAAATTTTATTTGTTAGTTTTTCGCATGTTAAATTGCCATAATTATTGAATAGCAACGATACGCTTGCGGCAACTAGTATTGGATATAATTTCAAACTTATGTTTGAAACTAAAGAGACAACAAAGGTTGTCATCGTATACAAGCCGTCATAGATAGAGAATATTCTCATTTATTTTATTACTAGCAGTGGTTAGTTAGGTACTTCGCCTGCGTAAAGTTTGGAACTTGATAGACGCGATTTAAAAACTGGTAAAATCATTTTTTTAGTTGTTTGTGTCGTATTCTTTTTATTTGTTATGCTAAAATTGATGTAAACTTTTAAAAGAAGCGTAGTCACTTTACACTTAATTAATGGCTGCAACATTATCAAATATCTAAAAAAATAGGAGGTTGTAATCAAAACACAATTTTTTTTATATAATAATATGTCTAATTCCGACGGAATTACTTAACAAATCTCACTCAGATTTGTTTAATCGAATTTAAAAAATCAATACAGCTTGACTCAAACCCAGGACTTAACGGAGGTTTCATTTAAATACCGCTATCAAAATAAGCATAATTCTGACAGTCAGTCAAATTTTTACTAAAAAAAATCTTTCAATATTGACAGAATATATTTTGACAGCGATAGTGACATATTTATCCCACCAATGTATTGTCGATATCATTTTGGAAATTTTAATTGTATAGTCTATTTTTTTTAACAATACATGGAACGAGAATCACAAATTTTCGAACATTATTTGTCATTATAATTGTTGCATTATAAAAAAATATTCAGTTCAATCCTTCGATCGATAATATTTTAACTCTAACTCTTATGTGTGATTAGAAATACGCTATAATTTGTAAATTAAGACAACTAAAGAAAAATCGAGTATAGTTCCAAAGTTACTGTAGAATACTAGAACTCATAATTAGACGCACTTTACATTTTTATAGGTCTACGATGACTATGATACCGCATATTTTTTTGTAAATAATAATAATAATAATAAATTTATTTATTTAGGCATCTTTGACCCATTGTTTTAGTAATAGTTTCCTTATACCTATGTTAGTAACAGCTCCATTTATTATTACTTAATTAATTACAATTACAATTAAAGTGTTATCTAATTAATAAATAATTAAAATTACATTAATGTTATTTAATTTAATTATTGTTATATAATTACTACAACTCAATTCAATTACAGGTAAAATTTAATTTTTAATTTATAATACATATTAATTACATACCAAGTAAAGTAAAGTATTTATAATCATTTTTGGTAATGATTTTTGAAGAACGTTAAGTTAAGTGGGTTTGCGTGATTTATTTAATATGTATATTATTAAAATAACTTAGTTACTATAAAATAAATACGTGACTTGCCACGTGATTTCATGAACATTGGCGGTAATACTTTTCAATTTGTCAGTAATTGTACTCGCTAGCTACAATGTATATTAATTAAGCTAATACATAATTATAATATTGCCTCGAATGTTGGTTATTAATTAACCCATTATAGTTCAAAACATCAAATTATTTTGGCTGGTTATGTGTATATAACAACACATTTACTTTTTAACATATTTTGAATGCTTTAAACACTTAACAATATTTTAAATATTTTGTTAATTTAGAGCCAATTTATAAGAGAAAATATGCAATAAGGAATAAAATTGCTATAATTTTTAACTACCTGTTATTTTAAGCTTGTTTTATCCTGCGGTTTAACGTGTGCTGAACTGCAAATACACATACAAGTAGCTCGTACAAAATTATGCTATCTTCAAATCGAACGAATGTCTTGTAAATGGAACAAGAATTTATTTTTGCGTAGAATTTCACAACAAATTTAAAAACCGTTTTAGTAAATGTAAAATCGAAATATAGTCTTATTTAATGATTAACTAAATAGGAATCTCTTCTCCATTTGGGGAATTTGGGAATCACTTTATCCCCTATGAGGCTATGTACTACATGTGCTAGTGCATCATGTGCTATTAGGGTAAAAATCGAACTGTTCGCTTAACACATGCAAGCACGTGATTGGATGTGTATGTTGTGATTTAAATTTTAGAACTAAAAAATTATATGACATTTAGGTCCTGTGGAGGCAAGACACAATTCTCGAGATTATTTTGTGTACGTCAAAATAGATCGTTAAGAACTGAATCGCATATCGCCTACAATTTACTAAAAGCAGCACGGACAAGAAGTCTCCCTAATAACCGAGGAGATTTTAGTCTCCACCGACAAATTTCCCTTCTCTGTGCAGACAACTACTGCTTCTGTTCTAATGAGCCGTAACACGATGTATAAATTATACATCTTTAAAAAACAATATAACTAACGCAAAGAGATTTTCAAATTTAGAAGATAAAGTGTAGACAGAAATTCTTGGAGGCTAGCGCGAATAAATAAACAAACAAACTCATTACCTTTACACATTAATATACAAAATTATGAACAAAAATTTTACAAAGAAAATTTTTCTTACTTTATAAACTTTGTAGCACATTTTAATCCCTTAAACACGATCCGCAGTCGACGTTGTTCGTGAGAAAAAATTAAAAAACGCAGGTAAAGAGAAAAGTGCTTTACAGTGTTCGTGCAAAATTAACGTTTAGTACCTGATATTACCGATTCCGAGCGGTTAGCAGACTGTTTCGCACGCGATAATGAATTATTGCTCGCGAAAGACTTTTCGCTCGTACTCATTATTTAGAAATTAATGTCATAAACTTTGATATAAAACTAATTTACACGAATATGAATCACGAGTATATAATTTTATTTTAATATCAAAATAATTTATATAGTTTATTCAGGCTAACGCACGTCAGTATACACGCGGAAAGTCGTCATTCATCTCTGATACAGTAAGACCTCTATGTATCTGTCTTTACCGTAAGGGCACATACAACACTACTTTAGGGCTCCCAGCCTTGGAGAGGACAAGAAACAGTAAATATCTATATGTTGTTGTATCTAATAAATCATTAAACTGAACACTAAAGAAACGTACATATCGATTTTTTTAGTTGAAATGAAACTATTTTAAACGGATTTAAATCGCCAAAGTAAAGTGAGCCAGTTCTTGAGACCTATCAAGAGTAATATTCCTTTACAGACTGCGGGAGTATACAAACTCGAATGTGAGTGTGGTTTATCTTACATAGGCCAAACAAAAAGAAGCATCGGTACTAGGGTCAAGGAACACATAGGAGATGTCAAGAATAGGCGTTCTTCAAAGTCTGCAGTTTGTGAACATGCCTTGGATAAACCTAACCATTTTATCCGATTTGATAAACCACAGATCCTCGCTAGAGAACACAGATTCATTCCTAGAATGATACGCGAGGCTATTGAAATTAAAAAACATCCGAACTTCAATAGAGAAGATGGTTGGAGACTTTCAAACACCTGGGATCCGCTCATTAAAAATTTAAAATCCCAAGTCCAACAGACTGCCAGACCAAAAGATACAGTTAGTGCCTTCTGCGTGCAACCGGAACGTTATTCAAGATATCATTTAAGAAACCGTTGGCGGTAGTTGTAAATAATATTTTTCTCAAATCTCAAATAGACAAATGTCACCTTAGTCTACCCGTGACCACGAACGCTGCAAAGTGCTCGAAACGTCGGGATGATAAAAATAATTAATATACGCGATTTAAATCCGTTTAAAATAGTTTCATTTCAATGAATAATAATCGCGAAAATCTAAGACAACGATTTTTTTAGTTTCCTAAAAGGACGTATATAATTATATGTGCCAAAATGTGGCTGAAAAGCTTAAGACGGCTTTCTCTGTGTGAGCAATTTTTCGTCCCAATACAGTGTAATACGAGTTACATATGGCATCTATTATTCCAGCGCTGATATATTAGTATTCACATGTAAAAAGATTTTCGTGTCAGTCCAACGCAGCATAACGAAGAAATTCTTATACTAGCTCAGGCATGGTAATAGCCCTGTGTGAGACGTTTTTAATACCAATCCAGTATATTCGAGCATACAGATATACTAATATACCAACACAGATACGATGATATTCCTTTCTTAATAGTTTTTCATGCCAATCTAGTAACTCCGTGATTCATGAAGCAACTTACGTCCCAGTTAGCGTGTCGCTGATACTAATTCTGACGAGTATAAATGACCTTTAACGTTGAGAAATCGATGTGAATATATCAGACATTCTGATAACTATCATTAAGCCTCATGCACATACTCCGATTGCAATGATTCAATCTCAGACTAGAATGTAATACATTGCAGATGGGAAATATATCGGGAGACAAACATTCTGCAACAGATCCATATTTACATTCGTAGCGATTGTAGAATTTTGTACTAAAACTATCTGAAATTATCGAATACCGCTGTGTAGGTATAGGTTTGCTTGTGATGATATCTCTGCGTTACTGCTGGCTTGATCTATTGGATTTAAAAAGTACAAAAAATATTTGTAAAGATACGGTTAAAATAACTAAAATATTCTCAAATATTAAATATGAAATTCTATTATGTTATTTAATATTAGTATAGCATCAAATTAATTTATTAAGAATCATTAGATGCCATTTTTTTTTAAATGAAGTCCGTGTGGCTTTATATAGTATTGCTTATCACCGTCTATATAAACGTACATATTTTATCATAGTAATATGTTAATATTACAAACCAAACCAAAAGCCTCGGACCACGCCGCGATTGGAGGTTGATTTTTAATATCCTGAAAATTCATTAATATCCCGGAATAAACAGAACGCGATATATTGACTCAGAGTATAAGCTAACAGTATTCCGATTTTCATTAAAGTCCATCTAAATATTATCGTATGATAAATACAGATAAATCGAATGCACACGAATGGCTTCATAAGCTACCTATTATAAGATACATGCTGATCTATGGGTTGTGGCGTGATTTAATATAGCCTGTAACCTTCCTCAAAAAATGGGCTTTCCCAAGCAAAACTACTTTTTCAAATGGGATTATCACTTTCAAAGATTACATCCTACGTACAATCTTATAAACAAATCCTTTATCTTTAATTTACTTCATTATAATATAAGTATAGATGACGTACATAACGTTAGGTATTTTAAATACTTTTATACAAGAGACAAGAGACGCGAAGAATATCTAATTTGTAAATTCCGTCTTGTACTTAACAGGTTTAATTTTTTTAAAAGTATGTGTATTAACTCTCCTATTAAGAACAAGGTGACTAAGGATTGTCGAATACATATGTCAAAATTGCTTTAAATACACGCAGGTTTCCTTGCAATATTTTCCTTCACCACCGAGATCGAGATCAATTGAAACACAAAAGCACATGAATATTTAGCGGAGCGGTCCTGAGTTTGAACGCGTTCATCATTATTGGATGTTAGGTTAGCTTATTATGTTATATATATAATATAATTATACATATAAAATTAACCGACTTGGTAACTTTTTACGGTAAAAGAACTCAGGAAGGAGACTTGGTTTTTTTACAAGTTATGTTTTTGAGGGCATAAAGATTTAAATAAGTTATTTTTATTACTTTACACCTGAAAGAATTTACTGTCCATCCCTTATTTTATATATTCACGGCTTTCGTAACTACATACATTGAATTAGGTATTAAGTATTAGGTTACAAAGTTTATATCAGTTACGAGAGTAAAACTTACATCTGTAATTCTAGAGTACTAAAATCTACATTAATGGGAGCAAAGCCGCGAGCTAAAGTATAAATAAATAAACAACTAAAATCAAAGACGCAATTCAATTCTAGTGACGGCGTTTGGCTGATATCACCTGATATATTATTTAGTCAATTCCACGAGTGAGCGAACTTAGTAAACATATAATATATTAATGAAATAATCAATACCGTTCGTAAATTCTCCGTTCTAGGCGTTTGAATGATATTAGTATGTTTATTTATAATTTTGAGTTAATCCACAGGTAGGAAAATAATATTTAAAATGTTTAAACATCATACCGAAAAATTTTAAAAATATATAAACAAATAAATCAAATTTAAATTTCTGTTTGTAATTACAAATTAACAGCTTTTAACTGAACACATATAAAATTATAAATAAGTATATACTTACATTAAAAACACAATTTTCAAAATTTTTGTCTGTCGAATCGAAACTAATGAAATAGTGAATAATATCCGATTCAAGTAGGAAGGTAAACATTATATAAATATAATTTTTCCTCAAATTTACGCGGGTAAAACTGCGGGGCACGACTTTATTACGTAAATTGAAATAATAAATATACAGTTTAAAATAACAAGCATCATATTCCGCCAGAATATTTCTCCTTTTTGAACCATCATGACGAATCTCTTTATATAATATCATTGTACTTAATTTAAGAAATTTGTATCTGTCAGTCAGACAATAAAATTTTATTAAATCGGTCTTTGACTGACTCAAGTAGTGAAATTTAAACAATGTCTCATAAGCCAAATGGAAAGTCCATTATAGACTACATTAGACCTTTTGAGTTTTATCCCTTAGAAAAGATTTCGATAGTTTAAAAATTTATTGAATATTGGTAATCTTATATATTTTGACGTGCTCCTTTTGAATTTGTAAACTGTTTTTGTTGATCGTATTTCCAATACGGCGGCACTTTTATACAATACACGAGGTGGCAAAGTATAAATTTGGAAAAGACACAACAAAATCTATAAGAAAGAAAGAAAGAAAGAAGAAAGAACACTTTTATTTGGGACCGTACAACAAATATATAAGTAACTTAAAGATAAGAAAGAAAATATATAAAAAAAAAATAATAACCAAGAAACAACTTAAATTACTAAATTACTATCAACATTTACATGAAAAACAAAAAAAAATATTAACAATAAAACAAATCGATACGATCGATAAAAAAAGGTTAAAAGAAACAAAAAAAAAAATACTACTACAATAAACATATAGGCATGACGTGTCCCAAATGGGTATTAATAAGATCACCATTCAGCAATTAATAAGATCACCAATATTCAAAACTTTCCATGTAACCCTTACTGTTTGAGCACAAAATGACGTTTAGAAAATTCCCAGATCGCTCTCCGTATTAAGAGAACCATCTAATTTGAATTCAGTCACGACTATCGCACCCAAATCAAGACTGTTTATTTATACCTTTTCCCCTTTTCTTTTTGAATACCTTGTTTTGGCTTTACGATTGACCTCTTGTTTATTTCACAGTTGATCGCGTTGCGGTGTTTTCTTTACAAAGTTTTCTTTTGTATTCACAACTTTAGGTTTGCTAAGTCATTCTATTCTAAACCTTATATCCTTACAATAAGGTTCATTAATATTGTTTATGTTAAGTGATGTTACCATGAACCCTTTTCGATTCTCGGATATCGAATTAACTATTCAGATAGGCGATATAATTCAGACAAACTGAGATGTAATTAGTATTGCTATTGAATCTTTTCTCAATAATGTAACCTACTGACTACAGCTCGTAAACAACTGGCGCGAATGGGGCAGCACCTCACTCTCACCGAAGATCGCCGTGAAGTCAACATAGCTGTTTCGTACGGTGTGTAAGAGAGCCACCAGCGTAGTTTTTTTCCCCATTCCTTACTTTACGTCATCTTCCCTTTTACCCAACATTATTTTTAAGCTGGCAACGAATTTTTGGCTTTATTGATGCTTGCATGTCTATGGGCGGTAATCACTTAACATTAGTTGTTCCAGCTTCTCATTTGCCAATTATTTTTGTTTAAAAAGAAGTTAAGTGTACATGGAGCTATCATTAATATTCACATTACCAAGGAATGAGTCTCGTCCTACTATTATTTTCAACAAGAAAGTTTATGGATGGATGGAAATTGGATGGTTAGTTTTACACGTAAAAACTTATGAGCTCATTTTAGTGAAACCTTACAGTAATAAAGATTATGAATCAAAATAAGACAGGGGCTACCTCGTGTCAACAAACTATTTTTGTGTTACACTTTACATTTTAAGATAAATCAAAATGTATATGTTATAGCTTCTAGATAGTAAACGATATTTATCTGCGTGTAAAAATTGTTACTCATATTGTATAACTATGGAGTATAGTCAAATAGTATTAACGTAACAACGTAACAACGTTCATACTATTTGACATTAAAAATCTACACCCATTTCCAAATTTAATAAGCTCGTCAATGGACTTATCAGCTCAAAGATACTATTGGGGCACTAGGGGCTAGTGGCCAGACCGGCAAAATTTAGGATGTTAGATATTTCTTTAAATATTTACAAATTAAATTTATTATTCTCTATTAAATATTATACTAATTCTTTATTTTAAAGAGTGTTTTATTTACATAGATAACAAATTACGTAAAGGGGCAGCATTTTTCACTGTGCCCCAAGACGAGACTCCAGGTAAATCCGGCCCTGCTCACCTTTAATTGCTAGCTGGTTAGGTCATCCAAAGTGGTCGGCATTCAGGATGCTAAAATTCATAAACTTATAACGTATCTATATTTATACAATATAATTGACCATAACAGACTTAATAACAAATTCGAAAGTGACATAAAAAACTAATACTAGAAATACACCTATGAAAAAAGTGTTTTTATTATAATAAACTTTTACTTCCATACTACAATAGATGCAATAAAACAATGTTAAACACGTGTTTAGCTAAACAGTGTTTAAAAATTGCTTAACAGATAATAAAATCAGGAAAAACTTATTAATATAATGTCACACATTACATTTGACAGCTAATATAGGGTTTAGACATCTGTTCAGCGTAAGTTAAGCTACGTCTAAAGCACGTCAAACTCAAAAATTGCCTTAGACACGGATTTGTAGTATGGATTTTTTTTAAACAGGCATTTAACATATCGATACCTCCCACGTAAGTTGTTGTAACTCCAAAATTACAATTTTACAGTAGAGCACTTTTAATCCGTTTTAGTTTGAAAGTTACAACAAAATACGCCTTTTTTCAGGCGTATTTTGTTGCAACTTTCCTTGAAAAAAAAAAAGATTTTTGGTATTTTTTCACTTTGAATGCATTAAGCAATGCAAATTCGTGTAGTATTCAGTAAAAACGCTAACGGCAATTTTGTGGCTTACAATAACTTACGTATCGATATGTTTAAATCTTTTGTAGTAAGGCAGGTAAAGTTTAGCTCACGGCTTCATTAGCGTCGATGAAGATTTTTCTATACTGGATGAGTGACTAAAAATTTTTTTTTTTCATCTGGCCAGTGCGTGTCGTACTTATGCAACATACTGAAAGTTAATTTTACTATACCTCAATTTCTCGGGTAAAGGACATGAACAAACAAATCATCAATTAATTCATTCATAACGAAAGATTTTTTTTTATATGTTACAATAAACAATTTAGAGAGATAAAATTTAAAACAAATTATATTATTTAATTGCAAAAATGAGAACCCAACTGCAGTCCTGACCATATGTAGTACTATCCATAAGTGAGAACAGGTTAGATACAAACTCACATATATACATACAAACATAGATAACCCTCCCTTGCGTCACGCAGTCGGGTAAATATTACAACCTGTTCCATAAGTGTAAATTGGAATAAATCTATATTTCAAGTTTTTTTTTTCTTTTTTTAGGGTTCCGTACCTTAAAAGGAAAAACGGAACCCTTATAGGATCACTTTGTTGTCCGTCTGTCTGTCTGTCTGTCTGTCTGTCGGTCTGTCTGTCTGTCTGTCTGTCTGTCTGTCTGTCTGTCGGGATGTCAACCCTTTTTTCTCAGAAATGCATAGACGTATCATGTTGAAATTAATATCATATACTCAAGTCTACGATGACATGCGGCCGTGAAAATATTAAAGTTCTAAGTCAACGCAATCAAAAGATAATGGAAAATATGTCGTATATTTTGACCATTTTAGCGTTTTCGCAAGGGAATCAAAACCTATAGGGTACTTCCCATTGACCTAGCACGATGAAATTTGGCAAGAAGTAAGATCTTATGGTACAAATAAAGGAAAAAATCTGAAAACTGTAAATTTTTGTATATATGTTTGTCTGTTTGTAAGTTTGTCTTTCAACCTTTTTCTCAGAAACGCGTGAAGGTAACAAATTTTTATCAACGTCAAGTACTCAGAGTTATAATTACTAAGAGCTGTGAAAAAATCAAACTTCTAAGTTAACGCAATCAAAAGATACGGTCATTTATATCACATATTTTAAGTATGATAGCGTTTTTAACGTTTTCGCAAGGGAATCAAAACCTATAGGGTACTTCCCATTGACCAAGCATTATGAAATTTGGCCAGGAGCAAGGTCCTTTAGTATACATAAAGGAAAAAATCCGAAAACTGTAAATTTCTGTTCGTGTGTCTGTCAGTCTGTACGTCTGTCTTTCAACCTTTTCCTCAGGAACGCGTAAATGTATCAAGTTGTAAATTGATCAAGCGGAAAATATATTAATCTTAGAATTAAAATTATATGTACTTGTAACAAATTAACATAGAAGTTGACCATGGTCAAAAAAACAATTTTACAAACACTGAGAAGAAATTTGTATCAATAAGAAAACATAAAAAAGCAGCAAACCTTTCTAAACAACGCAATGTCATCTATATATCGCAACTAACAAAATGATAGCGCGATGCAGCGTACAGCTAATGCCATCTATTACAACATTATGACATTAACTGTATATGTAATAATTCTGCTCGATTAATAAAAAAAAATATTTTAATTATTATTTAAAAAATATTAATTAAAATTTTAAAAATTATAAAATAAACTTTTCATTTAAAAGTTTTATCGTCGATTTATAACATCATTACGTAATTAACATTCAATATAAGAGCTTCACGCGATTTGATTTAAGTACTCGTATTGACTTAGTACGAAAATTTTAAAATTAAATTCAAACAGATCGAGTTATTTAATTTACTTATTTATCTACACATATAAGTCTTCTGGTTATTAGTAATATAATTAGTTATTTATAAATAAACAATTAGTTTTGTTCGAATTAAGGACTAATTATTTTCGTCTTGGCAACACTAATATATATTTCGATATTTTGATTGATAATGTAAATCTAAATATTTTACGAACGTAGTGCAGGGGTAGTGGAGTGTAGTAGAATATAAATAAAAATAAAACGAGAATAAAATATAATATAATTATGTTGTTAATGTCAAAGTCAACAATTTAGTTCATTGAAATTGTCAAGAGATGGCGCTAGGTGTATCCTGAATCGCGCTATAACTTTTTTTTTTTAAAGTATAAGCTGTATTAGTACTTAAAATAAAATTTGGTGTTTCCATGGATTGCAACGATGATCGTGTTTTAAATTAAAGTGCTCCTAAGTAGTTTCAAAATAGTTTTTGGGACGTGATCCATATTTACATAATATTTGATTATAATTAAGCGACTTCTAAAAAGGAGTGTTTTCAATTCGACCTTGTATTTAATTTTTTTTATGTTTGTTCGCCGATTACGCCGCCATTTGGGTACCGATTTTCAAAATTTTTTTTTTGTTTGAAAAGGTATACTTCCAAGGTGGTCCCATTGTCTTCAGTTCAGGATCAGATGATGGGATCCTGGAGAAATTGAGGGAACTCCTCAAATATTATAGGCAAGCGTATACCGATTTAGGTATTTTTGATAGTAACTTATGTTGGAACTAATGATGAAGACCACAAATGGCGTAGATGGGTTAGTCTTATATAGATTTCTATAAATTTGTACGGAACCCTCGGTGCGCGAGTCCTACTCGCACTTGACCAGTTTTTTTTTAATATAAAAAAAAAAACAATTAATTATGCCAAGCTTCTGCAGCGACGCCGCGAGGATAATCTTGTAATTTATACGAAAATATTTCTCTTTCATAAACCGCTGTTTCATTTATCGCCTAAACCTAGATGTAGCCGCAATTCTTCTGAAATCCGTAACGCACACACCATATATTAAGTAAGAGCAACACCTGTCTGTTTGCTTAGGATCAAGTTATTGTCCCACTTTTCCCTCGCACAATTTGATTCACAAACATTCATATTTTCATTCTTTGATTAATTCCTATTCTATTTGATTTGAGCATTAAATTCTCGTAAAATCTTTTAATTTTGATGTTATTAAAAAAGTTTAGTTATTTGGATTTCGCTTTTATTATTTCTAAAGCATCTTTGTTCTATTGTTTCGTATGTCTTCTTATTGATAAGTAAATTAATTTTTGCTAGCTTTATTTTGTTTTGTAATCGACTATATTAATTTGTGTTTGTAATAAATATATAACGGAATTTTGTCTGAACCAAAAATATTATATAATTAAGTAATATATTTTCTCACTTAACTATTTTTATTATGTTTTGTATATTATACTTATGTTCAAATTATCTTAAAAAATATTAATCCCAACCAAATCGATAAAAGTAATCTTATTTTGTTCAGACATTTACCGTTAATGAAAATATTCATTTTCTTTGAACAACTAGTTTCAGAGATATTAATATATACTTGAAAAACGTAAAACGCTGTGTCCACAGACCTTTTCTATCACACGCAGCAAAACCTCCACAGTAAAGTCAATCTGCGGATCAACAAATCAATAAGTCAAACGTTTTGGTGATTTACATATTTTAATAGCATTATAATGTCGAATAATGTTTATCATTATCATGCTTTGGTTTCCTAGAATGACGTTACCTGTAATTTAGCGGCCAGTTTATGTCTTCACATGACGTCACTCAAACCTGTTGTATGGAAACCTGACACGGTTCCTAGAAACCTTTCTCTGACACCGTGAAAACAAAGAGATGTTTAGACATCTATAACCTATTGCGTCCATAATATGACAATATGCAATCATAGGAAAGCAAAGCTAATATGTCTTTTATGGGACAAAGTATACGCTTCTATAATAAAATCCCGGAAACAATATTAAATTTGCCACTTCTTAAATTTAAAGTTTACATAAAAAAATCATTAATAGAAAAAGCATACTATTCAGTATATGACTACATTAATGATAAAACCGCGTGGAATAATAGGGCGTTGATATTCTCGCAGGATAACTGTAGCTAATTGTATCAAACAGTATTGTACAAAAATATTTTTAAAAGAGTAACTACTGAGTTTCTCGCCGGCTCTTCTCAGTAGAGTCCACACTCCGAGCCGGTGGTAGCTTCACGTAGAACTGACATCACAAATTTGTAAATTGACGATTCGAAAGAGCTTGCAAAGGCCTATTTGAATAAAGTATATTTTGAGTTTGAGTTTGAGTTTGAGTTTGAGTTTGCATATGCAATGATTTACTACATATTATTTATAGGTGATGTAAAGTTACATAGTTATTTAGTAACTTAATATGGCGTCCAATGTGTAACAGTTCTTTTGTGTAGGTAACTAATCATTGCCGTCATATATTCATTCTTATCTCCACAATCAGTATACAGAATATCAACTGGGCATGTGTTGTACATTTTACCAGCGTTACCAGAATCGATGTTTAAAAGTAAAAAAACTTTTGTGTTAATTCTAATTCGTAAATTATGCCTATACGTATATATGTCCGAGCCTACAAGACCCAACGTTTATGATTTATTTTTTTTATTAAAAAAACAATTGGTTCCAATTTTTTACTTCTTAGAATAGAGCTTAAATTGAGTAGGATGACTAAAATATGTTATTAATTTAATTAGTGCAAAACTGCCTAAAAAGAACATACAAAACTCTTCGTTTTCCAAAAATCCGTAAGAAACTGAGAAGAGTACCCTACTAGCTGCCCCTCGTGGTTTCACTCGCATTTATTATTACTTCGCTCCTATGAGACGTAGCGTAATGTAATATAGCCTATAACCTTTATCTATAAAGGGGCTATCTAACGCAATTAGATTTTTTTAAATAGGATCAGTAATTTAAAAGAAAAATTTACAAACAAATTTTACCTCTTCATAATATTAGTATAGATATATTTGACCAGTAAAATTTCTTAATATTTCTAAGATTCGAACAAGACGAAGTACTTATTAATGCGCAGCTATATAACTAGTTACTCCGTCGTAATAATTTTACGGCCCAAGTTGTATCACGAGTCTAAACTTTACGATAGTGAGATTCTGTGCATAGTATTTCAAGTATGGAGTTATTCGGAACACCATATTCACGAAAACTTGAAGACAATTTGATTCTCTCTCTGATTAAAATTATTAATGGTTCTGTATTAAAGGAAGATCTTATTCGTGGTAATAATAATTACGTTATGTTTAATTAGCCGCCAAATTGTTGACATTCGATCTTTTAAATATGTATTGTTAGCAGACAGAAGAAATTTTTATGACGGACTTGCTATCGCTATAAAAGGAAGACGTCAGCCATTCGAGCATCACTTTGCTGTTGAACTTCAGACTGCGCGGAAGCTCTGCCTGGCTTTCATTTTGCTAATTTTATTATTTTTGTAATTAAAAATAGTGTAGAACGTATTTTTGTTGTCAATTCGTTAACTCATAAAATTAAATGTTTACTTTTGTTTTATAATCTTTTTTTTTAAGTCTACCTACATCTTATTTCTTACAATATATTAAGGGTTTATTAAAAGGAACGCAATAAAACAAAAATAAAATTTATTTTCAATAATCAGTTTTATTATCCACTTTAACATTATCTTTATTATAATCGTATACATTAAATGAAATGCTTTAGAAACTATAAAAAGTAATTTCTAAAATGTATAAAGGAACTTTTAACATAAAATTAATGAATCGCCAAACAATAAAACATATAAGAAAAACTTTTAGTAATACTTATTGTTATCGGGTTGTAGTATGATAAGAAACTTTTTGTTATAAAATAAAGATCTGGAGCACCATTGGATTATTATTTTATAAACTATAATAAATTTTCATACAATTTGACTTGTAATAAGCGGTAACAAACATGTTGCCGATATAAGAATAATTGAATGTCGTAATGTCGTAACTACTAACAATGAACTAACAATGAACGTGTACTTCTTAGACTTATTACTTTATATGCACATATATATAAAATATATATATATATATATATATATATATATATATATATATATATGTAAGTGTGTATATATATTCATTCAGAAGAACTCGTCGATCTCAACCGATGATCGCGCCGGAACACCGGCTAGCACCGCTCCGTTTTTATGCGCTAAATTTGTGTATGAATTCATCTGGAGTGAAGGAAAACATCGTCAAGAAACCTGCATGTGCTGGGAGAAATTCTGATACATGTATATCCGTCAACCCGCAGTGGAGCAGCGTGGTGGATTAAGCTCTATAACTTTCTTATTAAAAGGGAGAGGAAACCTTTGCTCAGCTGTGGGACATTTACAAGCTGTTACTTTACTTTCTGAAAGAACTATTCAATATTTAACGTTAAGGACACATGGTACAACGATATAACTTTTTATTTAAAATGAACCAAACTGTGACGTCGTGTCGTGATTCTCACGATGCGATGTCGTAACAATTTACGACATTTAACGTGCCAGGACGCGTGTTTTGGCTACAATATTCAAATTCGTTTTATTCATTTTTCAAATTTTCTTCAAAAATATGTGAATATCAAAGCTAAATATAAATAGCATAGTCAAGCGTCACAAACGATCATAATGTTAAACCTTTCTTAGTACCCTAGTATAATTATAATCTTATTCAAACAATGTTCTTGAGGTTGTACTAAGTCATATTATCAGAACTCCTTTCGACCTTTTCACCCGGTCCAATTTACTCTAAGCTCTATAACAGCCAAACTAAATGAAACGCTTATGCAAAATGCCGAGTAGCTAACATTGGGTACTCTCCCAATATTTAGTTTTGAATTCCTTAAAGAATATTCTTACCGAAAAACCCTTGTTACTATGTTTATCGTCTTCAATCTTTTTTATTACGCACAGCTTTCATTTACACAACAATTTTAAAAAGATGGCCTAAAATTATAAAAAGGTGAATAATAAATGCACAAATTACTTTTTAAGGAACTACATACCTTTGAATTTATAAAAAATAATATAAAAATAGCTTATTACTGATATAAAATAAACACACAAATGAATAAAAAAATATTTTATTTTATACGGGTATAAAGGTACACTGCATATTACAAGCAGAATAAACCTAATTCCTTCGATTGAATAAGTATTAAAAAAAAAAAAACAAATTTTTAAAATTCGAATTTGACCTTCAAAATAATGGTCACACCAGTTCACAAGTCATAATATGACGCGTTAGAGCATTAAATTGAACTAATTCTCGAACAGATCGACCGACTAGCCCAAGGGTCGCTTTACAATGGCATTGCAAATTGTTATAAGCGATAGAAGGGTTAATTGCTGCCGTTCTACTTCGAATCACTCGGGTTTTATGGCGCCGATTTTAGAGCGTATTCATGGGTCTTTTAAAGACTCTTGATTGGGTGATAACGTAGTAGATTAAATTCCTCGAAACGAATAAAAACAGTTAACGGAGCGATTTCGTTTGAGTCGAGTTGAGTCAGCTAACACGGCCACCCCTTGGAGTTAGTTTAATTTTTATCCGACAGTGTAGACAAAAAGTGTGTTTTTTTTTCCTTTAAGTTTTATTTTTAATTTTGTATATTATGATGATTCCCATGTATGTACCTAAATAATCATGACTATTACGTCTGCTTCATGCAGCCGCATCAGGGGTGCATCGTTTCTTTATATATTAAAAAAAGATCTCTGAGTCAGTTCTGAAACTGCAGAATATTCCAATCGGTGCAGCATCAATTCTGAATTGCCATCTATTTCCCCTCGCGGATTCACTCGCGTTTATGGTTACTGCTTCGCTTATATGAGTCGTAACGTGATGTACTATAGCCTATAAACTTCTTCAACAAAAGGACTATTCAAAGCGAAAAGATTTTTTCAAATCGGATAAGTAGTTTCAGAGATTACTTCTTTATAATATTAATATAGACGACGCTCACAGCCATATTACCTGCACAATTGACATACGCTTTTGGTAATCAAAACGTCCGATTTCAAATTGTTAATTAACTAATTGAGTAATAACAGGAGGTGTGTAATGACATAAATTATTAAATCTTACTGGACAAGATAAAAAAAAATAGATTTGTATAATTTTTAAATGATAAATATACAATTACTATAAAATTGTCATACTCTGATCGATTTACTTTCAGAGCAGGCGTTGATTCGACTGCGATGCAGCGGTATAACGAGTCCAGTATGATATTTATTAATATCAATTGGACGCTGATAAGCAATAATGTGTTAAGCCACACGGACTTCGTTTTGAGAAAATGGCGTCTAAAGATGTAAAACCTATTCTTAGTAGTCTTGTTTGAAGGCATATATATTCATCTTTTCTTTTCTATTTTGATAAAATGTATAATGAATTAAAAGCAGATAGATTTATTTAATATGTTATCTAATAATAGGTTTTTAAATATTTAAGATTATTCTATATTTTGTAAAATATGGAACGCACCTGAAATTCGAAGCATTTAGTTAAGAAACTTTTAAGAGTTTTTTCATACTTATTTAGTTTAGATGACTTGAATTTTTTTTGAATAATGTTAAATAGGTGATGTAGTATCAAAATATATCTATATCTCCAAATTTGACTTTTTGTGGGTTGACACATTATTGCTTATCAGCATCCAATTATACGCAAAAAATAGGAAATTGAAGGCAAACAATACGGAATAAAATTACTAGCAATAAAAGCATAAAAAACAACAACCACGCTTACCCATTAAATGTTTAATATTAATTTAAAACATATTAAAGCCACAATTTTCGCACGCTAACTAATTATGTAAATGTATAAATAACGTCGTGAAAAATTTCCATTCAAAATATGGCTTTTAAAAACACTTGAAGACTGCAACTAAGCATTATATCGCTGAAGGCGTTACTGAGTTCACTCTTGATGCAATTTCGAAATGAAATTTACTTGGAACAAGCATTTACCGCGATAAGGAAAAGTGCATGATGTTATTACAGCACGATTCTTTGATAAAGGAAATTTTTTGCTTAACTTTGTCGTTGAAATTATGTGTGCTTGGAATTAATATGATGGTTTTTTGTTGTTGAAATTTTGCTATGAAAGTATGACATTAAATTGTTGCACAATTGAGCGAAAAACAATAAAGTCTAACATAGGATCAGGAGCATTAATACGGTAAGCTACCGATATCGCACTGCGATATATTTCGACAATTTATTTTGTTTCGTTTTAGTACAAAAATCAAAAATGAACTGTCAAAATGTATCGCGATAGCGATAGTGCTCGCATAATTGGTATAAAAATACATATGTATAATCCTACTGGCTGACGTTAGGCGAAGTAACAACTAATTACCAACTACGCTAATATCAAGTTTACTTTTTCTAAATAACTAACTTTTTTACTACATCTGGTTCTTATTTACTTTTAAGTTTTTAAAACCAAAAAGAAAACTTAAATAAAAATTTAAACCTTTCTCTCTCTATTTATCCGAGCTTATTTTTAAAAACAATTATGCTGTGTATTTAATATTAAACGAGCATTTAAAAACCTTAACATAAGCTAGTTTTTACTACGAATTTTCAAAACTTATAAAAGATTAACTTAGTATTAATTCAAATTAATACACAAAAATCGCAGACGTAATTAATTAAATATTATTTAAGATGAATATAACTGTACATATATACTATCTATAAATAAATACATTCTGAACGTTGATATATTACAAGAAGTAAACGATAACGTTCTTGTATCTAGGTAACAAGCGTAACATAAGTTTAATATGTTAAGCCTGCGAGATAAACTAGCTACGAGATAGTCCACGGGGATACATATTAAGCGCGTAAGACTAATATTTAATACAACAGCGTACTATGACATAAGAAGACACGTTCTTTAACAAGACTTAAAAAAGAAATCGATTTTAATTGCTAAATATGTAATTTCGCTTATTTAAAATACCTAATTATTAAGCGAGAATTACACTAATAAGGTTTAGTCTCAGACTTGCGCAAAGATTTACATAAGTTGTTACATAAGAAAGAATTACCTGCCGGTGCAATATTTTTTACATTCGCAGCTTTCGTAACTACTTACGACGTATCTCTTACTAGTTTACAGAATTGCTTTATATCGCTCTCTAGAGTAAAACTTAACAACGTAACTCTCGCCTTCAAGTCAATTTCATATTAAAACTAAATTACTGAACCGATTTTGATGAAATTTCTATGAAACCATTCAGGAATTAGCCAAATCAAATCGTCTATAGCTACTCGCGACTTTCCTGCGACTTACAATGGATGTATTTTAATTTTTTTACGCAAACCCCTGTCTAAAATATAGCTTTTGTTGCTCCTAATAGCACTAGTTACCTCTTACTGAAAGATTTATCAAAATTGGTACCGCCGCTTAAAAGTTTAACCAGAACAAACAAACAGACACGATAAAATGATTTATTATTATAAGCACCATATAAACCTTTATATGAATTTAAAATTATTATATATTTTAAACAAAGCCATCTCTTCCTCTTATAAACATATAAAATTGAAGTATCTGTTTGTAATATTAAATTAACAGCTTTTAACTAAATGCATTTGAAAGTGTATACGGTACTTACATAAAAAACACAATTTTTAAAATCTCTGTCTGTCTGTTTTTTCGGATTTTAACTCACAGATAACTAATGTTATAAGGAGTATCTTAGCCTACTTTTATTTAAAAAAAAATAATTTAATAAATAAATAAAGTAAAATACACGAAAACAAAATTGAAACCAATGAAATAGTGCACAATATACGATTCAAGTAAGGAAGGTAAACATTATATAAATATAATTTTGCCACAAATTAATGCGGGAGATACCTCGGGGTACATACAGCTAGAATACGCTTATACGTATTCTAACTTTGTACACGTAATATACATTCGTACGCATGGTACGAGCATATAACTCCTATCATACGAAGTCAAGGTCAAGTGATTCGTGCATAAGTAGTGTTGCCATCCGTCCGGGTTTCCCCGGATTTCTCCTACTTTAGAGGGCATCCGGAAAGCGTCCGGGGAAAATTTCATTTGTAGTCGGAGTTTAAAAGCATTTTAAATGATTATTAAAACAAATTGTAACAAACTGTAATAACTTTCTGTTTTGTTAGCTACATTTAATACGATAAAGGACGACTTAATTTAATTTTATTGTCTGAAAATAAAAAAAATGGTGATTTATGTCATTTTCAACTGTTTTTGATCAAACTGACTATATTTAAAAAAAAACTTGTTGACATGTACGGGTTCTCGGCTCTAAAATCCGGGGTTTTTACGCGTCTTTTCCTTTGGTTGCCAAATTTTAGAGATGACAACCTTATGCATACGGCACGCGTTCAAGCGTACGGTAACAAGTAGGCGAGTGTCCGGAGGCCCTATACATACCGAAAATACGCCAGGTTTGTAAACGCCTTTTGCACATTTTATCTATGTATTAATACATGAAGCAGAAATTTTACAATCATTTTTACGAAAATTACGCGGGTGGAGGAGTATGAAATTTCGCAGAATTATAGTTTATATAAAGAAGAAGCAATGCTACTAAGTATTATTTTTAATTATGCATAAAAATACATTAAATCAATAAAAATACATTTCACACACTTCCACGATTTGACACACACACGTATATATTATAGTCTTTCGTATATTTTTAAAGTCTGTGTTAAATTAAGAATAGATTATCTGTGGTTAATCTTGAATTCGATTAAAAATTTAATGAACTACGGTCGAATTCTGACCGCTAGGCAGCTACATTATTAGTTCACATCTACGCCTGTAATTATGGTTTTATATAATAGTAGCTTCTGCTCGCGGCTTCGCTTTCGTTAATGTGTGTTTTTATTATAATTTGCGTATAAAATGTATCTTAAATAATGTAACCTTCCAAATGACACTATCATTTTTAAAATAGATTCATTGATTTCGGATTTTACTTTGCACATACTAAATTCGCTGTTTTTTTGTTATATTAGTATAGCTTTAATTTAGTATATTATGTGTAAATTATGAGATAAATGTGAGCTTTGTTTTAATTTGAAAATTATATCTATACTAATATTATAAAGCTGAAGAGTTTGTTTGTTTGTTTGAATGAGCTAATCTCAGGAACTACTGGTTTGAATTAAAAAATTCTTTTTGTGTTAGATTTTGTATTTATTCAGCAATAAATACAAAATCTAACACAAAAAGAAGACTATAGGCTATATTACATTACGCTGCGACTCATACGAGCGAAGCAGTAACCATGCGAGTGAAACCACAAGGGACAGCTAGCATGGTTAATATGGCTAATAATATAGATGGCGTCTTTATACTGGAATTGGCTATTTCCAACAACTTGATAATATAACACGAATTCTTAAAGTAATAAAAAAATTAATATGAAACACTTTTGCTACTCTCAATTTTCCCGTTGAGGAGGGAACGGAACTGAAGTACATTCGCGTCATAAGCTTCAAATTTCACTTAATAAAAGTAAGCGACCACTATAATTTGGTCTCTCATATCGTCATTATGTTTATGACCCATGTACCTTGGGGTCTAACCACACATAACAGTCAATCGATTAACTGTTTATGAGCTCGATACATGCACGAGTAAATGCACTTCTTGGTAACGTCATAAGCTAGAATTAACTTCAAAACCCATTATAAATTCCAACACCCTTAAGTAATTTAGTCCCCTTCAAACGGTTCGATAATTTAACGATAGCAAAAAAAAAAATCTTAAAAGACAAATGGTAGGTCTATCTCCTATTACAAATATCTTTTGGCGGTGGAATCGAATTATCATAAAATACCTTACGGTACAGGACATAAGGTTGATGATTGTTTGAAGTTTAAACTCTCGCTGGTCGTTTACGCTATTGAACTAGGATAGTAATGTACGGCTGTTATCGGCGCCTTTAGCAATTTATCGTCCGTATGTTAAAGACTACGACCTCTGGGGGTAAACGAAAATACGGAAGACTTAGAGCAATTTTACGTTCCATTTAGCTCGTTTGTGTCCTTACGTTGCGACGTCCCTTTTAGCTTAGACGTCACAAGAAGAATGTTAGATGCTTCGCTCGAAGATATATTTTTATTGGGAAATTGAGTAATTGTATTTTATTAATACCCGACCAAAAAGAGGGTTGTTATAAGTTTGACGAGTGTATCTGCTTGTCTGTCTGTGGTGTCGTAGCTCCCTAACGAATAGTCCGATTTTGATACGGTTTTTTTTGTTTGAAATATAATGTAATCGAAATTGTTTTTAGCTATAACTTATGTAGACTTGTACAGACGTTTGAAAGTTATCAGCTCTTTTCTGCTGTTGAAACTCATTGAACAACTTCTTCTAGTTCAATCGACAAGAAATTGACTACACTATGTGTCAAGGAAGTTCCATATTCCACAAATAGATGGCGTTGAATGTGTTATATATAATTTTTCATCCTGTACAGTTATTTTCCCTATTTTAAAAAATAGCGTCGTAATACTAACAGTGACAATAAAAGTGTAAACTTAAGTTGTGTGTAATTGAAATAAGTCGGTATAAGAGTTAGAACGGTAAAGATTAAGGAAAACACTATGAATGATATTAAAATAACACAGTTGCGTAACCTTGATCCTGCAGCATCACCTGCAATCATTAGCATACACAACTCCATATCAACTTATAGCAGGAGTATCGTGTTGGGGCTCGTTGAAATGGTCTTAGTCAATAGGTTTTTTTTTTCTTAATTTCAATTTTGCATAATTTAGAAACGAGTTAATACGATAAGGCGGAATCATTACTGTTGGTATTGTCTTTGATAAAGTTGGCTCAAAATTTCAAACTCGAATATTTTGACTGTTTCTTAATAATTCAATACAAATAATTTTGTGTGTTTTTTCGTATCTTATGCATTGCCATATTATTTATCCGATTGCGATAAAACTTCGTCTAATTATTGTTTTTAGTCGCAAAAGGTTATAGCTATAATATAAATAAGACTTTAAAAAATTAAAACGATATTTAAAAGCAAAATACGCAATTTATTTTATTTGGACGACACACTTATACCAGTGATTTCGATTTTAAAACGAAACTACTGAACCGATTTTGATAAACCTTCATTGAGTCCAAACAAAAAGTATATAACCCAAAGGTTAAGAAGTGACGGAATTCTGGGGTACAAACAATAAAAAATACACCCCGAATTGAGAACCTCCACATTTTTGAAGTCGTTTGACAAATAAGTTTAACAATAAATATTATAAAGTAATTTATTATAGTACTATTTTTTGATTATTTCTTTTTGCTCGTATTCAAACTGTGTTTTCGAGTGCTAAATTTGTGTTTAAATTCATCTCGAGTTCGGCGGTGAAGGAAAACATCGTGAGGAACCTGCATGTGCCGGGAGAAATTCCAACACATGTATGTATATCCGCCAACCCACAGAGGAACAGCGTGGTAAATTAAGCTCTAAACCTTCTCCTTAGGAGAGGAGGTCTTTGCCCAGCTGTGGGATATTATACAGGCTGTTACTATACTTATTCATTTTGGTTTTTATTATGAAAAAAGTTATTATTATTCATTACACGAATAATAGATATGAAAGATAATAACAACATAAACACATTATTAAATCAGCTTAATTATTAAGAATTAATGAAAATCTAAAACTTGAAAATAGTCTGTCTACGTTTCATACCTTCAGGTCTCGCGTTCCTAATAATTTATGAAGAGCAATTAATTATGTACCGGGAGAATGTAATTACCTCATTAGGTATACTCAACTGCTGTGTAAATCAATATGCATCATTATATTGTTGCTTTTATTACAAATTGTTGTGGTAATAAAATAAATTATTTTGTAACTAAATATATGGTTACTCATAAGCAATAATGTGTCAACCCACAATAAGTCAAATTCTGAGATATTGATGTACTCTGGTAATGCGTTACATACTCAATATTATTCAAAAATATTTCAAGTCATCCAAACTAAATAAGTACGGAAAAAGTTTCTTAATTTAATGTTTCGAATATCGAATATATATAGTATATATATAGTATGTTCCATATTTTTCCAATAGCCGTATTCAGGTAATCAGTGAACATAGATAAAAAAGTCCTCGACGAATTGAGAACCTCCTCCCTTTTTGGAAAAAAAAGTATCAAGTAGTTCTTAAGGGTGAGTCTCGCGGGCTAATTGTGTAAATTTCAACTGATAGTCGATTTTTTTGTTTGATAGTTAAAGAAAGAATTTCCGTACGAAAGTATAATCGATAGCGATATTTTAATCAATTAGACTTACACTGATTTCTGAAATATTTAGTTATGTACACTTTTTTATATATATAAAAAGGGAGATAAACGAGCAAATAGTACCACCTGATGTTAAGTGGTTACCATCGCCCATGAACATCTGCAACACCAGAAGCGTTGCGGGTGCGTTACCGCCCTTTGACGGAAAGGTGTCTATACACTCGACGCTTGAAAACCCGCAAATTATAGCGCTCTGGGAAAACCTCAGAAGGTAGATCATTCCACAGAATGCACATACGCGAGAAAAAACTTTGTTTAACATTGTAACAAATAACAATAATGCACTCATTACAATGACAATGGAATATCGTTATCTAAAACGTCTACAATAGCTGTATTAGATCCTCGATTATGTATTTAGACGACAGCTTCTATGAGACACGATTGTACAGAGCTGTGTCCTATATTGTAGATACTATATTCTAAACCTATACGGTCCCTGTAACCACAGTTGCATCTCTGGTACACGTAACTAATACCCGAAGTTGTAAAATGTTACTAGGTACACGTATTATTAACCTAAACCTACCTAAACTAATACAGTAGACTCTATAATTTAAAGCATTTTTGTGCACAGACATGTCGTCTATTTATATATAGTAATCGCCTAGCGGTCGGAATTCGAACGTAGTTCATTAAATTTTCAACCGATTTCAAGATTGACTACATATTATTTATTCTAAATTTGACCACAGACTTTAACTAAAGATAAATGAGTTATATGCGTGTATGTATCAAATGTAAAAATACACAACGCACACTATGTTAATTATTTTTTTAATCTATTAATTAATTATTGATTTAATCTATTAATACATAATTAAAAAAAAATATATTAGCACTCCTCTCCTTTTCTATATAAGCTATACGAGTATAAGTGTGCGAAATTTCATACTCCTCGGTGCACGCAATTAAAAAAAAGTAGTTTGGTAAAAAACGGTACAAAGGTTTTACTTCACGTATCAACATATGTATAGATGTGTGATAGTGGTAGTAGTACTAGTATAGAAATCAAATAGCATTATTTATCTTACTAATTAGTCGTGTAAGAAATTCATATTACGATGAATTTTCTAGTTACAAAGAATTCTCTCTAAATAATTATATCACTGATTAAATTGAGTTTATCTACAAAGTAATGCACAGACAAAGCATCTGAAATCCGAGATTATCTATGAAACGTATTAAAAACACCAAACATATGAATCCCTTTGACATGTTACAAATCTCCGTCCATTGTCGTGGCCAAGGAACGGTGCGCTAACAATGGACCTAATTAATCACTAATACTATCTATGCATCGCTGAGGCTTTTTAACGATACATCGTTTGTTACTCGACTTTGTGTATTTTTGTAGGTGAATTTGAAAAACCGAATACTTCCCTTGACGGCTAGCTTAGCTAAATCCTAATTAAACTCCTGGAGAATGTTAAGATAATTTATTGAAAGATTTAATTTATGAATTTATAATTATTTATTTTTTGGCTGAAATGTTTAGCCGCTAAAACAAAATAGAATTGAAGCTTGAAAGCATTGTTAAAGTATTCTTATATTAATTGTTAAATACAACGTTTAATGAACGGGCTGTTCAATTCAACCACTTGGTTAAATAAAAATATCATTTATTGTTAATAAGCATTTTTTCTAGCCAATAATGTCATATTGATGAGAAAAACGAAATTAGTTCTAATGACTCGGCATTGGCAGTTTCAGCTTTTTCAAATTTTGCTTATTTTCTAATGTAGATTTTAACCAGCCAACTTTTAAATATAAAGTTATTTTAATACATACGTATATCGAATGCGCGCAGCATCTTACCGGTATTTAACAGGACAGCTTAGCCAAGCAATTAAGCAGTTGATTTGTCCTATTGTCGACAACATATATATAACTATTTATATCTAAGGCATCTGTCTAGCCATGTTTTGACCCGAAAAGTATGTATATTTTTTCAATGAGCATCTCTCATACCCAAAAGATTGTATCGTGTGATTAGAGTTATCTAAAGAGATAACTCTAATCACACGATAATACTACTATTACTATACTATACTAATACTGGTTTTTATCTTTACAAAGAATTAATTAAGCAAATATTTGTTGAATTCGAAGTTCATTACTTTTGCCTATAAGTATATAAAATATTTATATATAAGTTATATTATAGTATGCCACATGCCACATCTGTGCTTCATCTACAAAAACAACGAAAGACAAATTGAATTACATAAACAATTTAAATCACGTCTGTCTAGATTTCGTTTTAGCTGTATTTATCATCTGGGATAATGTAAGGATTTTAGAAATATCACACACGTCTTAATCTGTGGAGGCGTTCAGAAGGTGTAGTGGATTAGAACCTCACCCATACAATCTGTATAGAAAGATATGATAGACTCTGCAAATATAGTAGTATTCTCAGCAATCGTATAACAACACTAAAGACTCACCCCAGCCCGCGATACATATTGACGTAATACTAAGAGTATTGAAACTCTTAGGGCTTTTTGAAAAACGCCCATATAATTTATATGTGCATTTAGTTGCAACAAGAAATAGGCATACTAAATTTCGTGCATCTAATTATGAAGATGACGGGCGTCCATACAACAATTCATTTCTTATTTTACCCCCTTTAAAAAATAATTTTCGAAAAAAAAAGCAAAATTTTCTAAAATGTTTTCTTTGTGGATGCTATAACTTAAAAGGTATATAAATTATCAAAATTTCAAGTTTGTAGATCAACGACTTTGCGTGGATGCATCAGTCAAACCCTCATTCAGGATACGTAACTATATAAATATGTATAAATTGACAGACATTCTGTACTTATTGTTAGATAGTTTCACAAATAAATCACCTAACGATGTATATATTACGAGAATGTATGTCACTAGTACGGTTCTATTCAAAGAAATTGGCTTCGTAGGAGGCGTAAAACAAATCTTATACGACTATTTTCATTGCGCTGCTAAACATAGACCCCATTTATAAAGTATCTTATTCCTGGAATTATACCGACACACAAAATAGCATGACTGGTAAATAGTACCCTTAGTACGAGTTGCGATAAATTTAATATCATGTGTTTTTTATCGGGTTTTTTCGACTAATTTTGCATACATTGACTGGCAGAGCCTCTAGCACGAACATCGCTAGAGGCGTAGCTAGTCAATGTATATAAAAATAACGATCGAACTCTAAGTTATCGCATTACTATCAAATTCGTTATACAGGCTTAGATTGAACTCCACGCACGAGTACCCTAGATACTGATCCTTTAAAAAGTTATTTTAAAAATATTAAAATAAATCAATTATTAAGTGATTTTAATTTAATGGGGCTTGAGTTTAGCTGACTACAGCTCGTATACGGGTTAGCTCGTAATCGACTGGGTCAGTACCTTGCCTTCAAGAAGATCGGCGTGAAATAGCTAATATAGATGCATTTCGTACAGTGAATAGCCACCTTTATTCCATATTCCTTTTTAAACTGACAACGCATTTATGGCTCTTCTTGTGCTGCAATATCAATGGCGGTAATCACTTAACACCAGATTTCTCGCATACTCGTTTGACAGGTATTTTTATGAAAAAATCGAGCCGATGGCCTAGTAATTAAGCACAGATCGATCTCAACAGATAATCACGGGTACAAATAAATAAATTTAAAGTGTATGCTTGTAATTTCAAATTAATAGCCTTTAACAACACAATTTTTTAAAATTTTTGTCTGTCTGTTTGTTTGGGCTAATCTCTGAAACGGCTGGAGCGATTTTGACGGCACTTTCACTAATAGATAGTGAATGTTATAAGGAGTAACATAGGCTACTAATATTAAAAAAAAACACATGTATTTTAATAAATAAATAAAAAAAATGTATCAAGCGAAAACAAAATTAAAACCAATGAAATAGTGAACAATATTCAATTCAAGTAGGGAAGGTATAATTATATAAATATAATTTTTCCTTAACGCGGCTAAAACCATGAGGTACAGCTAGTATACAATAAAGTATTTTTTTTATTTTTAATAACACGAAAGCACGGGAACAAATTGCCCATCGCCAATAGATTGCTCTCACACGTGCTTCACATAAATTTAATCTTCTAGCAACCATTTAATAACGTGAAATTTCGAAAACAAATCGTTAAACTGCTATTTATCTCAACTTAGTGAAGAAAATTGAAAAAGTAGTTCTGAACGCTCCCAGTGATTCCGTATTAGCGAGCTTCCACTCGTTAATCAACCGTTTAAGCACAGCTTAAGCTGTAGTTGGGAATTACTCAAACTTTGATCCGGTGTCGGAGCGGGGATTTCAACTGGGTGCTTTATAGTGCAAAATTAAGTAGGGCTATTTTATTTAGACCGAACTATACACTATAAAGTACCTCGTGTGACCAACTTTTAATCCATGTACAAGAACTACTTTAGTGTAACATGTCGATATTTTATATCGGTTTCCGAGTTTAAAATGAAAAGGTTGAGGTTTTTAAACATTAGTCACTTTTTATAAGAAGATTTTTAAACTTTTTTTAATTATCTTCATCATTATCATCTAGCAATATTTCTGGTTATACCAGGGTCTGAATATTACTCTAGACCAGATATTGACAAATTTTCGACTTTTTTTTTTTATTTTTGAAAAAGATCGCCAGACAGACAGACGAACGGACAATAGGCTTAATAATAGAATACCATTGACACCTTTAAAGTCCAAAACCTAAAAGCGATGATTTTAATTTTTTAACAACAAAACTTGTTGTAATATATTATATGATACGGGCAAAGTGATTAATTTAGCATTATACATACCCCGGCATTATGAAACCTTAATCGCTTCCAACACTAGGCGTCTATGCTACAATGCCCGGGCATTATGAATAATGTCCGTATTAATTTACCCTTAATATATAGAAAGATACTAATAGCAAAACATCCTATCACAAATCGAATCGATACAATACCGTCATCCAAAAAGCACCAGTTGAAACTTGTCTATTCGGCGATTCATTTTAATTACCCAGCTAGATTTATGTGCCGGTAAGTGTCAACGTCAATACAGCAGGCGACGGCGCGGAACACTTGCAATTTATTCCTACCAAGCGGCGTGCTGATTTAAAATGGCGTAGTTATTGTAATTACTTTTTAAAGGTTAATGTGTATCGAGTTTGTATGAGAATGTATCGACCTTTAACTTTTTCTCGCGACTTTTCATAATGATAAAGATTTTGGTTTTAAATGAATTCAAAAAAGGAGGTTCTCAATTCGTAACTTACATCATATCTCCGCCATATATTAACTGATTTTGAAAATCCTTGTTTTGCTTGAAAGCATATGATTTAAGATTTTTTCTATAGAAATTTCAACGACATCGTTTTAGTAATTTTGTAATTTTTAAAATCTAAACGACTCCTAGTTCTAAAAATTTCATCGAGACTCAAAAAGTAGTTCTGTTCTTAAATCGAAATAATAGGTATAACTGTGTCGTCGAAGTAAACGAAATTGCATATTTTGCTTTTGAAGTTGGTTTGTTGTTTTAAGTTTTAGTTATTATCACTAAGCCGGATGATCGTCTAAAACTTATTTTTCTGACAGACGATTCGATACGCGTGTCACATACAACTGTTTAATCGTACTTTGTCTATAGCCTCCTCGCAAGTAAAAATATTTAGTTAACAAATCACATTACAAGTATATTACAGCATTCGACAGACACGTTGGCGCAGTGGTCCCTGCAACTGACTCAAGCGCTAACGGTCGCGGGTTCGATCCCCGCTCACGGCAAATGTCTGTATTGGCCATACGGATGTTTGTCGTGGTCTGGGTGTTTGTGTTAGTGTTGTGAGTGTTTCCGGACCCCCGACACAAAGTCACGCGATCTTATTGGGGGCCGTTGAGTGTGGTGCGTTTATTTATTTATTATTTATTTATTTAGTTATAAAATGCAGATAAACAGTATAACAACGCATAAGATACGAAAAAACAAACATAAATTCGTATATATTAGACTCGCTGTCCCTTGCGGTTTCACTCGCGTTTATGGTTACTACTTTGCTCCTATGTGTCGTAGCGTGATGTAATATAGCCAATAGCCTTCCTTTATAAATAAACTATTTAACACAAAAATAATTTTTCAATTCGAACCAGTAGTTACTGAGATTAGCGCATTCAAACAAACAAACAAACTCTTCAGCTTAATAATATTAGTATAGATTTTATTTCATCTTATGTAATCTTTACTTATGCGAGGGTACCATAATTTTTGTTCTACGCACGGTTTCATACAGCCTTTGAAAGTCATGTTACATTTATTTCATTTTGCGTCCCAAGATTCGTATACAGCCATTTTGTAAACATCAATCAAAGGAGTGAAGCCATGCAGAAAATATATTTCATATGAATCCCTTAATATAATGTTATACTAAACAAAATCGGTTAATATATGAAAGTATAACAAGGCACCTAAAAGAAGTCAGTTTGAGTATTACACCTCACCTAAGCTGTATCAATAGGGTTTTAATAACCTATAGTGTAGTGGTCAGACCACCTTGATCGCAAATTATGATCGCATTGTCAAACCCCGACAACGACTAGTAAGTTTTTTAATGTCAACGATGAAGAATAACATCATGAAGAAACCTGCACCTCTAAGAAGAAATTCTAAGATGTACAGTTACATCCCTCAATCTGCATTGGACAAGCGTGGTGGATTAACCTCCTAATCTTCTCCTTTATAGGACGGGAGACTTATCCAGCAATGAGACATTTAAAGACTATAGAATCCCAGAACCCCAGTCGGTCATTTTATTAAGATAAAATGTTGAGAAAAATGGCTAATGTGTAGTTAAAAACATGCGTACTTGCCAGTTTGGAGGCCTCGGAAATACCGAAAAATATACACAATTACAGGTAACACCATTTATTCTAAAGTTTTGCCAAAATTATATACATTTGGGAGTTCACATCTGTTACATTGGACTATTTATATTTTATACTTGACGAAGCCCGCGACTTCGTCTTCGAAGAACTTGTTTTGTAGGACTATTTAAGATAAACATTTCCATTATACATTATATATGTATACATATATGTGTAACTGTATCTTCTTTTGCAGTGCGCGCCAGAATGACTCGCATACGGCAGAATTTTTGCTCACTTCCTTGACAATTGGATGCTGATAAGCAATAATGTGTCAACCCACAAAAAGTCAAATTTAGAGTTATTGATGTATTCTGACAGCGCATTTCGTATTTAACATTATACAAAAAATTTTCAAGTCATTTGAACTAAATAAGTACGGAAAAAGTTTCTTAAACAAATGCTTAGAATATTGAAGTAAAATCCATATTTTGGATTATGCAATAATTTAATATATTTGAAAAACTTATTATTACATAAACATATTTATTAGCCTATCTGCTATAAATTAATTATACTTTTTATCAAAATAGAAAAGAAAAGATGGATATATGCTTCTTCAAACAGATGTGTTAAGAATAGGTTCGAAATCTTTAGACGCCATTTTCTCAAAATCAAGTCCGTGTGGCTTGACACAGTATTGCATATCAGCATCCAATTATCGTTATAGTTTTAGACAATTCACACGATATTTTAATAAATTATAGCCTGTATATGTGTTATTATGATGTATAAGCTATAATACGTACGTCAGCCGTGGATACATCGGCAGGAGTGCTTCGTGGTAGGCCATATGGTGGTGTAGCCTTACTCTGGAGGAAAGATGTGTTTCCTATGGTAAACATAGTGAAGTGTAGTAGTGCGCGTCTTGCGGCAATTAAAGCCACACTCAAAGATCGCAGTGTTATGTTTTTCTCTGTGTACATGCCTACTGATTCTAGTGAAAATTTAGTCGAATTTACTGAGTGTCTTAGTGAGATAACCGCTATAATTGAAAATCAACAAGTGGACTCAGTTTTTATGCTAGGGGACTACAATGCACACCCTGGTGAGTTGTTTGAAAAAAAACTTGTATCGTTTTGTTCAGAACAAACGTGGTCGTGTATAGACATCGACTTATTACCATCAGACAGCTATACATTTGTCAGTGATGCACACGGTTCCCGTCGCTGGCTCGATCACTGCCTGGTGACTAGTGCCGTCCGGCCCGCCGTTACTTCTATATGTGTACTTTATGATGCCTATTGGTCTGACCACTATCCTTTAGTAATAGAATGTAATCTTAATGTAATAACATCTAAAATAAATGTAACTAACAGGTGTGAAAATAAAATCATATGGGGTCATCGACATAGTGAACAATTATATAAATATCATAATGAATGTCACGTAAAGTTGTCAACAATAGTTTTTCCGGATGAATTGATGGAGTGTTGTGATAGTGTATGTAGTAATACATATCATAGAACACAAATAAACCAGTTATATGGTAATATTGTAAATATTCTCTCTGAGGCTGCAGTCTGTAGTCATAAAGTTAGAGATAATAGTAAACATAAATTCCTTATTGGCTGGAATTAGCATGTGCGTGACGCCCACGGGAGGGCGAGATTTTATTTTCACACCTGGCTACTTCATGGCAGGCCAAGTACTGGTAATACTTATATTGACATGTGTGAATCCAGACGTATATTTAAATCAAAATTGAAATGGTGTCAAAACAACCAACAACAAATACGTATGGATATAATTTCTGAACACCATAAAAACAAGAACTTTGGCCAGTTTTGGAAAACCACCAACCCTCGTTGCAGGCGTCCGATGCTGAGGTTTGTAACTCAAAGCGCAGTATAATATTTACGGCAAATGAGGTAGCCGAAGTGATTAAGGATATGGTGAGAGGTAAATCCCCGGGACACGATAACCTCAGCATTGAACACTTGCAAAATGCAGGAGTTCGATTGCCAAAAATTTTAGCATTGTTTTTCAACCTGTGTATTGGGCACTCATATTTACCTGATAGTCTTATGCGTACTGTGGTGGTACCCATTATAAAAAACAAAACGGGTGACTCATCGGACGTTTCAAACTATAGACCGATCTCTCTTGCCACGGTTATTGCGAAGGTGCTTGACTCTTTGCTTGGAAGGCGACTGGTAGAACACGTCTCTTTTAATGACGCAAAGTTTGGCTTTAGACCTGGCCTTTCTACTGATAGCGCTATCCTATGCCTCAAGCAAACGGTTCAGTACTACACTCTAAGAAAAACACCAGTGTATGCATGCTTTTTGGACCTATCCAAGGCATTTGATCTTGTTTCTTATGACGTTCTATGGGATAAATTAAAAAAATGAGACTAATTTGTCTGATGAAATTGTATTGACCTTTAAGTATTGTTACAGGCACCAAAGAAATATTGTCAAATGGGCTGGTGAGCACTCGGAGGAGTATGGATTGGACTGCGGGGTGAGGCAGGGGGTCTGACTTCACCAACCCTTTTCAATCTGTATATTAATAATCTGCTTGAGGAGCTCAGCAATACCGGAATCGGTTGTCATATTGACGGAGTCTGTGTCAGTAATATTAGCTACGCAGATGATATGGTGCTGCTGAGTCCCTCAAGTGGCGCAATGAAAAGACTCCTTAGTATTTGTGAAACATATGCAGTGACTCACGGACTTAGATACAATCCAACGAAAAGTGAGTTTATGATATTTAAACCGGATCACAAACGTTACAATGATGTACCGCATATTACTCTTTGTGGTAAACCACTAAAAAAGGTTGACCGTTTTAAGTATTTGGGTCACTGGATTACTGAGGATATGAAAGATAATGTTGATATAGAGAGAGAACGGAGGTCGCTGTCTGTTCGTTGTAATATGTTGATCCGCAGGTTTACAAAATGTACCAAACAAGTGAAAACTACGCTCTTTAACGCATATTGTCAAACTTTTTATGCGTGCAGTCTGTGGGTGAACTATACTCGGAGGGCATACAGTGACTTACGTGTGCAATATAACAATGCATTCAGGGTGTTGATGGGGCTGCCGCGATACTGCAGTGCCTCTGCTATGTTCACAGAGGCTCACATAGATGGTTTTGCATCCATCATGCGCAAACGCTGCGCGTCTTTACTTCGACGAGTACGGGACAGCCCCAACATCATTCTGCGTGCATTGTCGGATCGCTGGGATTCACCAATCTTAGCTCACTGGATACGACTTCACGTAGTCAAGTAAAATAGTTTAAAATTAGTTTAAATAAATGTATCATAAATAAAATCACTTTTGTCTTGATTTTGTAAAATTACTAACCAATTTATTTATTAAGAATAATTTGTGACGTACTAACACTATATGGATCCACGAAATATGGTCTGAAATAAATGATTATTATTATTATTATATTTTAAAATTCCATTAGAATCCTTTTAGTAATTTATGCGTGAAAGAGTAAACAACATATGCACATTCATACATTTCGCGTTTACAATATCAGTAAAGATGTATTAAAATAATATCAGATAAAGGAATATCCAAAGTAGTCATTCGACAATTTCGATTGTGAATTGAATCATTTGTTGAAGACCACGCATTCACAATCGAACGTTTTGCATAACGCTACAGTCTGTGAACGGGTTGTTTGATCGTCGTAACGTGAATGACCTCTTGTACTCGTTTGCAATGTCCTATGTTATGATGGGGAAGCTCAAGTCGTTTGATCTATATCATAATAATTCCTACTAACTCCTATTCTAAATATCTCAACTAACTTGGACATTCTATTGATTGATCGATGAAATTCGACTAGGTACTCAACTATGTACTTGGAACGTTATGTATGTGAGATTCGTAATCAGAATTCGAACTATATGCAGACACGCGCAAAAGACCTTCGCTTGTCAATTCGGAATCCAATCACACCGTTCGCATTGTTTAACAAAATAAAATGGTTAAAAAAATGATCAGTAGTACCAGTACGCTCATTGACAGTTTTAACCGACTTCGAAAAAGGAGGAGGTTATATGTATCGGCTGTATGATTTTTTTTTTATGTTTTTTCACCGATTTTTCTGTTGTTTGTGGACCGATTTTCAAAATTTTTTTACTGGCACCGACTTCAAAATGTGGTAGAAAATATGTATTTCTTGGTTTTTAGTTTACTTGTTTCGGTTTCTAAGTCGGTTTGTTCTTTTCATAAAGTTTTTATTTACACTTAATTTGTTCTTAATGTAATTTATAAACAATAATGATAATGTTTAGTGTACTACAAAATAATAAAACTACTCTAAAGTAATTTATATTATTATTTTGTATGACAATAACAACCACTATTTAGATTCGATAAATTAAACATAAAATTTGTTTTGACCGTGTAATATCAAACTCAATACTAAAATGCAGTAAAAATTAAACTCATATTTTGTAATTTTATTTAAAACTAGTGTTTGCTCGCAACTTCGTATATATAAAACTATATGTATAGAACTACTTCCAGGCGCCAGATAAAGAGGAAACAGGTACCATTACATAGAATATTGGTAGGAATTTAAGTTAAACGTATAATAATACAACTACGAAAACCACATCCAACATGGTGCAATAGTTTTCGTGAAGACCGAGCGAACATTGCCTAGATATAATTTTATTATATGTAAAAAATATAGATAGTAATACTGTTCGGTGTAACAAAAGTAAATTCTGTATCTACACCGCGCACGTACGGTGAGAAAAATGCGCCACTCAAATATTGCAGAACTGAAAATCAAGAAACGCCTTCCTATATTTTTTCCCATCATTCAAGACTAGCAATTCACGTTTTTTATATGATACCAATTTGTAAGTAATACACTAAAATTTATCGTATAAAAATTAAGCGCAATTTCGAAATACGGGATAATAAAATAATAATTAAAATTAGATTATAATGTATAAAAATAGCCACACTTCGTAATCAACGTTCATTTCTTTTTTTTTTTTTTATAGAAAATAGCTGGGAAAGAAGCAGGCAGTAGAAAGCAGCAAGCAGGAGGGAACATAATGTTAACTGTTTACCGCCATCTATGGACATTTGTAACCCAGAGTAACCACAGATGCGTTGCTAAAAAAGAAATATGGAGTAAAAGAAAATTGTTAAGAGTTTACCGCCACCCATGGACATTTGTAACCCAGAGGAGGCTAAAAAAGGAATACGAGGTAAAAATAAATAGGAGGGAGGAGGTTAGGCTTCCGGCTCTCTCACTCACCGAAACGCAGCTACATGAGCTTCACGCCGATCTTCTGTGAGAATGAGGTACTGCCCCGGTCAAGCCAGCCCGTATACGAGCTGTATTCATTAGGCTACAGCTAGGATCTGCCTTAATAATTATAATAATTAAGACTTTACAAAATAAGAAATCGACTTCACAAGCAAAATACGTAATTTAATGAACGTGGACATTTTATTTTTATCAGTTATTTTGGATTTTAATACCAAATTACTACACCGATTTCGAAGAAATTTCTATAGGACCAATCTTAAAACATGTCCTTTCAAACAAAAATAATTTTCAAAAGCGGTGAATAGCGGACGGAGTTCTAAAGTAACAAACAATTTAAAAAAATACCCTGCGAATTGAGAACTTCCTGTTTTTTGTGGTCACCCCCTAATTAAACGCCGTAGTAGATAAATTAAAAAAAATAATTTTCTTTAAGCAAATATCTGTGTTGTTATATATTTTAAAATTTCGCGATTTATATTATTCATATGTATTTAATATAACGGGTCTTATCGCTGACTGACAGCTCGTGACCACGAATGCAACTTCGTCGGAACGTTGGGCAATAAAAAGGTATTACTACCATTCGTTATCGCGATAAGACTCATTATATTAAATATTAATATCTATGTTGGTACATACATCATAATTTTTTTGACTTACAAAAGTCACCTTACGATAATTTTCTTTACCTCCAAACAGAAGAACAATTTTTACAATTATTCTTTCAACGTGACCATTTCGTAGATACAATGATAAAAATATAATTTTAAAACAAAAAATAATGGAACATTTAAAAAAGAAGATTGCACTTAAAATGCACTTTTACGCTTTCACACGAGAGCCTGCAATTATTTGAACAAAAAGTCAACAAGTCAATCAAACACAGCTTTATAGAGGGTTATTCATATTTACCGAACGGAGCGTGGACCAATAACTGTTCGCGAAACAAAATATTAAAAATAAACTTCGAGTTATTCATTGAAGTATAGGTAGAAATTTTAATAGATTTTTTTATGTACTTCAAAAAACGAGGAGGTTATCAATAATTATCCGAGTGTGAAAATTCTTTTTTGTTTGATAGGACATTTTTTCAGATTGGTATTACTTAATTTAACCAAAATTGGTTTAGTAATTTTGTTTTAAATTCGAAATAACTGATAAAAACGTGTAGTCCACGTTAATGAAATTACGTATTTTGCTTCTGAACTCAGTTTTTTTAAGTCGTAATTAAAATTGTCTATTACTTAACATATTTTTTTATGAAAAAGGTTATTGTCAAATAATCATTTTATGATGACTGAGAAGAGATTTTGCAAAATTCGACCCCTCAAGATGGTAAAACGGGATTGGAAATTTTATGAAAGTCCTATGTTAAGTGAATGTGACATCGCAGGGGCCGATAGTAACTTATAAATCCAAATCAACAATGATTTCGTTTCAAGAATAACATAATAATTGTTAAAAATCATAAGCATAAGGCAAGATTTACACTTGTAAATTTTACTCTCGTAACTGATATAAATAACATTGTAACCATGTAAAAGTTATCAAGATAACCTTAAACGTAAACTTTTTATTAATTAAGACAAGATAAAAAGTTAATTCACGTGTAAAATAATAATAAACAAGCAAAATTTACAAGTATTATACTCGTCTTGAACAAACTAAATACCAAAAAAAAAACACTTAAAAATTTAACTCACTTAAGTAAAACACATTACGCTCGCATCAGAAGAACTAAAGGCGTATATACAACACAAAGTTAAGACGCAGTATAAACCGTTGAACGTACACTTTGAACCAAGGTAATAGGCGGAGTAACGAACATTTTTTTCTTATTTATTATCCGTACAGATTAAGTTAAACGAGCAACTTGTTAACTGAACGCAGTCGTGTAGAAAATAGGATTAGTATCGAATCAGGAGAGCGTGTTCTTTACGGTCGATCGGTTAAGACCCCGTGAGGAATAGCTAAGTGATAAGCCTCTCAATCGCTCTATCTTCTAATGAAGATGAATTGAAATGAGTACTATATCTTATCTCGAAATGTGACCCTCTATGTGCGTTATAGAATTTTTTTTGTCTATATTTTTATTTATTGGGAAAGGCTAGGCTATATTACATTATGCTACGATTCATAGGAGCGAAGCATCAACCATAATCGCGAGTGACACTGCAAGGGACAGCAAATTTCTCATAATATTCGACTTCATCTATTATATATTTATTCATAAAATAAAAAAAATAACAGACAGACAGTAAAACTCTTCCTTAATTGATTGACTCGTACAATGACGCACAAGTTTCTTCAGAGACTAGAAACAATAAATTGAAACGGTATTGTAGAATTAGTAATAAAACGTCGAAGTCGATTTCATTGAGACCTTTTGAAATTCAGACTTCATTAAGAATTTACGAAAATGAAATGAAACATCAAATTCATAAAATGAAATGTTAAACTTGAAATTGAAATAGTACTTGAAACTTGTATGTGAAATAAGATGTAAAAGTTTTGAATTTCAATGTAGGTAACATTAGCATAACAGGATGCTTCCACGATTTTAATTTCAGATTATTAGAATCTTTATGAGGTTGAGCGGAACATTTCGGAATAGTTTTAATAATAATTATTAGTATAGTACATTTACGTTGGTATCTTCATAATATTGAAGAAAATAGTTATTTTTAGTTTTTTTGTTTACTTGTATTAAATTAGTTTTTATAGTCAATTTCTTTTTTAAATTTTTTATTAATATAATAAAATTAATAACTAATTAACGTAAGTAAAAAGCATGAAGCTCAGTAGTAACTATTTTAAATTCAGTATTCATTTATACATAATATGACTTAAATATCCTGTATAAAAATCAATTTACCAATATTAATAAAATATTATTATTTTTATCGTCTATATATAACAAATTATAATTACCCGACTTTCGAAAAAGGTTCTTAATTCGTCGGCGATTTTTTTTATTTATGTTCATTGATTACTCGAAAATGATCAGGCCGATCTCTCGGATAGATCCCATAGAATTTTCATCAAAATCGATTTAGTAGTTTGGTTTTAAAATCAAAATAACTGGAAAAAGTTTGTCATTCAAGTAAAGGAATTGCGTTTAAAGTCTTGTGTATTAATTAATTGTGTTATTTATATTTTTAATATTCGATGCCATATATAGCTATTTAAGGTGGGTATTGAATCTGAATATTTTGCTTTGGATCGGTTAGACCCGTGAGAAATAAGGCTACGTTGTACGGCTGTCGTTTCTCAATAGTAATATTATTTAATAAAACCAAATTAAAGCCCGCTATAATAATTATATAAATAAGAGGTCATCTCCACGGCTAGTAGAAAATCTATTTTATATATTTTTAAATGTATATTTTTTTAAATATATTTAAATATGTACAAAATAAGTAAAAAGAATAAAGAAGTAAAATATAAATAAAAACATAATCTCTCTGTACAAAGTGTTTTCGAAGGAATGTTGAATCTTGTAGGTAGATATACATATAGGCTTACCATTTATGAAAAAGGGTTTCAAAAATTTTTAGATCAGTTTTTTTTTTTAAATTTAAATATCGATTCTGCTAACGCTAGTAAAATATTCAACACGCTCAGTTGACATAGATCTCTTTCTTTTCAATGAATTTCAAGTGAGTAAACTTATGTAATAGAAAGATTTTTCATTAGTCGAAAATGAAATATCGTCACCAACACATGGGGACTACATTTGATAATCGCAAATAATAGCTAATAGAAAAACGGATAGATAGCTTTCTTATTCATAGTAATTGTAGGCGCCACTTATAAAATACATACATATAATATTAATTATATAATTATTTGTATAAATTACATGTAATAAATTAAATAATTATTATTCAAAAACATTATATAGAAACACTCAAATTCAATTTAATGAAATAAGAGCTTTAATAAAAAAAAGAAACAAAAAGAAGAAGATTGCTGCCAATGAAAACAAATTTGACATCGCCTGTTAAAATAAAATTATATTACAATTATAATATAACTAAAAATGAGAACTACCGTATATACATAAAACTCTCTCAGATGTCTGAATTATTCGCGTAACAACTGTTATAAGAAATTATAGTGTTGGTGCAGTGTGTGTTCGACCTGGCGACCTGCTCTCGGCCAAAAAAGGTCAGTTTAAAAAAATATTACGCTCCAGTATGTATATATTTATTAACACAAAAAAACATGCAATAATAAAACCACAATAATTAATATTTTATGCATAAAATATCATAGCCGATTTATTCTGCATGAAAATAAGTTAACAAGACTTAAGTAATTAAAAAAAGCTCTACTGTTTAATAACAACACCTCGCATTTCAAAATCGGTCAAACTGTTAAGCCTAAAAGACGTCACTAAAATTAAGATCCGCCATATTGATTTTTGACGATGTTACGTGGACGCTGATAAGCAATACTGTGTCAAGCCACACGGACTTCATTTTGAGAAAATGGCGTCTAAATATGTCTAACCTATTCTTAATAAATCTGCTTGAAGAAGTATATATCCACTTTTTCTTTTACATTTTGATAAAAAGTATAATGAATCGCAAGCAGATTAATATATTTAATGTGTTATATAATAAAAAGTTTTTCCAATATTTGAGATTATTGTATAAATTGCAAAATATGAAACGCACTTGAAATTCGAGACATTAAATGAAGAAACTTTTTTCCATTCTTATGTAGTTTATACGGCTTAAATTTTTTTTTAAATAATGTTAAATAGGTGACGCAGTATCAAAATACATGCCATAAACCAAAGAATTGAATCAAAATACATCAATATCCGAATTTGACTTTTCGTGGGTTGACACATTTGCTTATCAACGTTCACATATCCTAAGACACTCCAATAATGCGAGAGAAAAGCAGTTAAATTTTTACCTATTTTGGTCTTCGTATAACAGTCATATATACATACCTAGCGTAGCTGTAGCCTGTCTGCAGCTCATATACGGCTGGCTCGAACGGGGCAGTACCTCACTCTCACAGAATGTTGGTGGAGTTGCCCATGTAGCTGAGTTTAGTACGATGAGTGAGAAAGCCGGAAGCCTAACACTTTCCTCCCTATTCCTTTCCTTACTAACTATTCATTTTTACCCCGTGTTCCTTTTTTCGCTGGTAACGATTTGTGGCACCTCTGGGTTACAAATTTCCATGAGTGGTGATAAACACTTAATATCAGGTGTCCCACCTGCTCGTTTACCAGCTATTTTCTATAATAAATCATTTTCAGTTTTTCCGTTTAATGTAGATAATATTAGTATGTTAAAAAAATAACAAACATTTGTATTTAGTTTCATAAATTAAGTACGTTTCATATATTATTGTTTTTTTTTTTTTTTAATTTTACTCTTTTATTTATTTTATAATTCATATTTTATTTTTACTGCTCTAATGTTTTATATATTTAATGATAAGTGAAAGCTTGATTGGTTTGTGTATTAATATATGTATTAACTGTATGAAGTTTTATTGTACTGGACGTTTCCCTAATATTCCAAATGAAATAAAAAACTAAAACTACCCACATAGATACATAGATAAGCGCAAACGATTTTAGCCTTATTTTGGGTTAGTTGGATAAAAACAATGTTATGATAACTGTTAATACAAACGAAATATGTTCTTTGATCGCAACTAAACTAATTATGCTAAAACTAAAATTGAATTCCATAATACGAAGCGCAAACTTACCGTATGCCTGCATTTCATACGAAACTACAAACTTTGCTAGCGGAAATTACTATTATAATACCAATTACCTTACCGTGGATTAAAACAAAATAATTAGGGATTCGTTCTTAATTAAGGTACAATTTCTAATTAATATAACGTGTTTGTTTTTCGTGTATGAAATTACTTTAATTAAATACTATGTACTTCCTTAGGCGGGAATTGCACTTGTAAGTTTTATTCTCGTAATTGATATAAAACAACTCTGTAATCAAGTAATAGTTACGTCGTAAGTGGTCAGGAAAGCTGTGACTGTCAAAAAAAATGCACTAACACTAAATTCGTTCATGTAAAACAATTAGAAATAACTTATGTAAATCTTTATGAAAGTCTAAGGGCAAAACTAATAAGTGTAATTTTCGCCTGTGATCAAAACTTACGAATCGTTTACTAGTGTTAACTTATAACTTAATTACAGTGATATATATATATAGCCTTACGTGAGCTGTGACTATCAATAAATAAAGAAATATAAATAAGAAACGAAGCTTATATTATCAATAGCGAATGTCATATCTGTAGGTAGCATTTCAGATAAATATAGTTCTCTATAGCTCTAAAAATACATATTTAAACGATAGTTGTTGACTTATTGATGCGAAATAATGTAAAAATTTTATTGTTCAATATATACCTATATAGTTATTTTCATTATCGATAATATTGAAATGTACTTTGAAATACTGCCGGTATTATTCCGATTTTAGCGGTTTATGAATACAATATTAGGACTGTTTATGGGACTTAAATAATTCATAAACATACAGCACACAAATCATATTTCTGTATTATACGAAAGTCTAATAGGCTGTAGGAAAATCAATATATAGCAAAATGTAAAAGTCATCCATAACATATATACCATACATATACCACGCGCGTATATTTCATAAAGGTTTATCTTTATGTATCTTAACCCACTTTCATGTAGCACCGACTTTTCAGAACGCTTTTCAGACTACCAGCCTAAACTGAATTGACTCCAAGGATCTAAATAACTCTGTATCGGTAGTTAACATATTGAATACCATTTCGGGATCGCTAATGTATATATGTATTTTAACGCCTGTACAATATAGTATCCTGACGAACTCTTTGATTAGTACTGCCATCATGTTTTTATTATGATATCCTCCGCCGCAGACCCGATACAATCTACACCTCTTAGATGCCTGGTTTGTATCTAATGTACAGATTCCTAAATCCTATAATTTTAAGGTTTACAAGTATCGATTCTATAAAAATCTTTCGCCTCAATGCCGACTATGAATGCATATCTCATCTAAATGTCTAAGAGTGAGAGTAGCCATTTACCAACAAGTGGAACTGTCAACTCATTTGCCACCTTTTAATATAAAAAATCATAGCCTAATATCGATATCGTATTAGATAATTTAAAATATTTATAAATCACATGACATAGTTCCGTTGTCTTATCGCAAACGATGCTATAAAATAAATATGAAAAATCAATAGATATTAAGAAAGACCATTTCGTATAATTATGTTTGTATAATAATACGCTATAATTCTAAATAGCGAAAGCATTACCATAATCCGGGTATGGCGACCGTAAAAATCCTATTCCCATAAATCAAGATAGATTTTTATTGTCGCGCTAAAAATTTTAACTCGCATGAATAAAACATTTAATTTGGGATCGGCTAATGTATATTTTATATGCCTACATTATGCAGTAATGGCGTATTACGGCGCTCTATAAAAGTTAATCTGAAACGACAAAGTGCGAAATTGCTTTGTATTTTTCAAAGGGCAAAGATTTTTTACGACACGGGTGATTATCATCTACTTTGCTTTATGTTTAATTATAGTTTTATTTTGAGAGATAATATAATAATGGCGCTAGAATTTTGGGTACATAATTACCTCGTTGTATTCGCTTCGAGTAGACTTGTGATTTTTTGGAAATATTCTCCAGCCCCGCAGTTTCGTTTTTTATGTAAATAATTTATTATTTTTTATGTTACATAAAATATTGTTAAATTTTATCGTGGGTTATATTTATTCTTAACGTAAAAATAAATAGTATTTATTTTTACGTTAAGAATAAATATAACAAAAAATAAATAATCTATGTATATATTACTACGTGAAGCAAAAACTTTGTACCCTTTTTTAAGAAAATTGCGCGGATGGCGGAGCACAAAATTTCACACACTTAAAGTTTATATGAAGGAAGACAGAGAAATGTTACTATTTTTTTTTTAATAACCTTAAACAACATATTAAATCATTAACAAAAACATTACGCACACTGACATGTATTTGTCACACAAATATTTTTATATCTATTGTTTATTAAAGTATGTGGTCAAATAAAAAAAAAATTAAAACAGTTTATCTCTGGTCAGCCTTGAAATCATTTAAAACCTAATGAATTACGGTCGTATTCCGACCGCTAGGCGACCACTACTATTATAACAAAAGCATCAATTTTATTCATTAATTATTTATTTGTAATAAATTTTACTTAGTAACTGTCAAAAGAATAAACTAACTTTTTTTTTTATTATAGAAATAATCCATAATACTTGGATACCATTGAGACAAAAGCAACAAATAAACAAAATCTTGTTTTAAATTACACTTATTATACAAAAAGTAAAAAGATTAATCTAAATATGGGGCAAAAAAGCAAAAAAGTTTTTCAAAGAGCTGTCTTCCCGCCTCGCCGATACTACAGACTGGAGAGCTGACGGCTACCTTGGCCAGCATATCAGTCTGGCCATTCGAACAGGTAATGCTGCCAGTGTTTTGGGCACCTTGCCTCACTGTGACATCGATAGTTACTTAGGCTTAATATAGTATTTTTTAGTTTCATCTTTTTATTTTTAATAGAATTATTTATTTATATTACAATGTATTTTATTAAAGTTTATTTTATAGTACAAAATGTTTGTTTCCTGTATAATTAAATATTGAAAATAATATACCAAACTGATTCAAATATAATTTCGTACAAATAGAGTCGCAGCCATTTTAATTTTGCTTTCCGGGAGAGAAAATTGAGTATCGGACTAACATCTCATTAAATATGAACCAACTGTATAACGTACGGAAATACTTTTAGATGTGTTAGTGAATACGACACCTGAACTAGAACGAGAATCATTTTATATTTATAATAATAATAAATGATTGATTCAGTCATTTGTGTACGATACAGATTTTTAGGTTCTACATTTTTTACTTCACTCTTTATCAAGCTCCTTGTATGTGAATGTCCAATCAAAATGGAACACACAAGCAAATGGATAATTTTTTTATTGTTTAAGCAACGGCTTATAACGGAACGCAGAAATGTATTTTGTAATAACAGGTTTTCTTTGCACAGAATTCATCTAAAATTTATAGCAATATATTTTAAAATATATTTATATACATCTTAACAATATATATGTTATGAGCTCATGGAATTTGACACCCAGGTTGCCGGCCACTTAAGACGACGTTGCCTAGCAACCAGCTAATGACTGAGTATGACAGGGAATACCTTTAGGCCAAAAAATCAATTAGCGAGCTTGTCAAACTTGGAAATGGCTACAGATTTTAACCTCACCTACTATGAGTGTAATATATGTATCTATAATCATAAATTTCATAGCAAAACTCGAATAATAAAATAAATAATGCAACCGCATCAAATACTCGTGTTTGTATATCAAAACTACATTCGCAAAGCTAGCAGAATAGTACAACCATTGTTGAAATAACAACAATAGTTTGTAATGGAATTGATTAGCTGTACACAACACACGTAGCACTGGAGGACGTAACGGGCGTTCCAAACAATCATACCTGTAACTAAATAGCTTTATATCTAAAAGGAACTATTCAAATTACGACAGTCGCATCGACAGTCTTACTGTCTGTCGTACGCAATAATCATTGCGAAAGCGTGTAACAGGCCCCCACAAATTCGGTATTGAGATGAAAAAAACAACCAAAGAGAAGGGATTACTTGTCACTGCTGTTCGGTGTTTTTACGAATGAAAAAAAAAAATTAAACAAAATGTAAACATTAAGTGAATTCGATGGTCCCACAAAAGTATTTGAGACAGTTTTGGCGACAGGAAGAACAGCAAGACAGGACATACTTAAGACATTCTTCGAAAGAATCAAAATTAGAACTTTCTTTATTCAAGTAGGTTTTTACAAGCACTTTTGAAAACAGAAAAATAAATTGATGTATTTACCAGCAAGAAACTCGATAGTTACTTTTTTTTTAAAGTTTGGACTACATATCGACATATACATATAACTTACTCATTCCATTCAACGATCGTTTAAGGTGATCATGCAACTGAAACACTTAATCTGATTAACTTTAAATACATAATTGTCGCATATGACCAATTGACGCCAGTCCGTGATGAATGCGACTGTCTTAACGTGAATGACCTTTTTAAGGATTTTTACGGATATTGCAAATTTTATCAATCGATTAGTTAATTGGGGTAAGATTGTATCTGGTTTAATTAAATTGAACTGTAATTACTTCTAAGGCATAAAAAAGAATATGGGAAAGTGATACCGTTTCTTATGGATTTATTCTTCCAACGTATTCTCTCTATCTCAAGAAAAAAAATACAAAAAAAAATACTTTCAAGCCGACTTCAAAAAAGAGGTTCTCTCTATTCGACGCGTATTTATGTACGTGTGTATGAGTATGTGGGTATATGTATGTATATTAATACATATGGAGGTATGTATGTTTATAAAAAAAAATTCATCCGATTTGGATGTGGTGTTCGTTATTCAAATTCATATTTTTCAAAGAAGATTTAAGTATTTAAAAGGTATTTCAAGATATAAACAAAGGAACTTTTTTAATAACTAACGGCATAAAATAACAACAACTCTGTTATATTTTTCTACAAAAACAATTTTCAATTCTCTTTTTTTCATGTCCAACGAAATCGCAGAACAGTAACATGTTTAATATTTACATGTTAGCATTTTATGACATGCATTAAATCACATGTCACAATGCTATAGTATACCAGTTATTGCAATAAATAATTATAATTCGGCGAAGGAATTCGCTTGCATGCGCACGAAGCGCCAGTTTTATTTTCATATTTCGAGTTAAGCATTTCCTAGATTCGATAGAACGTGACAGTCGCTTCGTAAAATGGTTCGGTATTTCGATATCTAAACTATTTTATAACGAAAATAAAATAACGCAATGCATAATAAATATATACATGGATGCTGATAAGCAATAATGTGTCAATCCACAATTCGAATTCGAATACATTGATGTTTTTAATAATGCGTCTTGTAACATTATTCAAATCCTTTCAAGTCGTCTAAAGTTTAGAAAATATTTGAAAGTTAGTTTAGACTCTAAACTAACTTTCGAATATTTATGTGTGCTCAATATTTTGCAATATGCGATAATCTAATTTATTTGAAAAACTTATTTTTAGATAAAAAATATATATTTTAAAAAAATCTGCTTTAACTTCATTATATATATTATATATATTAACATCAATTATACATATTATCATTATATATATTATCAAAATAAAAAAGAGAAGATGGATATATACGCCTTCAAAAAATTTGTTAAGAATTGACATAACATCTTAAGACGCCATTTTCTCAAAATGAAGTCCGTGCTGCTTCTAGTATTGCTTATCAGCAGCGTCCACATATTGGACAGTTTAAAAATGATATTAAAACATGCACAAGTAGCCGGAGGCTACTATAAAAAGTAGCCTATTGGTTATTTGTTATTCTGAAGTACGAACTATATTACTGTAAAGTTGCATCAAAATCTGTTCAGTAGTTTTTGCGTGACTGGGTATCAAACAGCTTCCATCCTAATATCCAATCATCTTTATACTTTCGCATTTATAATAGCTATAATATACGATAAATTTTATTTTTTGAATTATAATTTTAATATATATACTTTTAACTAACATTTCTTCAGACTCTGTGAGTATAAAAGTGACTTTATTTTGTAGTTAAACCGTAAGCCAACGGACCCCTTGCAATTAATATATAAAAAAACTTAGCTTTGTTGAACCACATCCCACTACTAGTCTAAAACTAGTCTGGACTAGTCTGAAAGCTAATTCTGTCAAACAATAAAAAATTTGCAAAATCACAATGATTGTAAGGTAACAAAAAATGCGCTAATTCATAGCGTATTTTTCTATCCTGTTTTTAAATAAAGTTAAAAATATTTATATTGGATACAACGCTACTTTTCTGTGAACATAAAACATAAAACCAGTGTAATAAAATATACAAATAACACAAACTTCGTTTAATTATGTAACTACAAACAGAAATAATTGGAATTATATTTTATCTAAAAGTAAGTTACTATTTGTGTCATAAAATCTGATATCCATTTTAACGACAATGACTAATCTTGTTCTTTCAGAAAAGTACGCTACCTTAATACCATTTAATTAAAAGTAAAATCTGAAAATCTTTAAACATAATAAAAAGTTAGAAGATAGTCGCCCAGATTAAGGTAATCTTCAAGAATGAAGACCGCTTCAAAGGGAACTAAAAAATATTTTCATGCCTTTAAATATCAAGTCGGTTTTAATAAGCTAAATCCTACGTAATAATCCTGTCTCGATTTTTGCTTAGTCCTTACAACAATGGAGCAATTGTGGCCTCTTTGGTAACTGTCTATTTGTCACGGGCATTATTTTTTATTAACTTTTTTACGTATTTATTATAAAACTTATAAAACATGAAATATTTGAATTTTGTTGTAAAGAACTATTATTCTATTTTGTTATTTTTCCGTCTAATACGAATACTCAGAGTAATTTTCTAGTTCGAAAAGCTATTTCAATGTTGTGTCTTCTATTGTTCAGGAAAAATAAAAGTCCCTCAGGTCTTGCGGCTTCATAATTAAATGCATTGTTTCATTCATAAATATTTTTATTTATAAGTAGCGACCTGGCTTTATTTGCACAAGTACAGTGCTGAATCCAGAATTTGTAAAGTGAGTTGAATCTGAATTGACCTTTAGTTTGTTGCGTCGCGTGTGCCTTGACTTAAGTACCCTCTAATATCATGGTAATCTGACCACGGTTCCTGGGGCTTTTGTTCAAGAGGCTCAGAAGTCTGAACGCATCTCAAACTCTAACATAAAATTTCAAGTATAGTTTTTAAACTAGTTAGACTGTGTTACAAACTACTATGTGCTCAAAAACCAAACGTTTATTGATATAACGACTACTTGGTTTAGTAAAAAAATTAACAGATTAATTCGAGGCTTAAGTCAGTATCTAAAGTACTCTTCTCTTTGACGAAAAGTACCAGCTGAAAGTAATAAGTATTTTTTTTTTGTTTTAATAAAGGCAAGTTGCCACCGACATGTCTATATGTATACGTGATTCACTAATAATTACTAATTTTCTTTAAACTGAGCTTAAGAAAATATGAGCATATTAACAAAATTATCAATTTTTGAATTTTATAGATACATTGGATCAGGATTAATTTTAGATACATTTAATGAATTAATTAATTGTTTATTTGCTTTGACATCATAAAAAATAATAAAAGCATGCAACAGTTATATATAAAAAATATTCTATAAATATGGGTATGTTATAAGCCAATAAACTTTAGCATCAGGAATGCCGACAACTTTGGACGACATTATCTAGCAACCAATCTAGAGTGTATATGACAGACGAAAGTATTTCTAGACCAACAAATCAATTGACGAGCTTGACAAAGTTAGAAATAGGTACAGATATTTAACGTCAAATTTTATCAACGTAACGTATCTATCGTTATAAAATATTATTGGATTTGTATATATATATAAAAGCGATAGGTCACTCACTCACTCATCACGAAATCTCAGAAACTACAAGTGCTAGGAGTTTCAAATTTGGCAAGGGGGTACTCTTTTGACATAAGTGCTTTTGCAAATTTATGATTTCGCAAAATGGACCCCTAAGGGGGTAAAACGGGCGTTGGAAGTTTGTATGAAAGTCCTATATTAAGCGCGAATGAAACCGCGAGGGGACGCTAGGTATGTATATAATTGTCAAAACGGAGCCAAACGTAAATTAAAGTGAAACGTACATAGAGAATGACCGTAGGTAAATTGAAACGGTAAACGTTTAGGCGCGATTTACCGAGATAAGGGCACATACACATATCACGGTAAAGATCTAACTCTACACCCTAATTTGATTCCACCATAAGGACGTCATCTTCAAACTTCTAAGATTACGTCAGCTATCTAAATACGTAGAGTAGTTTAACTATAGATGCTTTAAATAATTTACCTACATAAATAACAAAAAAAGATTTGAGAAATGATAAATAAAATAAAAATAACATAACTTTTATCTATTTTATAAGCTATTGAAATAAAAAAAATGATCACAATGATATTTTATAATATATTAAATTTGCATCAAACTAATTTACTACAGAGTTTTAGCTTTTAAAGAGATTCTAAAAAGCCGTGTCAGCACATAGGTATAGGTGATACACAAAAACCATTTTTTTTATTTCTAACTAAGACTTCCAGAAAAATCAAATAAAAAAAACAACTAAAATACGTAATTTCGTTTATTTGAGTGACAAAGTTATTCCAGTTATTTTGGTTTTAAAACCAAAGTACTAAGTACAAAGTAGTACAGATTTTCATGAAAATTCCATGTCCATTCCATCAATTGGAGTATACACTTTCAAATCAAATCGGTCCAACAATTATCGAGTAGTCAGTGAACATATGTACATAAAAGAGTCCCCGATGAATTGAGGGTCTCCACCTTTTCGGAACTCCGTTAAAAAATTAAAACATTAAAAATACCGCTAATACTTTTTAGAATAATCTTAATTCTCGTCATCTACTTGTCGATTTTTGATATATTTGTACATTAAATTTTATACAGAGTGACCACTGGATATGTGTTAGATATTTTATCATCGTTAGCAGAATCTATATAAAAAGCAAAAAAAATGAAATAAAGTAAGAAAAAAAACTATTTTCTAATTTAAACGTCGGATCTTATAGGATCGTTGGATGGCCCATACGACGCATCATGTATGAAAAGTAATTAAAACAAAATTGTTCGGTTTTTTTACTTTTAAATACAGATTTCGTAAGGCTAGTAAAATATCCAACGCAGTTTACTGAAAACACTCCTTAAATGGCTTATTTATTAAAGCTACAGTCAGTTCTCAAAGTATGTTTTTTTTTAATTACCTACCACCAAACTAGGATAACAAAGTATTTAATAAACTGTTATTTTAATTGATAATAAAATGTCTACTTAAAAAAATCCGTTACATATGGATGCAACAAAAAGTAAAAATTTAAAAAACTTATTATTAGATAAAACTTTTTATTATACCAATCTGGTTTTAGCTCACTAGAACATTTATCAAAAAAAAAGATGGATATATACATATGTACGTCTTTAAACAAATTTATTAGGACTAGGTCGTTTAGGCGCAATTTTCTCAAAGTGAACTCCATGTGGCTCAACATAGTTTTGCTTATCAGCATCTATAATTTCGACAAAAAATATTCGTAATGTATTAAGTAATATATGTTTAAAGCTGACTTTACTTATAAGAAAAAAATCCATTTCAAACCATTACAGTACATAAGAAACCATAAATTTCATTGTAAGCTCTGGTTATTACCTAACCTGTGCTCGAGTAACGAGAGACGAAGTTAGTGTTAATAAAAGCGTTTTATCTGACCTTCCATCGGTCCTAAAGTTAAATTGACGTTACCTTAAACTCACATATCAAGTTCAGTTCCGTTTTCAACGCCGTTTACCTTTCCACCGCGTTGGAATTTAATCTTGTGTAATATGTTTAAAGATATATATACATTAGTTGAAAGGTCTACGCAGATATTTTGACGATTTAAGAATATATCAACTATGCGTATTTTGTGTTAATGGAATTGAAATTTTACCAATTGAATCCTTTTATACTGCAAGCATTCGTTTAGAAAAGATTTTTTGGAAATTTAACCCCTTAAGGGGTAAAATAAATTTTATAAATTAAAAGCACGTAATTTAATAAGGCTGTTTCTGGTTAGAAAGAAATGCACGAAAAATCGATGTTTTTCAAAATTTTACTCCTGAATGATAAAAGTAGGATTTATAAATCTATACATAAACGGGCGAAGCCGGTACGCATCGCTAGTTTATAATATAGTAGCTTTTACTTTTTTTCTTCTAAAATTACGCCCGCCACACGCTGAAAGTTAATTCTACTATAGCCATAATCCTCTCGCAAGTGTAAACAGTAAATTGAAAGGGTATGGCAGCACAAAACATACGAATAAAGAAACGAACGAATTTGCTTGATTTAAAATGAAATTTTATGATTTTAAAATTTAATACCGCAAATTGGTACTCGAATTATTAATACTCAGGTAATACGCGAATTCATGTGTCTATAAAACCGAATGACATCATCAGGGAACAGAAGTAGGTATGCAGAAAAGTGAGGAGCAATTAAATAAATCTCTCTTTTACATTTTACTCAAAATCCTTCACAGTCAACCGCAGAGCGCTTATAGAACCTTTAACGATACGTTGTGCTAACACTCCTGACTTTTTAAGCGTCGTATTTATGAATATCATATTGATTTATAATTTGCGATCCGTTTTCATCGACTATCTTCCTTCACTACTCCCATTCTAGGACATATGTTTTAATGTATCTTAATTGTGTATGTTATAGTATCCTCTTATAATAATATAGTACTCCTCCAACCATAATTTCTTATTTCATATATGAACGCTGATAAGCAATACTGTGTTAAGCCACACGGACTTCATGTTGAAAAAATGGCGTCTAAAGGTGTCTAACCTATGCTTAATAAATATGTTTGAAGAAGTATATATCCACCTTTTCTCTTATCTTTTTATAAAAGATGTATTGAATTTAAATCAGATTAATATATTCAATATATTATCTAATACAAAGTTTTTTAAATATTTGAGATCATTGTATAAATCGCAAAACATGGAACGCTCTTGAAATTCGAAACAATTAATTAAGAAACTTTTTTACTTACTTATTCAGTTTATAGGACTTCAAATTTTTTTGAATTATGTTAAATTGGTGATGCAGTATCAAAGTACATCAATATTTCCGAATTTAACTTTCTGTGGGTTGACACATTATTGTTTATCATCATCCATATTGTCCAATGCCAAGCCGGTTGGCTGGAAGATATCGCTCCTTTAGCGATAAGGCCGAATGTATACTATGTTGTATTTTGTCTCATATTATTTTCTTTTGTAATTTATAGTGTATAATAAATTATATTTCATTCGTATTGTAGATACGTTTCCACATATCAAGGCTGATATGTGCACCGATTTTTCAAAAGTACTTTGGATGTTTTTGTACCTTCCACCGATTACTGTTGACTTCTATAGCTTAGACTTGCCATCTCATTTAAAGTGCTCTATTCGTATTTTATGTTTAGAGTAAATTACATTTTCTAAAGTGATTTATATACTATTGATTGTGGGAATCTCGGGTGATTGATAATCGCATCGAATTAAGCTGCTAATTTCTCGCATAGGTAAGTTCGTTTGACCATTAATTATTTGTAGTTTCAATCTTGGCGATTTATATTTAACATATTGTAGAAAGTTCACAGGAGTAAGGTAAGAAAAGAATATTATTTATAAATGAAAAACATATTAATAGTCCCACTATATTAAAGAAATATATTGCAAAAAAATGTAATCATCTTAAAGTAGACTAAAAATAGATGACGTGAAATTATTTTTAAAAATTTCTTTATTATAAAACTTAGCAAATACTAATGAGGATAACAACCGGCTATTTTTCTAATCACTTCAATATTAACGCCTTGCTGATGTAGCAGATTGTCGCGTGCTTGTGTACTAAATCGGCAGACGACGGCAGTGATCTCCTAGAATGGAATATTTTCACCTACTCCTTTCCTAGCTATATTAATAATATTTATAAAAATGTTAAAAAAAATAACAACACAAAAGAAGTTATGATAAGATAATAAGATAAGACAGAAACTTGTAATCTATACTAATATTATAAAAAATAATAGTTTCTATGTAGGGGGTCGTATGTCAGACCTTACCAACCCGATTTGAAAAATTTATAATGCGTTAGATAGCCCGTTTATTGAGAAACGTTATAAGCTTTAATACATAACACTATGACTCATAGGAACGAAGAAGTTAACATAAACGCGAGTAAAACTGCGAGTGGCAGATTCTATATTATAAAATAACCTCATTTGCATTTTAAGCGACGAATTGAAACATAATGTATTGCGTTCACAAATCTCTTAATACCTGTCGAGACGGCGTGTTGCAGTTAATGTTTGCGCCAGCAGTCGCCCCCGCGTGATAATATGGCGCGACTAATAGGCGCGTTTCTTCATATCGCGACTGTTAAGGCGACGATGCTTTTCATATTACGTTTTTTATATATGTAAATATTATAATTGTATATATAACAGTCGATGTATTAATTGTAGGAACTTTGAACTTCAGATTAGCCATATAATCTTAAGTTTGGTACCGATAGGATCAATAGCCTTTTGGAAAGGGCTGCTAGTAATGTACACAGATTAAAAAATATATATACTCGTACGTATATTATTATTAAGCTAATAAATGGATTGGATTAATCGATTTTTGAAATATGAAACTCGACTGTCACAAATTTTAATCTAATACTGGCTTATTATTTTAAAATAAAATTTACATTAATGTGAGCGAAGTCGCAAACAAGAGCTAGTCCTAAAAAATAAACAACTGTTGCATTTGATTGAGATACTTGTGTAATTGGATCTCTGGACAAGTTAATGACAAGATAAAATTCAAAATTAAAAAATAACTCACTATCTGCTCATTGAGTCCCTTTCAACAAGCCCCAATACGATACTTCTGCTGTACGTTGGTGAGGATTTGTGTATCCTGCTGATTCCAAATGGTACTGCGCCATTAGGTCAAGGTTATGCAACTATATTATTTTGTATAGTAAATTTCCAAACAAATAAAACAAGTAGAAATCGCACAAATGCTTTCTACAGCTAGAAAAGAGCTGAGAATGTTCCAACAAATTTTTATAAGCTTAATAAATAGCTGAAACTTATCTATATTACATTAGCTTTCCAATAAAAAAATCCGCCCAAAGTCCATTCGTTAGGAAACTACGAAGCCAAAGACAGACACACAGATGCACACTTCAAACGTATAATCTCTTTTTGAGTCGGGGCTATACCCCACTAAAATAAGGAAGCAAACCTAAAGTCTCCCGTTGAAATTATAGCGTCTATTTAATATATTTATTTATTTTACTTATATAATATTACTCAAAAAAGCATTTAAATTAAAAAAAAAAACTAGATGTGTACACCTTTAAGCATATGTTTGTGTAGCAAAAGTGTCAGTCGGGCAATTTTTGCTCCCAAACAGGCGATAAAGACATTCGTAACAAAAATTTTATTAAATAAAAAAAAATTACTCCTACCATGTATTATTTCCAGCACCAATAAAACTTACCCTTAAGTGCATATTTTTATGCGATATTCGTAGCACGTTGTTACATTATCGCATCCGAGTTGTGTCACAATGTGGGGTATAATGTCCCTTATTTATACGACAATCGTTTATACCGATACGAATGAGGAGACAAATGTTTAAATTTTTTTTTTATATTGTTGCGAGAATACTTTTCTAGGTTTTACTCTCGCACTTGATAGGTCATACGAAAGCTGGAAGCGTTTTATTTGTTCGTGTTAGTGAGCGAAACCGCGAGCAAAAGCTAGTTAAATATATTAAGTCGCCATGACGCAATAAACTAAGGCGAGAATTACACTTGTAAGCTTTGCTCTCAGATTTTTAATAATATTTATATGAATTGTTTGTCATTGCTTTCACACCTAAAATAACTATCAATATCTGTGTGTATGTGTGTATTCTCTGTACCCAAAAAAGGCCGAAACGATTTTTAATTTTTTTACACAATCTTTAGATTAGGCCAGCGGGTTATCCAATGAAGTATGGTAGCGATTGGATCAACAATAGAAACAATTTTATTTTGTTTTATTTTTAAGCGAGTTACTCCTACCTACATAATAATTACATTTTAAAAGTATATGCAGCCTAAAGTCGAGGCGGAAAATTGTCATAAACATTAAAGTACTAGCCTGTCCCTTGGGGTTTCACACGCGTTTATTGCTGCACTGCTTTGCTCCTACATGTCGTAGCGTGATGAAATATAGTTTATAGCCTTCCTCAATAAATAAACTATGTAACACAAAAAGAATTTTTCAATTCGAACAAGCACTTCCTGAGATTAGCGCGTTCAAACAAACAAACAACTTTATAATATTAGTATAGATTAAAATCAATGCCAAATTATCGACTAAGTTAACGGTAGTTCTGCATATTTTATAAGATTATATATAAACTTTTAATACCCCATTTCACACCGCTGCCGGGCAAAGCAAAGTTTCTAATGCCTCTAAAAGTCAAAGGTCAAATTTCAAGTTAAGCCTAATTCAAGTAACTCGCTGATAACTAAATTAGTAATTGGTATTGTAGGTATATTGTATAAAACATACGATGTATTGTCAATTCTGATGTTGTCCTAATTAATTTAGACTAGGCAATCTTAACAAATGATATTGTCTGAGCTACACTAGTTTATCTTAATGCGATTTGACTTAACCAGTTTAGTCTAGGCAGAACTAGTTCAGCCTAAAATTGAGTTTCGCAACATGTACAATTTGTACATTTTGCCGTAAGGAATGAATCAAGATATTAAGTGGCTTACATACTTCTGATTGGCAAAAATCTCTGTATCCATTCGTTGGGAATATCTTATTTGTGAGAAACATAGCTTTTATCTTATTATCATATTTAAAATATTAATGTGGAGATTTGTATCCACTAAAACCCCTGTGATGGCCTTCCTCGGCACGGAAATGGAGAGGTCCTCGGGATCGCTTGCGCATGCGCATCCGCTGCCCCTCTCCGCTCCGCTTGTGGCCGGTGGAGCTCGTCGCATAAAGATCGGACCCACAGATTTTTAAACTTGAATGAAAAAATATTTATAAATACGTTATTTTTATAAGAAGATTAAACAAACATCATGATTTTGTGCGGGTTTGAATTCGATTTAATTTCCGGTCCTTTATGAAAATATTAAAAACATCTGCCGTTTGAGATTCGTTGAATGTACATAAGCATTGATTGCCCGTCTTAATTACTTGCTCGAAACATTTAAATGATATATTTTATTTTTACGAATTTATTACAATATTGTATAGCTTCGCGTTGGTTATACATAGGTTATAATTTAAATGAAACTTACGTTACTTTTGTGCACTCTTTTAGCGTTAAGATAAAATTAGTCATATGACGTTAAAACACCTAAGACTTTCAGTGTTATGTGTGAATTATTTTAGTAATTGATTATATTAGTATAGATAAAAAAATTGTCATAAATTGTACACATTACCATGGCATTTAATTCGGTGTGGCGTAAAATCCTGATTTTAAGCGAGCACCATCGCTCATGGACATCACCAGAGGAGCCACAAAAGCCTTACTAGCTTAAAAAAGAATAAGGGACAAAAGGGCTTCCGGCTCCCTCATTTACCATATGAAATGTAGTTGTATCACAATTAAATCAATTAAAGTATTAATAATAACCACAGCTAGCAGAGGCGTAACTATACCATCTGGGGCCCGTGGCAATTCTTTCGATGGGACCTCCCAATAAAAATTGTCACGTTATAACTTAATTTTAATGAATCACTTAAGTAGTCACCCAAAACTATTAGTAATATTGTGTGCATTGTAGCTATACACATGTCTGATAAGCTTTATTTTCAAGACCATAGGCTTATACACATTTAAAATGAAATAACAATTTATTTTTAATAAGACTTTTATTAATAATTTTTTTTTAGGCCGGGACCCTTTTGGTTGGGTGGCTTTTTGCCACCCCTGCCACCCTATAGTTACGCACCTGACAGCTAATATTTTAGGACGTACCTCATATGTATAGCTAGCTGGAGCTCGAGACTTCGTCAGACAACGCGTCTGTGATGCCTACGTCATAGTAACTTTATGAATGCAAAATCTCAGCCCGATTGGTTTAAAGTTTCGTACAAATTTTCATCCCCTATTTTATCCCCTTAGACAAAATCCTTTCTTAGCGGATGCCTACGTCATAACATCTACCTGCATGCCAAATTTCAACCCGACCCGTCCAGTGTTTAGCGCTGCGCGTTGATAGATCACTATGTCAGTCAGTCATCTTAGAATTATATGTATATATTTAGACGTTGTAATTTAGTGTGCAACTGACCAAGAATAAGACACCATCTTTGATCTTTTTTCCCAGCACTTGCAAGCTGTAAAATACACTACAATATAGGGTAGGCTACAACAGTAAAGTTTATAGGTATTTTAAAGCAGGTAATACATTTGCAACTCGCTTTACGGCGTACATGGGCAGCGGCGACCACTTACCATGAAAAAGACTGTCTGCTCGTTTGCGTTCAACGTCAATAAAAATTCGATTTCTGAAAGAAAAAAAGATGAGAAGAAATATTCACTATTTACATAGTATTTAAATGAAAATTAATCTAATAAAAAATAATTAAAATTAATGTTAGTGTATTTGTTGTCGAAAGTCATTTTTAAACATTTATGAAATTATGATTTATGGAAGATAAATTAAAATCTATTTACTTTATAATTAAAGATGAGAAAACCTTATTAATATAATATGAAACCTGATTGTTTTAAATACAAGAACATTAAAAATCATGCCGTTGGCGGAATTTTAATATTCTGTGCAAACTGTTTTCATTACGCATTTCATCGAGAGTTGTAAAAATGTTTATTTTACGCTTTGAATGCTTTAATTATATAAAAAGCCTAGTGTTAAATATTTATTGTTTTACCATTTGTATCAATTTACCAATTATTTTTTTATATATTTTATTTATTATATTTTTCGCTTTCCATTAAATTTACTTCGAAGAAATTCAAACATTTCATTTGGGAAATCTAACAAAAAAAATAAAAAAAAACAATCTTGAATACATTACATTACTTTTATCTATACTCATACGATGTATACTTATAATTTACAGTATATGTTTTAAAATTCTGTCCAGCATGCTGTGGGATACTTAAGTTAAACTATCGCTTTCACAAAATGTTAAATTCTGATAGTAGATTTCTTTACTAAATCGCCTCGTTACACAATTCATTGTAGCATGTTTTGATAGCAATAGTTTACCATTATTAACCCCCTAGTCAGTCTTATACACTCGTTTATTCATTCGTTCTTTGAGACCTTTAATCCGAATTACGCTAATTAACGTCTTATGCAATTACACTTATAAGTATTGCTTTCAGTTTTTCATGCAAATGTACACATGGTATTTGCCATTGCTTTATATCTGAAAGAATTTTACTGTCGGTGCTTATATTTTTTAAAACAACAGCTTTCATAAGGCTACCTAGGTAACTTTTACACGGATTTTTTACGAGAATGAAACCTACAAATGAAATTCTGGGCTGAATGACATTTAATTCCTTCCAGTGTGCTGGAAATTGTATTTTTCTCACATCCATAATCACTTTGGTCATAATCACTTACAGCGTGCAAATATATTTCGTAACAGCATATAAATATCCCACTGTTGGACAAAGACCTTCTTTCCTTTTAAGGAGAGGTTAGGAGCTCAATTCGCTAGGCTTTTCCAATACCGATTGACGAATACATGTGGCAGAATTTCTGTCGTGACATGTATGTTTCCTCACGGTATTTACGTTTAGTGCAGACCACGAGATGAATTTAAACAGATCTCGAAATCTAAGAGGTTTGACCCGCAATCATCGGTTATAATCGACATGTTCTAACCGCAAGTCCCTCTCGGATCTTTAATATATGTAAAGCATTATATTATACACATCATTTACTGAGCCGAGAAGGCATAGTGGTTAGAATACGTCGATCTTAACCGAAGATCGTGGGTTCAAATCCCGGCTAGCAATGCTAAGTTTTTAAAATGCTTACTGTCATACCACAAAAGACGCATTAAAACCATGTTGAACGCGTGTCTAGCTAAACAGTGCTTAAGATTTAAACATTACTTAAAATATTATCTAAATTGCTTAACAGAGAATAAACTCATAAAAAAACTTATTGATAAAATGTTACACGTTACATTTGACAGCAAAAATAGGTTTTAAACATCTATTAAACTCACTTAAACGTATATTAATCTATGTCTAAAGCATGTTTAACTCAAAACTGTCTTAGCCGCGCGTTTAACGTCTGTTTAAATCTTTTGTAGTAAGGCAGTTAGTATTTAAAGTCATCTTATGCTCGGCAGTGAAAGGAAATATAGGGAAGAAAACTGCATGTGCCGGGAAGAATTTTAACATATGTATAACCGCCAAACCTCAGCAGAGAACAGGCTGTTATTTTACTGTACTATATTTTTAAATATTTGTTGTGAGTACAAGTTTTATTGCATGGCCCCTATAGGGTAAAAAGCTTTCTCCATTTCAATTTATGTTTGTCATTCTTAATCTATGATCATCCAGTTTTTTCCAGCTGTTTTTACAATATCGTCAACCCATCCTTATATACACCCGTATTTATATGCATATATACCAATATATTATATACCACATATACTTATATATTCACACGAATCCCCCGTTCTTAATAAAACACGTTTAGGTCCATTAGCCGTAACACTGAAAGGATCGCAAGAGGTTTTTACGAATGTAACTGAATATATCATCGTTATCCTGACTGACCAATTTACGGAACCTTCCGGATTAAATTTAGCAGGTAAAGAAAATATCATATTCGTTTTTGTTTTTTAACAATGTGTTGTTTTTTCGTTAAAATAATGTATAATAAAATATTCAAAAACATTCGTTTTTTTCGTAGAAGAAAAATGTAAAAACGATTTTATTTTTTGCAGATTTTTTAAATTAATATCTTAAATGTGTAAAATCAGCTGTTAAATGAATATCTTATGAACTAAATTATTACATGATGTTCTATGTTATTTTCATTTTTATCATATTCGGCTCCGAGGTTTTTAAGAATTTTTCTGTACTACTAATAGTTTCGGATTTGGCCATCCACGCCCAGTTATATACAACTTATACTAAATACTAAGAAAACTTAAATTAAGTATTAATAAATAAAATAATATATTAAATAACATTGACTATCTTCTTGTGGAAGTCCCGTTCAAATTGGTCCAGCCGTTTTAAACAACAATAAGATAAACAGACAAAAAATTTAAAAATAGATTTTTTATGTTAGTATCGTATATTCTTTTATATGCGTTTAGTGAAAAGCTGTTAATTTTAAATTACAAAGAGACACTTTTATTATCAATTATTTATCAATATGGATATACTGCAAGTCAAACGAAACGTTTTTTATCATGCTGGAATCCGAATTAGTTTCGACAGCTTGTGTGAAAAGTTCCACATTCTATATAGAACGGTTTTCTGTTCTGAAAAGTCAAATCTAGATGATAAAAACAACGTAAATCTGGGATTCAAACTGTTTCATTGGAAAACCGTTGTTACTTTTGAATATTTTTCAAAATCCATTTTAAGATCCATGAAATAAAACAAACCTTTGAAATAAAAATTAAGTGTAAAAATAGTTAGAAGTAACGATTTTTACGCAATTTAATATATTAGACCACATTTCTAAATCGTAACATTTAATCTAAAATTACAACATTATATTTATGTAATATAATTATTCAATTCAATTCTTTCGTTATTTAAATTATATGTAAGTTACAAAACACTAGAGGCTAATAATTATGATAAGCTATCAAAACATGCCACGTTTTGACAGCTCTTAAGCGGAAGCGTTCAATGTACAGAAATTATGTAATTCAAAAAATAATGTCATTATCCTGCAAATTTTCTATCTAAGATGTGAAATATATTAAATATATACGAATCACACTCAACGGCCCTTATTAAGATCTTGTGACCTTGTGTCGGGGGTCCGGAAACACTCGCAACACTAACACAAACACCCAGACCACGACAAACATCCGTATGGCCAATACAGCCATTTACCGTGAGCGGGGATCGACAAGCGACCGTTAACGCTTGAGTCAGTTGCAGTGACCACTGCGCCAACGTATCTGTGTATGTATATATTAGTAACTTTTACCCTCGTAATTGACATAAAACAAATATAAAACCTGGAACCAGTTACCTATACTAACCTATATAATATATATATTAACCTAACCTAACCTAACGAAAACTATGACAGCCAAATATAAGGACACTGACATTAAATGCTTTCAGGTATAAAGCAATGACAAATAATTCAATCTAAAGTTTTATGAAAGCCTAAGAGCACAACTTATTAGTGTAATTCTTTTCTGATAACTATTTTTAATATTATTTAATAAAGAACTATTATCTTAAATACGACCCAAATAGAATTAATAATACAGTACGATTTTAAATAAATTAATTACTCACTAAACAAAAAGAAAATTCTCATCAATCTAAAACAATTTTCATTATAATTTGTTATTACAAACTCCTAAAAGTTTATTCTAAAGATCAATTTCAAAATATTTTCGAATCATGCATAAATCAACGATCTTAGCCAGTTTATTATGTTAAAACATTCCCCAATTTACATTTCAGTGATCACGAAGCACTTGACTTGTAAACAAATTTAGCCAGCACCTTGCAATGTAAACACAAACAAGACAATTATTGTTTATTATAAGCAGGGAAATAACTCTATACAAAATTTGCTCACCTATTTTCAATATACACGCTTTGTTGAACGCCTTTTGTTTCTTGAAGTTGTAATAATGTTAATGAGATTGTATTCTTGACGTTTTTTGACTCGAACTAGTCGTTCTTTTAATTTTATTTATACTTACTAAAAATTAATTAAATAGTGGAAAAACAGCTCTTTCTATTCCTCTGATACTTCCTATTATATGATTTTTTAATCGGCTTTCAAAAATAGGAGCAGGTTCTTAATACACGGGTCATTATTTATGTATATTCATCAATGACGTGACAACGGTTTCCTGATTTAATTAGTGCTTTTTTATTTTAAATGGTATATACGGAGAAAAACCTGAAATTATTTTTTTTTAATGTTTTTTTTTCATAAATTATACCCATACTGTACGACCCTATAAGAACTAACGTTTCAATTTAATAAAAAGTTTTAAAAAAAATCAGTTGTTTACTTTTAAATTTCAGCTTACGCTGGTAAAATCTCTATTACAGGCCCAGTTGACAACCTGTATACTCTCCAACTGAAATATAATTTTAATCCAAACGGATTATTTAGTTCGGTTTTAAAATCGAAATATTTGCTATCAGTATACCATCAAAGTACACGAAATTACATATTTACTTTAAAAGACCAAGTTACTTACTTACTATTTTACTATTAGAATCAACATCATCGTCCTCAAATAGGTATTCGTAGTTAAAGAAATTATTCACGCAAAGACGCAGTAATTATCTAGTACTATAAACTAACTGATGCAATAATATTATTTTAATCTATGTTAATAGTTCGCCTTTGAGCTTAATTTGAACATCATCTAGTCTATATATAATTTCCTAGAAATCTGTCTGACATTTAAATGTTAGTAATCAACAAATTTTCGATATTTAGATATTAGACAAATATTTGCGACTATTCATCAAAACAGGTCAGTAGGTAGAAATATAGAACTACGCAAAATATATTTATTGGACCATTGATTATGGAGTTAAAAAAACTATATTCGAACGTCTTTAGGAAAACTCCACACGGAATTGAATCTGACAATTAAAACTATATTTAAATAAGCGAAACATTAATACCATGTACTCGTATGTTCCGTGCAGAAGTACAAATTAGTTTTCGGTAATGTTTTTTTTTTATATGTATTATTTGACTTATTTTTCATAAATTGACTAGCACGATGACTAAAAACGAAACAGCTTCTAGTGATCTCTTTATAAAAATCATTCTATTTATTTATAACAATAATAAGAAATATAGTTCGAATTAGCTATATCTTGCTATTTCTCCCGCACTTATGGTTAATGCTTCGATTCTTTAGATTGTAGCGTGATGTTTTATAATAATAATAAATAAATAAACGCATCAAACTTAACGGACCCCCATTAGGATCTTATGATCCTGTGTCGGGGATCCAAAAACACATACAATACAAGCACAAACACCCAGACCACGGAAAACATCCGTATGACCAATACAGACGTTTTGCCGTGAGCGGGGATCGAACCCGCGACCGTTAGCGCTTCAGTCAGTTGTAGTGACCACTACACCAACCTGTCAGTCAACTTATAACAGTTTATAACTTAAAACTTCCCTTAATAAATGGGCTATCTAAAGCAAGTAAAAAATTAAATCGAAGTAATGGATCCTGTTAGCGCAGCCAAATAAACTCTTCAGCTGTATATATGTAATTATAACTCTTGAGCTCAGACTGTTATTTGCTTCATATGATTTTACAAGCTGGTACCCGCGACTTTGTTTGCGCATTTCTGGCGATAATAGCTAACACAAAAAAGATACATGTCGCGGGCTTTTTGTAAGATTATGTAAGATAAGCATTTCCATTACATACGTGTAACTCTAACAGTTTTTGCAGCGCACACCAGAATAGCTTGCAAATGGCAGTTTTTTCATACTTACTTGACACTTGTCGTTGTATTTTCGATTCACACAAAACCTTCATAAATTAGCCTATTATTCTGATGTAGAAGTGATATTATTATTAAGTTTTATAAATATCCATTTAGTAGTTTTTGCGAGATATTTCGAATTCGTGCATCTTGCTTTGATAAAGTGGGAAAGCAACACAAAGTTTTAAGAAAAAATCCAGTATATCTATACTTTGTCTCATCCTTGAAGATAAATGAAATTATAGATTTGGATAGCTACATTAATGGACAAACGCATTCATAGAGCTCATAAAGCCTATATAATATAATTACTTGTCCTGAAAGACTGATTCATCAACGCAGAGCCTATGCCGCTGAAACTACTTGAAAATTTGGAAGATAATACTTTTGATGTTGTAAGCATCCAATAAGAAAGGATATTAATGGAAGTGTAATTTTCAAAGTATGAAACGCGTAATTTAGTATTGCTACTTCTGGTTAGAAATAAATGCACATGTACATCTATGTGCGTTTTTCAAAATAAATAAATCATTAATAGAAAAAGCATACTATAGTATATGACTACATTAATGATAAAACCGCGTAGAATAATAGGGAGTTGATATTCTCGCAGGATAACTGTAGCTAATTGTATCAAAAAATATTGTACAAAATATTTTTAAAAGAATAACTACTGAGTTTCTTGTCGGCTCTTCTCAGTAGTCCACACTCCGAGCCAGTGGTAGCTTCACGTGGAACTGACATCACAAATACAAATTTGTGTACATGTATCATCAATATATATTTTGAGTTTGAGTTTGAATAAATTTTAATAAGAAGGTGATGTTAATAAAACTATATGTAATCCGAGCGAACTCTGTGAGTGAAGCTAGTTAAGAAGAAAATTCGCTTATTATGTAGGTATTAAATAAAAAAGTTAAGGCAAAAGTATCAATTTATTTCACACCATACTTATCGAATACATGAATAGAATATTTATACGACAATGGATTTATTTACACGGTGAATTTAAGCTTATAACTAAACGAGAAAATTTAAACTACATTTTATTCTTTGGTTAGTAAATCACGGCTACCTTAATCAAAAAATTAATGAGAGTGTTAAATAAACAAACTTAAAATCTAATACAGTCTTTGATTTAACGCTAATGTTTATAAATGCTCGGCTATTTACATATTTTTATTAAAAATAAGATACGCCCGGCCACACATTGCAAGAAATTTCTGTTAGAAAAATGATTACATGGACATTTAAAAGCTGACGAAAAGAATCAAGGAGTAAATGAAAAAGAAGAACGCTTTCCACTGCCCGTTAGAATTTTCCTAACAAAAACCCTTTGCAGTGAGCAGCTGAATTAGAATTGATAGCTAGAGTTTTTATATAATATTTTATTAAATACCTAAATCAGACCAATAAACATACCCTGACAATAACGTTTGGAAAGCGCTAATTTTTTTTTTTAATAATTCACGTTTAATTATGAAAAAAATTTAATAATTAATATAAGACAACTTTTTCACTGTTTGTGGTTAAGCCTTTCGCATATTTATTTAAAAAAAAATAACTGCACAAAAATACTCTCCCGTGTGCATCAAAAAATAACATAACACTTGTAACAACATACGAAGTGTATGTATAAAAACATATCTGGGGCAGTCGAATAAAAACTACACTATCAGAGCTTATTTTGCAACAACTAAAGGGGTCATTTTCTTACAACCCTTACACGGAGTTGCGGTTTGGTTATATGTACAGGGTCGCCCAAAAGTAATGTCATAGTTTGAATGGGACGCAATTTAGGCAGATGACACCAAATATCAGTGTGCTTTGACATTTATGATGTAGATTTATATAGTTAATAAATTATCAACAAGCCTTGCAAGACTTGAAAACTAACATTGAAGAAGAAATCGCCAATTTAGAGCCAGATGTTTTTCGAGCAACAATTCAAAATGCTGTAAAACGAGCTCAATTATGCCGTCCAACTAATGTAACCAATAATGCACTATCAAATTTTTAATGAAAACAGAGCTCATTTTTACATTTATAACAAAATAGCAGCTAATTCAAGCAATGACATTACCTTTGCGCCACCTTATACTTTAGTACATATGTACACATTTCACAAATTTGACATTGTAACACTGAAACTATCATGACTTATTTTGTAATCTTTTATTAAATATATCAGCGCTATATACTCTTATTAAAGAAAAGTGTTATATAATACCAAACAGTTAACACTGTATATATGTATATATTTGTATTTAATAAAAAATAAAAATAATAATGACAGACACGTTGGCGCAGTGGTCACTGCAACTGTCTCAAGCGCTAACGGTCGCAGGTTCGATCCCCGCTCACGGCAAATGTCTATAATACGGATGTTTGTCGTGGTCTGGGTGTTTGTGTTAGTGTTGTGTGTTTCCGGACCCCGACACAAGGTCACGCGATCTTAATGGGGGCCGTTGAGTGTGATTCGTTTATTTTATATATTTGTATTTTAAAAATAATCACAAATACTATTCATATAACGCAACGATACAAAATAAAAATATAAGTATATGTTGATGTTTCCATTTTTCTAGCAATGTAATTTAGAATATTCGCTGAGTTTACATTAAGTTCTCTCAGGAGTACAATTTAAAAGCTGATCTTATCCTAATAATGTGCTTCTAGGAGATTGCTGTACATTTCCATGCAAATGTTGCATTACAGTAAAAAAAAACTCACCTTAGTTATTTGATTGGTACTTGAAAAAAATCATATTTAATAACAAAAGAAATCGTGATTCTAACTATACAGATACATGTATAAAAGCCTAAGGCAAACGTAAAAATAATTACCAGGTAAAAATATATTTAAATGTTGATAGTGTTGCCATGTTGAGGAGCGATAATGTAGTGTGTTTATGAAGGCATATTAACTATTGAAATTTAAGCTAAATTTTATACACTTTACAATTTAAATTTAAAACGGGACCGAAATTATGGCAGAAAAAATTAAAAAAATATATATTAAACTAATTATACGCTTTTTATCAGATTATAGGATTTAACGTTCTTGTGTGTACTTTTTATTATCAAGATGTAATAGACATTTTTATAAAAGCAACACTTTGAAAATACTAAATTCTTGGTGTACTATATTTAACCAACAATTAGATTACTCTTTAAAAATATAACTAAATTTTCTATTAATCTAATACAAGGCAGTTCTTACGACTAGGACTATTATTAATAGATCGGAAACAACTGTTACAGATATTAAAATAAAAATTTTATAAACATTTTACACTTCATTGGATGTTGCGCTACAATATTCTCGTTAGTGTGCATAATGTTACGAAACTTATGGTTGACGCTAAGCACTTTTCGCATCCCGAAGTTTTATAATATTTGACTTCGTCTTGCGTCGGCGGCGAGAATGAGGCTTCGTAGCTAAGTTTACTAGCACAAGGGAGCATGTCAACTGGAATTTCCATTAGCTTCCTGCGATAATCCTTTTTAGTTGCATCTAATCCGTTCTCTTGATCTTTCATAGCATCATCGTAAATATTATCGTCATCAAATTCTTCTTCGTCATCATCGGCTTTGTCTATTTCTTTTTTGTAACCTGAATTTATTTTAAATTGTGCATCGGAATGTTGTGCTTTGATATTTACTAAGTTAATTTTTAACTTTGTATCCATGATACAGCTGAGTCGGTCTAATGAGGCTTTTACGCGTTTACTTCGGGTTTCATTGCGTAATTTGTGCAGCCACGAAAGTCGGCAGTCGCAGGTTAACTTATTACCTGTTAAAAAACGTTTAAGTAAATAAAATTATAGATTAAAACTTTAAGCGACCAGACTTAAATAAATAGAAAAATAATATTCAATTGAAACCAGGGCAATTACGTTAAATTATAGTTATCACGAAATGCTACATTCTGACAGTTAAATCCTGATTTTTTAAATAAAATGTCTTTTTCAAATATCAAAATGTGGCAAGTTTCAGTAGCGATAATTTATCGTAATTATCCCCTGTAATTTACATTAGTAAAATTGTGCTATTATACAACAATGGTATGGATAAATATTACAAGTCAATAAGTTCACAATTTAAAAAAAAATCAAGAATCTGTAAATAACTAATTTATTTTTTTTTTTAACTAAAAATAACACAAACAAAGTAAATATTAAAAAAAAACTAATTAAGTAAACACAATGTTAAATTTACGAAATATTAAATTATTATTTTGTAATTATTTTGTAAAACCTAAAAACCTAATACCAAAATGTAACACTAAAAACAATGAATTTTAAAATAAAAAGCAAATTAAAACACTGAATGAAAGTAGTCATTAAATCATATCCGACAATGCAAGTGTAATAACGAGCAGTTTTGCGGCAAATATAATATCTCTCAACCACGAAATATACTCTCCATTAAAATGTCACAGCGCAACAAACAGCCATACATCAACCCTTGATTCATAGACTAGTAACTACGAATGTATTAAGCTTATACAGATAGGATTTGCGGCACAAAACATCCTTTATTTAATATTTCATAGAACAACAGACCATATGACTGCTCTATAAGAAATATATTTGCGTGACGAATTTTACGAATTTTCGTCCCACGACTCGTGTATGGCCTTTCCTTTGCATCCTTTCATGGCAGTGTAAATTTTAGTTGCGTGCGCATTAAAGCTGTGATGAATTTACAGCACCATATGAATTTTACTGTGGTTAATATTTTAGGCGCGATAGCAACCAGAACAAAGTGCTCGTGAAACAAAGGATGTATACCATAATGTTTTAACAACATCTGAGTTAAAAAAAAATAAACGGAAAAACTTAACAAAAATTGTAGAAAAAAAACTTTTAATATAGCTATAATAATACCATTAAAATATCACATATGTATATATATGATCAATTACTATTTTTTTTTAATTCACAACGAAAGGAAAACATTTAAAAGTTCAAAAAAAGTGCCGTAGCATAATAGTTCTTATTGTTTTTTTTATAAAGATAAATTATATTAGAAATCACATTCCTGATTAAAATAAATAAAAACCTATAGTAAAATAAATACCTATATTTTAAAAACTTGTAGTTTTGTGAGAATGGATAAATCAATGTTTAGTGGCCTTTTTAGCAAAACTACAGAAGATATTTTGATTAAATTTTACAGTAATATAGCTTATACATCTGGATCATACACAGACTACTTTTAATCACGATATCACGTGGGCGATCTAGCTAGCAGATGCTACATCAATACAACGATATCCTTTAATTTGAATTGCCTTTGATCTCAGTTAACAATTCATCTTAAGACAGAACTGCGCCCGAGATAATTCAAATTTACTGCGTAGTAATAAACGCGCTTAATTAACTCACACTGAAGTTCCACATTTGTTAATTGCGTTCTGAACTACACAACTATTATCTACAAAATTCTAAGCAAAGTACAATCTAATAGATCCCGCGGCGGCTGAAGACGTAATTTATACGACATAATGGCACTTTTGACTTTCCACGGACTTTATTTAAAGTGATAAGTGATGATTACCTTTAAAGCAATTCGAACTAATACTTGTACATTTACATCATATTATATGAAAGATCCTTGAGCATCCAATATGTAAGTTAATTTTCAATTACAGTTAGTTATATATTATGAAATAAGATTTTGACCTTCTATATTTAAAAATTTTGAACTCAAATATTTTCAATAATTATATATTCTACCAGGCCATTATACGTTCTCATTACATGCATAATAAAGTATTGGATGACGAATATATTCGAGAGTATAAAGTTTCGATGTAATCATAAATCCTTCACGTTATTGCTAATTATCCCCTCATTGAATTGTGGTTGATCGGATCGATTGCACGCTTGGAAAAACCACAGGCTATAGTTTTTGTGGCCATTGATTTGAGCTGGTGTATTATTCAATACATCCGGAGCTGGTAATTAGGTAATTATCCCAAATTAAAAATGTATACATTAATAGTGTATTAAAGATAAGTAAAAATATATAATAAGTATAAACCACAATTGGATGCTGATAAGCAATAATGTTTCAACCCACAAGTAGACTAATTCGGAGGTATTAATATGTATATTCTGATAATGCGTTTCGTATTTAACATTATAAAAAATTTATAAATAGTCATCTGAGAAAAAGTTTCTTAATTTTATAGGTCGAATATTGAAGTGTTCTCGATATTTTGTAATATACAATAATCGAATATATTAAAAAAATATTATTGGATATTTTTTTTATTTATACAAATCTACTTTTCATTCATTATGATTTTTAACAAATAGAATAGAGTAGATGCCTATATACGTTTTCGATCAAATTGATTAATAATAGATTTGATTGATTCATATTTAGACGCCATTTTCTCAAAATGAAGTCTGTGTGGCTCGATATAGTATTGCTTATTCTCCATCCCACGTGACATTGGCGAAATAACATGTGTCTAATTGGCACAACTAAAAGCCATTAACCAAAGAATTGAATTGAATTGAGTATTGCTTATCAGCGTTCAATTGTAATATTTCGTTATACCTATATAGTCGTAATGGAAAAGATAATTCATTACATAATTATGTAAAGGAAAGTGTTTTTTTTGTAATTAATATGAGTTTTAAAAGATACTTACCGTCAAGAGAGATTAATGCATAATTCGATTTCATATTATCTATAACACTTCTTAGCGTTTCTTGTTTCAATGTTTCCAACTTGTTATTCCTTAAATCCAGAACATTCAACTTTTGTATATCGTCGAGCACTCCATCATCTAACACTCCCAACTTATTATCGGCTAAAGAAAGTTTCTTCAACTGAGTCAATCCGCCGAAACCCCGTTCGGATATAAATTCTATTTCGTTGCCATCTAAATAAAGTTCTTGAAGGCTCCAAAGTTCCGCAAACGACAGATCTCCTATCATCATCAATTTGTTATATCTCATGTCCAATGTAATCAGATTCGACAAACCTTGGAAGTTTTCTCTGATGACAACCGTCAACAAATTACTGTTCAGATCCAATTTTATCAAATTGTTCAAATGCTTGAAGCATCCGTCGTGTAAAACGCTAATTATATTCTTAGACAGATGTAGCCTCTGCAAATTAGGTAGGACGTAAAATACGTCCCTTTGCAATTCCGATATCTGATTTTCAGCGAGGCTCACGTTAGCCAACATTATTAAGTGAGCGAACGCCATTCTCTCCAATTTTCCAATTTTGTTTTTCAGTAATGTTATCTCCCTCAATGTCGTCGAATTTGTGAATGCGAATGACGGTATGCTGAATATATTTGCATATTGTATATTTAGATACTGCAATCGATCAAGTCTAACAATAACCTTGGCCGGTACATACGTTAAGCCTCCGTCCGCTCGTACATTAAACGTGAGCCTTTCTATTTTCGGTTGTGAATAAAAATTAGACCAGAAGGGATCATCTTCCGCTATTCCACCGTTGAATACCCAGCAGTCGGCTTTTGTAGCTGTTTTTATTTTAATACTCTCGCAGTAGCAGTGTACTTTAGACACCCGATCCTGTATATCGCAGATGTTAACGTAATGCGAGTAGGGGGATTTTTCGGATTTCCATCTTCGTTTATCATTTTGACGACTCTCCGTCAAGTTTATCTCCACCGTTGCGAAAGCGATCATTAGGATTAAGTACTTGAAGTCCATATTTATTGCTTTTCACATCGAGATCGAAATCTGAAACAAGGAAATAATATTAAACATTTTAAATCTCCATTTCAAAATTTTAAGAAAAGATTTCCGTTAAAAGATAATGCAAAATTATTCATGTCTGAATAATAGGTATTTAGTATTTTAAAAGAATATAATTACTTACATATTATTAATGTATATTAAATAAAAAATAAAAAGTTTTCGTTTTCGTCAATTTAAACAATTATTTAAAGAAGAATCACGAAATGGAATCAAATTGTACAAAAACCCTCCAACATCAATTAATTGTCTTTAATTTAACAAGTACAATAATTTTCATCACAAAATTAAGTACTAATAAATAATTCATATGAACATTTATTCTACGGATCATGATTGGCGGCTGCTTGACATGAAAATTTAAATATAATAAATAGGTCAATTAACATTGGTTAAAATTAACAATGACTATAATTAACCACATTTTGCTCGCGACCATGTTTGAACGCTCGATAATAGTAAATATGCAAACGGCGACTAAGTCTGAACTATAAATAGAATTGTAATCGTAAGTCTATTGATATATTATAAGAGTGAAAATTGTTTTGTTCGTTTGTTTAAACGCTTTAATCCTGTAAACTACCTGTGCGATATAAAGATACGATTCTAATGTTGGATAAAGAAAAAGATTAAAGAGCCGAGATGACTTAGTAATTAGAACACGTCGATCTCTTCCGATGGCCACGGGTTAAACGCCGACTAGCACCACAAAGTTTTTAAGTGTTTAAATTCATCTCGTATTCAGCGGTGAAATAAAAACATTGTGACGAAACCTGCACTTGCCGGGAATAACTCTGACAGATATTTATCCGAAAACCTCCGGTGGAGTAGCGACGTGAATTAAGCTATTAACATTCTTCACAATAGGAGGGCTTCTGTCTATCAATGGGCCATTTAAAGGCTGTTACTTTATACTTTAAAGAAAAATATACTCGGTCCAGTTGTTTTTACGCAGGCAATTAGATAGCCAGTTCAGGGAAAGTACACTTACGAGAACATTTTTACTAAGACCAATGCAAGCGTAGCAGTAACCTTAAATACCAATTGGGAAAGTACCGAATTATAATGCAAGTAAAATCGAGAAACACGTCTTGTGTTAAGATACGTAATATATATCTGTTACAAGCTGTATTTCTCGACTTTCCTTACAGACTTTCCACACCAATACATTATTTTAAGTAGCCCTAGGGAATCCTTTGACTATACGGAATATAAAGTATTCGCAGTCAAAGCGAGTTTCTTTTTCGGGGTGTTGTAGATGTATTAGTCGATATAAATATATATCAAACTAGCTGTGCCCGCGACTTCGTTCGCGTGTATTACAGATTGGTATGTCTCCTGCAAAGCAAGGTTATAATGGTCTGCGATGCTGCTCAAGAAAGGAGCTTTTTACATTGGATTTGGGAACTTTCTGGTTGTATTTATAAGCAGACACTAACTCACGGCACGGTATTCCTCTCCGGTTTTCACAATAAATGTTGAAGAAAATTGTTTTGCGCGAGTCTTTAAAATTTCGACTGTAAAACAGTATGTTCCCGCCGAGGTTCTCCTTGTGTATGTGTCGGGTGACTTTTTTAACTGGGCTTGATAGGCCAAATCCGGAACTATAAGGAATCGCGAAAAATACTTAAAAGAGTCTTATGTCCGATTTTGAGAAATCTAAACTTGCATCATAAGTTTTTTTGATTTCATGATTCTCCTGGCCAGGAATAGAACCCACTAATTTTGAAAAATTAATACATTCGGTATTATTGCACCACCTAATACTGTCACTTGTAAGGATCAGCTTTTGGAAATTAATAGTAAGCGACAAATTAAAGGAAAAGATTTATTTTTTTACAAAATAACATTAAATCTATTCATTAATTAGAAGTTAAGTAATCGATTCTAGACAGACATAATCAAATATGAAGGTTAAGTCATGGGTCCCGGTAAGTTTAGAAAAATAGTCTGCATTACTTCGAACGATTTGTTTATAGGTTGCATCGAAATGCTAGTCACCTACTAAAGTAAGGAAGAGTGTGAACAATACAATCGAAAATATACAAAGTGAATAACTCAGAGTAACTTATTTTATGTTTGTCTATTTGTTCTATGTGAGCTATACAACGTTGATAGAATGTGACGTTTGTTTTGGTCCCCTTCACCTACTTCGGTAGGTTTAGATAATTCTTAAAAAGATGGATCAATTTATTAAAAAATTTACATTTCACTGGACTCGGCTATTGTACTCACCCGCTATTAGCGTTATAACATCCCGTTTTAATTTTAAAATTTCACTTTTAGGTATAATCATTTTTGAAGAATTACTAAAGATTTAATTAATGTATGAATTTGATAGAATTTTGAAAAAAAAAGCCTTTTCTTTTTGTTGGAGTTAACTGTATACTCCTGAAGTTGATGATCCTTATAATATGTGACAGTATCAGATGGTGCAATAATACAGAATGTTAATTTTCTACAAAATCAACGTGTTCGTTTCTGGCTAGGAATACCTTTTTTTTCAAAAAACTAATGATACAGTTTTAGTTTTTATCCAAATCAGCTCTGTGACTCCTTTATTTATTTTTCGCTTATAGTTTCGGTTTTGGTCTATCATATCCAGTAAAAAAATTACCCAGTAAATATATTAATATTTAAAATTATTACATTTATATAATATATATCTTCCCTATTTCAATCAAATATTGTTCACAATTTCATTGGTATCAATTTTGTTTCTTATTACATGCATTACTTTTCTGCCAGTGAAAGTTTCGTCAAAATCGGTCCAGCTGTTTCAAATATTACCCGAAAAAAATTGAGTGACAGAAAGACAGACAAAAATTCTAACAATTATTGTTTTGGGGTCTATTGCGTATGTAAAGGCCCAAATAATTTGTTTTTTTCATATATCTTCTATGTACAGACAGCGACCCGTTAGAATTTTTTTATATGTATGGATTAAAAAATATCTAAAATAGAAGTAAGCCTAAGACACTCCTTATAACATTTGCTAACTGCAAGTAAAAGTACCATCAAAATCGGTTCAGCCGTTTCAGAGATTAATCGGAACAAACAGATAGACAGACAGACTGACAGACAAAAAATTAAAAAATATATTTTTTGATGTAAGTACTGTATATACTTTCATGTATTTAGTGATAGGCACAAAAAATGTTCAACGTAATTCTTTAAATTGACATAACTTTTTTATTTATGGACCGATTGACATGAAACAAAGCTTAAATGTTAAGTGAAGCTTACTACAATATATTAGTGAAAACCGCATCTAAATCGGATAAGCCGTTTCTGAGATTAGCGTGCACAAACGCACAGATAAACAGACAAACAGATAAGAATTCTAAAAATCATTGTTTTGGGTTCTATTGCATTAGTAAAGACCCCCAAGAAGATTTTTTTTCATATATCTTCCATGTACAGACAGCGACCCGTTAGAATTTTGTTATTAGTATAGATTATAGATATAGATTGATATTTTCCTCGCAAGAGAGCTCCGACAAACGCGTGCGATCGCTGCAAATCATGATGTGCTTTAGGGCGAAGCGCGGCCTTCGACGCGCTATTTATAGGACGGGCCGCCCTACACCGGCCGGCCGCGGGTCGGTACCGCCGCGGTGCCGCAATAACTACGTCCCTGCATTTTAAATTTGTAATATCTTCGGAAATATTCACTTAAATTACATGCTGTAAAAAGCATATTGATCTATAATAAATGCACAATTTATTTAAGGTACTTAATTAGATAAGGATTAATGCTGTATTGTTTAAAATCACTTCGTAAATAACCATTTTTTAGTAAAGGATAAAAAATGGTTATGGTGGGTTATCCCTAAGAGATAGACATATACCATCGCGGACTTTTTTGTTGAACTTTTTAAGGTGGACAATACTGTAGTACATTATTTTGGTCTATCTCGTAGGGTTCAGCCAGCGTTTGCAATATAAGCGTAAAAAAACGTGCTTATTTACGACATCACATTAGAAACTTCAAAATTTAGCAGCGTTTCTCTACTATATTATGCATGTATTATACATATAAACCTTCCTTAAGAATCACTCTATATATTAAAAAAAATCGCATCAAAATCCCTTGCGTAGTTTTAAAGATCTAAGCATACATAGGGATAGACAGACGGCGGATAGCGACTTTGTTTTATACTATGTAGTGATACTATACTATATATATACTAATAATTTTATGTACCTAAGTATACAGACTTTTTAATCGTCTTACAAGAAAGGAGGAGCAATTCGTTAGGGAGTTTTTTTGTATATTTTGTTTTTGTTTACACTGATTGTGGACCGATTCTGAGTAACTTTTGTTAGATAGGATATAACTCCTAGTTGGTGCCATTATCAGGATCTGATGCTGAGACGAGTCGGTGTAAATAACACTTATTCGTAAAAGATATTACTGGGCACCATCTTCAAAATGTTGTAGAAAATGTTTGTTGCTTGCTTTTTAGTTTATTTGTACATGTACATAAACCTCCTCGAGCTGCAAACGTTGAATAATTATGTCAGATGCTTTGGTTGTCTGGAATGACGTTGTCTGCTATTTAGCGGTCGCTTTATGTCTTCAGGTGACATCATTCAAACTTTTACTATAGAAATAGTATGGCTTCATAGAAAGCCTATTTTGATACTGTAAAGTCAAAGAGCTTGCTAGACGCCCATAATTTGACGGACCACAACCCTAGGAAACCAAAGCGTATGTGAATATTACATGGTAGTATTGTTTGAAACACATATTTTTAAATGCTGATAAGCAATAATGTGTCAACCCACAAAAAGAGAATTCAGAGATATTGATGTATTTTGATATTGCTTTACCTGTTTAACATTATAAAATAAAATTGAAGTCATATAAACTATGTTAATAATTACGGAAACAAGTTTCTTAATTGATTGGTTCGAATTTCAAGTGCGTTCCATATTTTGCAATTTATACAATAAACACAAATATTTAAAAAAAAAACTTTTTATTAGATAATATATTAAATATATCAGTCTGATTTAAATTATTTATACCTTTTATTAAAAAATAAAAGAAAAAGTGGATATATACTTCTTCAAACTTATTTGTTAAGAATAGGTTTGACATCTTTAGACGCCATTTTTTCAAAATGGAGTCCGCGTAGCTTGACACAGTATCAGCGTCCATATTGCCACGGGATAAAATAGTATGTAAGCAATCAGCACATTAAACATTAAATTCTATTCACTATTTCCCGTTAAACGATATTACCTATCATCATAGCAATTCATTATTTGTCTATACATATATCTACCATCAATTGCATGCATTAGCGCGAACGCGCTAAGGCTATGTTCTGCTGTCGCCTAAAAAGGAAGTTAATGATTTTGCCACCTTAAATAGTACGTTATTGTTCCAATTTACATAAAAATGAAAATAAAATCATTGTTTTAATGACAGAAATGTTTGCCATATTATGTAAAAATATCTTGTAGTCGATTATTCATGCTAATATCTTCATCAGTTCGACTTTGAAAAGTAAAGATGAAACTGTTTTTTTTATTTTATTATGGCACAAATAAATATATGGTAAAAAATTTTAGACCTTAAAATCTGAGAGCTCTACTCCATTTTGCTCCCAGTAACATTCCTTAATCCTACCAAAATATCAAAAACATGTCAGTTTGATAAACTTAATTTTCATAATTAGTGACATAGTGCTTATATCATCTTGCATCACTATGCATCACTTCAGGTAAACATGACTTTGCTAACCGTTTTCTAATAAGACGATGAGCATTATTCTAAGTGGTATACATAATAACTGTCAAGAGACTAAAGTATGCATACACAAGCGCGTTCCCACTGAGGCGACATAAAACTGAGGACATACGAGTATGCGAGTCTACGGAAACATTTCGGTACGAAGTTGTGAAATTGTTCCTTATTTTATGAAGAAAGAACATGCCGCTGAAATTTTTATCACGAGACTAAAAATAATATTTACGTATTTTCTAAAGTAACATAGCACGTTACCGTTGTTTATTTCGTTAATATGATGCGTCGGGAACAGACTTTTTTAAATTTTTTATGAATAATTTTATGCTTCGCTATAAACCAGGTTATTTTAATAAACTGCATAATGAAAGGTATTTTTTTCTTTGTGTAATATTGTAATTAAAACAAAGTGCTTAGTTGCGTACAGTGGTGTTTTATTGTCAGCGCCTTTTAATGAAGTCAATGCAAATGTATGCAACATTGTAATTACCTTTCTTAGAGTGTAGGTGTCTTACATCCTTTTTACTACTTCATCATAACAATAGATTATACATCACTAGCATTCCGCCTGCGACTTATTTATATGGGATTCCCAGTTATCGAGAATTTTTCGGGATTAAAAATCTATACAAGCTCTAGACTATCTATCATATTTGTATCAAATTTAATTTAAATCGGTTCAATAGTTTAGATGTGCTTGCATAACACACACTTACAGACACATACAGACAGACAGCATTAGTTTACGCATTTATAGTATTAGTAAGGATTAATTATAGGTACATAGTGACTATCAGTCGTAAGATATGAAGAGATTTTGTCGTTAAATTCGTATAATTCTAACGTTTTAGTGACACATTTTATGAAGAACATTTAATTTAATTTGATAGTTAAATATCTCTAAAAACTGCTACAAGAATAAATTTATAAGGACAGATAATACACATCTGTTGCATGTATAAATTCGTAATTATATCATATGTAAGCCTCTGTAAATGAACATTTAATTTTTTTTAACTAACCTAACCTAACCTAAAAATTGAAATCAAAATTAGAATACTTTTGGTCAAATTTCGAATACAAATTATATTTTTGAACGCCCACCAAATGAATCAACCACGGTTTCAGAAAACTTAAACCTCAGGCCAGAAACCAAAAAAAACACAACGAGATAATTTTTGGTGTTTATTTTTTAACAAGATTCGTCTTCGATTTCGTCAAGATTACTTCCAAACTTTAATATGTATTAAGATAGCCAAGATTGACTTTACTTGCAACTAGTAATAACAAGACAGTCAATTAACAATTAAACATGAACATAAAGATGTAATAACTTTACGACCGTTGACGAAATCCTTTTGTCTCGCCAGCATACTGTAACGCGGACAATTACACTTAATTACTTCATTAGGAGACTCTTGTTCCGTGTATTATATTAATTAATATTGTTACCGTTTCTACTATCGTTAAATGTTTGTAAGTACTGGAAAATGTAACATTACTCGCGCCTGTTTGCTCTCGTCGGAGTAATTTAGATGGTTCCCACTAACTAGTGATTATGTGGATACAGCCGTTTATGTGGAATAAGATTGTTGTTTATGGAAATGAAAAATATCTTGTTAACAATCTAGGATAAAAGTTGGTGCGATAGTTAATAAATAAATACGACTGTTTTAGCTACGTCAATTACAAAAAGTTACACGCACAACTGAATGGCAATTATGTTAACTATTAAATTCAGAGAAATTGATTTCATATTTTTGTACTAAAACGCCTCGTTTAATTCTCAACACGTGCCACGTTTTGATGGCGATATGTAATTATAATTTAATTTCCTGCATGTTAAAAACGTATTAATCTTTATATTTCAAACTTTTGCGATTAATACTATTTATATTTTATAAATCATGTCTTACCGCGATAACTAATGGTAGTATAATTTTATTGCCCGATCATTATAATACAGTTAAGACAATATTAATATTATGAGGGTAGGCGAAGAAAACTCGCGCACTTGCTGCCGCATGGCGCGTGGTACACCAGTCAGCTCGTGACCACGATGGATGCAACTTCGTCGAAACGTCGAGCAATAAAAAAGATATTACTATAATTAGCTATCGCGATAAGACCCGCTATATTAAATATCAATTATGTTAAACATCGAATTATTATCACGAAAATATCGGCTTTAGTTCATTGATAATTTTATTTATTTATTTTATTTTTATTTTATTCATTAGGGAAACATACAGAATATCATATATTACAACTAAATATAATAAGAATATTATAACACTTATACCAGTTAAGTTTTCACTACTGTTTTAACAGGGAAGTGGACTAATTAATTATCACATATTATATTATTTTACATTTGTTCGATTTTATATTTTTAAACTGTATATCAAAAGAGTTTATTCGAAGGAGTTCACAAAATAATATATTTCACGTTTTATATCTTATCGATTTTTGAGCTACATTATGATGATAATAAAATAATAATAGTATGAGGTTAATGAATAGCTATATGTCACGTTGAAATTAGTTAAAATTCATGCACCAAATAAAAATGTACATTTACGTGTAATTGCCACAAACAGATTAGCAGATTAAAGATAAAAGCATTAAAATAAGCTTTTCATTAAACTATTATTAACATCAAGGCAGTCAGAAATAATTATTTTCAATTATAATTACACTTCGAAACTGAGTATAACTCGCTAACTGGAAACAGACGAAGCCACAACCTACAATTTACAAACTTTAGTAAGAAAATCTTAAAATAAAAAAAAAATAATTCAAACAAAATATATTTAGCAACATTCGTACAAAATCTCGTATAAAATAAATGTTTGTTCCTCATAATTTTCGTAATTTATCGCGCCATATGACTGTATTTATACGCTTAATTATCACCGGGTGTAAAATTATCACCCTACTGTTGTTTGTACCCAAGGAACAGATGGATTGGAAATGGTATGTGTGTGATTAAAATCAAATCTAAACATAGAAGGGCGAAATGTTCTATTATAATAACGTCCATAGGATCAGTTTATTTATTTATTTATTTATTCAGTTACACATGTACATATTTAAATAATGACTTGAAAAAACAACCGACTTCAAAAGCAAAACACGTAATTTCGTTTACGTGGTCGAGATACTTATACCAGTTATTTCCATTCTAAAACTAAAACACAGAACCGATTTTGATAGAATTCTATGGTACCGATCTAAATGAATACGCTTTAAAATAAAATTTTCAATCGATCTGCAGTAATATGCAGTTATGAGGTTGTTATTGATGTTGATGTTTGTTACATTACAAAATAACATACTCGACGGATTGAGAACGTCCTCCATTTTTACGTCGATTGCTAAATGATATTATAAATACATAAAGAGGACTTTTCCTTTAATTTTATTAAAATAGTAAATATGTATATATATATATTCATCTGAAATACTGGCTATTTAGTAGTTAATTGAAATGTGTTAGGTTTTTTTTTATTCAAATATAAGCAACCTCAATTTGACATACGATGAGTTATTGCATTACACCAGTACAATATGGCGTCGATTCGTCATCAGTGTCACTTCGCTGTATCAGTACACCTACTTTATCGTATTTCGGAACATACTTTTTGTCAACGCATGAAGTCATCGGTGCCTAAATATAAACTATATTTTCATTATTTAATAGCTAAATTAAAATCAGATTTTATGTATTGTACAAAAACCACACTAATACAGTAAAACATCAAAAATTACTATTTTAATCATTTGTCATCGGACCATTGCTTATAATTAATATTCATTAGAAAAAACATTTATGTAATTCTTCGACAGCATAAAAGTAATATATAAATAATATATAAGCATAAAATGAATATTTTTGAAGTCTAAAGATTTTATATAACGAAACCTATAATTATATTATTTTATCTTTGATCGATACCATTTCAAACGTTCTCTGTTCCGTGTCAACCACTCATAAGCTCCTGGGCACTAAATGCGTTGTAGACCTCGTTAAACCTTTATAATGAACCTCGCTAGTTACAGTTAAATGAAATTTATAAATGTTGAGTTTCAACTTGGCTATTGTACTTTTCTCCCGACTGCAGCGAAGGATAAAATGAGGGTTATGTGTTTGACCTATATTTATCTATTTATTTGCGTTTGCCTGTTCCTGTCTGCTTGTAACTGCGGCTTAACCGGTTTTTATCATAATCATATGTCATTGCATTCGTGTTGATGGCACAAGTGTCAACTAGGTATTTAAATCGTTTAAAAATCAAAATCGCGAATTTTATGTGCTTTAAAGTACTATATCATTTAATGTATGTTTGAAATAATTATCACGTAGGTTATTACATTTTTTCTTAAATGAACAATAAATTGCCGCGCAATTTTCCTTCTTTTTTTTAATTATATGAATTTTAGTCAAAATCAATCAAAAAATATTTTAGTCAAGTAGGCTCTTGCGAGCACTTTTGAATCGGCATACATGAAAATAACAAAAAAAACATAAATAATGAAACTACCACCGGTTTGGAACGCAGATTCTACCGAGAAGAACCGGCAAGAAACTCGATAGTTACTCTTTTAAAATATTGTAAATATAACACAGTTTATGATTACAAATTAATTATTTATACTGTCATGCATTGTGTCCAATAAGGTTCAAAATAATAATATTATATCAAACGTTATAAATATCAGATGACCCGCCTGCTCTTTTGCCCGCTACTTTCATATGACTTTAATAAATAAGGAGGTTCCAATAACATAATAATGTTGTGTACTTCCCTTTCACGTAAGCGTAAAAGAAAGTCATGTAGTCTCCGTATCAGTTTTTAAAATCCGAATAAAAGTGCGTGTTTACATGCGTTTGCTTATTAAAATAATAACCAATAAAAACACGAATTTTACTTTAAATTGAGGACATGTTTATATATATTTAAGTAATATACTATTTTTTGTATTCGGTGCTACGTTTCCTAAACTATTATTTAATCAATTATTTGATGATTACTAGGTTGGAATGCGTCTATTTTAGATTAGAATAATACATAACAGATATCAGGGCTACGTAGCTGATACATTCGTAATAATGGTTAATCACTAAAGGGTCTCGAGGGTTATCTGTAAACACAAAACGCGAAACTAATATCATTTAGTAATTATTATTTAGATGTGATTAGTTTTATCAAACCGGAACTAATTATGATCAACTATTGCTATCAAATCATGTATATTCTTAAATAAAAACACCTCTTATAACTATCAAAAATCAGAAGTCAATTGTGAGTTGATTTCTACATAATTAGATCTGGTTTTAAATAGTTAACATATGCTGAAGAAATGTGAAAAAATAGACGAATTGAAAATAAAGTACAAAATTTTAATTCATACTTTAAAGTATGATTAACAAGGGATAACAAAAAAATAATAATTAAAAAAACATAATTAACAACATAATAAAAGCAATCACAGACAGACAATATTAAATTAAAGACACCATATAATGAAACCATTACGGACCTAAAGCCTCATAACATTTAACACTTCTTGTACCGCATTGTATCACAAACAATACTTTAACATTTGTAACAAAAAAAAACGTAGTTTTCGTTCGACATTTTACTCAAACATTCCGATATTCGTACCCGTAATCAGAACATCATAATTACAATTTCGAATCAAGAGCCTCAATTCGACCTCAATCCCGCCTCAATCCCGGTTCTTTAACGAAAACGTATCGAAATGATAACACAAAGCTCAAACAAAAACGACCACAGCCCATAGAATACTCTAAAGGCTTCGAAACAGCCATTGTAAGCCTGAAACAAAGACATTAATTTCGGTCGCAACTTTTTCGCGTCAACGTGACGGCTGCACTAAAGTTTCTGTTCAATTTTTTTTTTCTATAAAAGAAGTGACGTTAAAGCCTACTATAGTTCGATCGATCTTCGCTATTTAAAACCGAGAATTTCGCTTTAAAAAATGTTGAGTTTTTTTAAAGCTAACAATGTCTATTGTTATGCAAATATCGAGACTAAAGCTTTCTTGTAATATTGTAAATAATAAAATAAATATAGGGAAGTTTCCTACTTGAATATGTAAGAGCTGAGCTGACTTATATGAGATTTTATGGATATAATAGTGGGGCTCTCCTTTCTCACTGGGTGCTCTGGGTACTTACCCAGGGCCCTGCCATCGACGACGGCACCATAGTTCCTACTAGATTATTAAAAGTGTGTATTGTAAAGTTTTTATATTTAAACACCTACACTAACATTTGAAAACTGTCTTGCTATTCTAATGTAATTCACAAATAAAAATAATAATCAACTATAAGAAAACCTTATCGAAGCCCCTTTTTAATCCCAAGATACTGATGAGAATTTTTTTATATAAAATAGTTGCAGGCAACATACGGATCACGTTGTTAAGAAATCATCACCTCTAATGTACATTTGCAGAGGAGCCACAAATGCGTTTCCAGCTTAAAAAAAGAATAAAATATGAAAGGAAATGCGAAATAAGAAAAAGAACGGATGAAATAGTTAGGCCTCCGACTCTCTCACACACTACGATACGAAACGCAGGTATATTAGCTGCTTCACGCCAAATTTCTGTGACAGTGAGGTACTGCCCCGGTCGAAACAGATAGTATACGTGCTGTAGTCCAGCACAACTTGATGCTGATAATCAATAATGTGTCCAGAAAAAATCAAATTCGAAGATATTGGTGTATTTTAATAATGCATCACCTATTTAATATTACTCAAAATGTTTCAGGTCATCTGATCTAAATAAATATGGAAAAGATTTATTAATTTTGTGTTTCGAGTTTCAAGTGCATTCCATATTTTGCAATTTATACAATAATCTCATATATTTGAAAAACTTATTATTAGATAAAACTTTTTATGATATTAGTCTGCTTTTAATTCATCATACATTTTATTAAATAGAAAAGAAAATATGGACGTATACTTCTTCAAACAATTTTATCAAGAATAGGTACGCCATTTTCTTAAAAGAAGTTCGTGAGGCTTGACACAGTATTGCTTATCAGCGTCTAACTAGGCTCCACAATTAAATTATATTAAACATAGTAATACATGTTATATGTACATGTACAATTTCCACCAACGATAATGTCTACGTAAATGAATTTACACCGCGTTCCTTTCCGCCAGTCGGTGGCCTCGCGTCAAAACAAGCTTCTTTATTGTAAAAAGGTTGTAAGACAAGATACATCGTAAGCAGTTCAGTTCCGTTCAGTGCGTCAAAGATATATATGTTCAGCTTGTGTTTTTTATGCAACTTTGACAGACACGTTGGCGCAATGGTCACTGCAACTGAGTGAAGTGTTAACGGTCGCGGGTTTGATCACTGCTCACGAAAAACATCTGTATTGGACACATGGATGTTTGTTGTGGTCTAGGTGTTTGTGGTAGTGTTGTGTGTGTTTCCGGACACAGGGCCAGGAGGTCTTAATGGGGCGATTGAGTGTGATGCGTTAATACAACTTGTAGTAAATAAGTAGAGTTTATTTTTTAAATACTTAAGTAAAAAGTACAAGATAAGGGCTATAATAAGCAATATATAGCATCGTGTGCGAGGTCGACTCGCACTTGACCAGTTTTTATTATTTGTTGTTATAGCGATAAAACAAAATATACACGTTCTGGGATATTTTCAATTCCCTATCCATAACGTTACATGAGATACAGCAGCTGACAATTAGACGGACATCCTTCAGGACGCAACACTGAATCAAGAAAAAAATAATTGGTAAAAAAAATTAAAATTATACATATTCTCGAAAAATGTCTAAGGTCTCTTTATTATAATGGTATTCAATAGAGGTAAACGTTAATACACTAAAACATTAGCCGTAATCCAAAAATATACTAAACCAAAAATCACGCGAACGAAGTAACGAAAACTTACGTATTTACATATGAAACATTAAACACGTAATTTTTAACGTTCATATTCGTTAAAAAACTTCAAAGGACATCGCGTGTAAAAAACGCATCTAATTAAATATTTATGCTCAAAAGAATGCAGGAACTAATTACCGCTGGCGGTAATTAAAAAAGTTACAAGATGAAAATATAAAGTGCCATTATCCAATGAATAACTATAGGTATAGCAATTTTACGAGCGAATTGATTACAATCTAAGGGCAGTTTGCGTTTAAAAGCTTTGACACACGCGATCCGTTTTAATATTTAGCCGACTGTGGTAGATTTGAAACGTTAGGCTAAGCCGACTTAAAAAAGAGTAAATTTCGGCTAATTTTTTTTTTGATATCTTGCGGAATATTTTTGACGATTGGTAAATTCATTTAATTTGTAATTTAAGTTTTATTTTCTTTTTGAGTTAAATTATTTAACGACTACGTGTGTATATGTCTGTCTGTAGCATCTTCCTAAGGAAAAGACCGATTTTGATGTGTTTTTATTGTTTTGAAAGGTTATATAATCGGCTTGGTTTTTAGCTATAATTTATGAAGATCTGTTTACACGTTTGAAAGTTATCTGCTTTTTTATGGTTGAAATGATCTGAGCAACTTACACTTGGACGCTGATAAGCAATACTATGTCAAGCCACATGGACTTCATTTTGAGAAATAGCGCCCTAAGATGTCAATACTATCCTTAATAAATTTGTTTGAAGACGTCAATCTTCTCTTTTCTATTTATATAAAAGGTATAATTATTTCAAAAGTAATAAAAAGTTTTTTTCTAATAATATTTTTTGAAATATATACACAAGATTATTGCACATTGCGAAATATTGAACGCAATTCTGTATTCGAAACATTAAATTAAAGAACTTCTTTCCATTCTTAATAAGTTTAGATGACTTGAAATTTTTTAACAATATTAAATAGATGACGCATTATGAGAATGCATGAATACCTCCGAATTCGTTTTATGGGTGACACGTTATTGCTTATTAGCATCCACTTGTCTAATCGAATCTAAATTAACTGGACGCTGATAAGCAATACTGTGTCAAGCCACACGGACTTCATTTTGAGAAAATGGCGTCTAAAGATGTTAAACCTATTCTTTATAAATCTGTTTGAAGACGTATATATCTATCTTTTCTTTTCTATTTTGATAAAAGTTATAATTAATTAAAAGCAGATTGATATATTTAATGTGTGTTATCTAATAATAAGTTTATTTAATGTTTGAGAATATTTTATAAATTGCAAAATATGGAACGCACTCGAAATTTGAAACATTATATTAAGAAACTTTTTTTCGTACTTATTTACTTTAGATGACTTGAATTTTTTTTTTGAATAGCGTTAAATAGATGCCGCACTATCAAAACACATCAATATCTCCAAACTTTACTTTTTGTGGTTTGACACATTATTGCTTATAAAGCATCCATTACTGTATTGTGACTTTAGTGATACTAAAATAACATTATTGCGTAAACTTGACCAAACATCCATCATCTGGAATCAGCAGGATACACTTCTTCTCAACAACTTACAGCCGAAGTTTAGTATTGAGGTTCGTTAAACTGGTCTCAATAAAAAAATTGTCAAGATTTTTTTATTTTGTATTTTAGAATATGTTAATCCAAACATATTTATGTGTAATATTTCCCAAGGTGTTTTTGTCGGTACGAAGCATCTCCCTTGATGCTGGGTCAAAAATAATGTATTATAGAAAATCACTTACAATTTTAAAAATCATATTAAAAATTTCGACACAACGAAATACGAACTCTCACTCTTCGACTATTCAGGATGAGTACTCTGCAATAATCTACGGTCATAATCTGTATTAATTAAAAATTTACATACTAGTGGTTGGTTGATCGTAGTTCATTAAATTTTCAACCGATTTTGAGATTATCCACAGATAATATATTCTTAATTTGCCCACAGACATTAACAATAAACAAAAGAGTATATGTGTACGCTGATAAGCAATGCTATGTCAAGTCACACAGACTTAATTTTGAGAAAATCGTGTCTAAAAATGTCAAACCTATTATTAACAAATATGTTTTTTTTTTCTTTTCTATTTTGAGACTTTTTTCCGTACTTATTTAGTTTTTATGACTTCAATTTTTTTTAACAACGTTAAATAGGTTATGCAGCATCAAAATACATGAATATCTCCCAATTTTACTTTTTGTGGGTTGACACATTGTTGCTTATCAGCATTTATATATATGCCTGTATGTGTCAAGTACATGATAGTATGTGTAAAGTTCTTTTTTTATGCTGTTTCTGTATGAACTATAAGTCTGCGAATTTCAGACTACTTCGTCCGCGCAATTTTCGTAAAAAGAGGTACAAAGTTTTCGCTTCTCGTATTAATAATATACCTTAGATTAATGTTCCGTTGAAGTCAGTTATATTTGTAAGTAAAATAAATAGATATAAGTCAAATATTATATTTTTATGTGAATTAATAAAACAATAATTATATAAGGAATATATTTACCAAGTGCGATATGTAATATACCCCTGAAACCGCCTCATTAAACCCAAATGTGACCGCAGCTCGACAGAGCAGAGTAAGCCTTCCCTATTAATTTGTACAATAGTCAATCTCGTTGTGCCTCTTCATGATATTAATCTATTTCAATATCGGTAATATGAATTAAATGAAAAGATATATAATATTCATATTTAATATAACGGGTCTTATCACGATAACTAATGGTAGTAATACCTTTTTATTGCCCGACGTTTCGACGAAGTTACATTCGTCGTGGTCACGAGCTGACTGTGAAATATAATATGTAGGTATATCATTATCTACCTAGCCTTTTTCCCGGTTATAACAGGGGCTGTTTATTATTCTAGTCCAGATATTGACAAGTTACTGATTTTTACACAGAGCGATTGTCATCTGACCTTCGCAATCCCAGAAGCCAAGCCAGTGACCATTTAGACTAGAATAGTTTACCCATGAAGAATAACGACAATTAACAGGTAATTGTGATAACGACAAGGACCAACGGCTTTACGTGCTAAACAAATATTTATTATATACATATATAATAAATAAATAAATAAACGCATCACACTCAACGGCCCCCATTAAGTAATTGTGACCTTGTGTCGGGGTCCGGAAACACTCACAACACTAACACAAACACCCAGACCACGACAAACATCCGTATGGCCAATACAGACATTTGTCGTGAGCGGGGATTGAACTCGCGACCATTAGCGCTACAGTCATTTGCAGTGACCACTGCGCCAACGTGTCTGTCTATAATAATACCTGCCACGAGCCCAGATCGAATCCGCAATCGACTGTGTTAGGGGCACATTCAATACCACTACACCAGAGCGGTCGTGTCTGTATATAATATGTAGGTAAATCTATAAATAAAAATCAGAAATACCATTTACTGGTACCACTATTTGCCGTAATACCTACTTACTTTTACTAGATGAGAATTACAAACGTAACTGTAACAACCGTAAGTTTTACTCTCGTAATTTACATAAAACAACTCTGTAACCTGGTAACAGTAACCTTACGAAAACTGTTGCTTTAAAAAATAAATGCACTAACAATGAAATTCTTTCGTATGTAAAGCAAGGATAAACAACTTATGTAAATATTTACGAAAGTCTCAGAGCAAAAGCTTTAAATATAATTCTCTCCTTATAAACTAACTTTCGCTCGCAGCTTCACACGCGTTGTATGTTGATATAAAGTAACCTTTATATTAGTCTGATATGTAAGCTACTAGCTGCCACTCGCGGTTTCACTCGCGTTTATGCTTATTGCTTCGCTCATATGAATCGTAGCTTTATTCAATATAGCCTATAATCTTCTTTAATAAACGGGCCGTGCAACGCAAAAATAATGTTTCAAATCGGATCAGAAATTTCAGAGATTACTACCACACAAACTAACAAACTTGGAAATAAATTTAGCTCTGTATATTACAAGTATAGATATTATTGTAAAGTTTCATTTTTTTAGTAGTTTTTGTGTGGAGGAGCAAAAGCATTCACTTAAATCTCCTCAAAAACTTTTGCATTTATCATTTCTAAGACTTAAAATTTTCGGTACACTCTTGACTTTCTAAGCCGGGTGTGCTACCAATTAAGCTAAAAATTAAGGTACATTATACTCGTAAAATATATACAAGAAATAATTGGTAGAGCACCGGCCACGGACGGCCGAAAGATGCAAGTTCAAATCCTATTGCATCACAATTACTAAAACTTCTGAAAAGTAATGATATATGGCGAACCAAAGCAAAAGGCTGATTTTTAAGAAAAGGTTAATAAAATAAATTCATTCAATCCGTTTACTAAAAACATATCCTGTATATGTTCTGTCAACTGGGCATGTTATCCATTTTACCAGCGAAAGCAAAATCGATATTTAAAAATAAAAACAGAATTAATTTTTTTTATAAAAAAAATGTGGTTACGTTGGATATTGTAGGCCCATACACTACATAGGCATCTATTATTTTTATTTTTTTATATCGATCCTGGTAATTCTGATAAAATGTCTAACACATGCCCAGTTTACATCCTGTATATAAGATTTATTGTCATATATTTGAACGAAGATCACTTGAATCCGAATTCTAATTACCGCGATAAAAATAGGAAAAATCTTCAGCATCAGACGTTCATTCGGCACCGAAAAAAAAAATTAAAGCAATATAGTGGGCGACCAATCGTGATTAAATAAACCGCAAGCGATTCAGTTTGAGTTAATTGCAGTGTAAAAACGTTCAGAATGTACAATGGCTTCATTAGTGCGGGTATTTCGAGATGTGCTCAGTGGACTATTGGACGATTATAATTGATGAATCGATTTAATTCTGAACAGAATCGTTAATTCCGTTATTCTATACCATTTAACACCTGGGTATACTTACAGCCAATAGTTTCCAATTTTATTCGATTTAGTTTTTATTTGTACAAACTAAGTGAGGCAATATTGTAAACGCGAATGTTTTCGGTTTTGCGAACAATCGTTCGATTCTTAACGACCTTAACTATATCCGGTGTCAAGGGACCGGATGCACGCACGACTCGACAAAGTCACAAGCAACGACAACACTCCGTATGGTGTAAATATATACTAATATTATAGAGGTAAAATTTTGTTTGTATGTTTGTACTTAGGGGGTAATTTCTGAAATTACTGATCATATTTGAAAAATGATTACTGTGTTGGGTAAGATTGAGGAAAGTTTTAATCAAAATCAAAATATATTATATCGAGTAGGCTTTTAAAAGCACTTTTGAATCGTCAATGCAGAAAAAAAATATATACGAGTATATAAATTAATAAATTTACCACCGATTCGGAATAAAGAGTCTACCGAGAAGAACCGGCAAGAAACTCGATAGTTACTCGAGAGTTACAAATATACATATGTATTTAAAAACTCTATGAATCCAGCTTGTAAAAGATCCAGGTATTTTTATTGTATATGAAGCAAACAGCATATAAATATACTTTTTCCTCAAATTAACGCGAGTGTAACCGCGAGACACAGCTAGGTAAAAATATATATCAACTATTAATATTAATATGTTAAAATGTTAAACAATCCAACACACATCTAATACACAGGTAAATATAAAGAGATTCAATCTCAAAGTTACGAGAGCCTAAATACTTTTATTGTTCATAGTTGGCTCAGGCAAGAGAGTGATTAGCCTATAAAGCCTGTCGTTCAGAAACAATGACTATTATAAATGCCGTAGAAATGGTATCAGTATTTAGGTTTATACATAAATCCGAACATATTGGATTTTGAATGACAGAACTAACCCTGCATTGTCATTTAAACTAAGAGTGTAGTTCAAAATTAAGTTGAAAGATTCCACCTAGATAAAATACACATTGAAAGTTAAGCAAAAGCTTGTAAAATTATTAGTTTCGCTAGTTTTTTTATTGCTAACTTTTCTTAAAACTGCTCTTATTAGATGTTTGATAAAAAGTTTTTAAATATTTCAAAATTAATATTTTCGTTCACAAGTTAATGAGTGGGAGATATGTTCGGTAGTGTCTAGCTTAGTCTATTCTAAAGGAGTTAATTAGGGGCTATCCATTAACCGCGTGAGGCCCAAAGGAGGAAGAGGGATACTAGGAAATAATCACTAAATATCACAAGTGGAGTTGGGGAGTTTTCTAAGATATCACGTGTAAATTACATAATTTTTTAAAATTCAATGCGATTATACTTGTTTTTCAAGCAATTTTAAATTTTCCCACTTACGTAGTAGGTCCAAAAAATACACGTGATTTAAAGTGGGGGAGGGGTAGTACAAAATCTCACCACATATCACCAGGGACGAGGGGGCTATAAAAAGTGACTAAAAAACATGGCGTGATTAATGGACGTCCCCTTAATTCATAAATCATTTACACCTATAGCTACATATTTTATAATGTCAAATATCACTTCTAATATAATCCGTTCTGTGGTGACGCCTAACTAGAATTAATTTACACGAGGTTCCAACGCAAAGTTCAGGGCCTTTAGAGCGGCATGAAACTACAATTTAGTTAAACATACATTTGGACACACTCCAAACATGGTACATTATAAATACTGAGACTATTGTACTGTATGGAAGACGAGTTTCGGTTGGTCTGTTTACATAATTGGTGAATTGAAATCATTTCATTAATGTATTTTTAATATTTGATATTTAAACAGTGAATTTGACGGAATTCGACCGTAGATCATTAAATTTTCAAACGATTTTAAGATTCACCATAGATAACCTATTCTCAATTTGAACACAGAATATATTCCTTTGTTTATATATATATAAACTGTATGTTTGTCCGCGCAATTTTCGTAAAAAGGGTACAAAGTTTTTGCTTCATATATTGATATATACGTATGTTCCGAACTGCAATCGATCATAATGTCAGTCTTAACGATATCTTGACTAGACGCCAAATAGCACTAGTTGACGTCACGAAAAGGTGCGTTTAAACCAAACGAACAAAGAACTAAAACTAGAGCAAGAAAATACTTTCTTAATCCTTTATTGTAAGCAAAAGCTCGTTTTTCAGCGTTTACATCAAAATATCAATAGGAGGAATAAGAACCAAGAACTAAAGTTCTTGCAGGATAGATTTTTACATCAGCCGAACAAATGCATATTGCTCATTCGTATCAAATCGTTAGAACACAAGAACGCTTTGAAGAGACCGCTCCTGGTAGCGAGCACGTCCGAACACGCAAGAACGCTTTAGCAAGCACGCAAGAAGCAAACTCTTCGCACGCTCTATTGCCATTTACATCCGACGAGCGTTCATTCTTAGAACATTCCATAGAATCTTTGTAAACGCAGGGAAAAACGAGAGTGCTGCACATCTGTTTGCTTGTTTTTTGAGGAATATAAATCCAAATCGAAATGTAATTTACTATTTAATACAACGTATTAAATAAGAGGACAAATAGAATATTTTCAGTATCTTCTGCATGATGAGTTCTTTGTTTCTGTCTGTCACAGAAGTATTACTCTTATAAGTTTTGCTCTCAAACTTTCAAAAAGATTTACATAATTTATTTCTCATCGCTGAAAGAATTCAGTGTGAGTGCCTTATTTTTGACATAGATAGATTTCGTAAACATTTACGACGTATCTGTTACTAGGTCACAGAATTTTTTTATATCACTTCTGAGAGTGGAACTTACAAATGGATGGTGATAAGCAATAATGTGTCAACCGACAAAATTCCGGATTCGGAGGTATTAATGTATTTTGATAATATGTTATCTAATTAACATTAACTACAACTAAATAAGTTCTGAAAAAAGTTTCTTAATTCAATGTTTCGAATTTCAAATGCGTTTCATATTTTGCAATTTATGCAATAATCTGATATATTTCAAAAACTTCTATTAGATAAAACTTCTGATTATATCAATCTGCTTTTAACTTATTATACCTTTTATCAAAATAAAAAAGAAAATATGGATATATACTACTTCAAAAAAAATTATCAAGAATAGGTTTGACAACTTTAAATGCCATTTCCTCGAAATGAAGTCCGTGTGGCTTGACATGGTATACTTATCAGCGTCGAAATGTAATTCTCGTCGAATGCTAAAGAGAGATATAATTATCATACATTCTTACTTCAATAACTGGTGATTGTGTAAAACGATAATCAAAATATCAAAACATACATACTAGTTAGAAAGATTCTTTTGGGATATACACACTCACAAATTGCTTTGAAAACAAAATCACTTAAACACTGTACACGAAATAATTGTACACGAATTGAGTTCTAGCCTTTGGTATATGTAATTTATGTAAAATTACATATACCAAAGGGTAGAACTCAAAATTATGGCAATAAAACTATACAGTTTGAGGGAGCGCTACTGTACAATAATCTACCTAAAGAAATATTTAATGAAAAATCTTTACTGAACTTTAAGACCTTTTACCTTCATGCTGTATAGTGTCACCGTACACTAATTTAAGTGTTTATAATTATGTCGCTAGATTAAGTTTCCTGTGTAAGTGAACTTTGCTCTTAATAAATCATCTCTTTAAACCTAAACGATAATGCGATAACACCATTACATTGTATAAAAATATCGTAGGTAAATTTTCATAGTAGATATTAATATATTAATGAATGTACATAAATAGTCCAGACCCGAGTCATCTCAATTAGGGCTATTAATACCTATTACTCCCGACATCTTTATCATCCGCTATGCTATTACGCTTATTAAGTAGCACGTCAATCGGATTAGTTCTTTGTGTGACACCGAAAATACTATTTTATTATCTATAACATGACCAGAAATTATTCCTATCTTTACTTTTTAGCCCCCGATTCATAAAGCGGGGTGTTAAAAGTTAGATGTATCTGTGTGTTTGTCTGGGGCATCCCTAACGGGCCGATTTTGATGCGGTTTTTTTTCGAGATGGTTTTTGGCAATGAAATATGAAGATCTGTTCAGATCAAGGTTATCAGCTCTTTTCTTATTGTTTAAAGGATCTGAGCAAATTCTACTGGTCTAATCGACGGCATCATCTGTGATAAACAGGATACTCAGCCTCACCAGTTCACAGCAGCAGTTTCGTGCTATATATTGTTAAGCTTATTGAAATGGTCTGAATGAGTATATTATCATTTTTAATTCTTCTAATTTCTCTGTATTAAATTCAGCAACCTGTGAAAAGCTAAACTAAATTAATGAGACCCCGGTATAACCGGGAAATACGTTAGGTAGACAAACTGCGATATTTCCATATTTTAATAGCAGTAAAATATATATATACTAGCAAATGCCGCGGGCAAATGCCCGCGGCTTCGCCCGCGTAAATTTTAGAATTTGATAGGAGCAATTTAAAAAAACGGGTAAAACACCATCCTTGAAAGGATTTAATTACTAAACGCGTATATATAATAAATATTTAAGTTAGAGATTTTTTTTTTCAAATATGTAAACTAAACTAGCCCATTGCACCTCTGTGGGTTGGGGTTGATATTGATACGATGATTTTGTGTTTTATATTTCATTATTAGCATAAAGAAGAATGAGTATTCAGTTTTAAGTAAATATGACCACAGGATAACATTTTGCATACAAACGTTTTTACCCCATTGCACCCGTTTTGGGGTGAAATATCGAAAAGCTCTTTTTTTATACATCCCTTTGTCTTGATAGAAATACGCTGTAAAAGTTTCAGCTAAATAAATCTACCGGCGAAATTATTACCGTTCCAGGATTTAATACCCCCTAGCATCACTATAAGGGATGATTTTGAAATTCTGGGATACATGTATTTAGTTATTCTGCCTAAGTAATGTTTATGCTGAATTTAAGGATAATCGGCCAAAAAAATAAATTTTCTCCATACAAACTTTACAACCCCCTTGCACCCCAGTGTGGAATAATAGTACCCTGTTTTCTATTTAACATTTCATTACTATCATCCAGAATCATTTTTACCCCTTTTCACCCTCTTAGGGGTGAATAATCAAAAAACCCTTTCTTAGTGGATGCCTACAACCTAAAAGCCACCTACTGCCAAAATTTCAAGTTCGTAGCCCCAGCGGTTTAGGCTCTGCGTTGATGAATCAGTCACCCCCAAGTGATTTTATATATATATAGATATTTTAAATTTTGTATTAACTAAATTAAAAAATTACAGTTTCTCTTATTAAATCGTTGAGGGTATTCCTTCATCGAGAATATTTATATATATAATGTAACAGTTTGACATGGCAATTACACTATACTATCGCCATCATAAAATGCCACCATAAACTCTCAAAATGTGTTCTGATAGCGATAGTTTACACCTATTACAATTAGCCCTCAGATTCAAACAGTGTCTCAATCTTGACTGATTTTATTTTAATCTATTTAAGACACAAATTAGGAATATTAAATATTTAGTAAGCTCACTGGGACATAGAAATAAATTGAAAAGCATATTTATCTATTTACAAAAAGAAATTTTCATTTTCATATCGTGACATTTATTATTCATGTACTATAATTTGCGTTTGCTTTTGATTTATGTTTTGAGTTTTAGGTGCGAGCTAATGGGCTGATAGTGTGAGAGCTGGTAACCTTTACCACCTAATACTGGAAAATATTAAAGAAACAAAAAATATATGTCAATTTTCAAATAGTTTTTGTAATCTTGTAATAAATAGCCATTGTGATGTGACAGGAAAATTTTAAAGCTCTAAAGCTAGTTTTAAGATAATGTTAGTGTTTTTAGTAAAATAGTCTGAGCATTTTTTTTTTGTTCCCTTAATTTTTAACATACGCCATATTCGTTTCCATTTTGATGTATATTTAAGTCATCGAAATAATATAACAGCGTCTTTAAAAATATTATTTTATCAAAACCTTTAAATTATTTCAAGTCAAAATTAAAATCAAAATATTTTTCTTCAAATACGAATTTACATTCTCTTTTTGGACGTCAAGAAAATAAATCTAAGACATCGTCTGACTAGTGATGAATGCTGTGTTTTTCTGTATAATTATGAATATAAATCATAGTTTCAATTATAATTATATCTCAGTTGTACGATCTTTATAATATTCTACTTGTACAGCTGCAGAAATAGAGTCTATCATGTACCAAATGGTTAACTTTTAAAGCCACAAAAATATAGAGAAAACATTTCGATGAAACTTTTGCTGAAATGACGCGTATTACGACGTAGCTAGCTCCTAATCTATGAAAAAGAAATCACGTGAAAACAATTCAAATAATATTTAGGTTAATATATTTGTGTATGGATATTATTAGATTATTAATCTTACTAAATGTGCGCCCGAGTTTTAAATGGCTTTGATTTAGCATGTAAAGAGCTTATTAAGATTTAATTGTTGTAATTAATTGGAATTTTATTTAATATAATATGAAAATTATTATTTACTTTGTTGTTTTAATATCACGAATTTTATTTTCACTTCATCAATCAGAAACTATGACCTATAATCACGATCAATTTTATTATTAATGCTAGTGGTTTTAACATTTTGTATCCACTAAGACAATACGAGTCTTGAATTTAGTTTTTTCTAGTTTTTAGTTTTTTTTTTTTTTATTTATTGCATTACTTTAGAGGATTTTAATAAAAAAAAAATAGTCACAGTGACTTCCAAAATGCTGAAAACTTTAAACTATAAAACAACAGTGAAATAATAGAAATGTAAAAATACTTAAACGTCGACCGTCGCTATCCTCTTTATATTAGCGTGACGGTGACACGAAACCAAAACAACAACCAAACATCATTCAATGCGCCTAAAAAAACACGAATTTTTCACAAAAAAAAACTACTAACTACCATAATCGTCGAAAACAGCAACGTATGCAATCAAACCGAAAAATATCATCCCTTGTTTTATTTAATTTTAACTGTTCTGATACAATAATAAACGTATAACACTCTCTATCCGATACAGTCGGAACTGACCATCGCTTTTAATTAACGCATAAAAGACTTTTAATCAATAAATTTCCCTTTTATTAAAATTGAAACTGTTCAGGTAAGGGCGATAAGTGCATATGGCTAATTAATTGAATAGAGGGTGTAAAAAAATTAGTTAGGGTAAGGTTAAAGGGGCCATTCATGTTAGACGAAGAAGAGTTGAATTTATAGTATGTTTTTCAAGACATCATCTGTGCTATTGTAATGTACTCGAAACAACATTAATACAACAGATAACTAATAATTTAGGCTGTTTCACTCGCATCTAGTCGACATAGTTAATTAGTTATATGCATACGACTTTTACGAGTATACACAAATCCTTTCACGCCAGCAACCAACATTTGGACCAATGTCTGAAGAATCGACAAGAATTACTGAATACCCATTAATAGGATGTGTACATGTTGTTACTTGCACGTATTCATCAATATTCAGGTGTCAATGAGTCTTAACGTGAATGGCTCCTTTAATAAGTCGTTTTATACGGGGTTAAATTTGATTAATTTCAGTATTTGATATATTGTTGATGAAAAGCCATAACGTTTTTAGGTGATTTATTGGCGAAAGTTTTTTATTTTAATTATAAGAAACACGATTAGAAATATGTATGTCATTATAATAGACTGTTTTTCATTATAGTTGTGTTCCTGTGTTTGTGCCAGATGGTAATCAATGGATACACGACTTTTTTTTAAAAAGAAACTACAAAAGCAAAACACGTGATTTTGTTTATTTTAATAACATATTTATTACAGTTAATTTGATTTTAAAACTAAACTACTGAACTGATTTTGATTAAAATTCTATACCAGTCTGGTTGTCCTTTCAAACAAAAAAAGATTTAACTAAATGGGTCAAGCCGTTTTAGACTAACCGGTGAACATACATAAAAAAGTCCTCGACGAATCTGCTCCGTTTTTGGAAGTCGGTTAAAAATTATTACTTTTGTTGAGAATAAACCAGTACTTAGACTTATAGTTATAATTTTGTTTTATAAGGAAAAATAATAATTAACCATTCAGTGTCGCAGTGTCATTAAAAAAAAATTCAAGTATTAAAAAAATAACTTTAAAAACATTTATAAAATGTTTACAAACTTTAATACCATAAGTCAATGCTCGACCGTCCCTTTTTACCCTCGTCAATTCTCCCTTGTTACGAATCGATTTAAAAAAATCTTTTATTTCCTGTGTAATAGCGGCATATCCATAAAAACTAATGTGCGGTGCACTGTTATAGAGATTTTAAATTCGACTGCATTGCCGTTTAACGCGGGAAAATATTAAAATGGCGGAGCGTTTTAACTATTATTATCTGTGCTGAAAAAAAAAGAAATATTTTAAAAGGAAAAGTTTTAACAGTAACGACCATGCTAATAAAATAAATTAAAGTATTAATAAATTAAAGCTTCATTATCAAGGTCGGACATAATAAAACTTTATTTAGTAAATAATATAAACATAAATGATATTTACGTCTTTAGTAATAAAATTTGAAATACGACCTAATCGGGAGATTTAATGAGCTAGCAAACGGCGTGTTTAAAATGTTATTAGCTAGGCCATTATTAATAGATAAATTATATAATTTAATATTAATATTAGATTTGTCATTGCGAGCTATTTCAAACATTATTTATTACAAAACCTGCCATATTCTTACAGTTAAACGCGGCTTTTCTGTACAGAAAAATAACCCAAACTGTCAAACAGTTGCATGCCTTCATATCATTGATTTTGGCACCCAGAATACCGACTACTTAGGACGACATTGCCTAGCAACGAACCAGCGACTGAATATAACAGGTGAGAGTATCTTTAGGCCAACAAGACAATTGAGGAACTTATCAAAATTATAGAAAAAGGTTTATCATCAAATACATAATATAACCTATATTTAAAAGTTATCATTAATATATTTTTGTAACCACAAGGCCATGTAAAGGTTCTTTTTATAGACATATTTTTATATAATTCGTATTATAAAAAAGGTCAATGTCCTAAGCCATGAAGCATCTAATGCGTTTACGACCATAAACTTTGGTCCAACGCGTTACCAACCATAGTCTAAATTGGTATGTATTTATGTATGTCTATAATTACTAAAGTCCGCTCATCCTTAATACCGGAATACAGCAATTAAGCAATTATCTATTTGGCGGTAAAATAACTGGTAAATAGATGTCATCTACCTACTCAGATAATATCGTTAAGTCTTCGTTCTATTGAATTGAACAGTCTGTACTTTATATTAATGTTGTAAAGAGGTGTTATTCTTGCGTTAGATAGCCCGTTTATAGAAAAAGGCTATAGGTTATATTACATCACGCTACGACTCATAGGCGAGATGTAGTAACCAAAAACGCGTGTAAAACCATATTTAATACATGTATAAAGAATTAATCTTTTTTTTTGTTCATATCGAACGCCAGCGTTTAACCAATTGCGGTAAACTTTCTCAACTTATTGTTTTTGAGTAATCGACGAAAAATAAAAAATAAAAATTCCCGACGAGTTGTGAATCTCCATCTTTCATGAAAGCCGGTTGAAATTAATTTAAAAAAATAACACATATTTAGTAACCACGAGAGAGTACGGAATATATTTAGAAATGAATCCCTTTATTCCCTTTGTTGTCAAAGCACTAGGTCTGAAATGAAAAGACAGTCATTAATTTTTGTCTACTAAATGTGAAATAGCGTCCTTGAGTCTTTGTGGAATTTTGTTTCACTTATCCTACATGTATGAATTTAATGGATTTTAAGGGGAGTGACTAAAGAGACGTCTAAATTAATGGTATAGTAGCGACGGTAACGTTAGAACACTTCATTTAATAACGTTATTATTTTTTTTATTCACATTTACATTTCGCACGCTTAGGATTAAACGATTCAAACTGATTCAAAATCTGTGTGAAATGAGGTTCTTAAGTAATTAAAATTGAGTTTCACATAATTTAGTGGTTTATAATCTATAATTTAAAAAAATCAGTTATTTAATTCTATTAACATTTTGTGACATTGAAGTCTAAATAAGTGGAGTCCCAATTATAATTTTTTTTTGCATTTTGTGAACAAACATTTTTGAATGCGGTCGCTTTAACAGTAAGATACTCCTTATTATGATCTGAATTATTGACGTCGAAAAATTTTTCAAGACTCTTTCGACATAGCATGACTTTCATTACGGCCTACTATGAATATGGCCTGGCTCGCAACAGACGTTGCGTAGCGAAAGGCCAGGTGCCAGGTGCTGCCAACTAGCCGTTAAAAGAATTTATTTGTCGCACAACTTAATACCAACTACGTATTTTACAGATTTACAATTTGTTGTATATTACCGCTGAATGCTAACTCGTTTTATATGTTTAAATCCGATTTTCTTAGTTGATATTTTATTTGTGACATTTATAGGTCTGAGGATTTGAAAAGAACTGAGTTGCCTGGTAACAATTACCTAGTTAACCTTACGAAAACTATAATTGTCAAAAATAAGGCAAAACTTGTAAGTGCCTTGTATATACGTAACTTGTATATATGTATCTATGTACGTATGTGTGTTTGTATCTTTGTGGCACTATTTAGACCAAAACGCGTGGGCCGATTTTGAGAAATAATACAAAATACATCGTTTGATTCACAATGACAGCGCGAATGTCATTGAAAGCATAAAAATTTGGAAAAATCAAAGTTGGTGATTTAGGACGCTATAATGTGTGTAGCTAGATAGGTAAATACTTCGTTTATATTATTTAGGGTTAGTCTCATATTCAAAAATAGTGGCTGGTCCATTAAAATATCTTTCAGTCAACTTCCAAAAAAGGAGAAGGGTCTCAATTCTTCAGGGGCTTTTTTATTTATATTTCCCGATTACTGAAAAGCTTGAGCGATTTTTTTGTTTTAAAAGGTTATAATATAGTAATAACCAAGATAACTGGAATAATGATATCATCAAATGCCCTTTGTAATCGGATCCTTTTTTAAAAAAAGTTTTGTTTACAAAACTTATTGAAATAGTGATCCCTAAAAAAAGTTATACAAACTTTTTTCGAACATTTATATTTTTGTTGAATAATTTAGTGACAGTCGTCTCATTATCGGGTCGAATTATTTAAGGAAAATACGCCGATGGAATTTTAATTACACATTCAAGAATAATTATAGTTCCACTACAATTAGGTATATAATTATACTACGTATGTATTTCTAAAGTAATTTTTTATAGGGTGATATTGCTTTCAAAATACAATATGTATGAGTATTCTTTTGTTTACATATTTAGTAAAAACATATTTAACGTAATTGAATTATAAAAAAACTCCAATATATTTTACCTTAAAAAAAAACTAAATTTATAGTTAAAAAATAATTTAAAAGATGAATTTAAAGTAGTTAGTAATTTTAATATAATATTTCTTTAAAAATGACCGGAAAGTAGAAGAGAATTAATGGGTATTAATAAAAATATAGTTTTAATATAACATGTGCACACTTTAATAGGTCATGTATAGGACATCCGAAGTACATAAATCCTTAGCATAAAACTGCTTTTGAAACAGCCGTTAAAAAGTTTTTAATATCCATTTTATCCGCGATTTTTATTTTCCGAAGAAAACTATAAAAACTTCACTGTTTATTTCCTTGAGAGGTTACCTTAGGGTTTAATTTTTTTACTATCTAAACAAAAGTTATTTAATACCGTAACTCCGTGAATTTTGCGTTTAAATATTTCATACTGAAGCATCTTTATTACGAAACTTTAATTACCCGCGGGATATTTTAACGCTATCCTAAACTTCTTAATCTAACAAAATCTGATATTAAAAGGTTTATTATAGTAATTAATTTTTAAGTGATTAAGTTTGAGGCCTCTGTTATTCGTTTAATTATCTTTTTTATTTATCTATTGAAATTTACAATGAACTAAAAATGCTTATCATAAAATATATTTTTTCTAAAGAAAATATTTTTCTAAGGTTTTTTAGTTTTTATCTCTTAAAATTAATCGTATTAAACATTAGCAAAATTTTGTTAACATTTAAATTAAATATTTAAAAAAAAACAACGCCTAAGTTATGACACTAACTTAAAAAAAAAAATCAAAATAACAGATAACCTAAATATGAAATGGCGCGAAACTCGAAACAATCACACAATGGAACACAACAGATTAAAAAAAATACAAGAAATACTATACCCGTAACGAACACAACACGTAACACTACGTCCGACGTACACGATACACGACAACCCGCTACGGGGCCTTCGCTACGACTGAGCGTGGACTGAACTTTGTTTGAGAGTGCATGCAGCGTAGAGCCGTAGCACAGCTTGATGGGCCATAAGCGTGGGCTATGCTATAATTTTTTCCTATACTTATAATGTATGCACAATTATGTGTATTACATTTACATTTAGGAGTTTTTACGGGAAAGTAAGTAGTAATTGATTCAATCCCGTTCAAGGATATATGTATGTATATATTAATATGTGACAGGAAAAAAAATTGTACGCCTTTTTACGAGAATTGTGTGGACGTAGGTGTATTAAATTTCGCACACATATTATTTATTTAGACAGAGAATTAAATAAAAAAAAAAACTTTACACAAACTCCCATGTATTTGATACACAAATACACACGCACACATACGCATATATACTCTTTTATTTATGTTCAACTTATATATATATATATATATATATATATATATAAAATATTAATTATAGTCACATTTCGACCACTGCATCACTACTACTAACTACATATGTATATGCTATAAGTTCAAGAATTTTTTGGACTTTGGACGCTGTTGCCTAGCAACCAAATAGCGATTGACTGACGACAGACGAGAGCTGCGTCATATTATAATTTAATACCTTGTCAAAATTGGCTATGGGTATAGATTTTTAACGTCCAATAGTATAAACTTAATATACCTATACTTATCCTCAGGTTGATATTGGACTTAAATAAAATAATATTACATTATTATATATACCATCATATATAACTTTATACGTGCTACCCTCATTAAGGCCCTTACCCAGTAGTGGGACATTTCACAGACCATTATGGTACAGTAGCATGTTTAACACAAAATATTTATTTGATAAAATTTAATCCACATCCAAATACGATTAGGCCCATGTTGTCAATTCTTTTTTGAAAAGATATAGTTCGGTTGCAAAATCAAAATAACGTCATTCAAGTACACGACGTATTTTGCATATGAAAACGGTTCGTATATTTGTAAAAAGTCTTGTTGAATCCTAAATCTTGTTAATTATATCTATGTAGTCTATTTATCTTTATTTTTTGTCTTATTTAGCAGACAAAAATGGCGTTTTTTGTAACCACACATATGAGTTAGAGATGAGAAATTATCGATCGAATAATATTCGAAAATTTATGATTTTCGTTCCGAATAATGTTACCAAAAAAGGCAAGTAAAGAAAAATAGACCATAAATATTAATATTACCAAGTATACTAGACTATTATATATTATATATTTTGTATGGAGTCAGAAATTAGCCAATTAAAGAGCTGATAGGTGCTTACCCGGATAAAAACACGCGACCTCTTGATAAGGTCCACTTGAACTGACAAATTTAGAGAGCCACTTCTAGACTCCAAAAGTTACATCAAAGAATTTGCTTGTATCATTAGCCTCATATTTTACCGGAAAATTAAGAAAAATAATCTTTCTTTTTTGCATTAACATAATACTATTTCCATTATGACAAGGTTGTAATAGAGATTGGACGTAAAGCAAATTATAGCGAATCTTACATATTTCGAAAACAAAGTAACATTCTGTATAAGAACTATTGGACAAAATGCCTTTTGTTTGAATATTTTAAACTTCCGCTATTTATACGATTCATATTTAAAATTAAGTTTGTTGAGCGTAATTTTCATAGGGGCAGTAGGAGTAAAGCTGCGTGAAGTAACTAAGTAAGAATATAATTGCGTTTATATTAAAGGTATACATATGTATATAATTTGTTTTATGTGACTAATTTTACTTTCTATGACTAATCAATACAGAGCCTAAATCGCTAAAGCTACAAATTAGAAATTTTGGCAGTTGATTCCTTTCATGTTGTAAGCATCCACTAAGAAAGGACTTTTGGAATCCTTCCCTAATAGATAATAAGGAATTAATGATTGTTTGAAAGTCCTTTCAAAATAGGAAATATAAAATTTTATATGGTTACTTCTGGTTAGAACGAAATGCACATGTACATCGGGGTTTTTAAAATTTAACTCCTAAGCGCGGGAAGTAGGGGTTTTAAATCAATATTTGGGTGGAGTCAGTGCTGGCCGTAGTAATTATATAATATCATTGGAGGAATTTGCAAAGTTTAATCCGCTACATACATTTCTGAGAAATTCTCTTATTGCATGCAATTTTCATCAGAATGTTTTCCTTCATCTCCGAGTATGAACTTAAACTCTATGGTGTTAGCTTGAATTTGAAACCGCGGTACCCTATCTACGTAATCTATTCATTGAAAAGTACATTAAATACGTCGTTAAATTCGTATTAATTGTGAGCGAAACATAGTGCACATTATTTCTCGGAATTTCCATGGAAACAGGAATTACGCGGAAACTAGTGACCTCCAATATCACTTATCAAATAATTTCAAAACTTCGTTCACTAATGGATAGTTACATCTTCGATGTATAATAATATTTTGTAATATTTTTTTTATTACTACGTTTTTTTATTCTTTACAAATCTAACAACTCGCGGAATTATTACCCCAAATGCCCAACGGCATTCGTAACATAATCAGCTCAACTAACCTAAATAATAGGTTATTTAATTCTTCCCCGAGCAGAAGCTGAAACATTCTGTATACTGCCTACCAATATAATTGTGTTCCGGTGTGAAGGGTGCGAAAGCCGAGGTAATTATTACAGGCGCGTGAACTAACTAATGGGCCCATATTTGGTTGGTTACCTATAATAAATTAATACAGCAGTTACAAATAAATTTATAAATAAAAAAAATATATACTTTATACATTCAAGCTGTGATCTCCTTTAATTGAACGTGTGTGCTCCACACATATTGTGTTAAGTAACATTGTTTTTTTTTTAATACGAATTGTGTGTATCTTTCGTTGGAGATAATTAAATAAAATAAAATAATAAAATAAAATTATGTTACGAAAGAACAACATCAATACTGGATAATGGAACAGCAATCAATAAAAACTATAATATCATTTAAAGTTAAAACTAAAATAAATAAAGGCAAATAAAAACAATTAATCACTTAACGCTACTTATAATAGGTACCCAAATCGAGTTATAAAAACGAACTGCCTTACTACAAAAAATTTAAACACACGTTAAACGCGTGTCTATAAAATCCTGTACTACAAATCCGCATCTAACGATAGTTTTGAGTTGAACATGGTTTAGACATAGTTTAATTATGTAAAAACATACGCTTAGGTATTTTTTTATTATGCTTAAAACCTATTTTATCTGTCAAATATAACGTGTGACATTTTATTAATAAGTTTCTTTATAATTTTACACGCAATATAGTTTTGACAACATTTTAAACAATGTTTAATTTTTAAACACTGTTTAGCTAAACACGTGTTAAATATGGTTTTATTTCATCTTTTGTAGTAAAGCCGTAAGTGGTTAGTGATCATCGCCGGCATCGCATCCGCAACATCCCTAATGTTGCAGATGTCGGGCGATAGTGATCGCTTAACATTAGGTACTATTTGCTCGTTTGACCCCTTTTTATATAAAAAAACTTCTACAACATAAGAAGTAGTATGAAGTACATAGCTTGCTTTTGCGAAACCTATGCTTATAGATATATTTAAAATAACCCATTTATTAAAAAAAAACCGACAAGTGGGAGTTTATCGATGAATACTCAACGGAGTTTTGTGTAAAACTAACGTTAACTACTCGACAAATAAAAATTGTCGCTCGCACTCACAAAATATAATAATTCACCAATCACACGCACTTTTGTTTCAATTCTCGAATCACTTTCACTCGCTATAATCACTATTTTGTTCTTCCTTTTAACAAGAGATGGCGCTGATTCAATCCCATACGATTCTGCGTTTAGCTCACCGCAATCGAGTATCTAGAAATCGAAATAGAGTAATTAGTAAAATTCACACAAAGCACACTGATAAATGTTTACCGCCGCCCATAGACATTTGCAGTAGGAAAGTAGCTACCAAAACGTTTGCAGGTGTAAAATTTAATGGGAAATTAAGGGAACTAGGAGGGAAGGAAATAAAGGAGGACGCATCTATATTAATGAACTACTTCACGTCGATTTTTTCTATAACTGTGATACCGCCCATCGAGCTAGACTTTATATGAACTGTAGTCAGTGGAACTACAGCTGGATTCTACAATAATATACTTATATTAGACGTTTTTACTCGGTTTATAGGTACTTTTAAAATACACATTAGTGCCTAGAAAACCCTCAAAGAAAGATCATTCCACAGTTCGCAATTAACCATTCCTTGCTTTCTCACCCTTCAGTCAAAAACACTCGAATCGAAAACACGAAGCATTGTTATTTGGGGGCAGAATAACAATGAGTTGGCAGTATCTACCCCAGACGCGTCTGCACTAAGTTCACTCACTAATTAACATACCTAATTTACCTTATCCTAGGACAAAATTCAATATCTTTCGCGTTAAAAAGCTACTAAAGTCATTTAACACTATGCGATGATCATAATAAAAAACAATTAGATAGTTTTTTTGTAGCAATAGAGCCGCATTAAGTTTTACAAAATATACTGAAATTAGCGGATTATTGATTAAATTATTTTTTCTCTACGTCAATAATATAATATAGGTATTTATTTATTTAGAGAAACATCAGAATAACAGTTTATTAAAACAAAATCGTACAAAAATACATAAACCAATAAAGTTTCCACCGATTATATGTTCATTAAAATCAAAAGAAATATATGCATACGTTAGCCAAAAAAATGAATCCGAATTTAAAATATGAAATACAAAAACAAACAATAATTAATAAACGATATTAACGAATTTAATTTAATAAAAATAGTAACAATGATTATAAATATGAAATAATGAATAATGCGTTTACATAAAATTATATAATTAATAACTTATTTTATTACTATTATAAAATTAATTAAAATAAACAATTATATTTGTAATATTTACAAAATTGATTATATTTGTCACACGTTCAAAAGATTAAAGTATTTTGAGCATATTTTTTATTTCCCTATATATATTTTATTTATATTGTTTTTGTAATGGGTAAATGAAATAGGGACTAATGACGGGTGTTAATTTTTGGATATCTACAATTTATGTATTACTTAACAAAAGGTGGGACAAAATTACGAAGTAACTTAAATAAAATTATCATTATAGTATAATATATTAAACTTAGGTACTACTTACTCAAAACAAATACTATGTCTAACAAGTTATAAATTACTTATCATCACTATTTATACTTAACATTTAATAATATAATTAAAAACAAAACTTCAAGATAAAGCGAAAACGATATTAAAACAACGCAACATTTTCATCACAAAAGTTATTACAATCAAAGTTTAAATTAAATACAAACTCGTCAGATATGATATGATACCGGGAAGCTGAATCTGCAATAGTGGAACTCTATTACAGTTTTGATGAGTAAATTTTAATGTTAAAATACGATTGAATTGTGATGATGTGAATGTATGGTCTATTTTATTTAGCAGACAAATATGGTGTACCCGCAATAATTACAGATGGCAAATCATCGATAAAATAAATGAAATGAATCCTTTTATTATAATAATGTTTGAGAATTCGCGATTTTCATTTCGAGTATTATTACCAAATAAAACAAAGAAAAATAGACACTCGTGTTAATGTAATTATTGTTTTGTCCAACACCTCCCCCCCCCCCCCTAAAACAATTTTTTGCCCTTCAATAACTGTCCTTTTTTAACCGACTCAACGAAGCCAAAAGGAATACTGATTTGGCAGTCTATGTATGTAATATGTTTATATGTTCAAACGTAGCGTCTAAACCTATAAATAAATTTAGAATCCATCAACTCATAATAACGACAGAGGTTATATAGGCTATATAAAACACGAAAAAATATTCACATCCGAAATTAGAATATTAGTTAGGATTATACACACCGAGAAACGAACTGTTCTAATTGACGTCTCGTTACACGTATAAAAATTGTCATTTCGGGATGTCATTAGTTCTGCAAGCTTTTTTACGGTGAGCTACCGCTATCGCAACGCGATGCATTTTGACGATAATTTGTTTCATTTTAGTTAACAAGCAATTAATTGAAAAAATCAAAAACTCGACTGCATAAGAAGACCATAGAGAATCTTTACTAACCAACTTTAAATCTTTATAGATTCTAAACGGTTGTTCTTATTAAAAAATGATATAAGAAACCTAAAAATGATTTTTAAATGATCAAGATACCCCACTTAACACGGTTCGTCGATTTTCTTTTCGAGTTTCTTTTTCTCATTATGGCGTCCAAAATCGGCCATTTTGATTTTTCCAAATTATTATACTTTCTACGATATTCCCGCCATTATAACGAATCAAGCGACGTGTCTTTTATCAAAATGAACATAAAGACATCACCACCCGTTGCATCGCGCGGTCGGGTAAAAAATCAATATAACTACCAGATAGCGATAGCTGACCCGTAATTACCGCTACTGATCGGTATGCTGAATAGTTAATTATGTCAGACTAAAAAAATGTGCTCCCGACATATTCGTGACGATCGCTTATTAAAATATAATAGCCAACAAAACTTTTGTAGACGCAAGTTGTAAAATACGTCGTAACAACATAATATATACTGTCTTTATTTTTTGAATTATTAAGTCATTACTTTCATGTTCAACTTTTTTTCAACTTTAGCTTGATTCGTTTATTTCGACACAGTTATTATATTTCTTATCATAATATCACCATATTCACTAATGAAAACTTATGCCTTGGACATCGGAAATTCAAGGCAATTGATTATAGTTTTGAAGTCACTTCAATTGGCTAAATCTTTAAAGTAAAATATATTATTATATTATAGACCAGGGCCGGATTTGAAAGATTGGAAACCCTGAGGCAATAGAGGATTGGACGCCCTGGAGCCTGGGGGAACAGAGGTGTATAGGCACTGGGGCAACATAGGATTAGAGGATATGGAGCAACATAAGAGTGAAGGCTCTACGATAACAAAGGATTGAACGTCCTTGGGTTAGAGAGGAGTAGAGAGTGTGGAAGCTCTGGGAAAATAATGGTTGGAAGCTCTCAATTCTTTGGAAAAACAGAGGAAAGATAATATCAATTAATTGCAATTCTTTTATACGCCACACATTTTTGAGAGAGATATACATAAAAAAGTAAACAAAAAATCAAACTCGTTTAATAAATAAATGAGCTCTGAGTTAACAAATATTAAAAAAAATATACGCTACAAATTAAGAACATCCTTTTTGAAGTTGGTTGAAAACAAATATACATACGTGGTTTCCATTTGAACATGCCAAAATTCTATCCACTTTCATGTTGCAAACACAATCGCATTCAGGGAATGCTATACACCGTGACCACACATAACAATTTAGATTTCCGACCAAATACTCGAAGCATATTGAAACGAAGTGAACTTTGTGCAGAAATCCTTTGCAACTTGTGTCTATTATGGTTAACGGGAAATAAAAAGAATTACGAGTAAATTACGAGCTATACAATTGACTTTTATAAAATATACTTGCCAAATATTATAGGCTTATTTAGTAGCATAGCATTACGTATGTATAAAAATAAAAAGTTTAGCGAGGTCGAGGTTAGTCGAGCTTGGCGGTGAAGGAAAACATCGTGAGGAATTCTGCATGTGCCGGGAGAAACTCTGACACCTGTATATCCGCCAAAAAGGAGGCCTTTGCCCAGCTGTGAGACGTTCACAGGTTGTTACGTCACTCTTTTTATGACTATCAAAACATGCCACATTCTCTCATGTAATAAAAACCCCGCTGTCTATAATCCCGTTTAATTTAATCAATATTTTAAAGGATTTATATGCTTATTATTTCGTTACAATTTCATTAGAAGATTGCAGAAATTCTTTTCCAGCATACAACTTTTAAACCCTTCATGTGTATAGTATGTAGTAGTGTAGTATGTGTTTCTAAGATTCGTATGGTACATTTAGATTAAATGGACGCTGATAAGCAATACTGTGTCAAGCCACACGGACTTCATTTTGAGAAAATGGCGTCTAAATATGTCAAACCAATTCTTAACAAATTTGTTTAAAGACGTATATTATATCCATCGTTCTTTTCTATTTTAATAAATAAAGAGTAATAAATAGTTTTATCTAAAAACATTATTTATAATATGTAAGATTATTTTATAATTCAAAATATGAAACACGATTAAATATTCGAAACATTTGATTAAGGGTCTTTTTTCGTGTTTATGTAGTTTATATGACTTTAAATGTTTTTGAATAATGTTAAATTCATGTCGCATTAACAGAATACATCCGAATTTAGCCTTTTGTGGGTTGACGCATTATTGCTTGGCATAACGCAAATTTTTTTGCCACAATTTACCAATGCCAACTTAATGTTAAATGTGTAAAACTTAATTTACTTTATTTTTTATCTTATAACAAAGTTACTACTGAATCTTATGTGATGTGATTCCTTGTAAAAATAAAAATAAAAAAATTATATTATAGAATATAATGAACACCATAAACTATTTAAAGCATTAATGTCAAACATTAATGACTAAAAAAACAGCATACTAAATGAATAACTAGTTTATGAATTATTTCGTGTTTATCGTAAATAATATTATATTTTAAATATCAAATCAAAAAGTACAAACAGTAGGAATTAGAGCCGTTAGCAGTCACTAGATACGATTACAAATTAAAAAAAAAACTTAGTCCATTTCAACGAGACATGATGACATGATGAACGTGATACTTCTGTGTGTGTAGTGTAACCTGCTGTTTCTTGTTAACTTTGAAACTCTGAACTTTGTTATTTCTATATCATTGACATCATAATAGTCAAATTCAAGTCGATTGGATCGGGAGAAGTTGATTTGATCCTTTCAACAACTACAAGATAGCTGATAACCTTCACTGAACGGATATTTATAAATTTTATCTGGAAACCATGTTGATTATATCAGCTTTCAAACAAAAAAAATCCCATGAAAAATCGGTCTATTAATTACGAAGCTACGATACCACAGACAAGCACACAGATACCCGTCAACCATATAACACCCCATTTTTTTAGATCGGGGATTAATTAGGTAAATAGAAAGTAGCAATTACAGATTTTAATATAATAAATAACTCTGGAGTATTTCAATTGGACTTGCGTAAACAAAATACAGGTATATTAATTATCGCATCCATCGTATTTTCTGTTTAATAACAAATACTAAGAACGAATACGAGTAATATTAATTACAATCGTAATTAAATTCTATAAATCGTTTTCATTAATACGAATTCGCAAGTTATGAACTTAAATAAATAAGATATTGTATAATAAATTTTGTTGTTTTTCATTTTTATTATTTTTAACGGTTTTGACGTCTGCTTTTCTTTTGTTTTATATGTATAAAAACAGCGAGCAAACGAATAGATGGGTCACTTGATTTTTAATGATCATCGCATAGATCATAGTTTAAACAGGATTGAGGATATTATACTTGTAAATATTTAAGATTCTAGGACTACAGCTAGGCTCTACCGCAATAACTTTTACAACTGCATTAATCTTTTCTAGCATTTTCAATAGGTTCTAGTATTATTAGACTTTAGTTTAGGTTCTTTTAGATTCTATGTTTTTTATTGTTGTTGTCACGGATTTCTCCTGTAGATCGATTTTGAAATTTTTGGATCTGACCATGGGATACAGGACAAATCGAGGGAAGTCTTGAAATATTATGGGCACACCTGTACCGATGTTGATTTTTGTTTTCAGAAAGTGACACTTGATGAAGTGAAACTGCTGATGAAGACCGCAGATGGAACCAATGGCGAAACCACTCAATAACATTTTAAAGTCGGTTCGTCGACTTGGAATGTTTTACTTGCACTTCAGTTACTTATTTCGTTTTCGAATTAGAATTTTTGTTTTTTTAATATTCAATCACAATATACAATTATAGTCATAAATAGTCAATATACAATAATAAATATTACTGTATATTGACATATGAATTGACAGACTAATGATTTTTGCATAAAGCATATACTATGTGTAATGTTTAATATCACATATTATTACAGACGGGACTGAATGTTTAAAGTACTTACTTCCTCATATCGTACATATTAATACTAAATTAATCAAATACTAATTCAATAACAACACATCAAGGTTTGAAACGTGTGTGACGTTCGTGCTAATTATCACTTAAGCACTATGTCTAACAAAATTTCTATGATTTGTGTATTCAACTTGAAGAAACTGTGGTCTTGTTGACTAATTTATTTTTACCTCCACTGGAGACAGGAGGGCATTTTTTGCCCAGAAAATCGAAGTTGTAATTCTAAGAAAAATGCTACAAGTATTCTTACATTCCGCGCCGATTTGTACAAAAAGTAATGGATTGTAAATATTTAAGTTTCTCTGTTTTATAGATACAAGATGACTTATAAGTCTTAGGCAAGAATTACATTTGATAGTTTTACTCTCGTAATTAATATAAAACAACTATCATCCCCCAATACATACCTTCACATTTTCAAATATTAGGGCTATACAATAACCTATGTACACTAAGATCCAACCTACCTTTATACCAAATTCATTAAAAATTGATTTAGCGGTTCAGGCGTGGTACTTAACAAAAATGATTAAAATTATCAATTTTGGTAATAAATATAATAAATAATAATAATAAGCGCATCACATTCAACGGCCCCCATTGAGATCGCGTGACCTTGTGTCGGGGGTCCGGAAACACTCACAACACTAACACAAACACCCAGACCACGACAAACATCCATATAGGCAATAAAGACGTTTGCCGTGAGCGGGGATCGAACCCGCGACCGTTAGCACTTGAGTCGTTTGCAGTGACCACTGCGCCAACGTGTCTGTCAATTTATGAATTTTATGAAAGCGATTGTCTAGATCCTTGAAGCTTTAATAATTATATTTAGAAAGTCCTTCAATAAACGCAATGGTCGGCACGTAGGTATAAACAATATTTGGGAACGGCCGGCACCTAAGAAAATACGATAAGTGATGTATCTTCGGTAGCTTAATTTTAATCGTCTTTATTTACTCTTTACCCGACTACGGCGAAGCCAATGAAGGGTATTTAATGATTTAAGCAGTCTATGTTTCATATACATAAATTAATTTGGAAATGAAAAGAAAATCCAATCAAAAACATAAATGTGAAATGAGAGCCAAGTTCAATATTACGATAAATGCCTTGGTTGTTGACTTCTATGACAAAAGAAGTGAGATCTAAATGGGTGCCAAGTTCATTGGTCAGTCCTGAATTTTTTTTATAAGTAACGGTATAACATATCATATCTTCTTATAACATTAGACAATGTATTGTAGCCTAAGGTCTGTCTTGGCTAGTTTTTATAAACCTACCATTGAATTAATATGTTCGATCACTAGTTTCTACCAACAATCCAAATTTTCGGAATTATAAAATAAGTACCGACAAATACTTGTAAATTTAGAACTTGCGGAGGCTGTAATTCGTATATGAAAAATAATAAATATATATTAATTATCTAAATAACCGTTTGAGATAAGCTTATGAAATTAAGAGCACATATGTATCTCGCAAGACTCAATATATAAGCCAAAAGCGTGTCTAGATTATGAGCGACCACTAAAAATGAATCTTAAAAATTAAAAAAAAAATCTTAATTGATTTCTTTTTTCAAATCCGGGGGACTCTAAAAATGTAAACACGATTAGTTATCTATACTATCGAGTTTCTTGCCGGTTCTTCTCGGTAGAGACTACATTCCGAACCGGTGGTAGCTTTATAAAAATCAAAAATTTAAATATGACATGTAACTTGACGATTCGAAAGTGCTGTTAAAGCCCATTTGAATAAAGTATATTTTGAGTTTGAGTTTGAGTTTAGCTTATAATCTAATTATAGATATTGTAAACTGTCGATGAATTGGTAATTGTTGGCGGAAAAATAAGCATTAAATTGTAAGCAATATTTTACAGATCATAAAATGCATAAAGTTTACAATCTCGCTAGAAAAAATACAATATTATTGTATTTACAATTTTACATATTCGAGGTAAATTCAAAAAGTTAGCTTATATATTCATCAAAAACCTTTTTCTTTTATTCAACAATATTCACGTTGTCTCCATCGAAGTAACGAAGTGATTCAACATTTCGAGTATTTTGAAACTCCATTTTTACATTAAATTGCAAATATTTTGTTTCACTTTTTTTTTTCAATAACAGAAAATCACCGCGCACACCAAACTCTTCTAACCTTTATACCTCTTACAAACAAACAAAAAAGCTATAACTGAAACTGTTAACACATATACGAGGTACCAACACAACAAAATAAAAAAATCGAAATTCGAATATACGCAGGCCGCCAAATTTAAAAATTCACATTACCTTTTGAATACACCTCGTACATAGACTTTATATAAGTTTGGAAATGCAATACGCCAGTGACAGCTAGAAGGAATACAGACGTTAAATAAAACGGATACTCCGTCCAACCCACTTGGCCGGCTTAATTACGCTACACCCGAGTCAATCAGACAAATGGCTGAATAAATAAAAACTCCGAAATTAAACGCTGCGATGTGCTCCCTTCATATTTTAAATCGGCTTTCCGTATCACAATGGCGACCTGTTAATTTACTTTTATAAATATAAAACGTGGGATAGTACGAACGTATTTCTGCCAGTATTGCAGTATTTGTAAGGCTTGCCATTCAGTTTATTAAACTTGATATTTATTTTTGTTTTATTCATATTTAATATAACGGGTCTTATCTATAACTAATGGTAGTAATACCTTTTTATTGTTTTGTGAAGTGAACAAAAGTGAAGTACCTCGAACAATGTTCGCGCGAACCGATTGTGTTAGTGTAGTTTGCTCCCAGCATTATAATAACGATAAAGACAATATTAATATTGTGAGGGTAAGAAGAAAACTCGCGCACTCGCCGCCGGAGAGCGCGCGGTACACCAGTCAGCTCGTGACCACGACGAATGCAACTTCGTCGAAACGTCGGGCAATAAAAAAGTATTACTACCATTAGTTATCGCGATAAGACCCGTTATATTAAATATATATTTTTGTTTTTATTTTTAAGTAATATAAAATTGTAATATAAAAAACCTTCTATGTATTCATTGAGATCTTTTTTCTAAAACTTATGTTGTAAGTAGATGAGGACTTGTGTGTCTTAATGATGTCAGGTGATGCTCTGGTCAAGGTTGCGCAAGTATTATTATTTTAATATAATTCATAGTATAGTAAAAATCGTAGAGTCAGTAGTGTAAACAAATAGGAGTTGCTCAGATCCTTTCAACAACTAGAATAGAGCTGATAAACTTCCAGCTTTTGAAGAGATCTTCATAAATTATAGCTAAGATCTCAGATGTAGCTTTATCTTTCATATGGGAGGAATCGTTTAAGGGTAGGCTTGTAAGTTTAAAATGACGAACTAGCTTCCGGATCCCCTGCGGTATAAAATCAATTTTAAAAAATCATATTTATAAAAGATATATTAAATTAAAAATATATATATATATATATATATATTGTAAAGTGAACAGCGTGCTTTAAGCCGTCTTAGTTCCGCTTTGAAATAATGAAGGTTCATCATACATACAAAAATGAATACTTTAAAAATCAGATAGTTGTTATTACAGATTTCAAAAACTTTTTTGAGAAAAGAAAATCATCCTCACTAAACCATATAATCTGTATTTTGAACTCTATAATAATAATAGTTGATACCATGTGAAAAATAAATGAAAAGGAAAGAAAATGTATACGATATCAATGAATGTTTTCGTTGTATCTGTGCAATATAAAATGTTGTATAAAAGTTTTTTCATTTATTATCTGTTGGATTTTAATTTTTTTTTTATTTTACTGTAGCCTGAAATAAATTTAGTGTCTCTGGAAATACTTCAGGATGGGTGCACCTATTTAACTAATTCTTTTTTATCTATACTAATATTGTATAGAGGTACATTTGTCTGTTTGTAGGTAGTAATTTTTGAAACTACAAACCCTTTTTAAATATTATTTTTGCGTTGTATAGCCCATTTATTTAGAAAGTTTATAATCTACATACATTAAGTCGCGCTACGTCTCACAGGAGCGAAACAGTAACCATAAACGCGTGTGAGCCCGTGAGGGGCAGCGAGTGTGTTTATATAATTGTCGTGAATGAGATGAAAGAAATAGTTTGAAGGATCTTACGAAAAAATGATTTTATTTTTTGTTATGGTAAAAAAAAATCGCCATATAAAAAGTAAGGAAGTATTAATTAATACACACATGAGAAGTCGGAACAGATAGGTAGTTTAAAACAAATATAAGAATACCGCCGGAGATTCTTTATTTCGATCGTCCAAGTGTCGAGTAAGGTTAAAAATTATTTCCTTCAAGGGCCGAAAAGAGGCTGTGAAAATTGTCCGGAAAGATTTGATACCCGAAGATATTTTCACATTACAACATTGGTATTATTTTAAGAATGTATAGAATGGGCTTTCTTTTCTTTTTTTATTCTAGCGCGCCTTGACCGGTGTTATTATTAACGAACTTAAAGAAATATTATTAAAAAAATTAAAAAATTTAACTCATTATAATCTTTGTTTTAAATGTTAAAATTATATGTATAATTTCGCTACTGTTGGATAGGTATAAAACACTAACTGTCATACTACAAAAGACGCATTAAAACCATGTTGAACAGGTGTCTAGCTAAACAGTGTTTAAGATTTAAACATTGCTTAAAATATTATCTAAATTGCTTAACAGCGAATAAACTCATAAAAAACTTATTGATAAAATGTTATACGTTAGATTTAACAGCAAAAATAGGTTTTAAACATCTATTAAACTCACTTAAACGTATATTAATCTATGTCTAAAGCATGTTTAACTCAAAACTGTCTTAGACGCGCGTTTAACGTCTGTTTAAATCTTTTGTAGTAAGGCAGTAAGCGCCGAATCAGTGATTTCTGACTGCTAAAATTTACTTATGTCTATCACTTCATATATATAAAGATGGGCAAACGAGCAAATAGTACCACCTGATGTTAAGTGGTTACCATAGCCCATGCACATCTGCAACACCAGGGGCGTTGTGGGTGCGTTGCCGGCCTTTGACGGAATACATCGAAATACATCGAAACCCCCAAATTATAGCGCTCTAGGAAAACCTCCGAAGGTAAATCGTTCCACAGCCTGCACGTACGTGGGAAGAAAGATCGTGAAGCCGGCACATAGGATACCGACTATGCATCCAAATGGTGTGGATCCTCCACTAGTCGGTATACTCGTTATTGAGTCCTGAGGCGATGGTATAATATATGTATACAAATTATGTCGTAAAAACCTTTGAATTAATACGTGTATTAAGGCCAAAAAGTTAACATTTCTTAATTTTAAAATCATAAAACAACGTTAACGTACTAATCATATAGCATCTAACTAGCAAACGCCATCTATTATCCGAATAAGGAACTAAATTCAAGTTGCCAATTTTTTTTAACCGAATGAAAAAGCTTTTCCCATATTAGCACCAAACATCACAAATTCGACAGGTGTGTGTGATAGCAACCCTCGCTATTCTTTTTATTTATAACCCCTTTAAAAAAGAACTGTTATGGAACGCCAATTATATTTTTTATCTGTACTAACATGAAAGTTGACACGATTCCAAAATTACTTTTTCTGATCGATTTCAAAAAGAGAGGTCATTTATTCCACCCGTATGTACATATGTATGTTTGTATGTCCGCAATTTTATCATACAAGACTGATCCGATTTGGTTCTGTTCTTTAAATATATACTTTTCAGGGATGGTTTTAGTACATATGTTACGATCTGACCAAGATCCTCGGAGATAGACAATGAAACTTAAATGACCTGCGATTTCTGCAATTTTATAGATACTCGTACAATAATAGTTTTAAAGTTATTTATATTTTTCTACGAAAGCCATAATTTATTTTCTTATATTAATTTTTCAAATGGACATAGCACGAATTATATTTTTTGTATAAGTAAGTAAGTACACATAAAAACTTTTACATTCTTTTTATATATTGAAATAAAATATTTTAAAGACTTTTTTTTTATCTGTTACTCTTTTTCATAGAATTAGATTTATAGCCAAAGCTTTTACAAAGATCGCTTTTCGAAAATAAATGTTTGTTTTTTTTTCTACATTTTTTTAAAAAACAAAGAGCTAGTGGCGACGAGACGGTAGAATATTCCAACACAAAATATGAAACAATGCCTGCAAACACACTAACTACACACATACTCGTACAATTGTCTGTGATGGTGTAATATTGATATTTTCGCTTATTGCCCATTTTAATTGTAAAAAATATGATTTTTCTGAATTTTATAAGAAATAGGAATAATTATTTTTTATTTTATTTTGTCATTAGCTATGCCCTGCGGTTTCGCTGGCGTTAATTTGAAAAAAAATATTTACATAATGTGGTAAACATTCTTTAAATCGTATATTGTACACTATTTCATTGGTTTCAATTTTGTTTTCGCATAACCTTCTTTTTTATTTTTTTTAAATAAAAGTTAGTTTAGTTACTCCTTGTCAAAATTGGCTCAGCCGTTCCAGATACTAGCCGAAAGAAACCGAGAGACAGACAGACAGAAAATTTAATAAAAATTGTGCTTTTGATGTAATTGTCGTGTATACTTTCATGTTAGTTAAAAGCTATTTATTTGAAATTACAAATAGACACTACAATTTTATTTTTTATTATATTAAAATAACATATATTGCTTTTGTGACAAAGTAAATTAATATCAATTGTTGAATCAGACGTGAAAACAATCAGACAGACTGACAACACGATATTAGTTATTTTCACATTTAAAATGTTAGTGAGTGTGGATATCATTTTTGAACTCCCATCGGATAAACGTTCGAAGTTATTCAACTAATCTCCTTGGGGTTTTCTCCATCATAAAACCGGTTCCCGCTAAGTCGTAACGATATTTTTATTATTGAAAGGTTGACAGCTCTGACTTTTGGTAGATTTATACTTCAAAGACTAATTTGTAACTTGACGGTTCAAAGGCGTTTAAAAAGCCTATTTGAAGTTTATTTTGAATTTGAATATGAATACCAAAAGGATCATAACAATACATGATCTACCTAGCATTTTTCCCGGTTATACCAGGGTCTGCTTTCTAGTCCAGGGTCTGTTTATACAACTATACATATCTGCCCCGAGCGGGGATCGAACCCGCAATCGTCGGCGTTAGAGGTACATTCAGCACCACTACACCAGAGCGGTCGTCTTTTGATCCCTATTATGAAAAGGATCATAACAATACGTTTTATGCAAATAGAATATCCTGTTTATGTTAAAGTTATTGCAATCTTTCTCTCTTTAGTTTAGTTTATAATGTTAATACATTTATTTGTGCATTTATGAGTACCTAATCTATCTCAGAGAGAGGGAGGATGCGTTCTGCCCATATATAGTAAGTAACTATATTTACTTTTACGATATATTCCTAATAACAAGTATTTAACCTTAACTGAATTTAGACGGGTGCATCCGGGGCTTCAACCTCGGAGTCAGCAAGCCCTTATGTATGAACTTAAATAGAAAAGTTTAAATATAAGTCTATTAGTTTGTTGAAATAATTATATGTTTCCCAATATTTTTTTAATTTCTTGTCAAAAAAAAAATTGTTCAATTAATTCGGAAAATAATTAGCCTCGACTCTTTTGTGTGTCAGTAAAATACTATAGAGAAAAATTAGACAAATTATACGACAAACGCATGCTTCACAGTTTAATCTTGATTAATGCTAAAAGTTCTGTTGCACATATATTGGTTTAAGTCACATTAGTTACTTTTTGTATTAAAAACTTATACAACATAATAACTAAATAAAACAAAAATTTCATAGTAAACATTTAACTTGTTGTAACTAGGTAGCGAAATATCCATTCTCCAATCTCTCTCACTATTTCAATACGACCCTTTTAACAGTACGATATTTTGTCGTAACGACTCGATCCGAACCAGTTCATAAATGACATTTACGAAATCTCCACGAAATGAAAGCAAATACAGATTAAATCAAGAAACTTCTACATATATAAATTTTTTCACAGTCCTCGTTGAAAGTCAGGCGAAAGAAACGAGATGAATTCTTAGTACTTTGAAATATAAAAAAATAGTCTATCTCTTGACACATACGAACGACCCACGTCAATAGAAAATGGATCCATAAATAAAATATAATATTGTCCTTTATCACAGATCACTCGTCCCTAGAGGTTTTTGAATATATGTTGAGGTTGGATACTCTTACGGTTTATGGGGTCCTGACCCTAGGGCAATTGAGCTGCAAACGTTACTTATTGAAGGGGGAAAGAATACTGAGGAGTGCGGAGTGTTGATGTACTGATGGGGAAGGCAGGGAGCCTTTAAAATTGTCGTAGATTTAATTGTGAAACGATTTTATTGTTTTTGACTAGCTTTTCTCTTTCAGCATCGCTCGCGTTTATGTAGATTTTCTTATGTGACGACCGTACAAAACGCAATTTTTTTGTCCTATACGAGATGAGACCTCATGGAATTGTACTATGCGTATTATATTATGAACGGTATATGAACACATAAAATTGAAACAAAGGTTACTGCTTCTTTGGTTTCCGGATAAACAGGCGAACAATTTGCGCGAAAATGTAAAATATTTTTTTTTATTGTATCAACCACCGTCACTTTCGAGATATCCTATCATTAAATAATAGTCCAAATATCAATGATATTTAATAAATATACATTTTTCCGTACATATGACGTTAAAAATCTGTACCTACTTTGAGAAACTTATCAATTGTCTTGTTGGCTTAAATATAATCGTCTGTATCATTCGCTAGCTGATTGCTTGGCAACGTCAACAAAAGAAGGCTGTATTCTGGATAACAAAATCAGTGATCTTATAACGTATCTATAATAGATATATAATAAAAATTGACAAATATATAAACGATTCCATTCCAATTTGTATGTACAGTATGTTTTATGATTCAGCTTGTGACGATCACAAAGTCCTCGAGACGCCTTGTGTGAGTGGCCAAAATAATGTATTTATTTCAATATTAATTTATTATTCGATTAAAAACATTACAAATGGTGGAGACAGCGTAAATATAGGTTTCTTTTTTTAAGTATTATATACAGATCCAAGTTCGAAATATTCAGGAAAATTATAAAAATATTTATTATGTAACGTCAGAAATATGAAATTATTTATACGAGCATGCCGTCACCGACATTGCTTGGAGCAGTTGTTTGCGGACATGCGACCTATTTTTTTATAGACAAACTATCAAGCATCTAGACTTCTCAGTCTTATTTATGTCAATATATTTTTCATTTCCTTTGATATATTTTTAGTTTCATATTAAGAAAACTAGAATAATTTTCTAAAATAAAAATAATTTCCAACAAACTACTTACGAATAAAACATATTCAAATAAAATGTACTTAGTAATTCAACCTTTACTACGATAACTAATAAACAGTAGTTAAAGATAAATTTATTTTTATAACGTCAAAGTATGATATTTTTTTTTAAAGACATCTAAAAGAGATCTATTTTTTTAATAAAATCTCTAATTCGATGTTTTAATTTGGTTATAAGTAATAATATATGACAGCCCAGCGAATAGGCTATTTAATAATCATTACCTTTCATTCACCATAGATCTAATTTGTTTTTCTGCGTGTAGTAACACTAACTCGCAATATAATTGTTTAATGCTGAAATATTATAATATAAAGCATTAATTAGCTTATAATTTTAAACTAGAAAAAAATATAGTAGGTTGTATATGAATGTACAATACAATCAAACCAGATAGGCGTTAGGCTCTACGCTCATATGCATTGGTCAAATAAAAAATAAATTTTATTACTCTACATTTCAATTACTCTATGTCAGTCTAAAGGCTGTCCTGACATATGTCACAAGTGACATCGCACGTCAATCCTACGTCTAGTTAGTCTAAAAATCCGAATGTTTCCGAGATTACCGCCTAAACAGCCGCTTAATAATTATAAAAATAGACACATCATGTCCAATCGACACCCAAGAATAGATTGTTCGAAACCTATTCAAATAAATAGAAACAAACAAAATGAAAAAAATTTAAAAGTTTGGTCTGCAACTTGCAATCTCCGAGTTCAGAAAGTAATTATCTGAGTTTGCTTTTTTTTTACCAAAAACAGATTTATTTTTAGGGCCACAAAATATTTTATTTTCAACTATTTTTTTTGCATTGTTATACTTCTTTTTGCCCCATTCCCACTTACGTGTGGAGTCGGCACAACATGTATTTCTATTCCAATTTCATATTACCTTTCACACATAATTTTTAAATAATGTAATAGTTTTATTAATATATTTTAATTATAGAATTTTATAACATATTTTTATTGTTATTATAAACATTAATACTTAACATTTTAATAGGTTTTAACCTATTCGTATATTTACCTATGAAGTAAATAATTTTATTTGGCAACCCTAGTTGTCATTGCAACAGACGGTCGCCGACACCACTGAATAATTAACTTGATGATACACATACAGAAATTCACTCGAATTATGCTGTATTTAGAAGTAAGGTATTTTAACTTTACGGGAGTCGTATATGCTTAAAGTTAATGATACTGACCATTTCGTTTGAATTTTACAGTTCAAAATTTACGAATGCTATTCTCTAAAATGACACCTTAAATTATTAAATATCTATATATTCACAAAAAATAAATAATATGCATTTGTTTACACTTTTTTTTGGCATAACAGAGAAGATAGAACACTGTTCAGCCTAGTACTATTTACACGACCACCTTAAAAGAAATCCTATGTTATCTAAGTTCATGTAACAATTCAACGTTTTATTTATGTTATTTTTAAATGATTTTTCAAAATTAACATTCTAACAGCGAATGTTGTCAATTTAAGGAACAAATCACAAAATAATTGTTATATTTTAAATACATTTTCACATCTATCCACACTATCCATACAAATATTAAAAATACAAGAATAACTCTTTCTGTATGTTTGTTTGTTACGTTTTCAATCCTCACCTGAAGAGGTAAACATATTTTCATGAATTTTAGTATAGAGATAGACTGGTCCTGTGAGAAGGTTTACTATTTGTCGTGAAAATAAATAAGGAGGCAATAAAGAGTGGATGCATCTATGCAAACAAAATCACGAGACTTTCTAGCATATACTAATATTTTAAAGATGTAAAATATGTTTGTAAGCTTGTATGTAGAGGATAATTAATGAATCTATCAATTCGATTAAAAAAATTCTTTACCGTTAGATAGCTAGTTAATTAAGGAAGCTTATAGGCTATACAACATCACGCTATGATTCATATAAGCGAATCCGTAACCATAAACGCGAGTGAATCCGCGAGATTCAGCTAGTCACAAATAAGTCGCCAAATTCATAGTATTTTTGTGTTATACAAACCAAGCCGTTAAGAAGTGCTATGTAAAAACAAAGCTAAGAATAAAACCTAGAACGCTAGTCGCCCACAGAAACGTTTGATCATTTGCAACGGGCCATTAATATTCCGCTGGCTAGCTTCGTTATCTTTGTACTTATTTCTTTCTGTATTTGCTTAATTTTCTTTAAATGTATTTTATTTAATGCAACATTATTCTTCTCAGCGTTTCCCGGAATGCACGGAGGTTTTATTCCGTTGGTTATTTTTTTTTATTTATATTAAACCTAACAAAGGTTAGGTTAGTTAAGCCGTAAATTATTAAAATTCAAATTATCTTCTTCTCTCAATTATCTCTTACAAATATAATTTTGTTATTATTCAACTGCGCGACGCAAAGGAGGGTAATGTTTTTATATAGCTATGTATGTATATATGATGTATGTGGGTGTGTGTACTTTTATGTAACTAATTAGACCAAACCCAGCTGATTTTGATAAATGACCCGTCCTGTGTTTTGTCGTGACGGCGAGAATTTCATAGAAAGCATGCAAATTTGGAAAAATCAAAATGCCAAATTTTCGACACTATAATTCGAAAAAAAAATCAAAATCAACGAACTATATCAAGTTAACTATGTCGTTGAATAGATATTGAAAAAAATTTAATATAGGTTTCTTATATCATTTTTCAATGATAATTACAATTTAAGATGTATAACGTTTTACTGTTGGTCAGTAATGATTCTTACTTAAGGCTTTTAGACAGAATTTGTATCGATACGGTACTGCTGACTGGTCTTGTTACCCAGTCGGGTGTTTGATTTTTTTAATCACTTAAAATGGTTTATTTATTTTAGTCATGTACATACTCTATACGCATTATGTAAGATTTCCGAAAACTATTACGTTTTGAAAACTCATTTGTTACTTTAAAAAAATATTATTAATACAATTGTACGAGTATAAAACACTACAGTCTTGAATAAAATTGGTGTAATGATTCGTTTCAAAGAAATAAACACAAATATAAACATTCGCCAAACATATTTGTATCTATCCTAAGGCTTAATTATATTAAACTATCGCTATTAAAACGTAAGTACTATATTTTAAGGCGAGAAATACATTTTCAAGTTTTACTCTCGAGAGCACTGTAACCTAGTAACAGATACATACGTCGTAAGTTATTGTTACGAAAGCTGTAAATGTCAATAATAAAGCACGGAAAGTAAATTCTTTCAGGTGTTAAAAAATGGTATATGTATGTAAATCGTTACATAAGTCTGAGAGCAAAACTTATAGTATAATAAAGTAGTTTAATATAAGTAAACTCAAATCTATACTGTGATCACGACCTGTGAAATTAAGGGTACGATCGACATTTTTTCATTCCATTTATTTTACTAAGAATATTATTTATACAATTTCTGAAAACTTAAAAGTATTATTAGATTTGTAGACTATTTTAGTCATTAAATACTTTTTAGTCTGACCTCTGTAGTGGTTTGTTAAAATAATTAAAAATATCAATGTATTTAGGTTTTTAAATATTATTGTTATTCTTGTTTTACGCTTTATTGTTAAAATACGAAAATAAAGGAGTGAGTCGACCTTTGATTTACATAAATTGAAATTCGACCTAACCAATAAACTGTTCTAATTTCAAACGAAATATCTAACAAACCTTTACTTTAATACGTAATTTCGTTTCTCTGAGATATCATTCTAAACAATGACACATGACAATAAAAACTAAATTATTGAATCGATTTTAAAGAAAACTTCTATGGGACCAATGTGAAAGTATAATTTATTTATATCCCTCTGAAACAAAAAAAGAATTAACATAATCGGTCCAACCAGTTTCGAGTAATCGGTGAACATATGTACATAAAAAAGTCCCCCACGAATCGAGAACCTCCTCTTTTTTTGAAAGTCGTTTAAAAAGAGATAAAACAACAGAAACATATTCACAAAATTTTCAGATAAAGACTAAGTATAATAAAAAATTAAAAACTCGACTGCCTAATAGCTACTCGACTTCCAAATCGGTCAAATAGTTAAGCTAGAGGAGGTCACAACGGCTCACCAGTTTTGACAGTTTCCGTCCGCCATGTTGATTTTTTGCACAATCACAATGTAACACACATACATACTCGCGTACTAACATACATGTATGTACGCGTGAAGAACATTATCTTGCATTCCGAGTCGTGAGTTAAAGATAGAAAATAAATTAAATCGGCATAAAGAAATCATATTCCGTTTCGGGTATAGTAATTTATACAATAAATGTTTTCTTTACTCACAATTCTTGTTGCGGATATCATGCTTTTTTCCTTAAAAGTAAATCATTACGGCCGGCATTATTAGAGTTTTTTCGATAAAATATGGTAATAGCGTTTATGTTGCGTGAACCAGAGGGTTGGCGGTCATTTAAATATATTATATGACACATTTGTCAAAATTAATATAACCCATATGTACAGGTAAATATTACAAGAACTACGGTAAAAAAATAACCTTGACCAACAGCTGTACTAAGATTATGTATAGTACCGTTTTTTCATTAAAATATTAAAAGATGATAGTGATGAAATGATTTGCAAAATATAGGTATCATATCTTAGATTTTCGCGATTATTATTCATTGAAATAAAACTATTTTTCAGATTACGTGGATACGCGTAATCTGAAATATAATATTGTGTTATTTTGAAAATAAGTATGACTGAATGCGATGCAGGTGTGATCAACATAAAAGGGTGAAGGCGTGCTCGTTGTATAAAAAAATTCTTATTATCAAGAATCCCGACAACACATTAAGTCACACAGTTTATAGGAAGCCCACACAAACTAATAAATAACTCAATGGTGACTCACACCACCACCCTAGTCAGTTAGCTACCGTTGGCAAATCTTTGTTTCAGAGAGCCCACCATCTCTGCGATGCTGAACACCTAGAGGAAGAGCTACACCACGTCAAGCGTATCCACGTAATCTGAAATTACTTTCATAAATATTTACATAAATTGTCCGTTATTGCTTTACACTTGAAAGAATTTATTGTCAGTGCCTTATTTTTGATTGATTCACAGCTTTCGTAACTACATACGACGTATCTATTACTAAGTTACAGAGTTGTTTCATACCAATTACGAGAATAAATCTTACAAATGTAAGTCTCGCCTAATGCTTATTTTCTTGCTATACATTTTTCCTAAATAAAACTTGTTACTTTTTCCTTTTCTCCGGTGTTGTCCTGGTTTCATGTCTCATTCGTCGTGGTCGCCCGTCTATGTAACGATTTTCTTAATGCTGTTTGAATGGATCCCTGAGGATTTCTTTCGTCGTCAAATCGCCAGGTAAAAAAAAAATTGCCAAAATCTCATTACGTTTATTCTTTTTTGGTAATACGTATTTATATTTGTACTACTTGTCTAGCTGAGCCTCGCGATTTCATCCCTGTATATTTTCGGTCTCTTTTTTGCAAAAGGAGTATCTTAAACCTACGAACATTTAAATATCACCAAGGGGGTTGAGTACAGAAAATACTACGCCGTGAAAATGAGAGCTCTCATTGGAACACAGAATGGTCTCAAGGGCTTTTCGCACGGTGAGTGAGAGAGCTAGAAGCCATATCCCTATTCTTATTTCCTTTCTCCTTTTCATCCCTTATTCATTTTTTAAACTAGATACGCATTGGTGGCTCCTCCAGTGCTGCAAATGTCCATAGGCGGCGGTAATCACTTAACATCAGGACTCCCGCCTAGTCGCTTGCCAGCTATTCTTATAAATAAAATAAAACTCTTTATGTACTACTAGTTGATTCCCGTGAAATTGTCCACATGGAATAAATTATTTTGAATAGTTATTAAAAACTGACAATTTCGCCATATTAAACGTTCTCAAGTTTAAAAAGTAGCCTATGCCCTTCTCCAGGGTTCAGTAATTTAAGCGTGAAAACGTAAAAAATAAATGGACAGATAGACAAAATTACTTTCACATTTATAATACACTGTGGATATTTATATTAAGCAGTTTACAATTACTTAAAAGAATAATCTCTATTCTCTGTATTTCTATGTAACACTCAGACTTAAAAAATATTTTTCGTAGGTAATATATGCATACGGGCCGACTAAATTTCTTGGAGATGAAAAATGTTCCGAGGTCCATTATAGGTCACGGGTGAAGGCGTAATAATAGGGAGGTCACCTCAAGAAATATGAAGTCATTTCGGCCGCAATTTAGCTACACTGCCGAAAAAGCTGTTGTTTTGAAATTATCTTGTAGGGTACGGTTTTCGTATTTCTTGTTTTGGTTGAATGTGAATATAATATTTAAAACTTAATAAGGTTCTTTTTAATGTAGAAATATTATTATGAGTTGTGTACAGGGTAAATAAGGAACAACTGCAAAAATAACTACAAATGGATATTCATACACAACTTAGCTGAATTAAAAAAAAAATTAGGCTTATCGACTCGACATTAGATTAACGCATTTAAAAGTAATGGATAGATAAATACACATACTTTAAAATTAAATCTCGATGATTTTTAAGTACAACTTTCACAAAAACTAAGTAAATTACGAATAATAATTAAGGTACATAGCAAATACAAACTTGTAACATTTTAAAATGGGTTTTAGGGAAATTAATAATGGCACTACTGATTTGATTTTAAGCATTCCTTAACTCGTAGAAAAATATTATGTGTCATAATGTTCAATTATCGTGAAAATTACTCGTCTCAAATAAGTTAGGTCGCGTTAAATCTAGCTATACATAAAAACATTCATTATTTATCCGACAAAGGGTTAATGAATAATTGCTAATCGAATTAGCTTGAAAGAGCTGACGTGGATACCACATGAAACTGCCAAAGAATTCCAAGGTCTAGATATAATGAGGTTTTTATCCTATTAATGTTAGCCATAAGTCTAGCACTGTATGGTCTAAGAGCTAGCGATATTTTCGACACATTATTTTAAGCAAAATGACTTGAACCCATGACCGTAAAATAAATTATTAAAAAATAGTGATTTTAGAATAACTTTTTTATTACGTATTCTTTTCTTTATTGTGTAAAGAAAAGTACCAGCCATAATTAGATATATTTTGAAATTTTGCTATAATTGTCTGATTTTTTAAACGACTTACAATAAGGAGGAGGTTCTCAATTCGTTTTTATTTTACATATGTTCCCTGATTACTCGAACGATAAATTATTTTTGCTTTAAAGGCCCAAAAAACCATACCATTATTACCATTGGTCCCATAAAATTTTCATCAAAACGAGTAAATTACTTTGATTTTAAAATCAAAATAATTGCAATAATTTATTATCTAAGTTAACGATATAAGATATTTTGTATAACAATTTGGATTTCAAAAAAGGCTTGTAACATCGATAGCTCTTTGTCCAATATGAGTCACAGCCCTACACGTCTACTATCGTGTCGATCGTACATTTAACTCGACGCTGTTTTCACTTTAACACGCTACTTGTAGTCAATGTCAAAGAACACAGCGTACACAAAATTACTGGAAGGAATTCAGGTAAAACAAATTATACCTAAAAAGAAAATACAGAAGTGTGTTTACACCTAATTATTATGTACATATTATAATGGGCTTATCGTTAAAAAAATACTGTATAATATTAAAGTCATGCAGGTACAAGTTAATAATTAAGATAACGCAAACAAGTCCAAAATAGTATATTTTCTATTGAAACAAAATGTTTGAAAAGATCTAGTAATGTAAAGCCGTTAAGCGAAGCGTATTTTTAGCCTTATATAATACTAGCGATCCGCCCCGGCTTCGCTCAGTTTATTTAATAACTTTATCCTCTTAGGGGTGAAATTAACAAAAAAACAACGATATACATGTGCATTTATTTCTAATCAGAACTAATTATATAAAATTTTATACTTTGAAAATTGACGGATTTTATTTATTTTAGCCCCTGAGGGGTGAAATTTGCGAAAATCTTTTCTTAGTGCATGCTTACATCGTATCGACCGACAAAATGAAGAATATGGTGAAGGCTATATTATGTTGATGAAACAGCCAGTCAGTCAGGACAAATAATTAAATCTTTATATTATATACTCTTTTGTTTATTTATTAAAGTCTGTAGTCAAATATAATTTCACTTCATTATAGCGACTACTATTATACATAGATTACAGAAATCCTGCATTTGCGGGCTCTTGAACCGATATAAAAAATTCTTTAGAACAAAAACGTTTTTTATAATAATAAGTGTTCTTCCAGTACCATTATAAATCGACGATTCAAATCCTCACATTAGTGGTAGCATACGAGACCCATAAAGAAAATCTTGAGGAAAAATAACACTCAAACAGCATTGTGTTCATAATTGGCTATTAACAGGGTTTTTCAGATTAACTTCAGGAATATATAGCGAAAATACAAGCGGAAATTAACCTCTTTACTATGGAAAGGCTTAAAACGTAACGTTTTTATATCTGATATAATTTGTACGCGCTATTAACCCTTTTCTTCACAGTTCCAGTTACTTATTAAATACTTAGTTTGATTTATATCGTGTCGCTGTCTGTGGCTTTATTCGTTTTACAATGTAGGGGGCGTTTTTGGTTATATGTATCTTTAATTAATCTAGACAAAACGCTAAACGCTTTTTGAATTAATCGTTTGTTTTAGTTATTTAAATATTTAAAATTAGTGTATAAGTAGGTGTGTAGTTTAATGTAAGTATTACGTACTATTTATTACGTAAAAGTTTTTAAATTTGTTCAGCCTTATATACAAGGTGTCGCCTGGGCATGTGTTGGATACCAACGTTAGAAGAATCGATATTTGGACGCTGATAAGCAATAATGTGTCAAGCCACACGGGCTTCATTTTGAGAAAATGGCGTCTAAAGATGTCAAACGTATTCTTAATTAAATTTAAACCAATTGGGTTTAAAGACGTATATATCCATATTTTGTTTATATTTTGATAAAAGATACATTGAATTAAGAGCAGATTGGTACATTTAATGTGTTATCTAAAAATAAGTTTTTCAAGTACCTGAGATAATTGTATAAATTGAAAAATATAGAACGCACTTGAAATTCGAAATATTAAATTAAGATACTTTTTTCCTTACTTATTAAGTTTATATGACTTGAATTTTTTTTAATAATGTTAAATAGGTGACGCAGTATCAAAGTACATCAATATCTCCGAATTTAACTTTTTGTGGGTTGACACATTATTGCTTATCAGCATCCATTTAAAAGTGAAAAACTGAACTAAACTTTTAATTCTTTTTCATTAATGGTAAGTATACATTTACTTATAAATCATAAACTTTACTTACAAATATAATATGAATTAGTGAATTAGTGGTGATTTAAATAATACCGACTGATAATTTAATAAAGGTATTTTACTGTTTTAATATGATTTCACAATTTGATAACATATTTAAAATAGAAAATTTTGATGTTTGAATGACCGTTAGACCGACCGCGTTATACCGGCTGAATGGGTTTAAATTGAATGAATTTAAATTTCAATTCCATTCTAATTTCTGCCTTAGAATAGAATTTATTAAATTTTTATGCATAAAAATTCATATTATAAATCTGGGATTGATATTCAAATTAGTTGTCTGTCTATAGACAGTCTGTAACCGACTTCAAAAAAAGAGTAAAAAAGAATATAGATAAAATGACATTTCAAATTATTATTCTAATAATGACATAGGATGTTGGATATGCTTATATTATATACTCGTATGTCGTTAAAAATCCATTTTATTAATTCTAATTTCTCTTTTTTTCCTCGATGAAAACAAATTTGACAAACTGTTTTAAGGCTGTGTGTGGTAAGGCTACTTTGTTAAGCGATTACAGATAGCAATTAAAACAAAGATAATTTAAAACATAAGAAATTCCATTTTAGAATAATTATCAATAAAAATAGTTTTTATGGATATTTATCTAATTTTCTAAGATTAGATTATGCACTATTCGACTTAATTTTATAATTTTTTAATATATATAGATGTTTACATTTTTAGCATTATTTAGAACATTATTGGTTGTTTATTATTGTAACATGAGAGGAATTAATGAGAAAAATAACATTTCAACAAAGCAATTACTATATATGATTTTATTTGCCACACTGTGTAATTGAACAGCAGGCAATTAAAAAGACGTTAAGACTTTCATTTATGTAAGATCAGGCATTTCAATTTAAAATTGTTCTATATCTTTATAAATTATAGACTATAATATGATATTCTAAAAAAAAACTAAATATATTACTAGAATGTTCAGTACAGCCTCTAAAACTATATATTACTAGAATGTTCAGTACAGCCTCTTTCGTATTTATAATAGTAGTGAAATTATTACAAAATGTAATCCAAAATATAATCAAAACTTTCCATTCCATAAGACAGACTCGCACAATTGAATTGCAAATCAGCTAAAAATTACCTGAACTGAACTTAAAATCGATTTAAACAGAACGCCTAAAAGACTAAAAGTTTTGTACAAACAGCCTACGTTCAAACAATTTAGCCTATATTTCCCCGGAGAGGTCCTCCGTAAATATTGGCCTAACCTTAACAATATAATATTGAGTATAGTTTTAGACGCTCGCGCTAGCAGTGAGTCAAACAAAAATCGAGGGAAATACGTCATTAAATACGTTAATAAGTAAAAGTAATGTTTTAATCTTCAATTCAATTCTTTGATTGGAATATTTTAATCTTGTTGAGTGATTGTCAAAAAATATTGCAAATAAATTCAATTCTCTGATAAATGTCTTTTATTTGTAATCAAAATATGTGAATCATACAGATAATGCATTTTTAAACTGTCAGTATGTTACAAATTATGCGAGAATTACCTACAATTGTAAATTTAATAATAAAACAACTCTGTTAACTGGTAACAGTTACCTAGGTCACCTTACGATAAGCCCCAGTGCCCGGGGCGAAATAAATAGGGCACTCCCTCCGGCCGTGGGTGCGTGAGATGGGGGTCTCACGCATCCGTTTTCATACGGCCGAGAGGAGGACCGCAGTCCGTTATGGCCCCGGACTGCCGGTGTACGCACCAGCGAGGGGTGCGGGGAGGGCGAGACCATCTTTGCCCTCCTGAGAAGGGCTCCGCAAGCCACGAGCGGAGCAACGCACGGGAGAGGCCGCGGACGTGCCTGCGAAAGCGATCCCGTAGCTTCTCCGTTTTCCGTGCTGTGGCGGCCATCGCAGGGGGTTTTAGTGAGTACAATCTCACATAACCCGGTCTCCCCCCCAGGAGTCGGGTATCTATGAAGATTTACCCTGCGTCAACAAAAAGAAGGACACCTTACGATAGCTGTGGCTGTCAAAAAAAGGCACAGACAATAAATTCTTTCAGGTGTTAAGCAAAGACAAACAACTTATGAAAATCCTTATGAAACTCTGAGAGCAAAACTTGTTAATGTAATTCTCGTCAAATGGTGAGTCCACACTATGTAACGGAACTCTGACTCTGCTTTGTAGGCATAACCACTAACAATATTATATCAATTCTTTGGTTTGTAGCAACGTTATAATACTGATAAACAATAATGTGTCAACCCACAAAAATTGAAATTAGGAGATATTGATATAATCTGGTAATGCGTCACCTATTTAACATTGTTCAAAAAACTTCTAAGCCACCTAATCTAAATAAGTAAAGAAAATGGTTTCATAATATAATATTGAGAATATTGATGTGTGTTCCATATCTTGGATTATGCAATAATCTCATATATTTGTAAAACTTATTATTAGATAAAACTATTTACTATACCAGTCTACTTTGAATTCACTATACTTTTTATCAAAATTGAAAAGAAAAGATGGATATATACTTTTTCAAACAAATTTATTAAAAATAGATTTAAGATCTTTACACGCCATTTTTTCAAAATAAAGTCCGTTTGGCTTACCATAGTATTGCTTATCAACGTCCATCTATAATCTTTAATATCTTTAAAATATCATTCTGAATACGAATTCAGAGAGACAAGCCGGCCTTACGGTTAATGGTATATCGTTGTTTCGATCATGTCATAATGACAACTTAAAGTCTGGTCCAAAAATAAAAAATGCCATTCTTTATTATTTATAAAAGGTAATCATTTTTTGTATAACGTTCTTCATATGATAGTTAAATAAAATCGACTTCAATGGTAACTAAAAAAAAACCCAACAGACTACTTTCTGCGCATAAAATCCGCTCCTTTTTTTAGAGTTATGGGTGCCCAACGATCTACGCAACAAAACGAATGAATGACGAATCATTTATCAAAAATCGTTTCAGTAAAGTAAAATAATAAGCAAGTAGTAAGTAAAGTAAGTCGTTTTTTTTTGGGTAAAATATTAATCGTATTGATACCATTCTCTTCTATTTAACAAGCAAAAAAGTTTGAAATTCATTAAACAATTCTAGTAAATAATTCAATCTTACCTCATCGTACCAGTTTCACACATTCGTTCTTATACTCCGTATTCCGTCCGAATGACATTAAAAGGATATCAACGGATCTTTTAGCGCCCATTCATTCGTTCCAGCAGCGTAATGACAACCGCAAAACAACCAAAGTATTTATGACTATCTTTTCCACAGAGTAAATAATCAATACAGTTAAAAAAAATACTTTTTCCCTTTTTCTGTACTTGATTTATCTAAGTTTTCAATGTGTATAATCGACATATTTAATTATTATTTTATTTATTTCACGCAAGACTGTCGTAAGCTTTTAAGATTATAATACAGTAAAACAAAACTATCTCAAGCAGTATTTTAAAGACTTAAATTCCGAATCTTTTTTATCACCTCCTACTTTCCAACACTTTTTGTTGGTCCTAGAATTGTAATTCAATAAGCCGCCTTAATTTGTTTAAAGTAATATTTTTAATTTAACTTAAAAACTTTCATATTAAAAAACAAATATAAAGTGAAAAAAAACAAAATTTAAACACACACACACATTTTTTCATAACATAATCCTTTCTTAATTTTGAATGAAATGTACTGACGTCAAAATCTTAAGGAAACATTTCGATACCTCCCACGTAAGTTATTGTAAGCCACAAAATTGCCGTTAGCGTTTTTACTGAATACTACACGAATTTGCATTGCTTAATGCATTCAAAGTGAAATAACTGGTCAAGTGCGAGTAGGACTCGCGCACCGAGGGTTCCGTACAAACTTATAGAAATCTATATAAGACTAACCCATCTACGCCATTTGTGGTCTTCATCATCAGTTCCAACATAAGTTACAATCAAAAATACCTAAATCGGTATACGCTTGCCTATAATATTTGAGGAGTTCCCTCAATTTCTCCAGGATCCCATCATCTGATACTGACCTGAAGACAATGGGACCACCTTGGAAGTATACCTTTTCAAACAAAAAAAAATTTTGAAAATCGGTACCCAAATGGCGGCGTAATCGGCGAACAAACATAAAAAAAAATTAAATACAAGGTCGAATTGAAAACACTCCTTTTTAGAAGTCGCTTAAATATAATCAAATATTATGTAAATATGGATCACGTCCCAAAAACTATTTTGAAACTACTTAGGAGCACTTTAATTTAAAACACGATCATGGATGCAAACCATGGAAGCACAAAATTTTATTTTAAGTACTAATACACTTACACTTATACTTTCAAAAAAGCAAAGTTATAGCGCGATTCAGGATACACTCAGCGCCATCTCTTGACAATTTCAATGAACTAACTTGTTGACTTTGACATTAACAACATAATTATATAATATTTTATTCTCGTTTTATTTTTATTTATATTCTACTACACTCCACTACCCCTGCACTACGTTCGTAAAATATTTAGATTTACATTATCAATCAAAATATCGAAATATATATTAGTGTTGCCAAGACGAAAATAATTAGTCCTTAATTCGAACAAAACTAATTGTTTATTTATAAATAACTAATTATATTACTAATAACCAGAAGACTTATATGTGTAGATAAATAAGTAAATTAAATAACTCGATCTGTTTGAATTTAATTTTAAAATTTTTGTACTAAGTCAATACGAGTACTTAAATCAAATCGCGTGAAGCTCTTATATTGAATGTTAATTACGTAATGACGTTATAAATCGACGATAAAACTTTTAAATGAAAAGTTTATTTTATAATTTTTAGAGCGTTTAAATAATAATTAAAATAAAAAAATTTATTAATCGAGCAGAATTATATCACAGTTAATGTCATAATGTTGTAATAGATGGCATTAGCTGTACGCTGCATCGCGCTATCATTTTGTTAGCTGCGATATATAGATTGCATTGCGTTGTTTATAAAGGTTTGCTGCTTTTTAATGTTTTCGTATTGATACAAATTTCTTCTCAGTGTTTGTAAAATTGTTTTTTTGACCATGGTCAACTTCTATGTTAATTTGTTACAAGTACATATAATTTTAATTCTAAGATTAATATATTTTCAGCTTGATCAATTTATAACTTGATACATTTACGCGTTCCTGAGAAAAAGGTTGAAAGACAGACGTACAGACTGACAGACACACGAACAGAAATTTACAGTTTTCGGATTTTTTCCTTTATGTATACTAAAGGACCTTGCTCCTGGCCAAATTTCATAATGCTTGGTCAATGGGAAGTACCCTATAGGTTTTGATTCCCTTGCGAAAACGTTAAAAACGCTATCATACTTAAAATATGTGATATAAATGACCGTATCTTTTGATTGCGTTAACTTAGAAGTTTGATTTTTTCACAGCTCTTAGTAATTACAACTCTGAGTACTTGACGTTGATAAAAATTTGTTACCTTCACGCGTTTCTGAGAAAAAGGTTGAAAGACAAACTTACAAACAGACAAACATACATACAAAAATTTACAGTTTTCAGATTTTTTCCTTTATTTGTACCATAAGATCTTACTTCTTGCCAAATTTCATAGTGCTAGGTCAATGGGAAGTACCCTATAGGTTTTGATTCCCTTGCGAAAACGCTAAAATGGTCAAAATATACGACATATTTTCCATTATCTTTTGATTGCGTTGACTTAGAACTTAAATATTTTCACGGCCGCATGTCATCGTAGACTTGAGTATATGATGTTAATTGCAACATGATACGTCTATGCATTTCTGAGAAAAAAGGGTTGACATCCCGACAGACAGACAGACAGACAGACAGACAGACAGACAGACAGACAGACAGACAGACAGACAGACGGACAACAAAGTGATCCTATAAGGGTTCCGTTTTTCCTTTTAAGGTACGGAACCCTAAAAATACCAAAAATCTTTTTTTTTTTTTCAAGGAAAGTTACAACAAAATACGCCTGAAAAAAGGCGTATTTTGTTGTAACTTTCAAACTAAAACGGATTAAAAGTGCTCTACTGTAAAATTGTAATTTTGGGGTTACAACAACTTACGTGGGAGGTATCGATTTATTCAGTTTGTACCTATGTATTATAAGCATGTTTAAGTATACTGTATACCTATACTAAAAGCATACTATAACTGAAATAACCCTATCCTATCTCGTACCTAATATAATTTATATTAAAATTAACAAGATTATATTAAACACAAACGGTCACATTAGCGTTTACAAAAAGTTATATGGATAAACAAGCAAAGCCATTTGCACATACGTTACAAGGAGCCGTTTTTGCGTACTTATAACATATTATGTATATTTCCGTTGACCAAAAATATTATATTATAAAGCTTAACCATCGCGCGACATCACGCTGCAAATCCAGTGAATGGCTAGTTTTACTTTTAGGACTAATGCTTCAGTCAGTAATGAAACATTTTTATTACTTCAAGTATCCATCGGTACGGTCCGTGTTTTACTTGCCTTGTGGGAAATAACAAGTAATTTTGCGAACACCTCGACTAAATAAACACATAACGTTTCTATGACCTACGAGTGTCTATTTATTCGCTGTATTACGACCGGACCATTTAATTAGATAAAGTAAAGGTCGCAGAAAATCCATACTTCCATACTAGTCCATGATTATCTAATCTAAAGATTATATAAATGTGAAAGTAATTCTGTCTGTTTGCTTGTTGCCTTATCACGCCTACAGCACTGAACCTATTTTGATAAATTTTGGTAAAGATATAGATTGGATCTTGGAGTTGGCTATGTCTTGTATGAAATTTATCCTTAAAAAAGTTTATAATCTCAGTTTCATATCCAGGAACCGATTATACAAACTATAGTTAAAGTTTGAACAACATTTGGACGCTGATAAGCAATACTGTGTCAAGCCACACGGACTTCATTTTGAGAAAATGGCGTCTTTATTCTTAACAAATATCTTTGAAGAAGTATGTATCTATCTTTTATTTTATTTTTTGGTAAAATGTCTAATGAATTTAAATCAGACTTATACATTTTATTTATTATTTAATAAAAAGTTATTTAAATACTTGAGATTATTGTATATATAAAAACGAACCGATTAACTAAAAAACTTTTTTCCTTACTTATTTAATTTATATGATAACATTTTTTTTAATAAATAGATGATGCAGAATCAAAATACATCAATATCTCCGAATTTAACTTTTTGTGCGTTAACACATTATTGCTTATCAGCATCCATTTATAATGTATGTAATGTAATGTATAAGATTAATATAATAGAATTTTGTAAATAATAAACCTTTTCTTCTAGTTTGCTGCATACTATTACCTAGAAGTTGATCCTAATAAGTAACATTATCACATGGTTTTACAATAATATAGGCTGCGCTTGAAAAAAAATATCCCGATCTATTCATTGAGACCGTTACAACAAACCTCAACACGATTCTTATTCTTTAAATTGGAATTGTCCTACTGATTCTAAATCATGCTTCTGCATCAAGTCAAGGTTCACAGCTACATACATATGTTATTTTAAAATCATTGAAGTCATAGTGTCATAGATTTCGTATTTTATCGATAGCTGATGACTTACAAACGTCTGAACGGATCTTCATATATTATAGCTAAGAATCATTTCTATTTAAGGAGCTAAGATGTCACACAGATACACACGACAAATTTATAACACACATCATTTTAGGTAAGGGGTCAAAAAGAATATAGGGAAGACTTAGACTGACCGCGTCAACATTGTTAGAGAGCTACAGATACAAACGTGAAACTTATAACACCCCTCTTTAGGTAGATAGATTCTGATTTAGACTGGATATGTATTACGGAAAAAGCTACAGCCATTTAAAATTAGGACGAATAGACGTAGTTCTATTGCTTCGGATTCCCAAAAAAAAAATATCATCAACTATTTGAATTCATTTGCGTAGTTTTAAGGTTCGTTGGAAAAACCTTTTGGGATTTTATCTATACTATTATACATAGTTGTCCGCGGTTTGCGGTTTCTATCGTCGTCTGTTTGTTTGTTTGAACGAGCTAATCTTAGAAACTACTGGTTCGAATTGAAAAATTATTTTTGTGTTAGATAGTTTATTTATTGAGGAAGGCTTGAGGCTATAATACATCATGCTACGACTCATAGGAGCAAAGCAATTACCATAAACGCGAGTGAAACAGCGAGGGCAGCTAGTGTAGTATAATTAGAACTTAGATTTCTTAGTATTTTTATAATTACAGAACTATTTATAAATGGATAAAACTTATTAAGTCCTTTAATATTACAAGAAGACTATTAAGATTTTCTTGCAGCTTCGCCCACGTCGAATTAGATTTATTCTTAATTACAGAAATTTCTATTTCTTTCTAAAGAAATTAAGAAAAAATAGTAATTATCACATTCTTTATTACATACTAACTGCCTCTCGCGGTTTTACTCGCGCTTTTGGTTATTGCTTCACTCCTGTGAGTCGTACCGATGTATTATAGCCTGTAACGTTCAACAGTAAACGGGCTATCCAACGCATACAGAATTTTTGAGACCGGAGCAGGAATTTCAGACTTTAACTTACATATAGTTAATTTTATAAGGATTACCGTAGGCTACTTTTATCTAACCGTCGGGGCGTCACGGTAGCATGCGTAAGCGATCCCGTGGCGCCCTACCAGGACGATGAGGGCACCGCTGGGTTTTAGTGGGTAGTCTAGGACACTCGTCACCAGGAGTCCCACATACGCCTCTTTTATCGGGCGGGATGCACAAATGCATACCCCAGCGAGAAAAAAAGGGCTACTTTAATCTAAAAAAAAATCAATAAAAAAGAAGGCTACGCGAAAATAAAATTGATACCAATGAAATAGTTAACAATATCTAATTAATATAGGTAAATATTATAATAATTTAATTTCTCCTCAAATTAACGCGAGTGAGGCCGCGGGGCACAGTTGTTACATATGTATGGTCCTCTATGAAATACCGAAACACAAAATGGTATATTTCTATAGAACCAGAAAAACGTATTATGAGTAAAGCTAACTTAAAAAAAGCCATATTTAGAAAAAGTATATACGTCCATCTGGCTCGCATACCACGTTTTATATTACATTTTATAAAATTTATATTAAAACTGATACTCAAATCATAAAAAAGTTAAATTTAACCATATTATTATCTCTTACTCCAAAGTAATACTTTATTCATTTTCAGTTCTTTACAACCCTTACTCAGTTTAAAGTAGACACTAACAATAACATAAAAAGACATGACCATCACTTAGTTTAAACTCTTTTATACTTAAAATTGAGCGCTCGTTTGAAACCCTTGGAAAGCATTTTAAATTCTTTAATGCAATGTCTAACGGTTCTTTTTTCTTAAAAAAATGGACTTAGTTTTAATATAATCGAGGAGTTGGGTAGTTAAAATAAATTCTTACACTATTTTTCTAAGTTAAATCCAAAGTTAAGTAACTTTCTCGGACATGATTATGAGCTATTTTAATTTTTACTTACACGAGATAAATCATTTCGCATGCTTAGTATTAAGTTGAAAAAATTATATCATTTACATTTTTGTACACAAAAAGCAAAAGGCGTAAACTTTGGAATTTGGCCGTTTTAATTAGACATTAATCTCATAAAATATAAATAATACCTAATATCAATAATATAGTGCCAAAAATGTAAATATATTATATATAATTTTAGATTCTGTCACTTCCATATAATCTAAAATATAAAATTATAGATTATTAACCACAGAATAACGTAAAACTGATTTTTTACTACTGACTTAGTTATCTCGTTTCACAAAGATTTTGAATTCAGTCACTATAATACTAAGCGTGCGATTTATTCTGTAACCTTAATTTGTAGAGTTTCGTACCGAAAAGGTATTTCTAAGTCACCGGCGTTCGCCCATACGTCTGTATGTATGGCATAAGTCTATACCCAGTTTATATTGCCTATCCTATTGCCGATAAAACAATTAATAATAATAATTAAGACGTAAAAAGAAACAACTAACTTCAAAGCATTATACATAATTTTGTTTACTTAGAAGATAAAACTGCTAAACAAATATTGATAAAAATTCGATGAAACCAATGTGAAAATATACTTTTTAAAATTAATAACAATTTTTAAAATCGTTTAATAAATAACCGAGTTGTGAGGTAACAAACATAACATACAGTACAAATTGGGATCCTCGTCCTTTTCGTAGTCAGTGGAAAACCTGTCGAGTCGAAGTTTACAAATTTTTATATATGATATAGGAACAAGAGATATCTTTAACAAAAGTGTATAAAAAGTTTATTGTATTACACATTGTACGATGAAGCAGATTTAAATCTTACTAAAACCTATAAAAATAATCTTTCATATAAAAAAAATAACAAATTAAATCGACTATCACCTCTTTGTCTAACTCATAACACGGAGTTGCTATTTTAATGAGCGGTCTAACTCTTCAACTAAACGTAACATCATCTTTTATTATCCTATTATTTCAACCTAAAGTACATAGTATGCATACTTGAAACTATATTTTAGTATTTAGTCCCTTTGCGAGAAACAACTGTAATTAATGGTCATTTGGCGTAATAAAATCTAATTTAAACTTTCTCCAGTTTTAATCGAGTTCTACTAGTGTGATGTTTTTAACTTTAATTATTTCTATGGTTTCGGAATTTTGTGTGTTCGTTTTGATTAATATCAAATTAAAATGTACTTATTTTTTGATATTAGTGTTGCTTTGAACTGTGTGAAACTAATTCGGATAACATGAAACTTTTTGATAGTTGTGTAATTAACTGTAATTAAGCAGATGGATATAGCTATACATTTTCTATGTGGGCGTTTAAATGTTTATGTGTGTGGCATGGTTCCAGTTATATGGAGTTTGGTATCTCTAAATAGAAAGTGTAGAATTAGATGTACCTACTGTACAATTAAATGTTCAATTCAATTCTTTGGTTAATGGCTTTTAGTTGTGCCAATGAGACACATGTTATTTCAACAATGTCACGTGGAATGGAGAGGACACGATGGAGATTGATCGGTGGGGTCAAGAATCCAACCTTAACTAAATTTTGAAAACACCCTAAAATAATGTGAATTTCATTATTAGTCCTTGACCACAACTAAAATTGTTAGTAATACACTATAATTATTAAAAACAAACTATTTTCACAGTGATACACCACAAAAACCGAAAACAAAACAACAAAATCTCTCCAAAACGTGTGTCAACCAAAGTCAACGCAAGCGAAAAAAAAAACAATTTAAATGTTTAACCTTTACGAAATAATGACATATTATTATTATTAGCATCAATAACATTCAATGAAATCTTTAACCTTCTATGAGATTTTAATTATCTTTGTATAAAATTAATAAAACGCAGAACTTATGTAACGAAAAGATAAAAAGACCTAGTAAAGAAATAATAATACCTAGATAAATATTATAATTGCGTGAAATTTAAATTGTATTAATCATCAACCGTAAAATATTTTCATTCGTATATTAATATCACATTTTAATAAGAAATGTAATGAAAAGGTCAGTGAAGAAATGAAACGTTGGAAATACATTTAGCAGTTCGAATTATATTTTTAAAATTATAAAATAGTAACGCTGTATTTTTGCCTGTCTGTCTAGTTGTTTATTAAGTTTTCACGTCTTTACCGCTGAACGCATATTAATGAACTTGAGCATAGATGCACTTTTTAAAAGGACATGCCACTATGGAAATAATAAAACACGAATTTAGTAAAATTAGGGAATACGTAAATGAAGTTGCAGGGACTGTATTGTATATGAATATACATTTAATGAAAATGCTTGTATTTACTTCGGATCTCAATAAGATGATTACATATAAGAAGTGCGACTTATATTTTGTTAAGCCGAAGTTACATTACGAAATTAATGGTGAAATTAAAATTATAAAAATTTATAATTTTAATTTCAAAATCAATACATGTGAATTGTTAATAACTTAATTTTTAAGTGTAATTGTCGATAATAAGCAATAACAAATATACACACATATTTACATACGACTAACCTTATTCTTTGCTAAAAACGACATAAGTGAAAAATATTTTTTCAGATTTTTTCATTATTATTAATAAACTTAAAAAAGTTTATTTGATGTTTAAATTTTTTACAACTCAAATACTAAATTACACGAAGAAAACATAAAATATAAAACTTATTTGTTTGTGCGTGAAAAAGCTTTAAATGATTCCTGAAAAATTCTAATTGTGAGATTTATGACGTTTTTAAAATTACCGATTCAATTATTTGTAATAATAAGGTAGTCAAACTCACCATTATCATATCCTTCGGTTAGCCACTTGTATTGACCATTGCATCAAACTAGACGCTAATTATAAAATATCAAAATAAAGTGAACATTTTGACTATTTTATTTATAACTAGCTGTGCCCGCGACTTCGTTCGCGTGGATTACAGAATGCTTAGTATGTCTCATGCAAAGCAAGGCTGCAGTTTGCGGTACTTCTCAAGAAAGGAGTTTTTTACTTTGGATTTGGGGACTTTCTGGTTGTAACTATAAGCAGACACTAAATGTAGTAGGGAATTCTTCCGTGGTTTTAACAATAAATAAAGAAGAAAGTGCTTTGTGCCAGTCTTTTATATATCGACTGTAAAGCAGCGCTTTTCCGCCGCCCTTCTCCTTGTATTATATAGAAGGTGAATTTTTTACATGGCTGGTAGGTAAAATATGAAATTATAAGAAATTGCGAAATATACTTAAAGAGTCTCGTGGTCGATTTATAAGTATATACAGTACTTACATCAAAAGATCATTTTTTCATTTTTGCCAGTTTTAAATTTCGTCTGTAAAACAGTATTTTCCGCCGAGGCTCTCTTGTATATTATATAGGTATAGGATGATTTTTTTTAACCGGGCCTAGAAACTAAAACTGCATTATTCATTTTATGATATTTTTTCTAGCCAAAAATCGAACCCGCAAATTTTTAATAAAATAACACATCCTGTATGATTGCACCACCCGATAATGTCAATTGTATTAATCAACTTCTGGGAAGTAATAGTAAAAAACATATTAAAGTAAAAGTATTTTTCTAGAAAATGATACAAATTAAATCCTTACATTAAATTAAAGTTAAGTAATCGATTCTACAGAGACATAATCAACATTCAAAAGTGAAAATTTCAAATTAGAATATGATGCGCCCTAAATGGATGCTGATAGGCAGTAATGTGTTCTATTCAGAATATTTTCAAGTCATTTAAACTAAAAAAATTATATATAACCTGCTTTGATTTCATTAAACCCTGTATCAAAATCGAACAGGACAGATGGTTATATACTTCTTAAAATATATATATATATATATATATATATATATATATATATATATATATATATATATATATTAGAAAAGATTTGACATTTTATACGCCATTTTCTCAAAATAATCTCGGTGTGGCTTGACTTAATACTGCTTATCACCAAATGTAAGTAGATGAGGTTAGGGTACAATCATCGGGTCCCGTTATGTCTAGGAAGTATCTACATCACTTCGACCAATTCGTTTATAGGCTGCATCAAAATGCTAGTCACCTCCTAAAGTAACGAAGCAGGGCGATGTGGTAAAAATACAATCGGAAGTCTATAAAATGAACAACTTAAAGTTACTTCTTTTATGTTTGTTAATTTCACGTCACCTACTCCGTTACCTATAGTAGATAGGTTTAGACAATTGAATTGAAAATCTACATTTTTTTGAAACATTTAGACTCTATGATTGTACCCGCTATTAGCATTACAACATTACTTCTGAAAGGATGACTGCAAAATACTATTCAAATAATCTTAATATTTAATTATTTACTGAAAGTAACAATATTGTAGTAGTTTAACATATTCTCAATGCTTTCTTATAATATTGAATGCCCGTTTCACGAATTCTCATCCGCTACTCCTTATAGTTTCGAATTCGGCCTGTCATATTTAATTAAGAATTTACCCTAAATATAATATTATTTGTATAATTATTATATTTTATGATATATATCATTCCCATTGAAATCAGATATTGTTCACTGTTTTATTGGTTTTAATTTTGTTTTGGCGTAACGCTTTCTTTATTTATTTATAAAAAAAAAACTAAAATAGAAGTAAGTCTAAGTTAATCCTTATAACATTAGCTAACTTTGAGTATCTTCAAAATCGGTTCAGCCGTTTTAGAGATTAGTCGGAAAAAACAGACAGACAGACTGACAGAAAAAAAAATTAAAAATTGATTTTTTGTTGTAAGTACCATATATATTTTAATGCATTTAGTGAAAAGCACAAAAAAATGTTCGCGACGTGATTCCTTAAATTGACATAACTTTTTTATTTATGAACCGATTGACATGAAACAAACACTAAATGTTAAGTGAAGCTTACTACAATATATTAGTGAAAACCGCATCTAAATCGGATAAGTCGTTTCTGAGATTAGCGGGCACAAACGCACAGATAAACATGATGAACAGATGTACTGAGACTCGGCCTTGAAATTGGGAGCCCCCGTTGGGGCTCAGAATGGACGTCCGTGTCTAACGGTGTCTCCTAGTGAGATCGCACCTCGGCTTACAACGTCGTCGGTGTGGAGGATGGAGCTGTGCGGAGCGCAGGTGTCGAGGGTGACGGTCTCACGACGCGCCTAAGCGCGCCCGAGCCGTCGCAAACCGAGGACCTCATCTCTGCCGGCGGAGACGGTGTGTGTGTGTGTTTGTGTTCGTCCCTAAGAATGGCGCGTTCGCCTGGGTGATGTTATCATCGGGATCGGCTAAGACGTGCATGGGACGACTTAGTCTTTTCGGCAGGTTACCTCTCCTACCGGAATAATCACAAGCCTCTTTGATGAGGGGGTTCGAATGGCGGGTAGCTGTCTCGAAGAAGGTATTGGACAGCGTTTAGGCGAAGCGCGGCCATCGACGCGCTATTTATAAGACGCGCCGCCCGACCCCGGCCGGCCGCGGGTCGGTACCGCCGCGGCGCCGCAATAACTACGTCCCTGCATTTTAAATTTGTAATATCTTCGGAAATATTCACTTAAATTACATGCTGTAAAAAGCATATTGATCTATAATAAATGCACAATTTATTTAAGGTACTTAATTGGATAAGGATTAATGCTGTATTGTTTAAAATCACTTCGTAAATAACCATTTTTTAGTAAAGGATAAAAAATGGTTATGGTGGGTTATCCCTAAGAGATAGACATATACCATCGCGGACTTTTTTGTTGAACTTTTTAAGGTGGACAATACTGTAGTACATTATTTTGGTCTATCTCGTAGGGTTCAGCCAGCGTTTGCAATATAAGCGTAAAAAAACGTGCTTATTTACGACATCACATTAGAAACCTCTAAATTTATCAGCGTTTCTCTACTATATTATGCATGTATTATACATATAAACCTTCCTTAAGAATCACTCTATCTACTAAAAAAAATCGCATCAAAATCCGTTGCGTAGTTTTAAAGATCTAAGCATACATAGGGACAGACAGACGGCGGATAGCGACTTTGTTTTATACTATGTAGTGATATATAAAAATGTAAAGAATTAATTTCGTATAAAGTATTAGTTCGACAGACACGTTGGCGCAGTGGTCACAGCAACTGACTGAAGCGCTAACGGTCGCGAGTTCGATCACCGCTCACGGCAAACGTCTGTATTGGCCATAAATATATTTGTCGTGGTCTAGGTGTTTGTATAAGTGTTGTCTGTGTTACCGGACTCCCGACACAAGACCATGTGATCTTAATGGGAGCCGTTGTGAGTGATGCGTTTATTTATTTATTAGTACAAACCACAATTATGTCCACGGATACGTTTAAAAGAGTTTTCGGAACAAAAGACAAAATACATACTTAAGTTTTATACTTAACTATATCATAATATATTGTTTATGACATATACCCCAGCAACAACACGGACATTCAATCTTTCAGAAATGTATATAAATTAAATTTATATTTAGTAGCACTATTTTCAAAAATAGCAACTTCACCAAAGCTTTCATTATAATCTTGGCCTAAACGATACAAAGGTGCTCGTTTGCGTACATTTTTTGATAGCAAATAGTTTAGGTTAATTTTTCCCTGAATTAGTTAAATAATTTTGTGTCTTTTATTTATTATTTAAAAGAATGTTGTTTTTGTTGTGAATTTTTTTCAATTTTATTTATTTTGATTAAAGTCACAAACGATATTTTAAGTATGTTATAATTTTACACAGTTTAATGAAAATGTCATATACTATCTCATTTAAAAATCATTACTTTAAATTGTCCGGTTTGCTTATTTCTCATTATACAAATTTAATATTAAGAATTATTATATGTTATTTATTAACATACTTTTAGAATTCAGTCCATAATTTATGTTTTCATAGAATCAGAGTCGTTAAAACGTTAGAGGTCATTGAAGGTCAATCACACAACATGGCACCATAACTTACACTTTATTGTTAACACACACACAAGCATAAAAGCGTTTATAATAAACGTTAATATAAAACCTCTTTTGTACCAGAAACAATATAATTGTTGCAACGAACACGCATAGGCACGGGAAATTGGGTAATTTGTACTATTAACGAGTACAATTATTTTATCAAAAAAAAATTAAAAACTCTTTACGATGATATTTTATAACGGTTGATATGCTACTAATGTATGAAAGTAGCAGATCCCTTTCATACTATATAACATTAAAGATCTGTAGTACAAACAGCCAGTAAATATTCCACTGTTGGGCAAAGGCCTCCGTTCCTATTAAGAAGAAAGTTTAGAGCTCATGCTGCTCCCCTGCGTGTTGGCGGATATACGTTATAAATATATCAGAATTTCTCCCATGCAGGTTTCTTCACGATGTTTTTCTTCACCGTCGAGCACAAGATGAATTTGAACACAAATTGAGTACTTGAAAACTCAGCGTTGCTTGTCGGGGTTGAACCGTGATCATTGGTAGGGATCGACGCGTTCTAATCACTTAAAATATGAACCCAGTTCCAAACACATATTAACAATCTTTTCAATTGACTTGTTTGCCCAAAGATACTTGCACCTGCCATAATCAGTCGCTAGCTGGTAGTTAGGCAACGTCGTCCAAGTGGACGGCATTCTAGGTGACAAAATACAAACGTGTATTTATATACGTGTTTATATATATAACTAGCAGTTGCTCGCGGCTTCGCCCGCGTATATTTTGGAATTTCAGCTAAATAAATCTACCATCGAAATTGTGAACGTTTCAGGATTTATTACCCTCTGCCGTCATTTTAAGAGATTATTTTGAAATTCTGGGATACATATATTTAATTATTCTCCCCAAGTAATGTTTGTGCTGAATTTATGGATAATCTGCCAAAAAAATATGTTTTGTCCATACAAACTTTACTACCCCCTTGCACCCCAATGTGGAATAATAGTACCCCGTTTTCTATTTTATATGTCATTACTATCACCCAGAAGTATGTGTATTAAGTTTTAAGTTAATACGACCAAGGAATAAGATTTTGCATACAAACATTTTTACCCCTTTTCACCCTCTTAGGGGTGAACAAACGAAAAACCCTTTCTTAGTGGATGCCTGCAATCTAAAAGCCACATACAGCCAAAATTTCAAGTTTTAGGCTCTGCGTTGATGAATCAGTCAGGACAAGTGATTTTATATATATAGATTTAATTGTCCGTAATATTAATTTTTTAACTAGAATATTGACAGTAAAACAGAATATTATTTATATAACGTAGTGTTGTTTGGTAATGTTTTACTTTGATAAAGGCTAGCTGTAGCTCGTATACGGATCTGACTCGACGGAGAATGTACCACACTCTCACAAAAAATCAATGTAAATTAGTTAGTACAGCCGAGTTTCGTATAGTTATAGAGAGGTAGAGGGACACGCATACATATATCAGAATATATGAAGCGAAGTAATTTTTATCATGACAAACTTCAGACGTAAACAAACGAAGAGTCATTTACATTAAAATTTACCATATTCCACCAGTCAAAGGTTAATTTAGATGTATTTTTGTAACGAGAGACAACGCCGTCAATATTATAAGCTATCGTTATACAATATCAAAAGCCTTTTCCACGTACTGTGAATATCACGTGTTGAAATATTAATAAAAAAAAAGAAATTAAACATTCACTCGCCGTTATCAAAACAAAACATAAAAAAGGTTCATCCTTTAACAAAATAAAACATTTTCGTCACGTCATATACTCAAATGTGTGGCACTAACGAATTTCTCACCCACGCCTTTCGCAATAACATTTTATTTAATGTTGCTTTCGCTGCTAGCCTGAAATAAGCAATATGCTATGCCTTAATGCCTCATTGACACGAATGCGGTATGCGGAGTTGTGGACAAACTGTTTGTTTTTAACCCACTTCAAAAAAGGATATGCGTTTTATGGGCACGATTTTGTTAAAAAATAGCCAATGATATTTGGGTGCGGTTAATGTATATACTTTAAGGAATGTTTTAGTATATAATATATTAGGATATAATGAGAAAAACAGAGGAGCTCTACAATAACTATCGGCAAAGAACAAGCGATCTACTATCAGCTGTGATCGTAGGTCTGACAACAATAGATGTGTTTGAAATTCAAATTCAAATTCAAAATATACTTTATTCAAGTAGACTATTTTCAGCACTTTTGAATCGTCCAGTCAGGTCAGGTCCATTGGTTATAGATTTTTTTTTAAGCTACCACCGGTTCGGAATGTAGTCTCTACCGAGAAGAACCGGCAAGAAACTCGATAGGTAATCTTTTAAAAATCATTCATACATTATGTATTTTTATAACATTTTTTTTTTGAAAACCTGTAAGAACATCAGCGCACATTAGATCCACGCCTCTTTGTCGTCAAAATATTCTTGTATGGTATAATATGCTTTATTTATTAAAGATTTTTTAATGTAGGCTTTAAACTTATTGAGTGGCAAATGTAAAACTGTTTGCGGGATTTTATTATAGATGCGAATACCAAACCCCAGAAACGATGAACTGACTTTATGAAGACGAAAGCTCGGTATGAAAAGTTTATTTTTTCTTCTAGTGTTAACACAATGTCTGTCACTGTTCTTAGGAAAACTATCACAGTTTTGAAAGATAAACCACAAAACATAAAAAAGCTTTTATGTTTGGTGGCCTGTTTATCGAAAAATATTATAGGCTATATAATTTTTTTTCTGTTACATTTAATTATTTTTGGTTATATTTTTTACTATAATATACTTCAATGAACCGGATACCAAAGACAAAAAAAAACATATTTCTATTGACCATTACAAACTCAAACAATGCATTTGCACAAATTTTGTTGAATGTAAAGTTCTCTCTTGATTCTATAATAAGTTGGTAACTAAAATTCAGTCAAGTGCGAGTTTAACAAGATACAACTTTTCTTTTTAAAACTTTGTGTAAAAGAAACATGAGCACTATTACAATAACACTACAACGTTATTACAAAACGTAAACAAATAACCTCTTTTAAAAAATATATTCCTATGTTTTTTGTTATACCAGCAGTATTTATAACTCAAGAATGACTAGACCAATTTTTAATGATCTTTGAATTATTACATTTGACTCTACACCAAATAAAAGAATGACTAATTAAATAATCGGAAAAATTCCTAAAAGAAAACATTATAGAGAAAATTCAGTTTGTATGTAACGGCTAACACAACATGTATTGATTTTGAGGTACATAGTTATCCGGGTCATCTAGTTTTAGCATAGAAAAAATAATTTTTGTAAACAAGCCGATTTTACTACGATTTTTTTAACACCTTGAGAAATGTAGAGATTTGTCACGTGCGTAATCATGAATCCTCGGATTCACCTCTATAAAAATTTGTAGCGTTTCAGGACGACACTTGTACAAAAGGTTCAAGGGCCCTAGCTATTGTGTCAGCTCAAATTTATCTGAATAAAAAAAATTGTTACACAAAAAATATAATTATAATATACATATATAATATACATAAATGCAAAAAAAATAAAGTTGTAAATGAAATATTTGATTGTCCCCTTAAAATAATTAGTGTTTTTATATTATGATATTTTTATATTATTTAATATTTATAATCATTAATGTGTTATTTTAGATGAAATAGTAATGAAATGAAATTCACACTATTTTATAGTGTTTGCAAAAATTATTTAAGGTTGGATTCTCATCCGCACAATTCTTATCTATCTTCATCGTGTTTTCTCCATTCCATGTGACATTGGCGAATAAAATGTGTCTAACTGACAATTAACCCAAAACTTTAATTTAATATAATTATTTAAAACAACTATACTCGTTATAAAATCTTAAGTAAAATTACATTCTTTTTTAGTTTAAAATTAGAAAAGAACATATAAAAATGAAGTAATTTACTATCGTGTCTCAACGGCGCTCGGGTACAAAGATAACGTTCGGAGGATTTTTCTCCGACTTTCGTTGTCATAATTAATTACATCTCATGAAATATACAAAACCAGTTCGGTTTCACAACTTTGTCTACGTAGAGTTTTGGATTGTCTATTCTTTGACAAATCACGTGTTCTTCATACAAAAAGCCTCTATTTCAATACCTTGTAGTTTTACTACTCTCCAGGTTCTATATCTGTATTGCTTGTCAGTAACAAACAGACACACATAAAATTAATTTATTATATTATATTGTATTATATTATATATAGATGTAATATTACTTTTTTATTGTATGGAATATTAATTGTATTAATTAAATCTTAATCGAGCTTCGATTTATTGTGACAACCCTCAAAAAGTAAAATTCAGAGATATTGATGTATTCTGATAACGCGTCACGTATTTAACATTATTTTAACGTTTTTCAAATTTCGAATTTCAAGTGCGTTTCATATATTTTAAAAAGTTATTATTACATAAAACTTCTAATTATACCAGTCGGTTCTTATTTCATTATATCTTTTATCAAAATAGAAAAGACAAAATGAACATATACTTCTTCTTACAAATTTATTAAGAATTGGTTTGACATGTTTAAACGCCATTTTCTCAAAATGAAGTCCGTGTGGCTCGACATAGTATTGCTTATCAGCGTCCATTTATTAACCAAATGAAAAATAAAATAAAAGAAAGGAAAATCTTTAAATATTAAAACCGTATCAAAGTATTAAAACAAAATAACTAAATTTTACGAGTCAGTTAATGTAGATCAACATTGTGAGCACAAAATAAAACGATTACATTAAAGCGCATGTATCGCTTACAACAAAATCACGTGTAAAGTTAAACTTTTAGACGCAATAAATTACAGTAGTAATGTACGTTTCGAACTACTTTAAAAATCCTTCTCGACTACACGAACTACCAAGATTCGTATCTCAGTAAACTTAGGGTCTACTTAAGGTAGCGGCTACACTCAAACTTGAGCAGTGTACTCACATAACAAAGCTTAGTAATGAGATCTTAGCTCGTTAGCTTCTTTAAGCTTGTAACACACACGGCTTTTATATTTTTGTCCTATTATATTTTTAGTTCCGTAGGTTATTTAATAAGAAGTAACTTTATATTTCTTTAGCCTTTAAGTGTCACATATCCAGTGTAAGATTAATTATATTACAATAACTCTTAACTGTATATGTGACACTTAAAGGCTAAAATAAAATTAAGAAAACAACATTTTTTTACATCAATTTTATATTTAACCTGAATTATTTAATAGTACTAAATATTTATTAATTTGTTTCGCCTGTTGTGAGGATCTATATGAGGATTACATCTGACCACCGTCGATAGCGTCATCGTCTATTTTTTCATAATGAGGAATGCTTTTTACGCATCCTGCCTAGTGAGTTAGGCGGGTGTGCGGGATTCCTGTCGCGACATAGTGCACCGCTTTCCACAAAAACCCAGCAGTGCCTTCATCGTCTTCGTTTGGCGCCACAGGATTGCCAGCGTCATCGTCTATCTATTTCTATCTAATATTTTCCTCTGTGTTTTCCTGGACATTAACAAAATATCGCGTCTATTTCTTAAGAAACAAATAAAAAATTTTCACTTATCAGAATACTCCTTAATTTATAAAAAATGTTATTTATTTTGAGCCAGTAACTTATTGTATAATTAAAATAAAACTATACTGGACTAACAATAATGAATATAATTAAAAATTAAAAATACCTTTGACAATTTACTCATTGTGACAATTTTAACAAGCCTCAACACTATAATTCTGCTGTATATCGGTGAGGAGTTCTGGATACACAATGCTGATTTCAGATCATACTGTATCAGATCAAGGTTACACATGTTGTTTCAATGTTATTGAAGTCACAGTAAGTTTCGATCAGAACAGTAAAAGTTGCTCAGATCCTTTCAACAATTAGAAAGAGCTGAGCTGACCTTCAAACGTCTGAAAGTCTTCATAAATTATAGCTAAAATCCATTACATCTCCATTCCCGCCGACTGCGTCCAAATTGATCCATTCGTTAGGGAGCAACGATGCCACAGACAGACACAAATTCATCCGTCAAACTTCTCTTTTTAGGTTGGAGGTTAAAAATTACATATGACCATAATTCCTGTTAACTTTAAACGTCAGGATGATAAAAATAAACAATTAACGAATTTCGAAAATCTAAGAAAGTACTATTTGTTTCTGAATTAAATAAAGATTACATTGAATAAATATTCATGTACAATAATTTAAAGCGTTAAAACTCCCAACGTGTATCCCGCCTTATTTCTGTTCCCTAAGGCAAGGTTAACAACGAGCTTCCTCACTTCAAATGAACTACATACATACTTTTTAACTACATTATTTACTTAGTCTTCCTTAAACGCAATTAAACGTTAAGTATGTTTACATACATAATTTTATTTATTATTACATTAGTATTATTAAAATATACCTAATACTTTAATAATACTTCTTTTACTATACTCTAGTGAAAGAAGTATTATTAAGATATGTATTTAAAATAGTAATTATATTGTATAAAAAAAAATATGTGCATGTTTTTATGTAATGTGAAACAATTTTATGAATATTTCTTTGAATAGATAAGTGATAACTGTCGCTATCAACATCCAATATTCTAAAGGTTCAAGTTTTTTACTAAAAACGCTTACTAACTCTCAAAATATTGTATACTTTAAGGCGATATAAGTTTTGCTCTTAGACTTTCATAAAGATTTACATTGGTTGTCATTTCATCTACAAGAATTTACCGTCAGTGCCTTTGTTTTGACAGCCACAGCTTTTGTAACGTTACCTAGGTTTTACCAGGTTACGGAGTTTATGTCATTTAAAAGCTACAAATATATGTCTAGACCAATAGCGATAATTTACGATAATTAGCCGTCAAGACCCATTTTCTGGTCAACATCAAATGGAATAATAGAGGTATCTACATTGTACGATAGGTACTCGTAGATACGTGGACAGTACAGTACATACCATAGTACGTGGGTTGTAAGTTTACAAGTGTGTGGGTTTTGTTCAAGAAAACCGTGTAGGAGTACTCGTTGAGTTGAATACAAGTTCAATGTTTAAGCGTTGTAAAGTTCTTATCTTTTTACTGTTTTTTTTTTTTAATATGGCCTTTGTTTTTTCTAGGAGGCAAGGTATTTTGGTCTTGAATTTTAGGAAATCGACTTAACGATCTATCTATGAAAACCTAACAGACGTAAATATCTTCGGGAATACTGCAAAACCGCGTATGTAGCTTTTAAAATAAATTACATTATTGATAAAGATAAGGCCTTATAGGTATTTTCCATTACGCAGTATTATTGTATTTGTATTGTCACCGATGATATATGAACATTTGTTAATATTAAGTATTAATTTTATGAATATCGATTATATAAATATTAGCTAGCTTGTTTTTTATTAATTATGAAATTTAACATTTGATACAAAGATGGACCTTATTGAAAAAGCTAGTTACGCGGTTTTGCACAATCCCTCACAATATGTTTCACAACAATTTCTAATATTTACCAATTCTTTTTATTCCCAATCCAGTATTTGTTTCGTTAAGAATCTTATAATAAAACGATAATACCTATCTCATCTCTTCATCCACGGATAATGCTAATACTCTGATACCACTGGGTATAATACAACCTACGAAAAGTCGAGACAAATCTGAAATTTAAATAAATAGCCTTGAAGAGATTCGAGAGCGAGAAGTAAAATAAAACAATATTTATGAAACTAGGACCCGAGAGGCGTACATTCGACTTGACTTCTAACAATGACTTTGAAAGTAGACTTGTCTTTTTTGGCGCACATTGGCAGTAAAACCGACTCGTACGCCGTGACGGTAAACGGCATGACACTTACGTGATTCATTCCTGCTCTGTTACACCATTCTTGACTAATTTGTACACTTTTGTTTTTGTTGCTTTTTTTGGGTCTCGTACTGCGTGTGATTTTCTATTTGAATACAGTATACTTAACATGTTCACAGCTTGTATGTAAATATATATTATCGAACAAACTTGATTTCAGACCATACTAGTATGTATGTCTTAGACCAATTAATTTGTTCTATTCGTGTCAGGATACACTACTTTAAAGTAATATAATCTAGATTGGCCTTAACACTTTAGGATTTACTTTTTTTACCTACGCTAATCAGATTGAATCGTTGCAAAAGAAAAAATAAACACGTTGATATATGTTTTGTTTTAAATACGTAGACATCACACACACACACCCACACTCACACACGTACACGTACACGCACCACGCACGCACATGCACGCAATGTAAGACAAACATCACACGATCACTCCTAAACATTTCTTAAAAATACCATCTAAACAGAATACGCATAAGAGATTATACCGAGTCGCAAGACTAAACAGCACCAAAGCTACCGTTAACCTGCATTGTTTATCGTCCACACCGAATCCTGGTTACCGGATAAAGGTAACGTTGTAAAGTCACGTTAAATTGTTCGGTATATTTACCGCTTGCACGGAAATAATTCATGCACTACAAGAACTGGAATTGAAATTGCTGTTCATTTGTATGTTGCTTCGGGTAACGTAATACGATTATCACTATTCGTAATAACGTTAAATGCTACAATATTATTTAACTATAGTGTGGTAAAATGTAGTCTATTTTTGTCCGCTTAGTGCAGTAGTGTTATGTTAGTAACTTCTGTAAACAAAGTTTATAAGATTTCCGTTCAAGAAAGATTATTGTATAGACAGCATTCTACAATAGTATGAGGCATTTATCTCTTATTACATTTTATAATATACGTACATTTGAATTGACGAATTCTTTTACAAATTCTATATTATGCATTAAAGATAATTCTTATAAGTAATAAAATCACTGAATATATCGTTATTCAAATTAATACTTTGATTGTCCAATTTAACATTATTTCCTTACTAAGCCATTATCAGAATGAATGGCTCGTAATAGATTAATAATGTGAAATTTTTATCTTATTTACATCTCGAAATAGCAAACACATTAAATAATCAAACCCACAGCCAAGCGAAGCGAAAGCGTTCACAATAAGAACTGTTAAGCTTCGCCCACAATCTCGATTGAAGTTATCTGGCTTGGTCGCACATGTTTGGCCGGAGCATTTTAGATGATGTCACATCACTGATTTTTTCTACAGTTACTCATGTTATGGAAAATAACGAAAGCAGTGTGTAGAAAAACTAATATTCCGTAAGTATATTAAATTTGGTTTTATATATCGACACCTGCTTTTTCGAGACTAGCTGTAGACCACTGACTATTCGTACCCGCGCTAACTCAACTGGAGTAGTATCTAACTCTCACAGAAGATCGGCGTAAAGTACCTAATATAGCTGCGCTTCGTGTAGTGAGTGAAAGAACCGGAAGCCTAATTCACCAATCACTTTTCTTGCTTCTTATACACTATCATCCCACATTCCATTTTAAACTGGCAACACTTTTATGGCCCATCTGGTGCTGCAAATGTCAATGGGCGAGCAGTCTGGTGTCTTGCTCGTTTGCCAGGTATTTTTATATAAAAACATGCAATTAAAAACATTTTTGGCAATTTTTATGTCTATTCATATTCTTTTAAAAAATGATATGGTCAGAGTTGAACAATGTAAGTCGTTTACAAAACTTACTGCGATTTTTTTTTAATCTTTGACATGCTCTCCTGTAAATGAGCTGAAGTATGTTTGTAAGACAACATACCTTATCATTATTGAATGATTTGAATTATATGAGCCGAGATGGCCTAATGGTTAGAACACGTCGATCTTTACCTATGATCGTGGGTTCGAACCTCGGCTAGCACCGCTGAATTTTCAAGTGCTAAATTTGTGTTTAAATTCATCTCGAGCTCGGCGGTGAAGGAAAACATCGTGAGGAAACCTACATGTGCCGGAAGACATTCTGTCACATGTATATCCACCAATCCGCAATGGAGCAGCGTGGTGGATTAAACTCTAAACCTTCTCCTTAATAGGAGAGGAGGCCTTTGCCCAGTCGTGGGATATTTACAGGCTGTTACTTAACTTCTTAACTTATCATTATTAAAAGCCAATGAGCACTTAAATATTAGTATTATTAAGCGGTTCATTTTAGCTTCCTAGATCATAACACGCGACGTTTCTGCTTCACCTAGAGGTTCAAGTATCTTTAACCCTAAAGCAATATTAACATAAACAAAAAACGAATACTGAAGCTCTTTTTCTTATTTTATATAATTATGCCATTCTTGGATTGGCTTGATTCAGTATCGCGTACAATTGCCTGGCCGACAGGTGAGTGCAATACCCTAAATCTAGAATCAGAACATAAAACAAAGCCGCCTTTTTAGCGTACTAACAATCGGATGACCTACATTAATACCTTAGAGTAGTAAATACAACAGTAATACCATTTCAAGAATAAACATTCGTTTCGCTTCCTTAATTTTTCAAAAAAAGTAACATTTCTAGTTAAGTTATAATAATTTACTACCTTCTCACTCCACTTTCGCATGGGTATATTTCGTATTATTCACTTTTTTATAAAGGATTTTTAACACAATTATTTCCCTTTTTCGTACGAGTTTTCATAAATTTCCTTTCATACAAACCTTGTTTTGACAATAACGAACACAATAAAGATAAAATTAGCCAAATCGGTTAAACTATGAAATGCATACAACACACATTCAGCGATTGTTTTTATTTATATAGAAAATACCCGAAAATAACCAAATTCAAAAATTCACATTTTTGAGCATAGTATTTTGATTACCAACGTGCGCATCGCAAAAGGTAATGTGTTTATCAACACTATTTAGATCAAACGAGTGAGCCGATTATGGCAAATAGTACGTCAGTTAATTCGTCATGACAGCGTGAATGTAAGCATAAAAATTTTAAACACTACAATATGAATAAGAAAAAATTAAAATCTACGAACAATTTCAAATATCAATAACAATGTCAAATGGTATCGTCAAATAGGTATTTAAAAATCATTTATAAGTTTCTCATATCGTTTTTTAATCAGAATTACCGTTTAGTCTATATTGATTTAAACATGGTTTAAAACGGTCCTCACTGCAGATGGTCTTGTAAGGCAGTCGAGTTTTTGGCCTTTTAAATTAATTACTTGTTTATACTTTAATGTCACAAAATGTTTATAGAACAGTTTTTCTTTCAAAATCATAGATTACGAACAGAAGAATTACTTAACTGACTCGTTTCACACAGATTTCAAATTCGATTACATTAATACTAAGCTTGAAATATACCAATGGAATAGATCATACATTCAGTGCTATACCACTTCCAAGCCGCCCACCTCCGAGACCACTACAATCCCAGATAAATCAGAGGTCATGAAACAGAATCCCGGATAAAAGACACTTTTTCTTCTCGATCAAGGAGCCTAACCGGATAATTAAGGCCTCATTCATCTCATCCGTCTCTGGAAACTGTCCGTCCGCGAAAATTCTGTCTCTTATATTTTTTATCGGAGTCCCATTGTAATGAGGACGCTCCAGAACTCAAGGACTTGGAGTAGTAATTATAAGTACTTGAGGGCTTTGGATAGTATGAGAGATAGGAAAAAATTGTGAACAACATGTTGATATTACCATCCATGTTCCAGGTGATTTATTAAAATACCATTTATTCTCTATGGATTTAAAAAAAAAATCGTTGAAGAAATTGTTTGTATTTGTAATGTTTGTTTTATTTATTGTTTGGGTTGAGTACGGTGTTGTATATGTCAGAATTTCTCCCGGCACATGCAGGTTTCCTCACGATGTTTTCCGCTAACGGTGACGTCAGCTCGAAATGTATTTAATCATAAATTAAGCATTTGAAAACTCAGCAGTGCTAACCGGCGTTTAAACCCGCGATCATCGACGTGTTCTATCCACTAGACCATCTCGACTTTTCGGCATTATAGTTTTGTGTACACTCATTATGTGTGTTTTTGCAAAATAAAACAAGCAAACAGCTCTATTACGTTTTACTGTAACCGAAACAGAAAATCTCTATCTAAATCTATCAACATACAGTATTCCCCAACAAAAGTCTAAACTATCACCGTCCCTCCCACATTATCCCATCCTTTCCACACCGCATCTCAACCCCGAACCCGATATTACCTGGTCAAATCGAATTTGGGGTTTTATAAATTTTTTAAGACTACAAAGTTGCAGCATCTGGATCCGGACGAAATCTCCTTATTCACGTAAGCTGCTTAGGAGGTAAGTCTTTGACAATCGAATGCGAGAGATTGGGACTCGTGAATTTAAATTTTCGCGGAGACAAACTGGATGGGATTAAACGCGCACTGCGGGATTCTGATGCGTGTAATTTAAAGGTACTTTGACAAACGCTGGAATGATTGGGACGAATCAAAGTTCATATTTAAATACAACTGGTGAATACCTAACAAAGCATCACATATAACAGTGTTTCATGTAATGGAAACTTTACAAATGAGTTATTTCTCTATTTTATCTGTGGCTCAATAAGAACGAAAAATCGAAATTGGTAAAAAGAACAGCATTTATTTATTACCATTGATTCGAGGAAGAACTCTTTTAAATTCGCGAAAATAACTAGTTATTCATACTAATGAGACAATTAATAAAATGTATTAGCAAAAAAAAATAAATCAACAGTGCGTAAGCTCAGAAAATTTCGTCGAAGAATCCCGCGCCCCACTGAATTAATTCGGACACGAATTAATCCGAACACCTACCGATTTGAAAGATTGTGAAGCTACGATTGGCGCTTTTCGAATTTCGAACACGTTCCATTTATCAGCTGACATTTTTATTTTAACAAAAGGCTTTATTAAATTCAATAAAGCCAGTATTCTCTTTTGATGCTTTAAATTTCATTTACATTCAATTACTTTCTTTTATTTGATTTAATGTCTTAAAAATTATCGTAAAAAGTGAAATTATTGATTTTATTTTATCACAATATATATATTTTTTTTATGAAGTGTTAATTGTTTTTTTAAGAAAATCGTCTTCAAATTATTCAAATTCAAAATATGCTTTATTAAAATAGACTTTTAAAGCGCTTTTGAATCGTCGCCTTACAAATTAGTGTTTTAAAAATAAAGCTACCATGTTACCATCAATTTTAACGGTTATGTAACGGTTTTACGATTAAGATTCAAAACGAAATACTTAAACTCAAGATATTTTAGCAATAATAGGTAAGTATAAAATAAGATATTATGCATTAGTACACAATGTACACGAATACATACAATTTAAATTTTCAATACATATTTCTTATATACAAACATTTTTAAAAATCATAACCTCTTCCTGTGTAAACTGCAACAATGGCTTCGTCGCCAGACTTATAGGACACCTTACATTTTGAAAGCAGCGATCTAAAAATTCCCTTTATATCGGACAATGGAATACATGTTACGAATTCTAAGTATTGTACAAAGACTTCTGAAGCTTAGTGAATGCTTGTGAATATGCTCGTTGCCTCTAAGGTACTTTATAAATCTTTAAAGGATTAAAAAAAAAAGAAAACCGATTTCAATAGTAAAATACATAATGTCGTAGCTTGGTTGACCTAACGTTTTTAGTCATTTTGATTTTAAATCATGCTACTAAGCTTATTTTTATGAAAACTCGATGTGACTAATGGGGGAATATACCAATATATACTAGTATTTAAAAAACAGCACTAACCAAATCGATCATGCTGTTTTCGATTAATTAATAATAAAAATAATACTTAAAATATAATAGTAATACATAGAAAAGTCAAAGACGAATTGTGAACCTCCTTGTTTGAAAGGCTACGATAAAATTAGACTATTTAAATAAAAAAGGAATTTTTTAAAATCGGTTAAAAAATGACGGAGTTCTGAACTAATAAATATAAAAATAAGAAAATTATACTCTACGTATTGAGTACCTCCTTCTTTTTAAGTCAGTTGACAAAAATATTTTTAGAGCAATGCGTCAGTGAAGTTCTAACAGAGCGGAAGTCAAAATTAGCACCTTTAAATGAGAGCAAAACATATTACATAATTTTATACAGACACTATTATGAATCAATAATAAATCTAATTTTAATTACACGAAGTAAAAAAATATCATTCAATATTACTGTTTAGAAATTATGTCTATGAAAAATTGTGCACTTTAAACCTGTTAATTTTGACTTACGCACGTTACAATTCGAAAAAAAAAAAAAAATATATATATATATATATATATATATATATATATATATATATATATATATATATATATATATATATATATATATATATATATATATATATATATATATATATATATTATTAGCAAACCGTTAATTTTACGAAATACTTATTTATATAACACTATTTAAACTTTAGATTACCATAACTTTAACTGGGCATACCGAGCTGAGAAAATTAGCATTTTCTAGCAAACTCAAATGAATGATAAGCAAAGAGCGAGCTTTTAAGTATTTTTTTTTAATTTATTGAATTATTTTTCTGTAACACTTTTTTTGTGTAATATTTATATTCTTAATATTATTAATTAAACTTTTTATTACATACCTGATGTAGTATAAAAATTAAAAAATACCTTTATTTATACTTTCTATCTTTTTTAACGTTCTCATAAATGTGAATGTTAGATACATCACTATTTCCATTTAGACACAGCACGAAACTTAATATAAGTATAATAAAATAAGTAATACTTAAAACTAACTTTTACTATGAATTTGCCTAACTGTAGCCAATTATATACGGGCTAACTCTACTAAAGCAGTGCTACACTCTCACAGAAAATCAGCGTGAATTAATTAATAATGTAACGTTTCTGAAAAATCTAAAAACCTAAACTCCTTCTCCATTCTTTTCATACTTCATCTTTCTCTGTATACTTATTATTTATTCCTTTTTAAGCTGTCAACCCATTTATCTCTGGTACTACAAATGTTCATATTCGATGATCTTATCTTATTTATTAATAGGAATATCTGTGATCACTTAAAAGCAAGCGACTCGCTTTGTTTGCCCGCATAAAACAATAGCATTTTCATTAGCAGTAATATATTTTTTTAATCACAAACAGGGTGTCCTTTATTACAAATAAACAAATGTATAGGGTGTTCCTTTTAAACGTATGTAAAGGTTTCAAAGCGCCAGGGGATTAAAAACAGTTACTCGTACAGTCCGAAAACGGAACGAAGATGAATACTGAATAGTTATTAGCTGTGACGTCATCGCTCCGAGACCTGTGGCTTTGAGGTTAATCCCATGGAGAGTGTATGATTCAATGGAATTGACAATTAATTAGTACAGTTAATACAAACAATAATTTCTATGCTAGTATATAAAATATTAGCAGTCAAAATATATTTCGTTTTATTTATACTTTTATACTAATATTATAAAGTTAAAAGTTGTTTATATGTTTGTAAGTTTATATGTAGAAGGTAATCTCTAAAACTACAGATCCGATTGGAAAAATTATTTTTACGTTGGATAGCCCGTAAGGAAGGTTATAGGCTTACATTACGACTTTCAGGAGCGAAGTAATCATAAACACGAGTGAAACTGCGAAATGCGAGGAGCTAGCTTACCATACAACGTAACTTGTATGAACAGGTTGTTCCTATCACCACCTGAGCCGAGATGACCTAGTGGTTAGAACACGTCGGTCTAAACCGATAATCGCGGGTTCAAACCCGACTAGCACCACTGATTTTTCAAGTGCTTAATTAGTGTTTAAATTCATCTCGAGCTCGGTGGTGAAGGAATACATCGTGAGGAATCCTGCATGTGCCGGGAGAAACTCTGACACATGTATATCCGCCAAAAAGGAGGCCTTTGCCCAGCTGTGAGACGTTCACAGGTTGTTACGTCACTAATTTTATGATTATCATCCCGCTGTCTATAATCCCGTTTAATTTAATCAATATTTTAAAGGATTTATATGCTTATTACTTCGTTACAATTTCATTAGAAGATTGCAGAAAGTGTTTTCAAGCATAAAACTTCTAAACCCTACATGTGTATAGTATGTAGTAGTGTAGTATGTGTTTCTAAGATTCGTATGGTACATTTAGGTTAAATGGACGCTGATAAGCAATACTATGTCAAACCACACGGATTTCTATTTGAGGAAATGTCGTCTTAAGATGTCAAACCTATTCTTAATAAATTAGTTTGAATAAGTATATATCCATGTTATTTCCAAGATATAATTAATTAAAATCAAATGGGTATAATAAGAAGTTTTGTCTAGTAATAAGTTTTTCAAATACATAAAATTATTGCATATTGCAAAATATGAAGCGCATATCAATATTCGATAAATTAAATTAAGAAACTTTTTTCTGTTGAATAATGTTAAATATGTGAAAATCAAAATCATCAAAATCTCCGAATTTGACTTTTTGTGGGTTGACACATTATTGCTTATCGGCATCCAACTAGCATCAGGTCAGCTCGTTTGCCAGCTATTCAAAAATAAATCAAAGCGACCAAAATTTGGTATGACGAGAAATGGTAACAGAGAGACATACCTACAGATATTATCACATTCTTATTTATATAGTTGGTTTATGTTTTAAATATTGTTACTGTGTCCGTATTACGCAGAAAATTCTCGATGACTTGTAATGGAACTAGGTCAGGTGACCCTTAAGATGGAAATTATATCCTGGACGAATGGAAAGGAGTTTTTACCTCGGGAAATGAAATGGTTTCCATGGAATAGTTAGAAAATCATCATGTAAAAAAATCAGGAAAATCAGTTTTATGATAAGCTCGATTCTTGTAAAGATAGGATCTATACGATATAGATATTTACGATTATGATATAGATTTCTTACTCTAATACTCTGACTTTCTCCCCTAAGATAATAATTATATTTATATTTAATTAAACAATTAATATGAAAGTTTTAATATTTAAAAAAACAATAGTAAAATTTTATTTAGATTATGTCGCCGAGAATGTAAGGGTGCGTAACAGAATATAAAACAAAGTTATTTTTCATTTCAACAAATTGAGAACCCGCTTTATAAGTAGATCAAAATCGTTTTTTTAAGTCTACCTACGTGTTATTTCTTACAGTATCGTATCAACCGTATCCAGTGTCTTTAAATCTAAACTTTTCTATTATCACAAAGAGTTTTCAATCGCCGACGGATTTCCCCGGACTCCTGCACACAGATTCTATTTTATCATTCGCCGGCGCCATGGAAAGAGATGTGCTTTGTAAGACAGACATTCCACTAAATATATAGCGCTATTTACTGCTATAGTACTCTATATTTTAATGTTTTTATACATCATGTTATACAAATATAATAAATTGTGGATATAACATAAACAAAAAAAAAAAAACCAAATTTTAAAATTTTATGTAAGTATTCTTATTTTAAACATATGCCAATGTTTGATTTAAGAATATGGTAAAAGGTATATTTGTATTGAAAACAAATCCATGAAAACAAAATGTTATAAAAATACAGTTGCAATATTAACATAAGGGAAAAATCACAGAAAATATAAACCTTTTTTATAATTGCATTGTATATTCAAATCCTAAGCGCTAAAACACAGAAGTACTCACTGTCACAAGTCTATATCTTTAACAACATTAAAAAAAACGATATTTAAAGCTGTACAAAATTGATAGCGCTTTGATATATAGTTGGTGGATGGTTAGCCTTATTTCTTCGACTCGGAAAATTTCCGGAAGGACATTGAAAATCTTGAAGAGAATCAGGCTTCATACTTGAGTTATGTGTAAGGTCTCCTTCTAAGGCTATTTTATACACTATATAGCATACTAGTAAATTGAAAAAAAATCCAGAAAAGTGTGAGTCGGATACGCTGAGTATTTCGACAATACCACACAATTTGGTTTTATATTTTTTAATTTTTTTTTTTAACAGACTTCAAATAAGGTAAATGTTTGTTACCACAGACAGTGATTCATAAACCGATTAAAAAAAAATTGTTTTTTTGTTAAAGGTATTCAGTTTGGTCACATAGAGTCTTTATCAAAATCAGTTCAATAGCTTTGTTTTAAAATTGAAATAACTGCTATAAGTGTATTGTCCACGTAAATTAAAGTGCGTATCTTGCTTTAAAGACGTTGTTTTTTTTATTTAACATAGGTATTGTCAAGTTCTAAAGTTGAATAACAATAAGGTATTAAAAATTAGACGAATAGGTACTTTTAAAAACCGAGGTGAGGAAATTTTATGGAACCAATCAGGTCTAATGGTTAGACAGGTCGATCTCAACCAATGATCGCGGGTTCAAACCCCGGCTAGCACCGAAGATTTTTCAAGTGCTAAATTTGTGTCGTAAATGAAGGAATACATCGTGAGGAAACATGCATGTACCGGGAGAAATTATGACACATGTATATCCGCCAACCCGCAGTGGAGCAGCGTGGTGGATTAAGCTCTTAACCTTCTCCTTAATAGGAGAGAAGACCTTTGCCCAGCAGTGGGATATGTACAGGCTGTTACTTTAATTTTTAATCAAAAAGCATAACAGTCCAGACAAAAAATCAAAATCGGTTAACCAATTAAGGAATCACTGTGACTTCGATAGTTACATAGACTTAATATAGTTATTTTTTATTTCTCTATCTCCTTTTTATTTTTAAAATAATATTTTTTTATATAAGAATGAAGTAACTAGAATTATATTTAAAATTAAAATATCAATAAAATAATAGCGGCCGTTAAAGGTATTAAGGAATTATGAGGTAACCTCCCTTTGAAGTTGGTTAAAAATGATACCAAGGGCGACTTTTTGGTATATTGTTACAATTTTCAAACTCTAACCGAGAAATAGTTAAAAATACCAATTTTATTTCAAACAAAACAATTATTTATTTCAAAAAGAAGCATTATTATATTTTTAGCATCTAGTAACTAATAAAGGAAAAAATTCGACCAAATGTTAAATAATATATTTCGTTATGTTAACAAAGGTAATTTTATTGAATATAAAAAGAACTCTTACATTGAAAGGATTATAATAATATTAATCCGATTTCGAGAGAATAAAGCTTTTTACAAAAGGTTACATTTCCTCGAAAATATATTATCAAAAATCAGATACATTGTCGTTATCATCTTCACATAACATTAAACTGTAATAAAGAAATGGTGTACATGAAATTTTTTTCAAAGAATATTTGTATATGGACGCTGATAAGCAATAGTTGGTCAACCCACAAAAAATTTAATTTGGAAATATTGATGTATTTTGATACTGCAACAATTATTTAACATTATTAAAAAATAGTCATATAACAAAATAAGTACGAAAAAGTTTCTTAATTAATTGTTTTGAATTTCAAGTGCGTTCCATACTTTGCAATTTATACAATAATCTCTAATATTTGAAAAAAATTATAAAATAATATATTAAATATATCAATATGTTTTTAAGTCAATTTACCTTTACTAAAAAATGAAAGGGAAGATGTATATAAACTTCTTTAAACAAATTGATTAAGAATAGGTTTGACATCTTTACACGCCATTTTCTTAAAATAAAGTCCGTGTGCTTGACACAGTATTGCTTATCAGCTTCCATATGAATATGGATCTGATAAGCAATAATGCGTCCACCCACAAAAAATCGAATTCCGAGATATTGATCTATTCTGATTATGCATCAAGAATTTAACATTATCCAAACAAAGTCATCTAAACTAAATAAATACGGAAAAAGTTTCTTAATCTAATGTTTCGAATATTGTATTTCATATTTTGCAATATACAATAATCTCATATATTTAAAGAACTTATTATTTGACAAAAGTTTATATTATACCAATTATATCCTGTTAATTCATTACATCTTTTATGACAAAAGAAAAGAAAAGAAAAGATGGATATATACATTTTCAAACAAATTTATTAATAATATGTTCGACATTTTCTCAAAATAAAGTCTGTGTGGCTTGACATACTAATTTATATCAGCGTCCATATAATTTGTTTATTTAAAGAATTTATTGCATCTCGAAAAGTACGAATTAATGTGTTTTTATCATCAAATAAAAAATACGGTTTACTTAGCTAAAACTAAAACTATCCATTTGATAGACAAGTTGACGCAGTAGTCACTGCAACTAACTGAAACACTAACGGTCGCGGGTTCGATGCCCACAGGAAACTACTGTATTGATAATAGGGATGTTTTGTTGTAGTCTGAATGTTTGTCTAACGTGTTTCCGGACTCCGACAACAGCACGATGTGATTCCAATGAGAGCCGTTGAGTGTGATGTGTTTATCGTTTTATTAAAATAGTTTTTTAAAATAAAAGTAGCCAAAGCTACTCCTTATAACACTCCGTTTTTAATGTACCTTGTACACTTTCATATGCATTTAGTTAAAAGCTGTCAATTTGATATTACAAACAGACACTACAATTTTATTTATTTGTATGGATTTATTAAGCCGTAATGTTCTGCAATATTTTATTACATAGCCCCAATACTAAAAGCAGAACCCCTACACCGTTTTAATAACAAAAGAAATAAAACACCCAAAAACAAATAATTTATTCTAATGATTTACGAAATAATCCGAAATGCAATACGGGAAATGTTTAATCAAAAACACGATAATCCTTGCGGAGTTCAAAAATATGTACGGTATGACGTTGGAGCGGATTAAAAACGTTCATTAAACCTAACGAACTCACATGTTACAGGTATCTCGGATTACGTTCCGATTCGTTTGTGCTCGTACGTAAAATATTAAAACAGGAGTGGAAATATCTATGTCAATTCTTTCAGTAACTGAAATTGTTGGTCTTATTTTATTTTGCACGACCGAAAATTGAGTTTTTTACGACCACCTAGAAGCAAGTGATCTGATGTTAAGTAATTACCATCGCCCATGAAGTCTGCAGCACCAGAGAAAGAGAATAGGAACGTACGAAGTAAGAAAAGGAATTTAGGTGTGTTGATGAGTTTTATTATCTATACAGATAAATAAAATTGAAGTGTCTGTTTGTAATTTAAAAAAAAAAGGTCTTATCTAAATGTATGTGAACGTATATACGGTACCTACATAAAAAAAAAAAAAACAATTTTTAAAAGTTTTATGTGTCTATCTGTCTGTCTATGTCGGCTAATCTCTGAAATGATTAAACCGATTTTGACGGGACTTTCACTAGCAGATAGCTAATTTTATAAGGAGTAATTTAGACTACTATTATTTGAGAAATGTTATTTTCCTAGCCAAAGATTGAACCCGCTTATTATAGTAAAATGCTCCTTTCTTGAGAGGCACCACAGAGTACAGCCTTGCTTCGTATGAGACATGCCATACTGTAGTTGACGCGAACGAAGTCGAGGGCATAGCTAAATTCAGTATGAAATTGTAGATGTATGAAATATCGCATACATCCTTAAATTTTCAGCAATAACGTAATGGTGTTTGATTCTTATAAAATTAAAAAATCAGCTGTATTTTTAGCGATTTTAACAAAGAGGTTATCATTTGGCATATATGGTTAGCAGAATTTCTTTTTTATTTTATTTATTTATATACCAAAAAACTACATTTAAGAAGAATATTAAAATATGTTTAACGTAATAACTTTTTATTTCGTATTTTTAACTAACTGTGAAATGTTTAAGGAAATGTAAAATATGAATAGAATTTCCCCTCTCCTTAAGAGTGTGTAATTACATTTTAATGCTTTTTATAGTCGAGTCGAGATACGGAGTCCCGTGGATAATGGATCGTTGCAGTAAAAGAAAACATCGTGAATAATGTGCATAGTTTGAAGAATATAGATATAAAAAAATTAAAATAAACTGATAAGTGGAATTTTTTTTCTCTCTTAAAATATCCTAATGAATTTAATTATACCAGACTCGTATTTATTAACGGCCTGCGCAGACAAAGGACTTTGTCAGAGGGACTTTTGTACGTCACAAAAAAAAAACGTTGTTTTGGGGCCCTTTTGTACGCGGTAATTTTAATCTTTCGAATAACGCATTTTTTTTTGAACGAAGAGAAGTTCAGCAGACAAAAGTCCTCTATTTGAATAGACCTTAAGTATTCTTAAAAAAGTTATTCAAAATAGAACAAATAATAAAATAACTGTGTGTAAGTATCAATATCAAACGCTTACCAAAAAAAAATCGAAAAACAATATAGAATGCAAATCCCTCTAATCTCAACAAAAAAACTTGACAAATTGCATTTAAAAAACGCTTTAGCTTAATAATGGCCAGATAAGCGAAAAATTTGGCGACCATTACCTCAGCGAGTACGGTCTACCACGAGCCTTATTAAAATATCACACCAACATCGACCTTACGGCTTAGGAAATAAGATTTCGACAGACAAATTGAATTGTATCTAGTTGAATTAAAACGTCCGCTAGTAATTCCGGCACTAATGGAGCAAGAAGTGATTAATGCTGGCGACGACATTACTGTTAATGAGGATAAATTGCATCTTTGAGTCCCAGTAATAGCTAGAGCCATTCTTTCGCTTCTTTAAAAGCTTTGTACCAATCGAGAATGGGTAATGGAACACTTATAGCCAATGAATCAATGAATGAGTAATGATGATAACGATCGTTGGCAAAGTTAACAGCGGTATCTGCGTTTATGTTGGCAGCAATATTTGTATTGGCTTCGCGAATATATTCTTTTAAGTATTTTTCATATCTTACACCAAATTATTTAGCTTTATTTACTTCTTTTGCAATATTAACACAATACTAGGTATACATGAAATGAACCCTGCTAGGGCGTAGCAATGTTAAACTCAAACTCAAACTCAAAATATAATTTATTCAAATAGGCCTTTACAAGCTCTTTTGAATTATCAATTTACAAATTTGTGATGTCAGTTCCACGTGAAGCTACCACCGGCTCGGAGTGTAGACTCAACTGAGAAGAGGCGGCGAGAAACTCAGTAGTTATTCTTTTAAAAATATTTTCGTACAATTTATTTATTAGTTTTATTATTAATGTAGTCATATACTGAATAGTATGCTTTTTCTATTAATGATTTTTTTATATAAACTTGAAATATGTAAAGTGGCAAATTTAATATTGTTTCCGGGATTTTATTATATAAGCGTATACTTTGTCCCATAAAGGACATATTAACTTTCCGCAGTCTAAAACTAGGAATCATTAGCTTATCTTTACTTCGCGTGTGTATGCAATGTTTGTCACTGTTCCTTTCAAAAGTATTAATATTTTGGTGGATGTACAAAATATTGCTGTAAATTATTGAGATGGAACTATCTTTTTTAAAACATTTCTAAGGGACTCTTTAGCTCCGACATTATAAATAGCTCAAATCGTTAGAGAGACAGATATTCTATCGCAATATTTTCATTTAAATATTCTTCTAGTGCGTAATAGCATATTTTCATAAGAAACTGTTTTAACATATTGCAGTACTGAGTTTGATCAGTCTCCTGTTTCACTTCGTCCGGCAATCTATAATATAAAACAATGAATCGCTGAATGTGTTGCTAAGCGCATTTCGCTAATTCTTTTTTTATACTATTTCTTGAAGTACGAAAACGGTTTTCACGGTGAAAAAAATTTAGAAAAAGTCTAAAAATAACACTTTTCTATATTCCCATACAGAAGATTTGTAATAATAAATAAAAGTCAATTTAAACTTTAATACCATACCATAAAGTTTAAGTGTTAGTAGAGGGGTTTTCTGAAAGCAAAACAATTGAATGCGGTTAGTATCGTATGAATATGAATGTCAATATTTATCAATATTTATACTACTGTATCATTACTCAAAAATAAATTGTCTATGGTAAAGTGGTAAATATAATTTTGCCTTAAATTAACGCGCGTAAAGCCGCGGGGCACAGCTAGTTTAATATAAAAGCTTATGTACCTAGTGTTTGTGTCCGATTGGTAGTTTTAGTTTCGGTGTTATTATAGTTTTGAGGTTATACAATGCAATCTTCGCAGGATCTCTGACATTTGATTAAAGAACTGATAGTTTTTTGTTGATGAACTGAGAGTTAGTGCGCATCACAGCAGTGTACAAATACATATTAATTGGCTGTCTAAGGACGATTCTACACTGGCTGACACGATAGCAATATATCGTCACCGATAACGACTCACCTATACGATAATAATAAACGCATCACGTACCGGATCCCATTAGAATTTCATGATCCTTTGTCAGGGGTCCGGAAACACACACAAAAGAAAACATACAGACCACGCCAACTCATCCGTATGGCCAATACGACGTTTTTCGTGAGCGGGTATCGAACCCGCGACCATCTACGCGCTTCAGTTAGTTGCAGTGGCCACTGCGCCAACCTGTCTGTCAAATATTGATTTTATCCTAACCAACACTTTGCTTATATATAAAGGCGGCAGTGACATGTCATTGACAATGATATATCGGTTCCGAAACTACGTTATATACGTATTTCATTCGCTCTCATATGTAGTGATATGTACGAGTATGATATATATTACTCATCAAAGGTTGAACTTCCAAAAGAAAAAAAAAAACAAATGTAGTCAGGAGGCCTAATCCTGCATGTCGGGTTAAACATGCAATATTGTCCACTACAGTATAGTTATAGCTTTGATATATGTCAACTATATATATACTTATACAGGGTGATATTTTAACTGCGCGTAAATCGCCAAATTTGACTATAAAAATAGGAAATACTTCTTAGAAATTATTTTATTATTTAAATTAAAATGACATTCTTCTTATTTTTTTAATATCATAGATATTTGTAGAATAACTATACTATAGCGTCTGTAATTGCGAATAAACAGTTTAACCCAACAGATGAAATTAGCCTTCTGACTATATATGTATGAGCATTTCTTACTAATATACCTTAAGCGTTTGTTGCTCTAAAAGTTACACTAACATACCTTTGTTGAATACAAAATACGACATTACTATTAAAATGATTATATCTAGCTCAATGTATTTAGTTAAACAAGGAAACGATTTACGTGTAATTAATATTAACACACTTAACAAGTGTTTCTTTAAAATACTACTGAAAAATCGCTTTTTTCGATTATGTGTTTAAAACCTAGAGTACCATATGAATAATGTTCAGTTTACGGTTAAATTATGAATAACACACCAAACAACGTAATTATTGCATTCATTTAATTTTCAAAATATTTTAAAATTATATTAACACATTTATTTGTAATATTAATAAGTTATTAAGAAGAAATCTAACAATGTAATAAAAGTTTTATGGCCACAAATAACGATATAAACTGAATTCAAATATTTACATTTTTTAAAATAAAACGCAAAAAAACGTTTTCTACTTTGGAATTCGATGTCACATTTTTTTTTTAATTAAAGATTATGAACTAAATTTGAATTACTAATTTAGCTAACTCGTGTCACATACATTTTGAACTCGGTCACTTTAAAACATATCACGTATCATTATTGCTGTCGGTCAATGTAAAAACGCTCTTAGATTCTTTAGCAATTAGGCTTAATATTCGTGCGCTTTGCAACTGTGATCTTTATTATTTTATTCGTGTTTGAAATGTTATGTAGTTGTCAATTCCCTTGAAGGTTTACACATCTTTGCTATTTTTACCCGACTGCGCAATGCAAAGTTTGTATATATGTATGTATATGGGTTTGTATCTATTATTTAGACCAAACTCGTGGGCCGATTTTGTAAATGACACCAAACCGTTTAATTCGTCAAAGTCATACAAATTTTGAAAAATTAAAATGGTCAAACTGAGTCAAGTGGCGTTGTACAGGTGTTTAAAAATCATGTTATGTTGGTTTCTTATATCGTTTTTTAATCAGAATTACCGTTTAGGGTCTATAACGATTAAAAGTTCGTAACGATTTTCACTTATAGGCTTTTAGACAGAGCTGATATTGACACGGTACTGCTGACTTCAGATGGGCTTGTTGTACGGGTTCTTGATTTTTTCAATAAAATAACTTAATATTTTTACTACTTTTCGACCATAATGTAAACAATTTTTAAAATTGAATGTTTTTGTGGTTCTTACAGCTTTTGAGCCGTAATTGTGGGTTTGACATTAAAAGCTGTTAAAACCTTGAATTTATTTTATTTCAATTTATTTATTTTTAACAAATAATATGTACCTATACATTATTTTCTGTACATAAAGTTTAACTATCCTTGTCCATGACGGTAGTATACCTTAAAAAAGGGTAGGTACGAGGCTTTCCCTACATCTATACTAAAATTATAAAGAGGTAAAATTTATTGCTAACTTTATAAGTAAAGGAAAATCTCTGAAACTACTGATCCGATTTGATAGATCAGACTTCGGAGACGTGCATAGGATACTTTATTTAAAAAAAATGTAAAGAGAGTGAAATAGGGGATGTACTTTCATACATTGTATTAAAAAGTCGAATTGGCAACAAGAGTCCATACATTAAACATTATAAAACATACTATTGCAACCGATGAATGTAAAGAAAACAAAACTCGTCATTCTAACGAGTTTATATTAAAAGCCATTGGCCCTTTTAACTTGCTACTTAATAAAACGCCAGACAACTTCAGAGTGAACTCATATTAGTAGCTTATGACCTACGCACTCTTTTCTATGGATGAAATGAGTCGATGAAGTTAAAGTAATATTTTAATATAGTACTAAAATGTAAAATTAATTTAATATCTAGTATATTGTACTGCGCTAAATAATGAAGGATCTTCGTTATATATAAACTATAGCTGTGTCTGTGTTAAAAATAAATATAATTTAAATGTTTAATTTTTTGAAACGTATAAATATTTTTAATGATTAATTTATTATTGTCCGCCATATCTATAAATTTTACTGACATTATTATTGAAACATTTTGTAATGTGTAAAAATATCAAAAATAGAAAAAAATTGGAATTAATTATACAATGTAATAAATTGACAAAGTTTTATCGAAATAATAGTACAGCATTGCAAAAGATACTAAGAAGCTAATATCTAATACCTTAAAACGTATATTTTTTGTATACATATATATCATTTGAATCTCGAAAATGACTCTAACGATTTTTATGAAATTTTGTATATTTTAAGGCGACAAATCGTTGATTCCCAGAAAAATCAAATATCGTTTTCTCTATATATATTCATATTCACTTATTTCTTTTTTTTTAATTCGACTCGTACAGTCGCGTACACAAAAGCCTTCAAACATAATACTTTTATTTTATGAAAAGAAAGTAAAAAAGTTTCATAATAGAAAAAGTTTAAACGATGAATCAGTCGGGATTATAAACGATCTGTTCAATGTTAAACTTTGAAAAGGGTTCTTGTTTACTAAATTATATACTAGCTTTTTACTGCAATTCCCCTCGCTATAGTGTATAATTACTGTTAATGGGACTGATATACATGTCACTTGGAGAGTTGCCTAGCAACGATCTGTTGATGTCAAGACAGAGAACATGATGATATGTAAAAGAGTTTAAAAACAAGTAATTAATTTAAAAAATCAAAAACCCGACTGCGTAACAAGACCATAGAGAATCGTTATTAACCAACTTTACATTATTATAGATTCTAAACGGTAACGATAATCTGATTGAAAAATGATATGAGAAACCTAAAAATGATTTTTAAATAACTATTCAACGATAACGAACACAGTTCGTCGATTTTTATATTACGGCTTCCATTTTGATTTTTCCAAATTATTATAATTTCTATGACATTTGTTATGACAAATCAAAAAACGTGTCATTTATCAAAATCGGTTCACGCGTTCAGTCTAAATAGTGCAAAGGTACAAACCCACATACATACATATATACATACATATATACACACATACATAAACATATTACCCTCCCTTGCGCGCATTCGCGTAATAAATACGTGGATTATGAATCTAATGCCTCATTATAAATATGTAAGTCGAAGTAATAAATAAAATAGGGATTGAAAGTTTATATGAAGATATGAAGGACGCATAATCTCTCAAAGAAATAGACTATTTAAAATTTATTTATTACCACAAACGAGCTCGCGGGAACGATCACGTAATCTATGAATCATATCCACAGTCAAAAAATTGACCATTTTAGAATATACTCTTATACAAAGTCACAGCAAAACCCTTCAAAATCTAAAACACAATACAAAACATTTTATCGTCCTCTCAACCATAGCTATTAAGCCTAAAAAATTCATAGATCACTTAAATTATTCCACGTTCACTAAACAAGTGTGCACAATGTTTAAAATTATCTAGATGTAAATAAGCAAAGGCAAAAGAATTTAATATTTTTTCACCATTGTTTATCAACCGATGTTTTTATTTAGCAAATAGTGACGAACTTCAGTATTGTAAAAAAGATGGAAACAGTTTTTTTTTAATATAGATAAAGTCAAATAGAAAGCTATGCTATGCTATAAGCTATGTTAAACTATCGATTTCCAGTCGGAAAATGCTGCCTCCCAGACAAAAGTTTTGCTTACATACATACATATTTTTTATTCAAAAATGCACTTTACACCATTGCAATAAAGATCCATATGAATTATAGCATAATTCATTCATTAAAGATGAATATGAATTTTAAACGTTCATTCGTTTGTGTCAAAATTTATCATGCATACGGAATCGCGGACAGTATGTGAAATTGCATTTATTGTGGTCAAATTAAACTTTCATTAACTGCTATTATGAGTGTACGTATAATATTATTTTTTATTCTTCCGTCGGTCGTTCGTCAATTATTACTTGTAACGAAATCGATAAACCGCACACGATTTCGCAATCATTATAAATGGGATTCATTCGCATTCGCTCTTGAAAATGTTTTATAATAAAATATGCTCGAGATTTTTGACGCCACGTTTAATTAAGAAAGATAAAGTTTAGCACGTCCGAGATGTCTGCAACTTTATCTTTTTGTTATACTACTTTGATATTAAAATACGTAAATTATAGTTGACAAGATCTTAGCAAAACATGATAACTGTTTTGATATACGGAAACATGACATTACATGAGATGTAATCACAACATTAGCCATTATCGTTAATTCATTTATGATTTTTAATTTTTTTTTTATAAAAATGAAAAATGGAATCAAAACTTTTGCCTAGCATTAGAACAATTATGGCCTACTAGGAGTTCCCCGCAGCTTTGACCGCGTTTACTTAGGAATTTGATACCAAAGTTTACCTTAAATTTAAAGCAAAATTTCATGTTCCTGTGGTTTTAATTCTGCGTTGATTGATGAGTCAGTAAATAGGCCTATATCAGCCACTCAGTTTTGATTCTATATAGGTACTACCTATACCCCGAGCTTTCGCCCGCGTTAACTTGAGGAAAATTATATTTATACCATTTTCTCCTTATTTTTTTTTATTGCATACAAAGAAAAAAAAATCGAAACAATTAAAGTGGTATAAAGGTGCAAACATAAACTCATTCGAGTTTTTCCGTACTTGAAACGGATATTGTTAAATGTTTCAATATTGTTTTCGTTATAATTTCTTTTTTATTTATTTTCTTCTTATTTATTAATTAAAATAGTTCTAAAAGTCCAAATAAAAGTAACCTATGTTACTCCGTATAACATTAGCTATTTGTGTGTTAAAGTCCTGTAAAAATCGGTCAAACCGTTTTAAAAATTAGCCGGAACAAACAGACAGACCGACATATAGAAAAAAAAATTAAAAAATTGTTTTTCTCGTGTAAGTGCCGTGTATACTTTCATATACATTAAGTTAAAAGCTATTAATTGGATAATACAAATAGACACTTCAATTTTATTTATTTATTAGATTCGTAACCAACCAGATTCTCATTTTTTTTTATTAGCACATATCTTGTATGAGCCCGTGTCGTTGTGTTTTTAAATGTATTGTCACGGATGAGTCGACGTCGCACATGCGTTATTAGAATCTATATTAACGTCCTGTCATTGTCGGCGCGCGCGCAGCTTTTATACGGGAGACAGTTTAGTCAAAACTCGAACATAAACTGGACGTGTGTTATATAAGTTTTAATTGTTTTGTTTACTGTTTCATTACGTTTGATTAATAACTGTGACGATACTGTGATGACCTCCGGAATGAGTGGAACAATATTGTGGCTTGTTTTGGGTAATTATTATAAAAGGATTATCAGTGTTATATATATTATTTTATTTATTATATTAATATTAGTTTTTCGTGTTGTGTACAATGAGGGATGTTTTTAATAATCTACACTTAGTAACGTGCTGTTCTATATTTGTTAATATAATTATGCAACAGTAAATATTTTGTACTAGCGGCCCCTCGCAGATTCTACGTTCTAAAAAGAATCCTCATGCAAAATTTGAAACTCCTAGCACTTGTAAGTTTTGAGATTTCGTGACGAGTGAGTGAGTGACGTTTCGCTTTTTTCGCTTTTCGCAATAAAAAGTAGCCTATGTCCTTCCTCGGGGTCTAAAGATTGTCTGGGCAAAATTTCAAAATCGGTTGAGAGGTTTAAGCGCTAAACCGTAACAAACAGACATACAGAGTAACTTTCGCATTTATAATATAGTAGGGATGATGTATGTTATTTTGCGGTCACGTATTAGTTTTATTATAATTATCTATAGATATATGTTCATTGTGAATTTCAACTAAACAAGTTATGTTAAGTTTTCTTATTATTTTTATTTTAGAAATTCATATACAAAAATTGCTTAGCTGTACTTAGACCTACTTTGCTTTGGTATCGCGCTCTCTGTGAAAAAATCTTAGGCGAATATTTATATATTATTTCCTAAGTATAGATTAACACGACATAGTGAATTATATCAATAAAAAAAACTTTTCTCATGATTTGCTGATAAACCATTATTAGTAAAAATGTATTGTTTGTTATATAAATCGTTGTTTGTCACGAAGCATGAAAATAATTTTCGTTAATAATTTATTACTATAAAAATTAATTACTGTACGCTAATCTCGCGAAAATGCGAATGTCTCGATAAATTTGAATAGATTTTTTCCAAACCAAAAACAAAACTCTAATTTAATAATTTATTACTAGATGATACGTATACAAGATCTTAAACCAAAAAAAAGTAATTTTACCAAAATTAATAACAGATTACGAAAAGAAAAGAGATTATCTTACCGAAAACCTTTAAATTATGCAGTTAAATGCGACCCAGATCCACGCCCGCACCCCGTCTTGCATATTTAATTTTTCACATCAAACCCGTCCATTGCAGATGTCTCTTTAATTATTCTCAATTGGAACCAATTACTAAATAACTCAAAGCTTCCATAAAGGGATCTTATAATTGCACTTAGTTTTGATGGCGGTTGTAAAGAGACATTAGGTTAATGTGATGCTTTTAATCTACGATAATCACATATTACTTTATATATGCCTATAATGTTTGAATTAAAAGGTCATTACGGTACTTTGAGGACTGTTTAAAAGGTATAAGTACGATAATGAGACAGTTACATTTTTAAATTTCCTGTAACGTAGAATTGTAGTGAACTAAAGAAAATAAGGACCTGTTTCACCGGTTACGATTAAAGTTAACGGTAGCTTAATCGGAACTTATCCACCTAATAAATTGCAATTTTGGGTTTCAAAGGTCTCAATTAAAAATATAACGTAGATACATTTTGTAATAAACGTTTAAAAGGGAACGTTGCCGTTCCGTCAAATTATAAATTCCAAATTATTTATTTATAAGTTAATTTACCAGGTAGGTCGACGGTGAGAAAGAAAAAAAATATATTCAAACCTTAATAGTTGGTTATCGTTAAATGCCGGTTAACTATTTAAAATTTTAAGAGGAATCAGTGAAACAGGCTCTTAGACTATTAGGTAATCAGTGACGGTTTTTGTTTAAATTTTGAACCCACACAATGTATAATCAAACCTACTTCTATGTGTTAATATTACTGATAATATTTTTAATGTATTTACATTAATTAGATACAATTTTATTTATATATTAACATATACCAATAATTTTATCTTCAAAAAGCGTCTCAATCGCCATTAACATCGTAATTATTGTCTCTATCTCTCTATCTTATTCAAAATTCAAACGTTAAAAATACTATTCAACCATAGCAAGAAACCGACCATATAAGCAAGTGTATGATTAATCTTCTTAATTATTATCTAACGTCTATGGGCTTAGAAAGCGTGTTTGGCGCATCCTTTGCTACAATCTTCGGCAACTTGACACGTAGTTTATTAGCTACCTACCCATAGTTCAAACATCATAACACAAAGAGATACTTTTAAGTTTTGTATACCTATTGCCTGACAACAAATGAAATAATAAATCTGACACTAGAATACATGAAATATCATTTAGTAATTTCAATTTTAAAACACATGCTATCACATAATTATTATTAAAAATAAATAGAGAAACGCGCACTGATCCTGGCGGATATTTCACGAAATAGCGTGTTTTTATACACTCGCTAACAACTTTAGTAGTATGGGAATATTAATTACCCTTTACAGTTTTAAAACGTTTTTAAAATTTCAACGTTTAAAAAATTTATGTTCATAAAACATCCATAAAAAAACAAAAGAGGGGGCTAATTGTTTAGAACTATCGCTATCAAAACAAACAAACATTTCCACCCCATTAAAGTAGTCGTTTAAGTACAAAAATCAAAAATTAACTGTCAGAACATAGCACGTTTTTGATATTGACAGTATTAAACAATTAGGGCTTAGATTAGAGAATTAAACTCCTTTTAAAACTTAATATGTTTCTTTTATTGGAATTGAAACAGGAGTAAATAGTAACACGTTAAGTTTTAGTTTAAACATGCATCAAATTGCGTTAGCTTACTTGATGCCAGTAACGAAACTATTGACTCTTAATAGCGTTCATTACTACAACCGTCCACTGTCACATGATGTCCTAAATATGGTTTATTAAAGTATCAAGGCGCGCACGACGCACCAATTGAGCACATTAAGGCCTTCTTTTAAACCCAAAACTAAGAACAACATGACTGTATTAGATTAAGAACAAAATTATGTAACTCTTGTTCGGTGCTTTGCATTAATGATAATTTTGTTTTTAAATTGTATGCATTTGTACATACAATATAGCCTATGACAATATAAAATATAGCTTTCGAATGGTATTATAATTTTTTAATAGATTCAATGTTTCCGAAATTTGCTGCGTACGTTTCGATTTCTTTATTAGGTAGATACGCATCGCCTCCAATTATTTTTAGTATTTACCCGAATGCTTAGCAATTTTTATAGCCTATAAAATATTTTATATAGCCTTTAACGTTTCAACCCGGACTGTTTACAACACTGTGTCACACAGACTTCATTTAGAGAAAATGGCAGCAAAAAATGTCAGAACTATTCTTAATAATTTGTTTGAAGATGTATATATCCATCTTTTCTTTTCTATTTTAATTAAAGATATAATTAATTAAAAGCAGATTGACATACTAAGAAGTTTTATATAAAAATGAGTTTTTCAAAAATATGAGATTGTTGCTTATGAAGACTATTTTGTTCGTACTAATTTAGTTTAAATGACTTGAAATTTATTTGAATAATATTAAATACGCGACGTATTATCAGAATACATCAATATCTCCGTATTTTACTTTTTGTGGGTTGACACATTATTGCTTATCACCTATATCTTGTCAAATTAATAATAATAATAGATACGATATAAATCCATTCAAAAAGTTTGATCCCTTGTCTAATATATTTTATAATTTTTACTATATTTTAAAATATAAAATAAATACTGTTAACGTGATTACTTTATGAATGAACTAAATATAAATCGTCTACATTGAACGTTGTAGCGTGGTCCCTTCGGTACAATGAAAAATTTTAATCAATTTTATAGTTTACAAGCTGGTTGCAAGTTTGCGTGGTTTTTAAACATTTATTTATATTTTTTATGATAACAATCTTTCATAGATTATATTATAAAGCGATTCGTTTACATAGTATAAAAGACTGTGGTAGAATTTTAATTCAAATCGAAATATACTTTATTCAAGTAAGCTTTTAAAAGCACTTTTAAATCGTCGAAACAAGCAAAAAATACTTAAATTAAGGTTAACCTACCACCGGTTCGGTGTGTAGATTCTACCGAGAAGAACCGGCAAGAAACTCGATACTCTTTTAAAATTGTGCTAATAAAGTACATTTGTTTGTATATGTGTATATTAAACATCCTGCATAAAATCCAGCTATACTACATTCAACTAGCTTAAAATAAAAACACTATATTATTTTAACGTTCAAAAGCTGTTTTTTCTATGAAACTATGGTTAAATGCTTTCTTCTTATATAATTATTATTCTCTAATTTTATTCTAAAGAAGTATCTACTATCTAAAAATAAATTCGATTCGATCAAGTAAAATTAGACTGTCTACTGTTTAAAGAATGAAATGTGAAATTAACTTTTTAATTCGTAATAATAGGTAAGTACTATTCACACGGTACAAAACTAAATTTTTTTGACGGGGTATTTTATTCATAAACAAGTTCATATACAGAGTATCTGGGCATGTGTTGGATATTTTACTAGTGTTAGCAGAATCGATATTTGGATGCTGATAAGCAATAATGTGTCAACCCACAAAAAGTCAAATTTGGAGATATTTACGTATTTTGATACTACGTCACCTATTTAACATTATTAAAAAAAATCAAGTTATTTAAACTTAATAAGTATACAAAAAGTTTCTTAACTCAGTGCTTCAAATTTCAGGTGCGTTCCATATTTTGCAATTTATAAAATAATCTTAAATATTTAAAAACCTATAATTATATAAAATATTAAATAAATCTTTCTGCTTTTGATTCATTATACATTTTATCAAAATAGAAAAGAGAAGATGGATATATATGTACATACGTCGTCAAACAAATTTATAAAGAATAGGTTTGACATCTTTAGACGCCATTTTCTCAAAACGAAGTCCATGTGGATTGACACAGTATTGCTTATCAGCGTCCATTTAAAAGTAAAAATTTTTTTAATTATTTTACAAAATGATAATTCTATACGGTATACGTATCTATACTTATATATGTATACGAGTCTACAAGATCCTACGTCTCCTCGGAAGCACTTTGTATGTATTGCAATTATTAGTCTATATATAAAATGTTGTATTTATACCGTCATTAATCTGTATTTATGTAGGAATTCGCTCACGAGGCCATTGTGAGAAGTAATGACAATAGAATCCAATTTAGCTTGATCCCTCCCATCATTGTCGAACACACTATACATTCTAAATGTGATGTTCTACATAAAATAGCCACATAATAGCCAAAGTTTCAACCAAAGTTTAAACATCGGTTCTCTGAAGATCACTATAATATTGATTAGGATAATTAACAAATTAAAATTATTACGTTTAAATAAAGTTTCGTGTGTTACATTTATTCATCTCATGTAGGTAGACTTAATATCTTTTTTTAACGTAGTTAAACGATTTTTTTCATTACCATCCCTTATTTATTAGGCGAAACATTTATACATTAATAATTATATTACAACTACATATTCAAAATTCTATATATAGGGTTTCATAGTGGAATTTATTTCTTGCGACCTACACAATTAATTCAAAAAAAAAAACAACGAAAAAAATTAAAAAAGTATCCGGATCGATTCCCGAGCCGTGTTGAGTTTTTCCGGAAATCTTTGCATTCAGTCTTTCTTATCTTCAAAATCAGTCACATGGTTCCTTTCAATAAACTCTAGTCCTCCTAGTGTAAAATTTCTCCCAACTGACCTACCCAATCTAATGACTCTGTATACCTACGTATATAATATGTTTTATGATTAAGAAAAATCTTATGTTCACGCCACATAGTACGCCTATCAATAATGTCCGATGCACAGTTACAATAATCTTCTATGTAGTATATGACCAAACGACAGACAAAAGACACGTTATGGTGTCGCATCGTAATTGTGTTTTTACCCTAATATCACATTTGAAAATCAAAAATATTGACAGTTACCATACATCCTTTTCTTCATACAAGTAAGTAAATATGAATAAAATCCAATGAACGTAACGAAGAAGAATAAATTAATCAGATATAATGTCACCTCCCCTACGCGTTCGGTAATTTGTCTAATTTAAAAAAATAAAACATAACTGGGTGAATGACCGTTTATAGTTCATAAACTGTAATTTATGTGGCATTTTATACTGCTTTTAAAAAGGTAAAATGTGTTATCACGTGTGATGATTGTTTTAAAAATCAATTTCATCCTACTGTTATAAGTAATATGGTAATTACGTAATCACACACGTCTAGAAATGCAGATAGACATACATATGTAGGTCATATAAAGCATAGTATATAGCATTATAAGAATTCATATTATTTAACGTAATATATCTACAATTATGAAATATCAATGTTTGAGGAGCAAAGATTAAAACAACATTAAAATATATCTTGGTAAGAGTTTTGATATCGTCAACATGCCTTGCTGTTTCACACGCATTTTTCAATACTTGCCCGATCGGTTAATGTATTAGTGATGTGCCGGATATCCGTAAAGAATAATAAAACGATAAATAATAAAAAATGTAGGAAAAAATTAACTCATTCACTTTAGAACTAGCTCTCATAGTTTTTGATTTCTCTACTGATAGATTTTTGTGAATCTGTATGTATTACTTCATACTTCTAGCCTATAGTTACTGTTTCGTTCCTATAAGCCGTAGTATGATGTAACACAACCTTGTAATTAAATTAAAAAAATAATTTTACAAATCGGATAAGCAGTTTCAGAGATGTCAATGATCGATAGATGTAGTGGTATATACAAACAAACAAATTTTACATCCTTATAATATTAGTATATACTCGTATTTCTTAAAGATGTTTTTGTTGGTATGGAATATTTCCTTTAATTTTGCATCAAAATTAATGGTTTGATGATAAAAATAATGTATTCATTCAAAAATACAGTTTAAAATTATTACGTATGTACTATTAACGGTGCAAAATATTTACACTAGTAATAGTTATATTCGTATAACTACTTATATAAAGAATGTATTTAAAATTTCCGTAAAGTTATTTATCAGTGTGACATAATTTACCGAAATACATCGTAAATAAATAAATAAAAAAGTAATGACGTAAAACTTGGCAATAAATCGTAATTATAAATACGAATAAACTGGTGTTATGCACACTATTATTTAGGGTATTCGCTAACTAAATATTTAATTCAAATATTTACAAATTGGTTTCGATATAAGGCTCTTATTCTTATCTCTTAAATAAGTCCTTTTTTACTGTAATTAAATATTTATTTTAAAGTATGTTTTACTTTAAGTGACTGGCATCTTTTTTTGCCAAACTGAATTCGTTAAAAACGTAAAATTACCTATAAAATATTATAATTATGGTGTGAAATGATCCTACATCGAATTGATAAAGATTGAATATAGTTATAAATTTTTTTAAAAACTCCTGAAATCCTAAATACTATTTTCGAAACCGTTAGCATTGCAATATTTCCTTAATTCTTGACAGACAAATGAACACTTATCCGACACATGACCAATTTTTTATTATTTACAAAATAGAGAAACTTAAAAATTTACATTTCATTAGTTACTGCATAAATGGTGTCCGCGCAAAATGGTGACAATGTTCTGTAAATCGCAATTCTGATTTTTCCTGTGCATGAACACACGAAATAAGTTTGAAATAGTTTTACATTATTTAATAAAAATAAATCTCTGCTAATATTGTAAAATTTGTTTCTAATTTTTTTTGTAGCAGATAATCTGAAACAACTGATCCGTTTCGAAAAATTATTTTTTCATCGAATATCGATAGATATGAAATAATGGTTGTTCCTTATTCTTTTACGCAAAAACTTATAATAATTTTGATGAAACTACAGTCATATAAATCATCCATTAGAATCTCATATACACATTTTTGAAGCCACGAACGGATGCTAGTTAAGGTTTTATTTAATATATAAAGCCTTAAAACCATGCACGCGCAATAACGAATACAATCACGAAATTAAAACTTAAATTGTAATTATTTCGAAGGTAAAACGTGCATAATCCGCGTGACCCGCCCTTGTTTAGGTTCATACCTCCACATTTGCATAATTAATTGTTTAATCCACTTGCGTCTGACAAAAACGATTTACTTATGTAAATAAACGCTTTAGCGCCGTAAACAACGTTTGTTTATTCCTAGATGCAAAACCGTTTTAGCTGTTTAAGTGATTGCGCTTGATAAGAAATAAAATGCAACGAAGTTGGATTTGTTCTAGTAAATTCTCCGCTAATGTGCTTAGTCGTTTATTTGATTTGGTTGTTTTTTTTTTGGAATAATGTTGCATTTACGTTAGCCATTTCTTGTTAATTCAAGAGTATTTTCGGTTCAATGGTATTTATGTACTTATTTAATTATCATAATTTTATTTTTCTTTAAGATTTATTTTAAAAACAACATAGACTACTACTTAAAGTACAAAAAAGTAATCCTTTATTAAAATTATAATTAATTTAAACGAAAACATATTTTTCTTAATATGGTAAATATAAATTTTAGGTTACTGGCATATGTATATATGTTTCTTAGGTACTTTACCAAAGTTTATAAACTTTATTAAAATAATGTTAAAAAAACTTTTGGCTTTGGCAGCGCACGCTAGAATCTCACGCAAATGGCAGATTTTTCTCCTTCTTGACACTTATCTATATTTATTATCTATATATATTTTGGACAATTCACACAATATCTTTTTTAAATTATAGTCTATGTATTATTCTGATGTATAAGCTATATTATTGTGAAGTTTCATCAAACTCTTTTCAGTAGTTTTTGCGTGAAATGCCTACCAACTGTCGCGTTTATAATATGAATAAGGCAGAATTTTACTTCTAAATTCATTAAACTCTTACAGCTTTAACATCAACAATGGCACATGCAATTGAGGTGAACGTTACGGGTGAATGGCGACCGGAGCTGGGATGGGAGGTCACGTGTAGCTGGCAGACTCTGACCAACGACACCCTGCAGTCAGTCAGATTGTACAACAACGGACAGCAGTTCATGATCTACCGACCAGAGGTAAGAGAGTCTCACTAAGAGTAAAATAACACCAGCGCTATGTGGTACAATGACTTACCTTATTTATTTGAATCTGTAGCAACGCAGCACAGCACAATTTCCGAATACAAATAGATATTAAAAAAGAACTTTTAAAATTATGAAATAAACCCCGTTCTTGACAAATAGTTTGAGAAACTCTATAATTTGTAATGTTTGAAGAAAAACCCACACAAATGAACTCGCGACGTTATCCCGTTTTAACTCTGCAGCCTTAAAATAATAGCTCCAGAAGAGAAAAAATCTTTAATGCTTTTAGAAAATTATTTATTCAGTAACTGTACACAGTCGATTTACAAATTTATAATAAGCTATTGTTATGTAATATAATTCGTTCTTTTATTTATTACATCACATTGAATACTATATAACTAATAGCAACGATAACTCAAAAACGATACACGAGTTTCAACAATTAATGTTCCTGTTGCCGTCTCGGTTAACGGCCTATTAGCGAAGAGTTTCGACCATCTTCAGAAACACTCTCTTGATTGTTGAATCAGGCCGAATAGGACAGGCAGTATTGCTTGAGATAGCATGCTGAGGAGATTCCTCAGCCTGGAGTTCTAGCTCTATGGCGTGGCTCACACTCTGCCGAAAGATCGCTATTTTTTATATTTTTATTTTTTTTTTATATTTTATGTACAAAATGTATTGAAAATATAGAATAATAAAAAAGACGTATAAAAAATAGTATAACGATAATAATAGCAATAGTAATACACTACGTCGCAGTCATTAACACTTACATTATCTCGTACAAAGTATGTAACTTTTGTTATGAAGCTAACTAGAGTAACAGTACACTTTTTTCAACAACAATTTTTATATTATAAACTTAATTTTACTTTTAATAAATTAAATATAAATACTTAGTTATTTGTAAACATATTGTAAATTTTAAATGTCAAACTTTTTACTTAATAAATGTGAAATCAAAGGTAAACCAACAACAAAGATAAAAAATATATTTATGTAACAATAATGTTTTTCGAAAAATCAGCCAACGAATTAATTTCAACGCAACCCAAACCCTTGGTCCCTTTATTTATTTAACAGGCTGGAAACCTATATTTATATTTAAAGAAAGCTTCGCAAACGTATATTTTGTGGATTATCTTTGAGTTATGTATTTTATATGCTAATATTTACGTAGTTTCTCTTGATTAATAATATTACTTTGTTCAACTTTACCAATAAATCATCTAATTTTTTTTAAATAGAATTATTAATACAATATTGAAAATGGAGTTTGTGTGATTGTAAAGAACTATTTAATATAACTTCATTTGTTAACTATATTTAATGACAGATAATACAAGGTTGTAAAAATTAAAACACTCGCCTTAAATTTGTTAGCCTCATTTTTTTTAATATGTATGTCAAGGCTGTATAATTTACGACTTGATTTTTTCCTTAACCTTATAAAACTATTAGATTTTCTGCTTGTGAAAAAACTACATAGATAATGTAAATAATTTTCTCAAGTATCTACTATATACTAAATTACGCCGAATAATAATTTACCTACACAATATATGAAACTCGGTTTTCGGATATTCACCTATTTGACTCATCACAGCCGAGTGGGTAATCTTTCCCTTCCGAGTCTTCTACCAAGTAACAACCCGTTTCCGCCCTATTATTCGCTTGTTTACAAGCTTCAATGAATACCGCTTTGAAATTTAACATGACTTGATGACAAATTGACTTAATTGTTTAAATCTCAACGTTTTCAACCCTTTGTTTGTATTTAACGTTCTCATCTCTTTCTACTTTTCGAAAATCGAACAGCTTAATAAATTGTATATACCTAAATTAGTACATAGGTTTATTGATACTAAAAACTACTAAATTAAGTTACTAGCCTTGACGTATTTATAAAACCTTTAAAACTGACTTAAAAAGAAGAAGGTTCTGTATTTGACCCGTATGAATGTTTATGTATATGAATCACCCATAATCCACATCATTATTTTTAAACTATTACAATAATGTTCTTTGTTTTGACAAAAGCCTGTTACTAAGCAACTCTCCAAGTCACGCGTACATCAGCCCCATTAACACACGTACGTTTGTGTGATCACGGTATTCTCAAAAACTTCTAATGCGATTTTGACGGGGTTTTCGCAATTTAAATATTAGGCTACACATATAGTATAAAGAGGAAAGATTTGTTTTTGTATTTTTGTAATGAATAATCTCAAAAACTACTGGGCCGATTTCAATACTTCTTTCGCCATTGAAAAACTACATTCACGCTGAGTGACTTTGGCTTAACATTTAATGCTAAAAAAATTATGGATACTTACTAAAATATAAAAATAATACAACAAAAAAACATAAATGAAAGATGAAACATTTCAAGAACTTTGTCCACCCGCGCGAAGCGGGGACGGGCCGCCAATATAGTTTATTTTTCTTTACTTGTCCTATTTGGTAACAATACCCGCAACGATAATCACGAATTTTCGAATATTATTTTCCTGATAATTTTTCATTATAAAAAAATGATTCAGTTCAATCAATCGGCCGACAATTTATCGTCTCTAATTCTTATGTGTAGTTAGAAATACGCCATCTTTTTTGCTAAATAAGACTAGTAAAGAAAAATAGACTATATACAATATACTAGAATCTGATGAAAATCATCGAAGATAAAGAAAGGAGGTCTTCAATTACTAACAGAAAATAACCAATTGCTGCGATCCCTGTTACTTCAAGTGCTAAAGTTGTGTTTAAATTTATATCGAGCGAGGTGCAGGAAAACATTGTGAGGAAACCTACACGTGCCAGGAGAAATTCTAACACGTGTATATCCGCCAACCCACAGTGGAGCAGCGTGGTGGATTAAGCTCTAAAACCTTCTCCTTAATAGGAGACCTTTGCTCAATAGTAGTAGATTTACAGGCTTACATTTACTTTTTTTACTATATTTGTAAATTCGATTTCAGAAACACGGACCGTCTCGGAGCGAAGTGTTCCAAACTCCACAAACAGCAATGCACGTGGACTGCAACATAATTAAAGACAGGGGGCAAGAAGGACGCTGCATTATGCTTCTAGAACTTTACCAACCCTCTGTGAGCGATTTCACCTACACTTGTGAAGTATCTGGTGAAAGACCGATGTTCCGGATCGGGAAGAAGGATTATCTTGTTAGAATACTTGGTGAGTTCAGTTTTTTGGCAATAAAATATAGACCAAATGCTAAAACTTTTTTTATGTCTTATTCGAATGCAAAGTGAACTTTGTTCTATATTTATCTTTTTACATAGATTAGAGATTACAGTTAGTATTTTAAAGATATTATATATACAGTATTAGTGTTTTATTTTAATAACAATAAAAAGCTTTAAACTCTTAATAACTGTATGATATTTTCCTAAGAATAACTTCATATTGCTATATTTTGATTGTTGATTTCTGATTTCCGTACTAAAACGCCTTTTTTATTTGTCAAAATGTGATGTTTTGATAGAGATAGTTTCATATAAATAGCCCCCTGATTTTTCTGATGGTTACACTTAAAATAAAAACTCATCTTTTATTTTTAATTCGATTTATATCAATTTTAATGTAACATGAAATAAAGTAAAGCATAAAATCTCCATTTCCTTATATCTCTTACGAGTTCACATTGTAATAAAACATAAAACTTAATTTAAATGTTTCGAAAATTTTAGTTCCACCATCAAACGCAGTACTCGCCAGCAATATCGATGGATCATCCCCGACCCGAGTGACGCTCAACTGTTCTTCAACTGGTCTCCCAGCACCTAACCTGCAGTGGTCTGTCGATGAAGATAAGGTAAAAACTGTATAAGTACTATTTCGAGGTGCTATTTAAACAATTTCATTTTCATTACAAAGATATCTGCTATTAATTTCTTTGTACGTTTTCTTTTTAATTTTTATGATAAAACAGGCTTGGTCATCTGATGTATATTGATCACTGCCGCTCATAAACGAATTCAATTTGAAAGTGCTTTAAAAATATAATAACTATTTGAATAAAGTATATTTTGAATTTCAACATTTGCATTACCAGAAGAGTCTCAAATGCGCCAATGCCAGCCAGCCAGTCAGCCATTATGAACTGTAGTCAAAGTTTGTTTATTAACTTGTTTGGTTGATTTTATGTTTATTTTTTTTTTAAGTACTAGTTTGTTTATTATTAATATTGATTGTATATTCTTTTTTAAATTATGTAGGAATATTATTATATTTTCACGACTGATCCTATCTTGTAACTTGCCGGTTCTTCTCGGTAGAATCTACATTCCAAACCAGTGGTAGCTTTTCATTAATTTTTTTTGTTGGTTTAGACGATTCAAGCGCTTGCATAAGCCTGCTTAAATAAAGAATATTTAGATTTTGAATTTGACTATCAAAAATGATTGGGTACCTATTACTGAGTGATAGAAACTCACATCCGCCAAGCAATGGTCTATTTTTTGCACTATTTTATTCATTTTATCTCCATTATTACAAAACCTTTACAAAATTGACCATTTTAGCTGAAATTGGATACTAAATTTGAGTAATTATTTCAGCTACAAGCGGATTTCACTGGTCGCGTGTGGAATGCGACGTCAAAACTTTGGAACGTCTGGTCTTATCTCTCGTACACTCGAACTTCCGACGCTAAGGTTCTTTGCACTCCTGAAGTTAATTCTAGCTATGAAATTATAAGAGGGTCACCAGCTGAATTCAACTCAGCCTCCAGATATCTTGGTAAGTTTTTAATATTGTCTATGGCAAGAATCTAATTTGGAAGGTTTACTTTCGTAATAGATATAAAACAACTCTGTCACCAGGTAAGAGTTACCTAGATTCACGAAAGCTGTGCGTGTCAAAAAATAATGGCATTGACAGTAAATTCTTTGAGGTGTAAGGAAAAGACAAACAATTTATGCAAATATTTATGAAAGTGTAATTATCGTATATGATTTATTATAATATTGCTAATGTGTATATAATAAGATAAATAGAAAGACAGTTAACCCAATTGAAGATAGTTATTGAGAATAATTTGAGTTGACTTAAAAAAATGAGTTTTGACCAAAATATGTAAATAATAAAATTATTAATTTTTAGGCTTAAATAAGGCTATTTTCTATATAATTGAGCTAGATAATTGACTTACCACATAGTTTATAGTTTTTACCATAAGACCTTAAGCTATAAGATCAGAACTCTTATTTATTTATACTATATGCTATACTAGTAGGTTCTCATGGCTTAAATTAAATTTTTCGATATCGATTTAATTAATTACAATAAAATAATATTGTTAAAAAATTCTTCTAATTTTATGTTACATTTCAGGTTCAGCATCGATAGTGATTACTTTACTACTAAATCTCTTGAGGTGAAATTAGGAAGTTTTCTCGGACACTTACTTAAATGAAACAACAAATAATTGATAATGTCTTTTTTATTATTATTCCAGTAGGATATCGTTGTTGACTTAGAAAAATTAAGGTGGGGTTACACTGGAACAATATGCACAGATAAGATATACAAAAATAATAACATAACTTTGAACCCTCTGAACTCGAGACGTGATTAACACCACATTGTATGAGTTTTCTATTGTAGTAATATTTCTACGAATTGCGGACTTCATCGCATTGATTTTGTAAAAGAAATATTATTTGTGATTTATTCCCAATGTAACCACTAACTTAATACAAATATTGATTATTAAAACCTCCACACTGCGATTATATTATAATTATATATCAATATATTCTATGAGATATACATGTTTTCATATTTTTATCATTTTTAGAATCTGATTATTTTTCTAGTCCGGATATGACCTCACCAACTTAACCCATGAAACCAAACAGAGTATTTTAATCTAGCAATCTAAGTACAAATAAACACTAATGAAATGAAAATTTTTAAGTAAATTAAATCATTAGAATTAATTTTATCTTATATATTATTTATAGATAAAAATAACAGTTAAGTTAAATTTAAAAACTAGAAACAATTATATTTCATAGAAAATATTATTATATACAGTACATAAGTTTTCTATATGTCGTATTTATATAAGGACAGCTACGCATTCATTTTCAAGTAGAAATGCTACTCTATGGACAACATTTATGTTATAGACACCAAAGATAAATAAATATTTACTATTACATTAAGGTTATGTTACACATGTGGAACAAAAATTTAGATCACGTGTTTTTTTTTATTTATATGACATGAGACATCGAAATATATTTTAAAATATTTACTTTTAAATAATTTAATGACATATAGTATTTATTGTGTTAACATTTTAATAAAATATAACATGATTTTTAAGTCATGCTATTTTTGATACGACTCTTGAATTAGGGAGGAAAACAATTTTTTTTTTATTATAAAAATTTTTCGTCCACATATGTAACGCTGGTGTGGAGGCTATCTTACAATGAGTTTGGCATTCGATTAGGATCCTTACAAAGTTTTTACATCACTATAGATTATATTTTCGAAGTTATCAGATTACATGATTAAAATCCAATTTACATGTAACTAAGAGAAATATCTTAATCTTAAATAGAACCGTTTAAAATTGTAATGTGCGCGAGACGTTATACTTTAAAAACATTCATATAAAGATCATGTCATACGAATTTGTACAAAGTGTAAAAAGAATGAAATATTTAAAACTTAAGTTTCACATATCATAAATTTTAAAATTCACACGTTCTTATATATTTATAATATCATGGCTAAAAAGTAAGCAGCACATTGAATGTGGAAGGCACTCGAAATAACAATCGTGTTCGAATCGAAAGAGATTCTGATTGCGAGAGTAAAAAAGCGATGACATTTTGATATTTTAAGTTTAAGTTGATAATCGGCTTTCAGCAGTGATTACATTGTATTATTCAGAAAGGAATCAATTAGAATAATTCGTTTTGGGATTATTACACAATTTGATTTAAATATAGAACTATATGTTACGGATTACGTAATAACTAGTTATACTAAACAGTTATAGTTAAAGCCAACAATTATATTTTATCAATGTTTCACAAAAAAAAAAATCTAAATTGTCAATTTATTGGCTGGGCTCTTCCTATCTGTTTATATGTTGACAGTTAAAATCAAATATGATAATGAAAGGTTATGAAATTTTAGTATTATTCAAAATTAAGTCTTCTTCTACGCTTTGTACATATTCTAATTAAAATGTAATATAGATTAATGTGTCTGTACATTTGTAAATAATAAACTTTTATGGACGTAATTCGACAATTGATTAGAATCGTAACATTTAAAAATTAAACAATGTAAATATAGTATTATGTACTAAAGAATATGGAATGACTAGGTCATAGAGCTCAATATATTTTTAACGTTGAGGATATATTTGGCTAATATTTAATTAAACTTAAGTTATCAATCGTTGGATTATAATGATCCAATTTTTACCAAACAATGATTCATTGAAAAGTTGAATACATAAAGTTGAAAGTATTTAACATGCTTTCTTATTACGTTTGTGCGTTTGTGTAATGACAAATATATCGATACCTCCCACGTAAGTTATTGTAAGCCACAAAATTGCCGTTAGCGTTTTTACTGAATACTACACGAATTTGCATTGCTTAATGCATTCAAAGTGAAAAAATACCAAAAATCTTTTTTTTTTTTCAAGGAAAGTTACAACAAAATACGCCTGAAAAAAGGCGTATTTTGTTGTAACTTTCAAACTAAAACGGATTAAAAGTGCTCTACTGTAAAATTGTGATTTTGCGGTTACAACAACTTACGTGGGAGGTATCGATATATTTGTATTATTCAACTCGACGTTAGTTTTTAAGTTGATTTGATTCTTATTTAATATTTAAGCCGATTTTTTTAATTATAATGATATAATTTTATGATCGAATAAAGTTTAAATAAAATAAATGGGGTACAATTTAAGTACATAAGCGCGTTTTATTTACGTATACGTGCGTTAATCGATCATACGAACGCTAGAACGACGAATTAATGGGGAATTAATATACACGATTCTACATTATTATCACAGTACCTTTTACCTATCCTTCACGCTAACAATTTTCCCATACATTTCATTGACGATTTCAAACATATATAAAGAAACACGTACATAAAAAATTCTATGAAGATGATTAAACGTAAACCGTGACACCATTTTATGAATGCTGATGAGCAATAATGTGTCAACCCACAAAAAGTCAAATTCGGAGATTTTTATGTATTTTAATAATGTGTTTACCTATTTAACAATATTAAAATCATTTTAAAGTTATATAAAATAAATAAGTAAGGACGAAGCGTCTTAATTTAATGTATCGAGTTTTAAGTACGTTCCATATTTTGAAATTTATACAATAATCTTAACTATTAAATATATCAATCTATTTTTAATTCATTACACTTTTTATCAAATAGAAAATTAAGGATGGATGTATACGTCTTCAAACAAATTGATTAAGAATAGGTTTGACATCTTTAGACGCCATTTTCTCGAAATAAAGTCCGTGTGGCTTGACACAGTATTGCATATCAGGGTCCATATAATTTTAAGATATAGTAAATTGCTAGCCGAAACAACCTCGTTATAATAGTTCAGTCTACTCGATTAAAGATTTATTCGATTTTGGGGACTAGAAATCATAATTAAAACTATATACGTTTAATCCTAACGTTATTTTAAGAAATACCTATTAAATACACGTAAAATTACAAGAGACGAATAAATTGTGCGTCACAATATATTGTTTACGTAATTACAATTTTTAAAGATATCGTAGTCCGGTACGAGAGAAATGCATTATCGTTACACTACACGAAGTCCTGGACATTTAATTTTTAATAATACATAGTTCGTTTCTATGTATTACATATATCTACTATAATTTTGAGAAGTAAATCGTCGTTGAATTTGCAAAACCCCGTTCCTCCTTTTTATATAAGATCTAAATTTGAACGAAATATTAAATTACATTATTCATAAAAATAAAGGCGTTTTCCTTTACGCATGTGTATTGTTTTTGTAGTTTCAACGAAAATGTATTTATGTGAACTATTCAAGCTTACAAATATCGATAAAATATATAATTTGGCTAACTTGTTTTTATCAATAACGAAATTTAACATTTGTTTCAAAGATAGACCTTATAGCAAAAGCTAGTTACGCAGTTTTGCACTATACCCGTCGATATACCAATATCACTATGCATGATTTGAAGCATAAAATCCAATATCAATTGCCTCATTTTGAGCTGTCCACGTTTTCAAGCCTATTTATAAAAAATCCTACGTCATCATAAAGCTACTCTTTAGATTTTCCAATTAGCGTTACGTTTTCAACTATTTCACGATGATTGTTGACAATTTTACATTTAAACGTGATCACAATCGCTAGATATTATTAAAATTTAATTATTTCAAACGGATTTAAATCGTATATTTTAATAATTATGTTGAACGAATTATTATTGAAAAATTCAACAACCAATTAAAATAAATGATTTAAATATGTTTAAAATACTTCTATTTAATTTTCGAATTTCATTTTTAACTTTTTTATTTATTGTATAGACTAGTCCCATTATCACTAATTATAGGGATCCGTATTTAATACTTCTACGTGACTAGATACATTGTAATGCTTGTATTAACACACAAATATTTAATTAAGTTATAATAACAATTAGAGACAAAATAATTTGTACTAATTAATTGCATTAAAGAAAATATTGAGGAATCATATTTGAAATGCGTTAATAATAATAATATATTGTACGACTCGTTTTAATTTCGAATTACAAATATTAATTTAAATAAGCCAATGATTTTTAAATTCATATTTAACATAACCACGATAACTAATGGTAGTATTACCTTTTTATTGCCCAACGTTTCGACGAAGTTGCATTCGTCATGGTCACGAGCTGACTCACTCACTATGATGCTATGAGATGTTTTACTACCATTAGTTATCGCGATAAGACCCGTTATATGAAATATGAATAGTTTAAATCGCGAAAGTTTAAATTATATGATTTTTAAATCCTAGTTTATTTCAATCATTACTTAGTTTTATATGTTATATAATTTTGTTTACGTTTAAAACTATGTATCAGTTAAGTTGGTAAGTTAAATTAAGTAACTTATATGAGCTTTTTTTATTAATAATTAAATCAGCCATACATACGATTTCATAGTACCTATTTCCTTACTTCAATTCATTCCTTTTTGTTATTTTGGTTAATTTTAAATAATACGAAATTAAAACTAAATCATTTGCAATTATTTGTAGTAGAAATATTAATTTTATTAATAAAGCTTTAAGTTTTAATTTGCAAAAATAAACGTTGTACTTTATGCTCTGTATAAATAAATTTATTTTATATATTGCAAATAAATAAAATCCGTTGCAATTTTAATGGACATTATTCGTCTTTCCTCTAAGAATACGCATATTTGTACATAATAAAGTATATAGTGTATTTATTTATTTATTTTATGCAAATGACTTTTAACTTTTGACTAGATATAAAAACAACTAACACAATCGTAGACATATTAAAGATATATACAATTTGCGTAACATTAACACTGGAGCAGTTCACGGGACGAATCGAAAAAACTTTTTTTTTTAATTTCCACATAAAAAAAATTCAGTCAAAACCTTTATTTTTCTGTTTAAAACACATTTCTTAGTTAAAATGAACGTTATCATTATTTACATTGCTATTAACGATCGAATAATAATCTATCCCAGAAGCCATAGAAACTTTAATTGAACAACGTCCCATCCTGTCTATAATGTTAAATAATTTATATTAGTTAGTTTAGACTCGTTTACGAAAAATATATAATATGGATGCTGATAAGCAATAATGTGTCAATCCACAATTGAATTCGGAGATATTGATGTATTTTGATACTGCATCACCAATTCAACATTATTAACATACAAATTGAGTCATATAAATTAAATAAGTACAAAAAAAAATTGTTAATTAATCGGTTCGAATTTCAAGTGCGTTCCATATTTTGCAATTTATACAATAATCAATAATACAGATAATATATTAAATATATCAGTCTGATTTTAATTCATTATACCTTTCATCATTCATATATATTTTCTTAAATGAAAAGATGAATATATACCTCAAACATATTCGTTAAGAATACATTCGACATCTTTAGACGCCATTTTCTCAAAATGAAGTCCGTGTGGCTTGACACATTACTTATCAGCGTCCATATAATAAAATGGCTGCCATATTCTGAGGCGAGAATTACACATTTTAACCTCCTAACTGGTAAAAAAAACACTTTGGCCTGGTAACAGTTACCTAGGTGTATGTAAGCTTAAATTTCAATACATAAGTCACTGACGAGTAAGCTCTTTTAAGTATAAATAATAAATCATTTATATAGATCTTATGTATATCCGTAAGAAAAATTTAAAAGTGTAATTACTTGCCTAAAATATGTATGTAGATGTAGAATACGAATTATTATACGTATTACTATTTAATGCAAAAAAATAAGCACTTTTTGACATATTTAATAATAAAATTGAATCAGATTAATGGACTATATATTTTTACTTCTGATTAACCAATCGTATTTTATTATATATATTAAAAAGAAACGATTTTTAATTTACATGTCGATTTTTGAAGTATGAATTTCGTTTTACGCAACGTCATATAAATTGAATCTACGGAATATATTTTCATAATATTAAATACAGACCTAGGTGTTTAAGAAATGACAATCATATAAAATATTACAGTTCAGTCAATTTGCTACGAGATATTTTGACTTCAAAAAGATCAAGAATTTTTATAGTCTATGGTCACAAAATGTCGATGAAATTAATATTATTAAGGGGCAGTTTGTAGCCAGGCGCGTAAACCTTTTGCTCTTTCCGCTACACTATCTGCGTTGTCTTGGATTACGGGTTCCGGCTGAAATTTAAATAAAAAAAATTTAAAAACCCCTGACACAAAAACCTTTTAAATGTGGAAAAAAGAGCATAATCTTGAAATGGCTGAACCTAAGAACCATCGCTAGAAAATCCTCTTCCAATAAAAAAACAGCATCCAAATCGGTTTACCCATTTAGGAGCTATGGTGCCACAGACAGACACCCAGACAGACTCACATAGCGGTCAAAGTTTTGCGTCGGGAGTTAAAAATTAGATATAACATCAGCCAAATTTAATATATTTATGTGCCAAAAAAAAAATACAACACAATATTTCGCTGCTCTTCAAGAATATCGATGCAACTAAAATTAACAAATTTTAGGGATTGGGGTTTTTAAATTCCTTTATTAATGTGTTGGTGCATAGCTGCAAAATTTAAACGATCTCAAGATGTTAGAACTTTATCGATTTAAAGAAAATTGATCATCAAAACTCTTATATGATAAGACATCAAACATTTATGGACATATATAAAAACTATTAAGGATAACTTCTCTCTTAAAATAGATCTTCTAAAAACCCTAGACATAATACAGATTATTTATAATAATTATAGTGTAGGTAAACCTTAAAGTATGTTAAAATAAACACAACATTAAATCAAACTTCGACTCAGCAACGAATGTCTTCATGTTTACAGAAATTATTGTCATGAGCCACAGATTGAGTCCTCGATTGTAAGACCAAAGTCATTGTCAATTACAACACAACTAATTAGACGTGATGGTATGTTTTATTCCACAAAGTAGAGTATACAGAGTGGATTTTTGAGATGGGGCAGTAAGAACAGACATCATAACCGTTAAAGAAACATCAAAATGTTTATAGGAGAGATCCCTAATTTTTGGCCATATTTTTATCTACATAATGTATATTCTTCTTTAAATTACATCGATACCTCCCACGTAAGTTATTGTAAGCCACAAAATTGCCGTTAGCGTTTTTACTGAATACTACACGAATTTGCATTGCTTAATGCATTCAAAGTCAAAAAATTTCAAAAATCTTTTTTTTTTTTTCAAGGAAAGTTACAACAAAATACGCCTGTAAAAAGGCGTATTTTGTTGTAACTTTCAAACTAAAACGGATTAAAAGTGCTCTACTGTAAAATTGTGATTTTGGGGTTACAACAACTTACGTGGGAGGTATCGACATAAATAATTATCTTTTTAAAATTTTACGTTATAACTATAAAATACTTACAGCTGATAACGTCATTCTTGTCTGAGAAGTAGTTGGCATGTTACACGAGCTTGTTTCTGGTGAAGCTGTAATGACAAAAATTTGATTTTATGCACAAAAAAAAATAGTGAAGAAATGTTGATTTTTTAACTTGTGTTGTGTTTGAGTAACACAAAAGGTTGGAAAAAATAATAATATCGCGTTGACATCACGAGGGAACGACATAGGAGTTTCGATTACACGCAATTGTCCCAGAACCATCATTGCAATCGATTTTATAAAACTCTAAGTTATGATAATTGTTTGAATGAATTATTTCTTAAATTGAAAACGTTTGAAATAAAATTGTATTCCAATTTCAAGTTTGTTTCCTTTGCGGTTTTCTAGGTGAGACTAGGGTTTTTACATTGCTGGTGGTCCATGTATCCAGTCTTCCACATTAATTGATCTACAGCTGGGTGTAGTGTTGTGTTTCACCAGTTTAAGGTCGATGATAGATGTCGCGTTTGTAGAAAAGAGACCTGTCGAAAAGTAACTCTATCTCTTTCTAAACGTAGTCCATAAAGATAAGATAAGATAAAGTTAATAAATAATAATAAATAAACGCATCACACTCAACGGCCCCCATTAAGATCGCGTGACCTTGTGTCGGGGGTCCGGAAACACTCACAACACTAACACAAACACCCAGACCACGACAAACATCCGTATGGCTAATACAGACGTTTGTCGTGAGCGGGGATCGAACCCGCGACCGTTAGCGCTTCAGTCATTTGCAGTGACCACTGCGCCAACGTGTCCGTCAAAAAGAGTCTTATACTAGCTCTCCAAATGGGTGCCCTCGAGCTGGGCCTCACCGGTGGTGGGGCGGCGAGCGTCGAGCGCGCGCCAGATGTCGCGCACGTCCGCGTGCAGCGCGCGCAGCGAGCGCAGCACCGCGCCGCCCGCCGAGCCGCCCGCCGAGCCGCGCGCCGAGCGCTCCGAGCACGACGACGCGGAGCTCGTCGTCTCCTAACAACGCACGCGCTTATTTCATCCTTAACGCAGGTTATCTTAATAATCTAGCTAGGGTGTGCAGTTGATCCAACCGCTTTTTATTAAATAATTAGCACTAAGACATGTATTAATTTTGATGGATCATTCATATTATGTTATATTTTATTATGTAATAATAAATAAACAAATAAAATAAATTATTTGGATTCTGATAAACAATAATGTGTCAAATTCGGAGATATTGATACATACTCATTTAAAAAAAATAAGTATGGGATATAGGCTATTTTAAATAAAAAAAAAAAAACTAATAATACATATTTAGTTTTCATCAACCTCCAAATGTATTTCAGTATTTTTCGCTATTCCTTATTGTTTTGGATTTGCCCTACCACGCCCAGTTAAAAACTCACTTGTATACTATCAGGCATCATAACCGCGCACAAGATAGAGCAAAAATACATCTATCATTATACTATAATACCTTTAATTAAATTAAAAAACCGAAAATTTCATAATAATCAAAAAAAAATAAAGTATAAAAGAAGTACAGATAATAAATTAAGATTTGTAGCTGAAATATAACATTCACATTTCAAGCAAAGTAAATATGAAATGGGACCTAAAATAAAGAAATAAAATTGATGACACGTAATATTCGAGCAGACATTAGCAACAGAGAATTGATAAAAATTATAAAAACAACACCAACATCAAATAATTTGAGATGTTACTATAAAATATAAACCAGCATATTTACAGCGCTGAGCATAATAATTCCTGAAACGAAAAAAAATAACAAATAAATATAGACAATGCTAATAACAATGAAAGAAGCATATATTATAAAAATTATCATTCTATGATCAACCTGTATATGAGAGAAAAACATAACATCAACAAAAAAAAATATAGAAAAAAACGTGCAGCATACTACGTAAAGTATGATTTAAACCGGTCTTGTATATGAGATCAATAAAAACAAATTTATGAAGTATGAAACAAGCGCGTTTCTATAACAACTGTATAAGATTTTGAAGAGTTGGCGAGGCGTCATATCACACAGCCGAAGTGTCAACTCTAATTATAATAAAACAAAAGATGCATTGTTGATTAGAGAAAGCATACAATAATAGACCTGTATATGAGACTAAAAAAGAAATAAAAAAACAAATGACGTATGACATAGGCGCTTTTAAATACCTGTATAAGTGGCGGAAAAGTTGGTGATGCATCATATGACGAACTTGATATGCCAATCATTATAATAAAACAAAAGAAGCATTATCGTTGAAGAAAAGCATTCATTTACAGCCCTGTATATGAGACTAAAAATGAACTAAAAGACATCGACAACAGATTAAAAAAAATGGAAAGCAAACGACGTATGACATAGGCGTTTTTGAACACCTGTATAAGCGGCGGGTGAGCGTCGGCGAGGCGTCTCAGCGCGCGCTCGATGTGTCTCAGCCGTATCTCCTTCTCGCCCAGTAAAGCTCGAGCTCGGTGTAACGCCACCTCTAGCTCAGTCGCCTCGCGTTCCTCCTACCGTTATACAAACGATTGGACAATAAAAATCGATTTACCTTGTAAAACAATAGATAACTACATAGCCAGTAAATTTGAATTCTTGACATTCAATCCAAATTTCTTATTTCATGCCACTGGTATAAAAACCAATCCAACTTTCGAGTGACCATCAAGTTTCCCGCTGGTTCCTCTCGGTAGAATCTACATTCCGAACCGGTGGTAGATACAACAATTTATTTATTTGATTTTTTTTGTTTCTGCATTGATGATTCAATTTGATTTTGAATTACCTTAAAGGGGCAACCGTCAGAAAAATTTTAACAAAATAAGAGGTCACTGCGATCGCTAAATTACCTTCCAAAAGGCGCAATTCTTTAATTTAAGTCGGAAATAATTCTCACTGCCTCACTCATTTGTAAATACATAATAAATTGTATATGAGATAAATTAACTTTATGGAAACTAACATAAACTTACCGAAGGAGCCCTATGGGGCGAAAGCGAAGCCCTAGACTCCCGTAACGCAGCCCTACGTCGCTTCAAGACAGCTCTAGCTCGTCTCATCCCCTCTCTCTCTACCAACGCTCTGTGTCTCACGAACTCTAACTCTGGAGTATCCGCTGTTTCTACTGGACCTATAAAATAATACAATTTTAAATTAAAGCCAATCCGCAGTGAAATAGCGTGGTGGACTAAGCTCTAAAACCTTCTCTTTAATAGAAGACGAGGCCTTTTCCCAGCATCATTTTTTACTTTTTAAAAAAAGGTAAAGTCGAAAGGTAAAATCGACAATCTATTCAGTGAGACCATTTTATCAGCCCCAATGATAATTATATGATAGTATTGATAATATTTCTGCTGTAAGTTGATGAGGAATGATGTATTTAACTGATTCCAGATGATGCATCAACATCAGGTCAAGGTTACACAATTATGTTATTATGATATCGTTCACAGTATAGTAAATTGCGAGTCGATAAAACAGTTACAAGTGGCTCAGATCCTTTCCATGAATGCCACAGACAGACACACAGATAACAAACCCTTTGAATTGGCTAGGGGGTTTACAAATAGTTACTTTATGATATACGATTCTTTGCTTGCGGCTTCATTCGCGTTATTTTTTATTTTATTATTCCAAACGACCATCTAAACCTAAATGTTTATTTACTCGTTAACAGTAATCCTGCGAATTTTTGAATTGATATCTTATATAATTTCTCCTCTTTACTCAGTCATAAAGTTATGGTATTTTATGTAGTTAATATCCATCCCCAGACTTATCTATCCTCATACTAAATTTTATTACTTTTTTAATGAAAAGGTAACGAAAAAAAATCAACTAAATCCAGTACCTTCATTTTTGAAAATTTAATTCTTCACTTAATCGAAATTATGATTTTAAACATCTTAAATCTTTTGTATTTTGTATTGATTTATCAAAATATAAGCCTCCTCGCAAAGCCTCCCCGCAAAGCTTCACTACAGATAATAAATTCGAATACCTATTTCAGCGAATGGGTATCTCAAACTGTAGGAAGGCTGGCAGGCTAAATCCGGAAACTGATCTTCTAGATCATCTAGCTTGCGTAGTTGTTGTCTAAGAGACTCCAAAGGGCTCGACCAGCCTTCGCCGCGCCTGAAATATTATGATATAAAATCTACAAGGTGTTTCGTATATGGTTGTCAAAATACCACTAAAATGCCGTGTTATTATAAGGACGCTGATAAGCAATACTGTGTCAAGCCACACATACTTCAATTTAAGAAAATGACATCTAAAGATGTCAAACCTATTCTTAATATAGTTTTTTGAAGAAGTATATATTTTATTTTCTATTTTGATAAAATGTAAAGTGAATTTAAAACATTGGTATAATAATAAGTGTTTCAATATATGAGATTATTGTATAAATGGCGAAAAATATGGAACGGACTTGAAATGCGAAACATTCAATTAAGAAACTTTTTACCGTGCTTATGTAGTTTAAATGACTAGAAAATTTTTAAATAATGTTAAATAGATAACGCAATATTAAAATACATCAATATCTCTGAATTTGACTTCTTGTGGGTTGACACATTATTGTTTATCAGCAAGGTAAACGTTATAAGGCTGGTATACCTTGATACTTCAGAAATACACATAATTGGATATCTCAATTTACACTTGGTCTAATAACCAAAATGTGGTCAAAATTTAGCTTTTTTGGTGTCATAATATAAGCATTTAAAAACATTTTATTTTATAATTCTAACTGCCTCGCACCTTGAAGAATACTTCTCGACTTTTTATGCATTAAGGTTTTATAAAAAAAAAATTAAATTGTTTTAACTCTAAAATGTATTGAGATTAATAAAATTTGTGGATTGAGATGTCCATATTTTGTTTTAAATCTATTATTGGCATATGCACGACAGAGACATTACTACATTTAACATTATTGACATAAAAAGATCTGTTTTCTATGGGTTAGCGAATATTTATATACATAATAGTCTCTAAATTTATATTACTAGATGGTTGAATGACATTCTTTATGGTGATCACTTCGCACATAGCCAATAGGTAATAAATAGGTAAGACATTACATAAAATAAATGAGTGAGATAAGAATAGCATAGAAAAGCTTTTAAAAATTTTATATTAAAGTGCGCAAATACTGAGCAATATTAGTGGCATTAGTTTCAAGCGGTATTACTTTTTTCATTCACTCTTTCAGGCTTAGACAAAGTTAAAATTTAAAAAATTGTTTTTAAATATCTCAAAATGTATGACTCAAACACATTACATAACTTTCTTTAAACCCGATGCATCATTCATAGATATATTCGTAGCGAGGAAGAAATAAATAGGCAATATACTTTGAGGCATATATTTTTTTCTCGTTTAAAACAATATGCTTACTTCGGTGAATAATTAAGACGAGACGTCGATGCAGATTTTAATCTCGTGAAGCACCTGCGACGACCGTGACCTAGAATATAGAAGAAAAAAAAAAGTTTATTAATAACCACCGTAACAAAAAGAAGTACAAGGACTGGCTTGGCCCCGGTCTTTTGTGGGAGTTAAGAGGGAGAGAGAGAAAGAGAGGGCTATATAGCGTTTCGTACAATGAGTAAGAAAGCCGGAAGCCTAACCCTCCCCCATTCATTTTCTCAATTCCTATTTCCTCCTTTGAAGTTGCAAATATCCATGTAAGAGTGATCACATAACATCAGGTGTCCCGCCTGTGAGTTTGTTAGTTACTTTTATAAAAAAAAATCAGATTTAGGTGTCTTGTCGTCTGCGTGCTTTTGTATTTCGTAGTAACCCCACGGCAATAATATTCTATAGCTAAAGATACGTCATGTTTATATTCTTGGACAATTAGACTTTAAATTTGTAACGAGGCAACGACTACATGCACGATCTGGATACAATTCATGCGCTAATTTATCTATAGTTATTGAATGTAAATGGCCAACTACCATTTTATAATAATTTGCACAAATAAAACCTATTTAAAAATATATATATTATTTGTGTTAAAGTTGTTGTTGCCATATAAAAAAATCACGAAGAGTTCGTAAATATATTAAATGTTAACTTCTGATATATTTTAAGATATTGACTACTATAAAGAGAAAAAATGACAATAAAAATGTGATTAAAAAAGATTACTTTCCAGCACTTGGAAATTTAAAAACTTTAACATAAAAATGAATTTAAAAAATGGCATTTTATTAAATGTCATACTTACCATTGATAGTTTCTTTTGGTTTTTCATCAGCAGTAGTCGCGTCTGACGAGTCTTGACAGTCAGTAGTAGCACCTATAAGGCATAATTTAGTTTTGTAAATCATAATGAATTTAAATTCGAAACAATAAACTACATTTTTTAAATTGTAGTGTGAAAATTATTTTCTTACAGAAATAGGATTATTTTTTCGTTGTCTACTCTGCACACCTCTTTCTCCCTAACATGTCATAAGAGAATAAAAGGCGTTTTTATTCGAGAAAGTAATGTAATAATTAACTTTGTTGCTGATAAAAAGATAAAAAAAAGTAAATAATACTAAAACAAACATACCAGCATCCTTATCCCTATCTCGTCTCCGTCTCGGTGGTTCCCTGAAGGCAACTGCATTCCTTTTTGTCCGTGGATGTTTCATCGCTGACATTTGTGATGAATCCGATTGAAGTGTCTAAAACAAAACAGTTTAAAACATCGAAGTACATTAGAAGTATCAAACACTAAATGGTTTTAATTTAAAAAAAAAATCACATTGTCACAACTTGGAAAAGCCATATTCAAATAAAGTTCAATATATTAATAAATAAAGTTAATACTATGTACTTAGTCGTTGTCTTAGATTTTCGCGATTATTATTCATTGAAATAAAACTATTTTGCAGCGTTCGTGGTCACGGGTAGACAATGTGGTGCAAAGTGCTCGAAATGTCGGGATGATAAAAATAATTAATATACGCGATTTAAATCCGTTTAAAATAGTTTTATTTCAATAAAGTTAATACTAACCTGTATGTAACTTACGTCTTTCAGACATTTCAAGACTTTTTGATAGAAGGGAACCGAATTTAAAAAATACGTAATTTCGTTCATTTGATTAACATACTGCTTCGGTTATTTTGATTTTAAAACCAAAATACAGGACCGATTTTGATGAAAATTCTATGGGAATAATCTGAAAGTAAACCCTTTTAAACAGGGAATTATTCATATCGATCGTGTCGTTTTTGAGTAATCGTTGATCGTACGTAAAGCTTCGCCAAATTGAGAACATATTTTTTGGAGGTCAATTAAAAAGGATTAATATTCTAACATTTTTTAATTCATACGAACAACAGTAGAAAACCGCAAAAAAAAATCGAATTGAGTTAGTAAAGTTAATCAATACTTACATTTTCTCTCCTAATTTTCCATTCATCATTGTTGTTGTCAACTGATTTCTGGGCGTTACTCTCAGAATATGAGGTCTCGTTGTCGTTGAATTTGATTGTTAGATTGTTGTTTCTGATTCTGGGAGGTTCGGTTTCGACAACGACACTGACTGATGTCTCGTTTAATTCTTTACATCTATAAAAAAATATGTTAAAAGTTAATTTAATCTGAATATATATAACTCAAAAGTTATTGACTGACTAGTGATCTATCAACGCACAGCCCAAACCACTGGACGGATCGGGCTGAAATTTGGCATTCAGGTAGATGTTATGACGTAGGCATCCGCTAAGAAAGGATTTTGATTAATTCTACCTCCATGGTGATAAAATAGGGGATGAAAGTTTGTATGAAACTTTGTCAATTTTAAACCGATCGGACTGAAACTATGCATGCATAAAGCTACTATGACGTAGGCATCAAAGACATCGCAGACGAAGTCGTGACTACAAAATAGTTATTTATATAATTTATTTTTAATATTTAATAATAATCTTTAATAATATAGAAAGTTACTAAATTTAATTATTAAATTATAGACAATGTTAAACATTCTGTTTGCTTTATTATTATTCAAAGGATTGTTGTTTCTCTGATTAAATTTCGATAAAAAAAAGGTTATAGTGTAATAAACCGATGCAAATTATATATTTACCTTTCTAATGACGGATTTGCTTTGTGTGAGTTGGATTTCTCTGTTTCGGAACCTGTCGTCATGCTCATTTCGCGCCTTTTATTACGTCTCTCTATTGACATCTGAACAAAAAAGTTAGAAATCATCTTCATATACTTTAATTGACACAAAAAATAGTACATTTAGCAATTTAGTATATAGCTAACTAGTTTTTTTACGACATGAAAAATTATGAAACACACAAACAAACAAAACAAATCAAACGAATAATATTTTTATACTTATATAAATAAATTAACCTTCTCTTCCTTATATTTCTAAACGCATATTATTTATATTCCTTTTTATATTTCACTCGCGTTATTTTTTATTGCTTAGCTACTATCACTTACAGCGTGATGTAATATACCCTATAACTTTCTCCATTAAAAAGATATCTACTACAAAAATGAAATTTTACCCACTCACTCACTCACTCACTCACCCACCCACCCACTTCCTCGCTCCACCCACTCACCTTCACGTCGTGCTTCAGCCTCGCGTACTTCTCCTTCAGGCAGCGGTACTTGTCGTGCAGCGCGCGCTCGTCGGCCGCGCGCGCCGCTCGCTCGCCCGCCAGGCGCGAGCGCAGCTCCTCGAGGTGGCACGCGTGCTGCGCGCGCAGGCGCTCCACCTGCGAGACATTGGCCTGCGTCGTGATAGCCTGCTACACAACTTATTTATTGATCTGACAAGACCGATTCATTTGTTTCATTGAAAAATAAATAAGCCGACTGCATAACAAGACCATCTGTAGTCAGCAGGACGTCATGTTAGTCTGAACCGCGATAACCTGCTATACTTATTTAATAAATGTTATTGATCAAACTGTATAAATTAATTTAAAAAATCAAAAACCCAACTGTGTAACAAGACCACCTGCAGTCGGCATTGTTAGTTCTCTCAAAAAACCTATAAGTTAGAACCGTTACTAATCAATTTTAAATAGTTATAGACTCTAAACTAAAAAAAAAAATAATTTTGTAAAACCAAACAAAGTGAAAATTAACTGAGTTTGATGAAACTCTAGACTGGAGACCATCCTCCTTGTTTGGATTTTTTTTTGTATCAACAGGTATATTTCAGATTGTTACCATAGAATTTTCTTTAAAATCGATACAATTGTTTGGATTTAAAATGAAACTAACTGGAATAAATATGTCATTCAAGTCAACTTTTTCTTGTCTAATAAAAATTATCACCAACCTCAGCTCTGTAATCGTGTCTTAATTCAGTAACTCTAGACGTGTGTTCTTCCCTCAAAGTCTCTATTGTAGCTCTATTCTCTTCAATCATATGAGATCTCTCTCTATTTAGATTCATTTGGAGTTGACTATGAATTTCTGCAAGTGCACGTTCGTTATCTGTGGAAGATTAAATCTGTTTTAATAAAACTCTTTTAAGAATAGATACAAGTGTTAAAATTATTTTGTTTGGGTACAGAACGTTTAGGAAATGCTTTATAAATAAATATAAAGATTAAATCTATGCTAATATTATAAAAAAGATACTACAGACCCAATTAAAAAAAAAACTTTTTGCGTAGGATAATCCGTTTATTGAAAAAGTTTTTAGACTATATTACATCACGCTACAAGTGAAAGGAGCGAAGTAGTAACCAAAAACGCGAGTAAAACCGCGAGAGGCAGTTAGTCTTCTATAATAAAACAAATGACAGACATGTTGGCGCAGTGATCACAGTAGCTGACTCAAGCGCGAATGGTCGTGGGTTCGATCTTAATAAATGTTGAATATAATGCGTTTATTTATTTAATTAGTATTAATGAATTTATAGTGTTTACAATATTTATTATTGTTTAAAATAATTATCAGCCGATCGACGTTGAAAACCAATTTAATTATGCTTTTGGAACTTATAATATTCATGACATCTTACCTATTTCCAATTGTTCACGCAATTCATTAAATTTCATATTATAATCGTTTTTCAGTTTCGTCATATTGTTTTCGTGATTTTTCCCCGCCGCTTCGACTTCGCTTTGGTATTTTCTTTCTAATTCTTTCAGTTTATTTTGCAATTCTTGTTTTTGTATGCGTTCAGCTTCTGCTAATGCCTACGTTAAACCAAAAATATTATTAAAACTTGGACAGACAAACTTTATATGAAAACTAATGAACTAATTTTTGTTGATTCTTGTATGGAATTTACTAAACAATATCTAGAACATGAAACATTCAAGCTCAAAATACAATATTCGTTCTCATAAATGTCAACCGCATATTTTATTTTTGTATTTATAATGTAAAATAAAACTGTAATACATAAAAAAAAATTAAAATCTTCGTGATAATTATAAGGTAAGAATTACATTTATTAATATTTTGCTGACTGATTTACATACTTTATTATTGAGACTCACAGTTGACGTATGGTTATCTATGTAACAGTTACCAGATTACAGAGTTGTTTGAGTTTGTTACGAGAACAAAACTTACTGGTGTAATTCTCGCCTAAAATTAACTTACATCTTCCATTTCCCGTCGATGTCTCTCCGCCTGTTCCGATAAGCGTATTTTCTTGTCATTCAAAAACTTCTCCTCAGCTTCTTTTAAATCTTCTTGCAACTCCGCTCTCAGTCTTTTCTCTTTCGCCGAAAACTCCATTCGCATTATCTCCAACTCTTTCTGCAACGAAAACTCTAGCCTTCTCCTCTCGTCTTGTTTATTTCTCTCGAACATTTCTCTCATCCCCATATCTGACATCAGAGGAGACTTAATAGGCTTCGGACTTTCGTCTTGAGTTTCGAATTGGTACACTACTACTACGTTATCCGAACTAGATTTCCCTTGAGATAATATAACTCCATCTAGTCTAGGACTAGTTAAACCTTTGCCTAAGCTAGATGCTGAATCGGAGGATTTCAATGGCATAGTTACAGTTTTGGTTAATGGTTTAAATGTTGATAAGGGACTCGACCAATTTTTAGTGAATTCTAATCTAGGTGATCTATCTGATCCTAAACTAGGAGTAGGGGATAATTTGAGTTGAGTTTTAATATCTTTTGGTATGTCTATGCTATTGGATCTAGCGCTGCTTTTAGGTTCATCGTCCTTTGACTTTTTGGAATCTTCGGAATCGGAATGTGTAAATTTGGCTTGCTTTGGCGTGAATTCTAATTTAGGAACTTTTATCTGAGGTATTTGAATGTCTCGTGATCTTTGTAAAGATTCTGTTGTTTTGGAATGTGTTCTGTCTGAATTTTCTTCAATACGTGGACTCTTTTCTTTCTCTTTGATGTCAGTTGTTATTTCTTCTTTTGTTTGTGCGTTAGAATCGTCTAAATCGTTGAGATCTAAGTTAGCGAATTCTCTGTCTGGTGAATCGATAGATGTTTCTGATTCGATACTCTCCATTAAGTTTATGGAGATTTTACTTTTTAGAGGTATCATCGGCGATCTATAAATAAAAGTTTTAATATTTCAAGTAATAACACAATACAATACAAAACTTAAATACATCTAATGTCATTCAATGTCAATATTGAGAAATACAAGCGTATAGCGCGCATTTTACTAAGAAACCCCTCTTGTGCGCCTAATTCGTAAATGCACAAAGTATTATAAAAGAAAACAAAAAAAGATTCCAATATATGTGTATTCTATATGAATTTGTTTAATTTTTTGTAAATTGTTAACAAGCAGAATATTTTCATACCATAGTCAATAGCCATCTTTGACTGTCACTGCTTACCTCGGCCTTGACTCTTTATCCGAAGTGGGTTCATCCAACGCAACGGACGGGGGTTCGATGTCCGTGCGACGAACTAATTCTGATATCTTTTGGAAATTCTTTTGAAATAGTTCTGGTTTGATGTAATCACCTGGTGGTGGTTTAACAAGACGTCGTCGAGGTGATGTACCACGATTTAGACTTTCACTATCTATGAAAACAAATGGCCATGGTCAAAAAAAGATTTATGCCTAAACTTATTAGTCGTTTCATACAAAATTAATTTTCTCCATAATTTATTTTGTGAATCTTTCCGATGTTTTTACTAGTCTGCTATTCGGAGCGGAAACAAATCCAATAATGAAAAAATCAAAGATCATAATCATCGGATCGGAGCAGTTCTTGGGTTATAAATAGTGTAACTACATAGTAAAATTTTCACTATTATAAATGTAAATTACATCAATGGTATAAACACAATAATATTGTACGTAAAAAAATAATCTACATAGAAAATACAGTTAAAGACCAAAGACAAGTTTCGAAGACATTTTATGGTTAACAAAATAGTCAACGCCAATAGTAATTTTCAGTTAATAAAATTTACTATACTCACCTAAAGAATCCCGTTCCGAATTCGAAACACTCTTCACTTCTCTCGGACTATCAATAACACGAGGTGGTAATGGTGGTCTAGATACTAAAGGGGATAACGTATTAACTGTGTGTGTGATAGGAGCTAGTGTTGTAGGTGTAATGGGAGAAACCATGACGGGTGATGAAGGGATGACGGGTGATGGTATAGTGGGAGCCACGCTGATGATAGAACTTTGTGCATCGTTTTGTTCCGATGAACTATTTGATCCCGGACTAACGGTTGGTTCAGGTAAATTTTCCAATTTGAATCTGAAAATAAAGTAGACGATTTCGATTTAAATTTAATTTGAGAACTACCAGTTCCAGTTACTAGTAAAAGGTCATCATATCGCCGTATATTATAACCAATGTTTTTTTTTAAATATGCAGACAGTGTATGTGTAAATAAATGAAGAGGAAACAGAAAAAAGGTATTCTTCTTCTAAAATAGTTTCAAAATTTTTATGTATCATCAAAGTCGATTTTACAGAAAGACGACTTTATGCTCTGTTTAAAATCAAATGAGTCCTCAATTATAATCTCTATAAAATTTACAGAAACACTAAAAATACGTACCATCCATCAACATTCCACTGCCAAAGTTAATATTAAAATTTGAAACACTAATTAATAGTAATAATAATCAATCAAAAATTAGAATCTTTTATTTACCTAACACTCTTCTTATCCTCTTCGAAACTTGGTGTTTGTTTCGCTTTCCCCAACACCAAGCTCTCAGTCTTTCTTTGAAGTAAATCAGAAGATTTCTCTCGAAGTATACCCTTTGGTGGATCACTTTTAGTAACGGAATCTAATTGAAGAGATTTCTCTGTATCTGGACTGGGGAGATTGGAGCGTGATATCTTGAAGAACATACTGCCTTTACCTGTAATAATGCATTTTTTTTTCGTCATAAATGCAGAAGAAGTCTTAAAACTTAAATGCAATGATGCTACCCAAATAAAGCCTACTTCTATAAGTAGAAGAATACGAAAAGACCTGAGAAATCCCAATTAGTGCCAAAATATTGAAGTTAACCACAAAAACAAAAATTTATTAACATGCATCTTTCTGTGATTTAGGTTTATAGTGGAATAATTTTAATATAATCTACATATAAACTAAGTAAAAATTCTATCACTAGCGTTAAAAACCGCAGATACATATGTTAATGAAACTTAGTACAAAATAATGTAAATTAACTATCTTTCTAAAATAACAAAAACGTTGCTGATAACAAACGAAAATTCATACCTGTCAAAGGTAATCCTTTATCCACTTTGGCAGAAGCTAGTAATGGACTGAAGTGTTCTTCTTCGGGACTTGTCAAAACATGCATTTTCAGATCAATGATTTCCGATTGCTGTTTAAATAGCATTTTAGGTCTTTCAAATGTTGGTCGATTCAATATATCTCTATCTGAGATATTCCTCACAAGGCTTGGTTTTGGAGTTATCGGACTGTCTACACTTCGTCTTAAAGGCGATATTCGGAGATCACTAAGTTTTTTATCGAGTCTAGAAATTGGTGCGAGAGGTGGCCTTCCTAATGGCGTTAGACGTCTATTACCAGGAACCAAGGTTGTATTGTGATCTTTTACATCCGATGCGTGTTGTTCACTATCTGTGCTTAAGTCTTCATCTTCACTTTCCACTTTGGTTTCGACCCGTTCCAGGTTTTTAGTATTCTCTTCAGATGTAAGAAGTTCCTGTATTGTAATTTTAATAATACTATAAATTACTCCTTTCAAATCAGATTAGTAGTTTTAGACAAAAACGCGGAGATACAAACGTATATACATATGGATCAAATACAGAATTTTATGGTCGGTTTGAATTGTAGCACAGTAAAATTAAACCCACAACAATAATATTTCATTCTAAATTGTATTTGTAGACTAAACACAGACTTGTGTACTGTTATTTATTGAATAATTTAATTGAAATTAAGATATTAGCATAACTGTATTGTTGTTAATTTGAATATTTGCATTAGTAATTGAACCTCACATAAGGAAGAATAATAGTTTTTCAACATTATTTATATAGGAAATAACAACTAAATAATTTAGTATTTAGTATCTCCAGCTTTGCTAGTTTCCATCGAGTCATTAAAATCACAATTTGTACGTAGGGGCTAATATCTAAAACTATGGATTCAATTTAAAAAAAATATTATTCTATTACATTGCCTGTTTATTATGGAAGGTTATAGGCTATATTACATCAAGCTTTGGACTCATAAGAACGAAGCAATAACCAAGCGTGAGTGAAACCGTGAGGAGCTGATAGTGGCAAATATATTCATACCTGTACTGAAGCACAAGTGTCATCTTGCATGGAGGCATCCCGAGCCTTTTTCACCAGCTCCCGATAAACATGGTCTAAGGGATGTTCCCATTGTGTCTTTTTCGTGTCTTCATTGTAATAGTAATGTGTTTGAAGCTTCTCGTCAAAACTGTTTATCAAAATGTTTAATTTACATAATATTAATCATGAGATATTGCATAGTTTTTGTTTTTTTTTTTTTTGTCAGAAAAGGATAATTATAGGACAGTAAGCTAAAAAGTATTCATGATCTTATTTACTTGTCTATCATACTTTATCAGCACCAGCCCATTATATATATTAGGATGATAACTAATCAACAACACTTTTCCATAGACAAAATATGATATATTCCTTACATCTTTGTCTTAGAACTATGTGTTAAGTTGCTTTGTTTTATTACATAGATTATAATCAACTAAAAGATTTAATACATAAAATATATGAAAAACTGTTAAAGCCAATCATAGTAAATATTCTTAATATTACTTTTATTATTAAAGATGATTATTAACATGTCTACAAATTATGTTTTGTTTGAAATTACTAGAAGAACCCAATACTAAAACTATGCTTATATTTAACAGTTTTAGCAAACTTTAATAAAATAAATATAAAATGAACAAAAACCTAATCAATCAATTTTTTCTTTTATTTCGACATAAATATTACATCACTAGGAATCATTTTTAATGCTTATAAAAGTTATGCTTGTACAATAATAATCAATTCATCAATCAATATTTATGTTTTTCGTGTGAGGTTTTAAATCACATTGTTATAGTAGAAGGTCAATTGCTTGTGTTCATTGCCTGCTATATATTTATTAGTTCATGAAAAGAATATCTAAGAAATTACTGTTTTTTTAAATATAAATGATATTTTATAACTGTTGATAGACATATAACATACATATTATTTGACACAAAAAATCTGTACTCATTTTTAGATTTAACAACTGGACTTTTAAATTCTAGAAGCGAAACATATTTTGGCTCAGAATTCATAAACTGTTAACTTATTTACAGTTATAAAAATAATATCATTGTTAAATATACAACAATTGTATGTTTCATTACTTTAAATGTTGAAAGCAATAATTAAAATACTCACTAGGCTTTCCATGGTGCTGGCAAAGCTTGCATAAGGCCATCCCGAGCCAGTGGCAGGAGATGGCTCTCACTCTCGGGATCAATGCCCAACTGGCAGGCATATTCGGATATTTCTGTTGAATAATGTAATGAATTAATATAAGAAATAAAAATAAATTTGTGTGTCGTATAATAAATATAATTGAAATTATTTTAAACATATTTAGATTTTTAAGCAACTATTAAAAAATACATATTAATTGAACCTAAATTATGCATTATAATTAAGAATGCAAAAGTAAATTTAAAATCGACACACACAACACAAAAGTATGTATATTATATATCTTATTCATTTTAATTATTAATGAATCATTTAAAAACTATGAATATTATAAATAGCGAATTTTTCGGCTCTTTTTTATTTATTTCTCAGCATACTATCACATTATCGATTTTTACAATATTAACAATAATTGTCTATTATAATGTACATAGGAAGATATAAAGAATCATAATATGTACTATTTCAAAAAAAAAACTAATTTCTTTCAGAATACAAACAATACAAACCTTCTGCAGATGGCTGACTGTTCTCATCAAATATCTCACGGCACACCACGGCCGACGGCGAACTCATAATTAGATCTCATTATTTATTTTATGTAAAAACAATTCCGCACATATTTAAATCATATTTATCATTAAAAATCTTTTTATCCATTATTGAATAATCGACAGAGAACAAGACATCGCCTGGTAAAGAAAATCTTGACAACTGAATGACAGTTCCTATTTACTGATAATTTGATAAAACTTTTGTACAATGGCATTTTATAAAAAGGACTTAGGATGTGATTAATAAAATTATTTATAAATGTTTTAAGTTTTGTAATAATTAATAATTATAATAATTACTCAAAAACTTATATCTACATTAGTATTTCATATCCATTCGTTACATTTCCTGAATGAAAACTTATTTGTAACGAATAATTTATACAATATTGATTTTATCATTTGATTTTATAGAAGACGTATTTATGTTTAATGCATAATAAACTTTTTTACCATTTTTTTATTAAAACTTACGCGTGTGTTAGAAACTTACTTTTAAATTGGATGTCCTCTCTGTTCAACGACATTCATAATCTTTGGCTCGATAAACATTTTAAAAGTAAGTGTATGTACTTGTATAATATAATAAAGAAAATACATGAGAACGTAAGTAAATTTTAAAAGCGGAAAACTAACTATTTATAACCTTAGACCATTAACTTAATAGTCTAAGTTTACAACAACTTCGATAACGAAAAGCACTATTTAAAAAATAAGAAACTACTTCAAAAATGAAATACGTAAATTTGCTTACTTGAACGACGTATTCTTTTATATTCCAGTTATTTTAATACTGAAAAATCTATGGAAGATTACATCCTTTTATATAAAAAAAGAATTAACTAAATCAGTCAAGTCATTTTTGAGTAATCCACTACCTTATTTTATCTACTTGAGGCAGTTGTTTGGGCGCCATGGTTGAGTAACTAAGTGATCGTGTGGCGCAACAATATAACACACCACATGAGTCCTTAGGTTTTAATTGATGAGATAGGCTTTTTATTAGCCAGTCCCAATACAAAGTAATATTTAACTCTTAATAAAAATAATAATATCAGGCGACTCTAAGCACGAAGACCATGCTTAGGGAACCAAAACGTATAGTTTATACATATTGATAGATATAGATTTCGACGTGGTCATTCTAATCAATTATAAGAATTTTTCTCTAGTTTAATTTATTACATAACTATTGTCATCCTCAAATACGTACGAGCGAATATATTATTAAAAAACTGTTTTTGGCTAAATGTATCCTATATGGACATGAACAGCAAAGACATGATGGGAAAGTAGAAATGAAATGACAGAGTCTTAAGAAAACTTAAAAAATACTCAATACGATTTGAGAATATCCTCCTCTTTCAAAGTCGGTTAAAATCATTAATATTCAGAACTCCCGACTAATTTTTCAGAGAAAACTATTCTACTGTACAAATGTACTACTGCTTATATTTTATTTATTATGCTATTATTTTATATTTTATTTTTTATTGTATACTTTAAAAAATTTGGTTTAATTTTATTGAACAACAAAAATTTAAAACAAAGAAAACATATTTGTTTTCTGTGTTTTTAATTTTTCTATGTTTTTATTTTTACTCGAAAGATCTTTCTGTTCAATAAAATCATAATCTTTGATCTAAATATTTGAGGGAATTGCAAAAGTTTTGAAAACAGTATAACGCACATATAAATTTTAAAGTCATTGTTAAGGATAGTATTAAAAAATATATATTGAATTTTTTTTAAGTTGTAGTTTGTAAAAATATTATATCTGTGATTTTGACAAATAATGACTGGCCGCTTTGTGTTATCTGTCAAAACTGTCATGTATTCTTACAAAATCAATCCATTTGTGTGAATATATAAGGGTATTTTTGTTAGTTTATTAAGTATACGCGAAGAAATGGCTTCTGTAAAAGATGTAGCTTCTCTTTATCAAAATCTAAAAACAGAGTGGGCCAAGAAACCTCGCAAGCTCGACAAATGCGGTGAACTTTTGAACAAAATAAAGGTATTGGAAGCATGACTTGCCAAATATTTATGAAATATTTGATTTTGTTTGTTATTGAAATAAGTTTTAATTTTAATTTCAGATAGCATTAACCCAGCTTACTTTCCTGCCTAGTAATAACACAGCAGCCAATCAAAAAGAGTTGATATTGGCTCGCGACGTTTTGGAAATCGGCGCACAATGGGCTGTAGCCGCTAAAGATGTGAAAGCATTTGAAAGATACATGTCTCAACTTAAATGTTACTATTTTGATTACAAGTAAGCTTATTGTCACAATTACTTTTGACTTTAAATCCCTATAACGATAATTTTATATAAAATTATGTAGTTTTTTTTTCGCTTGCGTTGGCTCTGGTTGACACACGTGTTAGAGAGATTTAGCCGTTTCTTTTTCGTTTTTTTTTTGTGTATTCACTGTGAAAATAGTTTGTTTTTATTGTTTATCGTATTTACTAACAGTATTGGTTGCGGTAAGTGTGTAAATTGTAGTTTTTGTTCTATTTTAGATAATATATTTAGATACTAGTTTTTAAGTTAAAATGGATGTCGATCGGCCTCCCGAACCTCCCGATCCTGGAGGCTCATCTGTTGTGTGTGACCCGTCCCCCTCTAATTCTCTGCCTGAATCACGTAAACGTCCTAACGAAAGTGCTGTGATTGATTCGTCAGCGAAGAAAACCATAGTCCACCCATCTACCGCAACTCCATCGATCCAGTCAATATATGTTCATCCCTGTTTCTCAGAAGGTCCTAAAAAGTACTCTAGTGACGACAAAGGTCCCTTCATCGTCCATGTATCACGGGAAGTCGCAGACCCATCTGCAGGAACTACTGTGCGGGCTATTACATTTGGGCAATTTTTACACAAGCATAAAATCAGCTCAATTATAAATGATGGAGTGAAGAACATAGGCCGAAACAAAATATCTGTTGAGTTCTCATCGTGGCAAGCAGCAAATGACTTCTTAGATAATCCCATTTTAGGCCTATGTAAATATAAAGTTATTATCCCAACTTACAATGTTACAAGAATGGGTTTAGTTAAAGGAGTTCCTGTGGAATGGTCGATGGAGGAATTCGTCGACTCGTTAGAAATTCCTTCTGGATGTGGTGAAGTTTTGAAAGCGAGACGTTTGAATCGCAAAGTTTCTAATGAGGGAGTCGTCACTTGGGTTCCTACCCAATCCATTGTTGTAACTTTTAGGGGGCAAATTCTGCCTCCTAAAGTTTACTCCTATCACACTTCCCTTCCTGTAGAGACCTACAATTTACCTACTATTATGTGTCTAAGCTGTTGCCGCTATGGTCATATAAAAACTCAATGCAGATCGAAACCAAGATGTTTTAAATGCTCCCAACAGCATACTGGTGAGACATGTAATGTCATCAAGGAAAATGCCACATGTCTGTATTGCTCCGGCAAACATTTTGCCTCTGATAAAGATTGCCCTGAATATTCGCGACAGCACTCAATCAAGTTGGTCATGGCATCCGATAATGTCTCTTATATTGAAGCATCCGCAAGATTCCCACCAGTCCGAAGATCCTATGCAGAGATTGCTAAAGAGATGTTTTCCCCACCCATTTATGTTAACTCCAGTCCTTCTAAAACCATTCCCTCTCCAAATAAATCCACCCAATCCTACCGTCAAACTGTAGTTAGATCCGTCCGTCCCAGAGCCCCCCTTGGTAAAGGGTTTGATAAACAAGCCCACCAAGCCATAGTGGGTAACTGCCCCTCTTCCACTCCCAATGGTTGTGCCCTGAACAGCAATGTGGATCCTATTCCTACCAACCATACTACAAACCTTCTAGAACTCCTTTCACAAATGATCCTCAACATTGTTACAGCATGTAGCGATGTTCCTTTACCGTCCAACGTTGCCGATAACCTGTCCCAATTGCTTCTCGTCCTTAAAAATGGCCCCAACCAGATTCCTTCAGTGGAACTGTAAAAGCATCCGTCCTAAAAAACATGAATTACTCTCCCTTATCAACCTGTATAGTCCCTCCATTATTGCCATCTCTGAAACATGGTTAATTCCTGGTTCTCGGTTTCGGGTTCCCGGTTTTTCCTGTTTGAGGGATGACAGAAGTGATGGGTATGCAGGTAGTGCCCTTTTTATCCGTCATTCCATTCCTTTCTCTCAAATTCCTCTCCCCCCCAGCCAGCATTTTAGTGCTGTTGCTGTTAAATCCCTTAACATTTCCTTTCTTTCTCTGTATATTCCCCATCCATCCTCTACTTTTATCCCTGAACTTCACTCTATCCTATCTTTACTTCCTCATCCTATCCTTGTGATGGGTGACTTCAACGCCCATCATACTGCATGGGGCTGTCATTATAGTGATGGGTTTGCTCACTTGTTGGTGGATATTGTTGATGATGTCAATCTTTGCATCCTTAATGATGGTTCGCCGACACGTCGAGTCTACCCTTCGCAGAACCCTAAGACTGCAGTAGATTTATCCTTATCTTCTCCTTCTCTTGCCTCTCAACTTTCCTGGAATGTCCTGCCTTCCACTTTTGGCAGTGATCATTTCCCTATTCTTCTTTCCTTTAACCAAAATGCCATTCCTTCTATTACCCCAAATCCCCTCCTTAAATATTCCCTTAAAAATGCAAACTGGTTAGACTATGCTAGTTCTGTTGATGACATATTGAACTCTCTTTCTGAGCCTGGAGGCGATGAAAATATCAGTTTTTACTATGAAACATTCCTTAAGGCTCTTTTAAGTGCTGCAGATCTTAACTTCCCTAAAAAACATTTTCCTAAAAAGTTGGTGCTTTCCACCCCCTGGTGGGATGAGGAATGCACCCGCTTAGCTACACAAAGAACGGAGGCAGAGCATTCATATTCTCTGTCTATGTCTCCTTTGAATTTTCAAAGTTACCAACGGTTAGACGCTAAATTAAAGAGACTAGTTTCTAAAAAGAAAAAACTTGGTTGGGTTGATTTTTGTCAATCCCTTTCCCCTCGTTCTCCTTCTTACTTAGTTTGGTTAAAACTTAAAAAATTTCGTCGTTCCCTGAATTCTGACAATCCTACCTCCAATAATCCATCAGAATGGCTCAACAATTTTGCTGACAAACTTGCGCCCCCCTTCGTACCTTGTCAGGATAACTTTCTTTCTTCCTTTCCTGCACCCATTTCAGATGAAATGGATGCCCCATTTTCATTTTCTGAGCTTCAATGTGCTCTGTCCGGTCTCACAGATTCTTCTCCAGGAGAAGATGGTGTTCCTTATTCTTTTGTCACACACTTAAATGAAAATTCTCAGAAAGTCTTTTTAAATATAATTAATCAATTTTACATGACAGGTGTTATTCCAGATTCTTGGAAATCACAATTAATAATACCTATTTTGAAACCTGGCAAGAATCCTTCAGATTCTAACTCTTACAGACCCATAGCATTGTCATCCACTTTAGCAAAAATAACTGAACATTTGTTAAAGAACCGTCTGGAGTGGATAATGGAAAGCAGGAATATAATCTCACCCTCTCAATTTGGCTTTCGAAAGGGATTGAGCACCATCGATAGTCTCAGCATTATTTCAACAGATATTCGAATAGCCTTTATAAAAGGAGAGTACCTTGTGGGTGTTTTCCTGGATGTAGCTTCTGCATATGACAATGTTCTTCTCCCATTACTCAGGCAAAAATTGCACCAGCTGAGTATGCCTCCGAGGATGATTCATTTCATATGTAATCTGCTTTTTTGCAGATCTTTAGTGGTAAAACATCAAACCATATCTCTTCCCCCCAGACTTGTCTGGAAAGGTCTCCCCCAGGGCTCTGTCCTTAGTCCTCTGCTTTACAGCATTTACACTCACGATCTCGAATTATCTGTTAACAATTTTTGCAACATTTTACAGTATGCTGATGATATTGCAATTTATTATCGATCAAAGTCAGTAGAAGATATTACATTTCGTCTCAACTCTGCTTTGCATTATCTTGGCCAGTGGCTGTCTGATCATGGCCTATCTCTATCGATAGCCAAAAGTCAGGCAGTTGCATTCTCTAGAAAAAGAATAGTTCCTATCTTCGATTTGTTCTATGGGGATCAACGTATTAACTTTGTAGATAAGGCTAAATTTTTAGGAGTCATACTCGATAACCGACTGAACGGAGTTTCTCATACAGAGCATGTTATTAAAAAATGTGAGAAGGGCATTAATGTCCTTCGTGCGGTGTCAGGCGTTTGGTGGGGAGCTCACCCATATTCACTTAAACTCCTATATAATGCCATAGTTCGTAGCCATATGGACTATGGCTTATTTGTTTTGGAACCAATAAATAAATCAGCATCTGATAAGCTGAATAAAATTCAATTTAAATGCCTTAGAATCATTCTGGGTGCTATGAAATCTACACCTACGAATGCTCTACAGGTTGAATGCGTTGATGCTCCCTTGCAAATAAGGAGACAGTATCTGTGTGACCGTTTCGTCAGCAAGATGTTACAGCTGTCATCCCATCCTCTTTGGAATCGTTTAAATGAATTGTCCCAAATTGTTAATCCTAGCAAACCCTCATCCTGTCTTTTAAATAGTTTCCTTTATTTTACTAAACTTCCCAATCCTCTTATTCAACTACCTTTAAATCCTCTTTTTTCCATCCCCTATAAGGCCCTTGTCCATCAACCTCCTGTTGTAACGAATCTTGGATTCGTTAAAGACTCACCTGATACTGTGTCTCTTTTTAATAGCATACTTCATGAAAATTGGTCAGATCATCTTCTCATTTATACCGATGCGTCTAAACTATCTCCAGAAGGCTGTGTTGGTGCAGCCTGCTGGATTCCTAAATTCAAAATTATTTTACAATTTAAATGCCCACCTGAATCATCAGTATTCACTGGTGAGGCGATCGCCTTATTGGAAGCCATTTTATATGCCCACTCCCATGACTTAAGACAGACTGTTATCCTGACTGACTCCTTAAGCTGCCTTTTAGCCATCAAGGAAAACCCATTTCGTAGTAGAAAGAGGTTTTTCGTTATCTTAAAGATCAGAGAGGCCTTGTTCTTGTGTCATCAAAAGGGACTGCAGGTCTCGCTAGTTTGGATTCCCAGCCATTCCGGAATCCCTGGCAACGAAACTGCTGATTCGTGTGCCAAATCCGCCATTCAGCTTGGTTCTTTAGAGCACTTCAAAAATTCTTCACAAGATCTCTGTGCTGTTGCGAATACTCGTTTGTCCAAATCTTGGACATCTTTTTGGATTTCATCAAAATCGGTTAAGGGTAAATATTATGCTACTTTGCAACCTGACATTCCAAGACGCCCTTGGTTCTTTCTTTTTAGACGTGCTGACCGCTGGGTCACTTCCACTATTTGTCGTCTACGTCTTGGCCATACATGTACTCCCAGTCACCTGGCTAAAATTAGAGTTCGTGACCACTCACTGTGCGAATGCGGTTTAGACGAAGGTTCCCCATCCCATATCCTGTTTAACTGTCCCAGACTTCTTCATCCCCTCTATGACGTTCTCCCTCCTAAAATCCCCCGTCCTATAAATGTTGAATGTTTATTGATGTTTGTGTTTAGTCCACTGTGTTCGTTTCTGTGTAAATATATTAAATGTAATAAAATTAAGTTGTAAATAAAACATGTGACTGTCCCATTATTATTAGTTGTATTTTTATACTATATATTTATTATATTTATAACTCTTTTTTGTGTTGTTTTAGGACTAACAATGAAATTCACACTATTTTAGGGTGTTTTCAAAATTTAGTCAAGGTTGGATTCTCGACCCCACCGATCAATCTCCATCGTGTTTTCTCCATTCCACGTGACATTGGCGAAATAACATGTGTCTAATTGGCACAACTAAAAGCCATAAACCATAGAATTGAATTGAATTAAAATTATGTATTTAATAAACAAGTTTAGTAAAGTTATGAATGAATGTTGTCTTATGAAATACAAATTTCAGAGATCATCTCCCAGAATCAGCATTTATGTACCAATTATTGGGTTTGAATTTGCTTTTCCTGTTATCTCAAAACCGAGTAGCTGAGTTCCACACAGAACTTGAGCGTCTTCCAGTTGATGTAATTAGAGCAGATCCATATGTACGACACCCATTAGCTTTGGAACAATATCTGATGGAGGGAAGCTATAATAAGATATTTTTAGCTAAGGTATGATTTATTCTTTTTTTATTGTGTGTGTGTACATGAAAATAAGTTTATTTTTATTCATTTTTATACAACTTCCAAAAAAGGAGGAGATTCTCAATTTGTCGGGGACTTTTATTAAATGTAATAATGGATAATAGATAAAATCATTATCAACACTTATAATCACTTCTAAATATTCAATAGTATTTATTTAATTTATCATAATTGTTTAAATGTATTTACTAAATATTTTATTCAGTTATATTTATCTATTACCTTAGGCGTAAGTCACACTTGTAAGTTTTACTTTCATAACTGATATAATACAATTGCAATCTGGTAACAGTTAAGATAAGGTAACCTTACCTAAGAGGCTGTGTTTGTAAAAGCAATTATAATCATTCTATGTAAACCTTATGTAGTCTTGCAGACTTACAATTATCATTCTTGTCCTAAAGTTTATTTTAATTTCAGGATAATGTTCCAGCTGAGAGCTACACTTTTTTCATGGACACTCTTCTTGATACCGTACGAGGGGAAATAGCAGCTTGTATCGAGAAGGCTTATTTGTGTATATCCTGTACAGAAGCAGCACGGCGGTTGAACTTGACATCTCAACAGGCTGTTCTAGACTATGGGAAAAAGGTAACTTAATAAAAAATCAATTTTAAATAAATCATCTGCTCATTGATATTCTTTTTAGTTATAAAAGTAGCAGACAAACATCTTGGGTTATTTACTGTTTTGCTATAAAAGATGAAATAAAACCATGTTCAACATGTGTTTAGCTAAACAGTGTTTAAAGATTAAACATTGTTTAGAATGTTGTCAAAATGTTACACTGCATGTAAAATTATAAAGAAATAAAATAAAATAACACACGTCATTGACAGCTAAAATAGGTTTTAAGCATATGTTAAAACGAAATTGTCTAGACATGGATTTGTAGTACAGGATTTTATAGATACTCCTTTCACGTATGTTTAAATTTTTTGTAGTAAGATGGTTAGTGTTTAGTGATCACTGCTGCCCCTCAATGGTGCGGCACCAGGAGCAACAACTACATTGTAAGTTTACTGAAATGAGGGATGAAAAAGAATTGGATGGTAAGGAAAGAGTTTGGGCTTTGAGCGTCTAGGTCTCTTAAATATCCCTATAATAAAATATAGGGAATTACAAATTGCAGAACAAATTTATATTCAAATGGCTACAATTTTTTAAATTCAAATAACTTTCTAGAATGAAAATATTGTATTTAAAACAAGACAGGCAGACAAAGGCTAATAAATTTTAAACCATGCTTTTTAGGCATTGAGTTCTTTGTATAGTTGAATCAATTAAGATTACTTATAGGACAGAATTTTAATATTTGTATGTTAATAATGAATGTGCATTTATTGAATAATTTCTTAATAACATCTTTAAGAAAAGATTGTTTTTCATTATTATTTCATATTTTGTAAATGATATAATATAAATATATATATGTTACATTCATACTATTTAACATAAAAATTCTGTTATCATTTCTAACATTGACAAGCTTGTCTTTTTGGCCATTGGTAAAAAAAACTTACTGGTCAATTGTCAGTTGGTCGCTAAGCAATATCATCAAACAAAGTCAAATGATTGGTAGTCAAGGTGACAAAATCCATGAGCATATAACATATGTATAGTAATATTATTTTTAGTTTCAGTAGTTATACTACATTTATGTCACATTTTAGCGCAACTGGAATCTTGGCGCGGACAACTGTTATCACTTCAATGCATCTGAAGAAACCTGTGCAGCTGCTGCTGGAGTATTCCCATCTTCTGAGCTCGCAGAACAAACAATTGAATATGCAAGACATCTTGAAATGATTGTGTGAATAACTTTAGTGCTTAAATAATGTATTTTATAAATAAAAATGAGTAACACAATTATTTCATTTCATAATATTTATTTTTAAGTAAAATTAAAAAGAGTATAATTAGTACGAAGTACATATTAGAAGACAGACAGGCATAATTTTTATACAAATAAAGTTTGATGAATACATTTTTTTCCTTACATTGGCTGTTTATATTTCACTTTAAACCTAATTATTTAATGTTTCAATATTGTCTGATTTGAAAAGCTCTATGAAGTACTCCAAAGCGTGTTGAAAGTGCCAGTTCTTTGTTTCTAAACATCTGAAACAGATAAATATAATTTGAAATAACAGGTTGTCATAGTTGTGTTTGCAACTGACTGAAGAGGTAATGGTTGCAGGTTTGATTCCCACTCCTGGCAAACTGTATAGGCCATATTAAAATTTTGTCATGGTCTGGCTGTTTCTGTTTTGTTTCCTGACCCCTGACAACACATGTGATCATAATGGCAACCATTAAATAAGCCAATAAAAGAATAGCATGGTGACTAAATGTAATATGGAATAACATTTATTTTATTACATAGATTTTCATCCATTTTATTTACTTTTTGTAATCATTTCGTATTCCTTGTTTATGTAACTTTCATTAATGTTATCAAATGAGTTGATATTTATCAATAAGAACAATTTATCAATATTTGATACGCAAAAATATTCATTTTAGAAGTTGGTTTTTAAATCAAGTAGAAAAACCTATCATTCTACCTTTCACTTGCTTTTTCTTCCAATTCCGTCATTGTCATAAATACATCTATAAGTTGTTTTTTAGTATCGTCATTAGGCGTTGACTCAAATTTCAAGCTAAATGTTTTTCTTGGAACCTGAAATGAAGCGTAATTCCGTAATTTACTAAATAAAAGTAAATATAAACATATACCTTAAATGTCGTGAATGGAAGGGTTTAATAATATTTTTCATATGGCAATAAAACCATTGATTCGCCGACGCCGCTGTCAAACATTGCAATCTGCGACGAAGACAGTGAAAGATTATTTTTGAAAATCATTTTAAGCAGTTTTAAGACATGAAGAAACACCAAGCACGACAAAAAACTTTAAATGACCCGGTTATCGTTTCACGGGTCAAAAACTATCTTGCTGAAAACGTCGATAAGACATTTGTCGATGTTAGTCAAATGGCGCGTTCTCTGAAAGAGCGCTATCGCGAATACAGCAACAGAAGCGACAACGCTTTTTGTCAAATGGTTGAAAGTGCCTATAAAGTAGTGTTACAGAGCTACGGATTGGATGGTGCATCCACGTCTGAAGGTTCAGAAGAGGAATCGGATTTGGAATTATTAGACGAAAACAATAGTGCGTTAAATGATCGTTTGTTAGCAATGTACAAAATGCAGGATAAAAAACGAGGGCCGGCCACCCGCAGAGCTACTGATAAGTCCGGTGAACCTATCGACATACTCAGTAGTGACGAAGATGGCAGTGCCGCGCCTAAAATACCGAAAATTAATGATCAAATAACAATTACACCACATATACCGTCTAAAAATGCGAATAGTACAGCCGTCGAAAGTTTTACGAGACAACAACAAAATCTCAATACGACGGATAAAAAACGAAAAATAGACTTGAATAAAAATGCAACACCAAAGAAAAAGTCTGAATTTGTCAAAAATGTTAAGGTTAGTTTTGAAGATGTTGGTGGTATATCTGATTTAATAACACAAATATGTGATCTTGTGCTACATATGAAGCATCCTGAAGTTTATACACAATTAGGAATTAAGTCCCCCAGAGGTGCCTTATTACATGGCCCCCCGGGTACAGGAAAAACATTATTAGCTCATGCTATAGCCGGTAAACTTCAATTACCCCTTGTAGCAGTGACTGGCACTGAGTTAGTTGGCGGAGTATCAGGGGAGTCGGAGGAAAGAATAAGAGAGCTTTTTGAAAGAGCCGTATTGGTTGCCCCTTGTGTTCTATTTATTGATGAAATAGACGCTGTATGTGGAAATAGGATTCATGCTCAAAAAGACATGGAGAAAAGAATGGTAGCACAGTTATTGGCCAGCTTAGATAGTTTGAGTGAAAATACTGCATCTGTGTTAATATTGGCCGCCACAAACAATCCTGATGCTTTGGACCCAGCATTACGAAGAGCTGGCCGGTTAGAACAAGAAATTACTCTAGGAATTCCATCATTGAAGGCTAGAAAGGAAATCTTGTCTATACTTTGTAAAAATTTAGCCTTAGCAGAAGATGTAGACATGAATGCTATTGCTCAAATCACTCCAGGTTTTGTGGGAGCCGATTTGCAGGCTCTTGTGAATAAAGCTAGTACATATGCAGTTAAAAGGATATTTGCTGATATCCGTTTACATCATAAATTAGAGACTTTAAAAAATAGTGAAGAAACCAAAGTTAATCCAGAAGTCAGTGTTATTCCAAATGGTGATGGCAGCAGTGAAGAATCTCCCAAAGAACCAGACACTGCAGACAATACCACAGAGCCTTCACCACAAACAGAATCCACAGAAGTGACTCCACAGGAAAGTAATGAGAATGGAAATGTCATTACTAATCATATTGTTAGTGAGCCCGAAAATAAACCAGTTGACCCAGTCGATGAAGTTTTAAGTCTTCTCGAAGATAATTTACCTTATACATCGGAAGAGTTAATCGGTCTTGCTATAAGACACGACGATTTTATAAAAGCTCTTAAAACAACAAAACCATGTGCTGTTAGGGAAGGTATTGTCACAGTTCCCGATGTTACATGGGATGATGTGGGTTCCTTAAATCAAGTTCGGAAAGATTTACAACTGGCTGTATTGGCTCCCGTAAAGTATCCAGAGCAGTTAAAGAAACTTGGATTATCTGCTCCCAGTGGTGTTTTACTTTGTGGACCGCCTGGTTGCGGTAAAACATTGTTAGCCAAAGCAGTTGCAAATGAGGCTGGTGTCAACTTCATTTCCGTAAAAGGGCCAGAATTATTAAATATGTACGTTGGTGAGAGTGAAAGAGCTGTACGTATGTGTTTCAGACGCGCTCGTAACTCAGCACCATGTGTAATATTTTTCGATGAGTTTGATGCTTTGTGTCCAAGAAGAAGTTCACAAGACAATAATGGAGCTGCGAGGGTTGTAAACCAGTTACTGACTGAAATGGATGGAATTGAAAGTCGTGAGGGAGTTTTCGTATTAGCCGCGTCAAATCGACCAGATATCATTGACCCAGCGGTTTTACGACCTGGACGTTTAGACAGGATTATGTATGTTGGTATGCCGGCTACAGAAGATAGGTTCGACATTCTGCAAAAATTAACAAAGTTAGGAACGAAACCTCAACTAGGACCTGATGTTGATTTACAAGTGATAGCAGACTTAACAGAAGGTTACACGGGAGCCGATTTGTCCGGATTAGTGAGGGCTGCGGCGACAAATTCTTTAACAAATCACATCGCAAACGGTACTCTCGATGGAGACATATTCGTGTCTTTTGAAGACTTCAGAACGGCACTTTCAAAATGCAAACCTTCAGTATCGGCAAAAGAACAATTGCATTACGAAAAACTAAGATTAAAATATGCTGGTGGCATTGATGAAAAGGAAATGGAAATGGAGACTGAACTAACTAATGAAGAATCAATGGATACTGTGTAAAATATATTTAGGTTTAATGTAAAACGACAGTAGTAAGCTAAAGATTCCACTTGTATCACGTCCCATACTTTAAGCGTGTTAAAACAGTGCCAAGTCAAATATAGTTAATTTTGATGTATCAGATGTCTTTTACTGCCTTAAGTTCAAAGTTATTGTAGTTTTCAGTAAATAATTTCTTTCTTTTTGTGTGCTTCTGTAATTAAAGTATATGTATATATGATCTGACAAGAAAATATTTACATTACTTTGTATTTGTTACAGATATGATAAAGATTAGAAATGTATAACTGTTACCAAGGTGGTAATGTTGAATCATATGAAGCAATGATATTTTAATATTTCATGAATGAATATTTAAACTATTTTTGTGAGTGATACAGATGGTAGATAATCTCATGACGCCATTTCTGAATGTCTGCACGTTTTAAATTCAGTGACAAATAAAATATTTTTATTAAAGTATTCTTTAGTTTTAATAAGTAACCTTAAATAATAAATACATATGAAATTACATATTATACATACATAATATATGCTTTATAATCAATTTACTTATATATAATATAATTTTATAAAACACATAATAGACATGAAGAACATAATTTTAAGTGTTTTTACTTTTTTCTGTGTAATGTGGTAAATATGAGAAAAAAAAAGAAACCAGATTGTCTTATACACTTTAGTTTTTATATATGTATTTGTATAGTAAGTAAATTATGACCTGATTATATTTGCCTGGACCATTTTATTTTCATTTTAAATTTTAATCTTCTTGAACCAAAATTTTAAATATTATGAGTAAATATATAAAACAAAAAAAAAAAGAAATTATGAGGTAAACTTGGTTACTACAACTTATATAATTATGTGTAGTTATAAAAATAGGTGGAGGGACAAAAATGAAAATATATATATTTTTTAATTTTGTATACGCCATAAATAGACCCGGAACAGAGTTGAATAGCCCTCAACCTATCAAGGCAAAGGCTTCAAGTTTTGATACAACAATTTTTTTTCCTCGACTTGCATAGTAACGTTATTTTAGATAGGTAGTAATTTTTTACGACACATAAATGACATAATGACGTAATTACATACATGTATATAAAAACTCACGATTTCTACATAATCCCATATAATACTTTTAAACTTTTTGTTTTTAAACTTATACATATTTTCCTTATTTTTCGATACTTATAAGGTAGGTATATTATTGACAAATAACTTTAGAAGTTTCAAGTGGAATGGAGTTTCAAGTGGTGTGAAGTGTTAGAATGAGTTATTAATTAGCTAATGGTAAATATATAAATTATTATCAATATTTTTTATAATTTTTTCGATTATGCTTTACTTAACAAATATTTTACTACATAAACAATGCAAAAAGTATAAAGAAAAAAGTTATATATTCACGAATATAACATTTTTCAGTTGATCTATTTAAAATTTATTTCTTTTTCCGGCTTTAAAATTTATTACTTTATTATGTTCTAATTTTTACTTGGTTTAGGTCCAATACACGAAACTTTTAAGTCTAAATTTTTAGAGAATACAAGAACACCGATTTACTTTGAATTAAATTCATGCGTTAATTTTGATTTCAATTTTAAGAAACGTTTTCTTACATCAATTTGAGGAGGAACATTTTATTAACAAGATTGTAAGTGCTAAGTTAAACTTCAGGCCCTAAATAAATAAATAAATAATACGTCAAAGAGTATCCGCTATTTATATAAAATAAAGACTTAATTTTTGATTTAGTAATAAAATCATTTAAAATTAGTAAATTATAAATATTTAGTTACACTGATGTAGTAACTCAGATATAGTCGATTTCTTTAGGCAGCTGTATGGCATGCCATCAAATCCAATATGGCGCTCTCTCTAGCGAGCATAAAGTACTCTCTTAAAGAAATTAGATATATATAATATATACATTACTACCGTTTGCTTGTGACTTTATCCGTATTCATTCGACAATTGTGATTTTCATCGTTTCAGTATCATTTTTTGTAGTAGTTGGGTAGTTATCTATTTTCTTGTTTTCAAAATCAAAATATTTATATTCTAAATTAGAAGTTTATATATATTTTTTTGGACGTCAAGCAAATGAATCGACCACGGTTTTGAAAAAGTGAAACCTCAGATCGAGAAGAAACCGCAAAGAATTTTAGCAGGACTTACTTTTTTTTTTCAACGATGTATATTTTTTTACTAATTATAACATTTATTGAGATAACCTTTAAGCATTATTCCCATGGTGTGACATCATGTACAAAATTCTTTAATATCATAGTATCCTCTATGTAACACACAAACATTTCGTTTGAATTTTGCTATAGAAGATTTTTGTTTAAAGAATTAAAGAATAGCGTATTTCATACTCACCGCAACCGTTTTGAAAGCGATAGCAGAATATTCCTCAGTCGGTAAATCCCAATATATCATTTCGTTTTGGATTTTGTATTTCCAGCCATTTTTCGTACTTAACACTATAGTACGAGAGAAGGCGACTAATGGTTCGTTTTCCGCTAGTGATTCTGCTATTACTTTTATAATACCAGTTATGTTGAAGACTGTCGTAGAATCCTGTTTATAATTTTAATATTAAATATTTCTTTTATTATAATAATATATTTAATTCCACTACTAACAAGGTGACTCGTTATGTAATCACTGGGGGTTCTAGACTTTAGTTTAGATGTAATTCTGAATATATTTGGACGCTGATAAGCAATACTGTGTCAAGCCACACGGACTTGATTTTGAGAAAATGGCGTCTAAAGATGTCAAACCAATTTTTAACAAATTTGTTTGACGAAGTATGTTTGTTGTGTATGTTAATTTTAAATATTTTAGTGTATGTTAATCTTTTCTTTTATTTTTTGATAAAAGGTATAATTAATTAAATTCAGACTAATATATTTAATATATTATCTAATAAAAAGTTTTTCAAATATTTGAGGTTATTGTATAAATTGCAAAATATGGAACGCACTTGAAATCCGAAACAATTAATTAAGAATTTTTTTTTCGTACTTATTTAGTTTATATGACTTAATTTTTTTAAATAATGTTAAATAGGTGATGTAGTATCAAAATACATCAATATCTCCGAATTTGACTTTTTGTGGGTTGACACATTATTGCTTATCAGCATCCATTTGTAAGGGCTAGTTCGAGTAATCTATCCTAGACAGAGGGAGTGCGTACTGACGATATATATTAATTAATCAACGAAGCACTAGACAAAATACTGTATTTTTTATTTATTTTTGTATTTACTTTTTTATTTATATTATATTTTTAACAGTCATATAGAAAATAAGTATATCTTTAATTGTGGAACTGTATAATAATATAAAATTTTAAAGTTAAAATCACAATTGTCATTTTGATATCATTCACTGTATAGGCAATTTCAAGTCGATTAGAGCAGTAGAAGTTGCCCAGATCTTTTTCAAAAACTAGAGAAGAGCTGATAACCTTGACACATATGAACAGGTCTTCATAAATTATAGTTAAGAACCATCTCGATTTCAAACAAAAAACCGCATCAAAATTGGTTCATTCGTTTGAGCTACGACGCCACAGACAGACACATTGATACACACATCAAACTTATAACACCCTTCATATTGGATAGGAGGTTAAAAATGAGTGCATAAGATAGGCAAAGCGTCTAAACTTGAATATTTAATATGAATATAAAACAAGTAAAAATACAAAAATACGGCCTGAAATTTATTCTATTATACAACTTACATTATGGAACATAACGTCAGTAGTAAATGTTGAAGGATCGTGTTGCATTTGCGGCCATTTCTTAATAAGTTTCCCAATACTAGTGGCGCCCTCTATACTGTCCATGTTATCTTCGAGAAAATTTTGACTTTTTATCCCGAAATTCCGGATATATTTGTTGGCTGCATCGTATCCTAAAAAGTTACAGATAAATTCTTTATACAAAAGTTAGGTGAGGATAGTTTTTTTTTTATCATTAATTAAGTTGGGTTTGGTTATGTTAGAAAGTGTTATATATACTTCTATACTAATATTATAAAGAGGTATAATTTTTTAGCAAGTTTGTATTTAGGGGGGAAACTCTGAATCTACTGATTCCATTAAAAAAATCTAATTTCGTTGGATAGTCCTTCTATTAAGAAAAGTTATAGACTATATTACATTACGCTACGACTCACACGAGCGAAACAGTAAGAATAAACGCGAGTGAAACCACGAAGGGCAGACAGAAATCCCAAAAACTATGCATTAAATTGTGAGCAGTATGGAATAGTTCACAATCTTTCGACAATTTATAACATCAATCAATCAATTTGTAATTCATAAAAAAAATGTATAATATTAGAAGATTAACAATCGAGTTTCTTGTCAGTTCTTTTCGAAAACATTGGTAGTAGCTTGATTATTACTGTATTTTTTTTTGTATTGACGATTCAAAAATGCATGTAAAAGCCTACTTGACAAAGAATATTTTGATTTTTGATTTTGAATAAAATACATAATTTAATGGACTTTTACATTAAAAAAATACTTACGCAGTTTGCTTTTACAAGATATTGTCATAACAGCCTTCTTTGAGTACAGCTCTTGTATGATTTGTCTGTCATCGATCTCAGCGTCTAGAAGTGGAAAGAAGACTTCTAGAAACTTCTCTATAACAACCTTGGCGTCTTCTGGGCAATAATTTTTTTTGAGTACAGGCAAATCGCCTTTCAATGTTATTGGTACCCCATCCTGTGAATTTTTTAGGTATTAGATATAAACAAATAAGAATAAGACTTTTTAAAAAATGGGGAAACGACTTCAAATACAAAATACGTAATTATATATTATACAAATGAAAAGTTTATTTCAGTTACTTTGATTTTACTGTACCAATTTGGATGAAAATTATAAGTAACCAATCGGAGCGCATACTTTTGTCACACAAATAAAGTATTTGCCAAATCGGTCAAGCCGTTTTTGAGTAATCGGTGAATATAAATTTAAAAAAAGTCCCCAACGAATCGTGAACCTTTTTTGGAAGTTGGTTGAAAAATACTAACTCCCAATAAAGAAAGCAAATTAAAAACATTTCGGCTAACAAATATAACTGGATGGTTAATCCATTGTGGTAGCTGAATCGACTTTGCCTAGATTTGTCATGTATTATTATTTACTTAAAACTATAAGTCATTGAATTTAATTTTGTATTTAGGGTTTAATCAACTCGACGTTGAATGAAAATATTAAGAGAAATATCTTCAATTTTTAGCATATCTCCGTGGCCATTTCGGTTCCATATTATTTTTAATTGAAGAAAATATATTTGTTAGAGGTACTTTTGTTTAATAGTTAAATATTTACAGACTCATAAAAAAAAATTCAAATTAAAATTTTCCATTCTTCTTTTGAAAGCCATTATTTTCCACAACAGAAAATATATTAAGCCCATAAATAAAACAAACCTCAACTTTACACAATTTTAAACTTCCATAATAACTTACCAATTCTCTTAAACTAGAGAAAATCGACCTCATAACCTTAACATAGTGATCGGGATCTATATAATCCAAACATAGAGGATTTCCATCCAAAATTAGTTTCTTCAATGGTAAATTCTTACACGGTAGGAAAACTAGAACGCTGTCTATGGAATTGTGGGATAAGTTTAGAACTTTTAAATGAGGCGTTGTTGTTTGTAAGTTAAATCCATCTAATGAGCTAAAAACAACAATATACGAGATGTAATAACTTTTATCTATACTAATTTTATAAGGAGGTAAAATATGTTTGTAAGTAAAATTAGTAAGTACACGGTAAAATCTAAAACTATTGATCTGATTTGAAAAATTCTTTTTGCATTTGAATAGCTGGTTTATTGAGAAATATTATAGGCTATATTACATCACGCTATGATTCATAAGACAAAATCAATAATTATAAATTCGAGAGAAACCGCGATTTTAGGGGTAGCTAGTATTCTATATAATACACATAATAAGACCGTTTGAGGCATATAATGCTAATTAAATGGTTGTGAATATGAGTACATAATTACATACACTCGAAAAACAAAACCTTCCTACTGGGGCAGCAGGGTATTGCCTGCCATATAGTTTTATCTGTAGTAAACGTTTATAGTCTGTTGGATTTTTTTTAGTTGCAGAGGAATATGAAACGTTCCCCAGGAGCAGGGTATTTTTTTCTAGTGTATGTATATAGCTATTTACATATATTTATGTCTAATTATTTGGCATTGTGGCTCAAATGGCCTTATTATGTGTGTTATTTAGAATACTAGCTGCCCCTCGCGGTCTCACTCTCATTTATGGTTATGGATTCTATGAGTTGTAGCGTGATGTAATATAGCCTATAACATTTCTCAACAAACGAGTTATACAACTTCAAATGAATTTTTCAAAACAGATTAGTTGTTTCAGTGATTTTGATACATATATGTATAAATAAAGGTAATTTGGACTTATACATGTGCATGTCACTCACGTGATCCTGTTGTATGACAGATCTAGTTCTGTTAAATGTTCCCAATTCACGTCACTTTGTAATTGTACCAGTTCCGACTGATTGTATTCATGGTTTAAAGGAAAATATATAAAGTGACTTATATCTGGAAAAAGAAAAAATCTAATTATATATCTATTTCCTAAATATATATTTTATTATTTACATAATTACGATACGATTATATATTTTAGTAAAAAATCATTTCTATAAATGAATATAATGAGATAAAAAACCAAATCTTATTTAATTTTACAATTCAGTTATTAAACTTTTATTTAATAATTTTTAATTCATTTTTATAAATGATGCCTATACTGTACAAGCCTTGTAGGACAAGGCCTTGTTACAATTAAAAAAATGTTTTTTTTTTTTTTTTAATAATTCAGTTAGTTACTTATAAATATCGATTCTTGTTAACGCTTGTCAAATATCCAACACATGACCAGTTGAAACCTGTATAACTATAGATATGTTATAGCTCAAAAATTTTGTATCCTGACCGACTACTTTGGACGACGTTTCCTAGCAACAAGCTAGCAACTTAATATGACAGACGAGATCATCTTTTGGCCAACAAATCAATTGACGAGCTCGTCAAAATTTTAAATTAGTACAGATTTTAACGTGAAATATGGACGTAATATATCTATAGTAATAAAATTTCTGTTTGAAGTGATAAATAGTAGAATATTATCAAATTATTCAAATACAACTATTCAATTCTTCATTTTATCACAATAGATTAATAAATCGAATAGAATGAATAGTTTTATTCCACTTATTCAATTTCATAAACTAACCTTTTTTCAAAGTAAATTCGCTCAAATCCAATTTCTCTCCATCGTATTTAGAAGCAAGTCGTTTTCTCAACACGAGTCGCGGTATGAAGTCTATCTCTTTTACTGTTAATAATGTTTGCGATATTGTTATTACTAATTTCACATCATCCTTTTTTATCGTGAAACCGAACCAATGTATGTATAATAACGCTCCACGACAACGTATTACGAAGAATTTGCATTCCTTTGTTGTGAACTAAATTTTTTTTAAATAGGAAATTTTTATTGTTATTAAAGACTTTGAAGAAGGAGGAGATTCTCAATTTGTAGTATATGTTTTTTTCTACGGAACAAAGCTCAGAAATCATTTTCTTAACCAATATTGAAAATTCTGCATGCATCGTTTACGTAAATAATAAAATTATTGCTGTTATTTTAAATTTAAGATCAAACTACTGAACCGATTTTGATGAAAATTCTATGGGACCAGATTGGAAGGATACTTTTTCAAACAAAAAAAAAAACAATTACTTTCTTTTTGAGTAATTGGAGAACATACGTAAAAAAAGTTCTCAACGAATTGAGAACCTTATCCTTTTTTGGAAGTCGGTTAAAAAGAGAATTTGATCAATAAGAAAAACAACTAAGAATATATGTATCAAGGTATCATATAGATAAGCCTTTGCAATTTTAAATATTTTCAGTGATCATAATTAAAAATTAAAAAAAAAAAAAGTTTAAGCAATTTACCTCAATAAAGCATGGTATAATACTTTTCCCTTTCAAATTTTCTAATAACACGTCTAAAAGATGTTCTTTCGTCCATGTCGGAGGATATCCTGTGATCTAAAAAATAAAAATAAAAAAAATATCAAAAAAAAAAATGCTTCATACACAACTTTCTGAGCCGAGATGGTTAGACCACGTCGATCTCAACTAATGATCGCAGGTTCAAACCCCGGCTAGCACTGCTGGTTTTTTAAGTGCTAAATCTTCGTTTAAATTCATCTCAAGCTCGGCGGTGAAGGAAAACATCGTGAGGAAACCTGCATGTGTCGAGAGAAATTCTGACACATGTATATCCGCCAACCGCAGAGGAGCAGCGTGAAGGATTAAGCTCTAAACCTTCTCCTTAATAGGAGAGGAGGTCTTTGCCCAGCAGTGGGACATTAACAGGCTGTTACTACACAACTTTCCAAAACATATATATTTCGTTTGCAGGATTAAAGTATATTACTATTATGTGTGTATGTGGAAGAGATTATTTCTAAATCCACAAAAATATTATATAAGTATAGTATTTATATAATATTAGAAATGTGAGAGTGACTGTGTCTGTCTGTTTATTGTTACATTGTCCATATTTGTATGTATCACCGTAACACCTAAACCGATTTTAATTAACCCTCTTTGGGTTTTATAGTCTCCTATTACACCAATAACAAACACTGACAGCCGTCTTTGCACTTTTTATAATATTTAAATATTTGCAAGCAATAATTTTGAATAAATAATAATAATCCATACCGTTATCATTATTAAGCCACTGTCCTTGTCGTATATTTCCTCCATTTGCTCTTTTTCCAACATCATTACCGTCTGCAATGATAAAAATATCGATAAAAAAAAATATTCATATCTATATTTTCTGTTAATCACTCTTATGAAGAAATTTGGAAACCCTTTATTTTGGAATATTACGCCTACTGCTTGATTATATAACATCAAAATAATTTATTCAATACTGAAATAAATAAGTTACCAAAGTTAAAATAACTAAATGAAGTACCTTTTAAGAAAGTACAAAATAATTGAAATACAATTTTGTTAAATAAAACTGCATACTTTAGAATTTCTGGCGGTAACGCTTCTCTTAACGGGAACTTTTTTCTTCCAGGGCCAATATGGAAGATATTTCATTACGATTTCATCTGTGCTTTTATTGATATCTTCTCGGTCGTGGACCGGGATATTTAAATATGTTTCGTCTACCACTTCTCTGTTTAGGAGAAAAAGCAAAAGTTATATACATACAGGTAAATTCATTCAGATGGGTACTGACCTACTGAGGTAGAAGCTTGAAATAATGAGAGTTGACCATATCACCGATTTATATAATTCTTTCAAGTTGTTGTACACTGAGAGTGACAACCTATTCTAGAGAACCTACTAAACCTATATAGATTTCATTAATTACCAGTTTTAATGTTTTTCCATAATCTGATGTTTTGCTGTAAATCTTTGGATGCAGTTTTTTTGTTCTAACTTCAAAATCGCTTATATGTTTCTAGTTTAAAAAGTCCTCTAATTCTAAAAGCTACAAATTTCTGCCTACTTGGTCAACTACATGGTGTATATTATTTTTATTGTAATAGCAGCAAAGAAGAAAAGTTGAACAAAAAATGAGCCTGTGTATTTTCAGATTGTGGAAGATCATTAAATAATACAAAAAATAAAATACCTGACAGCTTGTTCCTTGTTCAAACAGAGATTGATAGTTAATTTAGGTTTCTTCGGTTGGGATAAAGGCCCCAATCTTTGAAAAGCGCTGACTCGTTTACTACCCGGTTCCAATACATCCGGCGATTGTGAACCATCGGGTGAAACTGGAATTTAATATTAAATATTACATTAAAACTTGCGACTCATAGTTTAAAAGTCTTACGCGCTGAAGTTTTCTTTTAACCCTCGACCCAAAAAGAGGAGAGAGAGTTTGACGTGTGCATCTGTGTGTCTGTTTGTGTCGTGATAGCTCCCTAACGAATGGACCAATTCTGATATTTATTTTGGAGATGGTTCATAGCTATAATTTATAATTATCTGTTTAGATGTTTGAAGATTATCAGATCTTTCTAGTTGTTGAAAGGATTCGAGCAATTTCTATTGGTCTAATCGACTTGACATTTACTATACTATTAATGATATTACACAATCTTAGTTGAGTAACCTTGACTGAATATTGTAGTATCGTCTGGGATCAGTAGGATACACAACTCCCCACCAATTAACAGCAGAAGAATTATGTTGGGGCTCGTTGAAATGGTCTCAATGAATAGAATGTCCAGGGTTTATTTAAATTGTCAATTAAATATCGTCGCTGTATATGTCATACCTCGTAGCTAACAATTTAATTATTCAAATAATTTACTTGTATAGTAATAATATTCATTACAATATCTTAAGTCACTGAAAATGTAAACATATATACTACAGTTAGTTTAAAATAAAGTTTTTTGTCTCTCCTGTGAAGTTAGGTAGTTTAGATGTATGAGCTATCACATCTAGACCAACTAGCTGGTAAAAGAGCAGGCAGGACATCTGATGATGTGATCACTCACTCAGACATTTGCAGCAACAGAGAAGTCACATATTCGTTGTTGACTTAAAAAGGAATGAGGGATGAAAAGAAAATAAGGAAAGGAATGGGGAAAAGGTTCCGGCTCTTTCACTCACCATACGAAACGAAGCTATATTAACTACTTCATGACGATCTTCAGTGAGAATGAGGTACTGTTGCGTTCGAGCCAGCCCGTATACGAGCAATGGTGTTTAGAGTAAAGCTAGACTTTACCTCAGTCTAAAACTACGTTATCTCCACCTACTTAATTTAAATTTCGGAATATTTTTCCTCAATTTAAATAATTAAATATGGACGCTGATAAGCAATACTATATCAAGCCACACGGACATGATTTTGAGAAAATGACGTCTAAACAACAAGAAACAAATGTTTGAAGAAGTATATATCCATCATTTCGTTTTTATTTTGATAAAAGGTATCGTGAATTTAAAGTAGACTAGTATTATAAAACTATTTATCTAATAAGTTATTTTAAATACATTAGATCATTGCAATATTCGTATTAATTAGATGACTTGAATAATATTTGAATAATGTAAAATACATGACGCATTAATAGAATACATGAATATTTCCGAATTCAACTTTTTGTGGGTTGACACATTATTGCTTATCAGCGTCCATATACGCCTTACCTTCGTTGTTTTGCGCATCTTGATAGATATCTGTAGGCGAATATGCCTGAGGTTGCTCTGTATTGATATTTTGCGTTTGGACATACAATTGTGATCCCCAATTATTTGTACTTGGATTTTGTGTCCATTGTACCGACCTTGGGACGTTAGGCGAATTTGGATTTTCTTGATAATCTGTAAAAATATTTTTACGATGTAACGATACTTTTTAGAGAATAGAACATATTTTAAACGGTATAACTTAAGAACATTACTTTAAAAGTGAAAAAATAAGGAACTTAATGTTTTTTAATTTTTATTATTAGTATATTAGCTTAGATTTATTCTGTCATACTAGAAAAGACGCATTAAAACCATGTTGAACGCGTGTCTAGCTAAACAGTGTTTAAAAATTGCTTAAAATATTATATAAATTGCTTAACAGCGAATTTTCTCATAAAAAAAACTTATTGATAAAATGTTATACGTTACATTTGACAGCTGAAATAGCTTTTAGACATCTATTAAACTCACTTAAACGTATGTTAATCTATATCTAAAGCATGTTTAACTCAAAACTGTCTTTAGACGCGGATTTGTAGTATGGATTTTTTTAAACACGCGTGTAACGTCTGTTTAAATGTTTTGTAGTAAGGCAGATTTTCTTTTAGTACTTACTGGTCTGTTGCTGTGAAGATTCTAGCCTATGCATTTGTAGGAATGATCTAGGAATACCTATAAAAGAAATATTTATTATCATATTTCATAAGTGTCATATTATCAAACCTTTACAATATGAGTTTATTAATTAACCGGCTTTGACTGTGTCACATATATTACAACCCCTACTTAATCCTCTTAGGGCTAAAATTAAAAAAAAAAAAAACGCGGTTAACCAGAAGTAGCAATATGAAATTACGCGTATCTTACTTTGAAAATAATGGACATCTACACAGCCGTTAATCCCTTATTTTACCCCCCCTTTGTTGAAGTTTTCTAAAAGTAACTTCCATTGATTTTTATATTGTATGGAATATTCCATGACGTATCAAAAAGCATCAAATGAAAGTAAAAACATTTTAATGGCAAGACACGACGTGTCAATCAACTAGCTTAATGTAATTTAGCACTTACCTATTAATAAATATTTTAAGTACTTTAAATTAAATTCAAATTAGTATTTTTTTTTACAAAACCAAATAGTATTTAATAAAAAAATATTGACATAAAAATGTTACCTTTGCAAATAAATGGCTTTACTTAAAAAAAAATTAAATCACACAAACCACCTAACAAAATATCAGATTCACAAAAAAATATTTGTCCTACCTGCTGGTAAGCGTTCATAAACTGAAACAAAAATAAAATTATAAAATCATCTGCCTCGTACAAAATTAAAAAGACAGAAATAAAAATACTTTGAGTTTAATAAAAAATTATAAAAACATACAAAATTATTTAAAATTAAAAGTCAAAATGAATAGTTTCTTTAAAATTCCAAATTTTTTGTGAAAAAAAGAAATAGATTAAAATTTTCTGTTAAAAATAGCTGTTACACTTTTTACAAAATACATAGTAATTATAATTTTACATAACATAGAATTCAAAATTTTAGAAAACCCCCGACAATCTAATTCTTGAAACCATTTCAAATAGCCCCAATGTATATCCTGCTGATTTCAGATGACACTTCAGCGTCAGATCGAGGTTACGTAATTACGTTTTTTTAATATCCTTCATAGCATACTATATTTCGAGTTAATTAGACCACCAGAAGTTGCTCAAATCCTTTCAACAACTACAAAAGAGTTGGTAACCTTCAGATTATAGCTAAGACTCATCTCAATTACATCAACATTAAGAAAAAATCTAATCAAAATGAGTCTGTTTTTTAGGAAGCTAAGATGCCACAGACACACACAAATACACACTTCAAACTTATAACAACCCTGTTTTTTTCGTTAGGAGTTCAAAAAAATCCTGAAAAGGTTCAAATATTTCTGAAGAACTAATTCAATCACAATCAATATTATTTAATCATATAATACTTTACCCGGTTCATGCATATGATGAGGATTTCTCTGCCAATGCATATTTGGCTGTATATTATCTTTCACAACCGACTTAATGTCAGATGATAAGCCTTCAAGAAGTTCCTTATTTGCCTTCTTCTTTGTGTTATCTAGAAAAATAAGTTACAGAGATGTAATACAAATAACATAATGTACCTTTCTACTATAAAGGAAAAAACTTGTAAATGCAAAAAAAAACAGTAAGGATAATTTCAAATAACTTCAAAAAAGAGGAGCTTCTTAATATGAAGCATTTTTTTATGTTTGTAAATTCAGAACTTTGTCGTTGCTTAACCGAATTTATAAATTATTTTTTTAACAGGAATAAACATTCAGATTAGTCCCATATTATTTTAATCAAAATTGATTCAGTACTTTAATTTTTATATCAAAATGATTTGAATAATTAAATCCAAGTTAAAGAAATTACTTATTTCCTTTTTTTTAAATCTTTATAACAAATTTTGAAAGTTACTGGTGGAATTGAAAAAATGTTGATACAAAATTTTGAATAAAATAATTATAATAATATTGATATAAATAAACTAAAAAAATGATAATCACAGACACATTAAATTTGACACAATACATTTAACATAAGCCATATTTGATTTGAGAGAGTTTCTATTCTTCAAATTATTTTCCCGCCAAAAAATTATAGTGTATTCTGGTAAGCTTATAACAATATAAGCGCATCATTTGAAATAAGTAAATAGTAACAAATTAAAAAGCTTTAGTAGTCATAAAGTCAACATTTTGTTGTATTTATAATTTTAATTTTATATATATTATTTGCAATCATAATTTTAAAGCAATTGCCAAAGTATATATGTACATTTTTAGAACTACATATCAAATGCATGATACATTTATTTTTGTGTATAAGTTAAAGTTTTATATCAATAAAAGTAAATTAGACATGAATTAGTTGAGTTTTTTACCTAGTCCAGTTGGCTGTAAGGTATTGTCTTGAGGAATTTCTGAGGCTGCAACATTTTTTGTCACAGATTGATTTTTCATTTCCAATTTCTTTGCATACTGTTGTTGTAATTTAGTTTGAAAGTTCGATGGAATGGTTTTGTTGAAACTTCTGGTGAAATTCAATAATGTAAATATAAAAAACAAGCTAGCTAAAAATTATATATACCATATCTGTAAAATTAATACTTAATATCAATAAATATTGATATATCATTAGTGACAATACTCTGCATAATGAAAAATGTCAATAAGGCCTTATATTTATCAATAATGAAAATTAATATTTGGTTCTAATTTAAACTTTATAGGAAAAGCTAGGTATGAAGTTATCCCCGAGTGGTTCCTGATGCAATAGAAAAAATAAATAAATTACTGACTTGCAAGAATAAAGTTTTTAAAAGTTTTAATGATATATTAGATGGAATATTTTTTGGGACATGTAGATTTTTTGTCTCCAATGAAACAATAATAAAAGTCTTAATGCTACTATTACTATACTATATAAAAATTAATACTTATTATCTAAATTATTTATTATATGCATAACTAACCCTTTGTTATCATTCATAGTCACTCTTCTGTTAATAGATTGATTTAAATTAAGGTCATCATCGTTTAAATCCACTAATTCCTGATTCATTTCAGAATGAATGAGCGATGGACTATTACATCTTTCAAAATGATCAAATTTATTCTTTTGTCTTTGTGCACTTTTTGGATCTAAAGCTGATTTAGAAGAATTTTTACCCATTTGATCTTTAGTAATATCAGAATCTTGGGAATTGTTATCATCACTATATTGTGACTCCGACTGGGATAAAGGACTTGTCTTTGTATTACTTTGGGATTCCAGATTATGAGTGTCAGTAGATGTTGGCAAATTACGATTAAAAGATTCACTTATATTATTTTGTGTATGAGATGTCGATTTTTTAAAGCTACTCTGTGACTTTTGATTTGATGATTGTGGTCTAGGTGCTTTGAACCCAGGCATATTACGACCTGAAAAAATTGGCCTTGTCACTCTAGGACCAGACATTAGTGGTTTTGGTTGATGGGGTACAATTTTTGGGGCAGGTCGGTGCCCTGTTAGTGTTAATTGTTGATGTATTTGAATTAAATTGGCGATAGTCCTCAGGCCTTGCAGAGTTGCTGTTGGGTCTGGCCGCGTGGGATAATTAATTCTTTTACGCTTCTTCTTTGATCTGAAATTTATTAAAATGATATTTGACTATAGAGAATACTAAAAAATTGATGTTGATGTTGAAATGTTGAAGTCTTATGAATATGGTATTCTAAATTCAACAAATAAACAAAACAGTTATTATTACGTCTATTAACTCGTAACAATAACAAGATACTGCATCAATGTTTTTATTCTTAGTTCATAAACAGTTGTTATGATATCGATCATTTGTTAACTCCGATAAAAATGCTTACTTTATGTTAAATGAAAAATACTTTTTTCTGTAGTTACTCACCCAATAAGAGTAACATTATTATCCATACTTGCTTTAAAGTTTTAATTTTGTAATATTTGGTAAACATACGGTTTTGACGTTAAGCTGTATGACTTTGACAATTTATTAATTTATATTTTGACATTGACACTGTTAATTCTTTTTTGCCTTTTTCTTTCTTTAGAAGGAAAAGGCAAAGGTATTACACCGTACGGCCAAGTATTTTGTAATTTCTATTCATATTCAATTAAATTGTAAGTCATAAAGCCACGTCTTCCATTTAAGTTTGACATTGTTTAGTTTTATAAACAGCGTTTTTTTTATTAATTTGTTTAACGGCCCTGGAAAGTTCCTGAACTGAGAGGTTCAGTTGATTGAGTTTCATCCTTTTTTAACACTTATTACGCACTAGTGATATTTCTTTCTTCGCATTAAATCTAAATACATTTTATCCAAATAAACTTTTTGAAGCACTTTTAAATCGTTAAGTGTAGGTATATATTTATGTCCATCTCTCATTTTCTAAAGATGAAAAATATTTATACCTATGATGATAAAAGGTTCTTCATTATCTATGTGGTCCGAACAGTGTACTCTGGTCCATATGTAATAACTATTCTACGCATTACCAAAGAGTATATAATCACTACGTACACGGATCACTATATGGGCTATGGTGTAAAGGTGGGCCATAATAATATATCTGTTCAATTTTCAACTGCGTAAAAACACCCGTTATCTTTTTTTGAATTATTCATATTTTGAGCTTAGATTTCCACCGACAAGTTGGTGCAGCAGTCATTTTAACTGACTCGAGATTGAGTTGCGGTTTCAATCTCACTCATGTCAAATATCTGTATAGGCAATACGATGTTTATCTTAGTCTAGTCCTTCTCCAGTGTGTTTATACAAAAATTCATAACAGTTGTTTCAGCGTTTAAGGCGTGTAAACATAACAAACAGATAGACAAGTAGAGATACTTTTACATTTAAACTGTTAGTACTTATTCATTAATTATTTAGCAATATGAGTTCAGTAAACACCCGGACACCCCTTTGAATGATAGATAGAGAAATAAGTTGATTTATTTGGTCTTTATTCCGACTATGATTCGTTGGAACGTTTATGGAGTAAGAAGGTAACTGTACTTTTAACTGTATTGACATCTTAGTTCGTAAGAAAGTCTTCAAAGACTATTTAGCGACCCGCTCCTGCTTCACTGATAGATATAGGTGATTACAAAATATCAAAATTTCTTATATGTTCATCAGGGATAATGTAAGATAGGACAGGATTAGACTTAAAAAAGGGGTACCTTGCCATCTTTTAATATGATTAATAATTTAGGATTCTAATGGTGAAAGAATTTTTCAAATCAGTCCAATAGTATCAGAGCTTTTATAATGCAAACAAACAATCAAATCTTTTCTCTTTATTTCTGATATTATAGAAGATACCAATTATAATGTATATTCTTAACTTTTTGTGGACAAAATGTTTCTATACGAAGTATATAGCTAGGTAAAAGTTAAGATGTATAATGAACAGCCTAGCTATAGTAGTACTCGTATACGGATTGGCTCGACCGGGGCAGTACCACATCCTCGCAAATCAGGGTGAGGTAGTTATTATGATATGTAAGAAAACCGAAATCCTTACCCTCCATTATTTTCCTTACCTCTTATTTCACTTCTTCTTCATACCTTTTAAATCTGGCCACGCATTTGTAGCTCCTTTCGTGTAGCAAAAGTCCATGGGCGACTTTGATCACTTAACATCAGGTGACCTGGCTGTTCGTTTACCCGCTTTTAAAGCAACCTTACCTTACCAAGGCACCTTCTCATCTTTTAATAGAGTTAGCTTTGAATAAATAATTAGTCGTTGCTTAGCATGATACATACTAATAATAGGAAGTTTTCTGGTGTCTATATTGTGCGCGTTAGTAACATACTTCTTTGTTATGAATAATAAAAATCATTGGTTGAATATTTCACATAAGACGGGAAAGTTGGTTCAGTTTATTTCCCGAGGTAAGTTGGCAGACCTACAAGGGCAATATCGTTGAGTTCTGAATCTGGCTGGAACTCAAGTTTCCTAATAAAATAAACATAATTAAAAGACAAACTTTTAATTAAGAACTTATCGTTAGAAGTATTAATTATTTAGTACAATCTATGTTAGCATTTTGTATTCGTTTGTTAAAAGTTTATTTTGTTTTATAACATTATTTTATAATTATTGCCATATCTAATTATTTTTTTTGTAATATGTATTGATATATATGTACATCTAATTAGCAGTTTTTGTAGAGACAAAGACATTTTCGAAGTTCTTCGTATAATATTTAAATGTTGCTACCTTTATTAAATTTTCAATTATCTTTAGATCCACCCTACAAACAATACTTTTTATTATTAGTATTAATTGAAATTATGCAGGCAAAGACATTTTTATAAATAATATTACAATTAATTTATTCATTATTTTAACAGAAAATAGATTTGCACATACGTATGTGTACCCTTACCGAAAAAAGACTTGCCTAATAAATACATTTAGTCTATATATAATTAATACATTTACATATGTAACATAATCCCTGATTTCTAAAATGTCAATATTCAGCCGAAAATTCATTCAAATAAGAATAGTAACAGGAGGTATTGTTCGAAATATGCACTTAAAACATAGTACATTCAAGCGGGACACAAAATGCAATATTACTTGTTAAGTCCACTTGACCCGCAGGTCCCCTTATACAGGCTGTTTTATTACAGCACTCGACGATACCACGAAATTCAAAAGAGGCCGCGATAAGAAGCATAATGTAGCAAGTGATGAAACTTAAGGTTTTATTAACACTTTAATAACGGTGGCTTTAATTGATATTAAAACGTCAACCAGTTTATCTAAGTTAAACTTTAACTCTGACACAAAGGACGTTCAAGGAAATTTTGATTAAAAATATAAAGGAAGGTAGATAGATTTATTACGACCTGATGTCAGCGAAGTCAAAGAGGGTAATACATTTTCTGATTTTACATCTGCAAAATTTGTTTTCATAAAAGGTGAAAATATAAGTCAAGTATTAATTTTTGTGAAATGATTTTTTAATATAACAATTGGAGTTATTTTTTTGTGATGTAAATTTTTTACGTCATGTCTTTTAATGTGACATTAATCTGTATACAAATATATATATATATATATATATTCTTATTTTATGAAAATTGACTTTTATTTTAACGGCTTTTATATAGGCTTTTTAAAAAACATTTATCTATGGAGATAATCTATTGTTTGTTCGTTTTTTTTCTTACATTCTTATAAAAATATCTTAAGTCGATCCATTTGTAATTCCATTAAAACGCTTTTTTTTGCTGAGTCCATCCAATGCCCGGATTGTTTTCTTTTATTTTCTATTTCCAAAAGTGATTGTCGGTCGATTCAAATGTTTTTCCTTTTGCTAAATTAAATTTATTTTATACTTATTATTACATATACGTTTAGAAAGGGCCAAAAAATCTTTTTTATTAGATCTTTGTAATTGTTGAATCTATTTTTATAAAGAGGCAGATAAAATAATTTACAAGGAGTATTATTTATTGTCTCTTTGGTAACGTCAGAAACAAAATACGTTTACTAAATAAGCGACAATTGTTTCTTGATATTTTTGGTGAATCGAAATCGACATTAGCGAACTTGCCGGCTTTTTTAAAGTAGTACTCAATAAAATAGAATAGAAGGATCAAAGACTTTTTCTAAGGAAGCCTAAAAGGAAAGGTATTTTGTTAAATTTTTAAAGAATTGCTGGTTCCTTTTAAGAATCAACAGTCTCACGACTACGCGATAGCGACTCTTGGAAGAAATTTAAATTTTTCTTAAGATTTTAGCATTGAAATGCTACATTTAAAATAAAATATCCCACATCACCATGTATAATAATGACCTTTGGAGATCGAGCTCCTAAATTAAGAGCCTATCGAATCTTCATGGGCATAATTAAATAATTTGCACTCATACCGTCAGTTGTTACTGTTGCTTTACTTTGATCGGCCGCAATAGCACGTTAATAACTCGATTCGCATTTTCCTTGTAGTGTCCGATAATATGTACACAATTAAAAGTTAATTTTAAACTTTCCAGACGTTAGTGAGACGGGAAGTGGTTCGTTAGTTTAAAGGACTTTTTATTTTAGTTTTCGTCGTCAAGTTGGTACTGGTTTTTGTTAGTTGGTAACTGAGATTCTTTTTTTATTATCTTTGATTACTTTAATTGTGTTATTCTGTTGTAATTAGAATTATTGTTAGTTATTTGAATATAAATTCACTAATCGTTGTGATGAAGAGAATTTAAAGAAATATTAGAAGTTCGATTTACATTTTTTATGTTATCTATCCAGGATTTTATTCTAATATTTCGAAAGTCGAGGGCAATCAATAGTTTATTATTAAACTCTATTTATATAAAAAAAAAAACTTAATTGGATTACATCAGTCTATGACTTGCTTACTCTTTCATATTTGATAGATTATCATATTTTTCTAGACTTTTATTTTGATTATTTTTTGTAAATACAGTAAAAATATTTTTATTTATATATTATAATTCGTGACTCCTAAAAAAGATACTGAAATCGGTAGTTGAAACATACCTGAATAAGTAAATATAATTGCGTATTTTTTTTTTAAAGAGTAAGTTTTTTATTTAATGAATTAAATTGAAAATGAAATTTAAGTCACGTTTTACTGTTTTGTGTAAATTCTTACATTATATTATATATAATTTATTTGATATAACAATAATTACAAAATGGTTTATTGAAATAAATGTCATAATGCGCTATTAACACAATTATGTACGACGTTTATTTATGTTATTGATCGTACTTAATGCTGATGGCGTTGATTTACACATATATAACCATTACCCTATTACGTACACTCATTAATTAGTGACTAGGTTCTGCACGTAACTTTACTAGCGATTTGTTTGTTCAAGAAGATAGCCTAGAAGTAGGAGAATCAAGTGTTAACAAAGTAGTGCGTTCTAAATTAATCAAATCAATTTAAAATATTTAGAAATTACGGGCGTAGCACAGTAGTTGGACAGACTCCTCCCATGTGAAAGCTATATCACATGGGAGGAGTCTGTCCAAGGGTAGAGTCCGAGGGGGGGGGGAGTTCTTTAACTACAAAGATAAACTAATTTTATACGGGTATTTCACAGCAAGATGTTATGATTCGAAATGCCGATGTCAGTTTTTCAGAAATATTGTAAATCATCGCCATTCGTCCAATACTCAAGGGGGGCAACCTAACCCCTCCCATGTAAACGCCTATACTAGCGATAATCTATAGCTGTTCGTATTTACAGTACTTATATGTTCAATAATAAATTAATACTGTTGACCAAATATGCTCTGATAAGTAAAATAAGCAATTTCCAGTATTTGACAAACATTTGAATAAACTTTCACGAGCATTTTCGAAATTATCTGATCAGCTAATATTGTAATCGACCCAAATTTTGTATACAGGAAGATTTTGTGTCGAAATTTCTTTTGTGAGCCTATAGCGAATTTTTCGATTAGTACTCGATGGAGTTTTGTGTAAACCAAAGTTACGTAAGTAAGTAACTATTCGACATATCAAACTTGTCGCTCGCATTCACAATGTATAAGAATCTACCAATCACACGCACTTTTGTTTCGATCTACTAATCACGTTCACTCGCTAATGTATTTCTTCTATTGTTTCTCCTTGTTACGACGAGATGGCGCTGATTCAATTTGGACTAATATTATAAAAAGATAATTTTGTATGTGCGTAGTAAGTTAGTACGTAGGAGGTAATCTCTGTAACCACAGTTCTGATTTAAAAGATTTTTTTTGCGTTTCATACCCTGTTTATTGAAGGTTATATTACATCACGCTACAACTTATAGGGGCGAAGCAGGGACCGTAATCGCAAGTGAGTTACATACGAGTTTGTTTGCGTAGAAACTCATGCCCTATTTTACCTACTTCACGTTTTTTCTCTTCGGAGTAAAAAGTAGCTAATGGTCTTGGCCCTATGCCTGAATTCATCAAAATTGGTTTAGCGGTTTAGGTGTGAAAACGTAACAAACAAACGGACAGACGTATAAACAGTAGTAATAGTAATCAATATTTTATGAACATTTTACTTGACTATTTATCACAAAACGAAAGATACCTTGAAGGCATAATGATCGGATGCTTTAGCATCGTGTTGTGTTGTATTGAAAACTTATATAATTATGACTTTTTCATAAAAGCAAACGACCTCAAAAGCCAAATATGTAATTCCGTTTACTTTGATGACATATTTATTGCAGGTATATGTATTTAAAGTCCAAACTTCTAAATCGATTTTGATTACAATTCTATGGGATCAGTTTCGTTTTTAGATCAAAATATCTACATACTATCGTCGTCATCCAAATTAAATATTTCACTTTTAAAAACAGTTGCCTTAAAATAAAATTAATGATTTTCTTAGATAACGCCGAAGTTTCGACTCCGCAAAGTCAATGTTACCTTCTTGGGGCAAGGTATTCGTTTTTATAATAAAATTCCGCAGAAAGTGTTACAGTTTACAAAAAAGAAATTTAAAGTACATATTAAAAAATCCTTAGTAGCTAAAGCATATTATTCTGTTTAAGATTATATAGATGATAAACATGCTTGGATTTAGTATAAGCTGGATTCACACAGGGTATTTAATATATTTGTAACACATCAATGTATGTACTCATCGTAAAACTTTAAAAAGAGTAACTATCGAGTTTCTTGCCGGTTCTTCTCGGTAGAATCTACATTCCGAACCGGTGGTTAATTAATTAATTAATTAGTGTTTAGTTTTCTTTTGTTTTTGTATTGACGATTCAAAAGTGCTTGTAAAAGCCTACTTGAATAAAGTTTATTTTGATTTTGATTTTGATTTTTTGACTTATATTTTTTTGTATCTCTACTATATTTTTAATTTGTGATTAAATTCATATTGTGTTCAGTGGTGACGAAGAACATTGTGAAGAGTTTTCCGGGTTTTAGGAGAAACTCAAGTATTTCCACCGATCATCATTGAACTAGCGAAAGAAAAGAAAAAGAGATCTTTGTTTCGATCGACTGGCAGAACAACGCATAGATTAAACCGCTGTTTCTAGAGATATGAAACTTGTGGACGTATTCCCCATCGTCAGTCAAATTCTAACAGTGCGTTAGCAACCTTAATGTAGAGCGAAAAAGATTGCATAATTTTACATAGACACCATTATTAATCAAAATTAATCTAATATTAAGTAGAAGAAGTAAAAATATTTATATAATTTAAAATCATAAATTATTGACTAAGAATGGTTTTTCATGAAAAATTTTACAATTATTTCGCTATCCTGTAAAGATGTTATGTGATGTAGGCATATAATTTCAATTAATAACATTAAAACTTTAGTTATAATTTTTAACAAGATACTACAAGGGAAATGGGATGCGAAACAAAGCGATGTGTTTCCTAAGTGCTTCTACGTATTTAAGAGTTTTTCGTCACCTTTTGAAAAAACGACGACCCCACAAACAGAAGAAGTATAAGAGATTTGACAGCAAGAAGTTGAGAGTGTCATGGCGAAAACCACGCTGATATGGTAAATATGTTCTTCATTTATTTACAATGTTATACTTAATTAAAGTAAAAGTTTTAAGATACTTTTTTTTGTCTTAAACATATATTTAAGAAGTTCTTACCAAGGTAGAGCCTAGCTGTAGACCATTGACAACAGTTTGTATACGGGATAGCACTTCAGCCTCATAGGAGATCGGCGTGAAGTGGCTCTAATAGCAGCGTTTCGTGCACTGAGTAGAAGAGCCGGAAGTCTAACCCCCTTCTTATTCCTTTCCTTAGTTTCGTCTCCCTTCGTATAGACATATATTTAAAATTATACACGAGTCACAGGGTCGGATTTAAAGGAATGAAGTTCTTGCCCTATTGCCCAATAGAGGTATAAAAAAAAATAACAAATTAAATCTTCTATTGCTGGGCAAAGGTGACCTCTCCCATTAAGGAAATGATTTTAGAGTCAGAATTTTTCCGGCACATGCATGTTTTCTCACGATGTTTTTCTTCACCGCCGAATACGAGATGAATTTAAACGCAAAATATAGTAGTTGAAAACTCAGCGATACTAGTCGGGGTTTGAACCCGTGATCATCGATTGAGATCGACTTGTTCTAGCCACTAGGCCATCTTGACTTTCAGAATAGAGGAGTTGAGACCCTTAATTATTTTTCGAATAAAATTTACAATTTTTATTGGAAATGAATAAAAACTTCTAATCAGGGCTTTTGGATATATCGATGTTTTTATGGATTGAAGTGTATAATATGAAAGGTTTGAACAATTATTGTTTGTACAACTGCGAATAAAGATTTTATTTTAATAATCTTTACTGTCAAGTCCCCGGGACTGCCCTCCTACAAATCGCCTCTGCACTTACTTAAGCTGATATAAATAAATGACACGTATGTTGCTGTTGTAAACTCTTTACATGAACAAATAATGTGCCGATTTAGATAGAATTCTCATTGTTTTTTCCTTAACATTCTCGTAGACTTTAGATATGGACTTACAGTTTATTGACCCTTGGTCAAAACGTCCAGATATCAAATCCAGAACAAAAAATTTGTACACGTCGGTCATACTAATGAGTATTATTTTTACATTCTAATAAGTATTTTTATAAAGGCTTAATTGGACGCTGATATGCAATACTGTGTCAAGCCACACGGGCTTCATTTTGAGAAAATGGCGTCTAAACATGTTAAACCTATTCTTAAAAAATATGATTGAAGAGGTATATATCCACCTTTTCTTTTATTTTTTTCATAAAAGGTATAATTAATTAAAATCGGATTGGTGTATTTCATATAATATCTAATAAGAAGTTTTTCAAATATTTGAGATTATTGCATTAATTGCAAAATATGGAACGCACTTGATATTCGAAACAATTAATTAGGAAACTTTTTTCGGTACCTTTTTAGTTTATATGACCTTAATTTTTTTGAATAATATTAAATATGTGATACAGTATCAAAATACATCAATATCTCAAAATTTGACTTTTTGTGGGTTGACACATTATTGCTTATCAGCATTCAATTATTAGTGTGATTGATATTGTCGTTCTGGGAACTTAGACTAGACTAGTTACACCTATAATTTTTGTTCTCAAACTTTCTCAAAGATTTACATAAGTTGTTTTCCATTGCTTTATACCTGAAAGAATTTACTGTCAGTGTATTATTACCTAGTTCTGGCATCATGTTACAGCGTTGTTCTAACGTTATAACGAGAGTAAAACTTACAAACATAATTCTGGCCTAATTATAACAGCCGTTAAGAAAATCAAAGCGTAGGTATACAATATCACGATTACACAGATTTCCTGAAATTCAACACACATATTGGTCTAAGGTAATAGATATCATCATCTATCTAGCATTTTTCCTGGTAGTACAGGCCAACTCTTACTTATATAATATTTTAGTCCAAGTATTGGCAAGTTTTCCAGTAACTAGCTTTTACTGTTTCATTTTCTGTGTATCACTTTAATGAGGTTTAGCTCTTGCTAACTGTATCTTTTACTTTAGTACTTTTTTACTTGATTACCTAATTATCATCTATATTCTATACTAATAATAAAATTCTAGCGGGTCGCTGTATGTACATGGAAGATATATGAAAAAAAATATTATAGGGGACCTTTACCAACGCAATAGAACCCAAAACAATGATTTTTAGAATTCTTATCTGTTTGTCTGTTTGTCTGTTTGTCTGTTTGTCTGTTTGTCTGTTTATCTGTGCGTTTGTGCACGCTAATCTCAGAAACAGCTTATCCGATTTAGATGCGGTTTTCACTAATATATCGTAGTAAGCTTCACTTAACATTTAGGCTTTGTTTCATGTCAATCGGTCCATAAATAAAAAAGTTATGTCAATTTAAGGAATCACGTTGAACATTTTATTGTGCTTATCACTAAATGCATGAAAGTATATACAGTAATTACATCAAAAAGTACATTTTTAAATATTTTGTCTGTCAGTCTGTCTGTCTATCTGTTTGTTCCGACTAATCTCTGAAACGACTTAACTGGTTCTGATGGTACTTTTTGCAGTTAGCAAATGTTATAAGGAGTGACTTGGGGTTACTTCTATTTTAGATATTTTTAAATCTATATATATGAAAAAAAATTTTAACGGGTCGCTGTCTGTACATGTAAGATATTTGAAAAAAAATATTGGAGGCCTTTACCTACGCAATAGAACCCAAAACAAAATTTGTTAGAATTTTTGTCTGTTTGTCTGTTTATCTGTGCGTTTGTGCCCGCTAAAAAAGATATATCAACTTATGGGGTCACGTCGAACATTATTTTGTGATTTTCACTAAATGCATGAAAGTACTTACATCAAGTACTGTCAGTCTGTTTCTTACGACTAATCTCTGAAAATAAAATTTTATGGGACTTTCACTCGCAGTTAGAGGATGTCCATTGATCACGTGAGGCCCAGTGAAAAGAGTGGGAATGGAAGAAAACAATCACAAAATGTCAAAAAGTCTCAAAAGTTCTTAAAAACATTACAGCAGCCCCTATAGCTAATATTATAGGGATTAAATTAGGCTACTTATATTAAAAAAAATATATTTATTTTAATCAATAAGTAAAAAAGAGAATAACACGATAACAAAATATTGGAGAAACCAATAAAATAGTGAACATTTTCCGATTTAAGAAGGGAAGGTATACATCTATACAAATAAATAAAATTGATGTATCTGTTCGTAATCTATACTTATAATAAAGCTGTAGAGAGGTCAATTCTGTACATGAAATATATTTTCAAAATAACTATCAGGGGGTGATTAGTGATCGATACTGATGCCAAAAAGGCAATCAGTAAAATTTTTGTCTGTCTGTCTGTCTGTCTGTATGTATGTTCCTTATAGAAACAAAAACTACTGGACGGATTTTAACGAAACTTAGTACAATTATTCTTCATGCTCCTGGGCAGGTTATAGTATACTTTTCATCACGTTACAATCAATAGGAGCAGAGTAATAAAGGGAAAACGGGAGACTTTACTCCAATTTTTAAGCTTCCGTCGCCTATGCAGCCTTAATGGTTAAAGTTACATAGAAATCGTGTATGACGGAAATATTCTACATAAAATTTCCTAAAAAATATCCCACAACAGCATATGTCTATCTTTTATGGTTGACTCACAATAACACGTGTAACTCCTGATAGGTTAGCAGTTCGGAGAATTCTGATTATATTTGTTTACTCTTACGTTTATAATACTCTCACTCATCACTAATTTATAAAAAGTTAACATTATTACCTATAAAATAAAAAAAATCATAGAAATCAAGTATTGTGGATTGACATATTATATTTCCCTATTAAATTACGATAGTTAATCTGTCTGTCACATCAAAATCACTGAACCCTGAGGAAGGACATACGCTACTTTTTTTCGAAAAACGACGAAAACGCGGACGAAGTCGCAGGCAAAAGCTAGTTTTAAATAAATGCATATGAAAGTATACACGGTACTTACAACAAAATTACCAATTTTAAAATTTTTGTTTTTCTATCTGTCACTCGGTTTGTTTCGGCTAATATCTGAAACAGCTGGACCGATTTTGATGAAACTTTCACTAGCAGAAAGCCAATTTTATAAGGAACAAAATTGAAACCAATGAAATAGTGAATAATATCTGATTCAAATAGGGAAGATATACATATATTATATTAATATAATCATTTTAAAAAATAATATATTTACTGGGTAATTTTTTTACTGGATATGATAGAACAAAACCGAAACTATAAGCAAAAGCGAAAAATAATTTAAGTCACAGAGCCGATTTTGATTAAAACTAAAACTGCATCATTAGTTTTTGAAAAATAAGTTTTCCTAGCCAGAAACGAACACGTTGATTTTGCAAAAAAATAACATTCTGTAGTATTGCACCATCTGATACCTTCACACATTATAAAGATCAACTTTAGTGAGGTAACACTTAACAGTAAACTGCAACAAAAAGAAAAGGCTATTCTACAAAATTCTATCAAATTCTTACATTAATTAAATCTTTAGCAACACGATGTTGTAACACTAATAGCGGGTGAGTACAATAGCCGAGTCCAGTGAAATGTAGATTTTCAACAAACTGATTCATCTTTTTAAGAATTATCTAAACCTACCTAGGTAACTGAGTAGGTGACGGGGACCAAAACAAACGTGACATTCTATCAACTTTGTATAACTCACATAGAAAAAAAAGACAAACATAAAAGAAGTTACTGTGAGTAATTCATTTTTTATATTTTCGATTGTATTGTTTACACTCTTCCTCACTTTAGTAGATGACTAGTATTTTGATGCAATTTATAATTAAATCGTTCGAAGTAACGCACATTTTTTTCTAAACTTACCGGAACCCATGATTTAACCCACATATTTGATTATGTCTATGTAGAATCGAATACTTAACTTAATTAATGTATAGATTTAATGTTATTTTGTAAAAAAAAAAACCTTTTCCTTTAATTTGCCGCTTACTATTACTTTCCAAAAGTTGATCTTTACAAGTGACACTATTAGGTGGTGCAATAATACAGAATGTATTTTTTTTAATTAGTGGGTTCTATTTCTGGCCAGTAAAATCATGAAATAAAAAAAAATATGATGCAGTTTTAAATTTTTTTTAATCGGACACGAGACTACATTAAGTATCTTTCACGATTCCTTATAGTTCCGGATTTGGCCTATTAAGCCCAGTAGAAAAAGTCACCCGATATATAATACAAGGAAAACCTAGGTGCGAACTTACTGTTTTGCAGTCGATATTTTAAAGACTAGGTACCACAAAACAACTTTTCTTCAACATTTATAGTGAAAACCGTGGAGGAATACCATATCTGAGTTAGTGTCTGCTTATAAATACAACCAGAAAGTTCCCAGATTCAAAGTAAAAAGCTCCTTTCTTGAGCAGCACTGCAGACTATTATAACCTTGCTTTGCAGGAGACATGCCAAGCATTCTGTAATCCACGCGAACGAAGTCGCGGGCACAGCTAGTCTAAATAATATATACAGCCGAACATTAAACCTCCTCTTTTTTCGAATTTGGTTAATTAAAAACATGTATGTATATTTTCATCGTTTGTTTCATTTTCTTATTTCTATTCCTTAGGCGGGGCATGGTGTTTTAGTTTAACACTAGCTGTGTCCTGGTTTCATTTGCGTGAATTTTAAGGAAAAATTACGGTGTAAGGAGATGAAACTGGGCGTTCAGTTTTTTTTGTACAGATAATCAAATTCGACGCGAGTCAAAGCGGGAGTTTAACCTAGTGGATAACTTATTTATCTTAGTATATAATAAATTTTGTTAAAAATACAGATTCGATACAACGCCAAAATGTTATGATGTAGCTAAATTCTAAACAACAACAATCTTAGCTTGTGTTTTGAAATCTAGTTATGAATAATTTAAATTATTTCTTACTAGTCTAGACAGTAGGTCTAAACAAAGCTGCTTGTACTCGTAGACTAAATGTCATCAATTTATGTAATTTCGTTAAAATCATTATCTTATTTTTTTTTTTAACTTCTAAATGCGTAGCCATGTCCTGGTGGTACTTAGAACGGTCTATCATAATTTCATGGGTATACAAATAATAAATAAATAAATAAACGCATCACACTCAACGGCCTCGTGGTTTTGTGTCGGGTGTCCGGAAACACACACAACACTAACACAACCACCCAGACAACGACAAACATCCGTATGGCCAACACAGACGTTTGCCTTGAGCGGGGATCGAACCCGCGACGTTAGCGCTTCAGTCAGTTGCAGTGACCACTGCGCCAACGTGCCTGTCGTGAAAAATTTCGATTTTGTGATTTTAAGAAGTTCCCTCGTCGGAAGCAATACCCTGAATACAGCGGCCATATCATGATGGCAATTATAAAGGGCTTCATATTTTGATGTTGACCGTTGAGGAGTTTTCCAGTCGGTAGCTAATCCTGAATGCAACTGCCATGTCTTTATGGTATTTATAAGAGGCAATTATTATTGAATGTGTATAGAAATTTTTGCGTTTTTGGTACTGATCATTGAGGAGTTCCCTCGTATGTAGAATCCTAGATATAGAATCAGATCACGCTCAGCATTAAGATGCATTGTCATCGAAAATAAACTAACATATGTATAAAATTTTTGATTCCATAGGATAAGGGAAGGTGGTCTTTATTTAGCAGGATTTAATCCGAACAAACAATATTGCGAGTTCAATAATAACTTATAAAATCAATTATTAGTTTCAAGGTTGATCCAATTAATTTTATCATAATATATCCTTTTTAAGTTAGTTAAACTTTTTATAATATAGTTTTTTGTTGGTATTTAACTCGTTATCACGCTAATGCTAGTGCAGTGAAGATTAATTTTAATTAGCTTGCAACGGTCTTTTAGCCCGTTGTTTCTAATAAGTTTTTAAATAAGTCTAATCAATTTAAAATGTTATTAATTCTTATAGTTATAATATATAGGTTTTAAGTACACGCTGCCTTTCCCGGCTTCGCACGGATGTACTAATTAAGGTTTACTTGCTTTTTATATGAAGATTTTTACCTCAAATTTTTCATATTTTCGTACGATTTCACATTTTCTTTCATATAAACTTCGCTCCGTCAAACAATCAAAACAAATAAACGAATTAGTCAAATAGTCTTTCTGTAGCGATGCACGTGCATAGAGTCTATTTTTTTTACTTGTCCTATTTGGTAACCATACCCGGAACGATAATCATGAATTTTCGAACATTATTTTTCATTTTAATTTTTCATTATAAAAAATGATTTAGTTCAAACATTTGATCGATAATTTCTCAACTCTAACTCTTATGTATGGTTAAAAATACAGCATATTTGTCAGAAAAATAAGAAAAATAGACTATACTTTCGAAAATTATTTTTATTTTTATAACTTTTGTAATTATTATTATTGATTTATAAATAAAATATCTAATTACCTTGCTTACTTACTTTTTTATCAAATGTATTTACATATATTTAGTAAAAACATTCAGTTTGTCTTAAAATAATAACAAGAAAATGTTGTACCTACAATGTGTCAAGTGTAGTCAATTAGTTATTTCTAATTCGGGTCTTAATTTCAAAATTACAATATTTTTATCGACTTTAAATAAGGACGAGAATGCTAATTCAAAGTGTATTTTTTGTTTGTTATCTTAAAACTTCGTCATTTGTTTAACGGATTAGAAAATTATTTTTACGCTCCTTATTAGAAAAGATTTATTTTAGATACATCCAAATTTTCATCAAAATGTAAAATAAGTATCTAATCTGAATCTGAATTAGCTATATGACTTATAAAGTATAAATCGCGAAAGTTTAAAATATAGTATTGATTGAGATAAAAATTGACTCGTTTTTGTTCGACAGGATTATATGCTGTATATTGGCAGTACTACCTTATGATTTTAAGAGTCAAAATGCATCAGAGTACCATGGTCTATGTATTAACATGGTGCTGAACAGTATGGAGAAGCTGAAGACGTTGGAAAATTGTACTATCGTGGTTGGAGATCTCAAAATATTAACTTTAGAAAGAACAACACCAGATGATTTTAAGAATCTCTCTTTTCCTAAATTAAAAGAGGTATGTATTTTATGGGAATAGTAGAGGTATTTTAATTTGATGGAGCATAGCTGTAGACCATCGGTACCAGCTCGTATTTGGCAGGTTCGATTGGGACATTAACACAATCTCCCAGAAATCAGTGTGATTTATCCAATATAGAGAGAGTCGAGAGCCTAACCCTCTTCCGCGTTCCTTTCCTTTTACTTCATATTTCTTTCCATTCCAAATTCCTTTATAAATTGATTACGCATTTGTGATTCCTCTGGTGCTGTGTTCTTTGTGACTGGGTGGCGGTGATCACTTAACATCCATATGATATGGTATGTATGGTATGACTAGCTTGCTTGTTTGACCGCTTTTTTCAAAGTACGACTTTTTGAAGATTTTGTGTTAAACTTAATTTGCCACACCTACCACTCTATTGTACGGCCGATATACGTCTTAAGTTCCTACAGAAACAAGGACATTTCTGCGGTACGTTTACCTTCACTAGAGCAAAAGATGGTACTTAAACACCTATCATAAATTTCAATGCTACTTGTCTTGATTTGAACTTGTAATATATTCAGACATAAAATAGAAGGGGATCTCAATTCATAGTGTATTTATTTTTAAAAATGTTTGTTACCTCAGAACCCCGTTATTTTTTTAACTGATTTAAAAAAAAAAAAACTATTTAAAGGTTATGCTTTTAGATTGGTGTCATAGAAATTTATATTTTTTATGTAGTGTAGTTATAAATGTGATCCAACGTTATGTTTCGGTAAAAAAATAATCGTACCATATTAACTAAAACGTATTTTAAACATTCAAAGCAAAACTATTTCCAATAAATATTCCACGACAAATAATATTAAAAACTTTGTTTACGAAATAGGAATTTCTTAACTGAATACAGTATAGGTAGACAGCTATTATTGTTGCCGACAATTTCTTAGAAACAGGTACTTCCAATTAATAATATCAAAAGATAAATTAGTATGAATAAACGGTTTATTTAATTTTCTTACTTTACTGGCGAAACAAAATACAATAGTCAATATTACAATGTCTGTAAATTATTGACAGTATTTTCTATTATTTTCTAAAAAAAGTTCTTTAACTTCGACGTGTGTATGTATGTATGTATATGTGTATCTGTGTATCTATAAATCTGTGTGTCTGTCTGTGGTATTGTAGATTCTAAACAAATGGACGAATTTTGATTTTTTTTTGTTTGAAAGCTGATGTAATAGGGATGATTCTTTGCTATCTTATATATAAAATTCTCGTGTCACAATGCTAGTGACCATACTCCTCTGAAACGACTTTATTGATTTTTATCAAATTTTATATGAATATTCAGTAGGTCTGAGAATCGGCTATTATCTATTTTTCTTACCTCTAAGTTGCTCACCCTTAACATTTTTTATTCATTTTTGACATTTTTTTTTGTTTTTATTTCTCTATAACGTGGCATTAAAATACATACAACCCTAAAATTTTACCCTTATATCACAAGCCCTATTTTTAATAGCCATTTTAGTAATTTAATTATTTTTCATCCCGCTCGATCACTATGGCAAAACAACGTTTGCCGGGTCTGCAAAAAGTATTTTATAAAAAAATGTTGTTACGTTGGAAGTTTATTAGTTATTTTCTAGTAGTTGAGAGAATTTTAACAACTTATATTGATTTAATCGAGTCGAAATTTACAATACTATGAATGATATAAAAATAATATTAATCCATAAGTTTGACTTGATGCTGCAGCATCATATAGACTCAGCAGGATACACAACTTGTCACTAACATACAACAGAATTATCTTGTTGGTGCTAGTGCAGAAAGATTCTTATAAAAGCGCTTTTTCTTTTTGGCTGTTTACATATAGTCTAATAGTTCAATTACTCTTTACCAGTGTTACCAAACAAAAAAATTAATACTTTCTAATGTCTCAACGTTTATAGCAAATGTTTAAATTTTCAGGTTACAGGGTACATGGTCGTTTACCGAGTTGCTGGTTTGGAAACACTCAGCAACTTGTTACCAAATCTAGGAAGGATTCGAGGAAACACACTTTTGTACAACTACGCCTTAATCGTGTATGATATGGCAGACCTAAGACAGGCGAGTATCACTAGTAATTTTTTTTAATGATAAAAAATACGACAGCTATGTAAATACTATATTTAATTCACTATTAATTATGAAATGAAATGAAATGAGCGAAGAACTTTTGTCTCCATCATCATATAGTATAATTGTCCACAGTGGATCACTTTACGTTTCCTGAATAATATTACAATTAACGACTATATTTTGTAACTAGTTTAAAACGTAATAAGACTATAGGGAAATTTATTCAATGAACACATACACATAATAGCATAATGATCTTAATGACTCTAGACATAGTGTTCTCAAAGGCGCGATAAAAGAAAAACTCATAATTTATGTTCCAGATCGGTTTACACAGTTTAATAAAGATAGACCGGGGAGGTGTCATCATTTGGGGCGGTCCACTCACTTGTTTCGTGAACACTATAGACTGGAACGCTATCGCTCCAAGATATCGACATATTTTAAGCAAACCTGACAAGCACGCTCATTGTAATTTTCCATGTACATGTACTACCAACCCTGATACCAATCGCTGCTGGAACAATAAGTATGTAGAGGTATTTTATTATGTTTATCATAACTGTTGTGGAGTACCGATTCCGATTTTATATTTTTTTGGGGTTCCTGTGTGGGTTGGCGATATATTTTGCAGAGCATAATTTTATGCACCTCAACTTATTTAGATGTTTCGTAAGGATATACCCGTATTCACATTGTTTAGGTAAAATCTAGAAAATCTAGAAAATCTAAAAAAATATTTCTTTTTGATTAAAAAAAATCTACAATCGAATTTCGTTAATTGTTGTTTTGTGTGAAATAAATATTGTATAAATAGTAATTGTACAAATAGTTATTTTTATTTATTGTAGGAAATGTCAAATCTTTCTCGAAGGGCCGGACAGTTGGAATTGCAGTAGAAAGTGTCTTGGTTGCCGTATCACGAACCCAAACAGCTGTAATCTTTGCAGAGATTACACGCACAAGGAAGATTGCGTCTCGCATTGTCCAGAAGATACGTATGTTCCCATGTAACTCTAGAATCAAATCCATTTATTCTTTTAATCACTTGAAATTACTTTTTGGAGAGAGAGGTTAAAACATAATTTAATCTAAAGGTAACTGGCGTAATAATTGACGCTACTGCGTCACCAGGTGAAGGTGATAATTTTTAGCTTCATAGCTTAAGCTATTCTGATTAGGTATATTAACGAATCGAATATTTCTATACACATACTTTGAGACTTGAGTAATTGTTCACAATGTGTCATATCTCATCCGAAAATAACAACAATTTAGTCTTCTTAATACTTGCGAGGATCTGTGATCTGTCTTATTATTATTTTTTTTACTACAAGGTCATCTTAATTCGAATTATTTCTTAATCTTCTATTTTAATACATATTACAATACAATTAAAAAAATTATACCTAGTCATAATTTAACAACTTATACGCATTTTCAGTCTTCTTCTGTCAGTGAGCAATCATTGTGTTACAATCGATGAATGTGAACATCTGAACCGTTGGGAGTGGAACAAAACATGTGTATCGGAATGCCCCAAAAATTTCATGCAATGGAATCAAAATGGAAAAACAACCTGTATTCCTTGTCATAATTGTCACAAGGTACTTCGCTCTCAGAGATCGCAGAAAAAAATAGACATCTATATATGTAGCTTCAATCTGGTTCTTTTTAATAACTTTAGAAAATAATACTAAAACAACTAACTTCAACAACTTCAAAAATTTAGAATACCATAAATATAATTTTCGATAAAAGCAAAACCTTGAAGATATATAGAAATAACCATAATATTGTACAAATTATTTAAATAATAAAAAAAAAACAGTCATATACTTTAAATTATTGTTTTCAAAGTTCAAGTTTATTTTAATTATTGTCTTTTCAATTTTCAGACATGTGGAAATATAACCCTTCAGACATTAGATACAATACAACTTGCAGAAAAATGCGCATATATCAATGGCTCCTTGACCATTCACGTTTGGTCTATACCAAATGTCGCTGATGAGCTGAGATATTTCATGAAGAATATTATAGAAGTAACCGATTACATCAAAATCTATGGTTCAATTACACTAACTTCTCTAGATTTTCTTTCATCGCTTCAACGGATCAGAGGTCGAAGTTTGTTTAATGGAAAGTATAGCTTGGTAATTTACGATATGCCTAATCTTCAATCTCTATTTCTACCGAACGTTATGCAAAGGCTCAAAGTTGACAAGGGAACTGTAAGATTTTACAGGAACCCCATGCTCTGTATGCAACATATCAAGAAATTGACTCAAAGATTGCCAGTAGCACCCAACGAGCTTGACATACCACAAGGGTTAAATGGCTATAGTGGGACTTGTAATGAAATTTCTCTAAATCTAACAATAGAAGTGAAAAATGAGACATTCGCTATTGCGTCACTATATAATTTATCAAAACGTGTGCATTATACAGTTCTATACGTGAGAGTACCCCATGGATCGAATGTTTCCATAGTACCCGAAACATGTAGTGACTCAGAATGGTTCGCAATTAGTGTACCAGATGAAATTAACGATGTTGTAAAAGTTCCATTGCCATATCTTCGTCCAGCATCAACTTATGCTCTTTGTGTTGAAAAATACGAGCCATCGTCACGTCACTTGGCTCGTAGTGGAATTACGAAATTTAAAACTCTTGTTGGTAAACCTGAACCGCCGTTTATTATGGAACTGGTAGCATCTTCATCTAATGTCATCGTAGTCAGATGGGCAGATCACATGGATTTTCGGCCGTACATAACACGTTACGAGCTAGATATAAATTTGGTCGATATTAATGATAATGATATTATCGCTAGAGATCATTGCACTGTTATTGATGATGAGATGTTCGATATAGATTATGCACGACATGCAAAAGTTATGCGGCCGCCATTGAATTACGAAAGAGGTTGTGAAAGTATGTGTGGAATTCTTTCTTCCGTGCCAGTCGGTGCTATGGTCGAGGATTATTTTGATGTATGCGATGTTATTGGCGAATGTGAAGAGAATTCAGAACGATCTAAGAACTCCAGTTTCAAAGGAATAGTTAAAAGCTTAGCACTGGATATAAACGGTCAAAGAAATAATTATCAAGTCGGTGGTTTAGCTCCATTTAGAGATTATAAATTTCGTTTGAGAGCTTGTACTAAGGATTCCTGTAGCCGAACAGCTAAAGGAGTCGTTCGAACATTGCACACAGAAAATGCAGATATAGCATCTATAACTTATAAAAATGTTAGTGATTCTGGGTTGATTTATGTAAATTGGGAACCACCAAAAGTAACAAATGGACCAATACTGGCTTATACTATTGAAATTTATCCCAACGTTAAAGTGAGCGATAGTCTAGAGGTGATGAACCACTGGGTGCCGCAAACTTGGTGCGTTCCTGGGAATGAAACTAGCATAACCGTCAAATCAAACAAGGCTAGTAAATATTTGGTAAGAATATGCTCTACGACATTGGCTCATGCGTACGCGTGTAATGAATGGAAAAAAATTGTTGTCATCGATGAAACGGCTTGGTGGTGGAGTGGAGTATTATTTGGATTTTTCATACTCGTCTTTTCGTGGGCTATCGGCTGGTATTGGAGAGGTAGACCGAGAAGGAGTGATAGTATACCACTATTTGACATTACTGCAACATATCGCCAAGAAAGTGAACCGCCAGCTACAATGCTATCAGATTTTATGCCCATACATAATATATCTTTATATAACTTGAGAGATTTTTCATAGAGTAAATTTACTCATGTTAATAGATGAATATACAATTTATTGTAAATTATGCTATTATGGTATTTTATAGTAAACACAATACACAAGTTCATTAAATTAAGCGGGTCAGTCGTAGGAATTTTTTTTTGACCATCTACCACGCTCGATTCTCGAGCCGTGTAGCTTTCTTGTATTTTCCTAACTTCAAAATCTGTAACTGGTTCCTTTTAACAAATTTCTTTAGCTCTCATAGTTTCAGATTTCTCCCTTCTGGTACATCTGAACTAACCTGTATACAAGTTGTTGTAATACAAAAAAACATTCCAGATGAACGAACAATTAGATGCTGAGTTTAATTTTGTGTAATGGAAAAGAAAGTAAATGTTTACGAAGTATCTTGTAACTTGTTAGTAAAGCGGTTACGGTGTTCGTGAAAAACAAAAGAACCGCTTTGATTATTTTAATCACTAACATGGAAAAGATTAAAATGAAATTTATAATTCAAAATGTTCTTTATATCATATTAAAAATAAAAGAATTGTCTTAAGCGTTTGTATATAATGAATAATATTTATATTTGTAAGAGATTTTTTTCTGTATATAAAAAGTAAAGTGTTAAAAATTTCTAGGAAAAGTTATAAGCGCTAGCAATTGAGTTGAGAACTAAATTATATGTTGCTGAAACCGTCAATGAAACTGTCACATTAGATAACACTCTTTAATGATATATAATATAAAAGATGGTTAAAATAAAAATAAACTCATCCAGCAAGATATTTTGATGTATTTATTTTTCTTCTATTCAAAATGTAAAGTATAAGTAAGAAAAGCAATCATCGAATATGAATTCTGTATAGAAGTAAAGAACTCCCTAGCTCTCATTCTGTGCTCTAATCCGACACTATCTACAGAATTTTGGGAAGCAAAACGTCCGTTTGACAGTGAAGCGTGAAATCACGGCTTATCTCAATTCAGCAGATCTTCCTGGGGCTAATTAAACCCTCGAGCATTTGAAACATTCTCGCTGCTCAGTGTCACTTAATTCTTAAAGGTGTATTTTGGATACAAAATACGAGCTATGTTTATTCAACGGCTAAACTAATTTCGCAATATTTTTTTCACTTTTAATTAAAACCATTTTTAATAAGGATGCAATTTCTTTTATAAGAACAATTTAATCCTAACTCAACACAAACTATTTTTTATGACAACAGTTTTCTATAGTACGAGTTTTGATAGTTTTCGATAGTGTAATTTTCGATTGGTATTTATCTATACATTGGCTAGCCGTGCGTCTAGCGAAACTATCTATTTATTTCACCGCACTAGTAGATTATGATAGTAAGGGGCGTAGAAGTATTGACGGTGTGACAAACATGAAAAAAAAATTAATAGAAAACACTGCATAATATAGCGAGCATTTTGGCTGGAGACACGAGTTTGCACCCAAAATTAAAATACAGGCACGGGTAATTAACAGACATGGGTAGTCAATGTTTGAAAGAATGCCGATCGAAAATCACTATAATACTAAAATATAAAATACTAATCAATAATTATCACATCTCATACTTTTTAGACAGCGATCCGACACGTGTCAGTGCCAGTAACTAGCATGTAAAAGGTTTTACTTGCCACCGGCATCTTGCCACCGTTTTAGTTGGCAGTTGGCACCGACTTCAAAATTTTGTAGAAATATTTATTTATTGTTTGGTTTTGAAATCGGTTTAATTTTTTTTTTAATTTTAAAATGAATTTTATCATGATTGAAATACGTTTTATTATTCATTTTAAGTTACAATTAGTGACACAAAATTAAATATACATCGCTTTTCGAAAGAGAAAAATGCAAAATGCCAAAGCTGTTAAAATACCGAAAGATATGTTATAATGAGTAGCCAATAGCAATCAAATTAATTTACCAATCATATTACATATAATTACTTAATCTATTTCGACCTATCAATTAGTTGAACAAATACTACAATTTATTTTTATTATATTAAGCAATATATTGAATAAAGAATAACTGAATTGATTGTTTATTTTATTAATATCTATTGGAAAACTGTATTCACGTCCACTGTGATGGATAACGAATGTTCTACGTGTTAAAAAAAAATAACGTTACAATATAAATTTACAGATTACATTTACTGTTAACAGGTTTTTAGGAGTTAAATTTTCTTATGTATTTCAAGTCGTAGTTTAAAAAAAATCTATAACCAATGGACCTGTAACTTGACGATTCAAATGTGCTGTAAATAGCCTATTTGAGTAAAGTATATTTTGAATTTGAATTATCTGTGCTAAGCACGAAGGGTAGAGATCAGGAAATCGTTAAATACGGATACAATAGCTGGCCTTTCCTGTAGAATAAGAATAATTTTATTTAGCCGTTTTTAGTCTAGAACGGGTCGCTATATAATAAAAGTATATATTTTAAACTTTCGCGATTTATACTATTCATATTGAATATAACGGGTGTTATCGCGATAACTAATGGAAGTAATACCTTATTTTTATTGTCCGAAGTTTCGACGAAGTTGCATTCGTCGTGATCACGAGTTGACTGAGCTCAGTTATATTAAATATGAAATATAAAAGTACAGCTTTGTCTATCTAATCTTGTCTTTTATATTATTAGTTACTATGTATTGTTAGTACGTATTTTACTCTTATCTAGAATAGATTACTCGTCTGTGCTCTTAGTCGAAAATTACACTTATAAATTTGTGTTCAGATTTTGTTTTGTAAATATTATTATTATAAGCCTTCCTTTAGTTTGCCTTATACTATTACTACCTTAAAGTTGATCCTTCTAAGTAACACTATCTGATGGTGCAATAATATAGAGAGTGATTTTTTTTTGAAAATCAACGTTGAATGGTTTAATTCTTGGATAGGAAAATAATTGAAAAAAAAGTAGTCATGCAGGTTTAGCTGTTCAAAAACGACCCCTAAGTTCCTTTCAGTATTTTTCGGTATTCCTTATAATTTCTCACTTGGCTTAGCACGCCCAGTTGAAAAACTCATTCTATAATTTTTTTTTCATAGTCATTCCGTATTAATTAGTGACTAGAACTCCAGTGATTAACAAAATTAAACTTCATTTCCTAATTCATGATTTACAAGCACTTAGCTTCATTTAGTTACTCCTTGTAACAAACTTCTAGTAGAGATTCTTAAACAAAAAGTAATCAAAGTTCCATTACTAAGGACAGTTAATTTAACAGGTACCCAGTCTACGATCTTTTTAATTTAAACTCTAACAACGAAGTTTTAAAGTTCTTAATTTTTTTTAATAATAATGGTTAAAAATGCATTTTCAAATATTGGCTGTTAAGCAATTTTACTATATAACTGGATGTTGATAAGCAATAATATGTCAACCCACTAAAAGTCAAATACGGAGATATTAATGTATACTGATAATGTATATATATATATATATATATGTTTAACATTATTTTTAAAAAATCCAGTCAATTTAAATATGTACGAAAAAAAGTTTCTTAATTTAATGTTTCCAATATTGAAATATATTTAATATTTATCAATGTGCTATGATTCCGTACATTTAAAAAACATGTTATTAGATATACACTCTATTATACCAATCTTTTAATTCACTATAGCTTTTGCCAAAACAAAAAAAGTATAGATGGATTTATATTTATATACGTATTCAAACAAATTTATTAAGAATAGATTTGACAACTTAAGACACCATTTTCTCAAAATGAAATCCTGTGGTTTGACATAGTATAAGCAATCAGCGTCCAACTATAGATATTTTAGAAATAAGCTCATGGATTTTGTCACGCAGAATGCCGATTAATTTAGACGATGTTGCCTAGCAGTCAGATAGCAAATGACAGGCGAGAATATCTTTGAGAAAACAACTCAATTCAACAAAGAACTTTTTAAATTTGTAAATGGATTTATATTTTTAACATCAATCAATCAATAATTGATTGATTGATGTTAAAAATCGGTTTAGTTGTTGAGTACATATAGTTCACATACATTACCTTTCTTTTGGGCTTCGCCACAATCTTTTGGTTTTATTTTATTTTTATCAGATTTTCGAAGCAAAGGATTTTGTTTTTGAGCTTATGTATAACCTAAACCGTTGGCGGATTTCAATAAACGAGGTATCATTGAATTCGTCTCAACTGTGACTATGACACAGGGTATATAATTACAGGAATTTAAATTAGAACGAATGAACGAAAACGAACGAAATTGAATTACGCACAAAAAACCGATTTTATTTATACGATTTCAAATTTTCTTTCATCAATGCAAAATTACTTAGATGTATATTTTGTATCATTTATTTTAGGGAGTCGGATTTTTTAATTTTTTATATGACTTAAGTCCTGTTTGTAATTACAGTGGGATTATCGGGTCCAATTGTAAATCTAAACAGAATCAGTCTAGCCGTTTAGGAAGATTTCAGTGACATCTACACGTATAATTGAAATAAATGTAGAACGATATATTATTTATTTATAATAGTACGCATTTTGTTTGCTTGAATGAGATACTTATACCTAACTAGTAGATTTAAAAACCAAATCACTAAACCGATTTTGATTAAAAAAAAATTTTCAAAATCTGTTTTGAAGTGAAGGAGTTCCGTAGAAACGACATTAAAAAAAATTATTTGTTCGCGGCTTCGTTTGCGTTAACATAGATTTTTTTTAAATACCCATATATTCAAAAAATGTAGCCAATGAACCATCTAGAATAATGTATCTTTCCAAAGGTATCATAATTTTTAAAATAAGTTCAGTGGTTCCGGAGTTCACTTAACACATATAAAATACGCTCTCCTTTATATTAGTGTAGATTCGAACCATTTATGATATTTTCGATACAAATCCTTTACGGTTCATTTCATAAATCCCTTTTCCATATATAGACAAGACCGCCTTCCCGAGTCTTTGTTAATACTTTCAATATATCATGTTGGGCATTCAAAATTATATTTTTACGTAGATCAAATTATTTCCATATGAATAACATAAAACGCTCCTGGGAAGGTAATAAAAGTACGCGGTTATCAAAGAGTTTTATTATTAGCGTTCCTGTTAGTCGAAAACGGATATACCGTTGTTTCTTATGCGATAATGCCTTTTTTGTTCGTAAATGTGATATACATATATATATTTAAAGAAATATGAAATGAGACAGAATGAATTCGAAGTTATTATGTTTACAAACTAAAAGCCGGATTTGGAGATATTGATGTATTCTAATAATGCGATATGTATTTAACATTATTCAAATATTTTTCAAGTCATAAACACTAAATAAGGACCGAAAAAAGTTTATATATATATATATATATATATATATATATATATATATATATATATATATAACGACGACTGATAGTCATTGAAGAGTAATATGTCTAGTTTAATTGCAATCCTATCACCGTTATATTGTTTAGTAATTGTAATAGTTTCAGAGGAACTAGTTCGAGGAATAGAGGTCTAAGTACGATGGTCATTAAATGCAGAGGTATTAGGCTCGTTATTCACCATACATATGTAACGAAATGTGCCAAAAGATGAGGAGTTTTTATATTATCGTCTACTTATTAATTTGATGACCGCTCTGGTGCTGAATGTACCTCTAACGTCGACTGTTGCGGGTTCGATCCCCGCTCGAGGCAGATATTTATAGTTGGTTGGTATAAATATTGGTTCCTAGGTTTGGGTGTTTGTCCTTGTGGGTCTCCCCACCGTGCCTCGGAGAGCACGTAAAGCTGTCGTTCCCGGTTATTGTCACAATCACCTGATAATGATCGTTACTCGTAGTAGGGAAATTATTCTAGTCTAAATGGTTACTGGCTTTGCCTTCAGAGGTTGCGGAGGTCAGATGGCAGTCGCTCTGTGTAAAAATCAGTAACTCGTCAATATCTAGACTAGAATGTCTACTTATTAATTTAAACAAGTGTTTTATCTAAAAATGAAGGCAAAGTGGGTCGCTTTTAAGAGCCAGTAAATACTTGTAGCTCTGCGATTAATAAAGTACAGAGTGAACGATGTGCCTTAAGACTTTGCAGTGAATTGTTAGTGCCCCGAACGCTTGAAATTGTATGAATGTCTGTTTCGGTGAGTTATGGCGGTTTCCGTGGCGTGGGATGGGATGAATTCAGGTTTTAGAAACGTTTGTAGGTCTTAAATTGCGTCAATTTACGTATATATTACATTTCATTCATATATTACTTTTGACATGTTTCGGGTAAAAAGCTAAATCTTAATGTCCTTTAAATAAGTATGTTTAAGGTTATTTTAAAAAAATGTTAAAAAATTAAATTTATGAACTCATTCGTCTAGAAAGAAAAGTTTTAGGCAGAAAAGGGTAAGTTATAGCTATAGTGGAAAACACATTTTTGAAAACTGTTTAGATGATTAATTCTTGGCTTTTATATATTTATAGTACAAGAGAGATGTTATTTTTACTTTTTCTTTCTAATGGTATTTTAATCCTTGGAAATCGTCTAAGGAAATTTAAAGAAAATAAAAATATCTATCGTTTTAAACATACGTAAAACGTCAGTATATCAAAACTTCGAAACTATTTCCAATTTCCTTAAATAAATATTTATATCATATCGCCGTTCAAATATTTCCTGTCGTTTGATGTTTTAAATTACTTTCATATCATCGTCCCTAATATTTCTGGTTTCTATTTCAATTTTAAATTTAATTTATACTTATCATGATGTCAGTTACATAGCTTACAATTTATAGCTTTATAAAAATGATAGAAATAATCTATATTCATACTAATAAAATGAGAATGAAATTTTAACCGACACACAAAAAAGAATAAAATCAATTCGTTAGGGACTTTTTTATGTACTTTCACCGATTACTCGAAAACGGCTTGACCGATAAGGTTGAGTAATTTTTCTTTGAAAGAGTATATTTTGGTTGTTGTAATTGCCCGTTGGTTACATAGAATTTTTATCAAAATCGATTGAGTACTTTGGTTTTAAAATTAAAATAACTAAACTGACTATTTCGTTCAAATAAAGAAAATTACGTATTTGTATTTTGAAGTCAGTTGCCCCCCCCCCCTTTTTTTAAGTATTATGTGATCTTTGCCAAGCTGTGAGACCTTTACATTTATTTTGTGTTTTGGCCAATACAAGATAAAGCCAATTAAATTATAACAAAAATACATTAAGTAATCCGTTCAAAAGTACATTTAATGTAGTTAAGATTTTTTTTATTCTTTAAAAAATCTGAACGCTTAAAGTTCATAACAAGATAAAAATGTCAATCTGCTTTTTCCGATCGCATTAAATTTACATATGAATAAAGTAATAAACGAAAGCCACTTATTATTGTCCATTTATTAATATGGTGACGGTTTTCTGGACAGTGGGTAAATTGGATGTTCGACCACATCGAAAACCGAAGTTTGCTTTTGAAAGCAAAATATTATTACCGCTCATGTATTCAACCTTTACGTTAAACGTTAATTTGTAATGAGATTTTAATTGGGTATATTTTAAATCAACTTAATATGATGTAACATCTGTTCTGGTTTTAAAATAATTGTGTTTAAATAATATATATTAAAGTATTATACGTGTTTTGGTAACTCTGATTGCTTAAAGATTTTTTTATATAAAAATAGCTGGTGAAAAAACGAGCAGGCGGGACACCTAATGTCAATTATCGCTCATTGGCACTTGCAGTAAGAGAGAAGCCACAAATGCGTTAAAAAGGAATTGGAATGAAAGGGAATACGAAAGGGGACGTAAGAAAAGAATTTGGGTAGGGGATTAGGCTTGCAGTTTTACTCACCATTTTCACCTCACGCAGCTATTTTAGCTTATTTACGCCGATCTTCTGTGAGAGTGAGGTACTGCTCCGGTCCGGCTTCAGCTAGGCTATTTATTTATTTAGGGAAACAAACAGTACAACAACTAAATAAAAAAAAAACACACAATAAAGACATTAACCAATAAAGTTTCCACCGCTAACATAACCATTAAGAGCAAAAGAAATATATGCACACGCTAGCCAAAATAATTATAAAAAGTTTTTAAAAGTGTGGTTCTGTCATGGTTGAGGCAACTCATTAACGAGAAAGAACTTTAAGAAAATATGTAATTCAATGTTAAAACATTTAATAACGATAAGTATATTCGGCTGTTAGGTTTGAATTACACTTCATATATAAGTTTTGCTCTCAGACTTTCATACAGATTCACTAACATATGTTGTTTCTCATTGCTTTACACCTAATAAAATTTCCTTTCGTAACTACTTACGACGTATCTGTAATTAGGTTTTATATCGCTCACGAGAGTAAAAGTTACAAATATAATTCCAGCTTAAAAAGTAATAATATATATGTATGCAAATATTATATAATTTCATAAGCAAAATTTATAAATGTAAACCTTAGGTATAGAAAAATCTACTTATTTATTATGTGTCGATATAAGTGATAAAAACAATATTTTATAAAAAAAGGAAATCATTTCGAGCCCAGAATGTTGTAATATGTTTGCTTTCGCAGTACAGTTAAGTACATAAATCAGTTTAATATCGTCTAGACATAATGTAGTTTGTATGGGCGTACGTTGATATCTATGGAGCTGTTATTACATCCATTTTTCCATATCGCACGAAGTAAAAAAATGCTAGAATTTTAATAGGACGCTGATAAGCAATACTGTGTCAAGCCACCCGGACTTCGTTTTGAGAAAATGGCGTCTAAAGATGACAAACCTATTCTTAATCAATTTGTTTGAAGACGTATATATTCTTTCTTTTATATTTTGATAAAATGTATATTGAATCAAAAGCAGATAGATTTATTTAATATGTTATCTAATAATAAGTTTTTAAATATTTGAGATTATTTTATAAATTGCCAAATATGGACCGCACCTGAAATTCGAACATTGAGTTAAGAAACTTTTTTCCATACTTATTTAGTTTAGATGACTTGAATTTTTTTTTGAATAATGTTAAATAGGTGGCGTAGTATCAAAATACATCAATATCTCCAAATTTGACTTTTTGTGGGTTGACACATTATTGCTTATCAGCATCCAATTATCAGTTATCAATGGAAACATCAATTTCGCTGTGTTTAAATTTTAATTAGTTTTTTCGTGACGTCTCTGTATGTATATGTATTTCTTAATTTTATAATACTTAAAAATTGTCACTCAATCAATGCTGAATTGAACCAAAACGGGTAACTCTGACTCCACCTAATACTGGGCCGTTCTACCCCTAGAGTATATTTGTGAGTTCTTTGACGAGGACGAGTAACCTCTTTCTGCTGTAAGGGACCGTGCGAACTATGGCGGCCGAGGATAGCCGCCGAAGGTTATGGGATAGGGAGTACTGCGGTATAGTGGTAGTCTGTATAGTAAAAATCTAATCTTTTAATTGAACGGCTAATTAAGATAGTTGGTTGCGCCATATATATCGATTTTTATATATCAATGGTAATCTATGGCTATTAATTACGTTATTTAATTATATCTGCTCAAAGATATCAAGGCATTATATACTAATTTAATAAAATTTTAAGCGAACTAAATACCGAAACTGCTGAACCTATTTTAAAAATTATTGTACCATTTTAAAGGTTCAGTATTTTATATTTTTATTTTAAAACTTTACATTAACGCAAGTGAAGCCGCGAACAAAAGTTAGTTATAGATATTATTACAATGACGTTTTATTAATGGTGAAGGGAGCGATAGCTCGGGGCGGTCTCAAAGGGATGGTAAAATACATTTCATAAAGAAATTGCTTAAGTATAAAAAAATATTATCATCAAAAAGTATCCGGGCGGCCAGGAAATCATTAAAACGTGTCACTAACTGTGAGGCAATGGCAAACGGCAAAGATACGTAGTTACGAGACGGATCATTTATTTCTTAATACATAATTTTTTTTATAGACTTCAAAAATAAAGGTTGTCATTTTGACCTTAATATTTATTCACGATTATCTTGCGTTTGGCTGAACCGGTTTTGATAGGATTTTCAGAAAAGTTTTTGTTACATTTAGGATAAGGTTTTGGTATTTTAATCGACTCAAGAAAAGGAGGTTCTCAGTTTGATCCGTATGTTTTTGTGGATGTTTTTGTTTTTCACCATTGGCTATCAGCATTCGTTTGTGCCTCATAAATTATTCTGTATAATATAATATAAGTATGCCTTAATATAACTGTTGTTAACAGCTAAAAAGTTAAATATTCTTCGTATTTTGTAAGCCTTGCGGTTCAGTAAATAAGCATTAAAACAAAATATTCCAAAATATCGAACCGATGATAGCTTTGAGTAAATGAATTCTGTTAAAAAAGTATTAATGAACATTACGAATCGGTAGCTTTATACGGAACTGAAATGGAATATTTAAAAATTGAGTATTCAAATATGCCTGAAAAAGCCGATCCGAATAAAGATTATATGGTAAATATTTAAAGTATGATATTAAAATATTGTAATTAAAGATAAAATGGAACAGAATAAACATTTTTATTTGAGTCATGATATTTTTTTGCACTTTTTTTTATTTAACTCAAAGTTATCATCACATTTATTTAAAGGGTAACACTATAAACATTAACAGTAAATTTGAAATTACAGTGATAATAATTATATCGAATGCTAAAAGCTCGAAATAAATACACAATTGAACACTGATAAGCAATACTATGTCCAAGCCCGTGGACTTTATTTTGAGAAAATGGCGGCTAAAGATGTCAAGCCTATTAATTATCAATAAAATTTTTAAAAACGTATATATCCATCTTTACTTTTCTATTTTGGTCAAAAGTATAATGAATAAAAAGCTGATTTGTATGATAAAAAGTTTTATCTAATAATAAGTTTTTTTAATTTATTACAATATTGCATATTGCAAAATATTAAGCATACTTCAATATTCGAAAGAATAAATTAAGAAACTTTTTTCCGCACTTGCTTAAATAAATAAATGACCCATTGTCAGAATAATTATATAATTTTGTGGGTTGACACATTATTGCTTATCTTCATCCAATTATAATATATTCATATTTAATATAACGGGTCTTATCGCGATAACTAATTAAGATAATTAAATTATATGTAGGTGTCGCATGGTTTTAGAATTTCCTTCCTGCCACTTTTGTCGCTAGTGGTACGTAGTTTTAAAAGAACTTAGCGTTTTGAACCTATGTACTATTTTTAAACAGAGTGATAGGCATCTGACCTCCGCAACGCCTAAGATCAAGCAACTTCCCATTTAGAATAGAATAAATTCCCTGCTAAGAGGATAACGATCATTGAGATAACAATCAAGTCTAAAAGCTTAACGTGCTCTCCGAAGCACGTTGGAGACACTCACTTGAACAAGCACCCAGACCTAAGAACAAATATTTGTACAAATCTGTTTCGAGCGGACATCGAATCCGTAACCAATGGCGTTAAAGGTACATTCAGTACCACTACTGTCTACACCAGTGTGTACGTCTACATTAATGCTTATGTGGCTTGTCGTTATTCCTTACGTCCGAGCTTGATAGGATTTAATTGTATGTGTATATTTGACTTCGAGTAGTTTTATACGTTTTGTTAAATTAATATCAAATTTATGGGATTTAAATGAATTAAAGATAATAAAATTTATGGCGTCAAAAATAAATAAAGCAAATAAAATAGTTGTCATTCTGTAAATGAAAACCATTTTTTGTGCATTTATGAAAAATTCTTTTGTATTCCGAAATCGGATTGTGACCTTTGTAAGGTAAACTTGTTCATAAATATAGTACGGCAAAACCGAATTTTGTTCGCCGAGTATCGCAAGTATTTCGACCTTAGTGATCGTCGGTAAGAAGCGGCCGGAATCCTGAATATATTAAATAGTTCAAGAGAAACCAACGCTATGTACATATATCGGTGTGAATATCTCGTCTTTCATGATGTTTATATATTAAAGTATGAAACGCTTGTAAGTATTTCTGTATGTATGATTATTGGATACTGATAAGCAATAATGTGTCAACCCACAATAAGTCAAATATGGAGATACTGATGTATTTTGATTCTGCGACATCTATTTATATATTATTATTAAAAAAAAAAATCATTATTGGATAACACATTACATACAGGTAGTTTATTATAAAACAAATGTTCAAGAATAGTTGTGATTTATAGATTGATTATTCAATTTCGCTTTAATTTTATATTATAACCCCTGACGCAAAAAGATGGGCTGTTTTAAGTTTGACCGCTATATCTGTCTGTGGCACCTTAGCTCCTAAACTATGAACCGATTTGAATGCGTTTTTTTTGGTTGAAAGAAGCTTTTGTAGCTAGATGTTCTACCAAAGCCTGTCCAGTAATTTCAAGGTCATGAGCTCTTTTCTCTACTTTTTAAAGGTTAGTGTGTGTTTTTTTAATTATATTTAATTTTCATTGGTAACTCCGTAATTGAGACGAATAATATTTTTTTAAATTAATACGTTAAGTAAGTACTTATGTTAATACTTTTTTCGTGGAACTCATTATATGTACTTTCAGTTGATTCCATTGAAATTTGTAGAATCCACATCAGAAATCAGAAAAAAAGATTGTTACTCTATGTAAGTGTCATGATATCCAAATTTAAAGGCGGAGCGGGAAGCGTAGGCGTGTCTCAATAGTCTACCTTAGGAAGTCGCGCAGACTAATCAGAGGTCGTCTGGGAAATAAACTTACAATTTGCATCTTGTGGAAAAATATAGAAGACAAAACGTAACATTTAAGATTAAATCGCATTTGATCTTATTGCTGATATTGACTCCTATTATTGAGATGTTAGGTGAAAATTATTATATACAAAATTTATTTTTGATATTCTGATCTGATAATATTATATGTTTTTAAGTTTGTATGTAGGGGGTAATCTCTGAAACTACTAATCCGATTTCATGTTTTTTTTTTGCGTTGGATAGCTTGAGGATTGAGTAAGGTTAATGGCGTCACGCTAAGACTTATAGGGGCAAAACAGTAACCATAAACGCGAGTGAAACGCGCAGCTAGTTTCTTATATATCGTGTGCATTAAAGGTTTTTTTTTTTTTTGTTTTCGCAGGGGAAATCTTAGAAAAGATACCCGATTCCTGGGGGGAGATCGAGTCGGCCTTCCTCAGCACGGACAGTGAGAGGCCTCGGGATCGCTTGCGCATGCGCATCCGCTGCCCCTCCCGACACTAAAGATATAGAGCATATCTATACTAATATTAAAGCTGATTTTGTTTGTTTGAACGCGCTAATTTCAGGTGCTACTGGTTCGAATTGAAAAATCCTTTTTGTGTTAGATAGTTTCATTATTGAGGAAGGCTATATGCTTTATTACATCACGCTACGACTCATAGGAGCGAAGCATTAACGCGACTGACACAGCTAGTTTTGAAAGAGAATCTAACATATTTGTTTATATTTTTATGTAAAAAGTATTTGTGACATTGTATTGTTTGCTGATGATACTTCATTTTTTTTCAAAGTTAATAGAAATAAAGTTGATTATGACGATGTAACCAATGCATTATCACGGATACATGGTTGGTTTACCACTAATAATCTAGTTTTAAATACTAAAAAAACTAAATGTCTAGTGTTTACATTACCTAATGTAAAACAACAAACTTATAATTTAATATTAAATGGTGAGATCCTTGATGTTAGCGATACAACAGTATTTTTGGGAATTACCTTGGATATGAAGCTTTAGTGGAATTCCCATTTGGCATCTCTTAGGGGAAGACTCAGCTCCGCAGCATACGCGGTTAGGAAAGTTCGTCAACTAACCGACGTTGATACAGCTCGATTGGTATATTTTGGTTATTTTCATAGCCTCATGTCTTATGGATTGATGTTATGGGGTAACGCTACAGATATTAATACTGTATTCATTTTGCAAAAGAGAGCTGTTCGTGGTATTTATAATCTAGGAGCTCGAGATTCCCTTCGAGATGTTTTAAATAAAGTTGGTATACTTACGGTTGCATCGCAGTACATTTACAATAATATTATGTATATTCACAACAACATTGATTCTTTTGATAAAAACAGTAACAGGCATTGTATTAAAACGAGAAGAAAGGATAAACTTATAACGCCGAAGTTTCGACTCCGCAAAGTCAATGTTACCTTCTTGGGGCAAGGTATTCGTTTTTATAATAAAATTCCGCAGAAAGTGTTACAGTTTACAAAAAATAAATTTAAAGTACATATTAAAAAATTCTTAGTAGCTAAAGCATATTATTCTGTTCAAGATTATATAGATGATGAACATGCTTGGATTTAGTATAAGCTGGATTCACACAGGGTATTTAATATATTTGTAACTCATAAATGTATGTACCCATCGTAAAACTTTTAAAAAGAGTGACTATCGAGTTTCTTGCCGGTTCTTCTCGGTAGAATCTACATTCCGAACCGGTGGTAAATTAATTAATTAATTAGTGTTTAGTTTTCTTTTGTTTTTGTATTGACGATTCAAAAGTGCTTGTAAAAGCCTACTTGAATAAAGCATATTTTGATTTTGATTTTGATATAATATCGACAAATATTGTTTTAGCACTACATCAAATTAATGTTTGATACCCTATTTTGAAGATCATTTTTCGCTCTAAGGGCGAAAGTTAAGTGTATAAAAATATAAATTAATATTTTCGTTAAAAAATTGCAGCTTATAATTATTACGCGAGTAACTAATTATTAACGATGCGAATTATTCTCATGGGTATATTGTTATTTCATCACACTGATATAGTATAGCGTCCATTTGTAACGCTATCAATACTGATGCTGGGTTACGCTTAACTTTTCAACCAACTTGAAAAAGGGCGATGTTCTTATTTCGTAGTGTGTGCTTTTTAATGTTTGTTACCTCAGAAATCCGATATTTCTTAACAGATTTTAGATTATTTTTATTATTTGAAAGGGCATATTTTTATCAAAATTGGTACATTGATTTGGTTTTAAAACCGAAATTACTTTATATCAGTGTGTCTTCCACATAAGCGAAATTGTGTTATTTTGGTTTTCAGGTCAGTTGCTTTTTTAAATCTTAAATATTGTTATTAAAATAACCATAAATGTAAATGCATATTGTGTTTATAGGTATTTTAAAATCAAATCAAAATACACTTTATGCAAGTAAGCTTTTACAAGCACTTTTGCATCGTCAAAACAGAATATATTAATGAATTTACCGCCGAGAAGAATCGGCAAGAAACTCGATAATTACTCTTTTAAAAAGTTTTACAATGGGTACATACATTTATAAGTTACAAATATATTAAATACCTTGTGTGAATCCAGCTTATACTAAATCCAAGCATCTTTATCGTCTATATAATCTTGAACAGAATAATATGCTTTCTCTATTAAGGGCTTTTTAATATATGTTTAAAATTTATTATTTGTAAATTGTAACATTTTCTGCGAGATTTTATAATAACGAATACCTTACCTATACCCCAAGAAGTTAACATTGACTTTGCGAAGTCGAAAACCAATTATTTATCCTGGCTCGCTGTTTTGTGCTATTATGTATTTTATATACGTTGCTATGGATATACAATTTAATACGAAGATATTATAGATAAGCAGAAGCCACAGGGAAACTGTCAAAAGCGCGTGTCACAAGAAAATTAATTAGAAGCAGGAAGTCAATTACGAAATATTTAATAAGATTTTCACTTGTGTAAGTTATTGAATTTTCTAGTTAGCCAAAATTACATCCTTGTTTTGACTAAATTTACGTATTTTTCTATAATATATTATATGTGTTTGTGCCAAGAATAACGGATGAACGTAGTTCACAAACAATAACAAATTGGTGTCTTATATCCAAAAAAAAAATGAGAAAATTAGACTATTTAAAAGATGGAGTGACGATTATGTATAAACAGCCGAAAACCTATAGCCTAGACTGGCGAACAATAGAGTCGCCTGGAACAATTTCGAGGAAGCTTTTACCGCTTAAGGCGACCCTTACATCTAACATCGCTAAGAAATAAATAAGTACACACATTCTAACTATTTCTACATTTTTTGCTAACTTTTTTTTAATAAAAATAGCGGGATAATTAATAGACGATTCACCTGATGTTAAATGGTAGATTTAACCGGCCATGAACATACTGAGGAAGAACTATGAAGCAGAGGAGGACTACTAAGAAAGGGAAGATGTTATTCACTTTCTACTTGTATTCTCTTACAGCTACAGACTATCACTCACCAGAATGTTGACTGCGTTTTGGTAATAGAGTATGAAGTCAGGATATCTAACTCACTGTTGGGCAAAGACCTTCTCAGCATTCTCTTCTATCAACAAAAAAGTTAAGAGCTTAATTCACCACGGCGTTCCAAGGTAGCCAAGGAAGAGGAATATAAACACAGATGGACTAGTAGTCGACGTGTTGTGACTGTTTTGATGTTGGTAAACACACGATCATTTGCCGGAACCAACGCTTAATGTGTTAATGGATCAGAGGTATGTAGCGGAGAGTGAACTAGGAACCGAATCTTAATTCTAATGCCACAGAGTCACAATAGTACTCATGTCACAGACCTTAGTTACTTGACAGCCAATAAACCTTATACAGAAACGCCAATATATTATAAAGAAACTATCTAATCAACAATACAGCTAGGCTCTACCACATTAAATTATTTCGTTCAAGATAGTTAAATTGTAATATCTAAATTTAATGCACTAACAAGGGGCATTCCTAATAATTGGAATAAGCCTTCTGCATGGTGATTTAAACGATAATGACTTCGTATCCAGAGTTAGCTTTCCTAATAGGCTTATACGTTATTAACCATGCTTTACCCCAATTAGCCTGGAGTTGTTGGTATTACTTTGTATTTAATTGTAGTTGGTCGACTTTAGACGTAGTTATTGTGATTTCTTATTTGATTTTAAATAATAAGTTTTCGTTGTAAGATGTCGCGTCGTGCTTCTTTACGATGCACGTGGTAGAATTTGACGACATAACATCGTAACGCTTTACAACGTCCGTCGTAATGTGACGTGACATCGTGGCTATGTGATTATGCCTTTAGGGTGTATTATGCCATTTAAACTAGATTAAGAGTGCAATGATGATTATTGATCATATATATACGAGTACTTTTAATGATAATCTAGGCAGATGACTGGACCTACAAGACACGTGCAAATCTATACTTGAGAGGTTAAAGCGAATATTTGTTTAAATGCAAATATTGTGCAGTGAGTTGAAACACCTAAATAGCATAAGACGAGAACTACATTTGTAAGTTTCTATAATCTTTTTATCATTCTTTGTCTTTAAAACAACTATGTAACAGATACGTAGTAAGTAGTTACGAAAGCTGTACATGTCAAAATAGGCTTACAGTAAATTCATTTAGGTATAAAGCAATGACAAAAAACTTATGGTAAATTTTTATGAACATCTGAGAGCAAAACTCGTATATATAATTCTAACCTTGTATGTGAAGGAATTTACTGACAGTGACTTTTTTATTGAACGTCCAGTTTACGTAAGGTCATATAGGTAACTGTTACCAGGTTACAGAGATGTTTTTTATCAGTCACGAAAGTAAAACTTACAAGTATTATTCCTGCCTTAAAGAGACGGCTAGATTTATTACTTCTATATCTATAATGGGTGCTGGAATGATCAGTTTATTTTCGTATATTACATATGCCAAGTATTGATTCAGGTAATAAGCTAAATATTAATAATGATTTTCATTGTATTGTATTCATCAGTTGGTAACTGAATCAAATATCTTTAAATTTACAAACTTCAAACGCGCAACAAAATGCTGTCTGCTCGTGTATTTTGTACTAGAGACACTGTCTATTTGCCGTTTTGTTTGTCCACTTTCGACTGGTCAGCTGGCACGCGTAAAATTTTTTTAATTGAATCTTACAATATGCCTGGCTAGATAATGCTGTTTACCTGGATAATATTTCGTGTATATGGATCCATAACGGTTTTATTATATGTATAAAATATATATATAAACTTATAGTAAAATCTTTTGTTCTAACATAAGCCACTTAGGGTACTTCAGGGAATAACCGTAAAACTGTATTTCCATAACTAAAGTCTATTCGAACTAAGTCACTGGCGTCGTCCATATTTTCAAACTTAAGCGACTTCGCTTAATTTTCTTAAACGACTTCGCTTAGTTAAGCGAGTGCTGGTGATCCGCTTATGATGATCAGTGTTAATGTAAGGATCGGTTATAATTATGTATCGTTGTCTTAGATTTTCGCGATTATTATTCATTGCAATAAAACTATTTTAAACGGATTTTAATCGCGTATATTAATTATTTTTATTATCCCGACGTTTCGAGCACTTTGCAGCGTTCGTGGTCACGGGTAGACCCTAGAGTCTACCCGTGACCACGAACGCGATTATAATATAATATACGCGATTTAAATCCGTTTAAAATAGTTTTATTTCAATATAATTATGTATTTAAGAATTTAATAACTTGATTTAAGTAATATGTTCAATGGAATATAGCTGGTTGAATAAATTTCATAAATAGGAAAAAAATAACCAATATCAATAGGTACATAATCAACTATAACAGTATTTGCAATTGTATATATTGGAAATGAAATCGTTTTAGATTAACTACATTTTCAACGACATTAGGTTTACGAGTTATAATATTTTTGTCTTTTACCAGAGATCATTGAAAACTATTGTTATCAAAACACGCAAAATTCTGAGAGTTTTTGACTTTTGTACTAAAAGTTTTTGATGTACATAGGTCTTCGATAATTAGCTTCTAAAGGACTAATTGTTAAAAATTGTCGCAGTCAATATACGCTACATCTCGATAGATGATTACTCAATTCAATTTAATTTTTTCTTAATGGCTTTTAGTTGTGCTACATGCCATTAGTCATATATAATCATAATACATAATAAAATTGTCAAAATGTAATATAATTTAATAGCGATAGTTTCGGTAATATAGCGTTTAGTTTTGACAGTAGTCGTGAAATTAAATTGTCATCGATGACAATAAAGGTAGTGTTATAAACGCATTCTTCCTGTTATCGCTGCTGCTCCACACAAGAGAGTATGCAATATCTACGTAGACTCCACACTATAGTTCTGCTATAATATAACAAACATATTCGCTTTACTTATAATATTTGTTCGCGCTGCCTTACTGTTTATCCAATAGCGACATAACTTTGTGAACTTATAGTGTGCGTTTACGAGAAGGTATATAAGATAGCCGTAGTTGCAACTTCCAATGGGTGGCGCGTATGTCGTTTTTGGCAGATAGAAAATATATTTGACGATCATCCGCTATAAAAATGTACTTTAACGCAAACTAGGCAGCCAGCAAAAGCTAGTTAGACTATACTACAGTTAGTCTGTAATACAACATGTATTTTTAGATATACATAAGAGGTATTTATTTCAATAGATAATATATTTTTAAAATTATTGCTTTTCTTTTAATTTGACTCTGTCACGGATCATACTCATTTCAAACTTAAGTTTTAGGTTATTTATTCGAGCAAAACAGCCCGCAAAAACTAGTTATAAATATAATAATAATATAACTGATTTTAATACAAACTTCTAAGCTATAACACCGCACGTAATGAGTACGTTTTCATTTCGGACATCACACGTCTGTCTCAGTAAGATATCGTTTTCACATCTACGCCATAAAATTCAATTTTATGATGCATCTCAATAGCTATAATAAATTTTAATTTAAAATTTTATGTCTCTGCATTTCGATTGCCTCGCTCGAAATGCACTGTATTGAAAAATGGTGATTTTATTTTGTTTCAAAAGTTGAACTACAGTTTATTGTATCTCCAGGTAATATGGAAATTCGTTTCGTAATAAAACTTTTAAAACCACTTTGATATTGTTTTAGTAGGAGTATATGCGATGCAAATATAAGTAAAGTTCTCATTGAACTATTTGTTTATGTTTAAATACAATGGTATTTTATAACTGTAGATGTGTCAGCTAGTAGCTGGCTCAAGGGTGGTACCAAGGTTTACATGCGCTGACTTAATTTCATTTTTTTGATCAAACTCTGCATATGTATTTTTTACAAAATTATCGTGTCAGATTAATTATGAGTATTTACATTCTATATATAATTTTCCATTTATCGTATCTTTTACTTATAACTGTAAAATTAGAGTGACACACTAGTTACAGTGACAAGAAACGAGGAGATGAGATGAAAATTACACTTCTAACTTTCGCTCGCAGACTTTCATAAAAAATGTCCATAAGTTATTTGTCATTGCTTTACATCTAAAATACGTTTTATTACGTATTTACTGCCGATGCCTTAATGTTGACATTCACAGCTTTCATAACTAATTACGACGTATCTGTTACTAGATTACAGAGTTGTTTTACATCGCTCTCGAGAGTAAAACTTACAAATGTACTTCTCGTGTTATGCGAGTTTATATAATTGAATATATATAACTGGAAGTCGATTTGTTATTATTTATTTTCAGGGTATCAAATAAAAATAGTTTCAACTATATTCTTGAACATTTTTCATGATCAGAAAACTGTACAAAGAAATTGTCAAATTTCGGGACATTCTATATATAGAGAGACTGTAAGTTTTAGGACACAATTATTTTCCGTATCATCCAAGCGTCATATACAGATGCGAGCTATATCTATTATTGTGTAAATAAATCGATTAGATTGTTGAAGGCAGGCGCTAATGGAGCTTGTCACGAACACTGTCTCACCCTCCGATGAAATTGAACTGCACTTGGTATACTTCCCAGATTGTTTTTTTTTATTATATTTTTCTTTGTAATGAGGGAATAAATTCATTGCAGGAATCTACGGTTTTTGTTGTAGTTAGATGTTTAGGGTTTTACTGAAAGAGCATAGCTTTTGTCTAGTGACTACAGCTGGTATACGGGCTGACTCGATTGGGATAGTACCTCACTCTGGCAAAAGATCGGCGTGAAGTAGATAATATAGTAGCATTTTGTGTGAGTGAGAAAGCCGGGGACTATCCCTCTCAACCATTCCTTTCCTTACCACCCTATTCCTTTTTATCCGTTATCTCTTCTTAAGGTGGTAACGCATTTGTGGCTCCACTATCGCTGTAATGTCCATGCGTGATCATTCAACAAGACGTGTCTCGCTTGTTTGTTTGCCAGCTATTTTTGTGTATTTATAAAAGGTGAATAATGGTACACGTTTATATTATGTAACTCTTAGGGAATTTTTACCAGCTTTTGGCGTTTGAAAGCGTTTTACACGGTCGTATGCTC